>CM038675.1:563965543-565213738 GCA_021605145.1 Aegilops bicornis
GCGTAAGCGTACGCGTAATGTCGGTCCGGGCCGCTTCATCTCACAATACCGCTGAACCAAAGTATGACATGCTGGTAAGCAGTATGACTTGTATCACCCACAACTCACTTGTGTTCTACTCGTGCATATGACATCTACGCATAAAACCTGGCTCTGATAACACTGTTGGGGAACGTAGTAATTTCAAAAAAAATCCTACGCACACGCAAGATCATGGTGATGGCATAGCAACGAGAGGGGAGAGTGTTGTCCACGTACCCTCGTAGACCGTAAGCGGAAGCGTTATGACAACGCGGTTGATGATGTATTCAGACGTCTTCACGATCCGACCGATCCAAGTACCGAACGTCTGGCACCTCCGAGTTCAGCACACGTTCAGCTCGATGACGATCCCCGGACTCGGTCCAGCAAAATGTCGAGGATGAGTTCCGCCCGGCCTGACGGCGTGGTGATGATGATGATGCTCTACTGCGGTAGCAGGGCTTCGCCTAAACTCCACGATATGACCGAGGTGGAATATGGTGGAGGGGGCACCGCTGCACGGCTAAGGAACGATCCGTAGATCAACTTGTGTGTCTATGGGGTGCCCCCTGCCCCGTATATAAAGGAGTGGAGGAAGGGAGGGCCGGCCCTCTCTATGGCGCGGCCTAGGGGAGTCCTACTCCCACCGGGAGTAGGATTCCCCCTTTCCTAGTAGAACTAGGAGCCCTTCCATGTAGTAGGAGTAGGAGAGAAGGAAAGGGAAGAGAGAAGGAAAGGGAGGAGGGGGTGCGGCCCCTCCCCCTAGTCCAATTTGGACTAGGCCTTGGGGGGGCGCGCAGCCTGCCCTAGGCAGCCCCTCTCTCTTTCCTGTATGGCCCAATAAGGCCCAATACTTCTCCCCGGCGAATTCACGTAACACTCCGGTACTCCGATAAATACCCGAATCACTCGGAACCTTTCCGAAGTCCGAATATAGTCGTCCAATATATCGATCTTTACGTCTCGACCATTTCGAGACTCCTCGTCATGTCCCGATCTCATCCGGGACTATGAACTCCTTCGGTACATCAAAACTCATAAACTCATAATATAACTATCATCGTAACATTAAGCGTGCGGACCCTACGGGTTCGAGAACTATGTAGACATGACCTAGAACTATTCTCGGTCAATAACCAATAGCGGAACCTGGACGCCCATATTGGCTCCTACATATTCTACGAAGATCTTTATCGGTCAAACCGCATAACAACATACGTTGTTCCCTTTGTCATCGGTATGTTACTTGCCCGAGATTCGATCGTCGGTATCCAATACCTAGTTCAATCTCGTTATCGGCAAGTCGCTTTACTTGTTACGTAATGCATCATTCCGTAACTAACTCATTAGCTACATTGCTTGCAAGGCTTATAGTGATGTGCATTACCGAGAGGGCCCAGAGATACCTCTCCGACAATCGGAGTGACAAAACCCGATCTCGAAATACGCCAACCCAACATGTACCTTCAAAGACACTTGTAGTACTCCTTTATAATCACCCAGTTACGTTGTGACGTTTGGTAGCACCCAAAGTGTTCCTCCGGTAAACGGGAGTTGCATAATCTCATAGTTACAGGAACATGTATAAGTCATGAAGAAAGCAATAGCAACATACTAAACGATCAAGTGCTGGGCTAACGGAATGGGTCATGTCAATCACATCATTCTGCTAATGATGTGATCCCATTAATCAAATGACAACACATGTCTATTGTTAGGAAACATAGCCATCTTTTATCAACGAGCTAGTCAAGTACAGGCATACTAGTGACTTTATGTTTGTCTATGTATTCACACATGTATCATGTTTCCGGTTAATACAATTCTAGCATGAATAATAAACATTTATCATGATATGAGGAAATAAATAATAACTTTATTATTGCCTCTAGGGCATATTTCCTTCAGGCAACACATAATTGGAAAATAATATGAAGCATAAAGCACCATGTTCATGTAGAGGGTACAGCGGGTTGCAGGAGAGTGGACCGCTGGATATAGATGGGGGAAGGTGATGGAGATGTTGGTGAAGATGACGGCAGTGTTGATGAAGATCACGGTGATGATGATGGCCCCCGGCGGCGTTCCGGCGCCACCGGAAGCAAGGGGGAGAGAGCCCTCCTTCTTCTTCTTCTTCCTTGATCTCCTCCCTAGATGGGAGAAGGGTTTCCCCTCTAGTCCTTGGCTCCCATGGCGTGGGAGGGGCGAGAGCCCCTCCAAGATTGGATCTATCTCTCTGTTTCTGCGTTCTTAGATTCTTACCCTTCACCGTTTCTTTTATATCTGGAGATCCGTAACTTCGATTGGGGTGAATCTTTCAGCCAGATCTTTCTCATAAAATTAGCTTTCTTGCAGCAAAACAAGAGCGTCAACCCCCTTATGGGGGGCCCCAGGAGAGTCCAGGGCGCGCCTACAACCCTGGGGCATGCCCCCTATCTCCTGGCCCCCTCGGGCACCGTCTCGCGTTGATTTTACTTCCCAAAAATCATAAATATTCCAAAATAATTCTTCGTCCGTTTTTATCCCGTTTGGACTCCGTTTGATATGGGGTTTCTGCGAAACATAAAGCATGCAACAGATAGGAACTGGCACTGGGCATTGGATCAATATGTTAGTCCCAAAAATAATATAAAAAGTTGCCAAAAGTATATGAAAGTTGAATAATATTTGCATGGAACAATCAAAAATTATAGATACGATGGAGACGTATCAATACTCCACTATGGGCGAGCCACTCTTTCGCACATCTTCACAAGTCCATTGTCACCACAATGGACGGCAAGCTTCAAGCATTTGAGCTCTTCGTGATGCTTCACTTGGACTTGCACACCACAACCTAACCCCACAAAGAACTCTCACGAAGATCATGGGTTAGTACACAAAGCGTAATTGACAATGCTAACCATACCATGGGATCGCTTGATCCCTCTTGGTACATCCTCTACGCTTTGTGTGTTGATCAACTTGGTTCACTCTTTGACTTAGTCTTGATCAACCTTGAATTTTTCCAACTCTCTTCATTTGGATGATGTCTTGAAGGTAAACATGAATGATCACACACTCTTCTTCTTCAAAAGATGCTTGCTATAAGCTCAACACTCATATGCCGAATCTTTGGATAATTCCTTAATAGCACCTTGGTCATCGCAAACTCTCCTTGAGACCAGCAAATGAACTCCAAGAAAAGCCTATGGACAAACCCTTCAAATATAACTCAAGGCAACCATTAGTCCATAGAGATTGTTATCAATTACCAAAACCACACATGGGGGCACCGCATGTCCTTTCACCCACCCCTTCTCCACATTTCTCGCCGCCGGCGACCACCTCCATCCCTCCAGCCGTCATGTGGGGCCACATATGGAGCTCCGGACGCGGCTCCGGCGGCGGAAGCGACCTGGAGCGCGAGCGGCGTGTCCGGTCGGACGGCGCAAGAAAGTGTGGGGCCCGGAAGTGGACCAACTGCGGCCTGTCGCTGCCGGCAAGCTTCTGGCGGAGCGGGACAGAGGAGTACGACCGCCGGCGCGCGTCCTTTGATACGTCTCCAACGTATCTATAATATTTGATTGCTCCATGCTACTTTATCTACTGTTTTAGGCAATATTGGGCTTTATTATCCACTTTTATATTACTTTTGGGACTAACCTACTAACCGGAGGCCCAGCCCAGATTTGCTGTTTTATGCCTATTTCAGTGTTTCGAGGAAAAGGAATATCAGACAGAGTCAAAACGGAACGAAATCAACTGGAGAAGTTATTTTTGGAAGGAAAGCAACCTGATAGACTTGGAGTGCACATCAGGGGAGTCCCGGGCTGCCCACGAGGGTGGAGGCACGCCCACCCCCCTGGGCACGCCCCCTGCCTCGTGAGCACCCCGGAGGTCCACCGACTTACCCCTTTGATAATCCCCAAGTGCAAGGAATCATCATAGCACTTTCCAAAGGTGGAAGTGATAAGTATGGAGTGTCGAACCCACAAGGAGCTAAAGGTAAGATCAATATTCTCTCAAGCCCTATCTGCCTTGATCACGACTCTCGTGCACCGAGCGTTTGCTTCCAACTAGCAACGAGAAATAAACTACGTTCTTGGTATGAAGAGGATAACTTTGTATGATATCGGAGAGCTAAAACATAAAAAGTAGGTGCTGTTATCATAAAGTTAGAATATAATACTAAATATTATAAATAGCGAGTGTGGAATAATGGTGGATCGGTGTGCGGAATTGTCCTAGGCAATTGTTAACAAGACCGGTAATCACTATTGCAGTTTCATATGAGGGAGAGGCATAAGCTAACATACTTTCTATACTTGGATCATATGCACTTATGATTGGAACTCTAGCAAGCATCCGCAACTACTAAAGATCATTAAGGTAAAACCCAACCATAGCATTAAAGCAACAAGTCCTCTTTATTCCCATACAAAACAATCCCTCTTACTCGGGTTTGTGTTTCAGTCACTCACCAACCCACTATAAGCGAATCATGAACGTATTGCAACACCCTACGGCGGAACTCCCTCACGCTTGCGCGACACGGAGGGCACCATAGGACATCACCAAAGTAAAACATACAACTCATACCAATCTAGATCATCAATCAACCAAAAGACAAAAGATATCTACTCAAAACATCATAGGATGGCAACACATCATTGGATCATAATATGTGGCATAAAGCACCATGTTCAAGTAGGGATTACAGCGGGATGCGGGAGAGTGGACCGCGTAAAAGAGATGAGGATGGTGATGATGATGGTGATGTTGATGAAGAAGATCACCGTGGTGATGATTCCCCTCCCGATGGCACTCCGGCACCACCGGAACAGAGGAGGAGAGGTTCTCCCCCTTGTGCTTCTTCCTCCATGGCTTCCACCTTCTGGTACTTGGCCTTCATGGCGATGAAGACCCCTCCGGGATACTCCTCCATGGCCACCGGTGATGATGGCCCCCTTCGTCAGGGTGCCGGAGAGGGCCCCGATTGGTTTTTCGTGGCTACAGAGGCTTGCGGCGGCGGAACTTCTGATCTGATCTCTGTTCTGGAAGTTTTAGGGTACGAGGGTATATATGGGTGCAGGGGGTGCGTCGGTGGACCTCCGGGGTGCTCACGAGGCAGGGGGCGCGCCCAGGGGGGTGGGCGCCCCCCCACCCTTGTGGGCAGCCCGGGACTCCCCCGACGTGCACAACAAGTCTATGAGGTTGCTTTCCTTCCAAAAATAACTTCTCCAGTTGATTTCGTTCCGTTTTGACTCCGTCTGATATTCCTTTTCCTCGAAACACTGAAATAGGCTAAAAACAGCAATTCTGGGCTGGGCCTCCGGTTAATAGGTTAGTCCCAAAAATAATATAAAAGTGGAAAATAAAGCCCAATATTGCCCGAAACAGTAGATAATATAGCATGGAGCAATCAAAAATTGTAGATACGTTGGAGACGTATCAACCTTGCACCCATATATACCTACATACCCTAAAACTTCCAGAACAGAAGATAGATCGGGAGTTCCGCCGCCGCAAGCCTCTGTAGCCACCAAAAACCTCTCGGGAGCCCGTTCCGGCGGCCTACCGGAGGGGGATCCCATCACCGGTGGCCATCTTCATCATCCCGGCGCTATCCATGACGAGGAGGGAGTAGTTCACCCTCGGGGCTGAGGGTATGTACAAGTAGCTATGTGTTTGATCTCTCTCTCGTGTTCTCTCTCGTGTTCCCTCTATGGCACGATCTTAATGTATCCCGAGCTTTGCTATTGTAGTTGGATCTTATGATGTTTCTCCCCCTCTACTCTCTTGTGATGAATTGAGTTTCCCCTTTGAAGTTATCTTGTCGGATTGAGTCTTTTATGAGAACACTTGATGTATGTCTTCTTGCCGTGATTATCTGTGGTGACAATGGGATATCATGTGCCACTTGATGTATGTTTTGGTGATCAACTTGCGGGTTTTCGTGACATTGGGAACCTATGCATAGGGGTTGGCTACGTTCTTGACTCTCCGGTAGAAACTTTGGTGCACTCTTTGAAGTACTTTTATGTTGGTTGGATGAATCTGAGATTGTGTGATGCATATCGTATAATCATGCCCACGGATACTTGAGGTGACAATGGAGTATCTAGGTGACATTAGGGTTTTGGTTGATTTGTGTCTTAAGGTGTTATTCTAGTATGAACTCTATGATGGATTGAGCGCAAAGAATAGCTTTATGTTATTTTACTACGAACTCTTGAATAGATAGAACAGAAAGGATAACTTTGAGGTGGTTTCGTACCCTACCATAATCTCTACGTTTGTTCTCTGCTATTAGTGGCTTTGGACTGACTCTTTGTTGCATGTTGAGGGCTTGTTATATGATCTATCTATGTTATTATTGATTGAGAGAACTTGCACTAGTGAAATTATGAACCCTAGGACTTGTTTCCTATCATTGCAATACCGTTTACGCTCACTTTTACCACTTGTTACCTTGTTGTTTTTATAATTTCATATTACAAAAACCTATATCTACTATCTATTTTGCACTTGTATCACCATCTCTTCGCCGAACTAGTGCACCTATACAATTTACCATTGTATTGGGTGTGTTGGGGACACAAGAGACTTTTTGTTATTTGGTTGCGGGGTTGTTTGAGAGAGACTATCTTCATCCTACGCCTCCTACAGATTGATAAACCTTAGGTCATCCACTTGAGGGAAATTTGCTACTGTCCTACAAACCTGTGCACTTGCAGGCCCAACAACGTCTACAAGAAGAAGGTTGTGTAGTAGACATCGTCCTTCTCCTCCGTGAGATCTTCGTACACCGGGAGCTCATCCTCCTTCGGCGCGGGCCTTCTCCCCATGAAGAGGGAGTGGTCGGAGGACGAGGAGGAGCCGGACGAGTTCGACTTCGTCCCCGTTGTCGGTGTCAAAACCGGCGGATCTCGGGTAGGGGGTCCCGAACTGTGCGTCTAGGCGGATGGTAACAGGAGACAAGGGACACGATGTTTTTACCCAGGTTCGGGCCCTCTCGATGGAGGTAAAACCCTACTCCTGCTTGATTGATATTGATGATATGGGTAGTACAAGAGTGGATCTACCACGAGATCAAGGAGGCTAAACCCTAGAAGCTAGCCTATGGTATGATTGTTGTTCTTGTTGTTGTCCTACGGACTAAAACCCTCCGGTTTATATAGACACCGGAGAGGGCTAGGGTTACACAGAGTCGGTTACAATGGTAGGAGATCTACATATCCGTATCGCCAAGCTTGCCTTCCACGCCAAGGAAAGTCCCATCCGGACACGGGACGAAGTCTTCAATCTTGTATCTTCATAGTCTTGGAGTCCGCCGACGATGATAGTTCGCTATCCGGACACCCCTAGTCCAGACTCCTCGGTAGCCCTGAACCAGCCTTCAATGACGACGAGTCCGGCGCGCATATTGTCTTCGGCATTGCAAGGCGGGTTCCTCCTCCGAATAATTCATGGAAGATTGTGAACACCAGGATAGTGTCAGGCTCTGTAAAATAAATTCCACATGCCACCGTAGAGAGAATAATATTTACACAAGTTTAATCTGCTGACGTATTTTGTGCCGTGACGTCACACCACAACCAAGCCTTTACTCGAATCATTTTTATTATACCACCTCAGCGCGTTTAGCGAAGCGGTTTCCTTGGCACGTCTTGTCGAAGCAGAGATCGTCTTCCCCTTATTCCGGGATTCCCATCAATACGGAAGTGGGTAACCCAACCGCGCCCGTTGCCACGCCCCCTCCATCGAAGGCGAGTCCCAAACGGTCACGGAGACGGCTCTTGGTATTCTCCCTCTTTATAAGGAGCCCAAGGCCCATTTCTTTTCTTCAATCCTCAATCGAATCTGCCCCTCGCCCCGAGTTCCAACACACAGGGCTCCAGATTTGGGCACTTCGAACCTTCGACAATGTCCGGCTCCAACCTACAGGGCCGTCGGATGCCCTCCTCCATCACGGAAGAGGACGTGCTAAAGCTGAGGGAAGCCAGGTACTTGACCTACGAGATTTCGCATAGGTTGCCTGCCCAAGGGCAAGTCATTCCTACTCTCGAGCCTGGCGAGAGCGTCGTGTTCGTGTCTCACCTCCGTCGGGGTTTAGGCTTCCCGATGGATCCCTTCGTGAGGGGGCTCATGTTTTACTATGGGCTGGAATTCCACGACTTGGCTCCGGAGTCCATCCTCCACATCTCATCATTCATTGTCGTCTGCGAAGCCTTCCTCCGCACTACCCCTCACTTCGGTTTGTGGCTCAAAACCTTCAACGTGGAGCCGAAGATGATCGAGGGGCGTCAGGCAGAGTGCGGCGGGGCGGTTATAAGCAAGAGGGCCGACGCTCCATGGCCCGAGGGCGCTTTTCAGGAGGAGCTCGGCTTATGGCAACAGGAGTGCTTCTATATCACCGCTCCTAGGGGCAGCAGGCAGAGGTCGCCTCCCGCCTTTCGCTCGGGTCCTCCACAACGGCTGACGTCATGGGTCAGCAAAGGGCTTGACTAGGGGCCGTCCAAGGACGTACCCCTATTGCAGGGCCGGATTCGAGACCTCCAAGAGAGGGAGATCAATCTGGTCGTGTTGACGCAGGTTATGCTGATTCGGCGTCTTCTGCCCTGCAAACGTCGCCCCCTCCGCTTGTGGGAATTCAATCCGGAGGGACCATGAGCTCTCCAACACTTCATGGGTACGACACCCGTGGAGATGTACAAACTGTTCTTCGGATCACAAGAGATGTGTCCGGACTTGACCGAGGACGCCGGCCTAAGCTGCAATCGCCCGGATACTCAAGTAAGTAGCCCTGTGTCCGGACATATCGTCCATTTATTTATTATGGGTTTGCCTTTTAACCAGCTATCCCTTGGACAGGAGTGGATAGCGCAAGCAAAATCGTCTGTTGTCCGGGCCCCTCCACGAGACCACGCCGGATCCCGTGTTGGTCAAGATCTTTGGAGGTTGCGCCTTGAAGAGGGCGAAGGGAAAACAGAGAAACTACCGCCTCCACTAAGGAGGCTTTCAAGAAAGGGGGGATCGAGAATCCCTCCTTCCAGGGGGAGAAGAGGACCGCTTCTGAAGACCCGGAGGCTAAGGCCTCAAAGCGGGGGAAGAAATCTTCACCAGAGGGTCCTGCGCCAGGAGAGGCCCCGGCCGCACTATCTCCCCAAAGGAATCAGCCCTCCAGTGAGCCGTAAGTAAAAAAGGGGGAGTTTTGTAATAAGGGACATCCCTATTTTTGCTTCTGAGGATAACTGAAGTTTTTACCTTGTAGTTCGGATCTCCGCCCTTCTCAGCTGAGCTCATCTTCGGGGGACCTTCTTCCGGACATGATGGAGAGCGAGACGCCTCCATCTGCCGCACCGTCAGGCGGGGCGGACGACCCTGAGGTGTCGTCACGGAGGGTCTCCCCGAGTCCGGCAGGGCCGGAGAGTTCGGCACCAACTGGTGTACAGCCGGGGGAGCTGAAGGATCTGCTCGAGAGGGCGTCTATCTCAGAACATAACCGTACATTAATGAGTACGGTGATTGAAAGAATTTCATCCGCTGAGAGCGGGTTGCATGATGCCGTCAGAAGTTTACTGGCGGGGTTTGAGGTACGTAAAAATGACATACTTTTTGACAGTTTTGCACATAGAGTGCGCCCTGTATAGATAGTAGCCCCTGAGACTCGGTGCATTGTCAGAAGTAACGGCGTGCCGAGGATCATAATCTCAGTGTTAAGATGTCGCCGTTCCTATTCAGGGGGCGGAGCGTTCGGTGGCTAGACGGACTGATAGAGTTGTCGAACTGAAGTGGCAACTGGACGTTGCGGATGCGGACATCGCGCTGGTCAATAAGCGACTTGACGAGTCGCAAGGTGGATGGTTTCTCCGCGGTCACCTGGTAAGGGAGGTTATGCCCATGCCTTACAACATGTATGCTTGATGCAGATGGCGCCGCAGCTATGGAGGGCCTTCGGGCAGAGCTTGCTCGAGCCAAGGAGCAAGCCAGAAGGAGTAATGCGGCTGCCTCAAAGGCGGCCGAAGAGCTAAAAGCCGAAAAGGCTGCTCACTGCCGAAGCAGGGAGGAGATGGCCGAAATGGCCGTGAGGCTGAAAGATGCTACCGACCACTATGAGGTTCTTGAGAGAGAACGCCAGGCGGAGCAAGGGGACCTGAAAAAGGCCACCGCCGAAGCCAAGGATGCCCGTTCTGCAATGAGGGCTATAAAGGAGGAGCTGCGTCAGGCCGGAGACATTGCGGCTGGTAAGCCCTTTCTTCTGCGCAAGAAGTTTACGGATCAGAAGTATGCTCAGTTGGGCCAGCTGTGGGGTGTGGAGGATCCTTATCTGGATTTGGCGGCGAGTGCGGCGGACGCAGTCGTGCACTTCCGAAGCCAAAAGGATCACGAGATGGAAGAGCTCTTTTGGTCTCAATTCCATAGTCCGGAGCGTCCCCTTCCGTTAACAGATCGGCTGGCTGAGTGGGCTGAGCTGAATAGGCTGTCCGGACTTGATTGAAGGACGTCGTGGCTCATCTGTGGCCGGAAAGGCCCAAGCCAAAGAGTTATTTTGGTTTGGTGCAGCAATTCCTTGATGCGGTGCCGCATATCAAGGCGATGAAGCGGTCGGCATGCATAGAGGGTGCGCGGATGGCTCTCGCCCGTGTCAAAACATACTGGGTAGAGATGGATGCCACCGACGTTGCATCCCGGGATTCGGATAGAAGCCGATTACCCGCCGAGCACTATTTTGGGGAAGTCCTGCGGGGCGCTCGTTTAGTAGAGTCGCAGTGCTCAAAAAATGTTATGTTCAAATGACATGTATGATTTGTGAAACCATATTTATGATGTGACTGCTTTTTATACTTGTGCATTCAAGTGTTGAAATATCTCCTGTGTGGCCGTTAATATATAACCTGAAAGATGGCAGTCTTTGGCTTTAGCCCCCACGCACATGGTGCGGGGGTGTTTGCAAAAAAAACACATTTTCAAACTTAATCCAACGTCTTGGTCCTTTGAAGGAGGTGATAGCATAGCAAACTAGGCAACCGGACTATAATGCTTTATCACTTTCACTTAGCCATAGGAGCTCGAAGGTGGGGCTACGATATAGCCCCTAGGGGCACCGCGCTCTCCGAATTCGGGGCGCGTGTGTGCCTGACCGGGAAGCGGTCCTTCGTCAAAGCGGAGGAATTCTAAACATTCCAGAGGTCGATCGAGTGGTTGACCAGTCTCTCGCTATATCATGACAGTCAGTTTTCGGCTTTCTCTACTGAGGTGCTCGCCCGGCCGAACCGGGGCACAATCGCAGTAGTTCTCCTGGTGCCGCGTTAGCCAATGATACAGAACGTAAGGCAGCAAAATACAGGAGCCGGGAAAACCCAACATTTGACCAAAGACATGATTCGGGCTGATGCATATAAGGCCTAACTCGAGACGCCGAACACTCCCTGAGGTATTCGGTCTTTATGATGAAGGGCAGAACAATGCCCTAAGCCCCTAGTGTCCAGGTACGCGCGAAATCATCTGACGCGGCCGATGCCAAAACGTCAGCCTCCTCCTTGGTTATGGTAAGAAACCGGGGGATGTATAGCAACAAGAGACAGTAAAAAAGGTTTACGCAGGGTCTTAATATGAAAAGAATCCTTGTAACGGGTCCCTGCTGCACGTCTGCGCCTGTGTCTCCGTTGTGCTGTATCCTGGACGGGTGTAGCACGTTGTTCATCTGTAAAAGAGAAGAACTTAGTTTGAAAAAAGATCGTGCGAAAAATGCATGTAAAAGAGTATGAGTAAAAAAAAGAAAAAATGAATAAAATTGAGCTTTATTGGCTCTCATTCTTCGTTCTTGCAGCCCCTTGTAAAGGGGTATGCGGCTAGTAAGCCCCTAGTTTATTTATGCCGGACTCGTCTAACCGTGTCCGGGGTCTGAACGGCCTGTTTTGTAGGGGCTTTGATTAACAAGGCCGGTTTAGTGTGTGGCTGTCAAGGCAGTCTCACGTTCTTCCGTGGTCGAGGAACACTCGAAGTTACCTTTTAAGGAGATGATGCCGCGTGGACCGGGCATTTTAAGTGTAAGAGACGCCAGCATGCGGTATTGCGTTAAAGCGGGCGAAAGCTTCGCGTCCCAATAGTGCTTGATGGCTACTTTTAAATGGGGCGATATGGAAGATTAGCTTTTCGCGACGGAAGTTGTCGGATGAACCGAACACAATCTCTAGTAGTACAGAGCCTGTACAATTGGCATAAAGGCCTGGCGTCACTCCTTTGAAGGAAGTGCGGCTATGGCGAATTTTGGTAGGGTCTATCCCCATTCTGCGGATGGTGTCCTGGTATAGCAGGTTTATATCACTGCCGCCATCCATTAGGACTTGTGTAAATTGTAGTCCGTCGATTATAGGATCCAATATCAGAGCAGTCCAGCCTGCATTTCGAATACTTCTGGAGTAATCCAGATGGTCGAAAGTAATTGGTTTTGACATCCAATCTCGGGATTCCGCTGGGGTGGACCGTGCGGCGCGTGCTTTGGTAGATGCCTGCACTATTTTTCCTTGTTATCACATGAAGTGAGTTCACTGTTTTGACTTCTAGTGGGAAAGTCTTCTGTTTTCCGGCGCGCTGCTTGTGGGGTTCGTCATCGTCTTCGCTTGGTGTGTCGAGCCCCTTGTGTTCGGCGTTAAGTCGGCCGGACTGCTTGAAGACCCAACAATCTCTGTGGGTATGGTTTGCAGGCTTCCCGGAGGTACTGTGAATTTGACATATTCTATCCAGGATTTTGTTTAGGTTGGATAGCTCGTCACTGTTGTCCTTAAGGGGCAGTGTTTTGTTATTCGGCCGCGAGGTTTTGAACCCGGCGTTGACCGCCGTACTATTTGGGCCATTTTCCTTATTCCGGCGCTGATCTTTTCTGCGTCGTGCTTTCCCGTTTCCATCCCTGACCTTGGATGTACTTGGGTTGCTGGTGCTGCATCTTGCCAGCCAGCTATCTTCCCCCGCACAAAAGCGGGTCATGAGACTTGTTAGTGCGGCCATTGTTCTTGGTTTTTCCTGGCCGAGGTGTCTGGCGAGCCATTCGTCTCGGACGTTATGTTTGAAGGCTGCTAAGGCTTCAGCGTCCGGACAGTCGACTATTTGGTTCTTTTTGGTGAGGAACCTGTTCCAGAATTTGCGTGCTGATTCTCCGGGCTGTTGGGTTATATGACTTAAATCGTCTGCATCCGGATGGCGGACATAAGTCCCCTGAAAGTTTGCTCGAAACGCATCCTCGAGCTCTTCCCAACTTCCAATGGTATTTTATGGGAGGCTTTTGAGCCAATGCCGAGCTGGCCCTTTGAGCTTGAGGGGTAGGTATTTTATGGCATGGAGATCGTCTCCTCTAGCCATGTGTATGTGTAGGATGTAATCCTCAATCCATACTCCGGGGTCTGTTGTTCCGTCGTATGCCTCTATGTTTACGGGCTTGAATCCCGCTGGAAACTCGTGGTCCAGTACCTCATCGGTGAAACATAGTGGGTGTGCGGCGCCCCTGTATTTAGGTGTGCCGTTATCTTCGAACACTCGACGTGCTGCGTTGCTTCCTGGAGCCTTCTTTTTTGGCCCATAGATGGACCTGACCGAGGCGTCCTTTTTGCGCGGATCCTTACGTGGATCGTGTGCCAGCTTGTGTGCGGCGCCGCTTGCCGCTCTTAGCCTGTCATCTGGTCATCTATCCGGCCAGGCGGTCTCTTTGTTTTTTGACTGTGGGGGCTCTACGGCCTCCTCGTCAAATTCGGGCAACAGCTTGCGCTTCGGGTAGCTCTTTGCTTGGTGACTATCGTCGTATTTATCTGCGGTCTTGAGTACTTTGCTCCATCTCATTCTGAATACGTCTTCCGCTGTTTTGAGCTTCCGCTTCTGCTTCTTCAAACTTCTTGCAGTGGCGACGAGCCTTTTGTGTAGGTTCTTATGCTCCGGTGGCGTGTCCGACGTGAGGCCGTCTGGACTGTTGTTTTCGCCGGGGATGGGTTGCTCGTCCAATTCATCATGTTCGGATGGTTGCTTGGTGGCATGTTCGTCGTCCACTGGTTCGCCCTACTCTACGGCTGGGTCCTTATAGGTGTTGTGGTTATTGAGGCGGGACTTCGGGCGGCGCTTGCGTCGCCGTTTTGGTTGTTTTTCGGGGGAAGTATCCTTCGCCGCGTCCCGTTGTTCCTCGTTATCGCTTCCTTTTGGTGTATCCACCATGTATACATCGTGAGTTGAGGTGGCTTTCCAGTGCCCAGTAGGCGCTGGTCCTTGATCGTCTCCGGCATCGTCGTCCATACCGTCAATGTCTTCGGAGTCGTAGTCTAGCATGTCGGTTAGATCGTCTTTAGTGGCTACAAAGTGGGTGGTGGGTGGGCTTTGAATTTCTTCGTCGTCCGCATCCCAACCGTCCTGACTGCAATCCGGCCAGGGCGCTCCTAATAGCGAGAGATATTTTAGCGAATTCAGGATATCGCCGAAAGGCGAAGTCTTTGAAAAAGATGTCATGGCGGTGAACTCCATGATCGGCGCCAAATCGGATTCGATTGGTAGGGGCGCAGGAGGTTCGGAGTCCGGCACCTCGGAGTCACGATCTTCACAAGGGACAAGGTTGGTATTCGGCTCCATCGCCGTAGACATGGCAGCCCCCGAGGCGGTGTCTAGCCACCCATCCTCGATCTGCCACAGTCGGCTCCGAATTAAGGGTCGGAGCGGGCTCGTAGCGGCCTCCGAAACCTTGTCCGGCAGCGAGCTAAATCATGCCCATCGTGGCGGTCTGTGGCGCTCGGTGTGGCTCGAATCCATCGAAGATCAAGTCTCCGCGGATGTCGGCCGTGAAGTTCAGACTTCAAATCTGACTGACGGCCGGGCGTAGCTTTCAATCTGCTCCAGTTGCTGCTTAATTGGCCCGCAGCAAAGCCGCCGAATCTGAAGATCTGTCCGGGAGGAAAGTCTCACCCTGGACTGCGTCGTTGTTGATGATCGAAGGAGCCATCAAGCCTATCACGTGGACGACGCAGGAACTGTCAATGAAAGCACCAATGTCGGTGTCAAACTGGCGGATCTCGGGTAGGGGGTCCCAACTGTGCGTCTAGGCGGATGGTAACAGGAGACAAGGGACACGATGTTTTTACCCAGGTTCGGGCCCTCTCGATGGAGGTAAAACCCTACTCCTGCTTGATTGATATTGATGATATGGGTAGTACAAGAGTGGATCTACCACGAGATCAAGGATGCTAAACCCTAGAAGCTAGCCCATGGTATGATTGTTGTTATTGTTGTTTGTCCTACGGACTAAAATCCTCCGGTTTATATAGACACCGGAGAGGGCTAGGGTTACACAGAGTCGGTTACAATGGTAGGAGATCTACATATCCGTATCGCCAAGCTTGCCTTCCACGCCAAGGAAAGTCTCATCCGGACACGGGACGAAGTCTTCAATCTTGTATCTTCATAGTCTTGGAGTCCGGCCGATGATGATAGTTCGGCTATCCGGACACCCCCTAGTCCAGGACTACCTCACCCGTCAAGGAGGAGCCCGAGGAGCCTGCTCCGCTCGGCCGCCGCGGAGTCGTCGGGCCGGAAGACTACGTCGCCGACTTCGACGCCGTTGCGGCCGCCATCGCCGAGCGGAGCGCGCGCGAGGAGGCGCAGCGCCGACGCCACGCCGAGGAGCTCGAAGACCTCCAGTGGCGGCAAGAGGTCATCGCCAAGAAGAAAGACGAGGAGTGGCGCCGCATCAGCGAGGAGCAGAGGGCGAAGTACGTCGACCGCTGCAGCTTCGGCGAGGAGGATTGAGCGTCCTTCTCCTCCACGGCGTCGTCCATTTGCCGCGACCTCGCCGCCGTCAGATCCGACCCCCTCTAGTACTAGTATTTACGTAGTATGTAGTATGAACTATGTTGTAGTGTTTCGATCATGTAAAATCTATGTAGTATGTGATGAACTACTCCGTCAACGAGGTGCAATTTCTCCCGTGAAAGTGTTTTTTCAAATTATGCAGTTTTCGATGCGGGTCCTGTTCGGCCGCGCTAGTTTTCGACCCGCAAACGCGATCTTCGTGAAACCGCACACGCGTTTTGCGGGTCAAATTTTTACAGGGTCTGCTAGAGTTGCTCTAAGAGGAATAAATTTGCCATGGTCCAAAACAAACAAATTTAGTACGCCCGGCCGTGACTCGGTCCTCTGCCCGGCGCTCCCTTCCAATGTGATTGCGCTGCTGCTCACCGTTGAGTCGGCGGCTGCCCGCTCGGGGCACCTTGCTGTCTGCAAGTATGGAGGGGGAGATCAAAACCACCTAAAATCAAGACCAAAACCACACTGTAGCAACTTTGTACGACCCGTCTTTTCAAAGTGTCTTCATTTTTTGTATATATGTGTGAACACATCAGTGTGTTGTTATGTACTTTAAATTTTAGTAAAATTTCTTTAGACAAACCATCATTTACCTAAGTGATAAATGGTGGTGACTGGTAATGACAACTTTAACTATGTGTTAAATTCCATGATTTATATGAATTCCCTAGATTGATGACAATTTTATTATATATAGCATGAAATCTTTTTTTGTATTGTTTTGCAAAAAAATTGTAGGACGGTTGGGAAAAATAACATCGGTTTTTTCTCCACACTAGTAAGCATGTACGTGCAACGCACGTCTCGATCAAAGCATCGTATGAAATTCTTGTGGGTACTGAATTCTGAATTCATATTGAGATTAATTAACTTTCATGTAACAGAAGCTCTCCTCGATGAAATGAGGCTTACTGTATACTACTCCCTCCATTGACAAATATATGAGTGAAATAGTAATAAATCCACGTAATAGCAGCATTTATGACAACCATATAGAGATTTGAATGATAAAAACTCCCAACCTTGACAAAATGTGTGAATAAAAAATTTCTTGGGGTGCTTAATTCAACAAATTATAGTCTTTGGACCGCTCAGGAATTGATGTATTTGCCCTTTGCCTCTCGAGCTATCCCCATCTAGCTCTGCCATTGAAATTAGTTAATTAAATTGATTCAGTCAAAAAGGCATTCAAGTGTTACGTCCACCCAATGTGTTCTTTGTTATCCTGCCGGAAGAAATCCTTTCTTGTTGGCCCTTCAAAATAAAAATGTTTGGCAACATTATCATTTTATATTTTAAGATGGTACCCAACCTTGGCACAAACCACAAGAATACTTTTGTCCAACAAATTGTTATGTACTCATGGGCAGTGAAAACACAACATAAGTACATGAATGAGTCACAAAACAACCATTCTTTTAAAAATGTATGGTAATGCAAGTTGGAATTTGGAAAGATATACAGAGGTACAGTATATACACAAACGGTTGCATGTGGATCTGAAACCTCCATGCCCAATCCTTCTATAATATACAACTAAAATAATATATTAAAAAAACAAGAGAAAAGTGAAAAAAAAAGAAAATTCCCTTCTCTGATGACACAAACAGGTCAGGTCAGACTACCATATATATATATAGTGAGAAACAAAAATTGATAGCATGAATAGAGTGATATCAGCTGACCAAAAATGATAGTTTTCATACGTGAATAGAAGATATGAACTCGAGGGGCCATGCACAAAAGACTAACATTAAAGGTGAATCACAATACATGATAGAAAGTGCTACTGTTGTTTAGGTGAAGCAAATTACCCAAGAGAAAATATGTATCGACTGTCGAAAGAGCGTGACCAGGTCAGACCACCATACAAAAGAGCGTGACCCCCAGCAGACTTCAGAGGGAAGTTGATTTTACCCCTAAATAAGATGTTCCATTTGACATTCTCTAAATGGACTAATGCAATAATGTAGAACTCCTGTGCAACTATGGGGATTTAGTGATTAACTGCAGATTTTACAACATGTCAAATATGTGATTTAAGTAAACTGTAGAGCAATGGAAGTACAAGTTATGAGCCTGAATAAAGCATAATCTACAAAAATCACAAGGGCCAAAAATTCAGAACGTAATTTTTTTACATATGCCAAGAAGGTCACTGACCAATAACCAGGTGTACTTCCATATTGCGCAAACACGGGATAAACATTGTTTGATCTGTAGTTATTAACCTAAGCATTGAGTTAACACAGTGGTGCTACTTTTCTTGTTTTCGTCCAAAACGGAACCATCATGTATTGAGTATCCTAAATAACAATAGACATGCATGAGAATCCTAGTACTAATTAACAACTGAAAAAAGATGTCGATCAAGCTTCAGAAACTTAGCGGCTGCATATTGAGTTCCATAATTGTTTTCCTCAAAACCACAATCCATAACCTGCATATATCTCACTTGAGTATTATTAAATACCCATCTTCATGCCTTCGAGTATATATCACCTACATTATTATTCAAAAGTCAAGGACATGTGCTACTTAGAAAGATTCTGTTTTTGATCTGACAAAGCACTGAAACAAACACTTCCTTTGCCCATGAGTCTAGGTTCCTAACTATTTACCGATTTACTGAGAAGGGCAAAAAAAGTGCAGCTTTTGTAGGACATGCCAACACAGAAAAGTAAACATGCAACAGAAGTGGGAAGGAGGGAACAAGGATAATGGTATTTACATGGAGGCGATGGGCCTGAATTTCTCCCTCTGACGGCCAGTTATGAGATAACCATGTTAAATGATATAGTTGTAGTTGTAACATGACATATGTCACGAGGGTGTATCTTGTGTGCGTGTTGTAACTTGGGCAGGTTGTTGTAGGTTAGAGATCCTTATCTTGTATAGTCTTGGATGAGGGGTCAAGCTAACACAACAACCTGCCAACCTCGATGTAATCTCGTTTGCTATTTAACACGCACGCGTCCCTGCCAGGAGGCATACGCTTCACCTCTTTTCTTTCATGGTAATCAGAGCCTACCTCGGGTTCATCCATGGCGAGCTCTTCCTCCGCAAATTCTTTCCCCTCGTCTCCGTTTGCACACAACGCAACCGAGAAGCTTACGAGAGGGAACGAGGCCTTATGGCGCGCCACGGTGCTCTCAGCCATCAGGGGAGCGCAGATGGCAAGCTTCCTCGACACCGAGCAGCCGCCTCCGCCCACGACCATTGAGGTCACCGGCGATGATGGCGAAACCAAGACGAAGGGGCCGAACCCAGAGTTCAGTATGTGGTACGCGCGGGATCAGCGGGTTTTCTCATACCTGCTGACCACGCTACCGCGTGATATGGCCGTCCAGGTGGCAACCTGCCACACCGCGGCCGAGCTATGGAACACGGTGCAAGGGATGCTCGCGTCGCACACCAGGGCGCAGACCGTCAACGTCAGAATTGCCCTAGCCAACCTTCAGAAGGGCAACTCCACAATCACAGAGTATGTTGGTAAGGTCCGAACTCTGTGTGATGAACTAACTGCTTCAGGGAAGGCCTTGGACGAGGAAGAGCTGATCTCCCACATCCTTGCTGGACTAGATGAGGAGTACGATCCAGTGGTGTCGGCCATGTGCTCTAGGGTCGAACCTGTCAAGATCCCGGAGCTGTTCTCATAGCTCCTGAGTTTTGAGACTCGCCTGAATCTCCGCGGCGGGTCTTCTCAGTCGTTCGCAAATGCGGCGGCGCGTGGGTGCGGCTTCAACAAGAACAACAACGGCATCGGCAATGGTGATTGCGGCGGCGGTCACGGCTTCAACAACAAACCAGGCGGCGGTGGTGATCGTGGCCGTGGTGGTGACCACGGTCGTGGTCGAGGCAACTCGAGAGGCAGGGGGAACTACAACAACAACTCCTCTGCCAAGCTGGTATGCCAGATCTGTGGTAAAATTGGCCACCTTGCTTGGAAGTGCTGGAAGCTCTACGACTCTTCATATCAGGGAGGAGAGGAGCGCTCGGCCAACATGGCTGCTCATCATTATGGAGTTGACACCAACTGGTACATGGACAGTGGTGCAACCGACCATATTACGAGCGATCTGGAGAAGCTGACCGTCTGGGAGAGGTACACGGGCAATGATCAGATTCATACTGCAAACGAATCAGGTATGTCCATTGATCATATTGGTTATGCAACTATTTCTACCCCATATCGCAATCTCCATCTAAAAGATGTTCTTCATGTTCCGGAGGCAACAAAAGATTTGATTTCTGCAAGTAAACTTGCTCTTGACAATAATACTATTGTTGAAATTCACCCTCATTTTTTTCTCATCAAGGATCTGGAAACGAGGAAGGTTCTACTTCGAGGCAAGGGTAGAAGAGGGCTCTATCCTGTCAAACACACCGGGGGAAACGTCCAGAAGCATGTGCTCAATGTCACCAAACCACCTCTGGATTGGTGGCATAGACGTTTAGGTCACCCTTCTTCCACTGTTGTTAGGAAGATTCTTAGTGAGAATAAGCTCTCGTGTGTCAATAATGATAGCAATAAGCATGTATGTGACGCCTGCCAAAAAGGGCAAAAGTCACCAGTTACCTTATCCTCAATCCTTGAGTGAATCTAAATTTCCTTTGGAACTTGTCTTTTCTGATGTGTGGGGTCCTGCTGTTGAAACAGTAGGCAGAAAAAAATACTATGTGAGTTTTATCGATAATTTTCGTAAATTCACATGGATCTATCTCATCAAGCACAAATCTGAAGTTTTTCAGAAATTCCATGACTTCCAAAACCTTGTTGAATGACGTTTTGATCGAAAAATTCTTGCCCTCCAAACAGATTGGGGAGGGGAGTATGAAAAGTTGAACTCCTTCTTTACCAAAATTGGTATCTCACACCACGTATCATGCGCCCTCATGCTCATCAGCAGAATAGGTCAGTTGAGCGCAAACACCGTCACATTGTTGAGGTTGGCCTCTCCTTGCTTGCTCAAGCCTCTATGCCCTTGAAGTTTTGGGATGAGGCCTTCCTTGCCGCAACCTACTTGATCAATAGGGTTCCAAGTAAGGTCATGAATCATGAAACACCCCTCACTAGGTTATTCGGTGAAACTCCTAACTACTCCTCTCTTAGAATTTTTGGATGTGCTTGTTGGCCCAATTTACGTCCCTACAACACACATAAACTTCAATTCCGATCAAAGCAATGTGCCTTTCTTGGTTATAGTCACTTGCACAAAGGCTACAAGTGCCTTGATATCTCTACAGGGCGTGTATACATCTCTAGGGATGTGGTGTTTAATGAAAATATATTTCCTTTTGCGGCCCTTCATCCTAATGCCGGTGCCCGCCTAAGGGCTAAGATTCTTTTACTTCCTCCTGACCTACTTAATCCTACTGATCAAGGGGATAAAATAGTTGATGATCAAATGATTAATAGGACTACTAATGGTTCTGATGATGCAGGAAGTCACAGTGAAAAAAATGCAACAAAAAACACTGGTTTTGGTCATGATTTTATGCAGCAGATGTTGGAAATATGCCCTAGAGGCAATAATAAATTAGTTATTATTATTATATTTCCTTGTTCATGATAATCGTTTATTATCCATGCTATAATTGTATTGATAGGAAACTCAGATACATGTGTGGATACATAGACAACACCATGTCCCTAGTAAGCCTCTAGTTGACTAGCTCGTTGATCAATAGATGGTTCACGGTTTCGACCATGGACATTGGATGTCGTTGATAACGGGATCACATCATTAGGAGAATGATGTGATGGACAAGACCCAATCCTAAGCCTAGCACAAAGATCGTGTAGTTAGGTATGCTAAAGCTTTTCTAATGTCAAGTATCATTTCCTTAGACCATGAGATTGTGCAACTCCGGATACCGTAGGAATGCTTTGGATGTACCAAAGCGTCCACAACGTAATCGGGTGGCTATAAAGGTACACTACGGGTATCTCGGAAAGTGTACATTGGGTTGGCACGAATCGAGGCTGGGATTTGTCACTCCGTGTGACGGAGAGGTATCTCTGGGCCCTTTCGGTAGGACATCATCATAATGTGCACAATGTGACCAAGGGGTTGATCACGGGATGATGTGTTATGGAGCGAGTAAAGAGACTTGCGATAGCGAGATTGAACAAGGTATCGGGATACCGACGATCGAATCTCGGGCAAGTACTATACCGGTAGACAAAGGGAATTGACTACAGATTGATTGAATCCTCGACATCGTGGTTCGTCCGATGAGATCATCGTGGAACATGTAAGAGCCAACATGGGTATCCAGATCCTCTCTGTTGGTTATTGGCGGAGAGTTGTCTCGGTCATGTACGCATGGTTCCCGAACCCGTAGGGTCTACACACTTAAGGTTCGGTGACGCTAGGGTTGTAGAGATATTAGTATGCGGTAACCCGAAAGTTGTTCAGAGTCCCGGATGAGATCCGGGATGTCACGAGGAGTTCTGGAATGGTCTGGAGGTAAAGATTTATATATAGGAAGTCCAATTTCGTCCATCGGGAAAGTTTCGGGGGTCATCGGTATTGTACTGGGACCACCGGAAGGTCCGAGGTCCACCGGTGGGGCCACCTATCCGGAGGGCCCCATGGGCTGAAGGCGTGGGAACCAGTCCTGGTGGGCTGGTGCGCCCCTTGGGCCTCCCATGCGCCTCGGGTTAGAAACCCTAAGGGGTGGGGGCGCCTCCACTTGGATTGGAGGCCAAGCCACCTCTCGGGCCGCCGCCCCCCCCCCCCCCCCCCACTAGATGGGATCTACAAGGGGTCGGCGCCCCCCCTAGGCCCCTATATATAGTGGAGGGGAGGGAGGACAGCCGCACCTGAGTCCCTGGCGCCTCCGTCCTGATAACTCACAAGTATAGGGGATCGCAATAGTTTTCGAGGGTAGAGTATTCAACCCAAATTTGTTGATTCGACACAAGGGGAGCCAAAGAATATTCTCAAGTATTAGCAGCTGAGTTGTCAATTCAACCACACCGGAAACTTAATATCTGCAGCAAAGTGTTTAGTAGCAAAGTAATATGATAGTGGTGGTAACGTAACAAAGTAAAGACAACAAAAGTAATGTTTTTGGTATTTTTGTAGTGATTGTAATAGTAGCAACGGAAAAGTAAATAAGCGTAAACCAGTATATGGAAAACTCGTAGGCACCGGATTAGCGATGGATAATTATGCCGGATGTGGTTCATCATGTAACAATCATAACATAGGGTGACACAGAACTAGCTCCAGTTCATCAATGTAATGTAGGCATGTATTCCGTATATAGTCATACGTGCTTATGGAAAAGAACTTGCATGACATATTTTGTCCTACCCTCCCGTGGCAGCGGGGTCCTAATGGAAACTAAGGGATATTAAGGCCTCCTTTTAATAGAGAACTGGAACAAAGCATTAGCACATAGTGAATACATGAATTCCTCAAACTATGGTCATCACAAAGTGGTCCCGATTATTGTCACTTGAGGTTGCGGATCATAACACATAGTAGGTGACTATAGACTTGCAAGATAGGATCTAGAACACACATATATTCATGAAAACATAATAGGTTCAGATCTGAAATCATGGCACTCGGGCCCTAGTGACAAGCATTAAGCATAGCAAAGTCATAGCAACATCAATCTCAGAACATAATGGATACTAGGGATCAAACCCTAACAAAACTAACTCGATTACATGATAAATCTCATCCAACCCATCACCGTCTAGCAAGCCTACGATGCAATTACTCACGCACGGCGGAGAACATCATGAAATTGGTGATGGAGGATGGTTGATGATGACGACGGCGACGAATCCCCCTCTCCGGAGCCCCGAACGGACTCCAGATCAGCCCTCCCGGGAGAGATTAGCGCTTGGCGGCGGCTCCGTATCGTAAAACGCGATAAAACTTTCTCTCTGATTTTTTTCTCCCCGAAAGCCAATATATGGAGTTGGAGTTGGTGTCGGAGGGCCACCGAGGGCCACGAGGTTGAGGCGCGCCCAAGGGGAGGCGCGCCCCCACCCTCGTGAGCAGTGTGGGCCCTCTGGTCTTCATCTTTAGCGAGGATTTTTATTATTTATTCTAAGATATTCCGTGGAGTTTCAGGTCATTCCGAGAACTTTTGTTTTCTGCACATAAAACAACACCATGGCAATTCTGAAAACAGCGTCGATCCAGTTAGTTCCATTCAAATCATACAAGTTAGAGTCCAAAACAAGGGCAAAAGTGTTTGGAAAAGTAGATCTGACGGAGACGTATCAACTCCCCAAGCTTAAACCCTTGCTTGTCCTCAAGCAATTCAGTTGACAAACTGAAAGAGAAAAAGAAAAACTTTTACAAACTCTGTTTGCTCTTGTTGTTGTAAACATGAAAAGCCAGCATTCAAGTTTCAGCAATGATTATGAACTAACCATACTCACAATAACACGTAGGTCTCGCAATTACTCATATCAATAGCATAATCAGCTAGCGAGCCATAATAATAAAACTCGGGATGACAACACTTTCTCAAAACAATCATAACATGATATAACAAAATGGTATCTCGCTAGCCCTTTACGAGACCGCAAAACATAAATGCAGAGCACCTTTAAAGATCAAGGACTGACTAAACATTGTAATTCATGGTAAAAGAGATCCGGTCAAGTCATACCCAATATAAACCAATAATAATGAATGAAAACGACATTGTGCTCTCCAGTGGGTGCTTTTTTAATAAGAAGGGTGATGACTCAACATAAAAGTAAATAGATAGGCCCTTCGCAGAGGGAAGCAGGGATTTGTAGAGGTGCCAGAGCTCGGTTTTGAAATAGAGATAAATTACATTTTGAGCGGCATACTTTCATTGTCAACATAACAACTAAAAGACAACGATATCTTCCATGCTAAATAGATTATAGGCAGTTCCCAAACAGAATGGTAAAGTTTATACTCCCCTTCCTCCACAAGCATCAATCCATGGCTTGCTCGAAACAACGAAGTGCCTCCAACATTCAACGGGTCCCAAGGGGAGTTTTGTTTGCGATTATTTTGATTTAGTTTGCATAAAGCATGGGGTGGGCATCCCGGATACCAGCCATTTTCTCGTGAATGAGGAGCGGAGTCCACTCCTCTTGAGAATAACCCGCCTAACACGAAAGATAAGGGCAGCTCTAGTTGACTTATGAGCTATTCGAGCATGCAAAACAGAATGTTTATTTGAAGGTTTAGAGTTTGGCACATACAAATTTACTTGGAACGGCAGATAAATACCGCATATAGGAAGGTATGGTGGACTCATATGGAATAACTTTGGGGTTTAAGGAGTTTGGATGCACAAGCAGTATTGCCGCTTAGTACAAGTGAAGGCTAGCAAAAGACTGGGAAGCGACCAACTGAGAGAGCCACAACAGTCGTAAACATGCATTAAAATTAATTCACACCGAATACAAGCATGAGTAGGATATAATCCACCATGAATATAAATATCATGAAGGCTATGTTGATTGGATTCAACTACATGCGTGAACATGTGCCATGTCGAGTCACTCAATGCATTTAAAGGAGGATACCATCCCATCATACCACATCATAATCATTCTAATAGCATGTTGGCACGCAAGGTAAACCATTATAACTCATAGCTAATCAAGCATGGCACAAGCAACTATAATCTCTAAATGTCATTGCAAATATGTTTACCTCATAATAGCTGAATCAGGAACGATGAATCATCATATTTACAAAAACAAGAGAGGTCGAGTTCATACCAGCTTTTCTCATCCCAATAAGTCAATCATATATCATCATTATTGCCTTTCACTTGCACGACCGAACGGTGTGTATAATAATAAGAGTGCACGTGCATTGGACTAAGCTGGAATCTGCAAGCATTCAACTCAAGAGAGAAGACAAGTAATATGGGCTCTAAGTTAAATAAACAATCATGCATAAAAGAGCCACTAAGCATTTTCAATATGGTCTTCTCGACCCCCAAAGAAAGAAAAAGAAATAAAAACTATTTACACGGGAAAGCTCCCAACAAGTAAAAGAAGAATGGGAAATATTTTTGGGTTTTCTTTTTAATTCTACTACAAGCATGAAAAGTAAACTAACTATTTTTTTTGATTTTAAGGTTTATTAAACACACAATAAGAAAGCAGGAAAAAGGAAAATAAACTAGCATGGATATTACAGTGAAAAAGTATGAGCACCGACATCTAGCAATGAGTGTGTGTGAACATGAATGTAATGTCGGTGGGAAATACGTACTCCCCCAAGCTTAGGCTTTTGGCATAAGTTGGTCTAATACCGAGGATGGCTGGCGGATATCCGTAGGTGAAAATTTGGGTCGTAGTGTGGCCTTGGCTGACTATCGCCGCTTTGGTACATGGCGTGGAGTCGAGCAGCCTCCACTCTCCTTTCGTACTCATCTGCCTCCTCTCACGGTAATAATATATCTTCCTCTACTTTGAAAATCAAAGAAGGTAGGAGCAGGAAGAGCAACACGGACCACATGTCGTTTGTTAAAGATTAGTCGATACTGGTAAGGTGGTCCAGTCCTCTCAATGAACTGGTGGGAGAAAATAGAATCAAGATCTAAATAAGAAGAGGGTAACTCCATATCACCCTCACGAATGTCAACATCAAGAAAATTAGCTAAGCGGGTTGCATAAATTCCTCCAAAGAAATCTTCGTTATGCCTATTCTGATGCAACCTACGAGCTACAATGGCGCCCATATGATAAGATTGGTCTCCTAACATAGCACTTCTGAGAATGCTGAGATCAGGGGCACACATGTGACATGGTTCATCCTTAGCAGTTATACATCTACCAATGAAGAGAGCAAAATAATGTATAGCAGGAAAGTGAATGCTCCCTATAGTGGCCTGTGCTATATCTCTAGACTCCCCCACAGTTATTCTAGCAAGAAAGTCTCTATATTCAGATTTAGGGATCCACGACATTACCCCAAGATGGAAGTTTGCAAGCAGAAGTAAAATCTTCTAAGTCCATGGTATAAGATTTGTCATAAAGGTCAAACAAGACTGAAGGAGAATTAAGCGAAGATGAAAAATCAAACCTCCCCACAAATGAACTTGTGAGGTCATGATACTGTGGGCATTTATCAGCTTCAAATTCCTCAAGATCGGCATTACGCAAATATGCGTAGAATTCTTCTTTAGTTCCCACTTGATTCATAAAATTTTCCGAAGGCCATTCACAGGGCCTCACGAGTGCGTCTCTTGGTGGTTCCTCGTCAGCATCACATATTGCAAGCCTGGGACCTTGCTTCCTTGAAGGACCACCTTGGAACATCCTCCTAAGCATATTGTTTCCTCTGAAAAATTTCTGAAAATTTTAGTAACTTCAAATAAAAGTGAACCAACTTCAATAAAATTGATAGCAACAACTCCCACAAGTGCCTAGGGCCTATATAAAGCATTGGAACTACTTGGAACCATATAAATTTGACATGCAAGCTCAAGAACATGGTCACCTATGCAGCACAAATTTGCAATGAATAAAGCACTAGAACAAAAACTAATTGGACCAATGGAGGAGTCACATACCAAGGAACAATCTCCCCAAGCAGTTTTGCAAGAGGTGCTTTGAGCAAGGAGATCAAAAATCACATCAACGGGGGCTGGAACTCGTGCTTGAGTTGGTTTTTCGTGTTTGTGTGAGACAGAGGAAGAAGATGGGTGCGGGAATAAGTGGAGGAGGGCCACCGTGGGCCCACGAGGCAGGGCGGCACGCCCAGGGGGGTAGGGCGCGCCCTCCACCCTCGTGGCCAGGTGGTAGCTCCCCCCGTGATAATTTTTGCACAGTAAATTCTCAAATATTCCCGAAAAAATCATATTAAATTGGCATGGCATTCTGAGGACTTTTATTTTTGGGATATTTTTATATTGCACGGATAAGTCGAGAAGCAGACAGAAAAATATTATTTTACTTTATTTCTACTAAATAACAGAAAATATAAAAAGGGTACAGAAGGTTGTGCTTCTAGTTTCATCCATCTCGTGATCATCAAAATGAACCCACTAACAAGGTTGATCAAGTCTTGTTAACAAACTCGTTCCGAATAATCACGGAACCGGAGAAATTTCGAATGACACTAAGTTACCTCAACAGGGATATGAAAATCCCCAACAATAAGAATATCATACTTTTTCTTGAAAGTAGGGAGAGGAAATTCGAAACCTCCAAATATAATCGATGGAACTTTTCCAATAGAGTTGATACTATAAACTTGAGGTTGTTTCCTCGGAAAGTGTACCGTATGCTCATTACCATTAACATGAAAAGTGACATTGCCTTTGGTGCAATCAATAACAGCCCCTGCAGTATTAAGGAAAGGTCTTCCAAGAATAATAGACATACTATCATCCTCGGGGATATCAAGAATGACAAAGTCCGTTAAAATAGTAACGTTTGCAACCACAACAGGCACATCCTCACAAATACCGACAGGTATAGCAGTTGATTTGTCAGCCATTTGCAAAGATATTTCAGTAGGTGTCAACTTATTCAAGTCAAGTCTACGATATGAAGAGAGAGGCATAACACTAACACCGGCCCCAATATCACATAAAGCAGTTTTAACGTAACTTCTTTTAATGGAGCATGGTATAGTAGGCACTCCGGGATCTCCAAGTTTCTTTGGTATTCCACCCTTAAAAGTGTAATTAGCAAGCATGGTGGAAATTTCAGCTTCAGGTATCTTTCTTTTATTAGTAATAATATCCTTCATATACTTAGCATAAGGATTTGTTTTGAGCACATCAGTCAATCGCATACGCAAAAAGATGGGTCTAATCATTTCAGAAAAGCACTCAAAATCCTCATCATCCTTTTCTTGGATGGTTTGGGAGGAAAAGGCATGGGTTTCTGAACCCATGGTTCTCTTTCTTTACCATGTTTCCTAGCAACGAAGTCTCTTTTATCATAACGTTGTTTCTTTGATTGTGGGTTATCAAGATCAACAACAGGTTCAACTTCTACATCATTATCATTACTAGGTTGAGCATCAACATGAACATTATCATTAACATTATCACTAGGTTCATGTTCATCACCTGATTGTGTTTCAGCATCAGACATAGAGATATCATTTGGATTCTCAGGTGGTTCAGCAATAGGTTCACTAGAAGTTTGCACAGTCCTATCATTTTTCTTTTTCTTCCTCTTAGAAGAACTAGGTACAACAGTATTGTTTCTCTGAGAATCTTGCTCGATTCTCTTAGGGTGGCCTTCAGGATACAAAGGATCCTGAGTCATTCTACCAGTTCTAGTAGCCACTCTAACAGCATAATCATTTTTCTTACTATTCATTTCATCAAGCACTTCTTTCTGAGCTTTAAGTACTTGTTCTATGTGACGCCCTCGATTCAATCATACACTAATCATACACGCAAATGTGTACGATCAAGATCAAGGACTCACGGGAAGATATCACAACACAACTCTAGACACAAAATAAAATAATACAAGCTTTATGTTACAAGCCGGGGCCTCGAGGGCTCGAATACATAAGCTCGAAAACACAAGAGTCGTGAAGCAACAATATCTGAAAGTACGTACATGAGTTAGACAAGTTTGCCTTAAGAAGGCTAGCACCAAAAGCAGCAACAATCGAAAAGGCAAGGCCTCCTGCACAGGAGCCTCCTAACTACTCCACGGTCATCGGCGACCTCCACGTAGTAGTAAGCATCGGCGGTGGCATCCGGCTCTGGGCTCCGTCATCTGGTTGCATCAACCGGAAAGAAGAAGAAAGGGGAAAAGGGGAGCAAAGCAACCGTGAGTGCTCATCCAAAGTACTGCAAGCAAGGATCTACACTACATATGCAACATTATCAAAGGAAGGCTGTATATGTGGGTAGGCTGAGAAATGCCGAGAATGGAGAGAAGGCCTAGTCCTATCGAAGACTAGCATCTTCTGGAAACCACCATCTTGCAGCAAATAGGAGGGAATAGAGTAGCACAAAGTAAGGTAGAAGTAGTGTTATCAACCTCGGCCAGAGATCCTTTCTCGACTCCCTGCGAGAAAGAGATCCCAAAGCCATACTATCCAGTTATCATCACAATCCAGTTCTCATCACCATCCAAATTCTCATCGCAAGTATCCAGTTCTAGTTGTATCGATCGGGATACAACTCCAAGTGTCCGTTACCGTAGGACAGGCTATCGATAGATGTTTTCTTCCCTGCAGGGGTGCACCAACTTACCCACCACGCCGCTTAACTCCGCCGACACACTTTCCGAGGTCATGCCCGGCCTCGGCCAAACAATACGCCGTAACCCGACCTAGGCTTAATAGAGAGGCCAAGACGCCGGACTAAACCTATGCCCCGAGGTCATGGGCCATCTCCACAGGAACTCCTGCGCGTTGCGAGGCGGCCGGTGGCGACCTAGCTACCTCCCTAAAAAGGCGAGAGCTTACCGGTCCAACCCGTAGCAGCGCCGCTCGATTGACGTCTATTAAGCTTCGGTGATGTATCTGACGCAGAACGCCCATACTATGCCCACGTGATGGTTATTGCTATCGGGCGAGGCCCTTGGATCAAATATCCAAATTGTAGTGGATTAGGAACGCGCGGTAACAAGCAGAGACTCACGAAAGATGTGACCCCGTTGCCCCGTCTCGAGGACTTGCGGCAAGGGCTAGGAATGCCCGACCACGCCTCGTATTTATCTCTTGGGCACCCTCCAGGTCAACCCGACTCCACATCACTCGCAATTAAGCTCGTGCGGGTACCCCTCAGGGTCGACCCGTCTTTAGTAACATGGCTCAGTGTAAATTCATAGTAATCATAGTAACTGTGTGTCTAAACATCAAGGGGGAAACCTGAGGAATCATCCCCGGTGAATTCCACTCGATGTAGTCATCAAGGTGAACGTAAGAGGATTCACCCTCGAGGTCCACACTTGAGGGGTTGCACGACAGAGTCATATCAGAAGTGGTTAAAGAGGAAATCACCCTCGATGACCACGACCGAATAACTACACTACAGGGTTAACATCAGAAGTGCTGATGAGGTCTCACCCTCGGTACTCGATAGTAACCCAATAGTGTCAAGCAACTAAGGGGAAGTGATGTGCGGTGTCGGGGCCTGGTCTTCGATCCCGTTGATCGGTTCTTCAATTATGAAGCTGGGGCAACAAGGACAAGGTGGGGGTCAGCGATGGGTCACTAACCAACCTATACTAAGCGATTTAGGATAGCGGTAAGGAAACAACGGAGATACAAAAGCGGGCTATGCATCGAATAGGAGCAATCAATAACGGTGGCAAAATCTAATGCAAGCATGAGAGAATGGAATGGGCGATATCGGGATGATCAAAGGGGGCTTGCACTGGTTGCTCACGGCAAGGAGTGGTAAATCGTCGACGACGTAGTGATCACCGGGGCATCGGTGACCTCGGGGTCTACCGGAGAGAAGAGGGGAAGAAACAATAAATATAAAGCAAACATAGCATAACGGACAACAGGCAGAGCTAGGCGTGTTCCTAACGTGGTGCTACGATCTGGCGAGGGAAGTCAACCGAGAATGTTTTCCCGGTTCCGGACCTGTGTCACACAGATGACCGGAGGGGGAAAGTTCCATGTTCAGCATGCTAGGGGCATGTGACAGATGAATGGACCGCGTACACGAATTCGTTGGATTTTTCTGAGCAACTTTCATATAGAAAACATTTTCATCCGAGGCACGGTTTATCTTCTATGAATTTTCAAAGATTAAAGCATTTTTTGGAATTATTAAGATTAACAGAAAAGGAATTATGATGTCAGCAGAGTGTCAGCATGACATCAGCAGGTCAACAGACCCGGTAGTCAAACTGACGATGGGTCCCACCTGTCATAGGCGGTGGATTAACGAGAACATTAAACTAACTAAAAGAGGTTAATTAACAAATGGGCCCCACATGTCGGTGACTATTTAACTTAACTAATCATTTTATTTAGAAAAGCGTTTATTTAACATAATATGCGATGGGGTCGCGTGTCGGTGACTTGTGTGCCCGATCGGCCTGATTGACCACGGTCGACATGGTCAATCGGGGCGAGGGCCCACGGGCGATGACCAGGCGGGCCCGTTGGTGCCAGTCGGCCGTGGCCGAACGCCGGCGAGCCATCAGCGGCGGATCCAGCGGAGTTGGCCGGAATTAGCGCGAAGCGCGAGAGGTGTGGCTGGTGCGTTCGATCGGGCGTCCGACGCCCGCATCGATCTGGCGGTCCCGTGGGCTAACTTCGGCCGGAGTGGGCGCTACATCGACGGCGCGGGCGGCGCGTTCGAGCCGGAGTTCGGGATCGGGCGCTTCTGAGAAAGCGCGTCGGCGGGCGTAAAGGCTGGCGAGGTCTATGGCGCTCCGAGGCTCGTCGAGCTACTAGCTTCAGCGGAGGAGCTTCGATGGCGAGCCCTCTGACGGCAATGGCGACGGGCGGAGCTTCGGCTTTATGGCGAGCTAGCTTCTGGCCTTGAGGAAAAGAGCACGGAGAGAGAGGAGAGGAAGGCGGAGCTCCTTTGGGCGCTGTAGGGGAGGCGGCCGGGCTCGAGGAGGGCGCGAGGTAGCCGGAATTGTGGAGAAGCGGCTATCGAAGGAAGAAGAAGGCGAGGATCCGCCGATCCGGCGATGTGGCTGCTCCGAGCTCGAGGTGGCGGTTGTAGGCGAAGTGGAGGTCCACGACAAAGCTAACGGGCACGTCGGACGGACATGGGGACGATGGTGGCCGTGAGGGCAACGGCGGGTCTCTTTGTTTTTTGACTGTGGGGGCTCTACGGCCTCCTCGTCAAATTCGGGCAATAGCTTGCGCTTCGGGTAGCTCTTTGCTTGGTGACTATCGCCGTATTTATCTGCGGTCTTGAGTACTTTGCTCCATCTCATTCTGAATACGTCTTCCACTGTTTTGAGCTTCCGCTTCTGCTTCTTCAAACTTCTTGCGGTGGCGACGAGCCTTTTGTGAAGGTTCTTATGCTCTGGTGGCATGTCCGTCGTGAGGCCGTCTGAATTTGTTGTTTCGCCGGGATGGGTTGCTCGTCCAATTCATCCTGTTAGGATGGTTGCTTGGTGGCATGTTAAATGCGTCCCTTTGGTTACGCCCTGCTCTCATTTGGGTCCTTATAGGTGCTGTTGTTATCGAGGCGGGACTTCGGGCGGCACTTGCGTCGCCGTTTTGGTTGTTTTTTGGGGGAAGTATCCTTCGCCGCGTCCCGTTGTTCCTCGTTATCGCTTCCTTTTGGTGTATCCACCATGTATACGTCGTGAGTTGAGGTGGCTTTCCAGTGCCCAGTAGGCGCTAGTTCTTGATCGTCTCCAGCATCGTCGTCCATACCGTCGATGTCTTCGGAGTCGTAGTCTATCATGTCGGTTAGATCGTGGACAGTGGCTACAAAGTGGGTGGTGGGTGGGCTTTGAATTTCTTCGTCGTCCGCATCCCAACCGTCCTGAACGCAATCCGGCCAGGGCTCTCCTAATAGCGAGAGATATTTTAGCGAATTCAGGATATCACCAAAAGGCGAGTGCTGAAAGATGCCCGCGGCGGTGAAATCCATGATCGGCGCCCAATCGGATTTGATTGGTAGGGGCGCAGGAGGTTCGGAGTCCGGCGAGGAGTCCGGCACCTCGGAGTCACGATCTTCACAAGGGACAAGGTTGGTATTCGGCTCCATCGCCGTAGACATGGCAGCCCCCGAGGCGGTGTCTAGCCACCCATCCTCGATCTGCCTTGATCGGCTCGAATTAAGGGCGGAGGCGGGCTCGTGTCACGGCCTCGAGGAGCCTTGTCCGGCAGTGAGCTAAATCATGCCCATCGTGTGTCTGCGGCGGCGCTCGGTTGTGGCTCTAATCCATCGAAGATCAAGCCTCGCGGATATCGGCCGTGAAGTTCAGACTTCAAATCTGACACTGGCGGCCCGGTAGCTTTCAATCTGCTCCGGATGGCCAGCGAATTGGCCCGCGATTGCAAAGCCGCCCGAATCACGAAGATCTGTCACAGGAGGAAAGTCTCACCACAGGACTGCGTCGTTGTTGATGATCGAAGGAGCCATCAAGCCTATCGGTGGCGACCACAGAGGAAATCTCAATTAAAGCACCAATGTCGGTGTCAAAACCGGGCGGATCTCGGGTAGGGGTCCCGGAACTGCGTCTAGGCGGATGGTAACAGGAGACAAGGGACGCGATGTTTTTACGCAGGTTCAGGCCCTCTCGATGGAGGTAAAACCCTACTCCTGCTTGATTGATATTGATGATATGGGTAGTACAAGAGTGGATCTACCACGAGATCAAGGAGGCTAAACCCTAGAAGCTAGCCTATGGTATGATTGTTGTTATTGTTGTTGTCCTACAGACTAAAACCCTCCGGTTTATATAGACACCGGAGAGGGCTAGGGTTACACAGAGTCGGTTACAATGGTAGGACATCTACATATCCATATCGCCAAGCTTGCCTTCCACGCCAAGGAAAGTCCCATCTGGACACGGGACGAAGTCTTCAATCTTGTATCTTCATAGTCTTGGAGTCCGGCCGATGATGATAGTTCGGCTATCCGGACACCCCCTAGTCCAGGACTCCCTCACACGTTTTGATAACTACGTGATAGTTCAGAAATGTTAAACGGATTAGAGTTAAGGCACCAAAGACGATTTTGAAACGTCGCGGAACATATGAGATGTTTCTAGGGCTGAAATTGGGATTTCGGGCTCGTCCCCACGTCAAGAGGTATAAGACCTCCGACGAGTTTCTAAGCCTACAAACTAAGGGAGAAAAGCTCAATCGTTGAGCTTGTGCTCAGATTGTCTGAGTACCACAATCACTTGAATCGAGTGGGAGTTAATCTTCCAGATGAGATAGTGATGCTTCTCCAAAGTCATTGCCACCAAGCCACTAAGAGCTTCGTGATGAACTATAAAGGGATAGATATGATAATACTTGAAATATTCGCGATGTTTGACACTACAAAAGTAGAAATCAAGAAGGAGCATCAATTGTTGATGGTTAATGAAACCACTAGTTTCAAGAAGGCCAAGGGCAAGGTTTAACCCAAACCCGAGACTAAGTGCTTCTGTAATAAGGGGAACAACCACTGGAGCAGAATTACCCTAGATACTTGGTAGATGAGAAGGCTGGCAAGGTCGATAGAAGTATATTGGATACACATTATGTTAATGTGTACTTTACTAGTACTCCTAGTAGCACCATGGTATTAGATACCGGTTCAGTTGCTAAGTGTTAGTAACTCAAAATAAAAGGCTACGGAATGAACGGAGACTAGCTAAAGGTGAGATGACGATATGTGTTGGAAGTGTTTTCCAATCTTGATGTGATCAAGCATCGCACGCTCCCTCTACCATCGAGATTGGTGTTAAACCTAAATAATTGTTATTTGGTGTTTGCGTTGAGCATAGACATGATTGGATTATGTCTATACTTAATCTGATTATTCATTTAAGGAGAATAATGGTTACTCTGTTTATTTGAATAATACCTTCAAATGAATGGTTTATTGAATCTCGATTGTAGTGATACACATGTTCATGCCAAAAGATATAAGATAGTAATGATAGTACCACCTACTTGTGGCACAGCCATGTAAGTCATATGGTATAAAACGCATGAAGAAGCTCCATGTTGATAGATCTTTGGACTCACTCGTTTTTGAAAAGTTTGAGACATGTGAACCAAGTCTATTGGTGTATATGCATGAAGAAACTCCATGCAAATGGACCGTTTGGACTCACTTGATTTTGAATCACTTGAGACATGCAAAACATACCACACAGGCAAGATATTTGAAAGCCTCATTTTCGGTAAAATGGAACAAGAAAGCAACTTGTTGGAAGTAATACATTTTGATGTGTGCAGTCCAATGAGTCTTTGAGGAGCCTTGTGATGGACATCGTTATGTTCTTACTTCACGGATGATTTGAGTGAATCTTGAGTATATTTACTTGATGAAACACAAGTCTGAATTATTGAATGGTTCAAGAAATTTCAGAGTGAAGTTGAAGATCATCGTGACAAGAGGATAAAATGTCTATGATATGATCATAGAGATGAGTATCTGAGTTCTGAGCTTTGTACATAATTAAGACATTGTGGAAATTGTTTCACAATTAATACACTTTGGAACACCATAGTGTGATGGTGTGTCCAAACATCATAGTTGCACCCTATTGGATATGGTGCGTACCATGATGTCTCTTATCGAATTACCACTATCGTTCATGGGTTAGGCATTAGAGACAACGGACTCACTTTAATAGGGCACCACGTAATTCCATTGAGGCGACACCGTTTGAACTATGGTTTGGAGAAACCTAAGTTGTCGTTTCTTAAAAGTTTGGGGCTCTTGACGCTTATGTGAAAAAAGTATCGAGTTGATAAGCTCGAACCCAAAGCGGATAAGCAGCATCTTCATAGGACACCCAAAGCAGTTGGGTATACCTCCTAATTCAGATCCGAAAGCAATAGGGATTGTTTCTTGAATCGGGTCCTTTCTCGAGGAAAAGTTTGTCTCGAAAATTGAGTGGGAGGATGGTGGAGACTTGATATGGTTATTGAACCGTCACTACAACTAGTGTGTAGCGAGGCACGGGAAGTTGTTCTGTGGCACCTACACCAATTGAAGTGGAAGGCGATGATAGTGATCATGAAGCCTCGGATCAAGTCCTTTGCCAAACCTCGTGGAGTCGACAAGGATGCGTCTTTGCGTCGAGTGGTGCGTAATCACTGTCTTAGGAAGGTCATGTTGCTAGTCAACAATCAACCTCTGAGCTATGGAGAAGCGATGGTGGGCGGATTCCAACAAATGGCTCGAGGCCATAAAATCCGAGAGAGGATCCATGTATAAAACAAAGTGTAGACTTTGGAAGAACTACACGATGGTGCGTAAGGCTGTTGAGTGCAGATGGATTCTAAAAGGGAAGGCAGAACAATGATGGTATGTGTCACCATTAAGAAAGCTCGACTTGTCGCTAAGATGTTTTCCGGCAAGTTCAAGGAGTTGACTACGGTGAGACTTTCTCACCCGTGGCGATGCTAAGAATGCATTGGAATTGTATTAGCGATTCTTGCATTATTTATGAAATCTTGCGAGATAGGATGTCAAAACATTGTTTCCTCGGCGATTTTCTTGAGGAAAGTTTGTATGAGATACAACCCGGAAGGTTTTGTCAATCTTGAAAGATCTTGACAAGCATGCAAAGCTCGATAGTCCTTCTAAGAATTTGGAGTAAGCATCTCGGAGATGGAATATACACTTTGATGAGATGATCAAAGATTTTGGGTTTATACAAAGTTTATGAGAAACTTGTATTTCCAAAGAAGTGAGTGGGAGCACTATAGAATTTACGATAAGTATATGTTGTAAACATATTGTTGATCGAGAAATGATGTAGAATTTCTAGAAAGCATATAGGGTTATTTGAAAAGTGTTTTCAATGGAAAACCTGGATTAGGCTACTTGAACAATAAGCATCAAGATCTATAAGATAGATCAAAATGCTTAATAGTACTTTCAAATGAGCACATACCTTGACATGATCTTGAAGGTGTTCAAGATGGATCGATCGAAGAAGGAGTTCTTGCACGAGTTGTAAGGTATGAAGTTAAGACTTAAAAGCTCGACCACGGCGAAGAAAGAGAAAGGGCGAATGTGGCCCCTATGCTTTAAGCGTAGGCTCTACGGTATGCTATCTTTGAGTACCACACACGATGTGCCTTCCACGTGTACTGGCAAGGGGTACAAGAGTGATCGAGGAATGGATCATTGGACAACGGTCAAAATTGTCCTTGGAGTAATAAGGACATGTTTCTCGGTTATGGAGGTGATAAAGAGTTCGGCATAAAGGGTTACGTCGATGCAAGCTTTAACACCTATCCGAATGACTCTGAGTAGCAAATCGGATACTTATAGTGGAGCAACCATTTCGAATAGCTCCAAGTGGAGCGTGGAAGCAACATTTACAATATGACCTAGAGATTTGCGAAGTACACACGGATCTGAATGTTGCAGACCCGTTGACTAAAACCTCTCTACAAGCAAAACATGATCAAACCCCAGAACTCATTGAGTCTTAATCACATGATAATGTGAACAAGTTTATTGACACTAGTAAACTCTTTGGATGTTGGTCACATGGCGATGTGACCTGTGAGTGTTAATCACATGGCGATGTGAACTAGATTATTGACTCTAGTGCAAGTGGGAGACTGCTGGAAATATGCCCTAGAGGCAATAATAAATTAGTTATTATTACTATATTTCCTTGTTCATGATAATCGTTTATTATCCATGCTATAATTGTATTGATAGGAAACTCAGATACATGTGTGGATACATAGACAACACCATATCTGAGTTTCCTATCAATACAATTATAGTCTCCCACTTGCACTAGAGTCAATAATCTAGCTCACATCGCCATGTGATTAACATTCACTGGTCACATCGCTATGTGACCAACATCCAAAGAGTTTACTAGTGTCACTAAACTAGTTCACATCATCATGTGATTAAGACTCAATGAGTTAAGGGTTTGATCATGTTTTGCTTGTGAGTCAGAGACTCTTAGTCAGAATCACCTGTCTAACATTTCCTTCCTCTAAGATAATTTTGACCGCTATCAATGATCTACTCTGGATCACCTTGCCTCTCGCGGACATGTGGCAGGCACACATCGGCATGTGCCTATGGCTCGAGCCTGTGGCTCAGGCATAGGGGCGACGTTCAGATGGTGGCACATCTGACTCAGACTCCGATATTCACTCAGCAATGAGTTTGCTCAGTCAGAAAGACCGAACATTGTGAGTTCAGTGAACACAGATGATCAGTGTGATCATTTCCTTGGGAAAACACAACATCTGATGTGGGGTCGATTCAAGTCATGATCACATAATAGTACATTCATGCCAAGTATCTGTTCAAAATCATTCATCTGCAACATAGTCTCGAGGTTTAAACTCGTAGGTTTCTTCACTAGAGCAAGCTGATTTGTCGTTTCATGAAGTATCCCTTCTTGCCCTTGCCCTTTTTGAAACTAGTGGTTTCACCAACCATCAACAATTGATGCTCCTTCTTGATTTCTACTTTTGCGGTGTCAAACATCGCGAATATCTCAAGGATCATCATATCTATCCCTGATATGTTATAGTTCATCACGAAGCTCTAACAGCTTGGTGGCAATGACTTTGGAGAAACATCACTATCTCATCTGGAAGATCAACTCCCACTCGATTCAAGTGATTGTTGTACTCAGACAATCTGAGCACAAGCTCAACGATTGAGCTTTTCTCCCTTAGTTTGCAGGCTAAGAAAATCGTCGGAGGACTTATACCTCTTGACGTGGGCACAAGCCTGAAATCCCAATTTCAGCCCTCGAAACATCTCATACGTTCCGCGACGTTACGAAATCGTCTTTGGTGCCTCAACTCTAAACTGTTTAACTGAACTATCACGTAGTTATCAAAACGTGTATGTCAGATGTTCGCAACATCCACAGGGCGACGTTCGAGGTTCAGACACCTTGGCGGTGCATTAAGGACATAATCCTTCTACGAAGCAACGAGGACAATCCTCAGTTTACGGACCTAGTCCGCATAATCACTACTATCAACTTTCAACTAAATTTTTCTCTAGGAACATATCTGAAACAGTAGAACTAAAGCGCGAGCATTACGACATAATTTGCAAAGACATTTTGACTATGTTCAGGATAATTGAGTTCATCTTATGAACTCCCACTCAGATAGACATCCCTCTAATCATCTAAGTGATTACATGATCCGAGTCAACTAGGCCGTGTCCGATCATCACGTGAGACGGACTAGTCATCATCGGTGAACATCTTCATGTTGATCGTATCTACTATACGACTCATGCTCGACCTTCGGTCTCTTGTGTTCCGAGGCCATGTCCGTACATGCTAGGCTCGTCAAGTCAACCCTCGTGTTTCGCGTGTGTAAATCTGGCTTACACCCGTTGTATGTGAGCGTTGGAATCTATCACACCCGATCATCACGTGGTGCTTGAAACAACGAACTTTCGCATAGCGGTGCACAGTTAGTGGGAACACTTTCAAGAAATTTTAATGAGGGATCATCTTATTTAATCCCGACATAATAAGCAAATAAGATGCAAAAACATGATAAACATCACATGCAATCAAATAGTGACATGATATGGCCAATATCATATTGCTCCTTTGATTTCCATCTTTGGGGCGCCATGATCATCTTTGTCACCGGCATGACACCATGATCTCCATCATCATGATCTCCATCATCGTGTCTTCATGAAGTTGTCACGCCAACGACTACTTCTACTTCTATGGCTAACGCGTTTAGCAATAAAGGAAAGTAATTTACATGACGTTCTTCAATGACACGCAGGTCATACAAAAAATAAAGACAACTCCTATGACTCCTGCCGGTTGTCATACTCATCGACATGCAAGTCGTGATTCCTATTACAAGAACATGATCATCTCATACATCACATATATCATTCATCACATCCTTTGGCCATATCACATCACAAAACACTTGCTGCAAAAACAAGTTAGACGTCCTCTAATTGTTGTTGCAAGTTTTTACGTGGCTTCTATAGGTGTTCTAGCAAGAACGTTTCTTACCTACGTAAAACCACAACGTGATATGCCAATTTCTATTTACCCTTCATAAGGACCCTTTTCATCGAATCTGCTCCAACTAAAGTGGGAGAGACAGACACCCGCTAGCCACCTTATGCAACTAGTGCATGTCAGTCGGTGGAACCTGTCTCACGTGCGCGTACGTGTAAGGTCGGTCCGGGCCGCTTCATCCCACGATGCCGCCAAGCAAGATAAGACTAGTAGTGGCAAGAAAATTAACAACATCTACGCCCACAACTGCTTTGTGTTCTACTCGTGCATAGTAACTACGCATAGACCTAGCTCATCATGCCACTGTTGGGGAACGTAGCAGAAATCAAAAAATTTCTACGCATCACCAAGATCAATCTATAGAGTAATCTAGCAACGAGAGGAAGGAGAGTGCATCTACATACCCTTGTAGATCGCTAAGCGGAATCGTTCAAGTGAACGGGGTTGATGGAGTCGTACTCGTCGTGATCCAAATCACCGATGATCCTAGTGCCGAACGGACGGCACCTCCGCGTTCAACACACATGCAGCCCGGTGACGTCTCCCATGCCTTGATCCAGCAAGGAGAGAGGGAGAGGTTGGGGAAGACTCCGTCCAGCAGCAGCACGACGGCGTGGTGGTGGTGGAGGAGCGTGGCAATCCTGCAGGGCTTCGCCAAGCCCCGCGGGAGAGGAGGAGGACTTGGGAGAGGGGAAGGGCTGCGCCGAACTTGAGGTGCGGCTGCCTCCCACCCCTCCACTATTTATAGGTGGGGAGAGAGGGGCCGGCCCCCCTAGATCTCATCTAGGGTTGGGGCGGCAGCCAAAGGGGGAGGAGTGCCTCCCAAGTCAAGTGGAGGCCCTCCCCCTTAGGGTTTCCCCTCTCCCATGCGCATGGGCCTTGGGGGCTGGTGCCCCCTGGCCCCATTAAGGCTAGGGCGCCCCCTTACAGCCCATGTTGCTGTATTGGACGTGGTGGAACATTTTTCGGACCTCCGGACCCCTCCGGAATACTCCGGAACCTTCTGGAAGCTTCCCGGTACAATACCGAAAAAACACGAACTTTTCCCGGAACCCGAACAACAACTTTCCATATATAAATCTTTACCTCCGGACCATTCCGGAACTCCTCGTGACATCCGGGATCTCATCCGGGACCCCTAGCGTCATCGAACCTTAAGTGTGTAGACCCTACGGGTTCGGGAGACACGTACACATGACCAAGACAACTCTCCGACCAATAACCAACAGCGCGATCTGGATACCCATGTTGGCTCCCACATGTTCCACGATGATCTCATCGGATGAACCACGATGTCGAGGATTCAATCAATCCCATATTCAATTCCCTTTGTCTAGCGGTATAGTACTTGCCCAAGAGTCGATCGTCGGTATCCCGATACCTTGTTCAATCTCGTTACCGGCAAGTCTCTTTACTCGTTCCGTAACACATCATCCCGTGATCAACCCCTTGGTCACATTGTGCACATTATGATGATGTCCTACCGAGTGGGCCCAGAGATACCTCTCCGTCACACGGAGTGACAAATCCTAGTCTCGATTCGTGCCAACCCAACGGACACTTTCGGAGATACCCGTAGTGCACCTTTATAGCCACCTAGTTACGTTGTGACGTTTGGTACACCCAAAGTATTCCTACGGTATCCGGGAGTTGCACAATCTCATGGTCTAAGGAAATGATACTTGACATTGGAAAAGCTTTAGCATACGAACTACACGATCTTTGTGCTAGGCTTAGGATTGGGTCTTGTCCATCACATCATTCTCCTAATGATGTGATCCCGTTATCAACGACATCCAATGTCCATGGTCGTGAAACCGTGACCATCTATTGATCAACGAGCTAGTCAACTAGAGGCTTACTAGGGACATGGTGTTGTCTATGTATCCACACATGTATCTGAGTTTCCTATCAATACAATTATAGCATGGATAATAAACGATTATCATGAACAAGGAAATATAGTAATAATAACTAATTTATTATTGCCTCTAGGGCATATTTCCAAGAGGGACGGCATCTTGCCGTCGAAGCTGACAGCATTCCGGTGCTTCCAGATGATCCAGACCGCCAGGGTGATCAGGGAGTTCGCACCTTTGCGCATGGCGATCGGGACAGAAGCCGCTACGTTGTCCCACTAGTCGAAGAAGCCGACAACACCATCCGGTGGCGCGGTAGGGAGTCTACACCAGGCCAGGACCTCGTGCCAGGAGATGCGCGCGAGAACGCAACCAACCAGCAGGTGGTTGATGGTCTCGTCTGCCTGTCCGCACAGCTTGCAAACGGGGCCGGTCGAAAGGCCATGGCGCACGCGCCGGTCAGCCGTCCAGCAACAGATGAGAGCAGTGAGCCAGAGGGAGATCTTGGCATTGGAAGGTGCCTAGGTCTTCTAGATGAGGCGCCAGAATGGCGCGGTGGTGGAGCGTAGAAGAGGGCTCGGTAGCAAGAGCTAGCAGTGTAGATACCATTGGAAGTCCATCTCCAGGACAGCTTGTCGGGCTCAGCTGAAAGGGAGATACATTGGAGCTTCTGCCATAGCCCAAAGTATTCCACAATGGCGGTTGGGGTGAGCGTGCCATGGATGTCAGAAATCCAGGTGTTGTCATCAAAGGTGTCGCAGACTAGCCTGCTTTTCCGCCGTCTCCGCAGGATGAGGGAGAGCAGCGTAGGGGCGAAATTGGTGATGGATTAGCCATGCAGCCAATGGTCGGTCCAGAAACGATAGGAGTTTCCATCACCAAGGCTCCAGAGAGTGGAAGCACGAAAGATCTCGGATGTCTCGCGGTCACTGGGAAGGTGCAGATGCTTCCATGGCCGGTCGGGGTCGGTAGCTTGGAGCCAGAGCCAGCGAGCCCGCAGTGCCACGCCGGTGCGTTGGATGTCCCGAATGCCAAGCCCCCCAAGCTTCAAGGGCCGGGAGACGCGGGGCCAAGGAAACAGGGCAGCAGCCGCCATTGGTATCTTTACTCCCAAACCAGAGAAAGTCACGGACGAGCTTGGTGATCCTCTTGAGGATAGGAGGGGAGATCGCCATCGCGAGGAGGATCTGCACTGGCATGGCCAACAGGACATGTCGGACCAGGGCGAGCCTTTCGCCACGGGAGAGCAGGGAGGCTTTCCAAGTCGCCAACTTCTTGATAATCTTGTCAACAAGCGGGAGAAGGGCAGAGACCGTAGTCTTGCGGATGGACAGCGGCAGTCCGAGATACCGGATGGGGAAGCTCCCCAAGGGGCAGGAGAGGTTTTCGCGACGGTGGCCAGCTCGTCGTCGGAGCAGCGGATCGGGGAGAAATTAGATTTTTTATCTGTTGTTACTTCATTTTTTTTCTAGAACGAACCAACTCCGCTATCTTTATAGATGTGGCTAACTCTCATCTAGATGAGAATTAACTAAATCTCATCCAACTGACATCAATATATAGTTGTTTTGCTATTTTTGTTCCACTTTTCTTTTTTATTCCTTTTTCGTTTCTTCATTTTTAATATGTTTAGAATATACGTTTACGTGGACGGTGGACATGCAGTGTGCGCTACTGGTTGAGATGTAGTTGCACATAGTCGAGATGCATAGGAGTATAGTTGCTTGCGATGTGAAAATAGACAAAAATGATATTTTTTATTAGTAAAAAACTGAAGGGCGTGCAACTGTAGTTGTGCGTGATCAATGAACATGAAGTTACACATAGCCCATAATGTGCAATTACATTTCCATGCAGACATACAATTGCAGTTGTGTGCAACTACAGTTGTACGCTGCATGAAAAAAACTAAATAATAGAAAAATAAACCAATAAAATTGCATAGGAGTTAGATGAAACTTTTTCTATTTTTTCTATATGAGAATTTTTAACATAGAGTTAGAAGCGACCTATTTTTTATTAACATACACTGGTGGAAAAACAGGCTTCCGTCCAGCCCCATAAGTCGCGAAGCTGTAGGAACCGCGACTAATGGGACCTTTAGTCGCGGTTCTGGAGGTGAACCGCGACCAAAGGCCCGGCCTGTGGCGCTCGGTGGCCATGGCGCGCGTGAGGGGCTTTAGTCGCGGTTGGCCAGGACAACCGCGACTAAAGGCCTTCGGCACCTTTAGTCCCGGTTTGCTGTGCCAACCGCAACTAAAGCCCTCCCCTATATATACCCATCCAGCAGCCAACACTTAGCCATTTGGAGCCATTCTCTTCACAAGTGGGTGTAGGTTTGCTTTTGGTTCCTCTTATGCACATAAGGTGTTTGATGAAATGCCCCAAGAGCATGAAACAAACATGACATGAAGTGTTGGAGCCACACTCTTCGATCGCGGTTAGCAACTTGATGAACCTTTGATGTGTCAATATGCATGTGTGTAGTTCATTGTTTAATTTATATTGTTTGTAGCTAGTTAGTTTAACAAATGCATGATGGTTAATTATATATTTTATATTATAATAATGCAGATGAATCGGCAATGGATGTACGGTAACCGACTCTCCCGTGAAGTTCACTACGGGTTTGAAAGATTTCCTCGTAGTGGCTAATGCGAACAAGCGGGGGTTTTGTTATCTGTCCATGTGTTATCTGTAAGAATGAGAAGGGTTACTCTTCCTCAAGAGTTGTTCACATGCATCTGCTTGTAAGGGTTTCATGCCAAGCTATAATTGTTGGACCAAGCATGGAGAAAGAGGGTTATAATGGAAGAAGATGAAGAAGGGATGATTTCATCGATGAAAGCTATCTTGCTCATTTCGGTGATACTTTCATGGAGGATGCTGAAGGTGAAGGGAAGGTGAAGAAGAGGCACGTGATGATCCCGTTGATGATCTTGGTCGGACCATTGCTTTGATGCACGGAGACGCTGGCTAAACTGAAAAGGAGAGGGAGAATTTGGATCGCATGTTAGAGGATCAGAAAGGCGCTGTACCCCGGATGCGATGATGGTCTCAAAAGCTGGGCTGCACTGCTGGATTTGCTGAAATGGAAGGCGAGGCAGGTGTAGCTGACTCGGCATTTGAAAAATTGCTGAAAATGTTGAAGAATATGTTTCCAAAGGATAACGAGTTGCCCGCCCGATGCGTCTGAAGCAAAGAAGGTTGTCCGCCCTCTAGGTTTAGAGGTTACGAAGATACATGCATGCATCAACGATTGCATCCTCTACCGCATGATGAATACGAGAATTTGAATGAATGCCCGGTATGCACCGCATTGCGTTATAAGATCGAGGCGATGACCACGGTAGCGATGTTGAGGGCCAGAAACCCAGGAAGAGGGTTCCCGCCAAGGTGATGTGGTATGCTCCTATAATACCACGGTTGAAACGTCTGTTCAGGAACAAAGAGCATGCCAAGTTGTTGCGATGGCACAAAGAGGACCGTAAGTACAAAGGAAGATGTTCGCATACACGTGTATACATTGACCCCTATGAGAGAAACTCTAGCTGACCCCGTAAAACGCGCAAACCCGTAATATTTCGGCGAGTATGCGGGCTCGGCCCAATTATCCGGCCAGAACAGAGCCCGCATACTCGCCCGGCCCGCAATTTTTTTTGCCGCAGCCCGCAAACCGCACGCCCCGACCGCTATAACTGCGGTTCCACGACTTTTGCGGGTCCAAACCCTATCCTCCGCCGCCGCCAAGCCCGCGATTCCCCTTCTCCCATCTTCACATTTCTCGCCGCCAGCGACCACCTGCCCCGCCTGCAGCCGCCATGTGGGGCCGAATGTGGAGCTCCGGACGCGGCTCCGGCAGCAGATCCGGCGGCGGAAGGGACCCGGAGCGCGAGCGGCGCGTCCGGTCCGACGGCGCGAGGAAGCGCGACGCCCGAAGTGGACCAACCGCGACATGCCGCCGCCGCCGAGCTTCCAGCGGAGCAAGACCGAAGAGTACGACCGCCGGCGCGCATCCTTCTCCTCCGCGAGGTCGTCGTTCGCCGGGAGCTCCTCGTCCTCCGGTGCAGGCTTCCTCCCCGTGAAGAGGGAGTGGTCGGAGGACGAGGAGGAGCCGGAGGAGCCGGCGCCGTTCGCCTTCGTCCCCGTGAAGGAGGAGCCCGAGGAGCCGCTCCGCTCGGCCGCAGCGGAGTCATCGGGCCCGAGGACTACGTCGTGGACGTCGATGCCGTTGCGGCCGCAATCGCCGAGCGGAGCATGCGCGAGGAGGAGGAGCGCCGGCGCCACGTCGAGGAGCTCGAAGACCTCGAGTGGCGGCAGGCGGTCACCGCCAACGAGAAGGCCGAGGGTGGCGCCGCATCCGCGCGGAGTAGGCGGCGAAGTACGTCGACCTGTGCAGCTCCGGCGAGGAGGATTGAGCGTCGCTCGGCCTCCATGGCGTCGTCCTCACCGCCGTTAGATCAGACCCCCTCTAGTGCTAGTTAAAGTAGCATGTAGTATGATCTATGCTTGTATGAACTATGTAGTATGTGATGTGATGAACTATGTTTGTGCAATTTCTTCCGCGAAAGTGTTTTTCAAATTATGCAGGTAGATACGGTATCTGTTCTGCTGTGCTAGTTTTCGACCCGCAAACGCGATCTTCATGAAACCGCAAACGCGTTTTGCGGGTCAAGTTTTTGCGGGGTCTGCTAGAGTTACTTTGAATGCACACATACGCATCCTATCCTTATGAACACCTCTGAAAAGCTGAGCCCTGGCAATATCTTAAGACTGATGAAGTCATTTTTTAAAAGCACTTATGTTACTCATGTAGCAATGCTATACCCAGTTTTACCGAGTTTAACGATCTCATCCGAGCCTAAACCTAGGCACACCAGAGTTCAACCGGTCACCCTACCAAAAGCAGCCAGTGCATGGCTGACAGATTTTTGAGATGGCTTTATGTGAGTAATAATGTGAGTAATACAGGAGCTTTATGTGAGGCATGGGAAGATTAATCTCACGAACTAGAAAAATTATATCGTGATTTGTCCATTTCTTCTTTTTTAATCATATTCACAGCCTTCAAACAGTCTGTGTCTCAACTAAAACAACAAGTTGACTCCACTGAATTGAGAGAGATAACAATTATAAACACCTTTGTAGTATCTCTCCTCTCACTGAACAGATATCATTGAAAAAACTGTAGTCTATCCAGAAAATACGAGCAATAGTGCAAAAGTCTAGGACCTGAATGTGATGAGTTGAATAGCGAGCTACTTGTAATCTGGTGTTCAATACACACACAAAGCGCATTGATGTGGATTTCCACTTTGTGCCATAAGTTGTCGCTGTGAAGGCGTTGTAAGTTCAGTTTACTTCGTCAAATAATCAGAAGACCGACATATTAATACCGAGCCTATATCAATATGTAAGTCCACTTTTTTTAACACAATAGAGACGCAATCGCTCATATACACATGCATACACTCACCCCTATGGACGCACACACGCACATCTTATCCCTATGAACACATCCAAAAGACTGAGCCGGCATATCATCTTGAAATTTATGAAGTCGTCGTAGGCACTTCGTCGTCAACAGGAACGTCTCCTCCCACTGAATGCACATCGCCGAAAATTCTGAAATAAATCCAGAAATAAATGCGAGCATCGGGACATGAGTCTTGATAGGCTGGGAATACCACAGTCCCTCTAACCATCCAACCACAGGTTGGTTCGTACGTAAGTACACTTTGAGGGGTACTCTTTTAGGTGAATTTGAGGTGAACGTTGTATTGTTTAGTAGTCATGATTTGTCTACGACGTCAAGCCAGGGCCGGCCCTGGGGAGGGGCGGGGGGGCGGCCGCCCCGGGCCCCCCAAATCCAGGGGCCCCTCCTCTTACTGTAATAAGTAGGTAGGCTATATGCGGAAATCCCTTTTGGAGCTCGGGCTCCAGTGAGGCCTCCAAATTCAAATTTAAAACTTCATTGAAATTCGTATTTTTAGATTTCAAAAAATTCTGAAAAAATTACAGATATACATGAAGGCATAATACACATGTGTGTAAATTTTCAGTTCAAAATACATTGAAATGAGGGCTGTGCAAAAAAGACAAATCTGAGGCTGTTAAACACATGATACTATTTATCCTCCCAGGCCATAGATTTGTCTTTTTTGTACAGGTCGCAACTCAAGGTATTTTATCATGATTTTTTACACACATGTGAGTTACATCCTTATGTACACACATATTTTTTTTCAGAATTTTTTGAACCATAAACGTTTGAATTTGAATTTTTCAAAAATAAAGGCCTCCATGGAGCTCGGCCTCCAAAACGCCTTTCTCGGCTATATGGCCCAACATATTGCAGTGTTCAGGGAAAAATCCTATGGGCTGTGCCACACGTAAATAGGCCGCAGTCAGCGCAGCGATTGATTCTTTCCTTCGTCCACGTAAATAAGGGAGCGATTGATGGGAACTCCTATTGGACGCTCGCTGCGGCAAGCAGTCGGCGCTTCGCACAGGGCAGGTGCGAGGGAGCGACCGAATGGGCCGGCCCGTTTAGCATTACAGCAGACCCCGGTTTTGGAACCTTCTATGATGTTTCCAGACGGTTTTTTCCGGTTTTGGAAACCTTCTAGAAGGTTCCTGAACCGGCTTTTTCTTTTTCTGTTTCTTTTTCGTTTTTCGTTTTTCTATTTCTCTTCTTTTACTTTTTTCTTTTTTTCTGTTTCCTTTTTTGTGTTTCTTTTTTCTTTTCCTTTTTTTTCAAGTTTATTTTAAAAAAACCGAATTTCAATTTTTTTCCTGTTTTCCAGATTTTGTTCAAAAATTCAAAAAATGTTCCCATTTCACAAAATTTGTTCATAAATTCAAAAAATGTTCCTGCTTTCAATTTTTTGTTCTGAATTTTCAGAAAATGTTCCTGTTTTTTCAAAAATTATTCTAATTATTTTTATTCATTTTTTGAGGAATTTAATAATTAATGGCATGGATTTTAAAAAATGCCTGTTTTCAAAAATTGTTCACAAGTTTCAAAAAATGTTCTTAGATTTCAAATTTTTGTTCATGTATTAAAAAATGTTCTTTTTTTTTCAATTTTTTCAAAAAATGTTCTTATTTTTTAAATTATGTTCAATTTATGCAGCTGAAAAATGTTCACCTATATAAAAAATGTTCGCACTTTCAAAAAATGTTCGAAGCACTAGAAAAAGTTTCCGTTTCAACTGTTTGGTCATGTATATAAAAAATGTTCTCCTTTTCAAAATTGTTCTCAGTTAAAAGAAATTTGTTCTGAATTTAAAAAGTTGTCCCCATTTTCAAATTTTGTTCACCAATTCCAAAAAAATTGTTCACAAATTTCAAAAAATGTTCTTATTTTCAAATTTTTGTTCATGTATGAAAAAATGTTCTTGTTTTTCAAAAAATGTTCTTAATTTTTTAAATCATGTTCAGTTTACGCAGCTGAAAAACGTTCACCTATATAAAAAATGTTCGCACTTTCAAAAAATGTTTGAAGCACTAGAAAAAAGTTTCCGTTTCAACTGTTTGGTCATGTATATAAAAAGTGTTCTCCTTTTCAAAATTGTTCTCAGTTAAAAGAATTTTGTTCTGAATTTAAAAATCGGACGCTCGCTGTAGCAAGCAGTCGGCATTTCGCACACAAGCAGCTTGGCTGGGGCGGCCCATATTGCGGGTGCGCCACATTCGTAGGTTAAAAATCGCAAAAAAGGAAAAAGGGTACTGGAATCGAACCCGAGACTTCCTATTGCTAAGCGCAATGAGCTAGCCGCCCCAACTAGCTACTTCTTATGGTAAATTGGCAGCGCCAACCTAAAGAAATTAACAGTAGCGAGAAAACATAAAATCTGAATACGCAAAATTACGATGAACCAAGGTGTGAGCGAGGCACCTGTCAACACAAGTAGGTAGCCACTATAATTTCTAAGATTTCGTGTCAAAAAAGGTAGCCCAACAAATATGAAGTATAAACCGCGACAAAGGCTATACTTAAAAAAAATCCAAATGTGAATTCTTTTGGCAAAAAGTAAATATTTTCTGAAACGCAACCATTTTATAATTTGTGAACAAAATTTTAAAAATTAGAACATTGTGTGAAAGCGTAAACATGTTTTTGGAATAAAAAGGAAGAAAACTGAAATTGCTAACATTTTGTTTAAATGCGACCACTTCAAAATTTGTGAACAATAATTATAAAATTAGAACATTTTCGTAATTTCATTTTTTAATGGGCAAATTAATTGAATACGAGAACATTTTTCAAATTTGCGAACACCTTTTTGAAAAACAGAATAGAATTGAAAACCCAAACATTTCGGATTTTCCAAAACATTTTTCGAAGACATGAACATTTTTGGAATTTGTGAACAAATTTTTTAAAGCACGAACAATTCTGAATCTTGAAAACAAATTTGTAAGTGCCAACTATTTTTTCAACCACGGACATTTTTTGAATCTTGAGAAGAAATTTTACGGTAAGTAATGTTTCAAAGTTTGAACATTTGTTAAACAACGCGAACAAATTTTGAAACTCCAAACAATTTTTTTGAATACATGAACAATTTTAAGAACAGGAACATTTTTTGAAATTTCTGAACAAAAAGTTGAAAAGCTGACCATTTATTGAATCTGTGAACAATTTTTTGAAAACACAAACAAATTATAAAAAAACACGAACAACTTTTGAAAAATGGGAACAAATGTGAAATCCCAATTTTTTTTGAAAAAATGAACAAACTTGGAAATGTGAACATTTTTTTAAAATCACGAACAAAATTTGAAACTCCGAACAAATTTTGGAAACACAAACAAAATTTTGTACATTTTTTGAAAAGAATGAAATGTTTTTTGAAACCTGAACAAAAAAATTCGAACATCTTTTTTGGGACCGAACAATTTTTTTTAAATTGCGAACAATTTTTGAAACCGAAACATTTTTTGAAATCCCGAACATTTTTTTAAAAGTTGTCAAAAGGTTGAACAAAAATATTCTCAACAATTTTGTTAACACATATTTTTTTTGAAAATTCCGAACAATTTTTGAAAAATGCATACAGTTTTTGAATTTGTGAACAAAATTTGAAAACACGAATTGTTTTCAAGTTCTGAACATTTTTGTAAAAGTGCAAACATTTTCCAAAAAAGGCGAACATTTTTTTAAAAAGAAAACATAAACTTGAAAAAGAAAAAAGAAAAAGTAAAATAAAAACGAAACAGAAATAGAAAAAGAAAGGAAAATAAAAAACCGATTCAGGAACCTTCTAGAAGGTTCCCAAAACCAGAAAAAACCAGCTGGCCAAAACCGGAAACCGGGAGCGCTGGAACGGGCCGGCCCGTTGCGTCCCTGCTCGGTCGCTCGCCCTGTGCGAAGCGCCGGCAGTTTGACGTAACGAGCGGCAAATAGGAAATTCCGCGATTGATCCTTTCCTGATCAGCTATTCCATCACGTATTCACCTAGCAATTCCCAGCGGCCGCCGACACGTCGTCAGTTCACGACTGCGCGTCGTCCGGTTTCTCCTAAATCTGAATTTCCTTCCTAATAGTCAGTTCGCCGCCGATTTCATCCGCAGGGGCCTCGCCCCGCTTTGCTCTCCATCTTCACATCTTCAGATTCTAGCGTTGTATAGCCGCATGGGCACATGCACATCACCGATTCGACTATCCGAGGTAGTATATCATATATTCATATTGCCGTTCCCTGGATCCATAGCCGGCACGCCGCGGCACCGTTCTACAATCGAATTCAAATTTCATTTTTCTTTCAGCATTGTGTGTCATCATGTCTTCCAGAAAGTATGCATCTGGTAGTACTAAAAGAAAGAAAGAAAATTGTAGATGACTTGGTACAATTCGTGGCACGGAGCCACGGAGATCCATACGAATTAGCAATAGTTGTTGTGGAGAAGCAAACTATTGTTGATCAAGAGATGACAAAGACAAGGTTAACGTCAAGACAGACAGTAACAATGTGAGTGATCATGCATCTTAAATTTATCTGTTGTAGAATCTAGTACTAGTTCCGATGAAGAACAATTCTTTATATATACATATTTATGATCCAAGGAATTTGAATAATTTTAATAGAAAATCAAGGGACATTTCATATATACAAACACATATATTGATAATTATTTCAATGTTTAAGTTATGGGCCCTCTGTATTAGTTTCGCCCCAGGCCCTCGAAATCCCAGGACCGCCCCCCTGCGTTAGGCCTACATCAGGAGGTCGACTTTTTTTTTTGAAACGGAAGGAGGTCGACTTTGATGGGCATTTGTTAAACACTTTGTTTGTTAGTAGTCATGATTTTTCTACGGCGTCAGAATAGCGTGACGGCGCAATCAACACCCTTCATATCAACTCAACATCATAATGAGCGCATGCGTGTCCCGCCAGCAAATGTTTGCACGGTATATACAAGGTTTGTACAAGTTTTTTTAGTTGGAGGTTTGTCTTAATCTATTTATCATATATACTTATAAACAATAGGCAAACAAGTCATCACGTTCGTCCACACAGATTAAATTAACTTAGCCGTAACTTTAGATACACACGATCTAAGATTTAAAGATGTATACATTACATACAAATAATATGGCCATGTACAAAAAAAAATCAGCACGTCACACAAAAATAGATATATGTTCTAGATGTAATTTTTATTATTTCTAGTGTTCGTTGTACTGCCATGATTGAAGATGAATAGATTGAAAATTTTCTTGCAAAAAAAAGAAGCCAAACACGATGGACAAGTAAATAAATTGGAGCAGTCCGGTTAAGTTCAAAAAAAAATGGAGCAGTCCGGTTGGCATACCGAGCGTGGCCTGGTACAGTCCGTTTCATATTAGCACTAAAAGGGCAAGCAACCCTCAAAAAAAAAACTAAAAGGGCAAGCAATGACATCATGGCTCATGTCATCAATCAATGTGAAGATTTGTCATGTTTACATGATTATTAAGCTGGGGTTTAACCCACAACAATTGACACATATATTCATTCACTTTTTTTTTTCAGGAAGGTATATTCATTCTCATGTCCTCCTATACGATAGGGACACAAGAAGCTCCAAATTGATGCACGCTTATGAGCTATATCCGAAGGAAAATAAAGTCAACCTTTTCTCTTCTTTTGCAAAAAAGCTATAGGAAAAGGAAAAATAGAGTCAACTTCTTTTTGCAAAAAAAGCTACAGAAAAAGGAAAAATTGAGTCAACTTTTTTTCCAGCCAAGAAAACGAGCCCATATTAGATATGCATCGCAACGCACCACCGACCGTACACATGACACGTCAAGAAAGAATAAAACCAAACCATTGTGTATATATACACGGTAGAATTTTTTTTTCTTTCTGAATTACTAACCAACACACCCGTAATTTTTTTTACTAACCAACGTGCATCCTATCACGATGCATCATATCAAAGAGTTGAGGATTGCAAGATTTAGCAGGTACTAGCGGAGTACAGAGTGCCTCAAAGAGACAGAGAAGCCGCATTATATCGGGAGAAATCAAAGAGTATGTAGATGGAAACGGGCATATATAATGTAGTCAGGACACCGAGACAGAACGGTCACAAGATCCATAAGCAATGTGCTATGTGTACATTTGAGTGTGCTATTCAAAGCAGGTATAATGATGTTTTGGAGCAAAAACAATAATGCAGATATGTAATATGTTTGAGTTTAATTCATAGTGCAAAGTTGCTCCAACACTTACATTTAGAGAAAACAATTTCTAAAAAACACTACTGGTGAACACAAAAATTACAAAAGGAGAAAATCAATAGAGTGAAAAAGGGAGAATTTTATAAATGCATTAACTCTTCAATTGTGACACACAGAAGTTGGGCGATCTCTCTTGAAGATGTACTTTGGCAATAACTATCCCGTATATATTTCTTAAGAAAGAAATAATTATTTAAAAGTGAAATAAACCAAATATGAACTACTGGTGCGGCAACTAACTGATTGGAAAAGAAATACCAAAAATATACTATTTAATAAATTTAGCCATGAAATTGCACTGACCAGATACGAAGTTATCCCCACGAAAAAGTAAAATATCGATTTAGCTTCCGAACAAATTCTATACTACTTCCACAAGTAGCTGGAATTTGAAATCGAATTCGGTAAAAGTAAAAATAAATTGCATGCCCATATTGTTTTCATCTGAACTATATATAAGTGTACAAATAGATTAACTTTGGAATGCAATTATACGGAAAGTAGCTATTAGACTTGTACCCAGAAAACAGTGTGGAGGTGAAAAGTAGCTAAACTCATGTAGAAATCTATATGAAATCAAGCAATCAGATTTAAAGCAACAATAAAATGTGGAATATACTATAAGAATGTTAAACAGTAGTGCTTCCAACTAAAGGCCAAAAATGCTTCTATCGATCTGATTAAGATTTTCCATGGAATATAATTTTGATATACTTCATCAATATTTTGATGTATGGAAAAGCACATGCAGAGATGGATATAATTGAATAATAATTAGCGTCAAAACACAAATTATTGACAAAAAAACTAACCATGAAAGTAAGTAATAAATGAATAATAAACAATTGACTAAGAAGAATGTGTTTTGTCAAATTCCTAACATCAGCTGAGATTGCCAAGATCCCTAAGAAAAACTGAAATTGCTAAGTAAAAGTGTTAAGTAAATATTTAAAATACTATTGTTTATAATAATATAGCATAATATTCATATGGAAAATATTAATACATCATTCAACCGAAAGACCCTATCTATATATTAAGTAGCATGCATCTTAATATGTTGAATCTAGCCACGCAAATGCACGGGTCACCCTCCTAGTTTGTTAGTATAGCATCAACCTTAGTGATGATCCCAACTTTCCTTAGTTGCTATCTCTGGCGTACGAACGACCGTGGCAATGTAACCTTATCTTACGATGTGGGTTGTTTATCGCGGATAAACAAAGAGAACCGTGTATGCTCCGTCCTGATTTTGTCTTATTACATACATTTGGCGATAAATCACCATTCGAGACTAACCCTCTCGTCATTCGAGATAGCCGGCTTCATGCTAGTCTCCGTTAATCCACATATAAATTTTCTCAGTGTATAGCACGACGCTGCAAGCCTGCAAACAATACGTCATTAGCTCTTAATTAGTTTGCAGTAGCAGTTGCATCAATGGTTCCACCATCAACGAAGTCCACGGACTTTGCTCCTCCGTCACCGTGGCATTATAGTCTAGACCCACCGTCGTATGAATTCCCGGCGATACGTCCATGGTATACGCCACCGCCTCCGCCAACTTCAGATGATGAATGGAAAGTCACGGTATTGCTCGTCGTCTTCTTCGTAGTCTGCATTCTCGGAGTCGTTATAAAGGGTTGCCGCACCACGCAATCTCACGCTGAAGCAGAGGCTGCCGTTGCCGCCCAGCCGCTGCCGCGGCTGGAATCACTCCGGCAACTCGATGAGGTGCAGCTGCCCAGGACCCACGCTACCAACCCGACGTCCCGCCTCCCGGCGTTCAAATACAACCTGTCCGTGGAGCACAACGTGACGGGTGGAGGAGAGGAAGCGGCGACGTGCTCCGTGTGCCTCGGCGTGTTCCAGCCAGGCGAGACGGTGCGGCTGTTGCCGGCGTGCATGCACCTGTACCACGTGGAGTGCATCGACCCGTGGCTGGACGCGCACTCGACGTGGGCGCTCTGCCGCTCGGACGCCGACCCGACGATGGACGGCGCTCGGCTTCCTCCCGTTTAATCTTTTTCCCGGCGAGAGGCTTACGTATGGGCTACGGTGAAGATTTGGTAAGTGTATATATGCAGCGATGTTGCCTTTTTTATATATACTAGGAAACATGCCCGTGCGTTGTAACGGGAAAAAAAATTAACATGCACACCTATCTCAATAAAACACAAAACCAAATAAAGTAGCTAGTTAGTTTTCTTCTAGACATGAAAGGTGTAAAGCAAAAAATGGAAGAAACATGTAATTATATAAGACAATAAAAATCTTATATACTTTTGTTGATCGTCCATGCATATAAGCTTCTATTGTGTGTATATGCTACCTGTGAAGTCCTCATCATATAGATGTACTAACTTCCTTTTCTGTTGCGACATATGCTGGATTTTCTATCGCAATTGATTCTTTGCATGCTTAGTTGTGCTTTCTTGTGCACAATTTTGACTTTTGTGCTAGCTCCATATTTGCATATTTCTTCCTTGTGTGCTTTTTTTTTTGCAACTGAGTTGAGTGTTCAATTGTTTTGTTTTGATGATAGGCTTCACGTTGCTCTATCAGTATTTTCTATTTTTCTTCATTTCTCAATCGTGCATACTGCTCTCTATCTCTTCTACTTCTTCGTTCATTGGCATTTAGGACCGGAGATAAAGACCCAAATTGCTTGGATGCATGAGAGTTTTCTATATTGTATGAACCTATTATGTTTATCAGAAAGAACTGATTAGATTTTGCACCATAGATAGAACATATGTAATTACTTACAAGTTATTTTAATTACATTGGACCTAAGCATTAGAAGATATGTGTTGGTCCTACATTAGTGTTATACTTCAGCTCCACGCGGTTCCGTTTTAAAGTTGTGTAGCCATTTTACCTTGCAGGTACAAAGTTGATATTATCCAAGTTTGATATTTTGTTTTTCTTCTCTTTGGGTGATTATTACTAAAGCAAGGTAAGACTATTGAGAAACAGTATAATGAGGCGAGCTAGGAGCCTCCACAGCGATTCACGTCTCTCAGCCGTTGGATCACTCAAACATACGATGCAGATCAAGTCGGCATTGATTATTATTTTAAAACATACTATGCAGATCAAGGGGAGGAGAGTCATACTAATAATAATCAATGTCCGCTAATCAAACATATGATTTCCTTTGGGTTTTATTAGTATGACTCTCCTCCCCTTGTAGCATTGATTTAGCGGACATTGATTATTATTTTAAAATATGGTTCAAACCATTTTACCTTACTAAGGTTGAACCAGGGAAAGCTTGTGAAGGCATATTTCTCAACAATTTTAAAGCTTGCATCTATATTTTCATTAAGGGACGGGCGCGGCAAAGCGCGCCTTTATGATCTAGTTATATATAAGATCGACAAGTTTTCTCTTACCTATCACATAATGTAATGACCTCAGTTTATTAGTAAGTTAGATGTTTTACAATAACGTCTTAAATCAAGATAGCTCATATTATAATCATGATGGTAGGATATTGCAACGTCCTAGTTACCTTTCCCAGCTATTTTAATAAAGTAAGGTACTATTGTTTACTACATTATTATTTTTAAATAATAGTTTTTTTGGACTATCATATACCTAAACAAAGTTTGAAATAAGTATGAATAATCAATGTCAGTGGATGTGTTGTTAGAGCGTCATGTTTTTCTTACATGCAATTTAGGAAACAGACAAATGATACTAAAGTAAGAGAACTGGCATAGACAATATTTTTCGCCCGACTTCAGTACGACACTGTATATTGGAACTAGATGCATAGTAAAGAATCATATCATACCGGCGGATTAACCATCCTAATGAGTTACTAGTAGAATGCCCGTGCGTTGCCACGGGCCACAAATGAATATATGACCAGCCACTCGACTTCAACTCTACAATCATTGTGTTATTACTTCTTTATGTTGTCACCCCACTTCAAATCCGTGTTCTCTCCATGTCTATTAAATTGTTAAGTCCCATCATTTCTAACACATGGACTAACATACTGAATAACACCGTGAGAGTTTTTGTTTCCACAAGAATGGATTGGAAACCTATGGTGATAGTAGAGTGCCCGTCGTTGCCACGGGCTCTTGAAATATTTTACTAGAGTTACATGTTAAAATCCACACGCATACAAACAATATGACACAAACTGAAGTCCATTATTGCAATGTCACAAGCTGAGTGATGTTACAACTTAACATCTATTACAAAAATATTAATATCTAGATGATGCGTTTAAGAAATTCTTTGACAATATCAGGAAAGTTTCCTCTAGCTTCATTCCCGATGTTTTAGCAAGTATAATAAAAATGCTTCCTTAATTCATACCCATCCTGCAGAAAAAATAAATGTAGTTAGTATGAAAAATTCAAGGAGAAGGTCTTAAAACATGTAACCCACAATACTAACCGCGCAAACCGGCTTGACCAATTCTTTACCGTTCCACCAGAGCATAAAATGAAAAACAAAATAGCAAGACACATTCCTGGAAAACTTTCAATTAATATTATAAATAATAGAATGATAACAAAAAGTAAACATTCTTGTTATGAATTCATTACCCGTCTATACTCGTTGGAACACCGGCGGAAATAAACGATGCCATTTAGATATATCGTAATTCCACCCAGGTAGCTTTATTTGAGTGCTTCTTTGAAATCCCTTGAAAAACTTTTTAATTTCAGTGAATGCCTCAAGTTTTTATCCTCTGACGATTGTGATGATTGAATAGGATCCATAATATATAGACGACGTGCCTCTTTGTCGATGATGTACAGGATGTATCGGCCGATGGATGCATAGGGAAGATAAATCTACAAGTGGATCTATTAGAAACAAAAACAAACCATGATAACAATGGTCAAAATATTTTATTTACCTTATTGCAAGATGAGATTTCGGTCTCCATCCTGTGCCAGCTATCAAATAATGTTGCCAACGTCTGGATAGTTTCCTTCTCACAAAACTTGACCTCGTGTTGACTCTAGCAGCATGGACTAAGTAAAAGGAATAAAATTTGGTTTCAACATGTTGATACTAATGGCACCTAGAATGAAGAGTTACGGTAACTTACACAAAATCGTAGATCCATGTAGTGTATAGGAGGGTCTGTGAAGAATACTCCCTCGTCACATGCCAGCATATGCACGGCGGTGTTGAAGCAATCATTGTCCATGGGCTGCTTCATGTTAAGTATGCACTGAAGTTTCTTAAGACTTAAGCTCATTGGATCGGGTGTGGAGCTCCGGACCCATACCTTCCTGTAATTTGGATGGTTAGAGGAACAATAATATACATCCGCACATTAAATATTGATACATGATACTTACTCCAAACATCCAGCATCATTGTTCGACATGATGTAGTTGCAGAGGCCGACAAGTATTTCACGTTGGTCCGTGGGAATGATAGTGTTTGGGGCGGGACGTTTCTCTTGGACTACGTCAGATGGATTATCCAGGATCTCAAGATCAGAATTAGCTAAAGTTTCTTCGTTGAGAGGCTGATGGTACATGGGACATCCTTTTAACTTATTAAGCTCTGAATCAAGCAAAATAATTGCTAATTTTTGTCGAAAATGTTTCATATCCTCCTACAAAACAAATATGAAAACAGTTTATAAGATATTTTGATTAAACATTATGAGATAATGTATAAAACTGAAATACCTGCGTAAACTGGTCTGATAGTCCATGTGGTGTCCAGTATTCCATATAATTTAGCATAAACAATCCACATGATACGCTAGAATATTATAAAATAATGCTTTAGAATATCAGATAAATGAATCTAAAAACAAACTATTAAAACAAGTGCTTACCCATCGGTTTGTATTGCCTCCTGAATTTGCTCTACAACCGTCCATTTTGTAACATTAAGATCAGGCCATTTATGACCTTTGATAAACTCCGGACTATGCTCTGCAAGTTTCAGCCATTTCTCGAGCCCTAATAACTTTTATATATATATATATATATATATATATATATATATATATATATATATATATATATATATATATATATATATATATATATACGAGATATGTTAAGGATGAAGTCAAACAAAATAAATGCTAAGATGAGAAAAGAAATAGATAGTTACCGTAGTAGCAAGGTCATTGCGTTTGACATTCTCACCAAGTGAGTCCAATACTTGGATCTCTCGTTTTTTGGCGTTGGCAACTGCTAGATACCAATGATAGCCCGGCATGTTAATCGGAATGAATAACTGGTGTAAATAAGATACAAGTCACAGTCACAATTAGATATAGTTATTAATAAATCATTAAACATATGAACTAAATAAAACAGTCTATAATTATATGCATGGATTACGAGACAAAAACTAACCATATCTTGTTGTAGATAACTATTAACGTGACGCCTTACGATGCGGCGATATTTTGATGGGTCTATGTCTCTTTCCCGTCTTCTTTTATTTGGCCCGATACAAACGTGCTAATAATGTTTACCTTTTCACCTGCCCTGTCTTGTAAATGCTCGTGAGCAAGCATGCAATATATGTAAGCATTTATCACCTGCAAACAATATTTAAATTATATTTATACATTATGATATTATATATAATCAATTAATTACAAATATTATGCAATTGGTCTTACACCGTCATGTAAGAACATGTCATTTTAATAAGGCATTCCAAATAAATCGATTTGCTAACAAGGCATCTCCAATGTCCACAAACTGGGTATTCTTAGGGGCAGACTTGATTGATTCGATGACTGTAATATCTCTAGAGGTACAAACATAGTCTATGAAATTCATAAAAAGTGAGCTAGCTTAGTAAACAATAAAAGCCAAATTAGTTGAATACAAAAGACAATATCACAAAAATGATGATAATAATATAAAAAATACCTTGTGGAATAACATGTAAATTAGCATCCTTTTTGGTTTATTATGAGATATAACCTCTTGACGTGATTATGTTGTGAATTTCCGCCGCTTGCAGCGATATTGCATCTGAACCCTCAATGGATTCTTTCCGTGCATCTCCAGAGTCCATATCCATGTATACTATATCCTGAAAAACAAAAATATAAATACACCATTCATTTTATCGTATATAACATAGATACAGAGTAAGGTTAGCTATATGCACCTCTTCTCGCGGTGTTTCAGTGCGGTCTGTCATCGTTGCATCCGTGCGTATGTCGGAACCCATCAATTTATGTCTATGCTAAAATATATTTAATATTTTGTACTACATCATAAAACTATATATAATATATAATACAAAACAACTGTTTTATCTGACAATAAGAAAAGCATTTGGTTATCTATAATGTTCATATAAGTTAGTAGGCGTTTAAAATTGCTTAAACTATTTTAAATTAAATGATAGGCTATGGAAAATTGACAAACATAAATTAAAACAAACAACCCAACATTAACAAAGTTTATTTGTTTCATCTATATTGTTTTGTGATACCCTTAATATATGTAACAAGCATAAAACATTTATTTTCATGAACCAGCTTTATATATATAGAATTTTGTTTATTTACAAATCAATAATTACGATTTTTTGTTTAATATCATTTTGTGAGGTACAAAAAATTACAAACAAAATCATCCCAGCATTAATAAAAAGTATACTATGATGAATTATATATGATAAAATATAAATGATATTTCCTACTGCATCATATTACGAATTTGAGATTATTATAATTATATGTAACACAACTTATTCGTATGCAAAAAATGTTGTTTAAATAATTATTATGAGAAACCAAATTTATTTTATATTATATTTCCTAATAAAAAATATTTGTAACACAACTTATTGGTATGCAAAAAGAAAACCAGTTTCATATTATTAGAAATATATGTTGTTTAAATAAATGTCATACGCCATGTTCCTAATTTTTTACATAATTTTCAAAAATGTTCATGATATTTGAAAAATATTTTTGCTATTTACATAAATGTTCTTGATAATTTGATATTTCATAATGTTTTTTCAAATTATGCAGTTGTTGTTGTTTTTTAAAGAAAAATGATATATATTATCAAAATGTTAGGTATTTTCAAAAATTGTTCCTCAAATTCGAAAAATGTATTTGCTTTTTAGAATTTTTTTATGGATTTACCAATAAAGGTTCTGACTTTTCAAAAATTGACCTGGATTTTAAAAAATAGTTATTGTTTGTTGAAATTAGTTATCAAATTCAATACAATGTTAATATCTTAAAAACTTGTTCAAGTTTATGAAAATATTATGGATTTTTAAAGACTGTTTGTGGTCAAAAAGCTGTACAAATTTATCAAATTTTGTATTTGTTTAAAAGTTTCTTCTCAAAATTCATAAAAAATTATGTTTGGAAAATTTGTTCGCTTTTTCATTTTTGCTATCTATTTTCAAAAGCATTCATGTTTTCAAAAGAGAAATAAGGTGATGAAGCAGAAAAGAAAGAAAAATAAATAAAAAATAAAAATATTTTGGGCCGGCCCAGTCGGGACGAAGCCTTTGCGTGCCCAGCCCCCCGCCGCGCGACGGCCCACCTCCCCCGCTGCGGCCGCGCTTGGCGTTCCACCTACCCGCCCGTCGGCCCACCTCCCCGCCTCTCCACCTACCCCGCCGCCCACCTTATCCAATCCCTCCGCTCCACTCCCCTCCACTCGCTCCTCTCCCCTCCACTCACTCCCCCGTCGCCCCAGTTTCCCCTCCGCCTTGCGTCTCAGCGTGTGTCCACGGCTGGCGTCCATGGTCTCCGCCCGGCGACCGCCGCATCAAGCCCTCTCCTCTCCACTCAGTGCCAACCTATCGCCCTTTCACCTCACCCCCGACGCATCACCGCGCACCTCGCCGAGAACGCAACCACCAAGACTCCGCCCGGCGACAGTTGCGTCTCCGGTGAGCCGTGTGCGGCTGAGGGGATGCACGCATCGAGCTTCATCGCGCATCAATCTGCAACGACACGTGTGCGGCTGGATCCGGTGGCGGTCCGTTCAGATCCGCCACGTTCTTTGGTCTCCGGCGATGTCAAGGTCGAACCGAGGCGGGGTGCATCGATCTGCAACGACAGAAGCTACGGTACGCGCGTCCGAACACTTTCCTCCTCTACTTCTTCCATTTGTGGAATCCCTGGCCTGATCTCCTCCTCGCCTTCTGTTTCGAGGCGGCTCCCCGACGGCCAAGACACTGCCATAGTGGTGCATCCTGTCGTCTTCATCGCCGGCAAGAAGCAACCCCACGAGGTGCAGTCACTGTGGTCTACCACTCCGCCGTCTTCCGCAACCCATCCCCACTTCCGTGGCAAGGTACAACAAGTTCGGCCACTTTGGTGATATATTCATTGACTTTGGCCTTCTGACCTCCCATCTAAGATATAGAGGCACTATGTGCAGAGTGAATCTTGTTCTGCAGTCGAGACATGTATGTTGCCTATTTTTTTATGTAGGGTCTTTGGACATAAATATATCTGAACAAGCAGAAATAAGAAAATGATGTGAAAAACTATAGATGTACAAATTTACAACTGAATTTAAACAATGGCTACCTTCTTAGTACCTACTGATTGCTATCTCATATGTACAGGTCTACAAATTGCCTTGATAGAATTTATGTAACATACTTTGGTGGTGATGAGAAAGCTGGTCTCACTCCCGATACCGAGTCAAAAATCATATGGTTGAAGTATCTACCGAATGAAAGAGTTCTGCCTTTCGGTTGCAAGGTATTCTGGATGTGCTTGGTTTGTTGGTCAAGCTCCTGGCTGTTTTGGACATTATGTTGTATTGGTTTCACTTTCTTCATTTCTTATTGTCTGAATGTCCCTATTAAAGAACAGCATCACAATTTATTCTTTGAGCAGGATAACTTTTGGGAGATGGGCGATACAGGTCCTTGTGGGCCATGCTCGTAGATTCATTTTGATCGTGTTAGCAACCGTGACGCAGCTTCATTAGTGAATAATGATGACCCTACATGTATTGAGATATGGAATCTTGTGTTTATTCAGGTTAACATGCTATTTTCTTCGGAACTCATTTCTTTGTAGATTATTGAGCTTTAATTGTAATACGCCGTCGATTTACTCTGTTTTTATGTGGCACGCCTATTTGCTTTTTATCTGTTCTATGCATCGACATTTGGCTATTTTAATACCCAGTTCAACAGGAATCCGATGGTACTTTGAGTTCCTTGCCAGCAAAACACGTTGACACCTTTGGAATGGGCTTGACGTTTAACTTCTATCCTTCAGAATAAAATGAGCAATTACGATACAGATATATTCATGCCACTATTTGATGCCATCCACAAGGTATTTTGTCCAGATGCACACTTGCAGCTTTGTTTGTGCTTATGAGTTGTGGCTACAATAATAAATTGTTGACTAAAGTAAATGATATTGATTGTTAATTTGATATGCATTATGAATACAGCTGGCGGCGTTGGAATTCAACCATACTGTAAATTAGGATCCGATGATGTTGGGCAAGTTGATATGGCATATAGGGTTGTTGCGAGATCACATAAGAACCCTTTCTTTTGCTATTGCTGATGGTTCTCAACCTGGTGAGTTAATACTGTTTTGGTTGGGGTGCATGATTTAAAATGATTGCCATCCATTTATATTAGTGCGTAAACAAATGGACTAATAATAATACACCTGAATGCCTTGTTACGTTGCTTCAGATTGCATCCTACACAAGATGATGCTTAAGTAGCTCTATCTCATATTTGTATGTGAGACAATATTAATTAGTAATCTAGAATGACATATAATCTGAAGTAAGCAGTTAATGATTATCTTGCTTGTCGTGTATGCAGTAGAAATTACCACTTGGATCTATAATAGCTGCAAAATAATAACATATGGTGGAATGGTGCACATATGTTACGGTTACATAATATTTCGCAATAAAAGTTCATAACAACTGCAGAAAATATGTTACTGACTTCATTCAGCTTAATGAGATTGTTTTCGTGGATCCACCATCTTGATCAGCCTATCTAGCTACGTGAGCGTGTAGGGAGACGGAACGTTAGCTTTAGGAGAAGAGAGAGGGATTTGAGACAACAGATCGAGTGTTGCCGTGTGCAGTGTTGGGTATCTTTTGCACTTGCTCCATCAGCATACTGCTACTATTTCATATCATTGATTGATGCATTGTTTTTTCATAATTGAATTGGCGAATGATGAAAAGGTGTAATGTTCAGGGATTTTTGCTAGATGATTTGTTGATCCAGTTTAATTTTAGTAGGCATCTAGGTACTGTTTATGAATTGATAGCGCACCTTGCTTAAATCATACAAGATTATTTTTACTTTTCTCAAACAATCTTTTCTCGGATTTCATACTAACAAGTGGCTTGGTTTGTGATATCCAGTCCTAAGTTCTGCCATCCTTTCGTAGTGATAGCTGTGTTGGGCGGGGTGCAACGGATGCATTCAACACGTTTCAAGTGACTTGTATGTAGATATAGAGCGATTGCAAAGTCGATTATGGCAGGAAATCAAAGTCAGTTTCCTCATTTATCCATCACCGTGGGACTATTATGACTACTGCATTTTATTTTAGTTTGGAGATAAGTCATGTTGTCAAAATTACTTCTTATTTGCAACTGATTGGTGTTGCATGTAATAGGCATGCCCGTTGCAACTCACGGGTATTGTCCTTCTGCTTTTGCATGCTACTATATATGGCTTTTGGTTTTAGTTAAGCTAACATCACCAATCTTTTAATGATTGCTGGGCTTGGCCTTGTGCACAAGTTATGGCCCAGTTTTTTTACTTAGTAATTTTGGTTTCTTAATGTTTTTAGGAGACACATTTATTCCAGCTGCACTTTATGGAAATATAATAAACTAAATAGCAGACAGTGCTATGACGTCAATAGTCATCTGGTTATGAAGCTGTCATTTTAATCATGAAATAGTCACCGCTCGATCTTTCTTGCAATTTCTCGAAACAATTTTGTGTCTTACCACCCAATATTGAATTTGTGCTAACTATACACAAACTGGCTGAATCGGGATCATGGTATTTAACCATGATAAGCTAAAGGTAGTTTAAACATGTTTAATAAAGTCACTTTTGCTTCTTCTTGTTGTGATATATTGTACTATTATATGGTCAGCTAGAAGATGAAAACTATATTTGTTGGAGTTGAGATTAAACTAATTTCTTCATCTTTGTTGATGTATTTGGTGGTTTCATGCACTTTCGTTCGTGAACTTGGAGACAACTTGGAGACTGTGCTTATTGGAGAGGCTGCTTCTTGGGAGTGCAAAGTAAGCGAACAACCCACACAACTACTGCAATCAAAGTAAGTAAAAGCAGCACAATCTGTATGCATTTTATGTACATAGGTATGACACGCTCATTTCCTCACTTTGATTTTGACTAAACTTTATTGTGCAGTAGGAGTAGTTGCTACAAGTATACTTTGTTGAAAGCTCATCGATGTGCCAATTTTTGATAGTCAAGGTACTGTTTCTGAAAATAGTTTGCTTAGCTTCGGTGTTGTTGGATTCAATATAAATTGAGTTATGTTTTTGGTGCTACAAGGAAATCCTGGACACTTACAATCAAGTTGGGCATACATGTCAACTCTTTTTTGAGGGACGACATATATATCAATTATGTGAGATGAAGGGATAGAGTTGTGAAGGCAAATTATAAGTAAAACTACTTGACCTAAAAACTTCTTATCTACTGCTTGCTATCAAAACTCAAAGGTGTCTACTGTTTGCCATAAAAACTTCTTGTCTCTTGCTTTGTCATGTTTCGCTTTTTAGTACATATGTACATGTGTGTGGTGAGCTTCATGTCTGAAATTTGCATTGTGCTTACAAGTCAATAAGGCATCTAATGCCAAATAATACTATTTATCTTCACTTGTACATTAGAGTCATCTAATAAGAGAGGTCAATGATGTGACCATATCTTCATGAGTTAGAGACACTACAACTCCTTAGAGTCATCTAATGACAATAATTAATTTGGTTGCCTATGCAGTCTAGAATATATGATGAATCTATTTTTCTTCAGTTGTACCTCACCTAATAGGACATGATCATAATAAAATAACTATTATACTTTTAGAGAAGAGACAGATCAAAAAATCTTCATACCTAGATGAACTCGCCTTCTTGATCCTCCCGGGAAATTTTTCCTCTAGGACCTGCAAATTTGATCTTTTGCTATCTGTGATGGGCGAAGGGAGAGAAAGGAGGGCAGGAGGGATGGCATAGGTTAACATATATAGATAGGCCATGCTAGGATAACTGAGTAGGAAATCATGGCTTGTTCTAGTCCCACCATATATTATTGTATGGTGCAGATCTATTTCCTTCGAGATCAAATGCCCACCTGTTAATATATTAGAAAATATGTCAATATTTATAACTTTCTAAATAGGTAAATTGTTATTGTATTCATTAAATAATCAACTTATCATTGATTTGCATGCCAAGATTAGCTATAATCGCCACACATTTTACATTGTATATACTTAAATAATAATAAAATTAATATATATCCTCGCCAAAGTGGCATCAAATCATATAACTTTCCAATTTTCGTATGAGTAAAACAATATTGTAACATGTATATACTGTTGCAGGAAGTGTTTAAGCACTTTGGGGCTGGTGGCTAGTTAAATTCTGATAATGCATTCACAGACGAGTAAGAAGTTAAACTACATCAGAGAACTTGGATCCTGTGTGAACTTGAAGATTGGTGACAATTGAAGGTACGTGATATGACCGTTCGATTGCTGGTTTAAAGTATACATCGTATCGTATAACAAAGGCGTGTATGGATGAAGTTATACGATACGAGATTAGCTAATGCAAAAGAAAATTAATGACGTGCACAATAACGATGAAATGTTAATTAATTAATTTGTTCACTTAAATAGTTCACTGAAAAAATGAGTGTATACATCGTATCGTATAACAAAGGTCGTGTATGTATGAAGTTATACGATACGAGATTAGGCTTTAGAACTTTAGTGTGACGAAAAGCCCGGATGGTCTGCCTGCCCCACTTAAACACAGGGACATATTGTGGCTCTCCTACTAAAGATTTTTATCGAGAGCACGCGAAAGGCGTCCCTTAGCTTTAGAGAAGGGGACAAACAATATGTACAAGATTTACATGGCTGCGTGCATCGCCCACGACGTGCCTGCCATCTCCTGAAAACCCTCCTAGGCTACTATTCAAAAAAATGTAGAACTCCACTCCCTCTAGCTAGAGCCCACATGTGGCGCTCCATGAAAATGTTCCCGGCCAGTTATTGCTCATTAGACAGATTATTCTAACTAAAACTCTACCATTCTTGCTTCGATATAATCCGCAAATCAACACGACAAAAGAGTCGAAGTCCTTTCGATTGTGTCTTGGGCATCCTCTCACCAAGCCACCCACCACTCTTCCACCTTTTCATGCCCATTGGGTATCAAATTTGCAGAGGTATCCCTACCTTGGAAAAGCATTCGAACCAGACACATGCGGCATAGACGCATTGTGCAAGGATGTGATCCACCGTGTCCCGCTTACGATCACACAAGAAGCATGAAGATATCGTATCTGGCAAACCGTGTCGAACTCGCCTATCCGACGTGCAGATCCTATATTGGACGGCCAACCACATAAGTAGCTTGCATGAGGTGCCCCGCTTTTCCATATCGCGTCCGCAAGCTGAAATTGCACCCATCCCTCACACATAATCGCGTAAGCCGAAGCAGCCGAGTAGGTGCCCGCACCGTTCCATCACATAGTAAAGATCAGTATGTGCATAGTCTACTCATGCCGCCTCTCCCCCTCATCCTCTATCCTTGATGCATCATGCCACCTCTCTCCCTTATTCTCTCTCGATTGTAGCACTGATCGGGAACCGGAATGTCAAGCTCGATTTCTAGTTTGAGAAGCTAGACCCCTTGCCCGAATAAGTTGCTTTGTCGTCGGAGCGGTTGAATCCTCGTAGGGTAGGAGATATGTTTGTGGGTGCGACTGTTTTATCGGCTGATTCGCTCGACCCCTCACCGGTTAAGCTGATTTATCTCCGAAGGACATGGATGTTAGCTTATTTTTTAGCGTCTACGGCGAAAGCTAGGCGCTAGGCCAATGCCCAGGGCATAACCGCCCAAAGGCGAGCGCTTAACAAACAGAAATTACCAAAACAACGAATATAAAAGCGAAACCAACTTGTAGTAGTACCAAAACTACAAATAGTTCTTAAATATTCCAAACCCCAAAAAAAATTATAGTTTCCATCCATAACCAAACATGACAAGATGAGTGAACTAATCTTGACGGTTACGCATGCATAGAAGCATATTTAGTTGTTCAAAACCCTCAAGGCCGCCGTAATCTCACGAGGGATGTTTCCAACAGCTAGATTGTCTTTCACCATGAGCATCTGGACTACCACTTGGCTCTGAGCATAATTGGATCCTAGAGAGAATGAAACAAATTCACCATTAAATGCTGTATTAGTTGGATTATAAATGGCACATTAAAACTCGTCAGATAGATAATTATGTAGTGTTCATCCAGGTCATGTTACGCAAGAACCGAGCTGGTGGGCCATCTCTTGTAGAACTAAGAAACCCGAGTCTTTGCTGTGACAAACAGAATAAAAACTTGAGATTTCTACATACGCATCTTATTCATCTAAAAAATTAATTAAATTACCGTCGAAAATTGAATGACATGTTGTCATGACGCCAATCCATGAGTTAGGTGTTCCATCCAAGGACCCTAGCCTGCAACACTTCATTGAGTTCTTGCTTCAAAATTGATAGAGGCAAAGGTGTCCCGATGTTTCGATGAGATGGTGGCTATCGTTTCTGTGGGAGTCGACCTTGACGATCCGACTACGTACGTGCGAGACGTCGCGCCTTAGCAATCGCTAAACCAACTTCCGAGGGAAAATGACCACTCCGTAGCGCGATCAACCAGACCACTAGCGCCTGTTTCCTGCGAGCACACGAAGAACAACCAACAAACAAAGATTGAAATCATGATATTGCGAATATAAAAGAAAAGCTTTATTAATGAAGTTGGGGTTCTGAGACGCCTATGTCTGGTCGTTGAACACAAACGAAGTACTCGAAGTTGCAGCTATGGCGAACTTTTGATCTAAACAAAACCCAAAGTCTAAACGACGCCCTAAGGGCTGTATATATGGAGAAAGAGGAGGGAATTTCGTGGCCCTTGAGGGAGGGGTCCGAAACCAACCCTAACTCTTGTTTCCCCACACATACGGACTCTAAAACAGCCTACACTTAAGTATTTCGAAATTACATGGGCCTGGCCCAATAATAAGGTGACGCAAAGCACCTAGAATAGCCTATGGACGAATATTATGAAGTGGCATCTTGTATATTTCGTCCAAGGCCTCATGCTCTCATTAGGGTGGCTTCAAAGTCCTGGAATCATCACTTGTAACTCCGTTCTTGTTTCCCTTGCATGCCAACATCTCCATGCTTGAACTTGCTCCAAGGTTCATCTTTCTTGTCCATGGTAGGCCCTTCATTTGTAAGCAAAACAAATGTATCCAATTTAGGCAGCATCATATTCTCATGAACATTGGAATCATTACCAAGAAACGAAAGTACCGATAATTCAATTAGCGTCTTGAGCTCTAGTAATTGGTCCAAGATGTATAGCAAATAGGGCTGTGGGTGTAACAATGGTATTGATGTCCTCATCATCCTCCCCTTCTTGAAATGAAGTCGTCCTCGACGGAAACTCATCTTCCTCACCCAAATAAGGCTTCAAATCTGCAATGTTAAGTGGGACTAACCCCAAAATCTGCAGGCAGCTCAAGTTTATATGCATTATCATTTATTTTCTCTAACACCTTAAATGGACCATCAGGACGTGGCATTAGCTTTGATTTGCGCAAATTAGGAAACCTATCCTTACGCAAATGTAACCAAACAAGATCTCCAGGTGCAAAGACAACATGTTTTCTACCCTTATCTCCAGCAAGTTTTGAAGGAAATATGCCCTAGAGGCAATAATAAAGTTATTATTTATTTCCTTATATCATGATAAATGTTTATTATTCATGCTAGAATTGTATTAACCGGAAACATAATACATGTGTGAATACATAGACAAACAGAGTGTCACTAGTATGCCTCTACTTGACTAGCTCGTTAATCAAAGATGGTTATGTTTCCTAACCATAGACATGAGTTGTCATTTGATTAACGGGATCACATCATTAGGAGAATGATCTGATTGACATGACCCATTCCGTTAGCCTAGCACTTGATCGTTTAGTATGTTGCTATTGCTTTCTTCATGACTTATACATGTTCCTATAACTATGAGATTATGCAACTCCTGCTTACGGAGGAACACTTTGGGTACTACCAAACGTCACAACGTAATCGGGTGATTATAAAGGAGTACTACAGGTGTCTCCAAAGGTACTTGTTGGGTTGGCGTATTTCGAGATTAGGTTTTGTCACTCCGATTGTCGGAGAGGTATCTCTGAGCCTTCTCGGTAATACACATCACATAAGCCTTGCAAGCATTGCAACTAATGAGTTAGTTGTGAGATGATGTATTACGGAACGAGTAAAGAGACTTACCGATATCTAGATTGAACTAGGTATTGGATACCGACGATCGAATCTCGGGCAAGTAACATACCGATGACAAAGGGAACAACTTATGTTGTTATGCGGTCTGACCGATAAAGATCTTCAGAGAAAATGTAGGAACCAATATGGGCATCCAGGTCCCGCTATTGGTTATTGGCGGAGATGTGTCTCGATCATGTCTACATTGTTCTCGAACCGTAGGGTCCGCACGCTTAAGGTTTCAGGACGGTTATATTATGAGTTTGTGTATTTTGATGTACCGAAGGTTGTTGAGTCCCGGATATGATCACGGACATGACGAGGAGTCTCGAAATGGTCGAGACATAAAGATTAATATATTGGACGGATATATTTGGACACCGGAAAGGTTCCGGAGAAGTTTGGAGCTCGGGGAGGTTACGGAACCCCGGGAGGTATATGGGCCTTTTGGGCCCATGTAGGAGGAAGGAGAAGGAACAAGGGAGGCGCGCCCCAAGCCCAATCCGAATTGGGGAGGGGGGCCGCCCCTTCCTTTCTCCTTCCCCTCTTCCTATTCCTACTACTAGTACTACTTCCTAATACTAGTACTCCTTCCTTCCCCTCCAAATAAGATAAGGAAAGAGAGGAAACCTACTTGGAGTAGGTTTCCCCCTCCTATGGTGCGCCCCTTGGGCGGCCACCTCCTCCCTCCCTCCTTTATATACGGGGAGGGGGCACCCTAGGACACACAAGTTGATCCTTGAGATCGTTCCTTAGCCGTGTGCGGTGCCCCCTCCACCATATTCCACCTCGGTCATATCGTGGCGGTGCTTAGGCGAAGCCTGCGTCGGTGAAACATCAAGATCGTCCACCACGCCGTCAGGCCGACGGAACTCCTTCTCCCGGAGCTTTGCTGGATCGGAGCCCGTGGAGCGTCATCGAGCTGAGCGTGTGCCAAGAACTTCGGGCGCCGGAGTAACGGCGCTGGGATCGGCTGGATCGTGAGGAGAACGTCGACTACTTCCTCTACGTCATCATCGACTCGGAGGTGCCGGAGTAATGCTTGGCGGGATCGGCAGGATCGCGAGGAGAACGTCTGACTACTTCCTCTACGTTGTGATCGCTTCCGCTTCACGGTCTCACGAGGGCGTAGACAACACTCTCCCCTCTCGTTGCTATGCCATCACCATGGTCCTGTGTGTGCGTAGGAAATTTTTTGAAATTACCTCGTTCCCCAACAGTGGCATCCGAGCCTGGTTTTATGCGTTGATGTCATATGCACGAGTAGAACACAAGTGAGTTGTGGGCGATACAAGTCATCGCCTACCAGCATGTCATACTTTGGTTCAGCGGTATTGTGAGATGAAGCGGCCGGACCGACATTACGCCAGACGCTTACGCGAGACTGGTTTCACCGTTACGAGCATTCGTGCTTAAAGGTGGCTGGCGGGTGTCTGTCTCTCTCACTTTAGTTGAACTGAGTGGCTACGCCCGGTCCTTGAGAAGGTTAAACGGAGTCTATTTGACGAAGTATCGTTGTGGTTTTGATGCGTAGGTAAGAACGGTTCTTGCTCAGCCCGTAGCAGCCACGTAAAACTTGCAACAACAAAGTAGAGGACGTCTAACTTGTTTTTGCAGGGCATGTTGTGATGTGATATGGTCAAGACGTGATGCTATATTTTATTGTATGAGATGATCATGTTTTGTAACCGAAGTTATCGGCAATCGGCGAAGCCATATGGTTGTTGCTTTATTGTATGAAATGCAAACGCATACAGTAATTGCTTTACTTTATCACTAAGCGGTAGCGATAGTCGTAGAAGCAATAGATGGCGAAAGCGACAATGATGCTACGATGGAGATCAAGGTGTCGGCACGGTGACGATGGTGATCATGACGGTGCTTCGGAGATGGAGATCACAAGCACAAGATGATGATGGCCATATCATATCACTTATATTGATTGCATGTGATGTTTATCCTTTATGCATCTTATTTTGCCTTGATTGACGGTAGCATTTTAAGATGATCTCTCACTAAAATTATCAAGTAGTGTTCTCCCTGAGTATGCACCGTTGCCAAAGTTCTTCGTGCCGAGACACCACGTGATGATCGGGTGTGATAAGCTCTACGTCCATCTACAACGGGTGCAAGCCAGTTTTGCACACGCAGAATACTCAGGGGATACTTGACGAGCCTAGCATATGCAAGATATGGCCTCGGAACACGGAGACCGAAAGGTCGAGCGTAAATCATATAGTAGATATGATCAACATAAGATGTTCACCATTGAAAACTACTCCATCTCACGTGATGATCGGTTATGGTTTAGTTGATTTGGATCACGTGATCACTTAGATGACTAGAGAGATGTCTGCCTAAGTGGGAGTTCTTAAGTAATATGATTAATTGAACTTAAATTTATCATGAACTTAGTACTGATAGTATCTTGCTTGTCTATGTCTGTTTGTAGATAGATGGCTCGTCTTTGTTGTTCCGTTGAATTTTAATGCGTTCCTTGAGAAAGCAAAGTTGAAAGATGATGGTAGCAATTACACGGATCGGGTCCGTAACACGAGGATTATCCTCATTGCTGCACAAAGAGTTACGTCACGGATGCACCGCTAGGTGCCAGGCTTCTTGATGCAATGGCGACGCGTTAAGAACGTCTGGCGAGCAAAGCCGATGACTACTCTATAGTTCGATGTGCCATGCTTTACGGCTTAGAACCGGGTCTTCAACGATGTTTTGAAAGTCGTGGAGCATATGAGATGTTCCAAGAGTTGAAGTTGATATTTCAATGTAATGCCCGGATTGAGAGATATGAAGTCTCCAATAAGTTCTATAGCTGCAAAATGGAGGAGAATGGGTGCATCGGTGAGCACATACTCGTAATGTCCGGTATTACAATCACTTGACTCAACCGGGAGTTGATCTTCCGGATGATTGTGTCATTGATGTAATTCTTCAATCACTGCCACCAAGCTACAAAGGCTTCGTGATGAACTATAATATGCAAGGGTTAGTAAAGACTATGCCTGAGCTCTTCGCAATGTTGAAAGCTGCGGAGGTAGAAATCAAGAAGGAGCATCAAGTGTTGATGGTCAATAAGACCACTAGTTTCAAGAAGAAAGGCAAAGGGAAGAAGGGGAACTTCAAGAAGAACAGCAAACAAGTTGCTGCTCAAGGGAAGAAACCCAAGTCTGGACCTAAACCTGAAATCGAAGTGCTTCAACTGCAAGCAGACTGCTCACTGAAAGCGGAACTGCCCCAAGTATTTGGCGGATAAGAAGGATGGCAAGGTGAACAAAGGTATATGTGATATACATGTTATTGATGTGTACCTTACCAGAGCTCGCAGTAGCACAGGTATTTGATACTGGTTACATTGCTAATATTTGCAACTCGAAACAGGGACTACAGATTAAGCGAACACTGGCAAAGGACGAGGTGACGATGCGCGTGGGAAATGGTTCCAAAGTCGATGTGATCGCGGTCAGCACGCTACCATCGGGATTAGTTTTAGACCTAAATAATTGTTATTTGGTGCCAGTGTTAAGCATGAACATTATATCTGGATCTTGTTTGATGCGAGACGGTTATTCATTTAAATCAAAGAATAAAGGTTGTTCTATTTATATGAATAATATCTTTTATGGTCATGCACCCTTGAAGAGTGGTCTATTTTAATGAATCTCGATAGTAGTGATACACATATTCATAATGTTGAAACCAAAAGATGCAGAGTTGATAATGATAGTGCGACTTATTTGTGGCATTGCCGTTTAGGTCATATCGGTATAAAGCGCATGAAGAAAATCCCTACTGATGGACTTTTGGAGTAACTTGATTATGAATCACTTGTAACTTGCGAACCGTGCCTCATGGGCAAGATGACTAAAACCCCGTTCTCCGGTACTATGTAGAGAGCAACAGATTTGTTGGAAATCATACATACAGATGTATGTGGTCCAATGAATATTGAGGCTCGTGGCGGATATCGTTATTTTCTCACCTTCACAGATGATTTAAGCAGATATGGGTATATCTTCTTAATGAAACATAAGTCTGAAACATTTGAAAAGTTCAAAGAATTTCAGAGTGAAGTTGAAAATCATCGTAATAAGAAAATAAAGTTTCTACGATCTGATCGTGGAGGCGAATATTTGAGTTACGAGTTTGGTCTACATTTGAAACAATGCGGAATAGTTTAGCAACTCACGCCACCCGGAACACCACAAGCGCAATGGTGTGTCCGAACGTCAGAATCGCACTTTACTAGATATGGTGCGATCTATGATGTCTCTTACAGATTTACCGCTATCGCTTTGGGGTTATGCTCTTGAGACAACCGCATTCACGCTGAATAGAACACCGTCAAAATCCGTTGAGACGACACCTTATGAACTGTGGTTTAGCAAGAAACCAAAGTTGTCGTTTCTTAAAGTTTGGGGATGCGATGCTTATGTGAAAAAGCTTCAACCTGATAAGCTCGAACCTAAATCGGAGAAATGTATCTTCATAGGATACCCAAAGGAGACATATGGGTACACCTTCTATCACAGATCCGAAGGGCAAGACATTTGTTGCTAAGAATGGATCCTTTCTAGAGAAGGAGTTTCTCTCGAAAGAAGTGAGTGGTAGGAAAGTAGAACTTGATGAGGTAACTGTGCCTTCTCCCTTATTTGAAAGTAGTTTATCCACGAGAAACCAGTTTGCGACATCTACACCAAATAGTGAGAAAGTTGATGATGTTGATCATGAAACTTCAGATCAAGTTACTACGTAACCTCGTAGATCAACCAGAATAAAATCCGCACTGTGAGTGGTAACGGCAATCCTGTTCGGAAGTCATGCTACTAGATCATGATGAACCTACGAACTATGAAGAAGCGACGGTGAGCCCAGATTCCGCAAAATGGCTTGAGGCCATGAAATCCGAGATGGGATCCATGTATGAAAACAAAGTGTGGACTTTGGTTGACTTGCCCGAGGGTCGGCAAGCAATAGAAAACAAGTGGATCTTCAAGAAGAAGACCGACGCCGACGGTAATATTGCTGTCTACAAAGCTCGACTTGTCGCAAAGGGTTTTCGACAAGTTCAAGGGGTTGACTACGATGAGACCTTCTCACCCGTAGCGATGCTTAAGTCTGTCCGAATCATGTTAGCAATTGCCGCATTTTATGATTATGAAATTTGGCAAATGGATGTAAAGACCGCATTCCTGAATGGGTTTATGGAAGAAGAGTTGTATATGATGCAACCGTAAGGTTTTATCGATCCAAAGGGAGCTAACAAAGTGTGCAAGCTCCAGCGATCCATTTATGGACTGGTGCAAGCATCTCGAGTTGGAATAAACGCTTTGATAGTGTGATCAAAGCATTTGGGTTTATCTGAGACTTATGGAGAAGCCTGTATTTACAAGAAAGTGAGTGGGAGCTCAGAGCATTTACGATATTATATGTAGATGACATATTACTTGATCGGAAATGATATAGAATTTCTGGATAGCATAAAGGGATACTTGAACAAGAGTTTTCGATGAAAGACCTTGGTGAAGCTGCTTACATATTGGGCATCAAGATCTATAGAGATAGATCAAGACGCTTAATTGGACTTTCACAAAGCACATACCTTGATAAAGTTTTGAAGAAGTTCAAAATGGATCGAGCAAAGAAAGGTTTTTACACGTATTACAAGGTGTGAGATTGAGTCGACTCAATGCCCGACCACGCAGAAGATAGAGAGAAAATGAAAGATGTTCCCTATGCTTCAGCCATAGGCTCTATCATGTATGCAATGCTGTGTACCGCACTGACGTATGCTTAGCTGTAAGCTTGGCAGAAGGTACCAAAGTAATCCAGAGTGGATCCTTTGGACAGCGGTCAAGAACATCCTGAAATACCCGAAAAGGACTAAGGATATGTTTCTCGTATATGGAGGTGACAAAGAGCTAGTCGTAAATGGTTACGTCGATGCAAGCTTTGACACCGATCCGGACGTTCTAAATCGCAAACCGGATACGTGTTTTTGTTAAACGGTGGAGCTGTCAGTTGGTGCAGTTCTAAACAAAGCGTCGTGGCGGGATCTACATCTGAAGCGGAGTACATAGCTGCTTCGGAAGCAGCAAATGAAGGAGTCTGGATGAAAGAATTCATTTCCGATCTAGGTGTTATACCTAGTGCATCGGGACTAATGAAGATCTTCTGTGACAATACTGGTGCAATTGCCTTGGCAAAGGAATCCAGATTTCACAAGAGGACCAAGCATATCAAGAGACGCTTCAATTCCATTCGGGACCAAGTCCAAGTGGGAGACATAGAGATTTTCAAAGTACATACGGATCTGAACATTGCAGACCCGTTGACTAAGCCTCTTCCACGAGCAAAACATGATCAAAGCACCAAGACTCCATGGGTGTTAGAATCATTCTTGAGTGAACTAGATTATTGACTCTAGTGCAAGTGGGAGATCAAGGAAATATGCCCTAGAGGCAATAATAAAGTTATTATTTATTTCCTTATATCATGATAAATGTTTATTATTCATGCTAGAATTGTATTAACCGGAAACATAATACATGTGTGAATACATAGACAAACAGAGTGTCACTAGTATGCCTCTACTTGACTAGCTCGTTAATCAAAGATGGTTATGTTTCCTAACCATAGACATGAGTTGTCATTTGATTAACGGGATCACATCATTAGGAGAATGATCCGATTGACATGACCCATTCCGTTAGCCTAGCACTTGATCGTTTAGTATGTTGCTATTGCTTTCTTCATGACTTATACATGTTCCTATAACTATGAGATTATGCAACTCCCGTTTACGGAGGAACACTTTGGGTACTACCAAATGTCACAACGTAATCGGGTGATTATAAAGGAGTACTACAGGTGTCTCCAAAGGTACTTGTTGGGTTGGCGTATTTCGAGATTAGGTTTTGTCACTCCGATTGTCGGAGAGGTATCTCTGGGCCTTCTTGGTAATACACATCACATAAGCCTTGCAAGCATTGCAACTAATGAGTTAGTTGTGAGATGATGTATTACGGAACGAGTAAAGAGACTTACCGGTATCGAGATTGTACTATGTATTGGATACCGACGATCGAATCTCGGGCAAGTAACATACCGATGACAAAGGGAACAACGTATGTTGTTATGCGGTCGACCGATAAAGATCTTCGTAGAAAATGTAGGAACCAATATGGGCATCCAGGTCCCGCTATTGGTTATTGACCGGAGATGTGTCTCGGTCATGTCTACATTGTTCTCGAACCGTAAGGTCCGCACGCTTAAGGTTTCATGACGGTTATATTATGAGTTTGTGTATTTTGATGTACCGAAGGTTGTTCGGAGTCCCGGATATGATCACGGACATGACGAGGAGTCTCGAAATGGTCGAGACATAAAGATTAATATATTGGACGGATATATTTGGACACCGGAAAGGTTCCGGAGAAGTTTGGAGCTCGGGGAGGTTACCGGAACCCCCTGGGAGGTTTATGGGCCTTATTGGGCCCATATAGGAGGAAGGGAGAAGGAACAAGGGAGGCGCGCCCCAAGCCCAATCCGACTGGGGAGGGGGCCGCCCCCTTCCTTTCTCCTTCCCCTCTTCCTATTCCTACTACTAGTACTACTTCCTAATACTAGTACTCCTTCCTTCCCTCCAAATAAGATAAGGAAAGAGAGGAAACCTACTTGGAGTAGGTTTCCCCCTCCTATGGTGCGCCCCCTTGGGCGCCACCTCCTCCCTCCCTCCTTTATATACGGGAGGGGGCACCCTAGGACACACAAGTTGATCCTTGAGATCGTTCCTCAGCTGCAGGCGGTGCCCCCTCCACCATATTCCACCTCGGTCATATCGTGGCGGTGCTTAGGCGAAGCCTGCGTCAGTGAAACATCAAGATCGTCCCACGCCGTCGTCTTGTGGAACTCCTTCTCCCCGGAGCTTTGCTGGATCGGAGCCCGTGGAGCGTCATCGAGCTGAGCGTGTGCCAAGAACTCCGGAGGCGCCGGAGTAACGGCGCTGGGATCGGCTGGATCGTGAGGAGAACGTCGACTACTTCCTCTACGTCATCATCGACTCGGAGGTGCCGGAGTAATGCTTGGCTGGGATCGGCGAGGATCGCGGCGAGGAGAACGTCACGACTACTTCCTCTACGTTGTGATCGCTTCCGCTTACGGTCTACGAGGGTACGTAGACAACACTCTCCCCTCTCGTTGCTATGCCATCACCATGGTCCTGTGTGTGCGTAGGAAATTTTTTGAAATTACTACGTTCCCCAACAATGGCATCCGAGCCAGGTTTTATGCGTTGATGTCATATGCACGAGTAGAACACAAGTGAGTTGTGGGCGATACAAGTCATACTGCCTACCAGCATGTCATACTTTGGTTCAGCGGTATTGTGAGATGAAGCGGCCCGGACCGACATTACGCCAGACGCTTACGCGAGACTGGTTTCACCGTTCACGAGCATTCGTGCTTAAAGGTGGCTGGCGGGTGTCTGTCTCTCTCACTTTAGTTGAACCGAGTGTGGCTACGCCCGGTCCTTGAGAAGGTTAAACCGGAGTCTATTTGACGAAGTATCGTTGTGGTTTTGATGCGTAGGTAAGAACGGTTCTTGCTCAGCCCGTAGCAGCCACGTAAAACTTGCAACAACAAAGTAGAGGACGTCTAACTTGTTTTTGCAGGGCATGTTGTGATGTGATATGGTCAAGACGTGATGCTATATTTTATTGTATGAGATGATCATGTTTTGTAACCGAAGTTATCGGCAATCGCGAGAGCCATATGGTTGTTGCTTTATTGTATGAAATGCAACGCCTGTAATTGCTTTACTTTATCACTAAGCGGTAGCGATAGTCGAGAAGCAATAGATGGCGAAACGACAACGATGCTACGATGGAGATCAAGGTGTCGCTACGGTGACGATGGTGATCATGACGGTGCTTTGAGATGGAGATCACAAGCACAAGATGATGATGGCCATATCATATCACTTATATTGATTGCATGTGATGTTTATCCTTTATGCATCTTATTTTGCCTTGATTGACGGTAGCATTTTAAGATGATCTCTCACTAAAATTATCAAGTAGTGTTCTCCTGAGTATGCACCGTTGCCAAATTTAAATGCGTCTTAGAGACACCACGTGATGATCGGGTGTGATAAGCTCTACGTCCATCTACAACGGGTGCAAGCCAGCTTTTGCACACGCAGAATCTGAGGTTATACTTGACGAGCCTAGCATATGCGGATATGGCCTCGGAACACGGAGACCGAAAGGTCGAGCGTAAATCATATAGTAGATATGATCAACATAAGATGTTCACCATTGAAAACTACTCCATCTCACGTGATGATCGGTTATGGTTTAGTTGATTTGGATCACGTGATCACTTAGATGACTAGAGAGATGTCTGTCTAAGTGGGAGTTCTTAAGTAATATGATTAATTGAACTTAAATTTATCATGAACTTAGTACCGATAGTATCTTGCTTGTCTATGTCTGTTTGTAGATAGATGGCTCGTCTTTGTTGTTCCGTTGAATTTTAATGCGTTCCTTGAGAAAGCAAAGTTGAAAGATGATGGTAGCAATTACACGGATCGGGTCCGTAACACGAGGATTATCCTCATTGCTGCACGTAAGAGTTACATCCTGGATGCACCGCTAGGTGCCAGTGCCCGCCGCTGATGCAACCGACGGCGTTAAGAACGTCCGCGAGCAAAGCCGATGACTACTCTATAGTTCAAGCAGTGCCATGCTTTACGGCTTAGAACCGGGTCTTCAACGACGTTTTGAAAGTCGTGGAGCATATGAGATGTTCCAAGAGTTGAAGTTGATATTTCAACAGAATGCCCGGATTGAGAGATATGAAGTCTCCAATAAGTTCTATAGCTGCAAAATGGAGGAGAATGGGTGCATCGGTGAGCACATACTCGTAATGTCCGGGTATTACAATCACTTGACTCAACCGGGAGTTGATCTTCCGGATGATTGTGTCATTGATGTAATTCTTCAATCAACGCCACCAAGCTACAAAGGCTTCGTGATGAACTATAATATGCAAGGGTTAGTAAAGACTATGCTCGAGCTCTTCGCAATGCCGAAAGCTGCGGAGGTAGAAATCAAGAAGGAGCATCAAGTGTTGATGGTCAATAAGACCACTAGTTTCAAGAAGAAAGGCAAAGGGAAGAAGAAGGGGAACTTCAAGAAGAACAGCAAACAAGTTGCTGCTCAAGGGAAGAAACCCAAGTCTGGACCTAAACCTGAAACTGAGTGCTTCTCCGCAAGCGACTGGTCACCGAAAGCGGAACTGCCCCATGTATTTGGCGTATATGAAGGATTGCTAGGTGAACAAAGTTATATTTGATATACATGTTATTGATGTGTACCTTACTAGAGCTCGCAGTAGCACCTGGTTATTTGATACTGGTTCCCTTGCTAATATTTGCAACTCGAAACAGGGACTACAGATTAAGCGAACACTGGCAAAGGACGAGGTGACGATGCGCGTGGGAAATGGTTCCAAAGTCGATGTGATCGCGGTCAGCACGCTACCTTCGGGATTAGTTTTAGACCTAAATAATTGTTATTTGGTGCCAGCGTTAAGCATGAACATTATATCTGGATCTTGTTTGATGCGAGACGGTTATTCATTTAAATCAGAGAATAAAGGTTGTTCTATTTATATGAATAATATCTTTTATGGTCATGCACCCTTGAAGAGTGGTCTATTTTTAATGAATCTCGATAGTAGTGATACACATATTCATAATGTTGAAACCAAAAGATGCAGAGTTGATAATGATAGTGCGACTTATTTGTGGCATTGCCGTTTAGGTCATATCGGTATAAAGCGCATGAAGAAACTCCATCTTGATGGACTTTTGGAGTCACTTGATTATGAATCAATTGGCACTTGCGAACCGTGCCTCATGGGCAAGATGACTAAAACCCCGATCTCGGTACTATGGAGAGAGCAACAGATTTGTTGGAAATCATACATACGTATGTATGTGGTCCAATGAATGTTGAGGCTCGTGGCGGATATCGTTATTTTCTCACCTTCACAGATGATTTAAGCGAGATATGGGTATATCTTCTTAATGAAACATAAGTCTGAAACATTTGAAAAGTTCAAAGAATTTCAGAGTGAAGTTGAAAATCATCGTAATAAGAAAATAAAGTTTCTACGATCTGATCGTGGAGGCGAATATTTGAGTTACGAAGTTTGGTTTACATTTGAAACAATGCGGAATAGTTTCGCAACTCACGCCACCCGGAACACCACAGCGCAATGGTGTGTCCGAGCGTCAGAATCGCACTTTACTAGATATGGTGCGATCTATGATGTCTCTTACAGATTTACCGCTATCGTTTTGGGGTTATGCTCTTGAGACAGCCGCATTCACGCTGAATAGAACACCGTCAAAATCCGTTGAGACGACACCTTATGAACTGTGGTTTAGCAAGAAACCAAAGTTGTCGTTTCTTAAAGTTTGGGGATGCGATGCTTATGTGAAAAAGCTTCAACCTGATAAGCTCGAACCTAAATCGGAGAAATGTATCTTCATAGGATACCCAAAGGAGACAGTTGGGTACACCTTCTATCACAGATCCGAAGGGCAAGACATTTGTTGCTAAGAATGGATCCTTTCTAGAGAAGGAGTTTCTCTCGAAAGAAGTGAGTGGTAGGAAAGTAGAACTTGATGAGGTAATCATGCCTTCTCCCTTATTTGAAAGTAGTTTATCCACGTAAACCAGTTTCTGCGACATCTACACCAAATAGTGAGAAAGTTGATGATGTTGATCATGAAACTTCGATCAAGTTACTACGTAACCTCGTAGATCAACCAGAATAAAATCCGCACAGTGGTACGGCAATCCTGTTCGAAGTCATGCTACTAGATCATGATGAACCTCTACGAACTATGAAGAAGCGGACGGTGAGCCCAGATTCCGCAAAATGGCTTGAGGCCATGAAATCTGAGATGGGATCCATGTATGAAAACAAAGTGTGGACTTTGGTTGACTTGCCCGAGGGTCGGCAAGCAATAGAAAACAAGTGGATCTTCAAGAAGAAGACGGACGACGGTAATATTGTTGTCTACAAAGCTCGACTTGTCGCAAAGGGTTTTCGACAAGTTCAAGGGGTTGACTATGATGAGACCTTCTCACCAGAAGCGATGCTTAAGTCTGTCCGAATCATGTTAGCAATTGCCGCATTTTATGATTATGAAATTTGGCAAATGGATGTAAAGACCGCATTCCTGAATGGGTTTACGAAGAAGAGTTGTATATGATGCAACCGTAAGGTTTTATCGATCCAAAGGGAGCTAACAAAGTGTGCAAGCTCCAAATGATCCATTTATGGACTGGTGCAAGCATCTCGAGTTGGAATAAGCGCTTTGATAGTGTGATCAAAGCATTTGGGTTTATCTGAGACTTATGGAGAAGCTTCAGATTTACAAGAAAGTGAGTGGGAGCTCTGTAGCATTTCTGATATTATATGCAGATGACATATTACTGATCGGAAATGATATAGAATTTTTGGATAGCATAAAGGGATACTTGAACAAGAGTTTTTCGATGAAAGACCTTGGTGAAGCTGCTTACATATTGGGCATCAAGATCTATAGAGATAGATCAAGACGCTTAATTGGACTTTCACAAAGCACATACCTTGATAAAGTTTTGAAGAAGTTCAAAATGGATCGAGGCAAAGAAAGGTTTTTACCTCAGACATAAGGTGTGAGATTGAGTCGACTCAATGCCCGACCACAGCAGAAGATAGAGAGAAAATGAAAGATGTTCCCTATGCTTCAGCCATAGGCTCTATCATGTATGCAATGTCAGGTACCGGACTGACGTATGCTTAGGCTGTAAGCTTGGCAGGAAGGTACCAAAGTAATCCAGAGTGGATCATCGACAGCGGTCAAGAACATCCTGAAATACACGAAAAGGACTAAGGATATGTTTCTCAGATATGGAGGTGACAAAGAGCTAGTCGTAAATGGTTACGTCGATGCAAGCTTTGACACCGATCCGGACGATTCTAAATCGCAAACCGGATACGTGTTTTTGTTAAGCGGTGGAGCTGTCGGTTGGTGCAGTTCTAAACAAAGCGTCGTGGTGGGATCTACATGTGAAGCGGAGTACATAATCGCTTGAAGCAGCAAATGAAGGAGTCTCGATGAAAGAATTCATTTCCGATCTAGGTGTTATACCTAGTGCATCGGGACTAATGAAGATCTTCTGTGACAATACTGGTGCAATTGCCTTGGCAAAGGAATCCAGATTTCACAAGAGGACCAAGCATATCAAGAGACGCTTCAATTCCATTCGGGACCAAGTCCAAGTGGGAGACATAGAGATTTTCAAAGTACATACGGATCTGAACATTGCGCACCCGTTGACTAAGCCTCTTCCACGAGCAAAACATGATCAGCACCAAGACTCCATGGGTGTTAGAATCATTCTTGAGTGAACTAGATTATTGACTCTAGTGCAAGTGGGAGACTGAAGGAAATATGCCCTAGAGGCAATAATAAAGTTATTATTTATTTCCTTATATCATGATAAATGTTTATTATTCATGCTAGAATTGTATTAACCGGAAACATAATACATGTGTGAATACATAGACAAACAGAGTGTCACTAGTATGCCTCTACTTGACTAGCTCGTTAATCAAAGATGGTTATGTTTCCTAACCATAGACATGAGTTGTCATTTGATTAACGGGATCACATCATTAGGAGAATGATCTGATTGACATGACCCATTCCGTTAGCCTAGCACTTGATCGTTTAGTATGTTGCTATTGCTTTCTTCATGACTTATACATGTTCCTATAACTATGAGATTATGCAACTCCTGCCACCGGAGGAACACTTTGGGTACTACCAAACGTCACAACGTAATCGGGTGGTTATAAAGGAGTACTACAGGTGTCTCCAAAGGTACTTGTTGGGTTGGCGTATTTCGAGATTAGGTTTTGTCACTCCGATTGCTCGGAGAGGTATCTCTGGGCCTTCTCGGTAATACACATCACATAAGCCTTGCAAGCATTGCAACTAATGAGTTAGTTGTGAGATGATGTATTATGGAGCGAGTAAAGAGACTTACCGGTAGCGAGATTGAACTAGGTATTGGATACCGACGATCGAATCTCGGCAAGTAACATACCGATGACAAAGGGAACAACGTGTTGTTGTTATGCGGTCTGACCGATAAAGATCTTCGTAGAAAATGTAGGAACCAATATGGGCATCCAGGTCCCGCTTATTGGTTATTGACCGGAGATGTGTCTCGGTCATGTCTACATTGTTCTCGAACCGTAGGGTCCGCACGCTTAAGGTTTCGATGACGGTTATATTATGAGTTTGTGTATTTTGATGTACCGAAGGTTGTTCGAGTCCGGATATGATCACGGACATGACGAGGAGTCTCGAAATGGTCGAGACATAAAGATTAATATATTGGACGGATATATTTGGACACCGGAAAGGTTCCGGAGAAGTTTGGAGCCTCGGGGAGGTTACTGAACCCCGGGAGGTATATGGGCCTTTTGGGCCCATGTAGGAGGAAGGGAGAAGGAACAAGGAGGGGGCGCCCCAAGCCCAATCCGATTGGGGAGGGGCGGCCCCCTTCCTTTCTCCTTCCCCTCTTCCTATTCCTACTACTAGTACTACTTCCTAATACTAGTACTCCTTCCTTCCCTCCAAATAAGATAAGGAAAGAGAGGGAAACCTACTTGGAGTAGGTTTCCTCCTATGGTGCGCCCCCTTGGGCGGCCACCTCCTCCCTCCCTCCTTTATATACGGGGAGGGGCACCCTAGGACACACAAGTTGATCCTTGAGATCGTTCCTTAGCCGTGTGCGGTGCCCCTCCACCATATTCCACCTCGGTCATATCGTGGCGGTGCTTAGGCGAAGCCCTGCGTCGGTGAAACATCAAGATCGTCACCACGCCGTGTCGTCTTGACGGAACTCCTTCTCCCCGAGCTTTGCCGGATCGGAGCCCGTGGGCGTCATCGAGTTGAGCGTGTGCCAAGAACTTCGAGGCGCCGAAGTAACGGGCTGGGATCGGCTGGATCGTGAGGAGAACGTCTGACTACTTCCTCTATGTCATCATCGACTCGGAGGTGCCGGAGTAACGGCTTGGGATCGGCAGGATCGCGAGGAGAACGTACGACTACTTCCTCTACGTTGTGATCGCTTCCGCTTACGGTCTACGAGGGTACGTAGACAACACTCTCCCCTCTCGTTGCTATGCCATCACCCCTGTGTGTGCGTAGGAAATTTTTTGAAATTACTACGTTCCCCAACAAGTTTATATTTAGCATTCATACGCTCAATGTTTTCCTTAGTTAACTCATGCATTTTTAAAATCAATTCAGCACGTTCTTTAGCATCAAAATTAACCTTCTCCGAAGATGGAAGAGGCAACAAATCAATAGGTGCACGAGGTAGGAAGCCATACACAATTTCAAAAGGGCACATCTTAGTAGTAGAATGCAATGAACGATTATAAGCAAATTCAATATGAGGCAAGCATTCTTCCCACATTTTCTTATTATTCTTCAAAACAGCCCTAAGCATAGTAGACAATGTTCTATTGACTACTTCAGTTTATCCATCGGTTTGGGGGTGACAAGTAGTACTAAAAAGCAGTTTAGTCCCCAACTTAGCCCATAAACATCTCCAAAAGTGGCTAAGAAATTTAGTATCACGATCTGAAACAATAGTATTTGGCACACCATGCAAGCGAATAATTTCACGAAAGAACAAATCAGCAACATTAACAGCATCATCGCTTTTATGACATGGTATAAAGTGTGCCATTTTAGAGAATCTATCCACGACAACAAATATGCTATCCCTCCCTTCTTTGTTCGAGGTAAACCTAAAACAAAGTCCATAGATATATCCTCCCAAGGAACACTAGGTACGGAAAAGGCATATATAAACCATGAGGATTGAGTCGTGACTTAGCTTTTTGACATGTAGTGCAGCGAGCAACAAAACGCTCAACATCCCGTCTCATCTTTGGCCAAAAGAAATGTGTAGCAAGTATATCCTCCGCCTTCTTCACGCCCAAAGTGTCCCATTAATCCTCCTCCATGCGCCTCCGGCAACAACAAAAGACGAACAGAGCTAGCAGGAATGCATAGCTTGTTAGCACGAACACAAAACCATCCTTAATAATGAACTTGTTCCATGTTCTTCCTTCTTTACAATTCTGCATTACATCTTTAAAATCAGCATCATGCACATATTGATCTTTGATGGTCTCCAAACCAAATATTTTGAAGTCAAGTTGTGAAAGCATAGTATAGCGACGAGACAAAGCATCAAGAATAACATTTTCTTTACCCTTCTTGTGTTTAATGACATAAGGGAAAGTCTCAATGAATTCAACCCATTTAGCATGTCTACGATTCAGTTTAGCTTGACTTTTAATATGTTTCAAAGATTCATGATCGTAATGTATAACAAATTCTTTGGGCCATAAATAATGTTGCCATGTCTCTAAAGTCCGAACAAGAGCATATAATTCTTTGTCATAAGTAGAATAGTTCAGACTAGGCCCACTCAATTTTTCAGAAAAGTATGCAACAGGTTTGCCATCTTGTAATAACACACCTCCTAATCCAATTCCACTAGCATCACATTCAAGCTCAAAAGTCTTATTAAAGTCGGAAGTTGGAGTAAAGGAGCATGTGTCAACTTATCTTTCAATACCGTGAAGGCTTCTTCCCGTGCGGTACCCCAAACAAAAGGCACATCCTTCTTTGTAAGTTCATTGAGAGGTGCAGCAATGGTGCTAAAGTCTCTCACAAAGCGCCTATAGAAACCAGCGAGTCCAAGAAAACTCCTCACTTGTGTGACCGTTTTGGGCTGCGGCCAACTCTCAATAGCTTCAATCTTGGCTTTATCAACTTCAATTCCTGTGGTGTAACAACATAGCCAAGAAAAGATACTCGGTCGGTGCAAAAGGTGCACTTCCCAAGGTTACCAAACAAACGTGCATCACGTAGAGCATTAAAAACAGCACGTAAATGTTCCAAATGTTCTTCCAAAGATTTGCTATAAATCAAGATATCATCAAAATAGACTACCACAAATCGTCCAATGAAAGCACGTAAAACTTCGCTCATTAGTCTCATGAAAGTACTAGGTGCATTAGTTAACCCAAAAGGCATGACTAACCACTCATATAAACCAAACTTAGTTTTAAATGCTGTTTTCCATTCATCTCCCAATTTCATACGAATTTGATGGTATCCACTCGCGAAATCAACTTTGGAGAATATTGTAGAGACACTCAATTCAACAAGCATATCAGAAGGAATAGGATTACGATAACGAATAGTAATATTATTAATGCATCTACAAACAAAACACATACGCGACGTAACATCCTTTTAATGCACAAGAATAAAAGGAACAGCACAAGGAATAAGAGATGCGCGTATATAACCTTTGGCGAGCAGCTCCAGTACTTGACGCATAATCTCCTTCGTCTCCTCTGGATTGGTACGGTATGGTGCACGGTTGGGTAGCGATGCACCGGGAATTAAGTCAATTTGATGCTCAATCCCTCGAATAGGTGGTAATCCCGGTGGCACGTCTTGTGGGAAGACGTCAGTGAACTCCTGCAAAATGTTAGTGATGAGGGGGCAAAGAGGAAGGCACGTCCTCGAATGAAAATAATGCCTCTTTGCACACAAAAGCATAGCAAACAGATTTGCTAGAATCTAGCTCCTCAATATCAGATTTGGTGGCAAGTAAACATGCACTTTTCAGTTTAATTTCAGAAGCAACATTAGATGGTTTATTATTAGGCTTCATTTGTTGCTCAAATTCTTTTGCCACAATCTGATTTTCACTCTTATTTTGAAGGAAATATGCCCTAGAGGCAATAATAAAGTTATTATTTATTTCCTTATATCATGATAAATGTTTATTATTCATGCTAGAATTGTATTAACCGGAAACATAATACATGTGTGAATACATAGACAAACAGCAGTGTCACTAGTATGCCTCTACTTGACTAGCTCGTTAATCAAAGATGGTTATGTTTCCTAACCATAGACATGAGTTGTCATTTGATTAACGGGATCACATCATTAGGAGAATGATCTGATTGACATGACCCATTCCGTTAGCCTAGCACTTGATCGTTTAGTATGTTGCTATTGCTTTCTTCATGACTTATACATGTTCCTATAACTATGAGATTATGCAACTCCGTTTACCGGAGGAACACTTTGGGTACTACCAAACGTCACAACGTAATCGGGTGATTATAAAGGAGTACTACAGGTGTCTCCAAAGGTACTTGTTGGGTTGGCGTATTTCGAGATTAGGTTTTGTCACTCCGATTGTCGGAGAGGTATCTCTGGGCCTTCTCGGTAATACACATCACATAAGCCTTGCAAGCATTGCAACTAATGAGTTAGTTGTGAGATGATGTATTACGGAAACGAGTAAAGAGACTTGCCGGTAACGAGATTGAACTAGGTATTGGATACCGACGATCGAATCTCGGGCAAGTAACATACCGATGACAAAAGGAACAACGTATGTTGTTATGCGGTCTCGACCGATAAAGATCTTCGTAGAATATGTAGGAACCAATATGGGCATCCAGGTCCCGCTTATTGGTTATTGACCGGAGATGTGTCTCGGTCATGTCTACATTGTTCTCGAACCGTAGGGTCCGCACGCTTAAGGTTTCGATGGCGGTTATATTATGAGTTTGTGTATTTTGATGTACGAAGGTTGTTGAGTCCCGGATATGATCACGGACATGACGAGGAGTCTCGAAATGGTCGAGACATAAAGATTGATATATTGGACGGATATATTTGGACACCGGAAAGGTTCCGGAGAAGTTTGGAGCTCGAGGAGGTTACCGAACCCCGGGAGGTATATGGGCCTTATTGGGCCCATGTAGGAAGAAGGAGAAGGAGCAAGGGAGGCGCGCCCAAGCCCAATCCGAATTGGGGAGGGGGCGGCCCCCTTTCCTTTCTCCTTCCCCTCTTCCTATTCCTACTACTAGTACTACTTCCTAACTACTAGTACTCTTTCCTTCCCTCCAAATAAGATAAGGAAAAGAGAGGAAACCTACTTGGAGTAGGTTTCCCCCTCCTTGGTGCGCCTCCCCCTTGGGCCGGCCACCTCCTCCCTCCCTCCTTTGTATACCGGGGAGGGGGGGCACCCTAGAACACACAAGTTGATCCTTGAGATCGTTCCTTAGCCGTGTGCGGTGCCCCCCTCCACCATATTCCACCTCGGTCATATTGTAGCGGTGCTTAGGCGAAGCCCTGCGTCGGTGAAACATCAAGATCGTCACCACGCCGTCGTCCGACGGAACTCCCTCCCCGGAGATTTTCTGGATCGAAGCACTTGGAGCGTCATCGAGCTGAACGTGTGCCAAGAACTCGGATGAGACGTAGTAACTGCTCTGTGATCGGCTGGAACGTGAGGAGAACTTACGACTACTTCCTCTACGTCATCATCGACTCGGAGGTGCCGGAGTAACGGCGCTTGGGATCGGCAGGATCGCGAGGAGAAAGTACGACTACTTCCTCTACGTTGTGATCGCTTCCGCCACGGTCTCACGAGGGTACGTAGACAACACTCTCCCCTCTCGTTGCTATGCCATCACCATGGTCCTGTGTGTGCGTAGGAAAATTTTGAAATTACTGCATTCCCCAACAGTGGCATCCGAGCCAGGTTTTATGTGTTGATGTCATATGCACGAGTAGAACACAAGTGAGTTGTGGGCGATACAAGTCATACTACCTACCAGCATGTCATACTTTGGTTCAGCGGTATTGTGAGATGAAGCGGCCCGGACCGACATTACGCGTACGCTTACGCGAGACTGGTTTCACCGTTACGAGCATTCGTGCTTAAAGGTGGCTGGCGGGTGTCTGTCTCTCTCACTTTAGTTGAACTGAAAAGTGTGCTACGCCCGGTCCTTGAGAAGGTTAAAACGGAGTCTATTTGACGAAGTATCGTTGTGGTTTTGATGCGTAGGTAAGAACGGTTCTTGCTCAGCCCGTAGCAGCCACGTAAAACTTGCAACAACAAAGTAGAGGACGTCTAACTTGTTTTGCAGGGCATGTTGTGATGTGATATGGTCAAGACGTGATGCTATATTTTATTGTATGAGATGATCATGTTTTGTAACCGAGTTATCGGCAATGGCAGGAGCCATATGGTTGTCGCTTTATTGTATGAAATGCAACGCCTGTAATTGCTTTACTTTATCACTAAGCGGTAGCGATAGTCGTAGAAGCAATAGATGGCGAAACGACAACGATGCTACGATGGAGATCAAGGTGTCGCTACCGGTGACGATGGTGATCATGACGGTGCTTCGGAGATGGAGATCACAAGCGCAAGATGATGATGGCCATATCATATCACTTATATTGATTGCATGTGATGTTTATCCTTTATGCATCTTATTTTGCTTGATTGACGGTAGCATTTTAAGATGATCTCTCACTAAAAATTATCAAGTAGTGTTCTCCACGAGTATGCACCGTTGCCAAAGTTCTTCGTGCCGAGACACCACGTGATGATCGGGTGTGATAAGCTCTCGTCCATCTACAACGGGTGCAAGCCAGTTTTGCACGCGCAGAATACTCAGGTTATACTTGACGAGCCTAGCATATGCAGATATGGCCTCGGAACACGGAGACCGAAAGGTCGAGCGTGAATCATATAGTAGATACGATCAACATAAGATGTTCACCATTGAAAACTACTCCATCTCACGTGATGATCGGTTATGGTTTAGTTGATTTGGATTACGTGATCACTTAGATGACTAGAGAGATGTCTATCTAAGTGGGAGTTCTTAAGTAATATGATTAATTGAACTTAAATTTATCATGAACTTAGTACCGATAGTATCTTGCTTGTCTATGTCTGCTTGTAGATAGATGGCTCGTGTTGTTGTTCCGTTGAATTTTAATGCGTTCCTTGAGAAAGCAAAGTTGAAAGATGATGGTAGCAATTACACGGACTGGGTCCGTGAATCGAGGATTATCCTCATTGCTGCACGTAAGAGTTACGTCTGGATGCACCGCTAGGTGCCAGTGCTTCTTCTTGATGCAACCGACGACGTTAAGAACGTCTGGCAGAAAGCAAAGCTGATGACTACTCTATAGTTCAAGTGTGCCATGCTTTACGGCTTAGAACCGGGTCTTCAACGACGGTGTGAAAGTCGTGGAGCATATGAGATGTTCCAAGAGTTGAAGTTGATATTTCAACAGAATGCCCGGATTGAGAGATAGGAAGTCTCCAATAAGTTCTATAGCTGCAAAATGGAGGAGAATGGGTGCATCGGTGAGCACATACTCGTAATGTCCGGTATTACAATCACTTGACTCAACCGGGAGTTGATCTTCCTGGATGATTGTGTCATTGATGTAATTCTTCAATCAACGCCACCAAGCTACAAAGGCTTCGTGATGAACTATAATATGCAAGGGTTAGTAAAGACTATGCTCGAGCTCTTCGCAATGCTAAAAGCTGCGGAGGTAGAAATCAAGAAGGAGCATCAAGTGTTGATGGTCAATAAGACCACTAGTTTCAAGAAGAAAGGCAAAGGGAAGAAGAAGGAACTTCAAGAACAGCAAACAAGTTGCTGCTCAAGTGAAGAAACCCAAGTCCGGACCTAAACCCGAAATCGAAAGTGCTTCTCACCGCAAGCGGTAGTCATGGAAGCGGAACTGCCCCAAGTATTTGGCGGATAAGAAGGATGGCAAGGTGAACAAAGGTATATGTGATATACATGTTATTGATGTGTACCTTACTAGAGCTCGCAGAGTACACAGGTATTTGATATCGGTTACATTGCTAATATTTGCAACTCAAACAGGACTACAGATTGCGAACAACGGCAAAGGACGAGGTGACGATGCGCGTGGGAAATGGTTCCAAAGTCGATGTGATCGCCGTCGGCACGCTACCGCTACATCTACCTTCAGGATTAGTTTAAGACCTAAATAATTGTTATTTGGTGCCGGCGTTAAGCATGAACATTATATATGGATCTTGTTTGATGCGAGACGGTTATCCATTTAAATCAGAGAATAATGGTTGTTCTATTTATATGAATAATATCTTTTATGGTCATGCACCCTTAAAAGTGGTCTATTTTTAATGGATCTCGATAGTAGTGATACACATATTCATAATGTTGAAACCAAAAGATGCAGAGTTGATAATGATAGTGCGACTTATTTGTGGCATTACCGTTTAGGTCATATCGATTGTAAAGCGCATGAAGAAACTCCATCTTGATGGACTTTTGGAGTCACTTGATTATGAATCACTTGGCACTTCATGAACCGTGCCTCATGGGCAAGATGACTAAAACACCGTTCTCGGTACTATGGAGAGAGCATCAGATTTGTTGGAAATCATACATACGGATGTATGTGGTCCAATGAATATTGAGGCTCGTGGCGGATATCGTTATTTTCTCACCTTCACAGATGATTTAAGCAGATATGGTTATATCTTCTTAATGAAACATAAGTCTGAGACATTTGAAAAGTTCAAAGAATTTCAGAGTGAAGTTGAAAATCATCGTAATAAGAAAATAAAGTTTCTTCGATCTGATCGTGGAGGCGAATATTTGAGTTACGAGTTTGGTCTACATTTGAAACAATGCGGAATAGTTTCGCAACTCACGCCACCCGGAACACCACAGCGCAATGGTGTGTCCGAACGTCAGAATCGCACTTTACTAGATATGGTGCGATCTATGATGTCTCTTACAGATTTACCGCTATCGCTTTGGGGTTATGCTCTTGAGACGGCCGCATTCACGCTGAATAGAACACCGTCAAAATCCGTTGAGACGACACCTTATGAACTGTGGTTTAGCAAGAAACCTAAGTTGTCGTTTCTTAAAGTTTGGGGATGCGATGCTTATGTGAAAAAGCTTCAACCTGATAAGCTCGAACCTAAATCGGAGAAATGTGTCTTCATAGGATACCCAAAGGAGACAGTTGGGTACACCTTCTATCACAGATCCGAAGGCAAGACATTTGTTGCTAAGAATGGATCCTTTCTAGAGAAGGAGTTTCTCTCGAAAGAAGTGAGTGGGAGGAAAGTAGAACTTGATGAGGTAATCGTACCTTCTCCCTTATTGGAAAGTAGTTTATCACGTAAACCAGTTTCTGCGACATCTACACCAAATAGTGAGGAAGTTGATGATGTTGATCATGAAACTTCAGATCAAGTTACTCTGAGAACCTCGTAGATCAACCAGAATAAAATCCGCACTGCAGTGGTACGGCAATCCTGTTCTCGAAGTCATGCTACTAGATCATGATGAACCTCTGAACTATGAAGAAGCGATGGTGAGCCCAGATTCCGCAAAATGGCTTGAGGCCATGAAATCCGAGATAGGATCCATGTATGAAAACAAAGTATGGACTTTGGTTGACTTGCCGAGGGTCGGCAAGCAATAGAAAACAAGTGGATCTTCAAGAAGAAGACCGACGGCGGTAATATTGCTGTCTACAAAGCTCGACTTGTCGCAAAGGGTTTTCGACAAGTTCAAAGGATTGACTACGATGAGACCTTCTCACCCGTAGCGATGCTTAAGTCTGTCCGAATCATGTTAGCAATTGCCGCATTTAATGATTATGAAATATGGCAAATGGATGTAAAGACCGCATTCCTGAATGGGTTTTCGAAGAAGAGTTGTATATGATGCAACCGTAAGGTTTTATCAATCCAAAGGGAGCTAACAAAGTGTGCAAGCTCCAGCCGATCCATTTATGGACTGGTGCAAGCATCTCGGAGTTGGAATAAACGCTTTGATAGTGTGATCAAAGCATTTGGGTTTATACAGACTTATGGAGAAGCCTCAGTATTTACAAGAAAGTGAGTGGGAGCTCATAGCATTTACGATATTATATGTAGATGACATATTATTGATCGGAAATGATATAGAATTTCTGGATAGCATAAAGGGATACTTGAACAAGAGTTTTTCGATGAAAGACCTTGGTGAAGCTACTTACATATTGGGCATCAAGATCTATAGAGATAGATCAAGACGCTTAATTGGACTTTCACAAAGCACATACCTTGATAAAGTTTTGAAGAAGTTCAAAATGGATCAGGCAAAGAAAGGTTTTTACCAGACATAAGGTGTGAAATTGAGTCGACTCAATGCCCGACCACAGCAGAAGATAGAGAGAAAATGAAAGATGTTCCCTATGCTTCAGCCATAGGCTCTATCATGTATGCAATGCTGTGTACCAGACCTAACGATGCTTAGCAGAAGCTTGGCAGGAAGGTACCAAAGTAATCCAGAGTGGATCAGGACAGCGGTCAAGAACATCCCGAAATACCCGAAAAGGTCTATGGATATGTTTCTCGTATATGGAGGTGAGATAGAGCTAGTATTAACTGGTTTAGTCGATGCAAGCTTTGACACTGATCCGGACGTTTCTAAATCGCTTTCCGGATACGTGTTTTTGTTAAACGGTGGAGCCGCTGGGTTGGTGCAGTTCTAAACAAAGCGTCAGAAGCGGGATCTACATGTGAAGCGGAGTACATAGCTGCTTTGGAAGCAGCAAATGAAGGAGTCTGGATGAAAGAGTTCATTTCCGATCTAGGTGTTATACCTAGTGCATCGGGACCAATGAAGATCTTCCGTGACAATCTTGGTGCAATTGCCTTGGCAAAGGAATCCAGATTTCACAAGAGGACCAAGCATATCAAGAGACGCTTCAATTCCATTCGGGACCAAGTCCAAGTGGGAGACATAGAGATTTGCAAAGTACATACGGATCTGAACATTGCAGACCCGTTGACTAAGCCTCTTCCACGAGCAAAACATGATCAGCACCAAGACTCCATGGGTGTTAGAATCATCAACGAGTAAACTAGATTATTGACTCTAGTGCAAGTGGGAGGCCCAAGGAAATATGCCCTAGAGGCAATAATAAAGTTATTATTTATTTCCTTATATCATGATAAATGTTTATTATTCATGCTAGAATTGTATTAACCGGAAACATAATACATGTGTGAATACATAGACAAACAGAGTGTCACTAGTATGCCTCTACTTGACTAGCTCGTTAATCAAAGATGGTTATGTTTCCTAACCATAGACATGAGTTGTCATTTGATTAACGGGATCACATCATTAGGAGAATGATCTGATTGACATGACCCATTCCGTTAGCCTAGCACTTGATCGTTTAGTATGTTGCTATTGCTTTCTTCATGACTTATACATGTTCCTATAACTATGAGATTATGCAACTCCGTTACCGGAGGAACACTTTGGTACTACCAAACGTCCACAACGTAATCGGGTGATTATAAAGGAGTACTACAGGTGTCTCCAAAGGTACTTGTTGGGTTGGCGTATTTCGAGATTAGGTTTTGTCACTCCGATTGTCGGAGAGGTATCTCTGGGCCTTCTCGGTAATACACATCACATAAGCCTTGCAAGCATTGCAACTAATGAGTTAGTTGTGAGATGATGTATTACGGAAGCGAGTAAAGAGACTTGCGTAACGAGATTGAACTAGGTATTGGATACCGACGATCGAATCTCGGGCAAGTAACATACCGATGACAAAAGGAACAACGTATGTTGTTATGCGGTCGACCGATAAAGATCTTCGTAGAATATGTAGTAACCAATATGGGCATCCAGGTCCCGCTATTGGTTATTGACCGGAGATGTGTCTCGGTCATGTCTACATTGTTCTCGAACCGTAGGGTCCGCACGCTTAAGGTTTCGATGACGGTTATATTATGAGTTTGTGTATTTTGATGTACCGAAGGTTGTTCGAGTCCCGGATATGATCACGGACATGACGAGGAGTCTCGAAATGGTCGAGACATAAAGATTGTTATATTTGACGGATATATTTGTACACCGGTAAGGTTCCGGAGAAGTTTGGAGCTCCGTGAGGTTACCGGAACCCCACCGTGAGGTATATGGGACTTATTGGGCCCATGTAGGAAGAAGGGAGAAGGAGCAAGGGAGGCGCCCAAGCCCAATCCGAATTGGGGAGGGGGCCGCCCCCTTTCCTTTCTCCTTCCCCTCTTCCTATTCCTACTACTAGTACTACTTCCTAACTACTAGTACTCTTTCCTTCCCTCCAAATAAGATAAGGAAAGAGAGGAAACCTACTTGGAGTAGGTTTCCCCCTCCTTGGTGCGCCTCCCCTTGGGCCGCCACCTCCTCCCTCCCTCCTTTATATACCGGGAGGGGGCACCCTAGAACACACAAGTTGATCCTTGAGATCGTTCTTGGCCGTGTGCGGTGCCCCCTCCACCATATTCCACCTCGGTCATATTGTAGCGGTGCTTAGGCGAAGCCCTGCGACGGTGAAACATCAAGATCGTCCACCACGCCCGTCGTCTTGTGGAACTCCCTCCCGGTGCTTTGCTGGATCGAAGCCCGTGGAGCGTCATCGAGCTGAACGTGTGCCAAGAACTCGGAGGCGCCGGAGTAACGGCGGTGTGATCGGCTGGATCGTGAGGAGAACGTACGACTACTTCCTCTACGTCATCATCGACTCGGAGGTGCCGGAGTAACGGCGCTGGGATCGGCAGGATCGCGAGGAGAAAGTACGACTACTTCCTCTACGTTGTGATCGCTTCCGCTTCACGGTCTCACGAGGGCGTGAACAACACTCTCCCCTCTCGTTGCTATGCCATCACCATGGTCCTGTGTGTGCGTAGGAAAATTTTGAAATTACTGCGTTCCCCAACATATTTTTCTCCTGTTTTGCTTTATTAGCTCTATTAATATCATCTTTCAAAATTGAATCAGGAGTCATAGGAAGCAAAGTAATATTTTTATCCTTGTGAACAAGAGTATACTGATTGTTTCTACCATGGTGTACAGAATTTTTATCAAATTGCCATGGTCTACCAAGTAATAAGGAACATGCTTGCATAGGTACCACATCACAATCAACATAATCAGCATATGTAGAGATACTAAAATACACACGAACAGTACGTGTTACCTTAACCTTGCCGCTGTTGTTGAACCATTGGATGTAGTAAGGATGTGGATGTGGTCTTGTGGTGAGAGAAAGCTTCTCCACCATATCCATGCTAGCCAAGTTGTTGCAGCTCCCTCCATCTATGATGACGCGAATAGAACGTTCCTTCACAACTCCCTTTGTATGGAACAAGTTATGCCTCTGATTTTGCTCAGCTTGTGTAACCTGCACACTCAAAACACGTTGAGCAACTAAACATTCATACCTATCAGCATCTTCAGCAGCCATGTATTGCGTCTCATGATCAGAATCATCTCCACCATGTTCTTCATGTGTAATAAGAGCCAAAGTCTCTTCATCATAGTCACTAGCGGACTCATACCCACCATCCTCGTGAGCAATCATCACACGCTGAGATTGGCATTCTTCGGCAAAATGTCCTCTTCCCTTACAACGACGACAAATAATATCACTTGTGTGCCCTGTTGACGCCATGGAAGAAGAAGAGCTCTGTAGGCCCAAGCAGTGCGCTCTTGGCGAGATAGTGGTGGTTGTGCCTGCTTTCTTGTATCACGGTTGGAGGTGGCAGCCACGGAGGTGCCGTGTAGTAGAACGTGTGGAAGTAGATGATGCACGTGGTGTCCATGATGAAGGTCGACTGCAGAAAAGTTAGTCCGCGCCAACGCTGTCGATCCTGCACTTCACGTTCAGCTTTACAAGCAAGATGGAATAATCGAGTGATATTAGTATAATCCTTGTAGTCTAGAATGGTCTGAATATCTCTATTTAATCCACCCGTAAAACGCGTGCAAGCATAGCTTCATTCTCCTCAACAATACCACATCTAATCAAGCCAGTTTGTAATTCCTGATAATATTCTTCTACCGAATTTTTTCCTTGTCTTAAACGCTGCAATTTTTGTATGGTGGAACCCAACGAGTACGCATAGCAGTTTTCAAAGCAGCCCAAGTAGCTGGAACAGGATATAATCTACAATGTTCAGACCACCAAACACATGCAAAGCTAGTGAAAGCACAAACAAAGCTGGGAACACGCCTCTCCTCGGGATATTGTAAACATGTAAATCGTTGTTCAGTTTCTAACTCCCAAGTAAGATATATATCAGGAACATATCTACCCTCAAATGGTGGAATATTCAACTTCAATTTAGGGAGATGGTCATGATCTCGTACCTGAGGGGGAGCCCTAACATTGCCATTATTTGCATGTGGACGACCGGGTGGTTGTGGTGCCGGTGGTTGTGGTGCTGGTGGTTGCATGTAGTTCAAGTTGATCAACCTCATCCTCGTACTCTCTCACATAATCATCCTCCCCACATCAGCAGCAGGAGCCACGTAAGTATCAACAAGAAGACCAAAGCAGCTTGGCGGTGAAGAGGGACACGGCTCGCTTCGGCGGAGGGTTGCTTCAGCGATGTGGAGGTAGTCGTTGTTGTTGTTGTAGAGGTGCATTAGGTGCAGCAGTGGTGGTGGTGGTAGACGCGCGAGCAATTCATTAAACTTGTTATCGAGCTTTGTTTCAACGCCTTCTCAATGCCATCTATCTTCTCCATGGCCTCTTCAAATCTATTTAGAACATCTTCCACCTGCCCACTCATCATTTGTTGAAACTTATCATGTAGCGCTTTGTTTGTCATGTTCTCCCAAATACCTCGCTGGCTTGTGATCCTGCCATGGTTAGCAGCAATAGAAACACACAAGAGTATGATTCGACAGACTACTAGGAAGTGGTGGTGGTGGTGTGGTGGACAGTCACAAATCCGTCAAGCAAATCTCAAATTCTTACCAGTTCTTACCCAAGAAGAAAGGTGATCGGCAACCGATGTAGTCAAAACTCTCAGAGCTTGGATAGAGCGATTACGTGGAGAGTCAAACGCACGATGTAGATGTATGTGGAGCTGGGAAGGCTTATAATATGGTAGCAAAAAGGGTCAAGAATAATCAAGTCGGAGATGCAAAGTTGAATAAACGCTCAACGACGGTATCAGGTCTTTGGTCCTAGGATAGACCGTGCTAGAGACGCGAGCCTAGAACACTAACAAAATCACGGCGCTGCACGGAAACAACGGAAAAGCACACTCTGGAAAAAAAATTCGCTCTTTTTTTTTTGCGCTGCTTTTTTTTTGCGCTGCTCTTTTTTTTTGCGAAAAATCACTATAATGGCGAGTGTCTCAAAACTCTTCCCAGGTCAAACTGACAGGATGGGCACGAAATTTTTTCGACCAAAAATTTTTTTTTTTCGACTGCCCGGACCCAAAAACTGGAAACGGGTCAAAAAAAACTTTCTATAATGGCGACTGTCTCAATACGCTTAGAAACACCTAAAAATAGGATAGCCAGAAAATTTTTCGACAAGTGCGTTTTCGGAAAATTTTGGGCCTAAACGGAGGGTGGTTTCCAGACTCAGGCAAGGAAACACGAATCGGAATTTAGATGGATCTCGAAAACAAACCTAATATGAGAAGAACTCGGATTGGTGGTGGATATATGGTGGTGGTATATGGCAGCGGTGGTGGTATATGGTAGCGGTGGTGGTATATGGATACGGATTGGTGGTGGTATATGGATACGGATGGGTGGTGGTATATGGATACGGATTCAGAGCGGTGGCGGATAAGAAGGGTGGTAGATGTCAAGGCGATGATGATGGTGCGGTGGCGGCGTGACAACTTATGACCATAACTCGAAACTCTAAAAGACTAGACTCTAAGACCAGCAACTTGACACGACGATGCAACCGCAAATTCAACAAAGCAAAAACCCTAAAAAGATTATGCGAAGGCTCAGATTGGTTCGGATATGATGAACTAACCCTAAATTTTTTTGTGGCTTTTTCGTGGACTTTAGGTATGAAGAATGACTCGATCTAATCTCTGAAAAACTGTAAAATCTCACCGAGCAACCTGAAAATCTGATACCACTTGATAGAGGCAAAGGTGTCCCGATGTTTCGATGAGATGGTGGCTATCGCTTCTGTGGGAGTCGACCTTGACGATCCGACCACGTGACGTAAGCGAGACGTCAGCGCCTTTAGCAATCGCTAAACCAACTTCCGAGGGTTATTGACCACGCCGAGCACGATCAACTCGACCACGAGGGCCTGCTTCTCGCGAGCAAACGAAGAACAAGCAAGAAACTAAGATTGCAATCTGGATATTGCGAATATAAGAGGAAAGCTTTATTAATGAAGGTGGGGTTCTCGAGACGCCTTTGGTCTGGTCGTTGAACACAAACGGCACGCGAAGTTGCAGCTATGGCGAACTTTTGATCTAAACAAAACCCAAAGTCTAAACGACGCCCTAAGGGCTGTATATATGGAGAAAGAGGAGGGAATTTCGTGGCCCTTGAGGGAGGGGTCCCAAACCAACCCTAACTCTTGTTTCCCCACATACGGACTCTAAAAACAGCCTACACTTAAGTATTTCGAAATTACATGGGCCTGGCCCAATAATAAGGTGACGCAGCACCTAGAATAGCCTATGGACGAATATTATGAAGTGGCATCTTGTATATTTCGTCCAAGGACTCATGCTCTCATTAGGGTGGCTTCAAAGTCCTGGAATCATCACTTGTAACTCCGTTCTTGTTTCCCTTTCGCATGCCAACATCTCCATGCTTGAACTTGCTCCAAGGTTCATCTTTCTTGTCCATGGTAGGCCCTTCATTTGTAAGCAAAACAAATGTATCCAATTTAGGCAGCATCATATTCTCATGAACATTGGAATCGTTACCAAGAAACGAAAGTACCTGATAATTCAATTGGCGTGCGCGAGCTCTAGTAATTGGTCCAGTATGTATAGCAGCAGGGGTTGTGGGTGTAACAATGGTATTGATGTCCTCATCAAAAATAGTGATCTCCTTCATCATCTCTTTGTTGTGAGTGCTATTTCCCACTTGTCGGCCGTCTAGTGATGGATTAAATATGATAACCCTTCTCCTCATCCGATTTACCACTAGTAGACAATACGAGAAATCCGGGATAGACAACGGAAGTAGATACTACAGAAGGTCAACACCGTTAATTGCTATCGTGAAAGAAAAAATAATTTAGAAATTAAAGAATCTTACAATTGTGGAGTTGAACACATCATATCTAGGAAAGGGCTGTAGAACAACATTGTTGATCAGCGTCGAGGTGCGCTGCCCTTGCGGCATCCAGGAATACCTTAGAGCTCGTGATTGAGCATGAAACTGCAAGTCAAAATAATGTTTTCCTCCAACCATGTTGGTGCCTGCATGCCTCTCTACTTCAGCGCTCGCAAGCTTTCGAACAGCGAGATTGAAGCAGTCGGGATGTAGGTTTGTTGAAGTAACAAATAGTGTGTCTTTCAGCATTCTGAGGCTTATTTCGATCCGGTACGGTGCATCGCTTCTTATCTAGATTGAGCTGCACGTAAAATTATAAAAAAATGGTTAGCACTATGAGTGGTACTTTAAAACAAATTTTTTTCATATGGTAATATTTTCTAGATAATCTAATAGTTACGAGCAGAACGTAATATTTTGATAAACTATAGAGCATGAAACTTGTTGCAGCACCTTCTAGCAAAAAGCTAAAATTAAATAATAATTTCTCTGTAAGAACAATATTAATTTGCTAGAAATTAATAGCAGGAAAATTTAGGTAGAAACCATTATACCAAGTTTGCTGGCTGTTTAAAAACAAAATTAAATGGTAGTATAATAAACTAACAACATTAAGTTTTTCAACATTTGTATTGCAAATAATACGGTTGATGTTCAACGGCAATACTGCCAAAACATTTAACAAAAATAATTTTATACTGATGGCTGCAAAAAGTAAGATTTAATCTAAAGAAAAACAAATCAAGCAATATCATACTACTATATCAAACAGAGTCTGATGTGTACAACCTAGCTCTAATGAGATTTCTTTAGAGAAAATAAACATAGAATAGCATAACTTACTCTAGTGTCTGCTCATCATGAACGCCGTGGTGGGGGCAGAAGATGTAGGGGTGCGGCAAATCCTCCTCGGGGTCGGCCACAGCATCATGGAGCTCGAGGGCAGCCTCATTGGGGTTGGGGGCAGCGGCATCCGTGGTCGCCGCGCATTGTTTCCAATGATAGGCTCCATCGCTGATCGACACGCTGCGGAGTGATCGTCATTGAGGTGTCTTGGCAATTAGGATGTCGATGCAGCATATATATAAACGGATATATTTTCAATGCTATTTATTGCCTGCCAAATATATCAAAGCGTTTTTACTGCTTTTTATTGCACGGCAAATATAACAAATCGTGACGGGCGGCGTATCAGATATTTCTCCTTTTTATAGTTGAATATTTTGTTCCTAAGGATTGACATATTTGCAGATCAATATCAATGAAATGAAAAAATCAACCTTTGTATAAACCAGATATGCCGAATTAAGTTCACGTACAAAATATACACAATGCCATAATGGCTACACGTAGAGTTGACAAGCAAAAAGAAAACACACTTTAACACAAATGATTGTTCTGTGTGAATACATTATTATTCCAAATGTAGATAAAAGGACCGAGGGAAAAGAGCTATTTAACGAGCCGTCTTGAAAAACAAACTCATCTACTGTCCATTTTTCCTGGCTACCACTGCAGCATTGACGTATGATAATGTTTCGTCAAGTGTCGTTAAGCAAGCTTCGTGGATATCTGTGAAAAAACAATTTGTTAGTACTAATATCATTGTAATACCAAAACGAACAAAAGGCCATACAAATGAAAATCGTTTAAAGAACTTACCTTGAAGATGATGAACATCATCATCCATGTCGGGGGAGAACAAGAATGTGCTCTCCCTCATAGTGTCCAGGCACTTATCCCTCCGGTTTAGCTGTAGATACGTGACTGCAATTTTCTCGAATAAATTTTCAGTGCAATCGCAAGTGTTTCAAGTGACGACCAGCATGCTCTTGACTTAGGCGTATAAAAAGTATCTCTTGTCTGGAATGATAAAGATATGTTGATGGTAGTCAACTATCAAATAACAATAATCATATAAAACCTCAAGTACTGATTGGAGTTTACCGAAAATTCATGATGCCTATCTCAACAAAATGGACCTGCCGTCTATATAATGAATCCCACCTATGTTGTATCCTACCAGCATAGACAATAATACCAAGAACATCTGGAAAAATTAAGTCTGGGTGAGACAAAATGTTGAATGGATAAATATGCAAAAACAAACTAAAAGATGTTGCACCGGTAATGGTTTTGTCTCGTAGCAAGGATATGGCACCAAGTTGTGGGAAAAAAGGTGGACAGATTGTCGAATACTGTGCACCGATGTCCTAACCATGGTCATAGCATTTAGTTCAATGACGAACTCCATGCATAGATACCAGAAGTGACCATCTAGCATTTCCGTGGGGTTTATCCCAACGCTAGTGAAGTCATATGTTAGCCCAGTCTGCAGATTGTTGTTGAATCGATAAGCTTGGTTGTTGAAGGCAATTGCTTCAATCTTTGTTCCCTAGAAATTTTTAATAATTCAGATAACAAGACTTTAGAACACATGTGTATATACATTAAAAAGGTTGATATATTTAGTGATCACTAATCTCATACTTCCTGGTCCGTAAGTATGCAACGAAAGTATGGGTTTCCCATTGCATGCACCCCGATATGGGACTTCCACATCACCTTAGCTCGAATGATCCAACATCTGTGATAGATATGTTCCATCCGTACACTTTGAAAATTCAGGTACCTACATAAAATAATACAAAATGATGGGATAAACAAAGCGGTGATGTCGGATAAGCGTGCACGTAGATCGGTACACTTGCACATTCATCGGAGGGATGATGGGATCCGTGGATTCGCCATCACCCTCCTCGAGGGCCTCGAGCTGTATGCGATATCACCATGGTCAGGAGCTAATGGATGAAGAGTTAAAGAATGATAGAGGCGCATGGGCATATATAGTCCAAGGGCCCATAGGCGGAAAATCAAAATTCTTTCAATATTTGCATGTGGTCAGAGCAGCGAAAAGAACACTCCAATATCGAAATGATTATAAATAGTAAGTTATGAGTGTTCTTTGGCAACAAAATATTTATTGCTAAAACTTTTTGAATCAATTAATTATTTATAGATATTTGAGATTCTAAATCTGATAAAAATCATGTCAATTATCTCACCAGTATCAATGTTTCCTTTTACGCTGTTAATACGCTATATCTCTACTCCTAATGATGACTTCAGATCTTTAGTTAGAAACGCAATAATTGGATATATATCGTAATAATTAAGGTGATAGTGCGTTAAGGTAAGTGTATTCAAGCAATAAATATTCACGCAATAAATATTCACGCAATAAACAAGAAATCGGTAATCAAATCCACCAATTTGGTCACGATCAATATTAATTAGTAGGATCAATTTTGCGATTCGGTGAGTAAAACCTACTATATGATTACAAGACAAAAAAGATATCCTGTCTTAAGATTTCATTCCTGATAAACCGAATAGGATTTTTTTATTAAGGAAGCAAATAAGATAGTTAACATGCACGTATTGTTTTAGTGACAGGATATCAGAGATTCGCGAAATATCTGCCTATAATTTCTTAATTAATTATAATATTACACACCAAACGATTCTGTTATTAAATAGCTGTTTGTATGGACAAAACGTTTGTTAGTTTTAGAATATCTTCTTTTACATGTTTAGTACAACGTTGTCTTGTTTCAGTATGTTATTTTCAGCGTACATACCAAAAATACATTATGAAGGCAGAAATATTTCAACGGAAAATTAATTAACTTAGCACACACGGTAGAGTATGTTTCCAACATTCCGGATGTGGTTATTTGAAATACTAATAAAACAACGACGTGAATTTTGTATAGTTAAACTCTGGAAGGAAATTGCTAAGAGATGAAACAAATGAAGGTTGTGTATCCTTAGTACGTAGATTCATTATTTAAAGAGACTAAACATATATTATATCTTCAAAGATCTCGCAACTCTCTACACAGTAGAAGCTGGAACAGTAGCATGTGCCATTAGAAAATGAACTGGCATCGCAGCAACATACAGTGTGTTGCAATGTGTCTGCTTCCTTCAAAGCCTTTCTTTCCGGACCAAAACAGGCTTTCGTTCTGTTTTATATATAAAGCAACTCAACACAATACAAGGTAACGACTGAGCAATACAATGTGGCAAGAAGGCTCTCTTACAAGGCAGGATAAAAGATATAACAAGAAATCTAGAGCTAGCCTAACGCCTCGCCGAGGTCTGGCCGACGATGCTTTTATGGGTGTCTCCTATTCTTAAGCTAATTACTATCTTTCTTTCCTTGCATTCTAGTTGCTAACAATTGATGTCATACAGAAGGTAGGTGCATACAAAATTTGGTACACACAAAACTTGCATCCTGAGATAAAAAAAATGCAACTGAGCGAGCATAAAAAAGCAAACAAGCAGCTACCTTAATCAGTTAGAAGAACCACGATCCGACCCTTAGATCACACAGTTATAAAAGAATAAGCGAGTACACGGCAAAAGAAGCAAGTGAGCATCCATCTTACTTTATTACACTCACCAAAGTGATTACCTGCAGCCTTGCTACATGCAGCAGCTTTGTGGGTCCAGATCGGTTGTGCGGAGGCGCCATGAACACGGGGTCTGAACTATTTGTTACGTCTGAACTATTGAAGATGCGCAATAAATTCATGAGGGTAAATGAACCAATGCAAAAATTTATAATTAACCTGAACTGAACTGTTAAGTAATTAGTTTGGATAAGATAAACATCCAACTATTCTAATTTTTTCCCAAATATTGTACACTTCAGCGATCATTTTATTATCTATTTGAAGTACATATGCAAAATATATCTTCACAACATACACCCGGTCTTTATCCTGCCAATCATTATATCTGAATCACATAGTAAGCATGAAAAAGTACGATTGTAGAATATCTTTAACTGCGAATTTCAAAGTCTCAAAAAGAAATATATATGTAAAAACGAATTACAGTTTATCCTGACCATCGCAAGAGTAAATGCTTTGTCATTACTAAACCTGCCAAGATATTAAGACCAAACTTCAGCCTGTAAGGACTTCCTTGTAGACGATGTTCTTCATCGAGGTCAAGCAAGGACACAATGACCTTTTCGCTTCTTTGGATTGTCCTTTAGCTTGTTGGCCTTCTCCTTGGCTTCTCCTTCCGAATGAGTATCTTTATGTTTCTCTTCATGTGGCTCGAGACAAAGCAACATATAGCTGACCATGAGAGAACACGGGATTGGGTAGATAGACACCAACAATCGGGATGGTCTGCCCTTGAGCCTTGTTAATGGTCATAGCAAAGCTAAGCCTTATTGGAAATTGCTTTCTCTTAAACTTGAACGGAAACATGTCGTTTTCAGATGGGCAGAGAGGTATTCGAGGAAGGAAGACCCTCCGCCAACGTGTTGTCCAATCACGATTTCTGCATCAATGGTGTTCCTCTCAAAACCTCTTACAACAAGCCTAGTGCCGTTACATACCCATTAGCTGGATCAATGTTCCTTAGAAGTATGACCGGGCAGTTCAGCTTTAGCTTGAGTGCATGAGGAGGAAGACCATTAGAGTCAATCCATTCGTAAACTCCCGAGCGTAGTAGCCATACGGGTCGCCCTCCGTGACCGCCAAAGCTATGGTAGATTACTTCATCTCCATGAAAACGCTCTATCATGCGGATGTTTATCTTGTCGACATTGTCGCTTGTAGTGGAAAGGATTGCTCGAGATGTCATGTAATTTGAATCGGACATGTTGTCATCTAGACTCGGGAACACGTGGTCAATAAGCTTCTCCAGTCGTCAACCTCGCTCAAGACGGCAGACAAATGTCTTCAGGGAGTAGTATGTTGCCTTGATCGTCACCATCCTCAGTGCCATTGCCGACCCTTAGCAAATAATCTGCAAACCACGTGTCATTATGAGCCCTCATGTTGGTGATGAGCTTCAGTTGCCGCATACCCTTCCATAGATGAGAACTTCGCAGGGTTGCATCAATTATCTGGCCCCGCGACCCCCTTCTGACGACCGGAAGCACCTGCCTAAAGTCCCCGCCAAAAACAACAGTCTTTCCTCCGAAGGGTCGGTCACAGATTCCCATGATGTCGCGCATGCTATTGTCCAATGCCTCGACCGCTTGTCGCTTCGTCATCTTTGGCCTCGTCCCATATTATCAATGACGCCATCCTTAGCAGCTTGGCGGTTCCACTCTGCTTGGTGAAGCTGCACGAGACTCCATCATCGCAGCTTAATGGGATCTTGAACCTCGAGTGGGCGATCCCGCCGCCAGCATGATAGAAGCGGCGACGCTGACGTCATGATAGCGATACCAATCTTGCCCTCGCTCCTCACCTTGGCAAGCATCACCCTGTATAGGAAGGTCTTCCCTGTACCTCCAGGGCCATCAACAAAGAATACACCACCATCACCGCGTTCAACAGCCCCTAGTATCTCGTCGAATGCGACCCTATGCTCCAAGTTCAAGGAAGATGCCAATTTAGTGTCTTCCATGTCAAACTCAACGGTTGATTCCTTGATGACCTCTCTTGCCTCGCCATCTGTTGGGTCAAACGCATCATCTATGCTTGGAAGAGCGAAATCAACAATGTCTTTACCCATGGACTGCAACATACCCCTAATGTCAAGCAACACCATCTGCTCCACCTCGTCGGGAAGTGCGTGTTCGACGATAGTCATCGACATAGACTCGAGGTGCCTATCCCATAAACCATGCACGCCGCTCGCTCGCAAAGGCACCAAGATGGTTGCGAAGAGCCTCCTAAGAGAACATGGCATCGCCTTTGCTCAACCTCATTAAGGCGATAAGTCGAGCGTGTTGTCCGCCTCAATGAGACCCAACCGTTCAAAGCCTCTCTAAAGCTCCCATAGCACACCGTCAACGGTGAGCAAGTCGTCAAAGGATGTTTTGCCCGCAACATGGTTTAGCAACACACGCAGTAGTATCGCTCCCCTCGGCGGGATTGGCGTACACTATGCGACCTATTTGAAAACGCTCGACCCGAGGCCTCCAAGACTTACTTCTCACTGCCACGTGAAGCTTCCGGAAAATTCTTGTACAATATATGCCTAGCCCAAGGATGTTCCTGGTTAGCCTTGAAATACTCCGTTAACATGGATTTGAAGCATTTTCGGAGGCGACAACATTCTTCAAGTTAGCTGCGCATTGAATGCAACCTTGTGCATATTCGGAGATGAAGAGGCAACTGCAATACAGGCGGGTGATTGGCGCAAAGTGCGAAGCCAAATATCCTCCACATAGCCTCGGAGGGGTAATCCACCTTGCGTCAACGCGTGCCTCTTGATCTCATCAATGTTACCATCGGCATCGGGTTGGTCGATGCTAAAAGAAGCCTTATCATGGCCCTTGTAAATGTACTTGTAAATATATTTGACAGCCTTTATGCTAGAGCAGACCTCAACGTTGATGTGGCAATTGAACATCCGCATGAAGGTATGGATTATAAGGCACAACCCATATGTTGTCCAACATCTTTCCTCGGACCTTAGCACGTCTACCATCGTCTCTCCGCCGATAAATTGGGTAGGAGTCCTTCCCTTGTGATGTGTTTTCATTGAACGGTCGCGGGTATCTGCACTTGCATCCGTTTTCTTGCATGCATACATTTTTTGGGTTCAGAGCACCGCATGGTCCGTGCATCATATGTTTTACCACCATTGCATACAATTCCGGACACTTATGCTTGTCTGGGAGCTCAGCCGGAAATGAGTCGGTCATCTTGCTCCGGGATGATAAGCTTATATGTCGAGTCCATGATCAACAAAAAATGTGCATGGGGAAGGCCCTTTTTGGAACTCGACTACGTAAACATAAGCAACAACAACACCCGAATATGCTTCTTGAACAAAATGTCTTTCATAGCCTCTAGTTTGCCGTAGAACACGCGAGCCACAATATCAGTCGGTCTTGCGCCGTCGACCGAGCAACAACTCATTCGATATCTCTTCCCATTTAGGATTGCAAGTCATGGTCAAGAAGATGTCGGGCTTCCCGTATGTATGGACAATTGCCATGGCATCCATATGTCTCTTTTTCATGTCGCGGTCACCACTGTGGTATGTTCCAGGAGCACTATTCTTGTCCCAACAGCGCTTGCTCGCGTCTCTCGCCCGATGTGATCGCATCAACAACTCCTTTATACAAGTCGGCCCGAATCTGCGTCGGTTCTTCCTGAACCACCTCAACCGACAACTCTCAATCTTGACATACATGTCGACCGCCCATTGCTGCAGCAAGCGTGCTCCACAAAGTATGGGATTGAAAATGGCAGGCCGGTTCTGCAGCATGTAACAGTAGTAGTCTCGACGTAGACGCATAACCTGCTATTCCCTCTCGCACGTGATCGAGTACCATCAAAATGAGGATATATTCAATCAATTAGATATTAGTTGTAACAAAATGGGATGCATACGACATACCTGCATCATCGCCATCATCAAGGCCCAATTGAGGATTTAATTCAACCTCCCAAGGAACATTACGTTTAGGTAGCTTCGGATGCCAACCTAGTTCCCCCTTGGATAGAACAGGATAAGACAATGGGTCATATGCTCCGGAGGTCACACGATATCTTGTGCCTTTCATTGTTGTTACCACAAAGTGTTATCCTCCGATCAAACCTTTTTGATAGGTCGTTGCCCTCAACCCAAATTGCGGTGACCTCGAGATGACAACGGTCTATTATATCTTCTTTGGTCAAGCCTCTTATCGGTGTTTAGGTCTATCCTATAATAGTCGAGGTTGTCCTTGTGTGCACCCAAACTCCTAAATTGTTGGGAGTACGGGTTTTCTTTGAGTATGTGTACTAACTTCTTCACGACATCCTGGTCTAATTGCTTGGTGGCCGCCTTACGATGACTTATGTTTGGGTCGTCATCATAGAAGTACAACCGCAGATGTTACGGACGTGAGCTAGGCCCGAACGAATGCACATTGTGGTAGATGGTGCCGCAGCCTGAATGTGTACACCCAGGACTTCATGTTTGTGTAGTTCTCATCAAGGCCGACGCCTGTGGTTGTGAATGCGAAATGCCCGTTGAAGAACCGTATGTTTTCACGAAAATGTCTAGAATCTGCATCCATGCTTTGGACCATAGCCTCATCGACTCTGGGATTGGTTCCGGTTGCGTAAGTTCGATTCTGGCCATTACGACAAAGAAACCCGTCGGTCTCGGACTCGAACTTTTGGCTTTGCGATGCTTGCGCTTATGCGAGCTTGAGGATGTGAGTGGTGTCTGGTATGTTTGTGTAGACAAAGTCTAATGGATCAACCTCGCTAGGTATAGCAGACGACATGCTCGCTTCATCGTCCTCCTCCATGGTTTCATTATCGGATCCTACGGGCATTTGTTCAAACATGATGTTGAAAAAAGTATTTCCTAACAACTATAATTAAAAAAAAGCTCCACAACTTCATAGTTCTTAGTTGACCATACCTTGGTCATGAAACATGTAGTACTCCTCATCCATCAACTCGAATGGCATTGGCTCATCGCCCATGATGCGGTCTCGGAAAACATCGATGTAAATGCGCATTATCGTCATGGCGAATGTGTCAATAGACGATATCGTGTCGTAAGAGGGTTCTTTGGGTGTGATCATAACAACGTAACAATAGCATTTTCATACCATTAGTACCAACAATGTGATTCGGCATGACCCTCGAGGGTCGCCATCATATGAATCATCTTCGGACGAGAGAGAGGGTATTGCGCGGTAGGTGGATGATGGACATTTAGATGTTGAGCTTGCGTGCGGGCGTGGGAGTGCGAGGGATTCCTTGCAGGGTGTTCTTTTTGAAGCATAAGTTGCCTTTCTCTTTGCACTCAATCGCCTTCTCTTTGCTGCATGACCTCCATTCTCGCAGCTTGTCATTTTTTCCTTCAAGATCTTTCGATCCCTCATCCAATTGTTTCCGATATGTTGCTCGCCTCGTCGCGTTTGATTGCTCCACTTGATCTCTAGTTAAGTTACATTTATGCGTTCCTTAACACGCTGCCTCATAGCTAGGTGGTAATCATGAATGTCATCAAGTGATTGTAGTGGAATGAGGCAATAACGCATCACCTTGTGTAAATGATGTGTGGATGGACCTAGTTGGGTCGGCTGGTTATACATGTTAATACAAACATAATCAGCACTGAATTAATTGGTAATTGGTACCCAAGGTACCAATGAATTATCTAATGTATATATACAATGCTTAGTTCAATCTGAAAGTTGTGAACGTTAAAAAATTGAAGTTCAAATGTTTGACTTGCATGAAAATACATTAACCATATTTAATGGCAAACATTAAAAATATGTACTATAAAATGCAGATGAAAAATAATGCATCATAACCTGATATCATAAGGGAGGGAAGATTTTCATCTTGGTGATTATCCGCAACCCTAGTTGTTGACTTTATAATAATATTTCTATCGTCAAGGTTTGTCGATTTATGTTTGTTCCCCATTAGTTATATCACCTAGAGCGATCCGTGGAACACTTTGGGTACCTGCATGATGATCTCAGGTGATGTACTCATTTATATTCCAATAACAATCTGATAGTTGACAACAAAACGAGTATATCCATTAGCCGTAGTGCTGAACTATAGATTAATCGTACCCGATATGTCAAGGGCAGACATATTATCATGGAGATGCTTGTTGGCGGCTTCTACATTTTTCTTTCGATAACCACCTCGCATCGGAGCTTTTAAATGCTCATTGTTTTCGTCAGCATCCAGTTTACCCTTACGATACGATGCCCGCCTCTGCGCGTTTATCCGCTCCCTCTTGTCATCTAGTAAATGTGCTACCCATATATGTTAGTACTAAACGCAGGAATGCAAATTGAATATAATTATTCATTGGATTGATTATAAATCAAACAATCTTACCAGACATTGTAAGGTCCGTTGATATTCATGCAAGAGTTTTTGTGCTTCCTCTTCTTTTTCTTGTGGTAAGCAGCTCGCCTTTTGGCATTTATCTGTTCCCTTTTTCGTCCGACATGAAACCTTTCTTTGTTAGTTTGCACACATTAACGACAGATCCTGTAGCGATCTGCTCGGATGCTACATTGGGTACCGGTAAAGCTTGAGCATTTGAACACATTAACGCTGCGGTTCCGCTGCCATCTATAGGATTCACATCTAGAGCCTCTGGAACAACACAAATACAATATGGGTCATGAACATCTGCAAGAAAAACTCCTTAAGCACTGTACAAGTAAATACGAAACCGTAATACCATTACTACTCTTTGATATTTCGCTCCGTAATCGCGTGTGAGACAACCGAGAAGCACAAACGCAGCATCATTACCCCTATCGAGGTTGCCGGGTTTTACGCTACATGAAAAAATAACCGGTAGTGTCCATAATGTGTCAGTTTATCGCTAACCGTACAACATCGATTCTTGATTATGTTTAATACCCACCTGATATCAAATGGGAAGGCCCATGAACATATGTGATATCAACATCAGTTTGTTGGGGTACAACCGGTTGCGGGGTTGTTCCATCACACATACTTATCATCCATTGGTAGTTAACACAATCAAAGGATTCCTCTGTCTTATCTGCAACCACTTCAGCAAATGTTTTCACAATCCTGAAATATGAAGATATGTATAGCAACTGCTACAGGAAAAACTATAACTTGGCGATACTTGACTCGGAGCGCTCAACCGGACATATTAGATACATATTGTTTCCTTGAAGGTGTCATACTGCTGTAATATAGCAAGCTCGCACTGCTAAGTCAAGGGCAGGGAGATGTTCATGGAGATGATTGTTGGCGGCGTTCTCATTTTTCTTTCGATGTCCACCACGAATCGGAGCCATAAATTGCTCCTTGTTTTCGCCAGCGTCCGATTTGCTCTTACGATACGATGCCCGTCTCCGATTGTTTATTAGGTCCCTCTTGTCAAATCTGAGTGAAACATCAAGATGTGAGAGAAGTGAATCTAGGAATGCACATTGTATTAATGGTTACAAATAATATTTAATAATCAAAGAAACATACCAGACATTGAAACGGAAGATTGATATTCATGATGTAGTTTCAGAGCTTCCTCATCTTTTTTCTTCCGATAAGCAGCTCGCCTCTTGGCGTTTATCTGCTGCTTTCTTTCATCAAAGTAGATAACTTTCTTAGTTTTATTGTGGACATAGCTGCTAGATCGTGTAGTCATCTTCTCGGATGTTGAGTCGGATGCCGGTAAAACATGAGCAGCTGCATTAATGTATAATTGTCTTCTTCCATCTATACGAGACAACTCAGAGTCTCTGTCGCAACAGAAGAGCAACATGATTTTTGTACATATGCAAGATAAAAACATAAAGCATGATAAGGTTCACAAATTAAGTAGAATCAGGTAATACCATTTACACTTTGTGCTGCGGCTGTAAGTGCAGACTGGTTTGAGATACAACCGAGAGGCACAAACGAAGCCTTATTCAATATGAATGAGCTAGCGGTTTGTCTGCTTGATGAAAAAATAACCGATAGTTTAGTTTACTGCTATCCGAAATGCGTCGATTATTCTTTATGTTTAATTCTCACCTGAGACCATATCGAAGGCGGCTGAACATATGTGATTTCACCATTAGTGTGTTGGGGAACAACCGGCTGTGCGGTTTGACTTGTTATATCCCGATCTGAAGCTGGTTCATACAAGTAACCAAAATACAGTTAATCAAATTCAGACACTAAATTTATGGGCACTCTCTCCGCATAGTCTCATACCTTGAATAATAGGGTTATCATCATCAAATATTGTCCCATCCATCTCATTATGCGGAACAACAGGTAGCGGTGTGGACCCAACTGGCATAATTGGGGTATTTGGGTAGTTCTCAACATCATATGTCCCAACCAACTCATCTGCAACCACTTCATGACATGAATTCACAATTGGGATCTAGCTTGACATGTATAGCAAGATTTTTAGGTTAATATATACCTGGAGGTACATCCGTCGGTGTCATACTTTCTGCTGCTTTGCTTTGTGGATTCCCCATACGTACCTGTAAGCACAGATTTTGTAAACACTAAAAATCTATGAAATGCTTTTTGCCAAGTTTATTCTTGTTTTCTTCCTGATAAGCAGGAATTTCAATTAGAATGTAGAAGACATTGTTCACTATGTATTTGCATATATAAACTGATTGGTTCTCTATGCATTTGTTATTTCTATTCTATTTCAAAAAGAACAATATAGCCAAACATTATATTTTGACAAACATTCCACATATTTCTCAATCAAAAACTTGATGCATCATAATGGTTTGTGTCCTAACCGGCATCTACGCATTAAATCTTCAAAACAGCAAAATCAGAAAGGAAAACAATTAATAAACACTAAAATTGCCGCCATGCTAAGATGATACACTCACTCTTATCTATTGTTTGTGGTGCTTGCATAATCAGTCATGTGCATGCATGCTACTTTAAATGCTGGTGTTACACTCACATATAATTGTATATATAGGCTTGATATTTTTGACGCATTCAAATGTACTTTCAGGGAGCAGTGAGACCCATTAGAAGATGGTCAATGTACTTTCAGGGAGCAGTGAGACATTTGAAGGTACAGTTTATGAATGATGAGTTTTATGACGATGACACCCATTTGTCACAAACTGATCAGAAAGCTCGAGCAATTTGTTACACAGTTTTTTGGCACACATGAAAGCTGGGTAGATGTCGCGGCTGCGGTGTTAGGCTCTGTTACGGATGAGTCGAGAACGGCCCACCAGCCTGCACTGCACATCAATTGGAGCTGTCGAGAGCATCTCAGGTACGCTCTATGCAGTTGTGTGTACATCTTGTGGTGCTCTTCTATGTGGAATGGATACTTCTCTCATCCTGTTTGGCTAGATCAGATGTATTTTGGGGGGTGCTAAATCATGGTGATTACTGAATGAAAGCATTGTAATGTTAAAAGGAACTGGATTGCTTTTTTTGACTTGAGTTCCTATGCAAAGTCTAAATACTTGATTAACCAAGTAAAACTCTTATGTTGTCTAGATACTGAAGAAATAAATCAATGCCATGCAGATCATGCATCCCGTCTGGGTGTCCAGGAGCGAAAGTCGGATGTCAATGCATTCGATGTATTTGAAACAATGGATGTAAGACAGAATCAATTTGTGGATATTTCAACAATGGATGTAAGACAGAACCAATGCGCGGATCTGTTGAAAGTATGTACCGTAAGCGCAACCGTTGTAATACCTACCAGAACTGGAAATCGATCAGCCCCGAAGGTGTCCGAAGGAACGCGGCGTCGGGTTCCTCAGGCGTGATCGGCGTCGACTCCTAAACGGCATCGCGGGCGCCATTCGTCAAGGGCGGCGGAGGCGAAACTTAGGATCGGCAGGCAAAGGCAATGATGTCCGGCGAGGCGAGGATGGATCGGCCGAGCGAGGGTTGCGGCGGCGGAAGATCAGATCTGCACGACGCATCGATCGGGCGTATTTTTGGCGTTAGTTCTGTGACGTAACGTGGGCGGGGCGTTAGACGAAGAAAAACCAGCGAAGGGAGGGGATAGACGATAAAAAACCAGCAAAAAAAAACCGAAAGACTATTCACCAACTGCTATATTAGGAGTAGAGATTGATAGCAGACAATAAAAATGTACTATAGTCAATATGTTGAACTAAATTTACCTAAATGCAATTGTTCCTTCATACCACCTCCAGCATATCCACCTTTAGGTATGTATAAAGCATGGAGTCTTATTCCTGGTTTGATGCTATAACAACAACTTCATTGATTTCGGACTCTATGACCATGACTTCTATATGTATGTGGTTTGATGCTGGTGGTTTATTATGCAATGCATATTATGTCCAGGATATGTGTTTGCCGTGCGTGCTAACCTGTGTACTATGGCAGTCCGAACCAGCCCATCAAAGACACAAGTATATCCAACTTCGATTCGGTTAAAAACGTCCAACACCAAACCTGGCATCAGATATAGTACTAAAAAAATCCAACACATAATCACATACAATTCTTGAGAGTTACGAATTATCATTGCATGCATGCGTGGATTTCTTAATTATGTGTGCGTGTGTCTCTCTCTAATTTGACCTTCCTTTAATCTCCCCCGTTAATCCTTCATGCATGCGCGGATTTCTTAATCATCTCCCTCTCATTAATTTACCTTAATCCCTCCTGCTAATCCTGCATGCATGCGCGCTCTCTCTCTTTCTCCCTCCCTCTCTCATTAATTTGAGATTCCTTAATCCCTCCCGATAATCCTGCATGCATGACTCCTTAATCTCTTCTTATATATCGTCCGCCTAAGTAGTCTCTCTCTCATTAATTCCATAATTTCTTCCGACGAATCCACTCCTTCCAATTCCCCAGGCGGCTTATTGATATTAACTGGTAGATGTATATAAATCGATAAGATTTTGTGTAAGGGGGCGATATGGGATAATGTGCCCACTTTTTTTTCTGCCTGGGCCACCACGTGATTGGGCTGAGGCCCATGCTGGCTGATCTCACGTACCAGAAAATTGGACAACGACGGACAGACGAAAATTTTCACGGACGGACCAAAAATTGCGAGGAAGAAGCGTTAGTCCTTTTATTAAACAAGCAAACATATTCATCGCTAAGTGTACCCAGCCTAACGTACACATAACAACACGAACAAATTACAGCCTCACGATCAGGGCCACTTAATTTGATCTAACCGTTAAGATTATACTAACTCTTAGTCAAATGTATGTTTAGCAATTTGTCTGGCGGACGAAAACTCTGCCACTTCCCTAATCCAACGATGAAACGTCACCGCACCGCGCCCTGTTCCTTTTTTGTTTTGAGGAACCGCGTCCTGTTCCTATAAACTAGGAAACAATTATTGTGTGGAGAATAAATAACGCCGTTGAAAAAGGAAAAGTAAATGGGAAGTAAATAACAACCATGCATGTGGAGGAGCCATCGGTGGAAGCATGCATCAGAATAGGTAATCAAGGTAGAAAACGAAGAAAAATAAAGCAAAATCATCTTGGATATTCCTCCCAAAAATCCTTTCCGCAAATACGACGCCGTAATACGAACAAAGGCCTGGCCTAGCGGCTCATCACGTTGCTCGCCGGCACAGCAAACGTACTCGCCGCCGACGTCCATGCTGCCATGGGCGGGAGCCCAGGCCGCCTGGGCTACTGGCACGCCTTCTCGGCATGGACTGGGCTTCCACGGCCGACGCCGTCAAAAGCGACATCTTCATCCAATCGGACAAGAACCTCGCCGCCGCCGCTGAGGGCGTCTTCAAGCTGCTCGACCATACGTGTGATGCCTTCTCTTCCGCCCCCTACGCTGCCGCCGCCGTCTCCCATCATGATTGGTTCCGATCACAGCACTCAAGTTCCGCGATGCCGCTCGCACCCGAGGCGCCGCCGTCTGTCCGGCGAAAAGAATAGTAGGTGTCGGCCAACGCGCATGCAGAGTAACCTGGATGGTCGGACGACTCGGACCACCACCGGAATCACCATAAACGTACGTGAGTACAGATCTTTCGAGGGCACGCGGAATTTTTCCTCGAGGGCAGGAGGTCGCCAGGTCGGCCATGCGGCACGCGTGCATCGTTGTCAAGATCGATAAGCACCTTCAGGTTGTACTCTTCGTCTCTTCATCTTCTCTATCTTTATTGCACTGGAATGCTAGCGAGCTGCAAATCACGTGTCGCCAGCGGCCCTGCCTCCATGTCCGGTGAGAAGAATCCCTACAATATGCATGCATCTTGTCAATTCCCTCTTATAAGTATTATTCAAATCTCAGCCACATAGCCACGTTTGAGGCAGGAACTTCAATTACTTGTAGCCAGTGGGATCTATGATGCGAGGAACGGACTTGCAATAGAGCACAGGTGAGTCCACTGGGTGCTCTTTGTATTACTATTCTTGTTTTTATGTTGGTTCTAATCTTCTTGATCCTTTTCCCATGATAGTTCCCTGCATGCTTGTGCTACTTCATGTTTCTTTTTGCACATCATGTTTCTGTGTTTTGTGTCTTTGTCGAAACTGCTATGACCAATAAAAGGTACAAGTGTTTAAATTTCAGGGGAGTGGTGTGCTACTATGATGTTGCATAGGAGAATAGGCCATGCAAGTGGAATTGATACTCTGGTATTTTGTTAGTTGGTATGGCAGCCTTGATACTTTCATATAGCTTTTTTTACAAAACATAAACAATAGTATATACTATATTTTTCGTTTCATCGTGATATTGTAGGAATATAATCTGAACTGAACTAATCACATTTGAATATATGCCATCCATTTCACAGATTTGTTTTGGGATTTTGAGAAAAGTTGCTCTTGTTGGAGAGCACAGTACGATGAAAGTTCTACTCACTTTATTGTTCGGCATAGTTGAATTGTCCGTGTCCAAAATGCATATGATTTTATTTTGTACGCTCACCCGATGCCACCACACAATTACAACTTATAATAACCGGTTCTATTTAAATTAATTAAATATAAGTACATACTGATTTCAGCATTAGGGAAATGTTTGATAGATTCCTCTTCAATCTGAATCACAGGAAATGGAGAGCTCACCGAGAGTCCGTTGGAGAAATCTACATGCTATCATGTAGAAAGAGGGAACAACCCGGTATGCGATACCGAAGAGTGTAAATTGTAGTTCTATTTTCTTCTTCATACAAATATTCTTTTTGGGGACCAATTTATGTTGTATACTAAAATCATATTCTGTACTATAATCATGTTAAGAAGTATCAAGCTAGAATTAGCTTGTCCAGTGATTCGATATGTTTACCAATGTGGGTTTCGAAGATTAATTAGAAGATTTAAGCACAGTGACTCGATATGTTTAACAATGGGGGTTTGGAGGATTAATTAGTAGATTTAAGCACTATGACTCGATATCTTTAACAATGTGGCGTTCGGTTTACCTAAAAATACAAACTAAGTGATATCACAAACATTATATATATATTAAAAATATATTAAAAAATCAGACGTGCGTTGCACGTACAAGCTTACTAGTACTAGCAAAAAAGGCCCGTGCGTTGCAACGGGTGAAAATCAATATCACACGCGTTTGCAGTTTCGAAGCTTATCCTCTTTCCCGCCCTTGTCCATGATAGTTGTGATGTCTACGTGATCACAATGAACCCAAATGTGATCAATCCCAAGATGATGCACTGATCCGCCACCTAACACACTATCTATGTAGGCTAGCATTAACTGACAAACTCATGTGGAATCACTTATTATACATGGATATTATAATAGATAACGACCAACAGATGAAGAGGTTAAAAATATCACTCCAAGGCCGGCTCCAACACAAGAGCATTTAGAATCCCAAGCAAATTAACATGCACAATCATACGGCCCTAGCAGCTACATTGCGTATACTTTTTTTAGTGTCCGACTCTAGGTTATGGGTTGATACCTGGAAAGTTGCCAGGACGATGCAAAATCTGCCAGTATTTTATTCCCAGTGCCCGCATTGTACGTGCCCTAACCACGTTTCAAGTGGCAAAAAAATAATTTTAATTTTATAGAAAAAAACGGACTTGGCTTTTCTGAACTCTTCTTGATCATCTACATCATCTACATCCATATGGCAGGGAGCCTCCCAAAGCTCGGAAGAAAAAGAGCAATCGCGGTGAGGCAACATATGTTTGTTCCGTCGTGAACATCTTCGAGTGTTTAATAATTCATTTAAAGTATTTTACGAAATTACCAAAAGATTTGAATTCTAATGATTTTGATAATGTAGTTTTTTTTCTAATGTAGGTTTGCTCTATTTGGAAGATTATATTTCATTTTCAATATTTTTTTTGCACTATTAAGTCTTGGTCCAAACACAAGAAAATATTATAACTCCCGTGCGGCTGAGCGGCCTACACGCACCTACACGTACACCCATCAGGCCCATCACGTGTACCTCCATGGCTCCACCGCTGGTTTATCCATTCGTCTCCCGTGCGGCTGAGCGGCCTACACGCACCTCCACGTACACCCATCAGGCCCATCACGTGTACCTCCTATCCATTCGCCCCCACCAGGATGCATCTGCATCCATCTTTCCTATTCTCTCGCTCCATCTCTCATCCTCTCTCAAATCTCTCTGACCGGTGGACTCCGTGTGGGCGGAGCGAAGAGGGAGCCAAGCCAGCCGAGCCGACCCCTCTCCTATTTCCCTTTCTCGCAGCGATTCGCAATTTGCCCCTTCTCTCTCCATCTCTCTTTCTCATCCCGTGCTGATATGCGTAGCCAACGGCATTTAGCGCTATGAGACGGCTGCTCGGCGAAGTTCGTTCCCAGGTTGCCGGCGTGTTCAATCGGGTGACTGCATGCAGGCCCACATGTGAAGCCTCCAAAATCGCTGGTGCCCCCGTTCCACCTGAGTGAGCGCAGCTGCCGGATCCCGTCCTGTCATGTCCTCTCCCTCTCTCTCATTTCCTCGTCTCGTTCTAATTCTATGGAGTGCATATGCATGCAGGCCGATGTGAAGCCAAGTCGCTGGCACCCCGTTCTAGACCACCAGATCCGGAGTGCCACCGACGGTTCCTGTCCCCATCACGCCCGCGTCAACGACCGCCAAGTTGCTGGCACCTCGTTCCAGACCACCAGATCTGGAGCGCCGCCGCCGGATCTCGTCCCCATCACGCCTGCGTCAACGACCGCCGCGGAACCCTCCTCGACTCCTCCTCCTCAACGATTCACGGCAAGAACTGGGACAGCACCGTGCCCTTCCCCGTCTCCAACACTACAGTGCTCGCGCCGTCGATGCTGTTGTATTTCATTATCATTCGAATATGTGTGGATTTGACCCCTTCGATTGCCTTCCCATCATGTTGTGTTCATTCTTTTCTGAATCTGATTCTCATGCCTGGTGCGAATTTTCTATAAATCGTGGTCAGGATTTGTTCCTTCTTTCCCGGTTATAATTCGTTGAATCAGCCCCACGGATCACGTTTGCGTGCGTGCGTGATGGTTGGAGTGTGACCACGGGTTGAATACTAAACAACGTAGGGTGTCTCTTGCATAAACGAAACGTTTTCTTGGATAAGTCACTTGGAATAGGATTGCGGGTTGAATACCTAAATCAGCAGGGGCTTTTTTGCAAAAACACCACCGACGGACGACAGAAACCCAATTATTATTATTATTATTAGTATTATATTATTATTATTATTATTATTATTATATTATTGTTATTATTATATTATTAGGTAAAGATATATATACTGGTATAGTACTAGTAAAAGGGCCCATGCGTTGCAACGGGAGAAAAAATAATTATAGTATCTAAAAACAATGACAACATTTTGCTACATCACCGATAACATTTTGGCAAACATTTTATTGAATTCAATTAACAATTTTTAATACATGAACTTTAAAAACGTCATGAATTTTTCTATTTACCAGTTATTTCGGAATTGTGAATATTTTTAAAATATGGGAACATTTTTTAAAACATTACAACATTTTTTGAATCCACAAATATTTTATTATTTATTGAAAATTTTACTTTTAAATTCTATTTTTGAAGTACTAAATTATTTAAAGAATAAAAATACGAAAACAGAAAAAAAAAACAGGTCACCCACACATGGGCCGGCCTAAACAGACGCACCACGTCTTCTCCCAGCATGCAGTATAGGAGGTCCTCTATGGGCCAGCCCAGATGGCGGATTCCCCTATGTGAAAGCCTTTTATATATGTCACTTATTATAGATATCATGTTGCTAAAAAAACTTATAGATGGCATCGGTGGGTGATATTTTACAACTTTGAGGACAATTTATGTGACGTACCGCCAGAAGCACTCTTTACTTTATTATTATATATATATATATATATAGAGAGGTATAGAGTATAGATATAGATATATATTTATAGGCGAGCAACCCTAACTGTCTTTTTACAAACATACGTAGTTTTATTCATACTCATAACAATTACAGTTACATTGGTTTGGATCTAAAACCTGAAAATATACAAATTAACTCCTAAAAAATACAAAGAACTACAATGAAATATCTAAGAAACACCTTCTTCGCGGTATTAATCTCTGCTAGAAAGTTCCTAAAAAAAAATTCCTGCTAGAAGAAATACTCAAAAGACTTTGGTAAAGAGGCTGCAATTGGACTGGAGAAACGATGTTGCCACTCTTTTACCCACACGAATATTACCAATAATGGTTTTTGAAAACGTCTTGAGTCTTGTCTCGTCAGTTGGGCGCGTGTCTGCCGTCCAATCGAGCTCGGTGGCCTTGGGATCCGCGATCTTCACCGCACAGGCATCTCTTTGCGTGTCAGATGGCTCTGGTTGTTTGCTTCTGACAGTTCGCGCCGTTGGTCCCATCTTCAACCGCCAACGGACCCTGAGGCACTTCAATTCTTCCGGGCCTTGACCTCTTGGATCCTCGGCAATGGCACTTCCTGTCGCTTCTGGACTGATAAATGGATGCAAGGCCGCTCCATCCAGGAGCTTGCCCTAGGCCTGGTGGCCTTGGTGCCGAACCGATCGCGTCGCTCCCGCACAGTCGCGGCCGCCCTCCACGGTCCCGCCTGGATCAGGGACATCCGTGACTCCCCGGGCCCCGAGGCCATGCTCCAGTATGTGGATTTATGGCGCAGGCTCCAGTCCATCAATCTTACCACGGAGCCCGACATCATCCGCTGGAAGTGGACGGAACATGGCGAGTACTCTGCTGCCTCCTGCTACAATGCTCTTTTCACAGGTTCCACGACGTTCGAGCACTGGCGCATTGTTTGGAAAACCGGCGCTCCCCTCTCGGTCAAGTTCTTCACCTACCTTGCATCCGTCAATCGCTGCTGGATGGCGGACCGGCTCTCTCGCCGCGGGCTCCCGCACGAACCGGCCTGTGTGTTGTGCTCGCAGCAGGCCGAGACCCTGCACCATATCCTTGTCGAGTGTGTTTTTGCCCGCACCATCTGGCAGGGCATCCTCTCCTGGTGTTGTCCCACAGCCGCGGTTCCGGATGACACGCTTGGGTTCTTCGACTGGCTGAGCGAGACCCTTCCTCTGATGACTGCCGACAAGCGTTGTGGGATCTCCACCATTGCGGTGCTTACGGCTTGGTCTCTTTGGCGCCATCGTAATGGTGTGATCTTCGACAAGATAGGTCCCTTCTCCACCTCTCTCCTAGCGGCAATTCAAGAAGAGGCACGCTCCTGGACCAGCGCCAGAGCCAAAGGGCTTAGCACTATTATCCCTGTAATGTAACTGGTCTTGTAGGGCTGAGCATCCCATTCCCATGCTCGCTTGCATCGCGGTAGCGCCTTCCTGTGCACGCAACCGCGATGTCAACTTGTACTTTCTATCCCCTATCAATGCAAAGATACGCTTCCAAGCGTATTCGCGGAAAAAAACGCCTTGAGTCGTCCATCCAAAAAGATGGGAAGCCTTGATCGATGAATTTACTTGGGTCGGGGATGATCCTCTAGAAGTGCAGGCATGTCTCTTTTAGTTTGTTGAGCCACTTATTATATCGGGCCATATATTTTTTCGTTGTTCTTTTTTCAAAATTTAGTTGATCTTTTGCCTTTTGGTTTCTTTTTCACTATTTTTTGTTTTTCTCTTCCATTTTTCATTTTCATTTTTTATTTTTTATTTTTTATTCCTTATTTTACCTAGCCTTATTTGTGTCATGACTTTTTTTATTGCAACGACATCAAAAGCCAAGCCTTCTCTTCGGTCGAAATGTTTCTTCCATGAGTTTTTGGTCACAAAAATTCGTGTGGCCAAAGTTTTAATCGGGTCACAACTGCAAGTTCCAAATGGGATCGTAACCACAATCTTTCAAGTCGGTTTGCAACCATAAGCTTCCAAATGGTGTCTCAAGTGCGAGATTTCAAAAATGAATTGCAACGGCAGGTTTTCAAATGTGGCTGCAGGTGCAAGCTTTCAAGTTGGGATTGTAACTGCAAGTTTTAAAATGGGTTCACAACTGCAAGTATTCCAAAATGGTCGTAAATGCAAGTTTTCAAGGGTCGCTACTGAAAGTTTTTAAGTCGGGTCGTTATTGCATTTTTTTCAAGTGGGAGCTGCAGTTGCAAGTTTTCAAATTTGAGCGTAACTACAAGTTTTCAAGTGGGATCGCAATTACAAGTTTTCAAATGGTTCTCAAGTGTAAGTTTAATGAGGTCGCAACCGCAAGTTTTAAAGTCGGGTCGCAACTACAAGCATTCAAATGGGTCGCAAATGCAAGTTTACAAATGGGGTCACAACTATAAATTTTCAAATGGGGTCGTAACAACATGTTCCAAGTTGGGCCACACTTTTGCAATCATTTTTTATTTCTTTCTCTAAAATATTGTTACTACTTACTGTCCTTTATGGTTGATTTTTCCTTCTCAATGCGTCTCCGTCTTTCGGCCCAAAATCTCATGATGACAAGCCAAGCTAGAAAGTCATTTTCTCTGTTTGTTTACAATATATAGCTAATAGAAGTCTAGCCCAACCAAGCAACAAAAGAAAACGAATGGCCTAACCAAATAAGTAGCGACCAATCCCATAGACAGACTACAAAAATCCAACCAACTACCAACCCATACACACTAAACTGACAAAGCCCAGATAAATTATGTTAGCTGACGTCAAGTGAATGAGACCAAACTACATCGCGTCTAGATGTGTTCTAGGCACTCCCTTATTTTCTTTTCTACAACAAAAAAAATGCCAACCATATACTTGCTCTTTCACCTATCTGTCCACACCCACACGGACAATGCATGGACCAAAGGAGGTGAACATGCCCTACGTCCTCTGGCACTGTCCCTTGCATAACACAACCACACAACTCACTACGCCCAAACTAGGCAAGACTATGGGCTAAACTATTGACCCTTCTATCTACTTTACAAACTTTAAATTCTCTATTTCCATGCTTGATGGTGTGAAATTCCTTCGCAACCACTCTATTCTCAGTACATGACATCGCTTTCCGTAGTCCTTCTAGACAAGCAGTAGCTTCCGCGAAATATGCTCCTTTGCATCGCGGGATATAGTCCCAGGCAGATGAACTAATTCTTCCATGATGATCTCGAACCACAGCACCCCACGCTCTACAGGTATTCTCCTCTAAGAAACTTCCATCAACATTGACCTTGGCCCACCCTAGATTAGGCTTTTGCCAATCCTTTTCCTTAGTAATATCATGTTGTTCCAATCTTGGCACTTTAACCATAGGGCTTTTCCCTTTACAATCGATCTATGAATTTCCGCTCACAATGATGCATAGGTTTACAAGGTAGTATTGCAAAAATCTAGAAAAATGGATAATTTTTGCTTTACCTTTTGTGAAGATCACCTTACTTCGATGATGCCAAACACACCACCAAATAAGCATAAATTTTTGTCTTAGGTCTTCACTCACCTTATGTAGAAGGACCGGAACCCAATCCTCTCGTGCGTAGTTTATTTCATTTTCAGGGGGAAGGTTCCACACATCCTTCAGTTCATGCCAAAGGGCCCTTGCAAACATACATTGGTGTGCAACATGGAAGCCTATTTCACCATCAGCACCACACACGTTACAAATCAGAGTGAGGCCTGGGATACATAGAAATCTATTAGTTTGAACCACAAGGGATTGAGTTGCTAGTCTTCAAGTAAAAATATGCAATTTTTTAGGCACATTTATTTCCCAAATAGTATGGTTCCCTGAAATATTTTTGTTGGGTCTAATCGTTTCAGATTTCTTTTCATCCATGACTAGCATGTACGCGCTACGATAGTGAAAATTTCATTCTTATCTGGCTGGCAAGCAAGATAACAATCCTCATCATAGTTTGGGAGTCAAATGCTCAAAATATTATTCACATCTTGTTGTGCGAATATACACCTGATATTGTCCTCCTTCCAAGAATGAGATTCTTTGTCAATGAGATCTGTAACCAACCAAATTCGGGAGTTTGTTGGGTTTACATTAATTTTCATTTTCCCCTGGGGATCCAATTGTCTCTCCACGGATGAACACTTTTTCCATTACAGATGACACATCCTTTCTCGAGAGTTCCAAACCATGCATGATGCCCTGCCAACCCGATGATGAATTATGAATAAACATCGTGTCAAGCAGATCAACCCCATGATAATAGTTTGCCTTAAGTACTCTCGCGCACAAAATATCCAGATATGCAATAAGTTGCCAGGTTTTGCCAGCAAGGGGAGCCTAGTTAACTTTAAGGTCCTTGAAACCCATACCTCCCTAGTTTATGCATTGTGTGAGTTTCTTATTTTTGCGTTGTGTGAGTTTTTCCCAACTCAACAGTGAATATGCCAACGATCATTATAATCTCCCAACCAGAAGTCTCTGGTCATGTGCATGAGCTCCTCACAAAGTGTTCTTTGAAAAATTAAAACAGTCATTGCAAAGGTGAGGATTGCACGAGACCACATACTTCATTAAGCGTCTCCTTGGCACCTGGATGAATATTTTTCCGTCCAATCATTCATTATTTTCCTTACTTTATCCTTGGTTGACTTGAATTTACCCTTAACCATGCGCCCTTCTGGAACCGACAGGCCTAAATACTTTTCTTCAAAGCTTAGTGTCACCACATTTAGAATATTTATTACTCCTGGCCATCCTCTTGTGGTCATTTGTTTCAAACAAGTAGAGAGTATTTAGATGGGCTAATCATCTGACCTGTGGGTCTCTCATAATTGTTCAGAATGTGTTTCACCTTGCTAGTTTGATCATTATTTGCTTTAAAAAATAATAGGCTATCATCTGCAAATAACAAGTGTGAGATATCAGGGCTTTGACGATAGATTTTTAGCTCCTGTAACTCACCCGGTTCAACCATATTGTGTATTAGACGTGAAAGTCCATCTGCGACAAAAAGGAAGAGATATGGGGAAAATGGATCTCTCTGTCTCCAACCACATGTAGGAGAGAAGCTCTGCAGTAGGTTCCCGTTGAAGTGGACCGAATATTATACTGATTTTACACACGTCATGATCCATTATGTCCATTTATCAGCGAAACCTAGCCTCCTCATTGTCTCTTCAAGGTAGTTTCAGTCGACTCTGTCATATGCTTTTGTGAGGTCTAATTTATAGGCGCAAAACTTTCCTTTTGCATCTGAAGTCTTCTGGATACTATGTATACATTTGAAAGCCATCAAAGCATTGTCCGTAATCACTCGCCCTAGAATGAAAACGCTTTGAGTTAAGGCTATCAAAACTTGGAGCAATGGTCTCATCCTGTTTACCTAACATTTTGAAACAATTTTGTACTTGACATTGCATAAACTGATGGGTCCATAGTCTTTGAGGGAACTTGGGTTTTCCTTCGTCAGTATTAACACCATTACCGTATTATTAACACCCTCCAGCATGACGCACGATTTTAAAACTCGCTTACTACCTTGATCACCTCATCTTCCAGAGTACCCTAGTGTCTTTGATAAAATCTACCAGGGAATCCACCCGCTCCCGGGGCCTTCAGTTGCCCTATTTGGAATAGTGCATTGTTGATCTCTTCATCAGAGAATTCACTGCACAACAACCATTCATCTATTGTGTGATTAAAGGCTCTATAGTGTCGAGAGTAATCTCAGGTTGTACTGGTTGGTCTGATGTGTATAAGTCCTGAAAAATGATGCACCAAGCGTCTCCATTTCCTGAATATCATCTGTAATGCCGCCATCTTCCTTCTCCATCTGGCTAATTTTATTTTTCTTCTTCCTCCATGTGGCCTTACGATGGAAAACATCCATATTTCTGTCGCCATAGCTCAGGTAATCCTTTCTCGATCTTTGCTTCTAGAAAAGCTCTTCTCTAGCAGGCTATCTAAACCTTTTTTCTAAATGTCTTTGGGTCATCTCTCTGTTTGGATTATTACTGTGTGCAGTCGCTTCCAATTCTCTCCGTGTCTTTTCTATTTTCCTTGGGACCAAGCTTACTGTTTTGATGCTCCATGAGTGCAACACATCCGTCACTCCCTACAATTTAGTTGCTACACCTCCTAGGTTTATTGCTCGTGTATGCATGGCCCATGAAATTTCCACCTCTTCTGCTAAGGCCTTTTCCCTTTTCCCAAAAAATTTCATATCTACGTCACTCACGGCCATAACTTCTCCCATTCGATTTCTAAGTGAGAGGAGATAAGGTGTTTTACCTGGCAGTCCGGGAAAATGTTCGACCACTCTGGGCATGCAAAGGCACGGTCGAGTTTTACTTTAATGTTACATCTGGCCATTTGTTTAATATCGTACGTCCACTGCGCACTGGTACAACGACGTCCTAAACAAACGGTTTAAAACTCATTTCCGCGACGGCATTTGGAATCGTCGCCAAGTGAGTGTGGGAGATAGGGGGGTCCTTCCCACACGATCCAGAAATTGTCGGGGATAGGCCCTCGTGGGACCCAGGCTGGGGCCGTGTGCGATCGGGCGAGGCATGGAAACCCAATCATATCTGTAGGTATGTACATCCCACACGGTGAATCCCAGAAATCATTTCCGTAGGTATGTACATCCCACATGGTGAATCCCAGAAATCATTTCCGTAGGTATGTACATCCCACACGGTGAATCCCAGAAATCATTTCCGCAGGTATGTACATCCCACACGGTGAATACCAGAAAATCATTTTCGCAGGTATGTACATCCCACACAGTTCTTTGTGTGGAAACGTTTGTGCAAGGTGTCCTAACGCAAATAGTTCACTGCCATAAGCCATGTGTGATTGTTAGTTGATCGAACATGCCTACTTTCTAGAAACCGTGCGGGTTATTTGAGTTCATCGCCCACGGTGCTGTCTGAGCAACCGTGTGCAATAGAAAACCCCAATAAGCAGGGTAATTAGCCTATTATTGATAATCCATGTACTAATCAAACTGATATTTCTTATAAAACACGCCAGATATTTCATATCCGTATAAAAGCAACCAAGATTTCATAATTGAATTACATCAGATAGCTTCGGCACTCAGTTATGCCATTACACAACAGCACCAAGTTTCACATGCAGCATAAAAAACCTTTGGAAAGTAGCATCATACACGGTAAATAGACAGATGAATCTTATCTGGGGAACTACAGAAGCGGAAGGCAAATATTGAGCCTTCAGTGATGTTGAATGTCCTTGCAACTTTAGGCTAGTGGCTATGGATAATTGCCCGCCCAACCTTCGTCCTCATCAGCAAGACTTCAATATTGTACCGTGGGTGTTGAATGAATACCTTCCTCGCCTCTTGACCATGCAGGTGGTTTGAGAGGTTGATATGTCCATTTTGGATCATGCTTTTATATCGATATTTATTGCATTATGGGCTGTTATTACACATTATGTCACAATACTTATGCCTATTCTCTCTTATTTTACAAGGTTTACATAAAGAGGGAGAATGCCGCGGTGGAATTACGAAGGCTGGAAAAGGAGCAAATATTAGAGACCTATTCTTCACAACTCCGAAAGTCCTGAAACTCCACGGAAGTTATTTTTGGAAATAATAAAAAATACTGAGCGAAGAAAATACCAGCGGGGACCCACACCCTGGGCACGAGGGTGGGGGGCGCGCCCTACCCCCTTGGGCACGCCTCCCTGCCTCGTGGGCCCCTAGTGGCCCTCCGGTGCCCATCTTCTGCTATATGAAGTCTTTCGTCCGAGGAAAAATCAGAAGCAAGCTTTCGGGAGAGACTCCGCCGCCACGAGGCGGAACCTTGGCGGAACCAATCTAGGGCTCCGGTAGAGCTGTTCTGTCGGGGACACTTCCCTCCGGGAGGGGGAAATCATCGCCATCGTCATCACCAACGCTCCTCTCATCGGGAGGGGCCAATCTCCATCAACATCTTCACCAGCACCATCTCCTCTCAAACCCTAGTTCATCTCTTGTATCCAATTCTTGTCTCTAAGTCTGAGATTGGTACCTGTAGGTTGCTAGTAGTGTTGATTACTCCTTGTAGTTGATGCTAGTTGGTTTATTTGGTGGAAGATCATATGTTCAGATCCATTATGCATATTAATACCCCTCTGATTATGAACATGAATATGCTTTGTGAGTAGTTACGTTTGTTCCTGAGGACATGGGAGAAGTCTTGCTATTAGTAGTCATGTGAATTTGGTATTTGTTTGATATTTTGATGAGATGTATGTTGTCTCTCCTCTAGTGGTGTCATGTGAGCATCGACTACATGACACTTCACCATTATTTGGGCCTAGAGGAAGGCATTGGGAAGTAATAAGTAGACGATGGGTTGCTAGAGTGACAGAAGCTTAAACCCTAGTTTGTGCGTTGCTTCGTAAGGGGCTGATTTGGATCCATATGTTTCATGCTATGGTTAGGTTTACCTTAATACTTCTTTTGTAGTTGCGGATGCTTGCAATAGGAGTTAATCATAAGTGGTATGCTTGTCCAAGTAAGGACAGCACCCAAGCACCGGTCCACCCACATATCAAATTATCAAAGTACCGAACGCGAATCATATGAACGTGATGAAAACTAGCTTGACGATAATCCCATGTGTCCTCGGGAGCGTTTTCCTTCATATAAGAAATTGTCCAGGCTTGTCCTTTGCTACAAAAAGGATTGGGCCACCTTGCTGCACTTTATTTACTTTTGTTACTTGTTGCTCGTTACAAATTAGCTTATCACAAAACTATATGTTACCTATAATTTCAGTGCTTGCAGAAAATACCTTGTTGAAACCGCTTGTCATTTCCTTCTGCTCCTCGTTGGGTTCGACACTCTTACTTATCGAAAGGACTATGATAGATCCCCCATACTTGTGGGTCATCAAGACTTTTCTGGCGCCGTTGCCGGGGAGTGAAGCGCCTTTGGTAGGTGGAATTCGGTAAGGAAAAATTTATATAGTGTGCTGAAATTTACTGTCACTTGTTGCTATGGAAAGTAATCCTCTGAGGGGCTTGTTAGGGGTATCTTCACCCCGACCCGGTGAAACAAAGATTTGCTCCTCAACCTCTTGAACCTACTGAAAATGAAGATGTTCACTTTGAAATTCCTTCGTGTATGATAGAAAAACTGCTAGCTAATCCTTTTGCAGCAGACGGAACATTACATCCTGATGAGCACCTAATCTATGTGGATGAAGTTTGTGGATTATTTAAGCTTGCAGGTATGCCCGATGATGTTATCAAGAAGAAGGTATTCCCTTTATCTTTGAAGGGAGATGCATTGACATGGTACAGGCTATGTGATGATATGGGACCATGGGACTATATGCGATTGAAATTGGAATTTCATCAGAAGTTTTATCCTATGCATCTTGTTCATCGTGATTATATATATAATTTTTGGCCTCGCGAAGGAGAAAGCATCGCTCAAGCTTGGGGGAGGCTTAAGTCAATGTTATATTCATGCCCCAACCATTAGCTCTCAAGAGAAATGATTATTCAAAAAATTTATGCTCGGCTTTCTGACAACAATCGCACCATGCTCGATACTTCTTGTACTGGTTCCTTTATGATGGAGACTATTGAATTCAAATGGGATTTATCGGAATGAATTAAATGCAACTCTGAAGATTGGGACCTCGACGAAGGTAATGAGTCAGGTATAACACCTAAGTTTGATTGTGTTAAATCTTTTATGGATACCGATGTTTTCCGTAAATTTAGCACTAAATATGGACTTGACTCTGAGATAGTAGCTTCTTTTTGTGAATCTTTTGCTGGTCACATTGATCTCCCTAAGGAGAAGTGGTTTAAATATCATCCTCCCATAGAAGTAAAAGTAGTTGAACCTATTAAAGTTGAAGAAAAGATTATCACTTATAATGATCCTATTGTTCCTACTGCTTATGTTGAGAAACCACCTTTCCCTGTTAGAATAAAGGATCATGCTAAAGCTTCAACTGTGGTTCGTAAAATCAATATTAGAACCTATATACCTCCTGAGCAAGTTAAAGTTGAACCTAATATTGCTATTGTTAAAGATCTCTTGGCTGATAATATTGATGGGCATGTTATTTATTTCTATGATGAAACTGCTAGAATTGTTAAACCTTGTGCTAAAGATAAACATAGACCTGTGGTAGGCATGCACATTATTTACATTAAAATAGGAGATCATTGTTATCATGGCTTATGTGACATGGGTGCTAGTGCTAGTGCAATACCTATTGACTTATACAAATAAATTATGCATGATATTGCGCCTACTGAGTTAGAAGAAATTGACGTCACAATTAAGCTTGCCAATAGAGATACTATATCACCAATTGGAATTGTTAGAGAAGTTGAAGTATTGTGTGGGAAAACTAAATATCCTGCTGATTTTCTTGTTCTTGGTTCCCCACAAGATAGCTTTTGTCCCATTATATTTGGTAGACCCTTCTTAAACACTGTTAATGCTAAGATAGACTGCGAAAAGGATGTTGTTACTATTGGTTTGGGTGATATGTCTCATGAGTTTAATTTTTCTAAATTCCGTAGACAACACCGTGAAGAGAAATTTCCTAGTAAAGATGAAATTATTGGTCTTGCTTCTATTGCCGTACCTCCTAGTGATCCTTTAGAATAATATTTGCTAGACCATGAAAATGATATGTTTATGAATGAAAGAAGGGAAATAGATGAAGTGTTCTTTAAATAGGGACCTATTCTGAAACACAACTTGCTTGTTGAAATCCTAGGGGATCCTCCTCCACCCAAGGGTGATCCCGTGTTTGAGCTTAAACCATTGCCTGATACTCTTAAATATGCTTATCTTGATGAAAAGAAGATATATCATGTTATTATTTGTGCTAACCTTTCAGAGAAGGAAGAAGAAAAACTATTGAAAACTCTGAAGAAGCACCATGCTGCTATTGGATATACTCTTGATGATCTTAAGGGCATTAGTCCCACTCTATGTCAACATAAAATAAATTTGGAGAAAGACGCCAAACCAGTTATTGATCATCAACGACGGCTGAATCCTAAGATGAAAGAAGTGGTAAGAAAGGAAATACTAAAGCTCCTTGAGGCAGGTATAATTTATCCTGTTCCTAATAGTCAGTGGGTAAGTCCTGTCCATTGTGTCCCTAAGTAGGGAGGTATTACTGTCGTTCCTAATGATAAAGATGAATTGATCCCGCAAAGAATTATTACAGGTTATAGGATGCTAATTGATTTTCGCAAATTGAATAAAGCTACTAAAAAAGATCATTACCCCTTACCTTTTATTGATCAAATGCTAGAAAGATTATCCAAACATACACATTTTTTGCTTTCTAGATGGTTATTCAGCTTCTCTCAAATACCTGTGTCAGCTGATGATCAAGCTAAGACCACGTTTACTTGCCCTTTCGGTACTTTTGCTTATAGACGTATGCCTTTTGGTTTATGTAATTCACCTGCTACCTTTCAAAGATGCATGATGGCTATATTCTCTGATTATTGTGAAAAGATTTGTGAGGTTTTCATGGACGATTTCTCCATTTATGGATCCTCTTTTGATGATTTCTTAAGCAACCTTGATCGAGTTTTGCAGGGATGTGAAGAAACTAACCTTGTCTTGAATTGGGAGAAGTGCCACTTTATGGTTAATGAAGGAATTGTCTTGGGGCATAAAATTTCCGAAAGAGGTATTGAAGTTGATAAAGCTAAAGTTGATGCTATTGAAAAGATGCCGTGTCCTAAGGACATCAAAGGTATAAGAAGTTTCCTTGGTCATGCCGGTTTTTATAGGAGGTTCATTAAGGACTTCTCAAAAATTTCTCGGCCTCTGACTAATCTATTACAAAAAGATATACCATTTGTCTTTGATGATGATTGTGTAGAAGCATTTGAAATACTTAAGAAAGCATTGATTTCTACACCTATCGTTCAACCACGTGATTGGAATTTACCCTTTGAAATTATGTGTGATGCTAGTGATTATCTTTGTAGGTGCTGTTCTAGGGCAAAGAGTTGATAAGAAATTAAATGTCATTCAATATGCTAGTAAAACTCTAGACAATGCTCAGAGAAATTATGCTACTACTGAAAAAGAATTCTTAGAAGTTGTATTTGCTTGTGATAAGTTCAGGCCTTATATTGTTGATTCTAAAGTAACTATTCACACTGATCATGCTGCTATTAAATACCTTATGGAAAAGAAAGATGCTAAACCTAGACTTATTAGATGGGTTCTATTGCTACAAGAATTTGATTTCCATATTATTGATAGAAAGGGAGCTGAGAACCCGTTCTGCGGACAACTTGTCTAGGTTAGAGAATGTTCTTGATGACCCACTACCTATTGATGATAGCTTTCCTGATGAACAATTAAATGTCATAAATGCTTCTCGAACTGCTCCATGGTATGATGATTATGCTAATTACATCGTTGCTAAATTTATACCACCTAGTTTCACATACCAGCAAAAGAAAAAAGTTTTTCTATGATTTGAGACATTACTTTTGGGACGACCCACATCTTTATAAAGAAGGAGTAGATGGTGTTATTAGACGTTGTGTACCTGAGCATGAACAGGAACAGATCCTACGCAAGTGTCACTCCGAAGCTTATTGTAGCGACCGACCCGAATGGATCAAGTCTCTGTGCTCCGGTGTCATCCACTGGATCGATAATCGACACCACACGATGCTTGAAGGATTTATAACAGAGTAGCAATCACACACTTATTACATCGTTTGTCCGGAAGAGGACTTATTACAATAAATATGGCTTAAGGCCATCTAATAACGATAACAGCGGAAGACTTGGAAGATAAGTGAGTCCATCAACTCCAGTATCATCCGAGTATAGAACCACGACCTAAAGCACCTTACTGTCGTAAATGCGAAAAGTCTGCAACATGAAAGTTGCAGCCAGAAACGGGTCAACACATGGAATATCTTGGCAATGTAATCAAGGAAATATGCCCTAGAGGCAATAATAAAAGTTATTATTTATTTCCTTATATCATGATAAATGTTTATTATTCATGCTAGAATTGTATTAACCGGAAACATAATACATGTGTGAATATATAGACAAAGCAGTATGTCACTAGTATGCCTCTACTTGACTAGCTTGTTAATCAAAGATGGTTATGTTTCCTAACCATAAACAAGGAGTTGTTATTTGATTAACAAGGTCACATCATTGGTTGAATGATCTGATTGACATGACCCATTCCATTAGCTTAACACTTGATCGTTTAGTATGTTAATGCTTTCTTCATGACCCATACATGTTCCTGTAACTATGAGATTATGCAACTCCGTTTACGGAGGAACACTTTGGTGCTACCAAAGCGTCCTGGCAACGTAATCGGGTGATTATAAAGGAGTACTACAGGTGTATCCAAAGGTACTTGTTGGGTTGGCGTATTCGAGATTAGGTTTTGTCACTCCGATTGTCGGAGAGGTATCTCTAGGCATTCTCGGTAATACACATCACTTAAGCCTTGCAAGCATTACAACTAATGAGTTAGTTGTGAGATGATGTATTACGGAACGAGTAAAGAGACTTACCGGTAACGAGATTGAACTAGGTATTGGATACCGACGATCGAATCTCGGGTAAGTAACATACCGATGACAAAGGGAACAACGTATGTCGTTATGCGGTTTGACCGATAAAGATCTTCGTAGAATATGTAGGAACCAATATGGGCATCCAGGTTCCGCTATTGGTTATTGACCGAGAATGGTTCTAGGTCATGTCTACATAGTTCTCGAACCCGTAGGGTCCGCACGCTTAACGCTTCGATGACAGTTCATTATGAGTTTATAAGTATTGATGCACCGAAGGTTGTTCGAGTCCCGGATGTGATCCACGGACATGACGAGGAGTCTCGAAATGGTCGAGACATAAAGATTGATATATTGGAAGCCTACATTTGGACATCGGAAGTGTTCCGGGTGAAATCGGGATTTTACCGAGATCTTTGGAGGTTACCGGAACCCCGGAGGTCCATGGGCCTAATGGGCCATAGGAGAGAAGAGGAAGGGCCAGCCAAGGTGGGCTGCGCGCCCCTCCCCTCTAGTCCGAATAGGACAAGGAAGGCGGCGCCTTCCCTCTTCCCTCCTCCAATCCTAGTCCAACTAGGAGAGGGGAGTCCTACTCGGTGGGAGTAGGACTCCTCCTTGCGCGCCTCCCCTAGGGCCGGCCACCTCCCCTTGCCTCCTTTATATCTGAGGCGGGGGCACCCCAAGACACACAAGTTGATCTACAGATCTTTCCTTAGCCGTGTGCGGTGCCCCTTCCACCATATTCCACTTCGGTCATATCGTCATGAGCTTATGCGAAGCCCTGCGCCGGAGAAGTCATATCGTCGCGGAGCTTAAGCGAAGCCTGCGTCGGTGGAGCATCAACACCGTCCTGCACGCCGTCGTCTTGTGGAACTCATCCCGACACTTTGCTGGATCGAGTCCGGGATCGTCATCGAGCTGAGCGTGTGCGTAACTTGGAGGTGCCGTCGTTCGGTGTTTGGATCGGTCGGATCGTGAAGGCGTCGACTACATCAACCGCGTTGTTATAACGCTTCCGCTTTCGGTCTACGAGGGTACGTGGACGGACACTCTTCCCTCTCGTTGCTATGCCATCACCATGGTCTTGCGTGATCGTAGGAAAATTTTTGAAATTACTGCGTTCCCCTACAGTGGCATCCGAGCCTGGTTTTATGCTTTGATGTCATATGCACGAGTAGAACACAAGTGAGTTGTGGACGATACAAGTCATACTGCCTACCAGCATGTCATACTTTGGTTCAGCGGTATTGTGAGATGAAGCGGCCGGACCGACATTACAGCGTGCAGCTTACGCGAGACTGGTTTCACCGCTCCGAGCACTCGTTGCTTAAAGGTGACCGGCGGGTGTCTGCCTCTCACTTTAGTTGAACCGAGTGTGGCTACGCCGGTCCTTGAGAAGGTTAAAAGCGGAGTCTATTTGACGAAGTATCGTTGTGGTTTTGATGCGTAGGTAAGAACGGTTCTTGCTCAGCCCGTAGCAGCCACGTAAAACTTGCAACAACAAAATAGAGGTCGTCTAACTTGTTTTTGCAGGGCATGTTGTGATGTGATATGGTCAAGACGTGATGCTATATTTTATTGTATGAGATGATCATGTTTTGTAACCGAGTTATCGGCAATGGCAGGAGCCATATGGTTGTCGCTTATTGTATGAAATGCAAACGCCATGTAATTTCTTTACTTTATCACTAAGGAGTAGCGATAGTCGTAGAAGCAATAGTTGGCGAGGCGACAACGATGCTACGATGGAGATCAAGGTGTCGCGCCGGTGACGATGGTGATCATGACGGTGCTTGGCGATGGAGATCACAAGCACAAGATGATGATGACCATATCATATCACTTATATTGATTGCATGTGATGTTTATCCTTTATGCATCTTATCTTGCTTTGATTGACGGTAGCATTATAAGATGATCTCTCACTAAAATTATCAAGAAGTGTTCTCCCGAGTATGCACCGTTGCGAAAGTTCTTCGTCTTTGAGACACCACGTGATGATCGGGTGTGATAGGCTCTACGTTCAAATACAACGGGTGCAAAACAGTTGCGCACGCGAAATACTCAGGTTAAACTTGACGAGCCTAGCATATAACAGATATGGCCTCGGAACACGGAGACCGAAAGGTCGAGCGTGAATCATATAGTAGATATGATCAACATAGTGATGTTCACCATTGAAACTACTCCATCTCACGTGATGATCGGACATGGTTTAGTTGATATGGATCACGTGATCACTTAGATGACTAGAGAGATGTCTGTCTAAGTGGGAGTTTTTAATATGATTAATTGAACTTAAATTTATCATGAACTTAGTACTGATAGTATTTTGCTTGTCTATGTTTCTTTGTAGATAGATGGCTCGTCTTTGTTGTTCCGTTGAATTTTAATGCGTTCCTTGAGAAAGCAAAGTTGAAAGATGATGGTAGCAATTACACGGATCGGGTCCGTAACTTGAGGATTATCCTCATTGCTGCCTGAGAAAAATTACGTCCTGGAAGCACCATTTGGGTAGCGAACTCTGCTGCGGAATCTTTGAGCGAGAAGTTGTGAGCGTCGCAAAGCAGAGCCGATGACTACTCTATAGTTCGATTGTGCCATGCTTTACGGCTTAGAACCGGGTCTTCAACGATGTTTTGAGCGTCATGGAGCATATGCGATGTTCCAGGAGTTGAAGTTAATATTTCAAGCAAATGCCGGATTGAGAGATATGAAGTCTCCAATAAGTTCTATAGCTGCAAGATGGAGGAGAATAGTTACAAGGTGAGCACATACTCAAAATGTAGGTATAACAATCACTTAATTCAGCTGGGAGTTAATCTTCCGGATGATAGTGTCATTGATGTAATTCTCCAATCATCGCCACCAAGCTACAAGAGCTTCGTGATGAACTATAATATGCAAGGGATGACTAAAACAATTCTGAGCTCTTCGCGATGCTAAAAGCTGCGGAGGTAGAAATCAAGAAAGAGCATCAAGTGTTGATGATCAACAAGACCACTAGTTTCAAGAAAAGGGCAAAGGGAAGAAGAAGGAAACTTCAAAAAGAACGGCAAGAAAGTTCTTGATCAAGAGAAGAAACCCAAGTCTGGACCTAAGCACTGAAATCGAGTGTTTTACCGCAAGCGACCGGACACCGGAAGCGGAACTGCCCCAAGTATTTGGCGGATAAAAAGGATGGCAAGGTGAACAAAGGTATATGTGATATACATGTTATTGATGTGTACCTTACTAATACTCATGATAGTACACAGGTATTTGATCTTTGGTTACATTGCTAATATTTGCAACTCGAAAGCAGGAACTACGGATTAAGCGAAGATTGGCTAAGGACGAGGTGACGATCTTGGCGTTGGAAATGGTTCCAAAGTCGATGTGATCGCAATCGGCACGCTACCTCTACATCTACCTTGAGGATTAGTTTTAGACCTAAATAATTGTTATTTGGTGCCGGCGTTGAGCATGAACATTATATCTGGATCTTGTTTAATGCGAGACGGTTATTCATTTAAATCGTAGAATAATGGTTGTTCTATTTATATGAGTAATATCTTTTATGGTCATGCACCCTTGAAGAATGGTCTATTCTTGTTGAATCTCGACAGTAGTGATACACATATTCATAATGTTGAAGCCAAAAGATGCAGAGTTGATAATGATAGTGCAACTTATTTGTGGCAATTGCCGTTTAGGTCATATCGGTGTAAAACGCATGAAGAAACTCCATCTTGATGGGCTTACGGAATCACTTGATTATGAATCACTTGGTACTTGCGAACCGTGCCTCATGGGCAAGATGACCAAAACGCCGTTCTCCGGAACTATGGAGCGAGCAAGCGATTTGTTGGAAATCATACATCTTGATGTTTGTGGTCCAATGAATATTGAGGCATGCGGCGGGTATCGTTATTTTCTCACCTTCACAGATGATTTGAGCAGATATGGGTATATCTACTTAATGAAACACAAATCTGAAACATTTGAAAAGTTCAAAGAATTTCAGAGTGAAGTGGAAAATCATCGTAACAAGAAAATAAAATTTCTACGATCTGATCGTGGAGGAGAATATTTGAGTTACGAGTTTGGTTTACATTTGAAACAATGTGGAATAGTTTAGCAACTCACGCCACCCGGAACACCACGGAGAAATGGTGTGTCCGAACGTCGTAATCGTACTTTACTAGATATAGTGCGATCTATGATGTCTATTTCCGATTTACCGCTATCGTTTTGGGGTTATGCTTTAGAGACGGCCGCATTCACGTTGAATAGGACACCGTCAAAATCCGTTGAGACGACGCCTTATGAACTGTGGTTTGGCAAGAAACCAAAGTTATGCGTTTCTTAAAGTTTGGGGCTGCGATGCTTATGTAAAGAAACTTCAACCGGATAAGCGCGCACCCAACTCGGAAACATGGGTCTTCATAGGATACCCAAAGGAGACTGTTGGGTACACCTTCTATCCCAGATCTGAAGGCAAGATTTTCGTGGCGAAATTCGGATCCTTTCTCGAGAAAGAGTTTCTCTCGAAAGAAGTGAGTGGGAGGAAAGTAGAACTTGATGAGATAAGCATATCTGCTCCCTTATTGGAAAGTAGTTCATCACAAGAAATGGTTCTGTGACAACTACACCAATTAGTGAGGAAACTAATGATGATGATCATGAAGCTTGAGATCAAGTTACTCTTGAACCTCGTGGGTCAACCAGAGTAAAATACGCACCAGTGGTACGGTAATCCTATTCTGGAAGTCATGTTACTTGACCATGGCGAACCTACAAACTATGAAGAAGCGATGGTGAGCCCAGATTCCATAAAATGGCTGGAAGCTATGAAATCTGAGATGGGATCCATGTATGAGAACAAAGTATGGACTTTGGTTGACTTGCCCGATGATCGGCAAGCCATTGAAAATAAATGGATCTTTAAGAAGAAGACTGTTGATGGTAATATAACTGTCTACAAAGCTCGACTTGTTGCGAAAGGTTTTCGACAAGTTCAAGGGGTTGACTACGATGAGACTTTCTCACCCGTGGCGATGCTTAAGTCTGTCCGAATCATGTTAGCAATTGCCGCATTTTATGATTATGAAATTTGGCAAATGGATGTAAAAACTGCATTCTTGAATGGATTTCTAGAAGAAGAGTTGTATATGATGCAACCAGAAGGTTTTGTCGATCCAAAGGGTGCTAACAAAGTGTGCAAGCTCCAACGATCAATTTATGGTGCAGTGCAAGCCTCTCGGAGTTGGAATAAGCGCTTTGATAGTGTGATCAAAGCATATGGGTTTGTATGAGACTTTTGGAGAAGCCTGTATTTACAAGAAAGTGAGTGGGAGCTCTGTAGCATTTATGATATTATATGTGGACTACGAATTATATAATTGAAATGATATAGAATTTCTGGATAGCATAAAAGGATACTAGAATACAAGTTTTTCAATGAAATACCTCGGTGAAGCATCATACATATTGCGCATCAATATCTATAGACATAGATCAAGGCGGCTTAATTGGACTTTCACAAAGCACACACCTTGATAAAGTTTTGAAAAAGTTCAAAATGGATCGAGGCAAAGAAAGGTTTTTGCCTGTGTTGCAAGGTATAAGATTGAGTCGGACTCAATGCCCGACCACAATGAAGATAGAGAAAAATGAAAGATGTTCCCTATGCTTCAGCCATAGGCTCTATCATGTATGCAATGCTGTGTACCGGACACGACGTATGCTTAGCTGTAAGCTTGGCGGGGAAGGTACCAAAGTAATCGAGGAATGGACCACGGACAGCGGTCAAGAACATCTGAAATACGAAAAGGACTAAGGATATGTTTCTCGTATATGGAGGTGACAAAGAGCTAGTCGTAAATGGTTACGTCGATGCAAGCTTTGACACTGATCCGGACGATTCTAAATCGCAAACCGGATCGTGTTTTTATTAAACGGTGGAGCTGTCAGTTGGTGCAGTTCTAAACAAAGCGTCGTGGCGGGATCTACATGTGAAGCGGAGTACATAGCTGCTTCGGAAGCAGCAAATGAAGGAGTCTGGGTGAAAGAGTTCATTTTCGATCTAGGTGTCATACCTAGTGCATCGGGACCTATGAAGATCTTCTGTGACAATACTAGTGCAATTGCCTTGGCAAAGGAATCCAGATTTCACAAGAGGACCAAGCATATCAAGAGGCAGCTTCAATTCCATTCGGGACCAAGTCCAAGTGGGAGACATAGAGATATGAAAAATACATACGGATCTGAATGTTGCGAGACCCGTTGACTAAGCCTCTTCCACGAGCAAAACATGATCGGCACCAAGACTCCATGGGTGTTAGGATCATTACTTTGTAATCTAGATTATTGACTCTAGTGCAAGTGGGAGGCTGAAGGAAATATGCCCTAGAGGCAATAATAAAAGTTATTATTTATTTCCTTATATCATGATAAATGTTTATTATTCATGCTAGAATTGTATTAACCGAAACATAATACATGTGTGAATATATAGACAAAGCAGTATGTCACTAGTATGCCTCTACTTGACTAGCTTGTTAATCAAAGATGGTTATGTTTCCTAACCATAAACAAGGAGTTGTTATTTGATTAACAAGGTCACATCATTGGTTGAATGATCTGATTGACATGACCCATTCCATTAGCTTAACACTTGATCGTTTAGTATGTTAATGCTTTCTTCATGACCCATACATGTTCCTGTAACTATGAGATTATGCAACTCCCGTTTACGGAGGAACACTTTGGGTGCTACCAAGCGTCTAGCGTAATCGGGTGATTATAAAGGAGTACTACAGGTGTATCCAAAGGTACTTGTTGGGTTGGCGTATTTCGAGATTAGGTTTTGTCACTCCGATTGTCGGAGAGGTATCTCTAGGCCTTCTCGGTAATACACATCACCTAAGCCTTGCAAGCATTACAACTAATGAGTTAGTTGTGAGATGATGTATTACGGAACGAGTAAAGAGACTTACCGGTAACGAGATTGAACTAGGTATTGGATACCGACGATCGAATCTCGGGTAAGTAACATACCGATGACAAAGGGAACAACGTATGTCGTTATGCGGTTTGACCGATAAAGATCTTCGTAGAATATGTAGGAACCAATATGGGCATCCAGGTTCCGCTATTGGTTATTGACCGAGAATGGTTCTAGGTCATGTCTACATAGTTCTCGAACCCGTAGAGGTCCCTTGCACGCTTAACGTTTGATGGACAGTTCATTATGAGTTTATAAGTATTGATGCACGAAGGTTGTTCGGAGTCCCGGATGTGATCACGGACATGACGAGGAGTCTCGAAATGGTCGAGACATAAAGATTGATATATTGGAAGCCTACATTTGGACATCGGAAGTGTTCGGGTGAAATCGGGATTTCTGAGATCTGCAGGAGGTTACGGAACCCCGGGAGGTCCATGGGCCTAATGGGCCATAGGAGAGAAGAGGAAGGGCCAGCCAAGGTGGGCTGCGCCCCCCTCCCCTCTAGTCCGAATAGGACAAGGAAGGGGGCGGCGCCTTCCCTCTTCCCCTCCTCCAATCCTAGTCCAACTAGGAGAGGGGGAGTCCTACTCCCGGTGGGAGTAGGACTCCTCCTTAGTCTTGCCTCCCCTAGGGCGGCCACCTCCCCTTGCCTCCTTTATATACGGGGGCAGGGGGCACCCCAAGACACACAAGTTGATCTACAGATCTTTCCTTAGCCGTGTGCGGTGCCCCCTTCCACCATATTCCACTTCGGTCATATCGTCGCGGAGCTTATGCGAAGCCCTGCGCCGGAGAAGTCATATCGTCGCGGAGCTTATGCGAAGCCCTGCGTCGGTGGAGCATCAACACCGTCACCATGCCGTCGTGCTGACGGAACTCATCCCCGACACTTTGCTGGATCGGAGTCCGGGGATCGTCATCGAGCTGAGCGATGTGCGAACTCGGAGGTGTCGTGCGTTCGGTGCTTGGATCGGTCGGATCATGAAGGCGTCTGACTACATCAACAGCGTTGTTATAACGCTTCCGCTTTAGTTCTACAAGGGTACGTGGACTGACACTCTTCCCTCTCGTTGCTATGCCATCACCATGGTCTTGCGTGATCGTAGGAAAATTTTTGAAATTACTGCGTTCCCCAACAGTAACACATAGAGAATAGTGAAAGATAAGCCTGTACTACATGCACATGTGGCTGGTGGAAAAGCTCTATGGTTACAGTTTTGCATAAAGCCAATTTTTTTCCTACTGCAAAGGAATAAATTTGTTTAACTATCATGGTGGTTGTTAAAAATTGAGAATGGTTGACAGCATCCTCAATCCCCATTAAAAGTACTCATTAAAAACCCAACAATATTAATTAGAGTAACATGTTGAGATTCACATGATATTCAAGTACTAGATACTCAAGATGTCCATAACCGGGACACGGCTAATCATGATTAGTTTATACACTCTGCAGAGGTTTGCGCACTTTTCCCCACAAGACTCGATCGCCTCCGTTTGGTTTCTCGCACTACATGGTGTTTGAGAGACGGATGACCGAGACATAGTCTTTCATAAGCGTTTGCACCTTACGATGGGTAGACCGTACCACCTACAACCCCTACATCAGCTAGTCTACCACTGTAAGAGTTCACACGACTTAATCAACTATGCCAGAGCCCATAATGGCTTGTGGCTGCACATGGAAGTTACTAGCATGAATAATCTTACGATCCCTTTGAGCACAGGTGGCGGTCCAAGAAAAACAGGCAAGTCTGACAGAAACCAGTGCCTCAATCCACCCGGATGTGTGTTTAAGTTGCCACCTTAAATAAACCATTAATTTAACAATCTCACATCTGTCATGGAATACACTCACCCAATCCACGTCTACTAGCATAGCATAGCATAATAAGCAAACGTAGAAGTAACTCCCAAGGTTTCATAAGTAAAAGCAGGTAATAGGTACTACCTCATCTACTTCCCATCCCACAATTTATTTAGATCCTAATCATGCAAGTGTTTGAGGATGGATCGATGCATAAAAACTGGGTAGTAGAAAAGATATGATCAAGTGTTACTTGCCTTGGCGATGATCCATGAAACCTAGAGATTCAAGTAACAAGCGGCGCACTCGGGTGATCTATCGCAGACAAACAACAAGCATACAATAAGTACTCATCTAATACACAAGTAAATCTCGAATAGAAGATCTAACCAGAAAGTTCAACTTAAGAACCCTGGTGGCAAAAAGAATCGAATCTAATAAAGCAACGAAAATGCAACGACGAAAGAAAACAACTCGGTTCTAGCAAGTTGAAACTAAGTCAAATTTTACAGTAGCAAAACTTTGTTTAAGTTGATTAGTCGGAACGGAAGTTTCGAAACGAAACTCCAGGCGTTTGAATCACCTGATTCCGATAAACGAGCGAGAAGATAGACTAGAAAGAAAATCCGATCTGAAATCGCTATCAGAAAAATAGCGGAATAAATTCGATGAGAAAGAAAACGACGAACGGTTGAACGAACGGACGTCCATTAACCGAAGCAAACCGGTGATCACGTTCGTTAGAATGCGGTCCGTGACGCTTGCTAAACAAAACCGGCGAGAAAAACCGATCTAGGGTTTGGAAGAAAACGAAGCGAAAAACCGATCTAGAAACCGGAGCGGAATCGGAATGGAAAAAAAAAAAGGTGGCCTTGAGGCTAGTACCTCAAGCGAGGGCTCGGCGGCGGCGGTGTTGGGTGGCGGCGGCGGTGGCACGGGGCGACGATGGCGGTGTGGGGCGGCTCTTGTGTGGCGGCAGCGTGGTGTGAAGCAAGCGGTGGTGGTCTTCTTATTTCTTCTTCTTGGAGAGGAGAGGAGAGGTGTTGGTTTGATGTGTTAGAGGGCGGGGGTGCTTGGGTATTTATATTGGGGAGGGAGGGTTTTTGCTTGGGGTAGGGGACAAGAAATAGACTAGGATTAGGAAACAAGAGATAAAAGATCTAGAAACAGATACGGAATAAACGGAAATAGGACAAGAGTCCTACTAGGATTGGAAAAAGAAGCGGCGGCTCCCTGGCTCCCTGTGCTGCGCGCGGTGGCCTCGGCCTCTTGGCCGGCCGGCTCCTTGGCGGCTTGGGCCTTTGGACCAAGGCGCTGTGGTTTTTTTTAAAACGGTCTCGCGCGTAGAAAAATAAATAAATAAAAATCTAAACGAACTCCAAAATTAATAAAGTAAACTTTCCCCGACTCCTAAAAATGAGTCGAACAAAATGAACTTTACTCGGGCCAAAATGCAATTTTTTTGAAAACACGCATTTTTCCCCTAAAGCAAATAAACTCCGAGAAAAATCCAAAATTTGATTTATCTATTAAATCTTCATTTTTCCTAAATTTTGGGAAAGTCATATTATTCCCTCTCTTATTTTTTATATTGGAAAAATATTTGAAGATAAAATAAATAAATCCAACGATCCTCTTTTCATAGTTTTGAGAGAACTCAAATATGAAAATTTCGAAATCTCCAACTCTCTCCGAGGGTCCTTGAGTTGCGTGAAATTTCTAGGATCAACAAAATGCAAGAAAATATGATATGCATGATGATCTAATGTATAACATTCCAAATTGAAAATTTGGGATGTTACAAACCTACCCCCCTTAAGATGAATCTCGCCCTCGAGATTCGGGTTGGCTAGAAAATAGGTGAGGGTGGTCCTTGAGCAAATCTTCTTCTCTTTCCCAGGTGGCGTCATCCTCAGTGTGGTGGCTCCACTGAACCTTGCAAAACTTGATAACCTTGCTGCGAGTAACTCTACTGGCATAATCGAGAATCTTGACTGGTTTCTCCTCATATGTCAAATCATCCTTCAACTGAATTGCTTCAAGTGGCACCTTTGTATCTCTTAGCGGTACTTCCGCCATCTCGGCGTGACATTTCTTCAAATTTGGGAAACATGGAATACATCATGAACTCCTGACAGTCCCTCTGGCAATTCCAGCTTATAAGCAACTTCTCCCATGCGTTGCAAAATCCTATATGGTCCAACGAAACGTGGTGCCAATTTTCCTTTAACTCCAAAACGCTTAACTCCTCGAAGTGGGGATACTCTGAGATAAACTCTGTCTCCAACTTCATATTCTATCGCCTTGCATTTTGAATCCGCATAGCTTTTACATGCGGACTGGGCTACCTCGAGCCTATCGCGAATCAACTTAACCTTCTATTCAGACTCCTTAATCAAATCTGGTCCAAACAAGCGACGGTCTCCAACTTCGTCCCATGATAGCGGTGTCCTGCACCTCCTTGCATTACAAAGCCTCGAAGGTGCCATCTTCAAGCTGGTTTGGTAACTGTTTTTTATAAGAAAACTCTGCATCTGACAAGTTATCGTCCCAACTAGATCCATAATCTAGTGCACAAGCTCTCGGATATCCTCCAAAATCTGATTGACTCTCTCGGTCATCCATCATGCGTGGGTGAAAAGCTGTACTGAATTCTAGCTTGGTTCCTAACGTTTCATGCAACCGATTCCAAAATTTTAAGGTAAATTGGGTTCCTCTATCTGATACGATACTCCTCGGAACTCCGTGCAAACACACAATTCTGGTCATGTATATCTTTGCCAGCTTAGCACTGCTATAGGTAGTCTTGACTGGAATGAAATGCGCTACCTTCGTCAAGCGGTCGACTATAACCCAAATCGAATCATAGCCTGAACGAGTCTTTGGCAAACCTGTGATGAAATCCATGCCTAGTTTATCCCACTTCCATTCGGGTATCTGCAGTGGTTGCAACAATCTTGCTGGCTTCTGATGTTCTGCCTTCACTCTTTGACATACATCACAAACTGCTACATACTCTGCAATATCCTTCTTCATTCCGGTCCACCAGAATGTTTCCTTCAAATCTAAATACATCTTGGTATTTCCTGGGTGAATCGAATAGGGTGAATCATGTGCCTCTTGCAGAATCAACTTCCTGATCTCCGGGTCATTTGGCACGTAAATACGGTCCTCAAACCATAGGGTATCGTGCTCATCCTCACGAAATCCCTTAGCTTTTCCTTCGCTCATTTTCTCCTTTATATCCGCAATCTCTTTGTCCTTTTTCTGAGCTTCCCCGATTTTATCCATCAAAGTAGACTGAATCTCCAATGCTGCTACGTAGCTCTCGGAACTATTTCCAAACATAGCTCACGAAGTTCTTCAGCTAGCTCCTTTGGTATTTCTCCCGTCAATAGCGTATTGACATGGCTCTTACGGCTCAATGCGTCAGCTACTACATTAGCCTTTCCGGGATGATAATGCAATCTCATATCATAATCCTTGATGAGTTCCAACCATCTCCTTTGTCTAAGGTTTGACTCCTTCTGCGTGAAAATGTACTTCAAACTCTTGTGATCCGTGTATACCTCACAATGATTTCCAATGAGGAAATGTCTCCATGTCTTCAATGCATGCACAACGGCTGCTAACTCCAAATCATGTGTGGCATAATTCAACTCATGAGGCTTAAGCTGTCGTGAAGCATACGAAACAACTCTTCCTTCCTGCATAAGCACTGCTCCAAGTCCTCGACGTGAAGCGTCGCAATACACCTCATAATCCTTGGTCTGATCTGGCAAAATTAACACTGGTGAGGTAACCAATCTTTTCTTCAACTCCTGAAAACTTGCCTCACAATCCTCAGTCCATATGAACTTGGTATCCTTCTTCAACAACTCCGTCATAGGCTTTGCAATCCTTGAGAAATTCTCAATGAATCTCCGGTAGTATCCTGCGAGTCCAAGGAAACTCGGATCTCTCCAACTGTCGTTGGTGCTTCCCATTTGGTTCTGATCTCAACTTTTGTGGGGTCAATCGCTATCCCTTCTCCGGATATAACATGTCCAAGAAATCCAACTTCCTTTAGCCAAAACTCACATTTGCTGAACTTGGCATATAAGCGATGTTCCCTCGGTTTCTCCAAAACAAATCGCAAATGTTCCTTATGTTCTTCTTCATTCTTGAGAAAACCAAAATATCATCTATGAACACCACAACGAACTTATCCAAAAACTCCATAAACACTTTGTTCATCGGGTTCATGAAATAGGTCATGGCGTTAGTCAGTCCAAATGACATAACGGTATACTCATACAGTCCATATCTTGTGGTGAACTCTGTCTTAGGTATGTCCTGCTCTCGAATCTTCAGCTGATGGTACCCTGATCGCAAATCGATCTTGGAAAACACTTTAGCTCCTTGCAAACGATCTTGGAAAACACTTTAGCTCCTTGCAAACGATCAAACAGATCATTTATCATTGGTAGTGGGTACTTGTTCTTGATTGTTACTTCATTACACCCACGATAGTCTACAACCATCCTTAACGATCCGTCCTTCTTCTCTACTAAAAGTACGGGTGATCCCCAAGGCGAAGAACTTGGGCGTATATAACCTTTATCCAACAGCTCCTTAATCTGCTTCTTGATTTCCACCAAATCCTGTGCGGGCATCCTGTATGGTCGCTTAGATATCGGGCCTGTTCCTGGCAACAGCTCAATCAAAAACTCAATGTCTCTATCCGGTGGCATTCCTGGCAATTCCTCAGGAAATACATCAGGGTAATCCTTCACCACTGGCACCTCTTCCTGCACCACTCCTGATAAGGAATTTACTTGATTCCTATTTGGTCCATGTCGCGATATCTGCTACAATCGGCTCGGTGCTACTAGAATACACCGGTGGATTCAGCCTAAGGAAACGAGTCAAGTGATCTGCAGTGGTGGTGGCGATGGGTTGTTGTTGTTGCCTTGGTTCTGTACCAATGTTTGGATCAAAGTGTTCTCTTCTTTGGATCAACTGGGTGATCTCTGGCGGGAAAACAAATCCGAGAATTAAGCGTCTCGGAGGCATCGATGGGTTTAGAAAAGATGAGAAATAAGAATAGAGTGAGGTCTAAGGAGAAACACTACCCAAATGTATATGAGCAAATGCACACAAAATCACTTCATTCAATTCAAACAAAGGGCTTACAACGATCTAACTATCGCAAAAGTGCTTGTACTATGATGTTACATGGAGGTAATACTACTAATGTGTGGGGGTCATCTACTAATTTGAACCGTGGAAGACGCCATGATGTCTCGCTCCTTCGTCTTCAAAGTCGGGTTCACTTGGATCCGAATCGGTGTCGTCGATGATGATGTAGTTGCTTGGACAGCCGATGTACTTGTCTTCATTCTTGAGCGCCAATTTCTTCTTGAGTTCTTCAATCTCATACTTAAGATCGTTATTGTGTCTTGCTACAGCTACGATCTCGTCCATGTAGTCCTTACGTGTAGACTTTAGTTCTCCTTCAAGTTCGATGATCCTTCCCTTTGCATTCTTCAACTCTATCATATCATTGCACATCTGGTTCTCCTGGCGTCGAATGTGCTGGTTTAACTCCTGGATGAAAGCTGCAATGGATCGGTCCTTCTTGGTGCTGACTATCTCCCATTGCTCATTCCGGCGTCCGCAAATCTGGTAGATAGTGTCCTTGAGGTCTTCTTGATAAACTTCTCCAATGCGTCCCATGGTGATATGAGCTGCCATGCTCTTTCCTGCACTCGGGTTGGTGCAATCAAACGCTATCTATAGGCTTGGTGATTGGGGCGAATGTCCTTCCGGAACATGAGCTTGAATCTTCCAGCTCCTCTTGAGCAGAGTGGCGTTGAAAGTCCGGTGAAACTTGGTAGTCTAATGTTCGTGTACTTGGTGACTTCCTTCAAGTGAAATCCAAAAGGTGTGCCTTCATCTGGTTGGGCGTACTTGATCTTGGCGTCCTTCATCCTAAAAGAGTAGAAAAGATGAGGAGTTAGAAAATGAGAAGAGAGTAGTGATCTATGGCTTTAACTTAGTGGTCGTGTCCTACAGTCAGTGTGCTCTGATACCATCTCTGTGGCGACCCGACCGAATGGATCAAGTCTCGTGCTCGGTGTCATCCCTGGATCAAGAATGCTTGACACCACACGATTACTTGAAGGATTTATAACAAAGTAGCAATCACACACTTATTACATCGTTTGTCCGTAAGAGGACTTATTACAATAAATATGGCTTAAGGCCATCTAATAACGATAACAATGGAAGACTTGGAAGATAAGTGAGTCCATCAACTCCAGTGACATCATCGAGTATAGAACCACGACCTAAAGCACCTTACTCGTCATTCTGAAAAGTACGCAACATGAAAGTTGCAGCCCGAACGGGTCAATTGACACATGGAATATGCTGGCAATGTAACACATAGAGAATAGTGAAAGATAAGCCTGTACTACATGCACATGTGGCTGGTGGAAAAGCTCTATGGTTGCAGTTTTGCATAAAGCCAGTTTTTTTCCTACGGAAAAGGAATAAATTTGTTTAACTATCATGGTGGTTGTTAAACATTGAGAATGGTTGACAGCATCCTCAATCCCCATTAAAAGTACTCATTAAAAACCCAACAATATTAATTAGAGTAACATGTTGAGATTCACATGATATTCAAGTACTAGATACTCAAGATGTCCATAACCGGGGACACGGGTAATTATGATTAGTTTATACACTCTGCAGAGGTTTGGGCACTTTTCCCCACAAGACTCGATCGCCTCCGTTTGGTTTCTCGCACTACATGGTGTTTGAGAGACGGATGACCGAGACATAGTCTTTCAGAAGCGTTTGCACCTTACGATGGGTAGACCGTACCACCTACAACCCCTACATCAGCTAGTCTACCACAGTAAGAGATCACACGACTTAATCAACTATGCGAGCCCATAATGGCTTGTGGCTGCACACGGAAGTTACTAGTATGAATAATCTTATGATCCCTTTGAGCCTGGGTGGCGGTCCGAAGAAAAACAGGCAAGTCCTGATAGAAACCAGGTGCCTCAATCCACCCAGATGTGTGTTTAAGTTGCCACCTTAAATAAACCATTAATTTAAAAATATCACGTCTGTCATGGAATACACTCACCCAATCCACGTCTACTAGCATAGCATAGCATACTAAGCAAACGTAGAAGTAACTCCCAAGGTTTCATAAGTAAAACAGGTAATAGGTACTACCTCATCTACTTCCCATCCCACAATTTATTTAGATCCTAATCATGCAAGTGTTTGAGGATGGATCTAATGAATAAAAACTGGGTAGTAGAAAAGATATGATCAAGTGTTACTTGCCTTGCTGATGATCTGCGAAACCTAGAGATTCGAAGTAACAAGCGGCGCACTCCGGGTGATCTTTCGCAGACAAACAACAAGCATACAATAAGTACTCATCTAATGCACAGGTAAATATCGAATAAAAGATCTAACCAGAAAGTTCAACTTAAGAACCCTGGTGGCAAGAAGAATCGAATCTAATAAAGCAACAAAAATGCAACGACGAAAGAAAACAACTCGGTTCTAGCAAGTTGAAACTAAGTCAAATTTTACAGTAGCAAAACTTTGTTTAAGTTGATTAGTCGGAACGGCAGTTTCGAAACGAAACTCCAGGCGTTTGAATCACCTGATTCCGATAAACGAGCGAGAAGATAGACTAGAAAGAAAATCGGATCTGAAATCGCTATCAGAAAAATAGCGGAATAAATCCGATGAGAAAGAAAACGACGAACGATTGAACGAACGGACGTCCATTAACCGAAGCAAACCGGTGATCACGTTCGTTAGGACGAACGGTCCGGCGAACGCTTGCTAAACAAAACCGGAAAGAAAAACCGGCGAGAAAAACCGATCTAGGGTTTCGGAAAGAAAACCGAAACGAAAAACCGATCTAGAAACCGGAACGGAATCGGAACGGAAAAGAAAAGGTGACGCGGCGCGGGGCTAGTACCTCGAAGAGGCGAGGGGCTCCGGCGGCGGCGGCGTTGGGTGGCGGCGGCGGCAAGTGGCGGCGGCGGTGGCAAGTGGCGGCGGCGGCGGTGTGGGGCGGCGGCGGTGGCGGTGAGGCGACGATGTGGGCGGCGGTGGTGGTGCTCTCTTGCCGCTGCAGAGAGAGAGAGGAGAGGTGTTGGTTTGATGTGTTAGAGGGGTGCTTGGGTATTTATATTGGGGAGGGAGGGTTTTTGCTTGGGGTAGGGGACAAGAAATAGACTAGGATTAGGAAACAAGAGATAAAAGATCTAGAAACAGATACGGAATAAACGGAAATAGGACAAGAGTCCTACTAGGATTGGAAAAAGAAGCGGCGGCTCCATGGCTCCCTGTGCGGCGCGCGGTGGCCTCGGCCTCTTGGCCGTCCGGCTCCTTGGCGGCTTGGGCCTTTGGCCCAAGGCGCTGCGGGTTTTTTTTAAAAGAACAGTCTCGCGCGCAGAAAATTAAATAAATAAAAATCTAAACGAACTCCAAAATTAATAAAGTAAACTTTCCCCGACTCCTAAAAATGAGTCGAACAAAATGAACTTTACTCGGGCCAAAATGCAATTTTTTTGAAAACACGCATTTTTCCCTAAAGCAAATAAACTCCAAGAAAAATCCAAAATTTGATTTATCTATTAAATCTTCATTTTTCCTAAATTTTGGGAAAGTCATATTATTCCCTCTCTTATTTTTGATATTGGAAAAATATTTGAAGATAAAATAAATAAATCCAACGATCCTCTTTTCATAGTTTTGAGAGAACTCAAATATGAAAATTTCAAAATCTCCAACTCTCTCCGAGGGTCCTTGAGTTGCGTGAAATTTCTAGGATCAACAAAATGCAAGAAAATATGATATGCATGATGATCTAATGTATAACATTCCAAATTGAAAATTTGGGATGTTACACTTATGGAGGACACCACGCTGGAGATAGAACTGCACATAAGGTATTGCAATCCGGTTTTTATTGGTGTACTCTCTTCAAGGATGCTCGTAAGTTTGTCTTATCTTGTGATGAATGTCAAAGAATTGGTAATATTAGTAGACGTCAGGAAATGCCTATGAATTATTCACTTGTTATTGAACCATTTGATGTTTGGGGCTTTGATTTTATGGGATCGTTTCCTGCCTCTAATGGGTATACTCATATTTTAGTTGTTGTTGATTATGTTACTAAGTGGGTAGAAGCCATTCCAACTAGTAGTGCTGATCATAACACTTCTATTAAGATGCTTAAAGAAGTTATTTTTCCGAGGTTTGGAGTCCCTAGATATTTAATGACTGATGGTGGTTCACACTTTATTCATGGTGTTTTCCGTAAAATGCTTGCTAAATATGATGTTAATCATAGAATTGCATCTCCTTATCATCCATAGTCTAGTGGTCAAGTAGAATTGAGTAATAGAGAGATCAAATTAATTTTGCAAAAGACTGTTAATAGATCTAGAAAGAATTGGTCCAAGAAACTTGATGATGCATTATGGGCCTATAGAACTGCATATAAAAGTCCTATGGGTATGTCTCCGTATAAAATGGTTTATGGAAAAGCACGTCACTTACCTCTTGAACTAGAACATAAGGCATATTGGGCCATTAAAGAGCTCAACTATGATTTCAAACTTGCCGGTGAGAAGAGGTTATTTGACATTAGCTCATTTGATGAATGGAGAGCCCAAGCCTATGAAAATGCCAAGCTGTTTAAAGAGAAAGTTAAAAGATGGCATGAAAAAAGGATACAAAAGCGTGAGTTTAATGTAGGTGATTATGTATTATTATACAACTCTCGTTTAAGATTTTTTGTAGGAAAACTTCTCTCTAAATGGGAAGGTCCTTACGTTATCGAGGAGGTCTATCGTTCCGGTGCCATAAAAATCAACAAATTCGAAGGCACAAATCCGAAGGTGGTGAACGGCCAAAGAATTAAACATTATATCTCAGGTAATCCTATAAATGTTGAAACTAATGTTATTGAAATCGTAACCCCGGAGGAATACATAAGGGACACTTTTCCAGAATGTTTCAAACTCCGAAAAGGAATAGGTATGTGGTACGGTAAGTAAACCGACTCCAAAACAGTTCTAATGGCAACTTTTCTCCATTTTGGAATATTTAGAAAAAATAGGAAAATAAGAAGTAGTCCGGGAAGGACACGAGGCCTCCACGAGGGTGGAGGGCGCGCCCTATCCCCCTGGGCGCACCCCTGCCTTGTGGGCACCTCGTGCGCCCTTCGGACTCCGTTTTCTTGCATGATAAATATTTTGGTCGGTAAAAATTCATTATATAATCTCCCGAAGGTTTTGACCACCGTATCACACAATTATCCTCTGTTCTTGTTTCGAGCTGTTTTCTGTCAGGGTTGTGAAGGCCAGGCATCATGTCATCCCCCTCCTCCAACAATGGTGACAACGATGCTTGGCTCATGAAGATAGAGCTGAAGAGGGAAGAACCCATGGATATCAACAAGGATGAAGGGATCAAGAAGGCCACGGAGGACCAAGCTCCGGCAGCAGAAGACATCCTTCAACTTGATCACAATCTTCTTACCCCAACTGAGATCGAAGCTTTCAAGATGATTGAGTTAGCTCGTATACAAAACAAGTATCTCACACGTGAAAATATTTTGTTGAAGGAGCATATCATCGCACTCAAGGGCATTATCCGCAAGTTGGAGGACCTCTTACGCTCGATGTGCGACTATCCATCATCACCTCCATCTTGTTCACCAACAAAGGAGATATAATCACATGGGTATGGGCACTCCCCTTGGCAACTGCCAAGCTTGTGGGAGGTGCCCCGGTATCATATCACCATCACACTCCTATATTTACCGTTTTTCTTAGTTCGATCCTTTTAGTAATATCTAGATCTAGTAGAATAAAGTTTTAGTATGATTTAGTTTTGAGTTTTGCTTTATGATCCCTCTATGTAATCGAATCCATGAGCTATATATAATAAAGATTAGTGTTGAGTCAAGGGCTTGATTATTTTGATCTTGAGGGAATAAAGGAAATAGAAAGAATAAAAAGAAATAAAGAGATCATATTAATCTTATGGAGAGTAATGACTTCACATAGAAAGAGTACGATGATTAAAAGTTGTTGAGAGTTGACAAACATAGTTTTGGTCATCGTTGCAATTAATAGGAAGTAATAAAGAAAGAGAGGTTTCACATATAAATATACTATATTGGACATCTTTTATGATTGTGAGCACTCATTAAAATATGACATGCTAAAGAGTTGATGTTGGACAAGGAAGACAACGTAATGGGTTATGTTTTCTTATATCTGAAACAAAGTATATTGTCATGGATCTGTTGGGGAACGTAGTAATTTCAAAATTACCTACGCACACGCAAGATCATGGTGATGCATAGCAACGAGAGGGGAGAGTGTGTCCACGTACCCTCGTAGACCGAAAGCGGAAGCGTAATGACACCGCGGTTGATGTAGTCGTGCGTCTTCACGATCCGACCGATCCAAGTACCGAGCGTCACGGCACCTCCGAGTTCAGCACATCGTTCAGCTCGATGGCGATCCCGGACTCCGATCCAGCAGGGTGTCGGGGATGAGTTCCACAAGACGATGGCGTGGTGATGATGATGATGTTCTACCGACGCAGGGCTTCGCCTAAGCACCGCAATGATATGACCGAGGTGGAATATGGTGGAGGGGGGCACCGCACACGGCTAAGGAACGATCATGAAAATCAACTTGTGTGTCTAGAGGTGCCCCCCTACCCCCGTATATAAAGGAGCAAGGGGAGGAGGCGGCCAGCCAAGGAGAGGCGCGCCAAGGGGGGGTCCTACTCCCACCGGGAGTAGGACTCCTCCTTTCCTAGTAGGAGTAGGAGAGAAGGAAGGGGAAGGGAGAAGGGAAGGAAGGAGGGGGCGCAGCCCCTCCCCCTAGTCCAATTCGGACTAGGCCTTGGGGGGCGCACGGCCTGCCCTAGGCAGCCCCTCTATCTTTCCCGTATGGCCCAATAAGGCCAATATACTCCCCGGCAAATTCCCGTAACTCTCCGGTACTCCGAAAAATACCCGAATCACTCTGAACCTTTTCGAAGTCCGAATATTGTCGTCCAATATATCGATCTTTACGTCTCAACCATTTCGAGACTCCTCGTCATGTCCCCGTTCTCATCCGGGACTCCGAACTCCTTCGGTACATCAAAACTCATAAACTCATAATATAAGCATCATCGAAACCTTAAGCGTCACGGACCCTACGGGTTCGAGAACTATGTAGACATGACCGAGACTCGTTTCCGGTCAATAACCAATAGCGGAACCTGGATGCTCATATTGGCTCCTACATATTCTACAAAGATCTTTATCGGTCAAACCGCATAACAACATATGTTGTTCCCTTTGTCATCGGTATGTTACTTGCCCGGGATTCGATCGTCGGTATCCAATACCTAGGTCAATCTCGTTACCGGCAAGTCTCTTTACTCGTTATGTAATGCATCATTCTGTAACTAACTCATTAGGTACATTGCTTGCAAGGCTTATAGTGATGTGCATTACCGAGAGGGCCCAGAGATACCTCTCCAACAATCGGAGTGAGAAATCCTAATCTCGAAATACGCCAACTCAACATGTACCTTCGGAGACACCTGTAGAGCTCCTTTATAATCACCCAGTTACGTTGTGACGTTTGGTAGCACACAAAGTGTTCCTCCGGTAAATGGGAGTTGCATAATCTCATAGTTGTAGGAACATGTATAAGTCATGAAGAAAGCAATAGCAACATACTAAACGATCAAGTGCTAAGCTAACGGAATGGGTCAAGTCAATCACATCCTTCTCCTAATGATGTGACCCCGTTAATCAAATGACAACTCATGTCCATGGCTAGGAAACTTAACCATCTTTGATTCACGAGCTAGTCAAGTAGAGGCATACTAGTGACACTATGTTTGTTTATGTATTCACACATGTATCAAGTTTCCGGTTAATACAATTCTAGCATGAATAATAAACATTTATCATGAAATAAGGAAATAAATAATAACTTTATTATTGCCTCTAGGGCATATTTCCTTCAGGATCATCCAACATGTTGAGCTTTCCTTTGTCCCTCATGCTAGCCAAATTCTTTGCACCAAGTAGAGATACTACTTGTGCTTCCAAATACCCTTAAACCCAGTTTTGCCATGAGACTCCACCATATCTCCCTATGGATTGAGTAATATCCTTCAAGTTGTCATCGGTGCAAGCAATAAAAATTGCCCTCTAAATATGTATGACTTATTAGTGTAGGAGAAAATAAGCTTTATACGATCTTGTGATGTGGAAGAAATAAAAGCGACGGACTGCATAATAAAGGTCGATATCACAAGTGGCAATATAAAGTGACGTTCTTTCGCATTAAGATTTTGTGCATCCAACCCTGAAAGCGCATGACAACCTCTGCTTCCCTCTACGAAGGGCCTATCTTTTACTTTTATCTCTTACCCTTATGCAAGAGTCATGGTGATCTTCACCTTTCCTTTTTATATTTTATCCTTTGGCAAGCACAGTATGTTGGAAAGATCTTGATATATATATCTAATTGGATCTAAGTTAACATGAACTATTATTGTTGACATTACCCTTGAGGTAAAAGGTTGGGAGGCGAAACTATAAGCCCCTATCTTCCTCTGTGTCCGGTTGAAACTCCGTAACCACAAGTATTGCGTGAGTGTTAGCAATTGTGAAAGACTAAATGATAGTTGAGTATGTGGGCTTGCTGAAAATCTCTGACATAGACTCTTTCTGATGTTATGATAAATTGCAATTGCTTCAATTACTGAGATTATAGTTTGTTGGTTCTCAATGAAGTTTCTGTTTCATACTTGACATTGTGAATAGATTATTACTTAAGCATAAGAAATCATATGAAAATATTCATATATGTTGCTGTTATAAGAATGATCATGATGCCCTCATGTCCGTATTTTATTTTATCGACGCCTCTATCTCTAAACATGTGGACATATTTATCATTATCGGCTTCCGCTTGAGGACAAGCGAGGTCTAAGCTTGGGGGAGTTGATACGTCCATTTTGCATCATGCTTTTATATCGATATTTATTGCATTATGGGTTGTTATTACACATTATGTCACAATACTTATGCCTATTCTCTCTTATTTTACAAGGTTTACATAAAGAGGAGAATGGCGGCAAGCTGAATGCAATTTGGAAAAGGAGCAAATATTAGAGACCTATTCTTCTCAACTCCAAAAGTCCTGAAACTCCACAGAAGTTTTTTTTGGAAATAATAAAAAATACTGAGCGAAGAAAATACCAGAGGGGACCCACACCCTGGGCACGAGGATGGGGGCCTGCCCTACCCCCCTAGGCGCGCCCCCTGCCTTGTGGGCCCCTGGTGGCCCTTCGGTACCCATCTTCTGCTATATGAAGTCTTTCGTCCGAGGAAAAATCAGAAGCAAGCTTTCAGGACGAGACTCCGCCACCACGAGGCGGAACCTTGGCGGAACCAATCTAGGGCTCCGGCAGAGCTGTTCTGCCGGGGACACTTCCCTCCGGGAGGGGGAAATCATCGCCATCGTTGTCACCAACGCTCCTCTCATCGGGAGGGGGCTAATCTCCATCAACATCTTCACCAACACCATCTCCTCTCAAACCCTAGTTCATCTCTTGTATCCAATTCTTGTCTCTTAGTCTGAGATTGGTACCTGTAGGTTGCTAGTAGTGTTGATTACTCCTTGTAGTTGATGCTAGTTGGTTTATTTGGTGGAAGATCAGATGTTCAGATCCATTATGCATATTAATACCCCTCTGATTATGAACATGATTATGCTTTGTGAGTAGTTACGTTTGTTCCTGAGGACATGGGAGAAGTCTTGCTATTAGTAGTCATGTGAATTTGGTATTTGTTTGATATTTTGATGAGATGTATGTTGTCTCTCCTCTAGTGGTATGATGTGAACGTCGACTACATGAAACTTCACCATTATTTGGGCCTAGAGGAAGGAATTGGGAAGTAATAAGTAGATGATGGGTTGCTAGAGTGATAGAACCTTAAACCCTAGTTTATGTGTTGCTTCGTAAGGGGCTGATTTGGATCCATATGTTTCATGCTATGGTTAGGTTTACCTTAATACTTCTTTTGTAGTTGCGGATGCTTGCAATAGGAGTTAATCATAAGTGGGATGCTTGTCCAAGTAAGGACAGCACCCAAGCACCGGTCCACCCACATATCAAATTATCAAAGTACCGAACGCGAATCATATGAACGTGATGAAAACTAGCTTGACGATAATTCCCATGTGTCCTCGGGAGCGTTTTCCCAGGCTTGTCCTTTGCTAAAAAAGGATTGGGCCACCTTGCTGCACTTTATTTACTTTTGTTACTTGTTGCTCGTTACAAATTATCTTATCACAAAACTATCTGTTACCTATAATTTCAGTGCTTGCAGAAAATACCTTGCTGAAAACCGCTTGTCATTTCCTTCTGCTCCTCGTTGGGTTTGACACTCTTAGTTATCGAAAGAACTACATAGATCCCCTATACTTGTGGGTCATCAGAGGTAATCATCTGTGAACTGCTTTGAAAAGTACTGAAAACAAAGCTATTCATAAATCGCAGTTGTAAATTTTGAAATGGTGAAAGGGGTAAAAACAAGGTAAAAGAGTTGGTACCATCCTATAGTTGACGGATGTCTTCTTCATTGTGCAAACAAAGATCTTGCTGTTATTCGTCGCAAGTTTCTTCATCCTAACAATCTTTCCGAAGTTTCTTGACTTGGTGATATTCATGGACATCTCATTTCCCCATATGCAAAATGGGTCGAATAGTGGGTCTAAGCCTCTGACAGCAGGACCTACATGTGCAAGATCAAATTGTAAGAAACCTAAATATTAGAATGATTCTTGCAGCTGCACAATAATGTGCTATTAGCCAAAGGACCCTGCTTGAACAAACCTCGATGGTAAACCGCAGTGTCTCCCATTGTTTCCCTGCAACACACATAAGGAAGATCTTGATCTGGTTAACTGAGAGTTGCCATACCATCGGTAGAATATGTATTGCATACAGCCAAATTCGATTGGTGTCACATGCATAACAATACAAAATTGTACCCTGATACGTCTCCATCGTATCTATAATTTTTGATTGTTCCATGCCAATATTATTCAACTTTCATATACTTTTGGCAACTTTTTATATTATTTTTGGGACTAACATATTGATACAGTGCCTAGTGTCAGTTCCTATTTGTTGCATGTTTTATGTTTCGCAGAAACCCAATATCAAACGGAGTCCAAACGGGATAAAAACGGACGGAGAATTATTTTGGAATATTTATGATTTTTGGGAAGTAAAATCAACGCGAGACGGTGCCCGAGGGGGCCACGAGGCAGGGGGCGCCCTGGACCCTCGTGGGCACCCCGTAAGGCGGTTGACGCTCTTCTTTTGCCGCAAGAAAGCTAATTTTTGGAAAAAAATCACGGCGAAGGTTTCAGTCCAATCGGAATTACAGATATCCATATATATATATATATATATATATATATATATATATATATATATATATATATATATATATATATATATACGAAAGCAGTGAAAGGGCAGCAGACAGAACGCAGAAACAGAGAGAAACAGAGAGGCAGATCCAATCTCGGAGGGGCTCTCGCCCCTCCCATGCCATGGAGGCCAAGGACTAGAGGGGAAACCCTTCTACCATCTAGGGAGGAGGTCAAGGAATAATAAGACGAAGGGCCCCTCTCCCTTCTCTTCCGTGGCGCCCGGAGCAGCTGCCGTGGCCATCATCATCACCGCAATCTTCACCAACAACTTCACCGCCATCATCACCAACTCTTCCCCCCTCTATGAAGCAGTGTAACCTCTCTCTTACCCGCTGTAATCTCTACTTAGACATGGTGCTCAACGCTATATATTATTTCCCAATGATGTATGGCTATCCTATGATGTTTGAGTAGATCTGTTTTGTCCTATGGGTTATTTGATGATCAAGATTGGTTTGAGTTGCATGTTTTATTATTGGTGTTGTCCTATGGTGCTCTCCGTGTCGCGCAAGCGTGAGGGATTCCCGCTGTAGGGTTTGCAATATGTTCATGATTTGGTTATGATGGGTGGCGTGAGTGATAGAAGCACAGACCCGAGTAAGTAGGTTGTTTGCGTATGGGATAAAGAGGACTTGGTACTTTAATGCTATGGTTGGGTTTTACCTTAATGATCTTTAGTAGTTGCGGATGCTTGCTAGAGTTCCAATCATAAGTGCGTATGATCCAAGTAGAGAAAGTATGTTAGCTTATGCCTCTCCCTCAAATAAAATTGCAATAACTTTCTTGTAACAAAAAGCTCTCTACTAAAACTAATTTAGTTGTGTCTTTATCTAAACATCCCCTAGCTTTTATTTATGTGGTCTTTATTTTCTTGCAAACCTATCCAAAAACACCTATAAAGTACTTATAGTTTCATACTTGTTTTAGGTAAAGCGAACGTCAAGCGTACGTAGAGTTGTATCGGTGGTCGATAGAACTCGAGGGAATATTTGTTCCACCTTTAGCTCCTTGTTGGGTTCGACACTCTTACTTATCGAAAGAGGCTACAATTGATCCCCTATACTTGTGGGTTATCATACCCACAACAAATGAAAATCAAATTGCAGAACTGAACCAAACAGTTAAATGGACAGCATACCAAATGAACCAAAATAGTTAACTGAGCACGACATTGCAGAATATAAACATGTACTAGAAGATAAGACAGTTAACAAAACAAAGAATGCTTGAGAACAGTACTACGAAATGTAGCAATTGTTGGACCAAGAAGAGACTAATATTTTGCAGGAGTCTATGGAAGAAGAAATTGATGAAACTGTGAGCTCATTGGATGAAAAAGACGATGAGGAGAGTGAAAAACAAAAGGAGGAAGAGCGGATTAGCTACCCGTGCCCACCTTATAATTATAGTAACTCTTCAACTCATACATTGTTTAATTTCTCTTCGTGCTTACCGAAGGATGATTGCTATGATGACTGTTATGATCCCGTTGATTCTCTTGAAATATCCCTTTTTGATGATGCTTGCTATGCTTGTGGCCAAGATGCCAATATGAATTCTGCTTATGGAGATGAACTTGCTATAGTTCCTTATGTTAAACATGAAATTGTTGCTATTGCACCCACACATGATAGTCCTACTATCTTTTTGAATTATCCCAACTACACTATATCGGAGAAGTTTGCACTTATTAAGGATTATATTGATGGGCTGCCTTATACCGTTGCACATGATGATTTTGATAGATATAATATGCATGTGCTTGCTGCTCCTACTTGCAATTATTATGAGATAGGAACTATATCTCCAACTCTCTATGTTTCCAATATGATAAAATTGCAAGAAACTGCTTATACTATGCATTGGCCTTTACTTTGTGTGCATGAATTGTTCTTTTATGACATGACGATGCATAGGAAGAGAGTTAGACTTCGTTGTTGCATGATGTATGTTACTTTTTGCTCACTACTAAATGCCAAATCATTGCTAATTAAAATTTGCTTTGATATACCTTGGGATCCGGGTGGATGCACTAATTGAGCACTATATGCCTAGCTTAATGGCTTTAAAGAAAGCGCTGCCAGGGAGACAACCCGGAAGTTTTAGAGAGTCATTTATTTCTGTTGAGTGCTTTCATATAGTTTAAAAACAAAAAAATAAAGAGGGGAACCCAAATTTTTTTCAAGAAGAAAAGCGAAAGTGAGAAAGACGAGCATTGTTGAAGTGGGAGCTAGCCTTGAACTTTGTTCATGCTCACGGAAACTTTGTGAATCTTGATTACAGAAACTTTTCAATAAAAATAATCATCCCCTTGTACAATTCCATTGTATTATAAAAATAATGTGCCAAGGTTTGCCTTTAGGATGTTTACAACGCTTGTTGGTTTGTACGGTGCTGGACAGAAACTTTTGCTGTAGTGCACGATTTTACATTTTTTACTGGAACGTCAAATGGTTATGATTCTTTTTGAAATGTCTTTATATAATTTTTTTTATTTTTCCTAATTTTGGCAGAATTTTGCAAGTATCATAAGTATGGTGAATGTTCAGATTATTACAGACTGTTCTGTTTTAGACAGATTCTGTTTCTGATGCATAGTTTGCTTGTTTTGATGAAACTATCGATTCCTATCAGTTGATTAAGCCATGAAAAAGTTATATTACAGTAGACACAATGCAAAAACAAAATATGAATTGGTTTGCAACAGTACTTAGAGTAGTGATTTGCTTTATTATACTAATGGATCTTACCGAGTTTTTTGTTGAAGTTTTGTGTCGATGAAGTGTTCGATGATCGAGAAGGTCTCGATGTGAGAAGAAGGAAGAGAGGCAAGAGCTCAAGCTTGGAGATGCCCAAGGCACCCCAAGTAAATATTCAAGGAGACTCAAGCATATAAGCTTGGGGATGCCCCGGAAGGCATCCCCTCTTTCTTCAACAAGTATCGGTATGTTTTCAGATTCGTTTCGTTCATGCGATATGTGCAAATCTTGGAGCGTCTTTTGCATTTAGTTTTCATTTTTATTTTATTCACCATGCTGGTATGAGATGGTCCTTGGTTTATTTATAGAATGCTCTTTGCACTTCACTTATATCTTTTGAGTATGGCTTTATAGAATGCTTCAAGTGCTTCACTTATATCATTTGAAGTTTGGATTGCCTGTTTCTCTTCACATAAAAAACCGCCATTTGTAGAATGCTCTTTTGCTTCACTTATATTTGTTAGAGTGTGGGCATATCTTTTGTAGAAATAATTGAACTCTCTTGCTTCACTTATATCTATTTAGAGATATGACATGAATTGGTCATTCACATGGTTAGTCATAAAATCCTACATAAAACTTGTAGATCACTGAATATGATATGTTTGATTCCATGCAACAGTTTTGCGATGTAAAGATGGTGATATTAGAGTCATGCTAGTGGGTAGTTGTGTATTAGTAGAAATACTTGTGTTGAGGTTTGTGATTCCCGTAGCATGCACGTATGGTGAACCGTTATGTAACAAAGTCGGAGCATGTGGTATTTATTGATTGTCTTCCTTATGAGTGGCGGTCGGGGACGAGCGATGGTCTTTTCCTACCAATCTATCCCCCCTAGGGGCATGCATAGTAGTAATTTGCTTCGAGGGCTAATAAACTTTTGCAATAAGTATATGAGTTCTTTATGACTAATGTGAGTCCATGGATTATACGCACTCTCACCCTTCCATCATTGCTAGCCTCTTAGGTATCGTGCATTGCCCTTTCTCACCTCGAGAATTGGTGCAAATTTTGCCGGTGCATCCAAACCCCGTGATACGATACGCTCTATTACACATAAACCTCCTTATATCTTCCTCAAAACAGCCACCATACCTACCTATCATGGCATTTCCATAGCCATTTCGAGATATATTGCCATGCAATTTCCATCATCATCATATACATGACTTGAGCATTTATTGTCATATTGCTTTGCATGATCGTAAGATAGCTAGCATGATGTTTTCATGGCTTGTCCGTTTTTTGATGTCATTGCTACGCTAGATCGTGCACATCCCGGTACACCGCCGGAGGCATTCATATAGAGTCATATCTTTGTTCTAGTATCGAGTTGTAAGTAAATAAAAGTGTGATGATCATCATTATTAGAGCATTGGCCCAGTGAGGAAAGGATGATGGAGACTATGATTCCCCCATAAGTCGGGATGAGACTCCGGACGAAAAAATAAAAAAAATAAAAAAAATAAAAAAATCAAAAAAATAAAAAAAGAGAAAGGCCAAAAAAATAGAAGGCCCAAAAAAAGAAAAAAAAGAAAAAAATAACAAAAAATGAGATAAAAGGAGAGAAGGGGCAATGTTACTATCCTTTTACCACACTTGTGCTTCAAAGTAGCACCATGTTCATATAGAGAGTCTCTTGAGTTATCACTTTCATATACTAGTGGGAATTTTCATTATAGAACTTGGCTTGTATATTCCAACGATGGGCTTCCTCAAATGCCCTAGGTCTTCATGAGCAAGCAAGTTGGATGCACACCCACTTAGTTTCAGTTTGAGCTTTCATATACTTATAGCTCTTAGTGCATCCGTTGCATGGGAATCCCTACTCCTCACATTGACATCAATTGATGGGCATCTCCATAGCCCGTTGATTAGCCGCGTCGATGTGAGACTTTCTCCTTTTTTGTCTTCTCCACATAACCCCCATCATCATATTCTATTCCACCTATAGTGCTATATCCATGGCTTGCGCTCATGTATTGCGTGATGGTTGTAAAAGAAGCGCGTTAAAAAGTATGAACAAATTGCTCGGCTTGTCATCGGGGTTGTGCATGATGTGAATATTTTGTGTGGTGAAGATGGAGCATAGCAGACTATATGATTTTGTAGGGATAACTTTCTTTGGCCATGTTATTTTGAAAAGACATGATTGCTTTATTAGTAGGCTTGAAGTATTATTGTTTTTATGTCAAATGATAGACTATTGCTTTGAATTACTCGTGTCTTAATATTCATGCCATGATTAGATACATGATCAAGATTATGCTAGGTAGCATTCCACATCAAAAATTATCTTTACCTACTCGACGACGAGCAGGAATTAAGCTTGGGGATGTTGATACGTCTCCGTCGTATCTATAATTTTTTATTGTTCCATGCCAATATTATTCAACTTTCATATACTTTTGGCAACTTTTTATATTATTTTTGGGACTAACATATTGATCCAGTGCCCAGTGCCAGTTCTTTTAGTTGCTTGTTTTATGTTTCGCAGTGACCCAAGATCAAACGGAGTCCAAACGGGATAAAAACGGACGGAGAATTATTTTGGAATATTTATGATTTTTGGGATGTAAAATCAACGCGAGACGGTGCCCGAGGGGGCCCCGAGGCAGGGGGCGCGCCCTGGACCCTCGTGGGCACCCCGTAAGGCGGTTGACACTCTTCTTTTGCCGCAAGAAAGCTAATTTTTGGAAAAAAATCACGGCGAAGGTTTCAGTCCAATCGGAGTTACGGATCTCCATATATATACGAAACGGTGAAAGGGCAGCAGACAGAACGCAGAAACAGAGAGAAACAGAGAGACAGATCCAATCTCGGAGGGGCTCTCCCCCTCCCATGCCATGGAGGCCAAGGACCAGAGGGGAAACCCTTCTCCCATCTAGGGAGGAGGTCAAGGAAGAAGAAGACGAAGGGGGCCCCTCTCCCCTTCTCTTCCGGTGGCGCCAGAACGCTGCCGTGGCCATCATCATCACCGCAATCTTCACCAACAACTTCACCGCCATCATCACCAACTCTTCCCCCCTCTATGCAGCGGTGTAACCTCTCTCTTACCTCCTGTAATCTCTACTTAAACATGGCGCTCAATGCTATATATTATTTTTCCAGTGATGTATGTCTATCCTATGATGTTTGAGTAGATCTGTTTTGTCCTATGGGTTATTTGATGATCAAGATTGGTTTGAGTTGCATGTTTTATTATTGGTGCTGTCCTATGGTGCTCTCCGTGTCGCTCAAGCATGAGGGATTCCCGCTGTGGGGTTTGCAATATGTTCATGATTTGCTTATGGTGGGTGGCGTGAGTGACAGAAGCACAACCTCGAGTAAGTAGGTTGTTTGCGTATGGGATAAAGAGGACTTGATACTTTAATGCTATGGTTGGGTTTTACCTTAATGATCTTTAGTAGTTGCGGATGCTTGCTAGAGTTCCAATCGTAAGTGCATATGATCCAAGTAGAGAAAGTATGTTAGATGCCTCTCCCTCAAATAAAATTGCAATAATAATTACCGGTCTAGTTATCAATTGCCTAGGGACAAATAACTTTCTCGTAACAAAAAGCTCTCTACTAAAAGTAATTTAGTTGTGTCTTTATCTAAACAGCCCCTAGCTTTTATTTATGTGCTCTTTATTTTCTTGCAAACCTATCCAAAAACACCTATAAAGTACTTCTAGTTTCATACTTGTTTTAGGTAAAGCGTACGTAGAGTTGTATCGGTGGTCGATACAACTTGAGGGAATATTTGTTCTACCTTTATTTCCTCGTTGGGTTCGACACTCTTACTTATCGAAAGAGGCTACAATTTATCCCCTATACTTGTGGGTTATCATACCCACAACAAATGAAAATCAAATTGCAGAACTGAACCAAACAGTTAAATGGACAGCAGACCAAATGAACCAAAATAGTTAACTGAGCACGACATTGCAGAATAGAAACATGTACTAGAAGATAAGACAGTTAACAAAACAAAGAATGCTTGAGAACAGTACTACGAAATGTAGCAATTGTTGGACCAAGAAGAGACTAATATTTTGCAGGAGTCTATGGAAGAAGAAATTGATGAAACATGTACACTGCCTTCTCCCGCCTTAATTTTTTTACAGTCAAATTAGACCAAATAGAAGTACCGTGCTAAATTTTGGAATTATTCTGGGCTCGTTTCACCTTTTTTATACATTACTTGAGTTTCTCGGCATTTAATGTGCATAATCAAATTTGAACTACAAGCACATGCTCCAGTGCACCAAAGTTGTTTGAAAAATCACATGTGTGTCCTTGGGTGAATTTCTAGGTCCCATGCAGGAGAGGGAATGTAATTCAAACACTTGGGCGTCGTGGCTCGGCCGAAAAGATTGAGAAACTTGGTATTTTAATTCCTATAATTCCAAAACACGCTTAAAAATCATGAAACTTGGCATGATGTCTTGACATGGCACCAAATGTTGCGGTAATATTTTGGCCGAATTGGGACAAGCTTTGGTGTAAGCTTCTTGCAAACCGGAGCTTCCCTCAAGAAGGTTCATGGTTCCGAGAGGGAACGTGTCACCTCCGTGTGCAAAACGACATATGTACACTGTCTTCTTCCGCCTTATTTTTTTTACATAGCCAGATTAGACCAAATAGAAGTACCATGCTAAATTTTGGAATTATTCCGGGCTCGTTTCGCTTTTTTATACAGTAATTGAGTTTCTGGGCATTTAATGTGCATAATTTAAATTTGAACTACAAGCACATGCTCCAGTGCACCAAAGTTGTTCGAAAAATCACATGTGTGTCCTTGGGTGAATTTCTAGGTCCCATACAAGAGATGAGAGTGAAATTCAAACATCTCGGCATCGTGGCTCGGTTGGAAAGATTGAGAAACTTGATTTTTTAATTCATGTCATTCCAAAACACGCTTGAAAATCATGAAACTTGGCATGCTGTCATGACATGGCACCAACATGCTGCGGTAATATTTTTGGCCGAATTGGGACAAGCTTTGGTGTAAGCTTCTTGCAAACCGGAGCTTCCCTCAAGAAGGCTCGTGGTTCCGAGAGGGAATGTGTCACCTCCGTGTGCGAAACGACATACGTACACTGCGTTCTCCCGCCTTATTTTTTTACACAGCCAGATTAGACCAAATAGAAGTACCGTGCTAAATTTTGGAACTATTCCGGGCTCGTTTCGCCTTTTTTATACATTAATTGAGTTTATGGGCATTTAATATGCATAATTCAAATTTGAACTACAAGCACATGCTCCAGTGCACCAAAGTTGTTTGAAAAATCACATGTGTGTTCTTGGGTGAATTTGTAGGTCCCATGCAAGAGATGGGAGTGAAATTCAAACATCTGGGCGTCGTGGCTCGGCCGAAAAGATTGAGAAACTTGGTTTTTTAATTCCTGTAATTCCAAAACACGCTTGAAAATCATGAAACTTGGCATGGTGTCATGACATGGCACCAACATGCTGCGGTAATATTTTTGGCCGAATTGGGACAAGCTTTGGTGTAAGCTTCTTGCAAACCGGAGCTTCCCTCAAGAAGGCTCGTGGTTCCGAGAGGGAACGTGTCACCTCCGTGTATGAAACGACCTACGTACACTGCCTTCTCCTGCCTTATTTTTTACACAACCAGATTAGACCAAATAGAAGTACCGTGCTAAATTTTGGAATTATTCCGGGCTCGTTTGACATTTTTTATACATTAATTGAGTTTTTGGGCATTTAATGTGCATAATTAAAATTGGACTACAAGCACATGCTCCATGCACCAAAGTTGTTTGAAAAATAACATGTGTGTCCTTGGGTGAATTTTAGGTCCCATGCAAGAGATGGGAGTGAAATTCAAACATCTGGGCGTCGTGGCTCAACCGGAAAGATTGAGAAACATGGTTTTTTAATTCCTGTAATTCAAAAACACGCGTGAAAATCATGAAACTTGACATGGTCTCATGACATGGCACCAACATGCTATCGTAATTTTTCTGTCCAATTTGCGAAGGCTCACACATTAACAATCAACAAAGTCATTTTGGAACAAGTGCTGTCATGTTACAAATCGGAAATACAAGTATTATTGAAACCATGGGCGTTCGACTTACCAATTACGTGCGGCCACGCGTCCCTTTTTCTATTGGCTAGGAGGTGCTGTGTGGGGTAGCTATTTGAGTATGGGAGGCGTGCGATCAGACCCCTGTGCGTGCTCATCGGGAGGAGAGCCCTTTGACCGCTACCCGCCGTGCACCTCCCTCCCAACGTCTCCATTAATGGCGCCTGACACTACAAAAAAATACACTTTCGTGATGATACGTGTTTGTCACAGTAGGTCGCATTTTTTGTCATGCATGTACATCCATGACAATTTTATGACAAAATCAAGATAGTCATACATGTGCTGTCGTAGAAGTGTTCCATGACATTACCAAAATTATCATCACGGATGTGTCCACTTCCATGACGATAAATCGCGCGTCACAGAAGTGCTTTCCTCAAGGGTGACCGACACGTGGCATCCATCGTAACGGAATGCCATTAAGCTATCGGGTCCGGTTTTGGATCCGATAACCCGTTAACAGCCCTGACCAATGGGGATTTTCCACATGTAAAATCATCATTGGCTAGAGGAAACACGTGTCAGCTCACCGTTGGGACAGATGTCATCCACTCATTGGACACAAAGCGCCTATGCTACGTCGACACGTGGCACGGCCCAACAGAGGCCCATTCCTATGAAAAGGCCGGCCCGTTTGACTTGGTCAAAGGTGGCGGGTCGCCCACGGCAAGCCCGTTAACGGCCTATTCGCATATAGCCCATTTACAGCTCGCTAACCCAGGGCCCGTTTACGGCCTAACCGAATTAGGCCCAGTAGCGTCATCTGGGCCGTCCAATATAATTCCAGCCCGTTTTAAGTTCTGGCTCATGTATGGCCCAAGACGTCTTTCAGCCCATATGAGGCCCTTATTACTCTCGGCCCATTAACGACCCGTGGTAAAACTGGCCCGTAATGAACAGTGTATCACTTTATACCCATTAACGGCCTGTGGTGAAACTGACCCGTAATGAATAGTGTATCACTTTATACCCATTAACGGCCCATTATCCAGTTGGGCCGTTTCCAGTCCATGTTATCTTTCGGCCTTCTCGGGGCCCATTTATTCTTGGGCTCATTTCCACATTTGTTTACTTACGTCCCGTTACTGTCATTTTCTGCTTGTGGGCCAAATTCAGCCCGTGGTTACAGTCGGCCCGTTTGTGGCTCGTTAATACGTTGGGCCGTTTTGATAGCATCATCAGAATACGGCCGATTAACGACGACCCGTTATGGTCGGCCCATGAACGGACGATTTCAACTCTAGCCCATTTACAACCATAATGTGGTCTGTTATTGACCCATGTTTGGCCAACCGATCATAAGCCCGTAGAAGGCCCATTGATGATACGGCCCATAGAAGGCCCATTGTGTCTACGGCCCGTATAAGGCCCATTGTTTCTACGCCACGTAGAAGGCCCATTGTTTCTACGGCCCTTAGAAGGCCCATTGTTTCTACGGCCCGTAGGAGGCCCATGTAAACTACAGCCGGTGGGCATCAAAGTTCGCCACCAGTGCAAATATAGGGAACACCCTACACTATACAAAAATGGCTTGCTGTTTTCTTCAGCCGGTGGCTGCACGTTAAGAACAAATTTTGTATCGCACCAAAACAAATTAAAACTATAAAACAAAAGTAAGGTTGGCATAAAAGTTAATAGTCTAGCAGATAAATGCACCACCAGAAGTTCAGAAGCTCAGTTCATTTGACCTGACTGTTATGTTTTCATGCTGTATTGTCCGATGGAGCACCATAACCTTGGCCTTCGGTTCTCCTAGGCTCCTGAACAACATAGCAAATGTCTGATAGTCTGGTTTCAAAACCATGCATATCTTGACAACATCGAACAATGTCTCTCCTTGTTTCACAAAGGGTCTCTGTTAGGGAATGGACTTGTGTCTGGAGCGTAGATACAACATTGTTTTGAGCTTGCATATCTTGATCATGAGGCAGTTTGGACGAGATTGCCTTAACAACCAACCCAAGATACGCAGAACGTGCTTTTGGCCTTTGTTAGTGGACAGTCTTGACCCACTGACAGAAGAGCTGACATTGCGGTTATAGTTGCCTCGCCACCTTCAGAAGGTGGCGGTTCCACCATTTTTTCCATAGCTCGCTGAAAAGTTGTGGTTTTACATTAGTAGTACCAAAATAGAAGATATTAAGGAGGCAGCAAAACCAAACAAAATATCTTTGGTCTATATACAGAACTTATTCTGGTGAACCCATATAAAATAATAGTTGTATTTTATTGCAAAGTACATAATAAAACCAGGTTCCAAACATATGACCATGTACCATCGCTAATGTATTGTCTATTTCTTCACATTGTATTGAGGGCTAAGGATAAAGAGACGAAGTTTATAATACGGTAAGCATAGTATGACATCATTCATATCACAAAACAACCGAGAATGTACAAACATGCAATTGTATCGTTGTGTGGGCAAGTACAACACGGATCTAGCTTACAGGTCAAGATCAAAGGAACATCACTCCTCTCTTTTAAACCTTGTAAGGTGCAATGATACGCTAAGACAATTGTGTATAAAATTGAAAAGAGTAATAGACATTGGCTGCAAACCATGTAGCTCAAGGCACAAGTCAGAGTAAGTAGTAGTTAAGAGGCATGAGGATTAAGGACTTACAATAGCGGCTTTGACTGGTGTAGTCATGCCCTTCTTCTTGCTGGTGTGACAGTCCTTGAAGATTTCCACAACATTTGGTGTCGTGGTTCTGAGTCTGATAGTAGAATAGGGGGGTAGGAATGTAGAGGCAAGATCTTAGCTATGGAGGAGTTGTACACGCTGGTTTTACGAGTTCAGGCCCTTCTCGGAGGAAGTAACAACCCTACGTCTCGGAGCCCGGAGGCGGTCGACTGGATTATACGCGTGTGAGTTACAGGGGGTGCGAACCCTTGTCCCAGAGGTGGGGGGTGGCTTATATAGAGTGCGCCAGGACCCCAGTTCCCCTCCGTTATGTAGGATTCAATGTACATAAAGAGGTGGCGTTATAGGTAACGCCTGTATTGAAATGCTGTAAATGGTCATTAAATATCTGAGTGAATGCTCGACCGTTGCTGCGCAGGGCGGCTTTAGGTCTTCTTATCATCGAGTGGTTTGATGGTCGGGTGACCTGGATAAAGTGAGATCTCCGAGTGGATGGTAGGTCAAGTGGACTTCACTCGACACCTTTACTGGATCCCTTCTTCTGATACTTGAACTTCTTTGTTCTTAGGACTAGGACCTTGGGTAGGATGTATAGGTCAGGCCTATTACCCTACCCTAGGTTTATGTCTACATCATTAGCCCCCGAATGGATCAAGGTTTGAGTGAAACAGAAGGACGGAGTTGACCTTGCTTTTACTCTTGATTTCCTCGTTTATATCTCCGAGTAGAGGCCAGTTGACAGAACTTCAGCTTCGTTTCAGTCGCCTTGATCGATTCAGAAATTACCGACTGGTTTATACCACCACATCCATCGAACGAAATCTCTACACGAAATCTTTGGCGTGATCGGTTGCAGAGGATCCCGGATTTCCTGGGATTCGAAATTTTGGTAGGAGCGCGCCAGGCGGAGCGTCCCGCGGTAAGTGGAGTAGATAAATAGGACTTTTCGATTACTGCGCCACCTTTTTCGCCACGTATCCCGTGTGCAACTGTTGGGGAGATTTGACAGGACCGCTCGGGCCCACGCGTCAGCCACTCAGAAGTAGGCCCTTAAAAGCGGCGAGACCGAAGCGTTTGCATTGTGTGTGCTCATTCCCTTCTTCTTCCTCTCACGACTCTGATCTGCCCAGACCATCCACTCTCGACGCCATCGCTCCACCGCCATGGGGAAGGACAAAACAGCGGCGCTGGAGCGTGTGAAGAAAGCGACGGGGGCGGCGAAGAGCAAGAAGGTGAATCGGGGGTCTTCGTTGCGCTCGGGGTTGCCGTCGGGTTGGATCCAGGGAGATTGGATCCGATCCTCGCTCCGACAGGAGGACTTGGACGATATGGCCGAGCTGGGGCTGATCGTCCATAAGTCCGCACGCCTGCCGAGGGGAGAAACGGAGCCACAGCCGCGGCCGGGTGAGTGTGTCCTGCTCGCCACCCACGTCGACCATGGTTTTTCGCTTCCCCCGCATCCCTTCTTTCGCGAATTCCTGCATTTCTTTGGGGCCGAACTCCACCATTTCACTCCCAACACTATCACATATCTTGCTGCGTTCGTCTCCATGTGTGAGAATTTCCTGGGGTGCCGACCGCACTGGGGCCTTTTCAAGCACATCTTTACCATTCGATCCCAAACTGTGAAAAAAGCGAACTCGAAGGATGAGAAAACCCATGTCATTCAGATGTGTGGGGGCCTAGGCATTCAGAAGAGGAAGAGGAGCTCTTTCCCTCCGATGACCCTTCCTGAGTCGGTCAGGGGCTGGCAGTCGACCTGGTTCTACTGCCAGGACCTCGCAACCCCAGGCCAGTCGACTGGGCTTCCTCCTTTCTCTTTTGACCGTGTTCGAACTCCATCTTCCTTGAAAGTGACTATCGCGGAGAAGGCGGAGACATGCATGCTAGTTGAGAGGGTGGTACAGCTGATTAACCAAGGTGTCACCGGTATGGATCTGCTCGAGGTGTTCCTCAGTCGGCGGATCCAACCCATCCAAGCTCGCAACCATTCTATGTGGATGTACTCTGGGGCTAGCGACACTGCTCGGGTTCATCCGGAGGAGGTGGAGGCTAAGAATATAGCCGAGTGGTTGATGGGTATCACCGGGAACAAGGACAACCCCAGAGGCGCTAGGAGAGTCGACCCTTTCAGCAGCAGCAACCCACCGGAGAAGGTCTGGTCATCATGGCTGAATTTTTGAATGTATTTTCCGACTAATTGTTATTTCGACTGACTTTAAGATCGGTCTCTTGTTTTGCAGATCTACACGGAGATGTATTCAATGCCCAATGGTGAACGAGCTCTGGAGCAAGACCAAGAGGGAGAGGACAATGCTGAGGAGAGCGGCGAGTGGGAGTCCCCAGCAGATGATGATGAAGATGGGAGCGATGAGTCGGATGATGAGGAGGTAGCCGACTCACCACCCCGCTCCGAACGTCGATCCAAGCAGCGACATGACCCCGCGAACAGGCGCGGCAAGGCTGTGGCGTCGAGTGCTCCATCTCACAAGTGCACTCGGTCCCCGTCTCCAGATTTGGTGAGAAGGTCACCAAGCAGCCCAAAGCCAATCCTTCGAAGGCTCGGAAGACCTTGCCTAGGATTAAGATGGACGTCCCTGTTGCTTCTGGGTAAACGCTCTTCTCATATCTTTTTTGCGATCAATTTTTCTGTTCCGACCAGCTTTCTTGTTCTAACCGAGTGGACAATGAATTTGTGTAGCCCGACCTCAGCTGCGACCGACATGGATATCGATAAGACTCTAGCTGACGAGGAAGCTGACGCCGTCACCTCCAAAGCCAGTAAGTCAGGTCGGTTCGAATTCGCCTGGTCGACTGAGCGATTTGTCAGTTATCCTTATGGCTTTCTCTGTTCCTTGCAGATCCACGAGATGTTGTTGTGCTTCCAGATGATGACGAAGAGGTGCCGCTGAGAGGGAGGAGGAAGAAGGACAGGGAGCTGGGTGGGAAGGCGCCTGAGGTCCAAGTCCCTCAGCCGACTGTGACGCCTGGAGCGGTGGTCGAGCGCTCGACAGATCCGGCTCGAACCAACGTCACCTTCGCTGTTCCGCTGTCGACTGACTGCCCCTCGGGATCAGCTGCTCAGACCTCTGCTGCGCCGATACAACTCTCTGCTTCAGACCCGGCGGTTGCTTCGATTGCTCTGCCTCCATCACTTTTCACTGCATATCAAACTCCAGACGATCCGCCAGCTGCTGCCAAGGAAGCTCTTCTTCAGTTGAATCTTGTGATGGGACAGATGAAAATGGTGCATGAGGCTAGTCAGGTAGCCTTCAACGCCGGAGCTGCTCTGCAAGCCAATGTCCAGGTTAGTTGACTTTCCGATCGACTGTATTTCTTGTCTGATCACCCACTGGGGTGTGGTTGTTTTGATTCTGTATGTCTCTTTGTGTCGATTCGAATCGGGCTGGGCAGACCACGCCGAGTGGAATCGAAACCAGTGGGGGCACGCTGAGTGCACCCACTGGGTGTAGTCCCCGAGACCATGGGTGACTGCGGGCAGTCGACTATGGTCTAAGAATGGGAACCTCTCTCTTTTTTTGGGCCACTCGAGTTGGACAGACCACGCTGAGTGGAATCGAAACCAGTGGGGGCACGCTGAGTGCACCCACTGGGTGTAGTCCCCGAGACCATAGGTGACTGTGGGCAGTCGACTGTGGTCTAAGAATCTTCTTTTTTGCAAAATCAGTGGGGGCATGCTAAGTGCACCCACTGGGTGTAGTCCCCGAGACTGCCATTGGATGTTTGATTCAGTGGTAGTCTTAGAGTGTCTAGTATTGTGATATCTTTTTATCTCTGTCGACTGATATGGCTTGTGACTGTAGAAATCTTGTGATCTTGGGGCTCAGCTCTCTGCAATGAACAAGCAGCAAATCAGCCTCAACCTTGATCTGGATTTGGCCAAGAAGAATCTCCAGAGGCTCGTGACGAAGTAGCTGCCATGGGAGGTAATCAATCGCCGACTGTTTATCCCACTGCTGGCACTTTTCCTTTCCATTTTTTGAACCGAGTGACTCCACTCGAGCAGATGTATGTAGTGAAAACCGCCAACTCCAAGCCCCTCTAAAGAATGTTATTTCTTTAGAGAAAATGAAGCGAGCTTTGGAGCGGAAGGATCTGGACCTAGCTGCAGCTCAGAAGGAGGCGCGCGAGAAGAAAGCGCTTGCTGACAAGAAGCTTGCTTCAGTCGGCAAGTTAGAAGAGGAAAACTCCAAATTGAAGACTGTTGTTTCTGACGCCAACCAAGAAGTCGAGAGACTGAAGAAGGACAAGGAGAAACTGACCGACGAACTTGGGAGCCTCAAGATCAAGAATGGCAAATTAGGGTCTTATCTGAGCCAACTTGCTGCAAAACTGGTCCTGAAACTTGAAGGTACCGATTAACTGTCTTCTTTCTGTCGACTGATAATTCACTCATTTGTGCAGAATTTTGTGCTGTCGACTCATAATTCACTCGACTGTGCAGAATTTTGCCAAGACTTTGAAGCGGAAACTGGGCGGGTCGAGACGGGTCTTGACCCCATTAACTGCCCAACCAAGGATGAAGTTGCAATGAACGTGCTGCGGTTGGAGTCTCGCATGGATGGCGCAATTGACTATCTTGCCCGTCTGAAGGCTGCAATGACCCGGATTGATGCAGAACTTTGGCCTCAGGCGGAACTGTCTCGAGATCTCGAGTCTCTGATGGCTCGACTGCATCTAATCCCTGAGCGTGTGCAAGAATGGAAGAAGTCCTCTGCTCGCTGTGGTGCTGACGTCGCTCTGTCTCTGGTCCGAGTGCACTGCAAGGATGCCAAAGAAGACAAGCTGGCGGAGCTTAAAGTTGCAAACATGAAGAAGCATACTTTCCAGTCTTTCATGGACACTTTTCTTGCCGCCACCACTCACATTGCAGACAACATCGACCTTGACAGTTTCTGCGACCCAATCAGTCCTTCTCCTGATGCGTGATCGAAAAAACATTAAGCTTCACATTTATTTGCCTCGGGATGCCGAGTGATTGTGTAACCGTTAAACTTCTTCGGGCTTGATGCTCGAATACTTTTGAACCATCGTCCGAAACCTTAGGATTTATCCGAACTTGGTTTATTTCCGAATATGCTTGCGTTTGCCTTCGAGTGGAATTTTCTTCACTCGGAATAGTCTTTGTGTTTGAGATTTCAATCGACCTGCGCTTCATCGTCCTTGCAGGTAGAGATGGAGCAAACGTTGTACTTGTGGCGTAGCTCTGAAGGAGAAGGTTGCAGTCGACCTGCACCTCGTCGTCCTTGCAGATAGGGATGGAGCAAACGTTGTGCTTGTAGTGTAGCTCCAAAGGGGAAGGTTGCAGTCGACCTGCACCTCGTCGTCCTTGCGGATAGGGATGGAATGAATGTCGTACTTATGGCGTAGCTCCAAAGGGGAAGGTTGCAGTCGACCTGCACCTCGTCGTCCTTGTAGATAGGGTGGTTTCCATACTTAGGCGAGTACTTGACTACAGCTAAGCCCCCGAGTGGGAGGGTTGCTCTCCACTCGGTATGATTTTTCAAACTTAGGCGAGTACTTGACTGCAGCTAAGCCCCCGAGTGGGAGGGCTGCTCTCCACTCGGTAGGATTTTTCAAACTTAGGCGAGTACTTGACTGCCGCTAAGCCCCCGAGTGGGAGGGTTGCTCTCCACTCGGTAGGATTTTTCAAACTTAGGCGAGTACTTGACTGCAGCTAAGCCCCCGAGTGGGAGGGTTGCTCTCCACTCGGTAGGATTTTTCAAACCTAGGCGAGTACTTGACTGCAGCTAAGCCCTCGAGTGGAAGGGTTGCTCTCCACTCGGTAGGATTTTTCAAACTTAGGCGAGTACTTGACTGCAGCTAAGCCCCCGAGTGGTGGGTTTCTCTCCACTCGGTAGGATTTTTCAAACTTAGGCGAGTACTTGGCTGCAGCTAAGCCCCCGAGTGGGAGGGTTGCTCTCCACTCGGTAGGATTTTTCAAACATAGGCGAGTACTGGACTGCAGCTAAGCCCCCGAGTGAGAGGCAGGCTCACCACTCGGTAGGATTTTTCAAACTTAGGCGGGTACTGGACTGCAGCTAAGCCCCCGAGTGGGTGGGTTGCTCTCCACACGGTAGGATCTTTCAAACTTAGGCGAGTACTTGACTGCAGCTAACCCCCCGAGTGGGAGGGTTGCTCTTCACTCGGTAGGATTTTTCAAACTTAGGCGAGTACTTGACTGCAGCTAAGAACCCAAGTGGGAGGGTTGCTCTCCACTCGGTAGGATTTTTCAAACTTAGGCGAGTACTTGACTGCAGCTAAGCCCCCGAGTGGTAGGGTTGCTCTCCACTCGGTAGGATTTTTCAGACTTAGGCGAGTACTTGACTGCAGCTAAGCCCTCGAGTGGGAGGGTTGCTCTCCACTCGGTAGGATTTTTCAAACTTAGCGAGTACTTGATCAAGCTAATCCCCCGAGTGGGAGGGTTTCTCTCCACTCGGTAGGATTTTTCAAACTTAGGCGAGTAATTGACTGCAGCTAAGCCCCCGAGTGGGAGTGTTGCTCTCCACTCGGTAGGATTTTTCAAACTTAGGCGAGTACTTGACTGCAGCTAAGCCCCGAGTGGGAGGGTTGCTCTCCACTCGGTAGGATTTTTCAAACTTAGGCGAGTACTTGACTGCAGCTAAGCCCCGAGTGGGAGGGTTGCTCTCCACTCGGTAGGATTTTTCAAACTTAGGCGAGTACTTGACTGCAGCTAAGCCCCCGAGTGGGAGGGTTGCTCTCCACTCGGTAGGATTTTTCAGACTTGGGCGAAACGGATTCGCAGTGAAGTCACCCACCGGGGAACGGAAACAAAAGCAACAACAACCGTTTAGGAAGATTATAAAGCTCTTGCCTTTAATAAATAAACTACAAAGGTATTACTTATTACATCTCATCCGAGTGAGTACTTAAGTATAAAAGGGGCGGAGCAGCTCCGCATTCCAAGCTCGTGGCTCGTCTTTCTGATGTTCGACATTGTAAAGATTGTACGCTCCATTGTGGAGAACTCTGGTGATAATGAAGGGACCTTCCCATAAAGGGGCAAGCTTGTGTGGCTTCTGTTGATCCACTCGAAGAACCAAGTCTCCCTCTTGAAAAGCTCGACCCTTCATGTTTCTGGTGTGGAATCGACGCAAATCTTGCTGATAGATGGTCGACCGGATCAATGCCATCTCTCTTTCCTCTTCTAAGAGATCAACTGAATCCTGTCGGGCCTGCTCTGCTTCTTCTTCAGAGAAGAGTTCGACTCGGGGTGTGTTGTGGAGCAAGTCGCTTGGCAGAACAGCTTCGGCTCCATAGACCAGAAAGAAAGGGGTTCGTCCGATCGATCGGTTGGGAGTTGTCCTCAAACCCTAAAGAACTGATGGAAGCTCATCGACCCAGGCGCCTGCTGCGTGTTTGAGATCACGCATCAGTCGGGGTTTCAGTCCTTTGAGGATTAGACCATTCACCCTCTCTGCTTGACCATTCGACGGTGGGTGAGCGACTGAAGCATAGTCGACTCGTGTGCCTTGAGAAGCGCAGAACGCTCTAAACTCGTCAGAATCAAAGTTCGATCCATTGTCGAGGATGATGCTGTGTGGAACTCCATATCTGAATGTCAATTCTCACGATGAAGTGACAAGCGATCTTTGGCATCAAGATTCTTGATAGGTTTGGCTTCAATCCATTTGGTAAACTTGTCGACTGCTACAAGCACATGAGTAAATCCGCTCCTACCAGCCCTCAGCGGCCTGACCATGTCCAATCCCCAAACAGCAAAAGGCCAGACGAGGGGAATGGTCTTCAGGGCTGATGCAGGCTTGTGAGACATATCAGAGTAGAACTGACAACCGTCACATCTGTCGACTATATCTTTCGCCATTTCATTTGCTCGGGCCAATAAAATCCGGCTCGGTATGCTTTAGCCACAATGGCCCAAGAGGACGCATGGTGACCATAGGTCCCCGAGTGGATGTCGTTAAGGATCATTCGACCTTCTTCTGGTGTTATGCATTTCTGACTGACCCCAGTCACACTTTCTCTGAACAATTGTCCCTTTATCACCGTAAAGGCTTTGGATCGACGGACGATCTGTCGAGCCTCTTCTTCATCCTCTAGGAGTTCCTTTCTAAGGATGTACGCGATGTAGGGCACTGTCCAGTCGGGAGTAATGACCAGAACTTCCATGATTAGGTCGACCACGGCTCGAACCTCGACTTCAGTCGGATCTGTGGCGCTTTTAGGTTGCGGGGGCTCTTCTGTAAAAGGATCTTCTTGAACTGTTGGTGTGTGAATGTGTTCCAGAAACACATTGCTGGGAATGGTTTCTCTCTTGGAACCTATCTTCGCCAAATCATCGGCTGCTTGATTTCTTAGTTGGGGTATATGATGGAGCTCTAACCCCTCAAACTTCTTTTCCAGCTTTCTCACCGCATTGCAGTAGCCAGTCATGGCTGGGCTTCTGACGTCCCACTCTTTCATCACTTCATTGACCACCAAATCTGAGTCGCCATAGACCATGAGGCGACGGACGCCGAGTGAAATGGCCATGCGCAACCCATATAAGAGCGCTTCATATTCTGCTTCGTTGTTGGAGGACTCAAAGTGAATCTAGAGTACATATCTGAGCTTGTCTCCTCGGGGGGATACTAATACCACCTTGGCACCCAAACCATTCAGCATCTTGGAACCGTCAAAGAACATGGTCCAGTGTTCCGAGTGAACTTGAGTCAGCAGTTGCTGTTCGATCCACTCGGCGAGGAAATCAGCTATTGTTTGGGACTTGATAGCTTTCTTTGCCTCAAACTGAATATCTAAGGGAAGGACTTCAATCGCCCATTTTGCCACTCGACCAGTTGCATCTCTGTTGTGCAGAATCTCTGATAATCGAGCTTCGCTGACGACTGTAACAGAGTGGTCAGAGAAATAGTGTGCAACCTTCTTTGTGGTCATATAAATCCCATAAACAAGCTTCTAATAGTGCGGATATCTCTGTTTCGACGGAGTCAGAACTTCAGAAACATAATAAACCGGGCGCTGAACTTTATAGGATTTTCCCTCTTCTTCTCGCTCGACCGTAAGTACTGTACTGATGACTTGTCCAGTGCCTGCTATGTAAAGCAGTAAAGGCTCTTTGCTGATTGGGGCAGCAAGCACCGGCTGGGTGGAAAGAAGGGCTTTTAGCTCTGAAAACGCTGCATCAGCTTCGGGAGTCCACTCGAACTTATCTGACTTCTTCATCAGTCGGTAGAGAGGTAGCGCCTTCTCACCGAGTCTGGAAATGAATCGACTTAGGGCGGCCAAACAACCAGTAAGCTTCTGAACATTGTGCACACGCACTGGGCATTTCATTCGGAGTATGGCACCAACTTTATCAGGGTTAGCATCGATCCCTCGTTCAGAAACGAGAAAACCGAGTAACTTTCCTCCTGGAACTCCGAACGTGCACTTTGATGGATTAAGCTTGATATTGTACCTTCTGAGGTTGGCAAAGGTTTCAGCAAGGTCAATCAGTAGGTCGGAACCTTTACGTGACTTGACCATAATGTCATCCATGTACGCTTCCACATTCCAACTGATTTGAGTGAGTAAACACTTCTGAATCATTCGCATGAATGTGGCTCCAGCGTTCTTCAGACCGAATGGCATAGTGACATAACAAAAGCACCCGAATGGGGTGATGAAAGCTGTTTTAATTTCGTCGGGTCCAAACAGACGGATCTGATGATACCCGGAATAGGCGTCCAGAAAGGACAAATGCTCACATCCCGCAGTCGAATCGACTATCTGATCGATGCGAGGGAGAGGAAAGTGATCCTTCGGGCAAGCCCGATTGATATGCTTGAAGTCGATGCACATGCGAAGTGAGGTGTCCTTCTTAGGGACCATGACGACGTTATCTAACCACTCGGAGTGGTAAATCTCTCGGATAAACTCAGCTGCCAGGAGCCGAGCCACTTCTTCACCGATTGCTTTTCTCTTCTGTACGGCGGACCGTCGAAGATGTTCCTTGACCAGTTTTTTCTTTGGGTCGACTCACAAACGATGCTCAGCCAGTTCCCTGGGAACACCCAGCATGTCAGAAGGTTTCCATGCAAAGACGTCCCAGGTCTCACGGAGGAACTGGATGAGCGATTCTTCCTATTTGGAGTCGAGAGTCGTTGAAATGTGAGTCGGAGCAGCGTTGGGATCAGTCGGGTGGATATGAACCGGTTTCGTTTCACCGGACGACTGAAATGCTGAATCCGTTGCAGGCTTCTTAGCTCGCAGCAAATCACTCGGATCTGCATTTTTCTGATACTCCTACAATTCCACTACTGCCATCTGGGCATCAGCAATTTTTGAGCCCTTCTGGAAACACTCTTATGCCTTCTTTCGATTGCCAGTGATAGTGATCACTCCCTTGGGACCAGGCATTTTCAATTTGAGGTACACATAGCATGGTCGAGCCATAAAAGCAGCAGCGTAAGCGGCCTGCCCGAGAATGGCGTGATAAGCACTCTGGAAATCCACCACTTCAAATGTCAACTTTTCTTTGCGGTAATTCTTGTAATCAGCTAAAACCACGTCAAGAGCAATCTGGCCGAGTGATTCAGCCTTCTTGCCTGTAATGACTCCATGGAAACTCATATTGCTTTCACTGAGTCTGGACATCGGAATGCCCATCCCTTTCAATGTTTCTGCATACAGAATATTCAGGCCACTGCCACCATCCATAAGAACTTTAGTCAGTCGAGTGCCTTCGACAACTGGATCGACCACCAAAGCTTGCCTCCCAGGGGTGGCTATGTGTGTCGGGTGATCAGACTGGTCGAATGTGATGGCAGTCTGAGACCATTTCAAATAACTGGGCGTCACCGGAGCAACCATATTCACTTCTCTGTTAATCACTTTCAGTCGACTCTTACTCTCAACATCAGCACAAATCATCAGAGTGGAATTGACGTGAGGGTAACCATCATCACTCTCCTCCTTTTCCTCAACTTTGTCTGACTCTTTTTCCTTGTCTTTGTGCTGTTTATACCGGAACTGCTGGATCAGGAGCCGACACTGCCGAGTGGTATGCTTCGGGTAAATGACTTTACCCTCCTCATCTTTCTTTGTGTGGATGTGGCACGACAAATCTAGCACATCATTTCCATCTTGATCTTTTATCTTCTTAGGGTTCCATGGCCCCTTGGGCTTCCCTTTGGGTTTTCCTTGAGTCACGGCTAAGGTTTCCCCAGGAGCAGCTGGCTCGGCTTTGCGCTTCGCTTGGAGTTTCCTCCTCCGGTTTCATGGGCGACTGATTTGTGCTTGCCACTCCGGAGCCGATCCTCTTCTTCACCATTAGCATACTTGGTGGCAATCTCCATCATTCGACTCGAGACATGTCTCCGTCCGACCAAACTTCAAGTTCAACTCTCGATATTTGACGCCTTCCTTGAAGGCATAAACTGCTGGTGATCGGACACGTTCTCAAGCTGTGTGATGCGGTGTGATCCATCTCTGGATATAATCCCTCAAAGTTTCATTTGTCTTCTGCACACAGGATTGTAGCTATGTCAACCCTGCTGGTCGTTTGCATGTCCCTTCAAACGTTCTGACAAACACTCGGGCAAGATCTTTCCAAGTGTAAATGCTGCCGGGTGCGAACTGATTCAGCGACGCTTTGTGTCGTGGAATTGTCACGGCAGATGTCCTTAGTGTCAGGACTTAGTCGCGAGGCCAACGCATCTATGTGGTAGCTTGAGAGGGGTTGAGCGGAATCGAGAGACTCAACACAAGACAGGGATAGACAGCTTCGGGCCCCGGGAAACATCATCCGGTAAAAACCCTACATGCTGTTTAAGGCTAGGTCTCATTATCATCACGAGGGAGTCGCTGTAAACCGGCTCTCCTCTTTGTGTCTAGCCCTAAGATTGTTTTCTTCTTGCTTGTAGCTTCTCTCCTTTGGGGAGCCCTGCCCCTCCTTATATAAGTTGAAGGGGCGGGTTACATATGGAGTCCTACTAGGATTAGGACAAACCTATCTCTAATACAAACCGGATACAAGTCCAGGTCTTAACTCCTTGTAAGACAAATATTCCTTATGCCTTTCCTTATAAACCGGCCCACCGTAGTTGAACCGGTCTTCATGAACCGCCAGTCGGGCCACCAGGTCTTGTCGCTCCTCTGACCCGCCTACCGGATTACCAATGAACCGTAAACCGCCAGGTCGCCAGTGAACCGCCAAGTGCCAGCGGGTTCTTCAGGTAAACTGCCAAGTCCGGCCGGGTTATACTTCAGGCAGTTTACGCCACGAGGTATATCCCGACATTAGCCCCCAGTTTAATTTGGATTTATCCATGTTAAACTGATCCTGTGAAATAAACACAAGAACAAACTTGACAGATTATGCTCCGGGTTAAGAATTCTTGTAAACCAGCATCTGATCATCCTTAAATCCTTGTCATTTCCTCCTTCTAGAAAATCCGGGTCAACAAGCCAGCTTCATACTCAATTTGCTGACATTGATTTCTCCCAGAGAAAATTTGTGAAGAATAATCCACTTGAGTCAGCCTTCAATGCTCTGATTTGACAAAAATATTGGTCTTCAAATATTCCACTGATACCAGCCGGCTGGAAAATGTAAAACTTCCCGGTTTATGATTACCATCATTGTCGGCTTATAAAAACTGATAATTCCGGGTCATGATTATTGATGACGCCGGGTTGCAGACACGGTCGCAATGATTGGTGATGCCGGGTCAATCCGTTTTGCTCAAAATGCAGAGACTTTGAAAATAGTTCTTCGATAATAATATAATACCAGTAGCTCCCAAATCTTGAGCGAGAACAAAGTGATGGCTTAAGACTTGATTCAATATAAATACTGCCACTTAAGAAGAAATCCATGTTGTTCATCCCAGTCACTTAGTAAAAACTGAATACTCCATATTATGTAGCCCCCAAGTGCGGGGTTGTCATGCTTGCAAAGAACTCGGGACTTGTAATTGTCTTACTCATAAAAACTTCAGCCGATGTAGCCTCCAAGGACCGGGTCATTATGCTATAATGAGCTGGGATTTGAATTGTTGATGAGCAATTGGTAGCCCCCAAGGGCGGCTCATTATAATATGATGAGTCGGGTCTTCAATAATATGAGCAAAAAATTACTTTGCATTAGCCCCCAAGTGTCATGGTGCATGCTTGCAGCGACATGATACTTGCATATTTGATATAATCTCAACTTAAATAATGTAGCCCCCAAGTGCCGGGTCATAAGCCTGCAGCAACTCGGGACTATTCCCTCCATTGTAGAATAAATCATACCCATTGATGAAATAATAGCCATTGCGCTGAAGCGACTTTGAAAACCTCAATCATAATATTGGTTATTGATAACCAAAATAAAAATCTAGCCATGTTGGCTATTCAATATAATATAATTTGGTATGAAAAACCTTATTCATTTAATATCATAATGAAAATTCAGCCAAGTTTGGCTAGTTGAATAATATAACCCAATGATTTATAAGCACATGATTCTAATGGCGCAATCCAAATATTTACTGGCGACTTATAGTCCAAAACCAGGCCGGGTTAACAAACACCGGATAATTTCTCATCATATACTGGCGACTTATCGTCTTAAAGCCAGGCGGTTTAATAAACATCGGATAATTTATCATCATGCTTTATTCAACCTGTCTCTGCATACAACAAGTTTAAAGTGTCCTGGCGGTTTACCACCGGACGGGTCATAATGCCCAACATATAACCCAGGTTTATAACCAAGGTCGCACTTTAATAATAATCAATGAAATATATCATACCTGTGACATTGAATCACATCATTGGTTTACCAATTTTTTGTAGTAAGTGTGATGACCCCAATCTTGAATAATGATAACTCCTTTCATACCGTGTCGGTTTATGATAAAACCGTGCGGGTTGTGATAAACACCGGTTTAACCATATATAATATCATGGCGACTTCGTAGTCAAACCAGACCGGCGGATAGTCTCCGGATTATGATTTGATCATGTCTTGACAATTTGTAATTGAAAGTCAAGCGGGTTAATGAACACCGGTTTACTCCATAATAAGATGGTAACATCAAACCCAGATAGTCTCCGGATTAGGATTTGACCGTGTTCCGCCAATTTGTAATTGACAGTTTGAACCAGATTAACAATGTCGGTTTAAAAACGCAACAGAAGTAAACGTTCTTTAGCAAAAAAGAACAGAATTCAAGTAAAGGCAAAATAAAACCATTGCAAATGAGGCTTTACTGAGCCGATCAGATGGTGTTACCATGGTCGGACACGACCAAGCTCCCAATAAGGTGTAGCCATGGTTCAAGTCAGCCAAGTCCCCAACTGAAACCGTGGCATTATGCCGATCAAGTGGCGTGGCAATGGTTCGGGTTCGACCAAGCCCCCAAGTGACTCTATGGCCTTAGGCCGATCAAGAGACGTGACTGGTTCATACTTGACCATGTCCCCAAGTGATCTGGTGGCTTTCGCCTATCAAAAGGTGTTGCATTGGTTCGGACACGACCAAGCCCCCAAGTGATGTTGTGGCACTAGGCCGATCAAGAGGCGTGGCTATGGTTCAGACATGACCAAGCCCCCAAGTGATCAATAATATGATAAGCCAATAAGGCATGATACCCATGTTTGAACCGCGCATCTTGGCAGCAGGTCCTATTTGGCACCTTTTAACTTATTGTAAGAGAAAAATCCTTCTTGAACCGGACATTAAACCGGATATTGAGAGCTTCAAAGCTTTGTGGGAGACATCTTTACCTTGAACCGGATTTTAAACCGGAATATTCATTTTCAGCCGGAAATTTTCCGACAGGCTTTAAATTTGCACCAATATGGCGGTTTAGGGTCCTGCATTAGATAACTTTGCAAGCCAGAGTAATCGCTCTTTTAAAGAAAGCAATATATAATATAAAAATATCGGATGGATTTCACCCGATATGCCGGGCTAGTGGTTATCCACCGCAGAGTTGATGATCACCATGGTGAAGCCGTTCAACAACAAGCAGGTGCGGACAGCGACGCATGATGACGCTTAACGCATACTTCATTGGCACAGCATGGCACCATCTTTATAATAAATTATTGTCCTGGCATTTTTTGTCGGATGAAACTGATGGCGCAAACCAAATTTTGATAACCGGGTCCGCCACATAACCTGACTTTCCGTTTTGTCTCTATGATCTTTCTTCGGACGGACTATGCCATCACACACGTAATAACCTCCAGTTTTATCGATCAGGAGATTGCAATTATTCCTCATACGGCAGACGGTCACAAGATTCATCCTTCAGTCAGACCACACTCATCCTGGTCGGGCCCGCTTGCCGGTAGTATGTCCTTATCTCCTGTGAAGGCACTTATTTCACCGCTATCTCCATGGCAACCAGCCCGGTGAGTTAGCACTCAAGCCGGAGTAAACCGACCGGCGGTTTAAGGACCGGCGGCGGCGGTGAGTCAAGTGGGTCAACGAACCTCGCCAAGGGCCGGTCCACAGAAGCAGAGGCCACGGGTGGTTCAACAGCAACGGAGGCGAGGCAACTTTGTCAACGGTGATTTAGAGCGGAAGTAACACGCAGGAAAACCGGTCACGAAGGCAAGGCCACAACAGAAACATCCCTTGTCCACAAACACAAACAGAGGCATAACCCAGCCGGGACCGACGTGCAGTGTTGGCGCGGCTGCAGGGATGGTCCTGACGGCGAAGGCGAGCCAGCGACGACAGCTTGGAGCCACTCGGAGCAAGACCCTCCTGACGATTCAGAGCAAGGCCGAGGCCGCGACGGCAGAGGACGGCGAACCGGCGATGGCAGAGGAGCGGCCGAGGCCGCGACGGCAGAGGGCGGCGAACCGGCGATGGCAGAGGAGCGGCCGAGGCCGCGACAGCAGAGGGCGGCCAGCTCAAAGGCGGACCCGGTTAAAGACAGAGACGGAGGGACTCCGAGCCAGAGCTGCTGCGGCCACGGCGAACCACGGCGGAGGCAGCGGTGGCGACTTGCGCCCATGTGGGCGAGGCAAGGGCGACGCGGAGGCGAAACGACAAAGCAGCGGCGATTCAGCGCGGTGTGACGAGGTGGCGTCAGCCACAGAGAAGACAGACCGTCGGCGGGGGCAACTCACAGGGCCGGGGTGACTTAGCCCCGTTGCAGAAGCGGAAGGTGAGGCCGAGCCAGAAGAGGCCGCAATGACCTGATGTTATACATGGCAGCTCAGGGCCGGCGATTCAACGGCAGACGGCCGTGTGGTGAACCGACGCAGCACGGGCGCCTCGAGGGCGGATTAACGCAGAGAACGGCGGAGGCACTCCGGTCAAGGCCACAGCTGGCAATTGGGCGGCTCAGCGACTCCAGCGGGGTGGCTTAACATGGCCGTTCTGATGGCTTGCGGTGCTCGGATGCTGCAACGAGGGCGCTCTGGTGGGTCAACATAGCACATCAAAGCGATGGGTTGGAGAGGTGTAGCTGTGACCGATGCGTGCTTCGACTCAAAGGCAGGTGAATCGGAGCTGGATGCACTGCCGGCTTGCAGCTGCGGGTTGGGCTCGGGGACGGACGGTGGCGGCGCATAAAATAATTTCCAAAGAGTTTCCTTCAAACGCCGTCTTCTATTTGTTTTATTTGCCTTCCATCATGCAAGGAGCAAAAAGTAGTTCTCCACAGCCGAATTGATTCTAGCTCTTCACGTGGTGGTGACAGCAACAACAGTTAATGTTCTTAGGTATGTCCACTCCGCTCAAATAACCAAGGTTCGAGGCGCTTCGGTACAGCCAGGGGTCGATTGGTTCCCAATAAACAAAAGCGTCTTAAATCCGTACTTGGTAGGAAATATCAGCGGTGCCCGGACCCATCCAACAGCCACTCGGAATCGATCTGTCAACCATGAACCGGACTGAATTTTGTGGCAACCACCTAATAACAATCGGACCCGGCCGTCGAATCCGTAGTAAAACTCACCAATGATTGCGGTGGATTCACGTAGCATATTGTGCGTGGCGGAAACGCTCCTGTCAATCTCGGCGACTTGCGTAAAACAAACATGCCTCAGCCTTACTTTTCTTGAATTTTAAATCTCAGACTAACAATCCGGACCGATGAACTTCAACACTGATATAAATCCTTTCAAACCGGCTCTTCTTCATCCGGAAATTTGCGAGCTTTTCAATCCCTAGAAGAGATTCCTTCAAGAACTCAACACCACCGTGCGCAGGCCCCACGGTGGGCGCCGAACCCTCCAACATCATAGGCAGGTGTTTCATAGCCACTTCATCATTACTGCCGCCTATCTGAACGGCCACTCGGTAGTCCTCAAGCCAAGTATCAGGCTTGGACTCACCAGTGAACTTACTGACTCCAGTCGCCAACCTGAAGTTGGGAGGAATCACCGCGGCCCTGATGGCTCTGCTGAAGCACTCTCATCCTGAGACGCGCGCTCTACTGCTGGTGGGTACATCTCTATCATGACCTTCTCGGTGAGCTCTGTTCCTGTCGACCAAACCTTGAACGAGAATAGATCTTGCATCAAAGCCTGTCTCCCTGGGGTCGATTGGAATCCTTCGCCCCGGTATTTGTGAGGCGCTGTCATCCTGCTGTCGAGGCACATATGATCCACTCCTTGGGGGAGGAGTGGGCACTCGACAACGATCATCTCGATCGAGTTGGTGATCATACTGCTCACGGTTCATGTACTGATCACGTCGGTCACCATGTCCCTCACGCCTCGGGGGCGATCTTGGGCTGTGAGCCGACTGGACTGTATCTGCAATAACGGACCTGCTATGGATTCTATTCCGTGACTGCGACACAGCCGTATTCTGCTCTCCCGCTGCCCGGAGTAAAGCTCTTATCTGCATTAAACCTCTGCCGACTTCTGACTGGGAGGGCTGAATTGACTCTGCTATTCGAGCTGCAGCTGTAAGATTTTGAATCGGAGTTCGATATACCTGAGTCGGAGGTGGAAAAAGTTGGCGTCGACTGGATTCTTGAACCCTTTGCCGCGCACGCTCGTCGAGTACTCGCTGGAGATTTTCCAGTCGAGTGCGCTCAGCCAGATTGGCCAGGCGCGCGTCCTCCAAGGCCCGGGCCTCGGGGGTTTCTCCAACAATAGGAGTGTGAAGAGCATCCATGTTCCGGCGGCGAAGCTCTTCCCTCTGCTCCGAAGAGAGGGGCTCGGGGCGGTATTCCTCATGAGCATGCGATGGATCGCCTCTGCCGTCGCCGCCGTCGGTGCGAGGGAAGCCGGGAGGACTGCAAGGTCCATCGACCATCAGGACCTCCGCCGCTGGATCATCTTTGTCGCCTTTCGGATGCGGTCTCTGCGGAGCCAGTCGACAGATCGAACAGGCCGTACAGAGATCCGTCGGGCTCGATCGCCGCGACTTGAGGGTGGCCGTTTAGCGAGCCACTGCGTGCATCACCCATCGCTGAAGCCTTGACCGACCGGAGCGCTTGCGCCGGCGGGCGATGGGGAGGGAGGACGCCACAGGTGCCGACCGATACTGGGTCGTTGGCTGCCTCAGGAGGACGCCGCGGACGCACGCGCGAAAGTGCGTTGCCCCGTGGATGGGGAGTGCATCGACGTCAAGTGGAGCCTCCTGAAGCCAAGCGGAGTCGTCGGCGACGAACACGAGCGCGCCGAGACGGATCTCACGGCCCTCAGCCAAACCTCCGCCTGAAACCATGATGAAGGGGATCGGAAAAATTGCAACTTCTCCAACAAGTCGCTAAGACACCTGCCCCATGGTGGGCGCCAACTGTCGTGGTTCTGAGTCTGACAGTAGAATAGGGGGGTAGGAATGTAGAGGCAAGATCTTAGCTATGGAGGAGTTGTACACGCTGGTTTTACGAGTTCAGGCCCTTCTCGGAGGAAGTAACAGCCCTACGTCTCGGAGCCCGGAGGCGGTCGACTGGATTATACGCGTGTGAGTTACAGGGGGTGCGAACCCTTGTCCCAGAGGAGGGGGGTGGCTTATAGAGTGCGCCAGGACCCCAATTCCCCTCCGTTACGTAGGATTCACTGTACATAAAGAGGTGGTGTTACAGGTAACGCCTGTATTGAAATGATGTAAATGGTCATTAAATATCTGAGTGAATGCTCGACCATTGCTGCGCAGGGCGGCTTTAGGTCTTCTTATTGTCGAGTGGTTTGATGGTCGAGTGAGCTGGATAAAGTGAGATCTCCGAGTGGATGGTAGGTCGAGTGGACTTCACTCGACACCCTTACTGGATCCCTTCTTCTGATACTTGAACTTCTTTGTTCTTAGGACTAGGACCTTGGGTAGGATGTATAGGTCAGGCCTATTACCCTAACCTAGGTTTATGTCTACATCATTTGGTTCAGGTTCTTTTTGGTCCTTGCGGGCTTTCCTCTGCATTTGGAACAAGTCAATATAGATCTGATAATATGGTACAGCGAAAAGAGTGAAACAGCAACTAATTACAAGAGCCTCACAGTGTGCAATATAGCTACGAGATCCTGTCATCTGTTGGAATTTCACTTTCGTACGGTTGGCCTTGTTCTTTAAACAGTTCACCTACAAGAAGATAGATTTGTATGGCTCATGCGTAAATAGGACTTCAACATGTGATCTGATCACACACACACACACACACACATATATATATATATATATATATATATATATATATATATATATATATATAATGTACCGATACTTGGATCGGACCCGGTGTTTAACGAGGCCTCTCCAGTCTTCATCGAGATATATTTTCCACTGGAGATGTTTGGGCAAGTTCACCGTTAGCCTTATGCTCAAAGTGAGTTTTCCTCAAGTTATACCGATCTTGTCATGAGCAGACTTGGAAACATGTGTGCAAGCTTGTATGGTTGAATCATCTTGGCTATCCAACTTGAACCTCATCTGTTGAAAATTATGAGAGTCTCATTATCAGCAACCTAGAAAGTATTGGACAGAGCAAGACGATATTACTAGTTTCCATACATAACCATACTTATAGATAAATGGTCGAGGAAGGTGTTGAACTGGGTTTCGTCTTTGTCATTCCTGTACTGAATCCATGTTGGGAGGATACGTACATGACACCTAACAGCAACCGCTGCCTCTGATACTAACTTGGCTGACTCTGTAGCATCACGTGGCCTTTTTAAACCTGCCTCAAAACGGATCTCCATTCTTCCTCCTCTAGATTTAGTTAACCTATCGAGCATTATCCCTGATGTTTGTTTCCTCCTGCGCCTAGGTGCTAGTCCAACAACAAACATAGGAAGTGTTAGTGTAAATCAAACTGTGAGACTACATATAAAGAAGCATGCAAGTGTAACTTGACTCCAGCAACTACCTTTTGTTGAAGCTCACAAAGTTCATCTGATCTTGCCAACTCATCTTGTGTCAAGAGTGCTTCGGAAGTAGTGTCAGGTGACAAGGGAGATTGGGAACGTGCTGCTAGCTGAGTTGACAAACGAGTAAATAGTGCAGCTGGTGGTACTGTGGAAGGTGTTGCAACAATTAGGGTTGTCTCTGCTTGTTTGGTGGCAGGTATTTGTTTCTGTTTGGCTTGTTCTGCAGCTCGTGTAGCATGGGATACCCTGTCGGTACAATTTTCCGCTGGACTTTGACCTTCTATTGCACCATCAGTACCAGCAGAATCTGCAGGATTGTTCCGCTTCCCTTTCCCTGTCGTTCTGTCTTGCTTCCTCTTTCTCTGTGCCATGTTAAGTCAAGCCGACAAGAAAAACGAATAACAATTTAGTTCTTCAGAACAAATATACTTTGATGTAAGAACATGGTGTGATAGATGATATTGTATGTTCTAGAAACAGGAACACGTGTCTTAGTCACAAGTATAATGTGTAAAGTAAGCAGATACAATTCAACAAAATTAGAAGCAATACAAGCTAGACATCATACATAACACGCAACCACATATAACAGTGCCAAGTTAGAGGGAGCACCTATGATGGTGCACTAGGGGAGACATGCTCATCACCAACACAGCTATGTTGAGTGTCTATGCATGTGTTGTCTTGGAAATCATCTTGGGGGGATGGAGGAGTAGAATATGTAGAGGCCCTCCATTTGGAAGGAGCACCTTCATCCGCTGCCTTGCTAACTTCCTTCCGCTTTATTGATTTTGAATTGTCAAGTAAAACCGACAAGAAAAAGCAATAAAATTCACTCTTCAGAACTCATTCGTGCATGATACTGACGATCACTACTTTGATGTAAGGCAAACACATGATTCCAAGATGGAATAATACGAAAAACAGGACGTCATGGCATATTCACAACTGTTTGTGTAAACTAAGAAGAAACCATTTCACCAAATAAGAAGCAATGCAAGCTAGACACCACGTGAAAGATGCAACCAATATGACTCTGCCAAGTTAAAAGTGTCCCATCATAAATGGCATTTCAACAAATTAGAAGCAGCGCATGCTATAAATCATATCAAAGATGCAACTAATATCACACTGCATATACTGAAGGTGTCTCGTCATATTGATTTATGCGGGATACAAAAAAAACAATAGTTTTATGTGAGGACATGCTTAATAGGCAGATGTACTATGTACTAAATACAGGAAGACATGTCACATTAACAGGTATAATGTATAAGCTAAGCAGAATAGCACATGCAGTTTAACCACATTGGAAGAATTACAATCTAGACACCATATGCAACATGAAACCACATATCACACTGCCAAGTTAGAGCAAGGACCTATGATGCTTGTGTAGGGGAAATGCGGTAATCAACTACAAAGCTATGTTCACCATCTTCATCTAGCCTTGCTGTTTCTTGAGAATCATGTCGGGAGGCTGACGCTGCATTCTTTAAATGAGGAGTATTCCGCTTTCCTGACTGCCTCATCATAAGTGATTGATGAGGGATACACAAGAACATTAGTTTGATGTAAGAACATGGTTAATAAACAGATGTACTAGTATGTACCAAAAATAGAAAGGCATGTCATATTCAAAGGTATAATGTGTAAGCTAAGCAGATGCAATTTAACCAAATTGGAAGCAATACAAGCTAGACATTGCTACCTCTTGAGCACTGCGTTGGTTTTCCCTTGAAGAGGAAAGGGTGATGCAGCAAAGTAGCGTAAGTATTTCCCTTAGTTTTTGAGAACCAAGGTATCAATCTAGTAGGAGGCTACGCGCGAGTCCCTCGCACCTGCACAATACAAATAAATCCTCGCAACCAACACGATAAGGGGTTGTCAATCCCTTCACGGTCACTTACGAGAGTGATATCTAATAGATATGATAGGATAATAATTTTGGTATTTTTGTGATAAAGATGCAAAGTAAAATAAAAGCAAAGGAAATAACAAAGTGTTGGAAGATTAATATGATGAAGATAGACCCGGGGGCCATAGGTTTCACTAGTGGCTTCTCTCAAGAGCATAAGTATTTTACGGTGGGTGAGCAATTCATGTTGAGCAATTGACAAAATTGAGCATAGTTATGAGAATATCTAGGTATGATCATGTATATAGGCATCACGTCCGAGACAAGTAGACCGACTCCTCCCTGCATCTACTACTATTACTCCACTCATTGACCGCTATCCAGCATGCATCTAGAGTATTAAGTTCATGAAAACAGAGTAACGCCTTAAGCAAGATGACATGATGTAGAGGGATAAATTCATGCAATATGATAAAGACCCCATCTTGTTATCCTCGATGGCAACAATACAATATGTGCCTTGCTGCCCCTCATCACTTTGGGAAAGGACACCGCAAGATTGAACCCAAAGCTAAGCACTTCTCCCATTGCAAGAAAGATCAATCTAGTAGGCCAAACCAAACTGATAATTCGAAGATACTTGCAAAGATAACCAATCATACATAAAAGAATTCAGAGAAGATTCAAATATTGTTCATAGGTAATCTTGATCATAAACCCACAATTCATCAGTCTCAACAAACACACCGCAAAAAGAAGATTACATCGAATAGATCTCCGTGAGAGAGGGGGAGAACATTGTATTGAGATCCAAAAAGAGAGAAGTAGCCATCTAGCTACTAACTATGGAACCGAAGGTCTGAGGTAAACTACTCACACTTCATCGGAGAGGCTATGGTATTGATGTAGAAGCCCTCCGTGATGGATGCCCCCTCCGGCGGAGCTCCGGAATAGGCCCCAAGATGGGATCTCGTGGGTACAGAAGGTTGTGGCGGTGGAATTAGGTTTTTGGCTCCGTATCTGATCGTTTGGGGGTACGTAGGTATATATAGGAGGAAGAAGTACGTCGGTGGAGCAACATGAGGCCCACGAGGGTGGAGGGCGCGCCCTGGGGGGGTGGGCGCACCCCCTACCTCGTGGCCTCCTGGAAGCTTCTCTTACGTAGGGTCCAAGTCTCCTGGATCATGTTCGTTCCAAAAATCACACCCCCGAAGGTTTCATTCCGTCTGGACTCCGTTTGATATTCTTTTTCCGTGAAACTCTGAAATAGGCAAAAAAACAACAATTCTGGGCTGAGCCTCCGGTTAATAGGTTAGTCCCAAAAATAATATAAAAGTGGATAATAAAGCCCAATATTGTCCAAAACAGTAGATAATATAGCATGGAGCAATCAAAAATTATAGATACGTTGGAGACGTATCAGACATCCGACTGGAGTGGTAAGCATGATCATCTAGGACCTGAGAGCCTGGTGGGAGGCGGGCTGCTTCGCCACCATCGCGGCTTTTTAGTTGGCTTCCAGGTGATGCCTCTCTTTCTTTGGGCTTGTCACCGCCTGGCCCAAAGGCCCTGACTAGCTATTTGTCTTCTGGTGCTCATGGGATGGTGGTTCATGTAAAAAAAATATTTTTTTTATCTTAATAAAGACCGACTTCGGCCTTTCGAATACAAGCTAGACACCATATGGAACATGCAACCACATGACACCGTGGAGTTAAAGCAAGCACCTGGGATGGTGGTTTATGGCGAGCGAGATCATCAACTCCAGAGCTATGTTCCCCGTCTCCATCTGCTGACACTACACCCTTTATAGTCTTGAAACGTGTCTGGCTTAGCCGCGTACCATGCAGGAGCGACTTCTCTCTTATCTTTTCTGCTTCTGTCAAGGCAGTCTGAAATACCCTTGCATAAGAACACAATAGTGAGAGTATGGGTGAAGTGTATGCAGAACTAGTGCCCTGTAAAAGTAGTAGATAGCAGGTGGCTGAAAAATAAATGACAGGAGACATATGATAGCTCTACAACATTGCATGGCAAACAAAATTAGATTCTACTCTGTATGATTTTCTAATATATGAGCACATGAAATGCAGGTACTCCTCCAGCACACCACCAGATGTGGTCATGTCAAGATAACAGTTGACTGAAAATGAATAGGCCAGTCGATTTTTTTAATGAACCGTCCGATCTATAAGGAACTGGAAGATGGCCTTCGTCTACCTCCCGGCAGTCACTGTTGACGATCTTTCTCGAACCGCCAGCAACCACCGGCCCAGATCCCTGCCTCCGCCGCCCCGCCATCCCCTCGACCTCACACCACCGCCGTGCTTGGCAGCGCCCCCAGGCCATCCCTTTAATCCCGGCCGACCTCCAGATCGGGCGCCAGTAGCTCTAGGCCCCACATGCCCCTAAGATAAACACCGAGGCGCTGCTTCCCCGGCGTAATAGGCGGACTAGCGCCTGTTACGCTGGGGAATGCTTCCGTTAATTGGGAATCAACTGACCAGGAATTGAAATTCAGGGGGACGACGGACCTCTAGCTAAGGTGAAATAGTATATGAGGAGAAACCTTGTGCATCGCGAGTTTCTAGGAACATCTAGTATCAATAAGAAGCGGTCAACTAGTGTCTTCTGTGGGATGAATACCGTGCAAGCAGACATGTAAGATTTGCACGAATAAGGGAAGAGGAGTACCCTTATCGGTTGCCAGCGTGGTCTCCTCCTTATGTCGCGGTGATCTTCTTTTTATCCCGGGGGAAACGATGTTTTGGAGAACCGTGGATTCTTGGACGAACCCATGGCCAAATTGTTGACTGTGTTGTCGTGGCCGTATGTCGGCGGAGGGGAAGCAAATCTGAGGCGGCGAAGGACGGCGTAGCAGGAACAACTCCGGTGCGTTGGAGGGTGGCGAAGTTGGAGCGGCAGCGATGAGGCGTAGGACGGCGTGGTTGAACTGGCTAGGGTACGGATGGCTCGGCCTCGGCTTCAACTACTAGCCGTGGAGGGCATTGCGGTTGAGGTTGCGGTGGACGACGACGTCGGCATATCGGCTCCGGCGTGGAGGAGGGCGGCGGTTGATGGTGGGAATGGGGTGGCTACGGAGGACACCTGGGTTTCGCGGCTGGTGGAGAGGTAGTTTTTGCGCCCACGGAGTATGAATGGGGAATCGGATGGGTGGGCGGGGGGGGGGGGGGAGGGGGAGAACCATGCTTCGTCTGGGACGCGCTTGTTTTTGGCTTTATTGAACAGAAGATGGGACACGCTTGTTTGAAATTTGAGGAAAGTACAAACTTTGCCCCCCCCCCTCCTTAAATTTCGGACCTACTGCAGGTCGGGGGTAGGATGGTAATCCCAGGTGTCCCAAATAGTGGGCGGGAGCGATTTCAGCTGCGCGCATGTGTGCTTAGGCGGCCATTGTGTATGAATGTTTTTCAGAGGCGGTTGCGTGGCGTCTAGATGAAGCTACAAACCTACCCCGGTTTAGACCTTTGGATGTTGGGCCGGTAGGTCACGGGTCGGCGTTATTAGAAAATTAATTTCCTTGTACTACCAAACATTGTTCTCCACGCTGTTTCAAGTAGTAGAGGCTCTTTTGGCGCTTCGTTCGAAATTTTGAAACACAAGCATTCACATTTAAAGTACTCTTGAACTTTGAGGATTGACCTAAATAGACAACATTAAATTTGACCTTGTATGTTTGAAAACCTCATTAAATTATCTGCTTCTTTTTGAAATTTTGACACTTAGAAAATCCTATAACTACGATTATTTTGGAATGGAGGAGCTAAATTAGAATCTATTTTGTACACGACTACATATGCTATTATGTACAAAATCAGAGCAAAGATTGGTGCCCCCATAATTTAGGTATGATTTACAAACGCCATGATATCAAATTCAAATAATTGAATGGACTTCATGTTGAATTCGATTTTTTTAAACCACCTTAAGTTGAATTCAAATGTATGCTAGTTCATAGGTAGCTATTTACAATGTTCATTGTGTAACTTGTATAATATGCTTTACACACACAACATGAACTATACTCACGGTTATATTCGATTGCTAAAGCGATGCATTGTCTGGAGTTCAAAATACTAACTATGTGGATCAATTGTGTCGAATAATAACATAGACATTCTCAAATTCGATAGAATCTAGATATCTGATGGATCAATGACCGTTCTTTACGCGAATTGCAAATATCATGATCCCATCCTAATATTTGGATACAATTTATATCTTTAATCAATGTGTACAACAGTCTTGTACGTGTAGTTTCACTCTCCATCGGTGGTCTCTCACACATGCTCACACACTCTCTTCTGAGGTGTCTTTCTCGCACACATGCTCTCGATATAACCCTCCTTCCCTCTTGTAACCATTTACTACTGTTTTCACTAACCTTTATCACAAGCACTCTTCCTCTCGCAAGCATACACACGCACAATCCCCATCGACCCTTTCTATATACATAGACCTGCCTACGTGTCTCCTGTACGCACATTATCTTTAGGCATGTCTCTCACGCATTGTCTCACACCTTTCTTCCTAATCAACGAGTATGATTCTAGCAGAGCATTCTGGAGGATGCCCCTTAAAGTTAGGTTGGATGAATAGTAATATCAGAGATAAAGGGGTTACCTTAGTCCGAGAACCCAGGGTTACAAATCCTAGCCGGCTTTATCAGTGGACATAGAGTCCTTCACAATTATGCTATCTTTGTCTTGTAAGACTAGTCATCCATGGGTTTCCCTAAATGCGTCACGGGTCGACCAATGTGGCGTGGGACGGAACCGAACGAAGGGCCTCACCTCGACCCACCGGACCTCACGCGGTGACACACCCTCTGCCCCCATGTCTCGTTATCTTCTCATACCCACACATACCAAAACAGACACCACACACAAAAAATATATTCTCATGGTGCCTCTATCCACTACCCCCTTGCATATACACACTCAAGGGAATCTCTCGTCGTGATGTCATATTCGTCTCTCTCTCTCTCTTTAGACCACTCTCATTTCTCGTGCTATCTCTCCCATGCCCCCATGTCGGCCCCTCTATCCATGCCTCTCTCAAATACGTAATACACACACATACCTCTCTAGGCCCTGCCAAATGCATCAACTACACATTCACACATGTTACATCACGTACCCCATTGATCTAAAAAGCCCTCTCTTCACGTTTATTTCGCATACAACATACCTTTTGAATAAAGTGTGGCCAAAAAATATTTTAGAATGTCTACATATATACAACATTACAAAGTTATATGGAGGAGTATGAATGCTTGCATTGCATGGTGCCCACAATGATATTTATTCCAAGACCTGTGAATTTGTATATTTTTATACTATATATAAAGGTAGTCATAATAAAGAGAAACGAAGAGCATCTCTCTCTCCATCGCATACCCCCCTTTACGCCCCTTTCAGGTACGCACAAAAACTATCTCCAGGTCCTCTAAAAGTAAGCCCCCAGCATATTCATGCATGTTTCATCTTTCTCTCGCGATATATACAATGATGATCATTGTATTTGAACGAAAGCACGATACGTACATTGGACTTCAGACTCCACTCATTACGGTCACCATTTACATTTTGTGGTTATTATACAGTCACGGGCTCACTGTACAACTCTATATTTGCTCAAGACACGACTAGTTGACCAGTTAAACACTCCACGTGGCACCTCTAGTGTTGCATCACATTATCTCACTACCATCGAGCCCACCTGTCGGCTTGTATCTACTCTACATCTACACTTTTATAAAATACTAGCAATATGCCCATGCGCTGCACGGAACATCAAGATGCATTTGTATGAGTAGTTTATCTTGTGGGAGAAAAGGATGAACCAGGGAAGGCCTTATTTGCAAGTGTGGAGAGGGGTGTGGGTATATTTTTGCAAAATTGGCATAGTTTCCTTCCTATCCGTCAGATATAGGTCGGACGGCCTATATTGCAGGATGGCAGGCACACGATCATCACCGACTATGCTTTTTATAAGAGTAGGGATAAAATACACTCTTATAAAAAACAGAGTTGGTGATGATGGTGTGCCTGCCATCCTGCAATATAGGATGGCAGGCACACGATCATCACCGACTATGCTTTTTATAAGAGTAGGAATAAAATACACTCTTATAAAAAACAGAGTTGGTGATGATGGTGTGCCTGCCATCCTGCAATATAGGTCGTTTGATTTATATCTGACGGATAGGAAAAGAAACTATGACAATTTTGTCTAAGATGTACCCACACACCTCTCCACATTTGCAAATAAGGCCTTCCCTAGTTCATCCTTTTCTCTCACAAGAGAAACTAGTCATACAAATGCTTCTTGATGTTACGTGCAACGCACGGGCATCTTGCTAGTAAGAACGAAAACAAGCGAGAAAAAAATATTGGACGGTGGTTCGAAGTCATGACCGCGGGCACAACGGACAAGGTGGCCTTGTATTGGTATGCTGAGCCGTCTGTTTTAACACACAGGAGCTGGTGTGGTGATTATACAAACACACACGCATGCACACGAACTGCATGCATGCAACACTCACACGAACACATGCACCCACGCACGCACGCGACACTCACACATACACACGCAGCCACGCAACGCAACACTCACACGCACACACGCACGCATGCATGCACACACCAGTACACCACACGACCAACACACACTCTCACGCTCAAGTGCTCAACCTACACGTGCATGCGCACACATCAGGCCCTGACAGACACATACACAACGAGGTGATTCTCGTGCACGGAGTGGAGTCTTGTCGCGCTTGCGTAAATTTGTGTTTATCTGACCTTTTCCCAATGCGAACTGACAGGTGGGACCCACAAGGAACGCGGTCAATTTAACTAGTCAACATGGTGCCACGCAGACTATTTGGTCGGTCAACAGAGTGCAATCCGATGCTAAACCGTGAGCAAGTGACCGTATAATCACCGCAAAATGTATATAGTGACTGTAATCAGCTTATTCTGAAGTTTGGTGAATGTATTACGCTTTTCTCTCTGTAGGCCCTCCAAAACTACATCTCTACACGTTCTCGCATGTTACATCTAACAACTATGCAATACAGCACTACTACTACACTCTAACACAATAAATCATATGTGTTTTTAGTTTTACTAGATATCATATTGTTACTTAATTATTCAGTTTGCATACATTAAAATTGCCTTTGAAATATGTCCAGTATCATATACCGCGGGGGAAAAATCCCGCCCTTTCCTGTTTAATCGGGTTTGTATCGATGGATTGTGCGAAATAGCAAAACTATAGTACTATATACAGTACAAGAGACAGTTCACTGAGTCGTCGTGTCGTGTACTCCTCCGTTGTAAGAGCGGAGCGCTCGCTTTCATAAATCTTCTAGTCCCTTTCGCCGACATGTGGGGCATCAAGCTACCGGGTCCACGTGCCATATCGGAATATAGTGCAGAGCAGCCGGGGTGAAGCACCCAGTCATGGCGCCGGCGTAGTAATGAGCAATGAGGCGTCAAATCACAAAGCTGCACCTTTCCGCAGCTTAAGTTGGAGGGACGAAGTAATAATGCTAAAAAAGAAGTTGGAGGGACGAAGCAACCATCATTTCACTCGTTGCTGAATCCGCTTCTCCCACATCTTCTTCAAGTTAACCACGTGTTGCTTCTGCCGTTGTTCTGCCTCATGTGGGAAACGGATCGGCTTGGTAAAGCACTGACACGTGGGACCGCATGTTAGCAAACCGCCAGGACAACGTCCTCTAAAAATAATAAACCTCCCCGCCATTCGCGCAGCAAAATCACCTCCTTTTTACTAATCTTGATTCTATAATTTTTTAGATCAATATGATTGAGATTTGTATAGATAGCACACAGGAGCAAAACCAAGTGGTACGGTTAAGGGCATCCACAATGTGTAGCCAAATGTGAAAATAGCTTTTGGCATCGTGGGAACCATTGTGGATGGTGTTTCCAAAGCCAAAAGGATGGAACCGAAGCTCCCTGATTGATTGATTGAAGGAATAGAAAAATGCAACGTCTCTCCTCTTTCTCCCGTGCTTGGACGCATGTACAGTATAGAGGACAGAGTCTACTCCCTTGTCCCTTCTATCACAAATCACAAAGCAGTGAGGCTTCAAATCACAAAGCACGGACGAAGCAACCATCATTTCACTCTTCGCTGACTCCGCTTCTCCATCGTCTTCTTCGAGAAACCATCTCACTGCACTAAGTTGGACGGATGACGCTATTGTGTATGAGTAGTACTAGTACATTTACGCGTCCTTTGGTTCAACGGACTTCCTGGATACAAATAGGGAGGTTGACTCGGCTTGTAGGCGGCACTTGCGAACGACTTACCATGGTCTCCCTCAATGGTGTTCTCCGTCGAACGCACTTCGCCAAACCACAACGTTCGAGATATTGTCGACGTCACCGCTATGGGGAAGGAAGTCAAATATAGTTACTACCTCCATTTTTTTGTACACAAGGCTAGTATATCAAAATTACAATTTGCAAAAGGACACTAACACTAATCGAGGCAAAATTGATGGGTTTTGCCTCGTACTAGCAACCAAGGACATTCATTTCCCCTGCATGCATGCGGAAGTGAGAAGGTTGGTTTGCATGGCGCTGCATTAATCAAGCGATGAGGAGTGAGATGGTTAGCTCTTTGGGCTTTGGAGAAAAAATACTCATTAATTGACACGTGAAACGAGGATTTGTATCGATTAATCCCGCGAAGGAAAACCCCGCCTTTCTTTTTTAACACTAGTACACCTAGTACGTAGTACTACGTACTTATCCTATTTGGGTCTAGGCCTTGCATTGCCATACTTCACCACACATTTTTGCCAAGCTTGCCTAAAGTTTTCAAAATGAAAAGAAGGTACACTTGTGCACGGCTGTCGCGGTCGCACTACACCCTCACACGGTCGCTCCTACACGCCGCGGTCGAACTGCACCCTCACATGCACAGTCGCTCCTGCACGCCGCAAACCCAACCAAGGGAACGCACCCTCACTGACACGTGTTGTCGCATGTGAACAAACCAAACTCAGCCATCCTACCGCTAACACATAATTTTCATTCATAGAGTATGTTTATCCAATCGCATGTTGGGGAGTATCCGTACTGCCCGTGCGGTGGTATGTTGGGGAAGAAGAAGAGGTGAGGAAGAAGGGTTAGGAGACGTAGGATATTCATCCAACCGCATGAAATGGTAGACTAACCCAAGTCAGGCGACTTGCATAACAATATATGTTTTTACACAACAAAAGACCCATAAAAACAACAACATAAAGAAAAAATATCACCGCTCGCGGAACAAGACGGCCTCGTCGTCTTTGGCTGCCGGCGCGAACCAGCCATAGCTGCCGACGTGTGTCTCCACACTTTGGTTGTCCTCGGCCTCCAGCTACTTGTTCACGCACAGCGTGCGGGCGCTCTGCACGGACGAGAGCATCGCCCGGTTCAACTTGAGGACGTCCGGTTCTGCCTGCGGGAGGGCCTCGATGGCAGCGGCATTCGCGCGCTCCGCATCGAGTCGAGCCTCTGCTGCCCGGTTCAAGTCCAGGACGTCCGGTTCCGCCTGCAGGAGGGCCTCGATGAGAGCGGCATCCTCGCGCTCCGCATCGAGTTGAGCCTCTGCCTCCCGATTCAAGTCCAGGACGTCCGATTCCGCCTGCAGGAGGGCCTCGATGGTAGCGGCATCCGCGCGCTCCGCCTCAAGTTGAGCCTCCGCCGCCCGGTTCACATCCACGACATCCGGTTCCGCCTGCAGGAGAGCCTCGATGGCAGCGGCATGCGCGCGCTCCGCGTCGAGTTGAGCCTCTGCCTCCCGGTCCTCCTTTAGTATCGCCAGGTTGAACCGCTGGTCCGCCTGCACCATGGAGGACTCGAACGCTGGCATGAAGTCGACGTCCATCGTCTCATACCCATCGGGGGCCTTCTGCGCCGCGACCTCCGCCATGAACATTGGATCGGCTTCCTCCTCCTCGTAGCTTGGCTCCAGAGAACTCGAGGATTGGCCCGCCGCAAAGCGAGCTTGGGAACGGAGGTCTCTGGCGCCTACCGCCGCCGCGTGATTTCGCGGCGCCCGGCGCCAAAGATCTTGTAGTACATGATCTTGCGGCGCACTATGGCTTTCCGGCGAACTAGGGGACGCTTGATGCGGGCTAGGGACCGAAAGGTGGGGAAGGTTGGAGATTAGGTGTGGTTTTAGGGCAGTGGCTGGCGTAGGCCGAGCAGCGAAGGTTCTGGTGTGAATAGTGGTTCCGGTGATGACCGGTCAATCAGTTTTGACTGTACATCACTCTTGTCGCCTTTGTGTTGTAGCCCGGCACGCTGGACCCTCCACGTCGCTCATCGAATGGAACGCGCTTCGTCTTGCGTTTTTGCTCGCTTGTGGGACCGCAGTTGAGAGCAAACCAACGTCCTTCCCCCTCCCCCGCCCGCGTCATTTATGCGGAGTAAATAAAAACAGAGGGAGTATACTACGGATGAGGATCCCCTGACGTGGCCGAACCCATTGAGTAACTGACATGCGGGGCCTAGCAAGCATGGGGTCCGGGCAGAAGTGACCGAAAGGGAGGGTAAGGTAGGGATACGTATGTGAAAGGAGCTTCCAATGATATAATTTTTACATTATACATCTCATGTACTATTAATCTTGTCAATAGTCAAATGCGGTTTTGAAAAACACATTAGAGCATGGTTAATAATAGAGACTGTCGATGGCTATAAGGAACTGCCATGTCATCTATAGCCATAATCTATTATATGCACTCATACAGTAGTGTGGGCTATAAGGTTGGCTATTTCCCGCAAAAAAAAGTTATAAGGTTGGCTATTGTATTAGTACTTTTTTCCATCTCCTCTCCATCTCTTTATTCATATTTATTGTACTTATTTAACTAGGAATGCGTATCTATCTAGGTTCTTGCATGAGAGCTCACTCCCCTTACTTTTTCACATCTGTCTCCTCCACATAGGCCCTATATAAATGGAAGGAGGGAGTACAACTATGAGCACTGCATACTCTAGTACAGATGTTGTCAGTACTCCACTATTACTATTGGATAGGGAGCTTAAAAAAAGTTACTATTGGACTGGCTATACGTGGCGAAATCCTAGTAGGAGGAGCATGCACGAGAAGAAGCACATTCATATGGTTGAAAAAAATTGGAAACCATCTTGAGTACAAATCTAGGAGTACGTACGAATCTAACAATATTGGTTGGGCGTTGTTGAATGTTGATACTTTTTTTTAATCAAAGTACAGATACTTTGACTACACATAAAACTTATATGTAAACTAGAAAGGATAGGAGGGAGTATATTGTACGTTCAAAAACGAAACGAACATTGAATACCCTTTATATATGATTTGTGGATGCTATGATCACCGGTTCAAAATTTTGATCCGCCTTAGGTATCACATATGCCCCCACTCGTTCTCTCTCGATTTCATCTCGGGGTCCGGAGATCGATTGAAAAAGGACTAGGGTGGGTACAATACGTTCATTTCGCTTATGAACGTACAATATACTCCCTCTGATCCACACAGACCCCCCCCCTCCCGTGGGTCATTTCTATCATAGAAACAGACCAAACCTTTATCTCCTTGCACGACACGCAATTGATCTCTGAACATCAATCGATCTCGTCAACATGTGTCGGGGCATGCATGAACCGAATGGGATGCCAAAACTAAGATGCGAAGCGACACGTAGTGGAGGCAAAGTGAAACTTCAAACGAACCGATTGTTTGTATGCATTTCGGACAAATTACAAATAAACATTGGAAATACAAGCATGGTCTAGGCCCACATGCGAATGATGCTCGGTAGAATGTTCAAATGAGGCATGCGGGAGGATGGACTCGACCGGAGGGCGACATCATCGATGGAGAAGAGGGTTGGAGATGAATGAGAAATAAGCAAACGCCACATGACTATACTTGACCGGCTCAAATAAACAATAAGTTGTATCGCTTGGCCTACATAGTGAAAGGCCTAATGCGCAACGCGGAGCACTGACGCTCGAATATGGCCGGGAAAACAGGGAAGCCGACATGTGGGGCACACCTGTTGGGACGACGTAGCGCAAACTAGTCCAATGGAGGAGCTGGCCCACGACCTCCTCGCCACCGGTAACCGTTCATGTGGGTCGTGGGGGCCAAGAACGTGGCACAGCTCTAGCACCGCCTCTGGACACGGCGACCGCGGTGAGCGACACGCTCATCGTTGCTAGACACGGTCGGTTTTCAGTGTGCCGAGGGTGGCGTTAGTGCTGTGGCACGACCAACAGCTAGTATGTTTGGTTTGTGCCCAAGGTTGCCCCATCAAAGCATTGGGTAGCCAAAATTTTGGTTGAGGTTTTGGTTGCCCATGATTTGGCCGACATCGGCAAGAAAATGAACTAGAGTTGGCTAGAGTTCATTGGCATGCCAAAAAAATGGCAACCATCCATTTTTGGTTCATGAACAAAACCTCAAAAAATGGCAACCATCCAAACAAAGACCAATCTTTGGGTCATGACCAAAATTTTGGTAAGGTGCACTTTGGCCACAATCCAAACACACCCCAACACCCGGCTGCCGAGGATGCACGGGCGCCGGACGCGTCCGCTGGTGGTGTAGCGCGGCCAACTGCATCCTCAGGACCTGAGACCATGTCGGGCCGTCTTGCTTTTTCAATGACATGCGTCGATCACATGTGAGCAAAGGGCATATCCAATGTTGCCACGACCGCAGCTGATTACCCTGGCACACCAAAAACCCTCGTCCCTCGCACGTCGCGCGGTGCGTTCCCAGCCGGCGCCAGCTGCCCGCATTCATGTCGTCCGTCCGTATGCTGTCGTTAAGAGGCTCGGTGCCCGAGGAACCAACTCCGACGACTTAATGACTCACCATGACGCTTGGCCTCACTGGAATACGCTACTTAAAGCGGCAACGCCCAGCTAACCTCCACACCATAGCGCATCGTCCTCCTACCTGACACCACATCCGCCACGACCGCAAGCGCGAACGCTCTGTGGGAGAGCTTGTCTTCGGGGATGGAGCTCGAGGTCGCCGCCCTCGCTCAAGTCGCCGCACAAGCGGTGGCCACGCTGGCGGCCAACAACGGGAGCACCGTTAGCCACGCGTCCTACTTGCCGCCGTTCAACGTTCGGCACCGCCGAGGTCGGGGACTCCTCCGAGGATGAGTAGGGCATGGGAGGCGGCAGGGCATGGTGTGCCAACTGGCCGGTCCGTCTCCCGTGTTCTACTTTTCCTCGTCGGAGACCGCACCTTCACTGCACGGGTCTTGAACCCTGCTCTCGTACATGGAGATCGCAGATGGAGGACGCCGGTCGCCGCTGTAGAATAGGTTTAGGGTCGGGTTTCTTTTATTTTTCTGTCCTATAAAAGTTCGAAATGTAAGGAAAATCTGTCGTGTTTGCATTAATCTCGGCCGGTGTATATGAACTTTCACAATAATATAGTATATTGTAGGAGAACTGGCAAGATGTCCGTGCGTTGCACGGAAGATCAAGATCTTGTGGGAGAAAAGGATGAACGAGGGAAGGCCTTATCTGCAAATGCACATTCACGCATTTCACATTTTTCTACATCTACGGGAACCTACGAAGGGTTAACGTAAATTGCCTCTCTCTCTCCTCCCCTAATTTTCATGGTGGTGGGCCCCTCCCTCCCCGCAATCTACAATCAATAGCTCACACGTTTCACATTATGTTAATTACGTAACTGGGACTTCGTAGGTGTAGCATTACTCGTCCTAAAAAACCCAACTAAGCCAATCTCCCTGCATATCGCGCGGGAAAAGACCCGGCCGCGCTGTTTTAGTCGGGATTACCGGATTACTAGTACTAGTATCGATGGATCACGCGAAGCAACAAGTTTTTTTTTGAGGGGGTGAAGCACCTAGTTTAAAAGGAAAAAAGGAGGTACACTCACAGCACTTCGTCAGCGGTCGCATTGCACCCCACACACGCTCGGTCCTGCACACGGCTCACGCAAACAGAACGCGCTTCGGCTCGCCTCTTCACTGACACGTGGGACTGCACTTGGAGAAACCGACCATGCGCCAAACTCCCGCCGCCCACCGCGCGAAAATCCTCCCCCCCCCCACCCAAAAATTCCACCCAAATCCTAGATTCAACCGCCCTTCGGCCAACTAGCCAATAATTTTCCCCAACCCCCCCCCCCCCCCGTCCCCCTCCACTCCATTCGCTTTGCCAAAGTCGCCCTCCACGCCACAGCGATACGTCGGCGCCGCGGTTCGTCGAGGGGACGCACGGCGATCCTCTCGCTCCCACAGTACGCTATCATAGGCTGCCGTCCTCTAGCCGCACCGCCACTGCTGGCGACGTTCTTGTGGAGGCGCACGGCGGTCAGCGTCGCCACCGCTGGCGACGTTGGTGTGGAGACGCATGGCGGTCAGCTTCTCCCACAGTACGCGCATTCTAGACTAAATCCCCGTGCATGTCGGTGTAGCGCTGAATGTTAGCTGATAGACGCTATTAATCACTGTTTGCCGAAGTAGTTTACAGTCAATATGCTCTGCTTAAGAAGCTTCCTTGCCCTGTTCTGCACTCAATCTGCTTAGCTGAGATGGCATGCCAAGGCCGATTAGTTGCTAAAATATCCTGCCATATATTTATTGTGACGTAGATTGCCATGGTCTAGTAGCCAATCTGTTAGGTGAAATAGCTCTACACCATTTTATACTCGATCTTTGTTGCTGCGATGGCCTTCGATAGTTCGATGGTTGTGTGCTCAGCCTCATTGACTGCTGAAACAGCCTGCCATAATTTAGCACTCAAATCTGTTTGCTGAATTAGCTTTACATATATTTCGTTACTTAGATCTGCTCGTCCAAATATCTTGCCATAGCTTTAGACATCGACCTAGGTATTTTCTTCTGGACTTCATAAAAAAGCATATATGTTTTTCCTGTAATATCTAGTAGAAGAACTAATTTGTATGTCTAACAGATGGACAGGACTTGGATAACTTCTGCTCGAAGATTCTCCGCTGCATATGTCGAGGGGGTTGAAAACTTCATGAACTTTATCAGAGCTGAGTACGATGGTCCGAAATTAGATGTGCTCTGCCCATATAACAGTTATATGAATTCAGTTACAAGACCCTACCAATCACAAGTAAAATCATCTACACTTGTATGGGATGTCGGTCACATATACTAGGTGGGTTCATCATGGTGAAGCTGTGAACGTCAATGTTATTGACTACGTGGAAGCAGCAGATCACCATATTGATCTGCCTGATGCTCAGGTGGAAGAGCGGGAGGAGGAGGTGGTGGCGGAGCCAGTGAGTTTGACCAACATTGAAACAATGCTACGAAATGCTCATGCATTCCGTGAACTTTCACCTGCAGAAGAAAAATGGTGGGCCCGCATGTTGGAACAATGCAACGTGGCTGTCATGCTAGGAAATAAGCTGTCAGTATTCTCAGCTATGGTCACCTTTCTTCAGGTTAAGACATCTGAGTGGATGACCAACAAATCATTCGATGCGATGTTGGCTGCTTTCCGCAAAGCTTTCCCAGACAAGGCCTCACCGCCACACACCTAAAGTAAAATGAAGAATTTCCTTCATGCGCTTGGAATTGGATATGATATGATCCATGTTTTTAAGAATAATTGTGTTCTATTCCGTATGATTATGCCAACTTAAGTGAATGCCCAAATGCAAATCATCAAGATGGAAAGATGGCGTCTTTGTGAAGAGGATTCTTCATAATGTTCTGAGACATTTTCCAATTACACCAAGATTGCAGAGGTTGTTTCATGATGCTGAAACAAGAGAGGATGTACTGTGGCATTCTAGGAACCAGGATTTCAGAGATCAAAATGTAATGAGCCATCCATCTTATGGTAGTGAGTGGAAAAGCTTCAATCAGAAGCACGAAACATTTGCTGCTGACCCGAGAAACATTAGACTTGTCTTAGCTTCAGATGGATTTAACCCATTTGGCCACCAGAGCGCCACATATAGCATGTGGCCAGTGCTTGTTATCCCTTACAACATGACTCCAAATGTTTGCACCAAAGAATCAAACTACATGACGGCCTTGCTCATCCCAGGTCCAAAAAGTCCTGGAAAGGATTTTGATTTGTTCATGGAGCCTCTTGTGGAGGAACTTCAACAGCTATAGAGGGGTGTTGTCACTTGAGACCTATATAGCAGCCCACCAGCTGATTTCTTTCTGCGTGCTGTTATAATTTGGTGCATCCATGATTATCCGGCTTTGGGCACTATGTCAGGGAGAACGACACATGGTTACAATGCATGTGTTCGCTGTGAAAGGAATCCGCTGCCATACGCAATACTTAGCAAGATCTGTTACATTGGACACCGTCGTTTCCTTGCCAAGGACAATCCGCATCCTGGAAAATACCGAAGACATGTGTTCAATGCAGAGCATGAAAACCGTGATGCGCCAAAGAGGCTCACCGCCGATGAGTTGCAAGTGGAATTAGAGAAGGTCAGGCATATTACACGTGAAACCATCCCGATAATGGTAGCGAGAAAAGGAAGCGTGGCAGGGCGTAAGAGAGATTATTGTTTACCCGCAGGTCCACTTTGTGGGACTTGGAGTATTGGAAAGATTTGGATCTGCGGCATAATCTTGATGTGATGCACATCGAGAAAAATATATGTGACAGCATTATCGGCACACTTCTTAGTATTGAAGGCAAGACGAAAGATACCTTAAAATCTAGGATTGATTTGACACACTGGTATCGCAAGGATTTGCAGTGCAAGATGAAGGTAAACCATGGGATATGGCACGGTGTGTAATGCGTCTTCGACAAGGTAAAAAGAAAAGAATTCTGCAAGGTCCTGTCACGTGTGAGATTCCCACATGGATTTGCTTCCAACCCTAAAAGGAGAGTCGGTCAGATGGAGACAGGTACAAGGGTTGAAAACTCATGACCGCCACGTCCTACTTCAAAGGGTTTTACCATATCCTTAGAGGATTGGGCCGCCCACTTATACACAAAGTAGCTTGCAAGAGTTGGGACAATTCTTCGTGAACTCTGCAGAGAAATATCAGGATAGATGCTTTGGAGCGTCTTAGAGATAATATACCAACTATCCTATGCGACCTTGAAAAGATATATCCTCCAGCCTTCTTTGATGTGATGGTGCATTTGGTTGTTCATCTAACTGATGAGGCACTACTTAGAGGTCCAGTACAGTATGGCTGGATGTACCATATTGAAAGGTGGCTAGGCACTTTCAAGGGCTATGTTAGGAACAGAGCTAGACCTGAGGGTTCCATTGCAGAGGCCTACATTGCTACGTAAGCGTTGACATTCTGCTCAAAATACACCCAAACAGTGATCAGCTTAGCAAAGACGTGGATGAAGACAATCCCGGCTCAATGTTTTCGATTATTCTGCTCGAAAGTTACAGGTGGAAGAGTCGACAAGAGGACAAACCTAAAGATTTGGACAAAATGGTTTGGTATGTGTTGAATAACCTGTCCCGAGATACTACCTTATATCAAGTAAGTGCTAAGTACTGCAGCTTATACATCGTAATCTACTAAACTTGCAGCACATTCTTATATATTTAGATGTTTGACGCGATCACTATGTTGTGCAGCATCTACAAAAAGGAGTTACTGCCACAAAATCCAAGAAACATTGACAAACTGGTTATGGCAGGATTTGCGAAATGGTTCAAGAGCCATGTAAGCTTTTGAATTGCAATCGCCAGTTTTTAATATACTGAGTACATAAGATGATCAGCTTGTCTATTTTCTAACCATAGGTTAAGAAGATGCGGGAGGATGGGCAGGCAGTTGATGATGCCCTTTACTCACTAGCCATGGGTCCTGATACTCAGGTAAGACATTATGAATCTTGCATTGTTGGAGATGTGCACTACAACACCCTTGCACGAGATGAAGGCAGGAAAACACAAAACAGTGCCATCATGAGCACGGATACGTATGACAAAGAGACAACTGAAATGTGTGTTAACATAACAGACATTGTTCAGTTGGAGTATATCTCCAGTTTCGAGGATCATCGGTTTGTGGTTCATTGTCTTTGTCGTTGGTATAACCTGTTTTCCAGGATCGCAAAACCCGTGAGCTGATGATTATTTCAAATCCATCAATCTCAAGGTATGCATCGCATCAACGAGCCTTTTATTTTGGCAAATCAAGCAACACAGATATTTTTCTTGGAAGACACATTTGCACGTAGCGATGACCGGAGAGTAGTGCAAAGGTTTGAGCAGAGGAATTCATTTAATAAAGTTGCACAACAAGATGATGCTTACACTGCTCCTGATGTACAAGATAACACAGATGTTCCTAATATCTTTGAGAACCATCACGTCAATGACGCCAGCGAAAAGATTGCCTGTCGTGCTGTGGACATACAAGAGTTGATCAAGAAGAAGCCAACGTTCGAGGACGTTGAGGACGAAGAAGAAGATGACACCATGGGGAATTACGATTTAGACTGATACACATGGCGAAGATGTTGACGCTGCTGCTGTGGATGATGATTACATTGCTTTTGTCGTATTTTCCTGTCAGAAGACAATTTTTTATCTACAATGTGAAATTGTGTTTGCTATGACAACTGAAACCTGATAAACATGTTGTTTAGTATTTTCCTATGAGAACATCACTTGTTATGTATGCTGATTTGTGTTTGGTGATTATATGACGACTAAAACATGATGACATTGTTGTTTAGTTGTACTCATATTTGGCTGTGAAACTTGAATTTGATGACATAGTTTGTTGTTGGATTGCAATTTGCTCGACGTCTTCGAATGAGAACAAAGCTGACTCGACAGGTCCTCTGCTAATTATTTATTTATTACCAAAAGGGCCTCTGCTATTTATTTATTTATGAGCAAAAGGGGATACCCCCTGATTTCCGTTAATAGAAATCATTAGATGTTCACAACACTACGCCCAAATTTCGCTACATAGGTTTCATTCATTACTAGTTTCAGCAAAGTGCTCATGTCATAGCCACTGAATACATCACGAGTGCTACATACACTGCAAATAAAGAGACTATCATCCTACAGAGCACATCGATTTTACCCATTATATTCACAAGCTCTTTCATATCCTCATTGCTGTCAAGGCCGTTCAGCAGCTGTTGCTTGGCCATGATCAGAGGAACTGCATCCTTAACCTTCTGCTCTGCATCTTCCTCTTCTGTCGTTCCTTCAGTTACTTGTCCAACACCCCAATGATACGTCTCCAACGTATCTATAATTTTTGATTGTTCCATGCTATTATATTATCCATCTTGGATGTTTATGGGCTTTATTTTACACTTTTATATTATTTTTGGGACTAACCTATTGACCCGAGCCCGATGCGATTCCTTATTTTTTCCCTTGTTTGATGTTTGAAGAAAAGGAATATCAAACGGAGTCGAAACGGAATGAAACCTTCTGGAGAAGTTATTTTTGGAAGGAAAGCTACCCGATAGACTTGGAGTGCACGTCAGGAAAGAAACAAGGGAGCCACGAGGTAGGGGGCACGCCCACCCCCCTAGGGCGCGCCCTCCACCCTCGTGGGCCCCTCGTGGCTCCCCTAACGTACTTCTTCCGCCTATATATCTCCATATACCCTAAAAACTTCGGGGAACAGAATAGATCGGGAGTTCCGCCGCCGCAAGCCTCTGTTGCCACCAAAAATCAATCGGGACCCTGTTCCGGCACCCTCCCGGAGGGGGCGAAACCTCACCGGTGGCCATCTTCATCATCCCGGCACTCTCCATCACAAGAAGGGAGTAGTTCACCCTCGGGGCCGAGGGTATGTACCAGTAGCTATGTGTTTGATCTCTCTCTCTCGTGTTCTTATTTTGGCACGATATTGATGTATCGCGAGCTTTGCTATTATAGTTGGATCTTATGTTGCCTCTCCCCCTCTACTCTCTTGTAATGGATTGAGTTTTCCCTTTGAAGTTATCTTATCGGATTGAGTCTTTAATGATTTGAGAACACTTGATGTATGTCTTGTCGTGCGTATCTGTGGTGACAATGGGATATCACGTGATTCACTTGATGTATGTTTTAGTGATCAATTTGCGGGTTCCGCCCATGAACTTATGCATAGGGGTTGGCGCACGTTTTTTTCTTGATTCTCCGGTAGAAACTTTGGGCACTCTTTGAGGTTCTATGTGTTGGTTGAATAGATGAAACTGAGATTGTGTGATGCATATCGTATAATCATACCCACGGATACTTGAGGTGACATTGGAGTATCTAGGCGACATTAGGGTTTTGGTTGATTTGTGTCTTAAGGTGTTATTCTAGTAGGAACTCTAGGGCTGTTTGTGACACTTATAGGAATAGCCCGACGGATTGATTGGAAAGAATAACTTTGAGGTGGTTTCGTACCCTACCATAATCTCTTCGCTCGTTTCTCCGCTACTAGTGACTTTGGAGTGACTCTTTGTTGCATGTTGAGGGATAGTTATATGATCCAATTATGTTATTATTGTTGAGAGAACTTGCACTAGTGAAAGTATGAACCCTAGGCCTTGTTTCCTAGCATTGCAATACTGTTTACGCTCACTTTTACCACTTGTTACCTTGCTGTTTTTATATTTTCAGATTACAAATACCCATATCTACTATCCATATTGCACTTGTATCACCATCTCTTCGCCGAACTAGTGCACCTATACAATTTACCATTGTATTGGGTGTGTTGGGGACACAAGAGACTCTTTGTTATTTGGTTGCAGTGGTTGCTTGAGAGAGACCATCTTCATCCTACGCCTCCCACGGATTGATAAACCTTAGGTCATCCACTTGAGGGAAATTTGCTACTGTCCTACAAACCTCTGCAGTTGGAGGCCCAACAACGTCTACAAGAAGAAGGTTGTGTAGTAGACATCAAGCTCTTTTATGGCGCCGTTGCCGGGGAGGCTAGGTAAGCGGCACTCACACCCCGTCAACTAAGCTCTTTTTTGGCGTCGTTGCCGGGGAGGTAAGTGCTTGAAGGTATATCTTTAGATCTTGCAATCGAATATTTTAGTTTCTTGTTTTATTACTAGTTTAGTTTATAAAAGAAAATTTACAAAAATATGGAATTGAGTTTACCTCATACGCTTCATCTTTTTAATATCTTACGTGAGTATGATGGAAAGGAAAATTGTGCCAAAGTGTTAGAAGAAGAATGCATTAAAATGTTTGGCACTAAATCTTTTAATGATGAGCATGATTGCAATGTTGTTAGTATGAACTCCTTGAATATCCATGGTACTAATGATGATTGCACTAGTTATGATGAAAATGTCTCCTATAAACATGTCAATTTTTGTGGAGTGCATCGGGTTTGCAAGTACACACCAAATAGGGAAGATAGATATTGCAAGAGGCATAAGCACTTAAAAACTAAATTTTTGCAAGAAAGGCTAGATGTTTGTGCTGAAGATTTAAATTTTCTTGGCCGTACTTGTGGACTTTGCAATGAATAGGGTCATTTAGCTATCCAATGCAAATTGTTCCATGATCTAATCGTGTCCAAAAATTGTGATGACTTGATTTCCCTTGCACATTATAATGAACTTAGTTTGCTTATGGGCTACGAAGAAATGAAACGTATAACTAAGCATCTTCCAGAATTTGCCCGTTATAAACTTCTTGGTTTTGATCTAGAGAAGATTTATATGTATTGTGTGGTGAATTGCATTGAAAATCCTTATATTACCAATTACATAAAGAAAAGAAAACAAATAGAAGATGAAGAGAATGCTAACGAAAGGGAAGAGACTTCCCAATTTCTCCTATTATTTCTTATGATGAATCAGGTAACGAGGAGGAGCCTTCTATTCAACCAATCTCATTAATAAGGAGCTCCAAAAAGAGGATTGAACCCACACATGATGTGAAGAAGAAGAAAAGAAAAAGGAGGAGAGGTAAAAAGGTATCCCTCCCAAATAATGTTGCTCCTATTATTGTTGTGCCTCATGAAAATGAATCAAAAATAATTGTGGAAGATGATGCACTTGATGATGATTTTGTTATGCCTATTGCTTGTTGTGATGATTATGATTGGGAAGATAATGATACTTCTTATGATCTTGAAAATCTTTTTGGCACTTGCTTGGAAGAATATTATGATAATTGCTATACTATTGGTGCTATCCATACTATTAATGATGAGAGTGATTATGCTTATGATATGAAAAGGCCCAAGCTTGGGGATGCTATGTTTGATGAAGATGATGTTTTTGAGAATATATTTGCTGAAATTAATGTTTGTCCCAAGCTTGGGGATGCTATGTTTAATGAAGATGATATTTTTAGCCTCCCAAGTTTTGATATGCAAAGTTGTTATGATGATAGCATACCTTCTACCTATGATGATTATATTGATGAAAGTGGGTTTGGAAGATTGTCAACTTTAGGAAGTAATGATCCCACTATTTTGGAGGATGTTGAATCTTTTAATATTTATGAAAGTGGATTTGGAGAGGTCATGACTTTATTTAGTGATGTATCCACTATCTTGGAAGAGGTTTCAATCGATTATGATGAGAACAAAGTTGCTACTTATGTTGATTATTGTGATGGAACTTATGCTATAAAAAGTAGTGATGATTATATTTATAAAACTTGTCATGATTGTGATTACCCTTTTTCTGAACATTACTCTTTTAATGTGGAAACAATTTATTGTATTCAAGTCTCTTATGATACTCCCACTATTCCGAATGAGAATAATTTTGCTTATGTGGAGAGTAGTAAAATTTCTATGCTTGTAGATCATGAAAAGAATGCTTTAGGTGCTGATTATATTGTTGAATTCATTCATGATTCTACTTAAAATTATTATGAGGGAGGAATATATGCTTGTAGGAATTGCAATAATATCAAGTTTCCTCTCTATGTGCTGAAAATCTTGAAGTTATGCTTGTTTTGCCTTCCTATGCTAGTTGATTATTGTTCCCATAAGTTATTTGCTCACAAAATACCTACGCATAGGAAGTGGGTTATACTTAAATGTGCTAGTCATATTCTTCATGATGCTCTCTTTATGTTTCAATTCTTATCTTTTATGTGAGCATCATTGAAATCATCATGCCTAGCTAGGGGCCTTAAATAATAGCCCTTGTTGGGAGGCAACCCAATTTTATTTTAGTTTCTTGCTTTTTGGTTCTGTTTAGTAATAAATAATCCATCTAGCTTCTGTTTAGATGTGTTTTTGTGCTTTAATTAGTGTTTGTGCCAAGTAGAACCTTTGGGAAGACTTGGGTGAAGTCTTTATGATCATGCTGTAAAAAAACGGAAACTTTAGCGCTCACGAGATTAGCTTCAACTTTTTACTGGAGAGTGATATTTAGTTTATTCTTTTTGAAGTTGATTACTAGAAAAATTCCTCAGGTCCACCAATTTATTTTAGAATTTTTGGAGTTCCATAAGTTTGCGTTAGTTACAGATTACTACAGACTGTTCTGTTTTTGACTAATTCTGTTTTTCGTGTGTTGTTTGCTTATTTTGATGAATCTATGGCTAGTAAAATAGTTTATAAACCATAGAGAAGCTGGAATACAGTAGGTTTAACACCAATATAAATAAAGAATGAGTTCATTACAGTACCTTGAAGTGGTGTTTTGTTTTCTTTCGCTAACGAAGCTCACGAGTTTTCTGTTAAGTTTTGTGTTGTGAAGTTTTCAAGTTTTGGGTAAAGATTCGATGGACTATGGAATAAGGAGTGGCAAGAGACTAATATTGGGGATGCCCAAGGCACCTCAAGGTAATATCCAAGAACAACCAAGAGCCTAAGCTTGGGGATGCCCCGGATGGCATCCCCTCTTTCATCTACTTCCATCGGTAACTTTACTTGGAGTTATATTTTTATTCACCACATGGTATTTGTTTTCCTTGGAGCGTCATCTTATTTTCTTTAGCTTTTCTTGCTGTTTGAATAAAATACCAAGATCTGAAGGTCTTAAGTGTTAGAGAGTCTTCATATAGCTACATAATTATTTAACTACTCATTGATCTTCACTTATATCTTTTTGGAGTAGTTTGTTGTTTGCTCTAGTGCTTCACTTATATCTTTTAGAGCACGGTGGTGGATTTGTTTTATAGAAACTATTGATCTCTCATGCTTCACTTGGATTATTTTGAGAGTCTTAAATAGCATGGCAATTTGCTTAAATAATCCTAATATGCTAAGCATAAAAGAATAGTAAAAACTTTCTTATGAGTGTGTTGAATACTATGAGAGGTTTGATGCTTGATAATTGTTTTGAGATATGAAGATGGTGATATTAGAGTCATGCTAGTTGAGTAGTTGTGAATTTTAGAAATACTTGTGTTAAAGTTTGTGATTCCCGTAGCATGCACGTATGGTGAACCGTTATGTGATGAAGTCGGAGCATGATTTATTTATTGATTGTCTTCCTTATGAGTGGCGGTCGGGGACGAGAGATGGTCTTTTCCTACCAATCTATCCCCCTAGGAGCATGCGCGTAATACTTTGCTTTGATAACTTGTAGATTTTTGCAACAAGTATATGAGTTCTTTATGACTAATGTTGAGTCCATGGATTATACGCACTTTCTTTCTTCCACCATTGCTAGCCACTCTAATACCGCGCACCTTTCGCCGGTATCATACACCCACCATATACCTCCCTCAAAACAGCCACCATACCTACCTATCATGGCATTTCCATAGCCATTCCGAGATATATTGCCATGCAGCTTACCACCGTTCCTTTTATTATGACACGCTTCATCATTGTCATATTGCTTTGCATGATCATGTAGTTGACATCGTATTTGTGGCAAAGCCACCTTTCATAATTCTTTCATACATGTCCCTCATGAGTCATTGCACATCCTGGTACACCGCCGGAGGCATTCATATAGAGTCATATTTTGTTTTAAGTATTGAGTTGTAATTCTTGAGTTGTAAGTAAATAAAAGTGTGATGATCATCATTATTAGAGCATTGTCCCAGTGAGGAAAGGATGATGGAGACTATGATTCCCCCACAAGTCGGGATGAGACTCCGGATGAAAAATAAAAAAAAAGAAAAAGAAAAAAAGAGGCCATAAAAAAAGAGAAAAGGCCCAAATAAAAAAATAAAAAAGTGAGAGAAAAAGAGAGAAGAGGCAATGCTAGTATCCTTTTACCACACTTGTGCTTCAAAGTAGCACCATGATCTTCATGATAGAGAGTCTCCTATGTTGTCACTTTCATATACTAGTGGGATTTTTTCATTATAGAACTTGACTTGTATATTCCAATGATGGGCTTCCTCAAAATGCCCAAGGTCTTCATGAGCAAGCGAGTTGGATGCACACCCACTTAGTTTCTTTTGTTGAGCTTTCATATACTTATAGCTCTAGTGCATCCGTTGCATGGCAATCCCTACTCACTCACATTGATATCTATTGATGGGTATCTCCATAGCCCATTGATACGCCTAGTTGATGTGAGACCATCTTCTCCTTTTTTGTCTTCTCCACAACCACCATTCTATTCCACCTATAGTGCTATGTCCATGGCTCATGCTCATGTATTGCATGAAAGTTGAAAAGGTTTGAGAACATCAAAAGTATGAAACAATTTCTTGGCTTGTCATCGGGGTTGTGCATGATTTAAATATTTTGTCTGGTGAAGATAGAGCATAGCCATACTATATGATTTTGTAGGGATAACTTTATTTGGCCATGTTATTTTGAGAAGACATAATTGCTTAGTTAGTATGCTTGAAGTATTATTATTTTTATGTCAATATGAACTTTTATCTTGAATCTTTCGGATCTGAATATTCATACCACAATTAAGAAGAATTACATTGAAATTATGCCAAGTAGCATTCCACATCAAAAATTATGTTTTTATCATTTACCTACTCGAGGACGAGCATGAATTAAGCTTGGGGATGCTGATACGTCTCCAACGTATCTATAATTTTTTATTGTTCCATGCTATTATATTATCCATGTTGGATGTTTATGGGCTTTATTTTACACTTTTATATTATTTTTGGGACTAACCTATTGACTCAGAGCCCAGTGCTAGTTCCTGTTTTCCCCTTGTTTTAGTGTTTCGAAGAAAAGAATATCAAACGGAGTCGAAACGGAATGAAACCTTCTGGAGAAGTTATTTTTGGAAGGAAAGCAACCCGATAAACTTGGAGTGCACGTTAGGAGAGAAACGAGGGAGCCACGAGGTAGGGGGCGCGCCCACCCCCCTAGTGCGCGCCCTCCACCCTCGTGGGCCCCTCATGGCTCCCCTGACGTACTTCTTCCGCCTCTATATCTCCATATACCCTCAAAACTTCGGGGAACAGAATAGATCAGGAGTTTCGCCGCCGCAAGCCTCTGTTGCCACAAAAAACCAATCAGGACCCTATTCCGGCACCCTGCAGGAGGGGGGAACCCTCACCGGTGGCCATCTTCATCAACTCGGCGCTCTCCATGAAGAGGAGGGAGTAGTTCACCCTCGGGGCTGAGGGTATGTACCTGTAGCTATGTGTTTGATCTCTCTCTCTCTCTCTCTCTCTCTCTCTCTCTCTCTCTCTCTCGTGTTCTTGATTTGGCACGATCTTGATGTATCATGAGCTTTGCTATTATAGTTGGATCTTATGTTGCTTCTCCCCCTCTACTCTCTTGTAATGGATTGAGTTTTCCCTTTGAAGTTATCTTATCGGATTGAGTCTTTAATAATTTGAGAACACTTGATGTATGTCTTGTCGTGCGTATCTGTGGTGACAATGGCATATCACGTGATTCACTTGATGTATGTTTTGGTGATCAACTTACGGGTTCCGCCCATGAACTTATGCCTAGGGGTTGGCACACGTTTTCGTCTTGATTCTCCGGTAGAAACTTTGGGCCACTCTTTAAGGTTCTATGTGTTGATTGAATAGATGAATCCGAGATTGTGTGATGCATATCGTATAATCATACCCACGGATACTTGAGGTGACATTGGAGTATCTAGGTGACATTAGGGTTTTGGTTGATTTGTGTCTTAAGGTGTTATTCTAGTACAAACTCTAGGGTTGTTTGTGACACTTATAGGAATAGCCCAATGGATTGATTGGAAAGAATGACTTTGAGGTGGTTTCGTACCCTACCATAATCTCTTCGTTCGTTCTCCGCTACTAGTGACTTTGGAGTGACTCTTTGTTGCATGTTGAGGGATAGTTATATGATCCAATTATGTTATTATTGTTGAGAGAACTTGCACTAGTGAAAGTATGAACCCTAGGCCTTGTTTCCTAGCATTGCAATACCGTTTATGCTCACTTTTACCACTTGTTACCTTGTTGTTTTTATATTTTCAGATTACAAATACCCATATCTACTATCCATATTGCACTTGTATCACCATCTCTTCGCCGAACTAGTGCACCTATACAATTTACCATTGTATTGGGTGTGTTGGGGACACAAGAGACTCTTTGTTATTTGGTTGCAGGGTTGCTTGAGAGAGACCGTCTTCATCCTACGCCTCCCACGGATTGATAAATCTTAGGTCATCCACTTGAGGGAAATTTGCTACTGTCCTACAAACCTTTGCACTTGGAGGTCCAACAACGTCTACAATAAGAAGGTTGTGTAGTAGACATCACCCAACCACCTGGTACTGGGATTCCTCGGCTAACCAAATAATTAGTGTAGTTGCACTCCCCCACATCAGCAACTTCCCAGAAAAACAAATCACACGAATCTTCCCTTTTCTGCGCGAATCAAATTGGTAGATCATCAACCAAACTATTAAAAAATCAGCAACTGAAAGGAGCAGAACAACACTTAAACATATTATTACCCCATGATTCGGGCATTTGTAGAAGACTCGGCCAGGGTTGAGGATTGTGGTTGAGACGCGACGGATGACTCTGCGTGATTTGCAGCAGTGGCACCACACCAACGGCAGCGGGTTGCGATGAGAAACCGGCTGCGGTGCGCGTGCCGGCGGGGGTGTGATGAGACCCACAGGCGATGGTACGGGTGGGGATTTGGCGCATATTTGGTTGTTGCCTGCTGAAGAGCAGGTGGACGAGCAGCCATCGGACATGGTTGCTGCCGAGCTTCGATGCTAGGCAGAGTAAGTAGACAAGAGGAGAAGCAAACATTGGATATGTCAGTTTCATTACTTGCAGAGTAGCATAGCACCATATATAGTCATAGTCTAGGTTTGGATTCGAACCAGCTACAGGAGCACATCTCTCTTTTTTCTAAAACTCAGCAACGTCTCTTTACTGGTACACTAGCTTGTTCTGTACGCCTTCTCAAGTCTTTGATTCCTCCACCTGACATCTGGGACCCACCGGAAGGGCCTCTGTATTTCACGAAAAAACGTGCCCCCCGCTGACAGGTCGGACCCACCAGCTATCTTCGCACGCAAGGAAGTGCCTCCTTATTACGCATAAAAAATGAATACTCACCCTGCCAGCTAGAACCCAGCATCATGGGAGGCTGACTTGTGGGCCTACCAAGTTGACGGGGACGGAGGGCTTTGTCAACTTAGTCAATATGAATGATTCTAGCTCCAGTTACCGTACGATGTTCATCCAACGACAGTAGTGCTTCTTCAACCTCTGGTCTTCTTGCTCCAGCCGCCCAAACCAGCGCCGGTCGTGCCGCGTGCTCCTGCCTCTCGTGGCCGGCTGTGATGTCGCGGAGGCCTCACCGCCCCCTACTACTCCCACCGCTCCCCAGGCCATCCCTCTACTCACCCACACCCCCTATTATTCTGCAGCGACGGCAGCCTCACACCGGAGCCGAACCAGTGAACCCTCGTACTCCTCTCCGCCTAGGCATCCACTGCCGCATCTTCCCCGGCTCCGCGTCGTCCCCTTCCTAGGCCTCGCCGTCGTCCACCGCCTTGGTGCTCTCGGCTCGGCGTGGTCAATGTGGTCAACGACCGACTTCTATCGGAAGAGTACTGTACGTGGAGAGGCTAATAGCTGGGTCCACGGCCGCAACTAGGTCCACTGCCACATCCCAGTCTTTTTGTGATTTGCCAAGTAAGTCACTTTGTCAGGCATGTTGGGGTGCAAATCTTTCAAGATGAGGAGAGCTTCATTCGGCTGGCCGAGAAAATGGCCTATCAGTAATGAGAAATGGGCTGTACATTTTTAAAACACATCAAACCGGCAATTAGTTTCAAATTTATTTTTTTCATTTCGAGATTTTAAATTGCATTAATTTTTATGCGTGGACAATTTGTTGGATTTTATATTGATATACATTTAGTTTTAAAATCAGTTTGAATGTGACTCGAATTTTCGGGATTAAAAACAGTTCGGACCGCACCGAAATATGCAAAATTTCGTATAAGTTTTTAACGGTGGCCACAATATGGGTTGTAATGCTAACAAAAAGAATATGGGCTCCAAATAAAACCTTAAGAATTGGCAAACGGGCTGTAAATTATTAGAAATAATGGTAGATGGGTTGTATGTTGTTTTCCATAGATTTGATGCTTTCCTAAAAAAAGGTTGACGCCTTTAGCAAAGGATCGTTGGATGTCCATCCAACGGCCGTCGTCTTCTTCAATCTCCGCTCTTCCCGCTCCACCACTCAAACAAGCGCCGGCAGGACTGCTCGCTACCTCCTCCTCAAGGCCGGGCTGCTGCCACGCAGGCCTCACCGCCCCACCAGATTCCCATCGATGGCCTAGCCATCCTCTACTCACCCACACCTATCGTTATTATCCGCGACGGTAGACGAACCAAGAAACCCTCGTGACAACAGACTACCCTCCGCGTGGGAAACAACTGTCGAGTCTTCCCTGCCTCCATGTCGTTCCCTTCCAAGGCCTCGCCGTCGTCCACCGCCCTGGTGCTCTCGGCGCAGCGTGCTCAATGTGGTCAAAGAACGACTTCCATCGGAAGATTACTGTACGTGGAGAGGCTGACAGCTGGGTCCACGACAGCCGCAAGGAAGTGCCTCCTTATTACGCGGAAAATAATTATTCCTCCACCTGACAGCAGGGACCCACCGGACGGGCCACCGTATTTGGCGAAAAAATGTTTCCCCCCTGACTGCTGGGACCCATCGTGTGGGCAAACGTATTTGGCGAAAAAACGTTCCCCCCGCTGTCAGCTCGGACCCACCGGAGGTGCCTCCTTATTACGCACAAAAAAATGAATACTCCCCCTGCTAGTTGGGACCCACCTTGGTGGGAGGCTGACTTGTGGGCCTATTAGGTTGACGGGGACGGAGTGGTTTGTCAACTTAGTCAATATGAACGATTCTAGCTCTAGAGACCGTACGATGTCCATCCAACGGCCGTAGTGCTTCTTCAACCTCTGGTCTTGTTGCTCCAGCCGCCCAAAGCAGCGCCGGTCGTGCCGCATGCTCCTACCTCCTGGGTCCAGGTCTTTGCCGCGGAGGCCTCACCGCCCCCTACTATTCCCACCGCTGGCCAGGCCATCCCTCTACTCAACCACATCCCCTGTTATTCTGCGGCGACGGCAGCCTCACACCGCAGCGAACCAGTGAACCCTCATACTCCTCTAAGCGTGGGCATCCACTGCCACATCTTCCCCGGCTCCGCGTCGTCCCCTTCCTAGGCCTCGCCATCGTCCACCACCCTGGTGCTCTCGGCGCGGCGTGGTCAACGTGGTCAAGGAACGACTTCCATCGGACGTGGATCAGACGTGGAGAGGCCGATACCGGGTCCATGGCCGCAACAAGGAAGTGCCTCCTTATTACGCGCAAAATAATTATTCCTCCACCTGACAGCGGGGACCCACCGGACAGGCCACCGTATTTTGCGAAGAAAACATTTCCCCCTGACTGCTGGGACCCACCAGCTACATCTTCACACGCAACGAAGTGCGTCCGGGCAAAAAAAATGATTCGCCCCCCTGACTGTTGGGACCCATCAGCTACATCTTCGCAGGCAAGGAAGTGCCTGATAGTCGGGACCCACCTGGTCGAAGCGTACGTAGCGTTGTCATTCTGGTCGCGAACATGTATGTACATACTGGTCGATGTAGAGGCGCACACGTGTCATAGTAGAGGTGCGCACGTAGCATGTACATGTACGTACAACGACCAGTGTGCAAGAAAGAAAATACGGCCATGTACGTACATACGGGCAGGGTCTCGAACGCCTACTCGCGCATACGTACGGCCAGGGCTCGTGTACATGGCTGGGTGGAACGGAGAAACAGCGTCGTCATCGTGTTCATGGGGAGCCAACCGGCTGGGTCGGAACAGAATGCGTTGTCGTGTTCATCGGGAGGGCTTGGACGGAGCAGCCGATGGAAACGAGGCATGGCGTACCGCAGAACGGAGGAAACGGCCTTGTGTTCGACCGGCCACGTTCGAAATGGGATCCTGTTCATTGGGAGGGGTCTGGCATACCGCAAAACGGAGGAAACGGACCTCCTACGGTCGAAACAGGGGTCCTGTTGATCGGGAGGGGTCTAGCATACCACAAAATGGAGGAAACGGACTTGTGTTGGAGCGCTATGGTCGAAACGGGGGTCCTGTTCATCGGGAGGGGTGTGGCGTACCGCAAAACGGGACTCCACGAGATACTGCTCATCTCCACCGTCGACTACCTCCAGCCTCCACTGCCATCGCTCATCCACCGTCGACCTCCTCCAGCCTCCACCTGCGACTGTTCATCCATGGGCTCCTGTTCATCCAGCCTCCACCGCACTACTCCACCGGCTACTGTTCAACCAGCCCTCTCCACGGGCTCCTGTTCGATGATGACCCACAAGTATAGGGGATCTATCGTAGTCCTTTCGATAAGTAAGAGTGTCAAACCCAACGAGGAGCAGAAGGAAATGATAAGCGGTTTTCAGCAAGGTATTCTCTCGTAAGCATCAAACAAGTGGTAACAGATAGTTTTGTGATAGGATAATTTGTAACGAGCAACAAGTAACAAAAGTAAATAAAGTAAAGCAAGGTGGCCCAATCCTTTTGTAGCAAAGGACAAGCCTGGACAAACTCTTATAATAGGAAAAGCGCTCCCGAGGACACATGGGAATATCGTCAAGCTAGTTTTCATCACGTTCATATGATTCATGTTCGGTACTTTGATAATGTGATATGTGGGTGGACCGGTGCTTGGGTGATGTTCTTACTTGAACAAACATCCCACTTATGATTAACCTCTATTGCAAGCATCCGCAACTACAACAAAAGTATTAAGGTAAACGTAACCGTAGCATGAAACATATGGATCCAAATCAGCCCCTTACGAAGCAACACATAAACTAGGGTTTAAGCTTCATCACTCTAGCAACCCATCATCTACTTATTATTTCCCAATGCCTTCCTCTAGGCCCAAATAATGGTGAAGTGTTATGTAGTCGATGTTCACATAACACCACTAGAGGCTAGACAACATACATCTCATCAAAATATCGAACGAATACCAAATTCACATGACTACTAATAGCAAGACTTCTCCCATGTCCTCAGGAACAAACGTAACTACTCACAAAGCATATTCATGTTCATAATCAGAGGGGTATTAATATGCATACTAGACCATGATGACGCACGTTGCCGCGCCCGTCCGTTTTTACGATAGTTTGATAAAAATAAAAAAAAATATACGAAGGTACCACACATGAATGTTAAATTTTCCTTACTTAACACATGCATTGGGAAGTTGTCGATTATAAGAAATTAATTGGTTTATAGTTGTAGTTTAGAAAGGAGGACGCCACACCCATCCGTTTTGAGGTATGACTGCTAGAAGTATATGAGAAATGTGGACGGATTAAAATTTGTTGAAAGTTCAACATTCATTATTGTTTTGTTACATTTGAGATTAAAAAAATTAAACACACATACATAGTTGAACTCTTGCCAGAGCATTGTGATAGTAAATAAAGCTGTGAAAAATGTGACAGCATTGTGGTAGTAAAAAAGCTATGGAAAATATGAGAAAGATCGTAGAGCCTTACTTGGCAATCACATTATCGGAACAAACACACATGATAACACAACAAAATTTTCCGATGGAGCACCTTGATATCTCTACGTGATAGGTGCAATTTTCTTTCACATGTTCTTTCTTTACTTGGGACCTATCTTTAGCACAAAAGTGACTTGCCTCGTTCTTGTTTCCGGAGTCCTAAAAAAACAAGGGATCCCTAAAAACAATGGAAAGTTCAAATGGAGTTTTCAAATCTAGTTTGTTGTGGTGCGCCTATGACTTCATGCTTCACTGCAAAAAGAAAATGTGCTTAGAAAGTGTTACATTAATCTTCGGTATGGTTAGGCTTTAAACTGGATACTGAAGGAAATATGCCCTAGAGGCAATAATAAAGTTATTATTTATTTCCTTATATCATGATAAATGTTTATTATTCATGCTAGAATTGTATTAACCGGAAACATAATACATGTGTGAATACATAGACAAACAGAGTGTCACTAGTATGCCTCTACTTGACTAGCTCGTTAATCAAAGATGGTTATGTTTCCTAACCATAGACATGAGTTGTCATTTGATTAACGGGATCACATCATTAGGAGAATGATCAGATTGACATGACCCATTCCGTTAGCCTAGCACTTGATCGCTTAGTATGTTGCTATTGCTTTCTTCATGACTTATACATGTTCCTGTAACTATGAGATTATGCAACTCCGTTTACGGAGGAACACTTTGGTACTACCAAACGTCACAACGTAATCGGGTGATCATAAAGGAGTACTACAGGTGTCTCCAAAGGTACTTGTTGGGTTGGCGTATTTCGAGATTAGGTTTTGTCACTCCGATTGCTCGGAGAGGTATCTCTGGGCCTTCTCGGTAATGCACATCACATAAGCCTTGCAAGCATTACAACTAATGAGTTAGTTGTGAGATGATGTATTACGGAACGAGTAAAGAGACTTGCCAAGAATCTAGATTGAACTAGGTATTGGATACCGACGATCGAATCTCGGGTAAGTAACATACCGATGACAAAGGGAACAACGTATGTTGTTATGCGGTCTGACCGATAAAGATCTTCAGAGAAAATGTAGGAACCAATATGGGCATCCAGGTCCCGCTATTGGTTATTGACCGGAGATGTGTCTCGGTCATGTCTACATTGTTCTCGAACCGTAGGGTCCGCACGCTTAAGGTTTCAAGGACGGTTATATTATGAGTTTGTGTATTTTGATGTACCAAGGTTGTTCGAGTCCCGGATATGATCACGGACATGACGAGGAGTCTCGAAATGGTCGAGACATAAAGATTAATATATTGGACGGATATATTTGGACACCGGAAAGGTTCCGGAGAAGTTTGGAGCTCCGGGAGGTTACCGAAACCCCCCGGGAGGTATATGGGCCTTATTGGGCCCATGTAGGAGGAAGGGAGAAGGAACAAGGGAAGGGGGCGCGCCCCCCCAAGCCCAATCCGAATTGGCGAGGGGGCCGGCCCCCCCTTTCCTTTCTCCTTCCCCCTCTTCCTATTCCTACTACGAGTACCACTTCCTAATACTCGTAGACCTTACTTCCCCCTCCAAATAAGTGAAGGAAAAGAGAGGGAAACCTACTTGGAGTAGGTTTCCTCCCATGGTGCGCCCCTTGTGGCCGCCACCTCCTCCCTCCCTCCTTTATATACGGGAGGGGGGCACCCTAGAACACACAAGTTGATCCTTGAGATCGCTCCTTAGCTGTCAGCGGTGCCCCTCCACCATATTCCACCTCGCTCATATCGTGGCGGTGCTTAGGCGAAGCCCTGCGTCGGTGAAACATCAAGATCGTCACCACGCCGCCGTCGTCGACGGAACTCCCTCTCCCGAGCTTTGCTGGATCGGAGCCCGAGGAGCGCCATCGAGCTGAACGTGTGCCAAGAACTCGGAGGCGCCGGAGTAACGCGCTGGGATCGGCTGGATCGCGTGGAGAACGTCTGACTACTTCCTCTACGTCATCATCGACGGAGGTGCCGGAGTAACGGCCTTTGGGATCGGCAGGATCGCGAGGAGAACGTACGACTACTTCCTCTACGCCAGATCGCTTCCGCCACGGTCTCACGAGGGTACGTGACAACACTCTCCCCTCTCGTTGCTATGCCATCACCATGGTCCTGTAAAGCGAGGAAAATTTTTGAAATTACTGCGTTCCCCAACAGTCGCAGCCGAGCCTGGTATTATGCGTTGATGTCATATGCACGAGTAGAACACAAGTGAGTTGGGGGCGATACAAGACATACTGCCTACCAGCATGTCAGACTTTGGTTCAGCGGTATTGTGAGATGAAGCGGCCCGGACCGACATTACGCCAGACGCTTACGCGAGACTGGTTTCACCGTTCACGAGCATTCGTGCTTAAAGGTGGCTGGCGGGTGTCTGTCTCTCTCACTTTAGTTGAACTGAGTGGCTACGCCCGTCCTTGACAAGGTTAAAACGGAGTCTATTTGACGAAGTATCGTTGTGGTTTTTATGCGTAGGTAAGAACGGTTCTTGCTCAGCCCGTAGCAGCCACGTAAAACTTGCAACAACAAAGTAGAGGACGTCTAACTTGTTTTTGCAGGGCATGTTGTGATGTGATATGGTCAAGACGTGATGCTATATTTTATTGTATGAGATGATCATGTTTTGTAACCGAGTTATCGGCAACCGACGGGAGCCATATGGTTGTCGCTTTATTGTATGAAATGCAAACGCATACAGAATTGCTTTACTTTATCACTAAGCGGTAGCGATAGTCGTAGAAGCAATAGATGGCGTAACGACAACGATGCTACGATGGAGATCAAGGTGTCGCGCCCGGTGATTTATGGTGATCATGACGGTGCTTCGAGATGGAGATCACAAGCACAAGATGATGATGGCCATATCATATCACTTATATTGATTGCATGTGATGTTTATCCTTTATGCATCTTATTTTGCTTTGATTGACGGTAGCATTTTAAGATGATCTCTCACTAAAATTATCAAGTAGTGTTCTCCCCGAGTATGCACCGTTGCCAAAGTTAAATGCGTCTTAGAGACACCACGTGATGATCGGGTGTGATAAGCTCTACGTCCATCTACAACGGGTGCAAGCCAGTTTTGCACCACGCAGAATACTCAGGTTATACTTGACGAGCCTAGCATATGCAGATATGGCCTCGGAACACGGAGACCGAAAGGTCGGCGTGAATCATATAGTAGATATGATCAACATAAGATGTTCACCATTGAAAACTACTCCATCTCACGTGATGATCGGTTATGGTTTAGTTGATTTGGATCACGTGATCACTTAGATGACTAGAGAGATGTCTGTCTAAGTGGGAGTTCTTAAATAATATGATTAATTGAACTTAAATTTATCATGAACTTAGTACCGATAGTATCTTGCTTGTCTATGTCTGTTTGTAGATAGATGGCTCGTCTTTGTTGTTCCGTTGAATTTTAATGCGTTCCTTGAGAAAGCAAAGTTGAAAGATGATGGTAGCAATTACACGGATCGGGTCCGTAACGAGGATTATCCTCATTGCTGCACGTAAGAGTTACGCCCTGGATGCACCGCTAGGTGCCAGTGCCTGGCCGATGCAACCGACGACGTTAAGAACGTCTGGCGAGCAAAGCTGATGACTACTCTATAGTTCAAGTGTGCCATGCTTTACGGCTTAGAACCGGTCTTCAACGACGCTTTTGAAAGTCGTGGAGCATATGAGATGTTCCAAGAGTTGAAGTTGATATTTCAAATGTAATGCCCGGATTGAGAGATATGAAGTCTCCAATAAGTTCTATAGCTGCAAAATGGAGGAGAATGGGTGCATCGGTGAGCACATACTCGTAATGTCCGGGTATTACAATCACTTGACTCAACCGGGAGTTGATCTTCCGGATGATTGTGTCATTGATGTAATTCTTCAATCACTGCCACCAAGCTACAAAGGCTTCGTGATGAACTATAATATGCAAGGGTTAGTAAAGACTATGCTCGAGCTCTTCGCATAATCTTTGAAAGCTGCGGAGGTAGAAATCAAGAAGGAGCATCAAGTGTTGATGGTCAATAAGACCACTAGTTTCAAGAAGAAAGGCAAAGGGAAGAAGAAGGAACTTCAAGAAGAACAGCAAACAAGTTGCTGCTCAAGGGAAGAAACCCAAGTCTGGACCTAAACACTGAAACCAGTGCTTCTACCGCAAGCATCGGTCACTGGAAGCGGAACTGCCCCAAGTATTTGGCGGATAAGAAGGATGGCAAGGTGAACAAAGGTATATATGATATACATGTTATTGATGTGTACCTTACTAGAGCTCGCAGTAGCACACTGGTATTTGATCTGGTTACATTGCTAATATTTGCAACTCGAAACAGGGACTACGTATTGCTTAACACTGGCAAAGGACGAGGTGACGATGCGCGTGGGAAATGGTTCCAAAGTCGATGCGATCGCGGTCGGCACGGTACCTCTACATCTACCTTCGGGATTAGTTTTAGACCTAAATAATTGTTATTTGGTGCCGCCATAAGCATGAACATTATATCTGGATCTTGTTTGATGCGAGACGGTTATCCATTTAAATCAGAGAATAAAGGTTGTTCTATTTATATGAATAATATCTTTTATGGTCATGCACCCTTGAAGAGTGGTCTATTTTTAATAAATCTCGATAGTAGTGATACACATATTCATAATGTTGAAACCAAAAGATGCAGAGTTTATAATGATAGTGCGACTTATTTGTGGCATTGCCGTTTAGGTCATATCGGTATAAAGCGCATGAAGAAACTCCATACTGATGGACTTTTGGAGTCACTTGATTATGAATCACTTGGCACTTGCGAACCGTGCCTCATGGGCAAGATGACTAAAACCCCGCCTCCGGTACTATGGAGAGAGAAACTGATTTGTTGGTAATCATACATACAGATTTATGTGGTCCAATGAATGTTGAGGCTCGTGGCGGATATCGTTATTTTCTCACCTTCACAGATGATTTAAGCAGATATGGGTATATCTTCTTAATGAAACATAAGTCTGAGACATTTGAAAAGTTCAAAGAATTTCAGAGTGAAGTTGAAAATCATCGTAATAAGAAAATAAAGTTTCTTCGATCTGATCGTGGAGGCGAATATTTGAGTTACGAAGTTTGGTCTACATTTGAAAAAATGCGGAATAGTTTCGCAACTCACGCCACCCGGAACACCACAGCGCAATGGTGTGTCCGAACGTCAGAATCGCACTTTACTAGATATGGTGCGATCTATGATGTCTCTTACAGATTTACCGCTATCATTTTGGGGTTATGCTCTTGAGACGGCCGCATTCACGCTGAATAGAACACCGTCAAAATCCGTTGAGACGACACCTTATGAACTGTGGTTTAGCAAGAAACCAAAGTTGTCGTTTCTTAAACTTTGGGGATGCGATGCTTATGTGAAAAAGCTTCAACCTGATAAGCTCGAACCTAAATCGGAGAAATGTGTCTTCATAGGATACCCAAAGGAGACAGTTGGGTACACCTTCTATCACAGATCCGAAGGCAAGACATTTGTTGCTAAGAATGGATCCTTTCTAGAGAAGGAGTTTCTCTCGAAAGAAGTGAGTGGGAGGAAAGTAGAACTTGATGAGGTAACTGTACCTTCTCCCTTATTTAAAAGTAGTTTATCACAGAAACCAGTTTCTGCGATATCTACACCAAATAGTGAGGAAGTTGATGATGTTGATCATGAAACTTCAGATCAAGTTACTACAGAACCTCGTAGATCAACCAGAATAAAATCCGCACCAGAGTGGTACGGCAATCCTGTTCTGGAAGTCATGCTACTAGATCATGATGAACCTACGAACTATGAAGAAGCGATGGTGAGCCCAGATTCCGCAAAATGGCTTGAAGCCATGAAATCTGAGATGGGATCCATGTATGAAAACAAAGTGTGGACTTTGGTTGACTTGCCCGAGGGTCGGCAAGCAATAGAAAACAAGTGGATCTTCAAGAAGAAGACTGACGCTGACGGTAATATTGTCAGTTTCATTAAAGCTCGACTTGTCGCAAAAGGTTTTCGACAAGTTTAAGGGGTTGACTAACATGAGACCTTCTCACCTGAAGCGATTCTTTAGTGTGTCTGAATCATGTTAGAAATTTACGCATTTTATGATTATTAAATTTTGCAAATGGATGTAAAGACCGCATTCATGAGTGGGTTTCTGGAAGAAGAGTTGTATATGATGCAACCACAAGGTTTTATCGATCCAAAGGGAGCTAACAAAGTGTGCAAGCTCCAGCGAACCATTAATGGACTGGAGCAAGCATCTCGGAGTTGGAATAAACGCTTTGATAGTGTGATCAAAGTATTTGGGTTTATACGGACTTATGGAGAAGCCTCAGATTTACAAGAAAGTGAGTGGGAGCTCAGAGCATTTACGATATTATATGTAGATGACATATTACTGATCGGAAATGATATAGAATTTCTGGATAGCATAAAGGGATACTTGAACAAGAGTTTTCGATGAAAGACCTTGGTGAAGCTACTTACATATTGGGCATCAAGATCTATAGAGATAGATCAAGACGCTTAATTGGACTTTCACAAAGCACATACCTTGATAAAGTTTTGAAGAAGTTCAAAATGGATCGTGCAAAGAAAGGTTTTTACCTCAGACATAAGGTGTGAAATTGAGTCAGACTCAATGCCCGACCACAACATAAGATAGAGAGAAAATGAAAGATGTTCCCTATGCTTCAGCCATAGGCTCTATCATGTATGCAATGCTGTGTACCAGACCTGACGTATGCTTAGTCAGTAAGCTTGGCAGGAAGGTACCAAAGTAATCCAGAGTGGATCATCGGACAGCAGTCAAGAACATCCTGAAATACCTGAAAAGGACTAAGGATATGTTTCTCGTATATGGAGGTGACAAAGAGCTAGTCGTAAATGGTTACGTCGATGCAAGCTTTGACACAGATCCGGACGATTCTAAATCGCAAACCGGATACGTATTTTTGTTAAAGCGGTGGAGCTGTCGGTTGGTGCAGTTCTAAACAAAGCATCGTGGCGGGATCTACATGTGAGGCGGAGTACATAGCTGCTTGAAGCAGCAAATGAAGGAGTCTGGATGAAAGAGTTCATTTCCGATCTAGGTGTTGTACCTAGTGCATCGGGACCAATGAAGATCTTCTGTGACAATATCGTGCAATTGCCTTGGCAAAGGAATCCAGATTTCACAAGAGGACCAAGCATATCAAGAGACGCTTCAATTCCATTCGGGACCAAGTCCAAGTGGGAGACATAGAGATTTGCAAAATACATACGGATCTGAACGCTGCAGATCCGCTGACTAAGCCTCTTCCACGAGCAAAACATGATCAGCACCAAGACTCCATGGGTGTTAGAATCATTCTTGAGTGAACTAGATTATTGACTCTAGTGCAAGTGGGAGACTGAAGGAAATATGCCCTAGAGGCAATAATAAAGTTATTATTTATTTCCTTATATCATGATAAATGTTTATTATTCATGCTAGAATTGTATTAACCGGAAACATAATACATGTGTGAATACATAGACAAACAGAGTGTCACTAGTATGCCTCTACTTGACTAGCTCATTAATCAAAGATGGTTATGTTTCCTAACCATAGACATGAGTTGTCATTTGATTAACGGGATCACATCATTAGGAGAATGATCTGATTGACATGACCCATTCCGTTAGCCTAGCACTTGATCGCTTAGTATGTTGCTATTGCTTTCTTCATGACTTATACATGTTCCTGTAACTATGAGATTATGCAACTCCTGCTTACGGAGGAACACTTTGGTACTACCAAACGTCACAACGTAATCGGGTGATCATAAAGGAGTACTACAGGTGTCTCCAAAGGTACGTGTTGGGTTGGCGTATTTCGAGATTAGGTATTGTCACTCCGATTGTCGGAGAGGTATCTCTGGGCCTTCTCGGTAATGCACATCACATAAGCCTTGCAAGCATTACAACTAATGAGTTAGTTGTGAGATGATGTATTACGGAACGAGTAAATAGACTTGCCAGTAACGAGATTGAACTAGGTATTGGATACCGACGATCGAATCTCGGGTAAGTAACATACCGATGACAAAGGGAACAACGTATGTTGTTATGCGGTCTGACCGATAAAGATCTTCGTGAAAATGTAGGAACCAATATGGGCATCCAGGTCCCGCTTATTGGTTATTGACCGGAGATGTGTCTTGGTCATGTCTACATTGTTCTCGAACCGTAGGGTCCGCACGCTTAAGGTTTCGATGGCCGGTTATATTATGAGTTTGTGTATTTTGATGTACCAAGGTTGTTCGAGTCCGGATATGATCACGGACATGACGAGGAGTCTCGAAATGGTCGAGACATAAAGATTAATATATTGGACGGATATATTTGGACACCGGAAAGGTTCCGAGAAGTTTGGAGCTCCGGAGGTTACCGAACCCCCGGGAGGTATATGGGCCTTATTGGGCCCATGTAGGAGGAAGGGAGAAGGAATAGGGAAGGGGCGCCCCCAAGCCCAATCCGAATTGGGGAGGGGGCCGCCCCCTTCCTTTCTCCTTCCCCTCTTCCTATTCCTACTACTAGTACTACTTCCTAATACTAGTACTCCTTCCTTCCCCTCCAAATAAGATAAGGAAAGAGAGGGAAACCTACTTGGAGTAGGTTTCCTCCCATGGTGCGCCCCTTGTGGCCGCCTCCTCCTCCCCTCCTTTATATACGGGGGAGGGGGGGCACCCTAGAACACACAAGTTGATCCTTGAGATCGTTCCTTAGCCGTGTGCGGTGCCCCCCTCCACCATATTCCACCTCGTTCATATCGTAGCGGTGCTTAGGTGAAGCCCTGCGTCGGTGAAACATCAAGATCGTCACCACGCCTGCCGTCGTCGACGGAACTCCCTCTCCGGAGCTTTGCTGGATCGGAGCCCGAGGAGCGCCATCAAGCTGAACGTGTGCCAAGAACTCGGAGGCGCCGGAGTAACGGCGCTGGGATCGGCTGGATCGCGAGGAGAACGTCTGACTACTTCCTCTACGCCATCATCGACTCGGAGGTGCCGAGTAACGCACTTTGGGATCGGCAGGATCGCGAGGAGAACGTCTGACTACTTCCTCTACGTTGTGATCGCTTCCACTTACGGTCTACGAGGGTACGTAGACAACACTCTCCCCTCTCGTTGCTATGCCATCACCATGGTCCTGTGTGTGCGTAGGAAATTTTTTGAAATTACTGCGTTCCCCAACAGATACATGCGGACCATTAGGCAATGCTTCGGTTCACATGCATAGGATACATGAACTTTACAGCAACAATGAGGAGAGGGGGTACCTACCATTGATTTCATGTATCAAGATGAGGAGGTATGTCACGGAGAGCCGGACAAGAGCTGCAATCTGCAGATTTGCTGCGTGGTGTCCATCAAGGATTTAGGGGCGAGGTGTGAGGAAAGACGGGGGACGACAGTGGATGGATGATGTCGCCGGCGAGCCGCAGGATGGATCACAGCGAGAGGGAAGCAGTCATTGTCGTTCTCACCCTTCCACACCCACGCGCTCCTGCTGCCTGCAGCTTGCGTCCCCCGACACCAAGCTATTCAACGTCGTCTTGCCATCCCCTTTGGAGAGTGTCTGAGCGACATCCGCCACCATCGCTGTCTTCGTTAGGCTTCACGAGGCAAATCCGTGTGAGATAACATGCTTGTCGACATGTCGTACTGCCATTGCATTTTGCAGAGAGGAGGCTTCGTACTGCCACGTGACGGGGTCGTCCTTGATCTCTTCACGTCACATCTGCTCTCCTGGGTCTCTGCGAGGAATGTCGTACGCCGCTGTTGCCAGAGCAAAACCGCCCACGCCGCCGCATGAGAAGAAAACTCTGCCCTATGTGAGCTGAACGGAGCAGATCATATTACCAGCCCAAAGTAAGCCCAGTTAACCACAACTCTCCTGAGTCAGCCTCCGGAGCAGCGGCCCAAGAAACGATGGGCCTGCAACTACCATGTTGAGATGCGAGGCGAAGATATCTATACCGCTCGTTAAACGATCCAATGGCTGACGAAGGAAATCACTGTGGTGGCTCGTTGGTCGCCCCGTTTTACTGTTTAGCAATAGGATCTGAACATATGATCTTCCACCAAATAAACCAACTAGCATCAACTACAAGGAGTAATCAACACTACTAGCAACCTCATATAGCAGAAGATGGGCATGGAGGGCCACCAGGGGGCCCACGAGATAGGGGGGCGCGCCCCCCACCCTATGGACAGGGTGTGGGCCCCCTGGCCTTCATCTTTGGCGAGGATTTTTTATTATTTATTATAAGATATTCCGTGGAGTTTCAGGACTTTTTGGAGTTGTGCAGAATAGGTCTCTAATATTTGCTCCTTTTCCAGCCCGTAATTCCAAATTGCCGCATTCTCCTCCTTATGTAAACCTTGTAAAATAAGAGAGAATAGGCATAAGTATTGTGACATAACGTGTAATAACAGCCCATAATGCAATAAATATCGATATAAAAGCATGATGCAAAATGGAAGTATCAACTCCCCCAAGCTTAGACCTTGCTTGTCCTCAAGCTAAAGCCGATAACGATAAATATGTCCCCATGTTTAGAGGTAGAGGTGTCGATAAAAATAAAATATGGACATGAAGGCATCATGATTATTCTCATAACATCAACATATATAGATATTGTCATATGATTTCTTATGTTCAAGTAATAATCCATTCACAATGCAGAGTACGAATCATAAACTTTATTGAGAACCAACAAACTATAATCTCAGTCATTGAAGCAACTGCAATTTATCATAACATCGGAAAGAGTCTATGTCAGAGCTTAATAGCAAGCCCACATACTCAACTATCATTTAGTCCTTCATAATTGCTAACACTCACGCGATACTTGTGGTTACGGAGTTTTAATCGGACACAGAGAAAGATAGGGGCTTACAGTTTCGCCTCCCAACCTTTTACCTCAAGGGTAATGTCAACAATAATAACTCATGCCCCCTACATCCAATTAGATATATCAATCAGGATCTTTCCAACACACTGTGCTTGCCAAAGGATAAAATGAAACAAGGAAAGGTGAAGACCACCATGACTCTTGCATAAGGTAGAAGATGATAGTAACATATATGCCCTTCGCAGAGGGAAGCAGAGGTTGCCATGCGCTTTTATGGTTGGATGCACAAAATCTTAATGCGAAAGAACGTCACTTTATATTGCCCCTTGTGATATGAAACTTTATTATGCAGACCGTCGCTTTTATTTCTTCCATATCACAAGATCGTATAAAGCTTATTTCTCCCACACCAATCAATCATACATATTTAGAGAGCAATTTTTATTGCTTTGCACCGGTAACAACTTACTTGAAGGATCTTACTCAATCCATACGTAGATATGGTGGACTCTCGTGGCAAAACTGGTTTTAAGGGTTTTTGGAAGCACAAGTAGTATCTCTACTTGGTGCTGAGAATTTGGCTAGCATGAGGGGGAAAGGCAAGCTCAACATGTTGGGAGATCCATGAAAACATACTTTATCTCAGTTATAAGAAAACATAACTCATTACGTTGTCTTCCTTGTCCAACATCAACTCTTTAGCATGTCATATTTTAATGAGTGCTCACAATCATAAAAGATGTCAATAATAGTATATTTATATGTGAACCTCTATTTCCTTATTACTTCCTATTAATTGCAACGATGACCAAAACTATGTTTGCCAACTCCCAACAACTTTCAATCATCATACCCTTCTATGTGAAGTCATTACTCTCAATAAGATCAATATGAACTCTTTGTTTCTTTTTACTCTTTTTCTCTATTCTTCTATTTCACTCAAGATCATGGCAAAACAATCAAGCCCTTAACTCAACACTAATCTTTATTATATAGCTCACGGACTCGATTACATAGAAGGATCATAAAGCAAAACTCAAAACTAGATCATGCCATAAACTTTATTCTACTAGATAAAGATACTACTAATAGGATCAAACTAAGAAAAACGGTAAACATAGGAGATGTGGTTGTGATACGATACCGGGGCATCTCCCCCAAGCTTGGCAGTTGCCAAGGGGGAGTGCCCATACCAATGTGATTATGTCTCCTTTGTTGGTGAAGAAGGTGGAGGTGTTGTTGATTTAGTTGATGGCATAGACTTCTCCCTTAATTTCCGCCTGAGGACGGCATATTGATACCTCGGATCATCAATCTCCCACCTGTGGTTAATATCTTCTTGCATAGGTCCTGCTTATTTTCCTGCAAGAGACAAAAAGGGATAAACTCGAACTTTGGTTTCTTTACCCTATCAGGGAGACTTGACTTTTTGAACTCCACATGCATGTCCCCAGGTTGAGGTAATGGGGTTTCATCTTCATCTGAGCTAGTCTCTTCCTTCCCCTCGGGTTCATAGTCCTCTTCTTCTTCCGTGGTCCAACCATCGTGCTCCACATCTCCATAGACCTTAGGATTTGCTAGGTAATCATCCACATAGCTTTCTCCTTCCGAATCCTGGGATGACATGTTGATCTAATCTGCAGTAGGACAGCCCGAAACAAAAACAGAGGATATTTGCGTGATACGGGAGTCAAAACCTCCAGGAGAATATATAATGAATTTTTACCGACCAAAATACGTATCGTGCAAGAAAACGGAGTCCGGAAGGCACGTGAGGTGTCCACGAGGTAGGGGGCGCGCCGAGGGGGGTAGGGCGCGCCCTCCACCCTCGTGGGGGCCTCGTGTCCTTCCCGGACTGCTACTTATTTTTCTATTTTTCTAAATATTCCAAAACGGAGAAATATTGCCTTAAAAATTGTTTTGGAGTCGGTTTACTTACCGTACCACATACCTATTCCTTTTCGGGGTCTGAAATGTTCTGGAAAGTGCCTCTTATGTATTCCTCCGGGGTTACGGTTTCAATAACATTGGTTTCAACATTTATGGGATTACCTGAGATATAATGTTTAATTCTTTGACCATTTACCACCTTCGGATTTGTGCCTTCGAAATTGTTGATTTTTATGGCACCGGAACGATAGACCTCCTCGATAACGTAAGGGCCTTCCCATTTAGAGAGAAGTTTTCCTGCAAAAAGTCTTAAACGAGAGCTGTATAGCAATACATAATCACCTACATTAAACTCACACTTTTGTATCCTTTTATCATGCCATCTTTTAACTTTTTCTTTGAACAACCTGGCATTTTCATAAGCTTGGGTTCTCCATTCATCAAGCTCACCGGCAAGTTTGAAATCATAATTGAGCTCTTTAATAGCCCAGTATGCCTTATGTTTTAGTTCGAGAGGTAAGTGACATGCTTTTCCATAAACCATTTTATAAGGATACATACCCATAGGATTTTTATATGAAATTCTATAGGCCCATAATGCATCATCAAGTTTCTTAGACCAATTCTTTCTAGACCTATTGACAGTCTTTTGCAAAATTAATTTGAGCTCTCTATTACTCAATTCTACTTGACCACTAGACTGCGGGTGATATGGAGATGCAATTCTATGATTAACGTCATTTTTAGCAAGCATTTTACGGAAAGCACCATTGAGGGAGTCCTGGATTAGGGGGTGTCCGGATAGCCGGACTACAGCCTTCGGCCGTACTCCTGGACTATGAAGATACAAGATTGAAGACTTCGTCCCGTGTCCGGATGGGACTTTCCTTGGCGTGGAAGGCAAGCTTGGCGATACGGATATGTAGATCTCCTACCATTGTAACCGACTCTGTGTAACCCTAACCCTATTCCGTGTCTATATAAATCGGAGGGTTTTAGTCCCAGGATCTAACAACAATCATACCATAGGCTAGCTTCTAGGGTTTAGCCTCTCGATCTCGTGGTAGATCTACTCTTGTACTACCCATATCATCAATATTAATCAAGCAGTGAGTAGGGTTTTACCTCCATCGAGAGGGCGAACCTGGGTAAAAACATCATGTCCCTTGTCTCCTGTTACCATCCGCCTAGACGCATAGTTCGGGACCCCTACCCGAGATCCGCCGGTTTTGACATCGACATTGGTGCTTTCATTGAGAGTTCCTCCGTCGTCATCCTTAGGCCCGATGGCTCCTCCGATCATCAACAACGATGCGATCCAGTGGTGAGACTTTTCTCCCGGACAGATCTTCAGATTCGCAGCTTTGCACTACGGGCCAATTCGCTGGCCATCCGGAGCAGATTGAAAGCTATGCCCCGCCATCAGGTCGATTTGGAAATTTGAACTACACGGGCCGACGTCCGCGGAGACTTGATCTTCGACGGGTTCGAGCCACAGCCAAGCGCGCTGCACTGTCACGAGGGCATGATCTAGCTCTGCCGCCGAACAGTGTCCTGGAGGCCGCACCAGAGTCCGCTCCGACCTTTAGCTCGGAGCCGACCGCGCCGATCGAGGATGGGTGGCTGGACACCGCCTCGGGGGCTGCGATCTCTACGGCGATTGAGCCATACACCTACCCCGTCCTTTGCGAAGCTCGTGACTCCACGGTGTCGGACTCCTCTCCGGACTCTGAGCCTCCCGCGCCCCCGCCAATCGAATCCGATTGGGCGCCGATCATGGAATTCACCGTCCCGGACATCTTTCAGCACTCGCCCTTTGGCGACATCCTGAATTCACTAAAGTCTCTCTCTTTATCAGGAGAGCCCTGGCCGGATTATGGTCACGAAGGTTGGGATGCGGACGACGAAGAAAATCAAAGCCCACCCACCACCCACTTCGTAGCCACTGTCGATGATTTAACCGACATGCTCGACTTCGACTCCGAAGACATCGACGGTATGGACGATGATGCAGGAGACGACCAAGAACCAGCGCCCACGAGCACCGGAAGGCCACCTCGTCATACGACATATACATGGTGGACATCCCAAAAGATGGGAATGGTGATGGAACAATGGAGGATGACCCCACCAAGAAACAGCCTAAGCGCCAAGCGGGCCGGGCGCGCCTAAATCCCGCCACAAAGAAAAAGCGGTGATTCGGCACGGGATACAATAACAACCCGGACAAGGTCAAGATAACCCCTCCAAAGATGATTCAACAAGAAGAGGATGGAGAAGCCAGCCCTCATGAGAGAGCGGCAAAAAGAGAGGTAGAGGACGATAATTACATGCATCCCTCCGAAGATGAGGCAAGCCTCGACGACGACGAATTCGTCGTGCCCGAGGATCCCGTCGAACAAGAGCGTTTCAAACGCAGGCTAATGGCCACGGCAAGCAGCCTCAAGAAAAAGCAGCAACAGCTTAGAGCTGACCAAGACTTGCTAGCTGACAGATGGACCGAAGTCCTTGCGGCCGAAGAGTATGAACTCGAGCGCCCCTCCAAGAGCTACCCAAAACGCAGGCTGCTACCCCGATTAGTGGAGGAAGCACCCAAACCTACATCACCAGTGCATGATATGGCTGACCGGCCACCTCGTGGTAGAGACAAAGAGGGCTCTCGGCCCTCAACTCAAGCCGCACCCCGGCGCCGCTCAAAAAATACAAAGGCGCAGGGAAATGCGCCAGACCTGCGAGATATATTGGAGGACAAGGCAAGGCAGACAAGATCGATCTACGGATCGCGTGGGTGCCCGACACGCGTGATTTATAACCGTCACGCCAGATATGGCAACTCCGGCCGGGCGGACACGATGAGACAAAACTCATTTGAGCTGCGTCGTGATATAGCCCAATACAGAGGCGCCGCACACCCACTATGCTTCACAGATGAAGTGATGGATCATCAAATCCCTGAGGATTTCAAACCCGTAAACATTGAATCATACGATGGCACAACAGATCCTGCGGTTTGGATCGAGGACTATCTCCTTCACATCCACATGGTCCGCGGTGATGATCTACACGCCATCAAATACCTCCCACTCAAGCTTAAAGGACCAGCCCGGCATTGGATTAACAGCTTGCCAGCAGAGTCAATTGGTTGTTGGGAAGACCTGGAAGCCGCATTCCTCGACAATTTCCAAGGCACATATGTGCGACCACCAGACGCCGATGACCTAAGCCACATAATTCAGCAGCAAGAGGAATCGGCCAGACAATTCTGGACACGGTTCCTAACCAAGAAAAATCAAATCGTCGATTGTCCGGATGCCAAGGCCCTTGCAGCCTTCAAACACAACATCCGCGACGAGTGGCTTGCCCGACACCTAGGACAGGAAAAGCCGAAATCCATGGCAGCCCTCACAATACTCATGACCCGCTTTTGCACGGGAGAGGACAGCTGGCTAGCCCGTAGTAACAACATGACCAAGAGCCCTGGTAATTCGGATACCAAGGACAGCAATGGCAGGTCGCGTCGCAACAAGCACAAGCGCCGCATTAACAGCGATAATGCTGAGGACGGCAGTCAATGCCGGATTTACAGGCTCTAAACCCGGTCGTGAAAAAGCCATTTAAAAGAAATACTCCAGGCCCGTCCAATTTGGACCGAATACTCGATCGCTCGTGCCAGATACATGGCACCCCCGAAAAGCCAGCCAACCACACCAACAGGGATTGTTGGGTGTTCAAGCAAGCAGGCAAGTTAAATGTTGAAAACAATGACAAGGGGCTGCATAGCGATGACGAGGATGAGCCCCGGCCGCTGAACAATAGAGGACAGAAGGGCTTCCCCCCGCAAGTGCGGACGATGAACATGATATACGCAACCCACATACCCAAAAGGGAGCGGAAGCGTGCACTAAGGGACATATATGCGATGGAGCCAGTCGCCCCAAAGTTCAACCCGTGGTCTTCCTGCCCGATCACTTTTGATCGAAGGACCACCCACTAGCATCCGCCATGGCGGATTCGCCGCATTGGTTCTAGACCCAATCATTGACGGATTTCTCCTCACTAGAGTCCTAATGGATGGCGGCAGCAGCCTGAACCTGCTTTATCAGGATACAGTGCGCAAAATGGGCATAGACCCATCAAGGATTAAACCCACAAAGACGACCTTTAAAGGCGTCATACCAGGTGTAGAGGCCAACTGTACAGGCTCGGTCACACTTGAAGTTGTCTTCGGATCCCCGAATAACTTTCGAAGCGAGGAGTTAATCTTCGACATAGTCCCGTTCCGCAGCGGCTATCACGCACTGCTCGGACGAACCGCATTTGCAAATTTCAATGCGGTGCCGCACTACGCATATCTCAAGCTCAAGATGCCGGGTCCTCGAGGAGTCATTACGGTCAATGGAAACACTGAACGCTCTCTCCGGACGGAGGAGCACACGGCGGCCCTCGTGGCGGAAGTATAAAGCAGCCTCTTAAGGCAATTCTCGAGTCCGGCTATTAAACGTCCAGACACCGTCAAGCGCGCTCGGAGTAACCTACAACAAGACTGCCTGGCATGTTTCGAGCGTGCATAGCAATGCGGCCCAAGCCCCAGCCCTCGCGATATTGCGAAACCAGTACTACGCGTACATAATTACGCTCTGGAAATACCATGGGCATAGGGGAAGGGGCACGACCACGGCATGCCCGTAATGTGGCTCAACCGCACCAGGGGCTCCCGATTGTGTCATTCTTTTCTTCTTTCTTTTTACTTTCAGGACTCCGTTCTCACGAAGCCCTGTCCGGCATTAGAATCGCCGAACACACGATGCAACAGCCAGGGAAGCAGAAAGCTACGTCGAGTGTCCAGGTGGTCTCTATTACGAGCAATATATCTGTTTTACACACCATCCCGCGGCTTACCCCTAGAGGGGGACATGTTAAAAAGTCCCGTCCCTTGCTTATCGCACTATTTGTATCATTCTGCTCTTACTACAGCCCTTTTGAATAAACAATATATAGCTTCTGCCTATTATTGAATTCCCTTTTTTCTATATATATATGTTCATTTATGACATTGTGCAACCGTACACTTTGGTACGGGCAATACACCGTGGGCTTAAGTACCCCACAATATGGTGTGATAAGTCCGAACACTTTCACAAGTGCGGCACCCGAACTTATAGCATTATATGCATCGGCTCAATCATGTCTTGGGTCAATAGTTGGGTTTGCCCGGCTCCATGTTTTGGTACCTTATGTTCCGTTATATCGGCTAAGGTAGCACTGGGAGAACCACTGCGATTGTGCCCCGGTTGAGCTGGGTTAAGCACCTCAGTGGAGAAAGCTAAAACTGACCGTCATGATAAGGTAAGAGCCGGTCGCTGTTCGAGAGGTTTTCGAGTCCCTAAAGACTTATGCCGCTTAGAGCGAGGAGTCGGCATTGTCCGGCCTAGGCGTGGATAGCGCCCCGAACTCGGTCTTCCGAATACTAGGGGCTTCGCCTAAATTTAAAATTATAGAATTCTATGGCTAAGTGAGAGTGTTCAGGCATTATAGTCTGGTTGCCTTGTTCGTTGCATTGAGCGCCTCCCTTGAAGGACCCAAGAATGGGAACAAGAGCGCTCAAGTTCATCCCGAACACCCCAGCACTCGTGGCATGGGGGCTAAAGCCGACGACTCGCCATCTCTCAAATTTAATACAAGGCCGCAAAGAAGGTAATATTTTAAATTCAAAAGTGTTGCTTAGCGCATATGAACAAGTTTTCAGCTTACAGGATAACAAATGCGAGTCTACTCAAAAATTATATCTTTGGAGCATTCATCCGCTATAAGGCAGGCACCCTTTAGGACGCCCTCATAATACATTTCAGGCTTGCGATGCTCCTTCTTCGGTGGTGGTCCGTCCGTCACAAGCTTCTCGGCGTCCATCTTGCCCTCAAAGGCACCTTAGCAAGGGCAAGGGCCCCACGCCACCTTCGATGCAGACGGAGCGCTTGATGACTTCAACCCATGGACAAAGGCCCACCAGCCGCCTCACCAGCCCAAAGTAGCTCCTGTGCATGGCTTCCTTAGACCACACCGAACTATGAGGCCTTTCATGGCCTGTTCGCCACCTTATGGAGCTCGACCAGCCGCTTCAACTAGTCGCTTAAGGGCACCGGTGTCCGGCCTCGATATCGATACAGAACACCTTCTCCGCCGAAGCTTCCCTCTTCGGCTCGGTAGAATGCGGCAAGATCGCATACACTGCGAGGCAGATCTGCGAATGCTCCTGGGGAGCTCCGGATTCGGGTAAGTAACAGATAATTCACTTTCACATGCTTGCTTTGCATATAGAATGCCTTACCCGCCGCTATCTTCTTCATCGCCTCAATTTCCTGGAGGGCTTTTTGGCGCTCTCAAGGGCCGAGGCGAGCTCGGACTCTCGAGTCTTCGAGTCACGCTCCAAACTCTCGTGTTTTTCCACGAGAGCCTGGAGCTCTTGCCGCACCTCCGCCACCCGCGCCTCCTGCTTCTCTCGCTCGGTGCGCTCTGCGGCCGCATCGCTTTCGGCCTTGGACACCGCGTCCTTCAGGATCGCCACCTCGTTCGTGGCCCCTGCAGTATTCACGTTATTCCTGTCATCTTTTGCAATCACATCTTTTAAATACTCCCATAAGGTATTGCTTACCTTCTTTATCCTCGAGCTGCTTTTTGGCAAGTCCGAGCTCGTTCTCGGACTGCTCGAGGCTCGCTTCAATGCACCAACCTCCACAACAAGGCGGCAGAGGTCACCAAGCAACTCCTGCATTCCCATATTGACATACTTATGTTAGACTCCTGCGAATATCTTTTTAGATCCTCGCCCGCTTTTTCTTTCCGAACACCAAACTGAGCATCGTGGGCTACCGCCTATGCGGTAATATTTTTATATATTTTAATACATACCTCAAAGCCTGTTAGAAGGCTGGCACAGCTTCACCAGCCCGCTCTTGGCAGATCGAACTTTCGGATCACCACACTCATAACAAAGGCGGTGCTCCTCGTCGATGGAAGCGCCGTTAAGCGCCTCCATCAAATTATCCAGTGCCTCCGGTTGGACGAAGGTCACCGGCGTCGCAGTCTTGCCCTCCTTACGAAGGGGTCGCCTGCCGGACTCCGGAACCACTGAAGGTTCCGGTACGGAGTCCAGCACAGGGCCGGACTTGAAGCCCTTCGGGGTTTTAATCCCTTTTGTGCCCGGAGTCCGGGAGGTCACCTTGCGGCGCCTCCAGGGCCACCTCCTCCTGGCTGGGCCCCTTTTGGGACTCCACCTCGGCGTCATCCGCGGCGGGAGGAGACGAGGCAGTCGGAAGTGAGGTGCTATTCATCTCCGACGAATCCAGGGAGCCGCTCGATGAATCGTCGAGCCCGTCCTTGGGCGGGCTGCATGGTTATATTCGGCGTTAGAAGATGATGTGCGACAAATGGAACGCCATGAGTTATTCTGGTGTCTGGACACTTACGATTTCGCCAGGGGCTTGGTCCCTGGAGCCCACCCCTCTTCGCCGTCGTCGGCATTGGCGGTGTAGTCCGGAGGAAGGGCCCTTCCCTTCTTGGACCCTTCGTCCTCCCTAGTTGGGGCGGCCTTCCTTTTCTTCTCTCCCCCCGCTGGGGGAGAGGCCTCTTTTTCCTCCTCCTCATCTTCGCGGGAGGAGTCCACCTCGGCGTCATCGGACGATGAGTCCGACAGCACCTGGCGCCGGGAACTCCTTCGAGTTCTCGTGGCCTTCTTCTTGTCCTTCTTTTCCGGCACCACGTGAGGTGCCGGAACCAGCAGCCCCGTCAATCGGGCGTCCGCTGGGTCTTCTGGCAAGGGAGTCGGACAGTCGATCTGTCCGGAAGTCTTCAGCCAATCCTGTCAAAGGTGAGGGAGTTTTAGATCCCGCATAGAGTCAAACTATGAAAAAAGAGTCCCGTAAAGTAAGGATGGCAATGGGTAGGGTATGGGCAGGGTAGAGCAATACCATACCCATACCCGTATAGTCAGTGGGTACAAAACTCTACCCATACCCGTACCCATGGGTATGAAACTTTACCCATACCCATACCCGACGGGTACCCATACTGTTGGGGATATAACTACCGGATGTAAACCGCCCTGAAGGGGCCGGGTTACCCTCGTCCATGATCAGGGCCCACGAAGGCACGAGGCCCAGAGCCCAGAGGCGGATTAGGATCCATAAGTGTAAACCGCCTTAGTCATGTAAACTTGTGATGTAAGATAAGAAAGAAGGGACCGAGCCGGACTCTGGTATGAGCCGGATCGGGACTCAGAGGCCGGGCCGAAGGCCAACCCGTATATAAGGGGACGACCGGTGGCGGTTTAGGGACGCATAATTCGAGGCTTAGGCGAATCTATTGCTCCCTAGTCGTCGAAATCACATCAATCCCATCACAACTAGACGTAGGCTTTACCTTCATCAAGGGGCCGAACTAGTATAACTCCCGTGTCTTTGTGTCCGCTTTAACCCCTCTGAGTTAACCCGTACGATGGCCCTGCGACTAAGTCCTTTCACGAGGACATCTGCCGTGACAATTCCACGACAGTTGGCGCCACCGTGGGGCTATCGCACGATGGTTTGATGATCTTAGAGGGCAAGTTCGAAGGACTCGAAGGCTATCGTGGGCGGACGACTAAGAGTCGTCATGCAAACTCTACATCGACGATGCAGATGGGGCCCCGAGGCCGGGCTCGATTGAGTACGGGTACCGGGTCCCTTTGGTGGCATACACGTGTTCATCGGCAAGATCGACGAGCCAGGGCCTGGGCCGACATCTGCACCGACCTCGTCGAGACGGCCCAATGAGCGAAGAAGAGTCCTGCCACTCGCTAAACCGGGTACATCAAGCGTGCTTTCGTGGGAGTCGCCCACGGAGACTATGAGGGCGGATCAGCATCTGGCGGCGAGACCGTCGTCTACTCGGGCGACGAAGTCGTCACCGGAGAAACCGAGTCTCTGCATCAGCCGCAAGATGGCCAGATCGGGGCTGTTCCGACGCCGAGAGTATTCCGGACCTTTGATCTACCCAACCGGGTTGGAATCTTCATGGCCGGTACACAAGCAACGCTTCACTCTTCGACCACGGCGCCCATGGTCGCCGGTTCAGCAGCGGTGATGGCAGCCGGGGAAGGAGGCCCTGTGCGCCCGCCGGCTCAAGTTTTATCGGAGCTTTTCGACGCATTGGCTGTGCTCATGGCAGAGGCTAATCCGGCGGATCAGGACCTGCACAACGCGGAGATTGCAAAGGTAAAGGAACAAATCACTAAGGCTAAAGCGGATCTGGCAGCCGCGGACGTGAGGATGGCGGCGGAACGAGACGCTTTGGATGCGCAGGCTTATAGGCTCATGCTGGATCAGAGCGCGTCACATGAAGTCATGAAACGAAAGTACAGATCCCGTTTACCTTCGGTTTTCGAGGGAAGAGAGCTCTTCAATACCCCTGGCAGGGACCAAGAATCCGCCGGTGGTGAACAGACCGAAGCACTGGACGGCCGCGCCGTTCAGCCCCATGTGATAGATCTGCCTCGCCATCATACCGGGCGCACCCAGTGTTGTGCAGACACCTCCGGTCACTACTCCAACCCGATGGATAATCTTGTTGCGGCTGCGGCGGCACGGTTGGAGGCGATTCCGATTGAAGGTGATTCACCGCAGCGGTAGAGACACGCCGGGTAAAGGAGCTCCTCAGACGGCCCCGCTCAACAGAAGCGTATTCATACGATCGGGATCGGATCCACTCCACCCCGCCCAAGCCGGAGTTATAGCGGCGGCGCCGAACCGGCCGTATCAAACGCAGCGGCTTGGTCCGCCTCGCGGCAACAACCCGGCGGGTGGCTTCAAGATGCTCAAGTGGTGGTGGACGGGCCAGAACACGTGGGGAGGCCGAGTTAGCAGCACCACATGAGGATCATCAGCTCGCGCGGTTCGTCCAACCATCTTCGAACCGGGGTCACGTCTGGCTCTTTGGGGTGCCTTGCCTCGTCCCGCTTTCGCAATGTGCGTTTGCCCAAGGACTTCAAGGGGCCACGCAAGGTGCCCAATTATACCGCCGATTTGGCTCGAGCGTGGATAGAAAGCTATGAGATGGCCATGGAGATGCTGGATGTGGATGAAGCTGTGTGTGCGAAGTATTTCACAATGATGTTGGAAGGTACGGCCCGTACTTGGTTGAAGAACTTGCCACCCAACTCAGTCAGTTCATGGACCCAGTTGCGGACCCGGTTCATTCAAAATTTCAAAGACACCTGTAAACAGCCCATGTCATGGTGGATTTGGCGGCTTGTGTCCGTGCGGAGGAGAATCCACAACCCATTGGGTGCGCCGCGTTTGGAGGTTTTACATTCGTCGACCGGATCAACCCTGATTCCGCGATCTTAACCCTAGAAGCCAACCGCCGGTTCAAACCGTTGAAGTTGAAGCTGGAGTCGCATGAAGCGTTTTGCAATGACATGGGCACTCTTATGGGCGTTTTAGTAAAGTATGCTGATTACGATAGTACCAAGGATCCCGAGTCCGAGGAGGATGACGAAGTAGGGAAGGGAAAGCGTAACAGCAACTCCAGAGGCCAGCAAAGATCACCGGCGGTAATGGAGGAAACAAGTGCAAGGCAAGCGGTAACATGGGCTTCAGAGCCAACACCAACGCGAGGATAAGGGTCAGCGCGCAAGGGTAAGCAATCAAACCGGGCGGTGCGCAAGGTCACAATCCGGATCGTTTGAATTACCTATTGAATCAACCTTGTCCGGAGCATGGGACGAAGGAGGCACCAATGAACCACCTCTGGAAGGATTGTTATATTATGCAGGAGTTCAAAAATTCTAATGCTTTCCGGTATGATCAAGGGCCGGCGACGGTTCGTGGTCCACCCCGGTTACGGCGGAGGAAATTCCGCCCGTGGTTCGTGGTAATCCCAAGGCAAAACAATCGTAACAATCGTAACAATCGTAACAATCGTAACAATCGTAACAATCAGAGCAATCGGAACCAAGGGGTTACAATCAACAACAAGCAGATCGGGTTACCAAAGTAATCCCAAGCAGTTGAACGGTGGGCAGTACCATGTCTTTACCACCAGCTTGGACAGGCGAGACCGAAAACTCGAGCGGGCGGTCGGTGTTGTTGAACCGGCTACACCGCATTACTGCGCTGGTCGAGAGCAGCCTATTGTATGGAGCAGAGGATCATCCTCCCGGGTTTACAATCTGGGTCAGCTAGCCCTAGTGGTGGCACCTCGTGTGGGAGGATACAAGTTTACCAAGGTGCTTATGGACGGAGGGAGCAGCATCAACATCCCGTACTCTGAGACCTTCCGGCGTATGGGGTTAACGGATAGGCATCTCGGGCCGTCCCAAAGATGTTTCACGGTGTGGTGCACAGCAAGTCAGCGTGCGGTCGGCAAGATAGCTCTGGAGGTGGCTTTTGGGGATGAACATGACTCCAGATCGGAAACATTGACGTTTGAAGTGGTGAAAATTCAAAGCCCTTACCATTCCCTGTTTGGGCGGCCGGCGTATGCTAAGTTTATGGCACGGCCTTGTTATGTCTATTTGCAGCTGAAAATGCCGGGTCACAAAGGGACGATAACGGTTCATGGGAGCCACCGGATCGCTTTGGAGTGCGAAGAAGGTGATGCGGCTTCTGTGAGTCGGTTTGTGCCATCAAGAGCTAAAGTATTATAAAGACAATGTTGATCCGGCGGATATGACCCGTTTGAAGAAGCCAACTACAGAGCACGATCCGGATTTGAAGTTTAAATCGGCGGCTGAGACTAAACTTGTTGATTTTTTGCCCGGCGATTCGTCCAAGCAGTTCACCATCAGTGCTAACTTGGATCCTAAATAGGAAAACGCTACCATCGAAGTTCATCCGTGAGAATCGGGACATTTTTGCATGGAAACCTTCTGACATGCCAGGTGTACCGAGGGAACTCGCTGAGCACACTCTTAATGTTGATCCCAAGTACAGACCAGTAAAGCAGTTTCTTCGCCGGTTTAACGAAGAAAGGCGCAAGGCCATTGGAGAGGAGGTTGCCAGGCTCTTAGCGGCAGGGTTTATCGTTGAAGTTTTCCATCCGGTGGCTTGCTAATCCGTGTTGGTCCTTAAGAAGAATGGCACTTGGCGCATGTGTGTGGATTACATAGATCTTAACAAGGCTTGTCCGGCGGATCCTTTCGCCCTCCCGCATTGATCAGATTATTGATGCTACGGCGGGTTGTGAGCGTTGAGCTTTTTGGATGCGTATTCGATATCATCGATTAAGATGGCGGTTAAAGACCAGGAGAAGACGGCGTTTATCACTCCTTTTGGAGCCTTCGCTATGTATCTATGCCTTTTGGGCTCAAGAGCGCCCAAGCAACTTATCGGCGTTGCGTGCAGAATTGCTTACGAACAGATCGGCCGTAACGTGCATGCTTATGTGGATGATATTGTGGTTAAGTCAAGGAAGAAGGAAAGCGTTGATTGAGGATCTAAAGAAACCTTTGACAACTTGCGGGTGTACAAGATGATGCTCAACCCGGCCAAGTGTGTCTTCGGTGTTCCGGCGAGCAAGTTATTGGGTTTTCTTGTGTCCAACAGGGGGATTGAAGCTAATCCCGAGAAAATTACGGCTATCACCTCCTTGGCTAAGCCGAAGTGTATCAATGATGTCCAGCGATTGGCGGGTCGGATTGCCGCGCTAAGCCGGTTTATCAGCCGCCTCGGAGAGAAGGCTATTCCTTTGTACCAGATGCTAAAGAAGACGGATCAGTTTATGCGGAGTTCAAATTTGCCGATGAAGCATTGGAGGATTTAAAGCGGCGGTTGGCCAACCCGCGGTTCTCGCCGCTCCCATTGACAAAGAGCCGCTTCTATTATATGTTGCTGCTAATGCCGAAGCGGTTAAGCGTAGCCATTGTGGTAGAGCGGAAGGAGGCGGGAAGGAATATCCGGTTCAACGGCGGTTTATTACATCAGCGAGGTGCTCATTGAATCTAAGCGAAGATATCCGCATTGGCGTAAGCTGGTATATGGAGTTTTTATGGCAAGCGGAAGTCAAGCAATATTTTCAAGGGCATCCCATCACAAAGGGTCGATTCAGCTCCTTGGGCGATATCATACGTAACCAAGAAGCAATCGGGCGGATTGCTAAGTGGGCCATAGAGCTTGGGCCGCACGGTTTACTGATATGTACCTCGGACGGCGATAAAATCTCGTGCACTTGTGGATTTCATTAATGATCGGACGGAGTTGCAAGCACCTCAAGAAAGGCCGAATCATACCTATTGGACCATCCATTTTGACGGGTCCGCATAATTGGAGGGCTCGGGGGCTGGAGTTGTGTTGACTTCCCCATGAGGTGAAAAGTTTTGTTACGTCCTCCGTTTAATGTTCCCATGTACTAACAATGCAGCTGAGTATGAAGCTTTGCTCCATGGTCTCCGGATGGCTAAGGAGATGAATCTAAGCCGGGTTAAGTGCTTTCGTGACTCGGACTTGGTGGCCCAGCAAGTATCAGGTACTTGGGATTCCAAAGATCCACTCATGGCTGCGTACCGTCGGGAGGTGGATGTTGTTGTAGGACACTTTAAAGGATATCAGGTGGACCATGTGGATCGTCGAAAGAACGAAGCGGCGGATGCTTTAAGCCGGCTGGGCTCTCAACGTAAACCGGTCCCGCCCAATGTCTTCCTTGATGTACTGCACAATCCGTCAGTCAAGCTTCCTGGTGAAGTAGATTTGGCTATTCCTGATCCGGAGGCTCAGTTGGTAGCAGCCTTACACGTCATTCCGGATTGGACGCTCCCTTATTTGGCATACATGACCCGGGGCGAGTTACCAGAAGATGAGACGTTGGCCCGACAGGTAGTTCGGGCGGTCTAAGTCTATGACCATTGTTAATGGCGAGTTGCATCATTGCAGTGTCGTAGGCGTTTCAGCGTTGTGTGTCCCCCGAGGAAGGCTGTGAGATATTGCGTGAGATCCATGAAGGGGACCGTGGTCACCATGCGGTTCAAAATCCTTGGTTGCCAAAGCGTTCCGCCATGGTTTTATTGGTTGACCGCCCATGCCGATGCGGAGGATCTGGTCAGGCGATGTGATGGTTGCGAAGTTTTCTAGACGTGCCCACATACCAGCCCAGGAATTGAGGATGATTCCAATTACTTGGCCGTTTGCGACTTGGGGGCTGGACATGGTGGGGCCTTTTAAAAGGTCCAAGGACAAGAAAACACACTTGCTAGTCGCAGTTGACAAGTTTACGAAGTGGGTCGAGGCAGAGCCTGTTAGCAGGTGTGATGCGGCCACGGCGGTTCAGTTCATAAAAAGGGTGATCTTCCGGTTTGGATTTCCGCATAGTATCATCACGGATAATGGCACCAATTTGTCCAAGGGTGCCATGAAAGATTTTTGTGAACGTGAGCACATCCGGCTTGACGTTTCTTCAAAGGGCCCACCCGCAGTCAATGGTCAAGCGTAACGAGCTAATCAGAGATCTTGAGAGGTATCAAACCCGGCTTATGGTCCCTTTACGAGAGGACACCGGGTTGTTGGGTAGAAGAGCTACCGTCTGTGATATGGAGTATCAATACTACCCCTAACAGATCCACCGGATACACACCGTTCTTTATGGTCTATGGAGCGGAGGCGGTCCTTCCAGCGATATCCGTCATGATTCACCTTGCGTGGCAGCCTATGTTGAGGTAGATAGCGAAGCTGCACGGGGACGCTTTGGATCGATTGGATGAGGAGCGAGATATGGCGGCTGCTCGTTCGGCGATTTACCGCCAGGATCTTCGTCGGTATCCACGGTGGCGGGTTAAAACCGAACCTTTCGTGAAGGAGACTTGGTGCTTCAGCTCATTCAAGACCGGAACAAATATGCACAAGCTATCCCCACCTTGGGAAGGGCCTTTTGTGGTCAGCAAGAATCTGCACTGTGGGTCATACTATCTGATTGATGTGCGAGAGCGAAAAGACTCACGCACGTCAGAAGAGGAGACCAACAGGCCATGGAATATAGCTCATCTTCGGCCTTATTATACCTGAGCCATCGGCTCTACTTATGTACATATTATGACAATGTATATATTTTGAATCAAAGCAATAAACCGGAGCCTCGGCTAAAGCGGGGTATCCGTTCTGTAAAAATCCGGTTTGGGTACATGGAGTGGTTGTCGCAGCAGCCTCCGGTTTAGCCCTTGATCTTGATTTTGAAGTTTTGTCATCTGGGGCTTGGTCGTGTCCGAACCAATGCAACACCTTTTGATGGGCTAAAGCCACCGGATCACTTGGGGACATGGTCACATCTCGAACCAACCACGCCTCTTGGTCGGCCTAAAGGTCATAGAGTCACTTGGGGGCTTGGTCGAACCCGAACCATTGCCATGCCACTTGATCGGCATAATGCCACGGTTTCAGTTGGGGGCCTGGCTGACTTGAACCATAGCTACACCTTATGGGGAGCTTGGTCCTGTCCGACCATGGTAACACAATCTGATCGGCTCAGTAAAGCCTCTTCTTGCAAACGGTTTTATCATTGCCTTTTCTTCCATATTGGTTTCATCACTGTTATTTGATTTTTATTGACCTTTTTAAACCAATAACATTTTTAAACCGGTTCAAGCTGTCAATTAACGGAATTCGGTCCATTTTTAATCCGGAGATATTTGTTTCGGTTTGACTTTTTATTTTAACATCCCAATTTGGAGTAACTGGTGGCTTGTATTTTCCGAACACGGTTTACACGGTAAACCGGCATTATAAACATAGGGGTTGTTTTTCTCCTTTGACGGTAACGGTCTATACAACCTCCGCCTCAAGATTGGCTAAGCCAATTGCATGCCCGACGCTGGCAGGTATTTTTGTATCACAAAATTTTGACCGTATACATCAATATTTTCTTATATAAATATATAGGCGTCAAAAGCCGGCTGGCGACATAAGCCGCCGTGGCGGTTTAAGAACTTGTGATTGCAGGCAAAATGCATTGAAGGTTTCAATTCTTCAAACCAAAGTATCAGCACCTCCGCGCAAAGGTTACAGACTAACGGCATAAAGGCATGTTCAAAAACAAAGTGCTAGCTATTCTATTACAAAGCCTTCCAAGGCCCGGCGTTTCGCATGGCGTTATGACTAGCGATTTCGATGCATCACCCGGCTTGGCGGATTAAGCTTCCTCGCCGGGTTGGCGTGAGGAGGAGGCGTCTGGCGTCGGTTCAACTTCTTCTTCTTCATCACCCAAAGGCGGAAGTCATTGGTGGACCACCAATCCGGGTTAAGGCACGAAGACAGCCTCTTCACTTATAAGCTCAGCGGATCAACGTCGAGGCGTAAGTGTGCTTACGGGTTGGGGAACAAGGCTCGCACTTACGGAATGACAAACTCCACCCGCTTGTTGTTCGCGTCGTAGAAAGAGCGGTGAACCGCCAGTTGGCTTCGCTGCCGATTGACTCGCCAATGACGCATCTCCTTTGTTACTGCTTCGTATGCGTCATTATCAAAGGCTTCACCGTTCTCTTGAGCGCTGGGAAACCCTTGGCTATGTCGGCGGATCAAGATCCGCTATCCACGCCTTGGCGCGAAGTTAGAAACGATGAGAGTGCCGGCCGGGCGCGGATCGTTTCAACTCTTCAAGCTGCCCGGAACCATGGATAGCCGGTCCGATGTATCTTTGATCAAGGACGGAGCTGTGTTGTCGTCGACACGGCACATATGACTCATGGCGCCCGGTATACAACTGCTCAATCAGCGTGTAAACGGCCTTGAGCTTCTTCCGCACATCGAGCCCGTGATGAGCAATACGCTTGCCTGCACCGATTCGGACAGCTCGGGTTAAACCGGCGGAAATATCAAAACAGTGTACTCGGTGCAAATTTTCTTACCAAAGATGGCAGAGGTCATGGCATGAACTTGGCGCTTCACCGTAAGCTCTTGATCCGCGGTTTAAGAGCTGATTCAGCATCTTCCGCCCGTTTTTCAAAACGGCCTTCTCGGTGTCCCAGTTGGCCCTTTCGGATTTATACCACTCCTTCAGCTGTTCCATAGTGGCCAAAGCAGTTTTCAATTCATCCTTGGCCTTGGTGGTTTCTGCTTGTTGAGTTTCCAGATTGGCACGAAGGTCTTTGAGTTGCACGGTTTGCTGGTATATCTCATTCTGGTAACAAAGGAAGCATGTTAGTTGTTCCATTATCAAGTCCCAAGCTCAATACAAGTATTCAATTTGGCACTTGGGGGCTAATGGCTAGTTGATCTCGGTTTGCTATAGGGATCTGAGAAATTAAGTCCCGGTTCAACTATGCTAAGTTGAACCGACCCTTGAAGGGCTACTGATCTACTGCTGGATCTAAGGCGTATGGTTTCTATATAAAGTTAAGTGCCGGTTTGACTATGAAAAGTTGAACCGACCCTTGGGGCTACTATGCAAAGCAAAAGTACAAGGCATAAATCCTTACCTCATAACGGTCCTTCATGCGATTTACTGCATCGGCTTCAAAGTCACGGCTTGTGTAGAGCCGGTTGAAAAGCGGAGTGAAGTTCTTGGGCGGAGAGATTGTCATAAGTCGATAGATCAGTTTCCCCTTATCTTTGCTCATAGTAGTAGACCCGTCTTTGGTGCTGTGTTTTGCTAAAGCGACCGGTTGGCTAGGAGTGGTGTAGCCAGTGCCTGTCACAATAACATCATCATTTTTGATCGGGCTGGCCAGATTGGTGGTCTTCTTGGGGCTTGGTGTCTTCGTACTCCGGCTCGGCGGTTCAGCAATTACGACCGCTCTATGGCGGACTCGGTGGAGCAGGATGCGAGGTTTCCACTTGGGCCTCGGTTCAGTTTACGGCGGATCAGCGTTGTCGTCTTTGTATAACTCGCCAGAGCTATTTTTAGCGATTTCAGGATTTTCGTGGGTTTGCTCGGGGTCTTCTCCGGTCAACATCCGCAGAGGGTCAAGGATTTTCGCTTTTTTACTCAAGCGAGCCTTGGTGCTGCAGTTTTCAGAATTAGAATAAGATAAACCGACCAACGCATAAATATAAACCGAATTGGCGGGACAGAAGTATGGTGCTTACCTGCAAAGAACTTTAAGCGGAGGCGATTGCGTGGTTAATGAACCGCCGGAGGAGTTGGAAGAGGCCCGATAATTCGGGTCGACGGATTGAGAGGACATCGGAAGAAGCCTTTTAAGGGATAACGCTTTTCAGGAGAATAAATCACCTCTGGACGACGCTTCCGGGTTGGTGTATCTGGTAAACCAGATGAGGTAATCTGTTGACCACTGTGCCGGGTCATACGGCGCTCTTCAGCCTGCTGTGTCTTCAAGGAAGGATTTGGATTCAAGTGAGCATAGGAATGAGATTTTTTCACTTTCCAGACGGCGCGACGAATTCTTTTAACCGGCACGAGGTCGGATTCGGAAGAAAGAAAGATTACCTCGACATGGTCGGCATGGTAGCTTGACATCATCACAGGAGTTAAAATTGCCAAGAAGGGAAAATAAAAAGGAACAAACTACAAGTAAGAAGAAACACAAAGTGGAGGGCGGTTCTGGCGACTCCCTCATGAGGATATCAAGTTTTACCTCAGCTTCGATTCTTCGTCTTCCGCGGATCGAGAAGACTCGGCGGTTTTCCTCTTGCCAGCCTTCTTGGTGGCCTTGGACTTTACACGGAGCCGGGCGGTTTGGTGCGCTTCGGAAGGAGCTGTTAGCCCGAGAAGTAACAAGGATTAACATATATATATCAACAAGGCATTAATGGCAGAAGCGGTGAGTAGAGCCTACCGGGCGGTTTGTTGGCAACACGTAAACGGAGCCAACCCGGTTTGGCTGCGACAGAGATCGGTTCATCAAGCAGCCTCTTTATCGCCTCTGTGACTTCAAGCTCGATTATTGGTAGCTCGTGGCGTCTTTGAGGGTCTTGGAGGCTGCCGGTGTATTCGATGCATCAATCCGGGCGGTGGCTTAATGGCAAGATGCCCCAAGAAACCCAAAGATCGCACAAGGTCCACGCCAGTTAGTCCATTGGCCAAGAGAGCTCGGAGTTTAATGATTTGAGGCGCAAAATTCTTCCGTTCAGCGGTCAAACGTAAAAGGCAACGGATGATGGTTGCTAAGCCGGTGAGGACGGTAACCCGGCAAGGGATTCTCGTTGTCGAGCGGTGTTCGGCGGTAGAACCAGGTTTGGTTCCAATCTTTCGGATGGCTATGGTGTTTAGCGTGAGGAAAGTCTACTTCCTTCCTTTTCTGGATTGAAACGCCGCCCAGCTCCGTGTTAGGACCATCCGAGAATTCTGTACGGCGGTTCAAGTGAAAGAAATCCCGGAACAGCTCCACAGATGGCTCTTCTTGAAGATAGACTTCACAGAAAACTTGGAAATTGCATATATTTGATACGGAGTTCGGACCAATATGCTGCGGATGGAGTTGAAAACTTGCAAGGACATCCGGAAGAATTTTGATCCGGCGGGCAGAATCCGGTCTAAGTGCTGCACAAACACAATTACTTCTCCTTCTTGCGGATTGGGAGGGCATTCGTCATCCGGAACCCGCCCGATGGAGGACGTTTTTAGAAGCTAAAGCGCCCGGTGGTGACGTATCCGTTGAGTTGCGTCTCGATGATCTTAGACCGACCCAATTGCAAGCTGAGAATTGTTTGGCCATTCCGGAAGACTAAAGCTGCGAAAGGAAAGGAAAAGCGATTCACCGTTAAACGGTTCGGACACATTATACAATGTTAAACCGGCGATTCGGCAGCGGTTTCCAATTCGGTTTAAGCGAGGACTAATGGAGTGACGGATTGGCTATCAAAAGTCGAACCGCCCAAAGAAGCAGAACTGGAAAATCTACTAAGTATGGACAGAAACAGTTTTCACATTCGAATGGAGGAAATTTGGATCTACCGAAGATTCAGTAAGAAAAACTTCTGCGACCTATGCAAGCCTCATAAAGGGCAGGAAGGTTCGTGCGTTCTAAACTGGAGGGTCTGAACAAAAAGAAAGATGCATAAAGAGTTAAAGCGATGGCGGAGCGATCGCCGCCACAGGGGCGTATAAATGCGGTTGAATCGTGCGGCAATGGCAGGGCAGGTATGAGGAAATTAAGACGAACACCTATGAACTACGAGATGAACAGGACCTTCAGATGCGGATCCAGGCGTAAAGAGGGACCTTACGATGCATGTAACCATGACGAAGCGCCGAGAGCCTCTGGAACGATCAGGTTGATGCAGCGGCCTGGCACTGACGCGGCGCTCGAAGGTCGGAGGCGACGGCGGAGCTTCAGAGCTGGGGCGTCGCGAGGAAGAAGAAGCGCGGAAGAAGAAGAGAAAGGGCCTGCCGGTCTATTTATAAGGAAACGGCATAATTAACAATCGCGAGAATCGAGGAGCCAAAAGCGGCAGTCGGCGCAGCGGTCGCCTCGATTTCCGGGATGGTATTAAATGAAGGGAATCTTACTGTTCGGATTTCTTTATTAAAGATGACGTCAAGGCGCCCTGTTGCGGTGGTTGGAAGATGACGTCATGGCGGTTCAAGCGACGGCGGTTTCACGAAATATGAAGGGAGATTCAGAGTTTCACGAAGATGTTGAAGATTAACATGAACCGTTCAAGTCAATCTGGGGCCTAATGTTGGGGATATAACTACGGATGTAAACCGCCTCAAGGGGCCGGGTTACCCTAAATCCATGATCAGGGCCCACGAAGGCACGAGGCCCGAGCCCGTGAGGCGGATTAGGATCCATAAGTGTAAACCGCCTTAGTCATGTAAACTTGTCTTTGTAAGATAAGAAAGAAGGGGTGAGCCGGACTGGTATGAGCCGGATCGGGACTCAGAGGCCGGGCGTCAACCCGTGTATATAAGGGGACGACCCGGCGGTTTAGGGACAGTACAATTCGAGGCTTAGGCGGCTATTGCTCCCTAGTCGCCGAAAACACATCAATCCCATCACAACTAGGCGTAGGCTTTACCTTCATCGAAGGGCCGAACTAGTATAACTCCCGTGTCTTTGTGTCCGCTTTAACCCCTCTGAGTTAACCCGTACGATGGCCCTGCGACTAAGTCCTTTCACGAGGACATCTGTCGTGACAATTCCACGACACATACCCATTGGTACCCAACGGGTAGAACAAACAGTACAGAAATTGTTCACAATTTTATGCTCATTGATAGCATATTTGAAAAAAAATCAATTATCTCAGCTCAATAATAGGCAGATGAGTAAATGACATATATCAAAATTTAGAAATCACAACATACTCTTAATTCAATAGGAGTAGACGCGTCACATGACAAATTAATGACTAACTGACGGCAACTTAACATTAGTTCACAAACAGTGTGGTATGGGTATACCCGCGGGTACAAGGTTATACCCGTACCCTACCCATGACTTAATGGGTAGGGTATGGGTAATACCTATGGGTATAAAAGTGTGCCCATACCCTGCCCATGCGGGTACGGTACCCGCGAGTACCCGTACCCGTGGGTAAAATTGCCATCCTTACCGTAAAGGGTAAAATAACTTACCTCGCTGGCTTGATGTTGCGAGCTGAATCCGCGATCTTGATGGCGGATGCGGAACCTCGGCGTATGAACAGCACCTTCCGGGCATCTTCGTGCGTGAGTGTCGAAGAGCCGGCTCAAGGTTCGGTGTTGTGCCGGATCAAACTCCCACAAGTTGAAGGCCCGTTGCTGGCATGGGAGGATCCGGGGGATGAGCATAACCTGGACTACGTTGACAAGCTTGAGCTTCTTATCCACCAGGTTTCGGACGCAGGTTTGGAGTCCGGTCAGCTCTTCCGAATTACCCCACGTCAGGCCCGTCTCTTTCCATGAGGTGAGCCGTGTAGGGAAGCCAGATCGGAATTCGGGGGCCGCCGCCCATTGAGAGTCGCGCGGCTCGGTGATGTAGAACCACCCCGATTGCCACCCCTTTATGGTCTCCACGAAGGAGCCCTCGAGCCATAGGACGTTGTCCATCTTGCCCACCATGGCACCTCCGCACTCGACTTGGCGGCCGCCCACTACCTTCGACTGGACATTGAAGGTCTTCAGCCATAAGCCAAAGTGGGGCTGGATGCAGAGGAAGGCCTCACACACGACGATAAACGCCGAGATGTTGAGGATGAAATTCGGGGCCAGATCGTGGAAATCTAGGCCGTAGTAGAACATGAGCCCCCGGACAAATGGTGAAGTGGAAACCCTAGTCCGCGGAGGAAGTGGGGGAGGAACACCACCCTCTCATGAGGCCTGGGGGTGGGGATGAGCTGCCCCTTGTTGGGGAGCCGATGCGCGATGTCGTCGGACAAGTATCCGGCCTTCCACAGCTTTTTGATGTGCCCCTCCACGACGGAGGAGGCCATCCACTTGCCTCCCGCTCCGGACATAGTTGGAGAAGGTTGAGGTAGGGTGTGCAGACTTGGGTGCTGGAGCTCGAGTACGCGGAAATGGATAAGCAAAGGAGGAAGAAGGCGTGTGTAAAAAAAGTGGATCCTTATCCCCTTATATGGACGGACAAAGCTATGCGTCCCCACCGGCCTGATAAAACTTGCTTATCTCCCAAGCGCCGTAATCAATGGCGCAGTTGGGTTAACCACACCCGTATTGATGAGAATCCCGGAATAAGGGGACACAATCTCTGCTCTGACAAGATGTGCCAAGGAAACTGCCTCGCTAAACGCGCTGAGGTGGGATAGTGAAAACGATGAATATAGGCTTGGCCGTGGTGTGATGTCACGCCACGGAATAGATCAGCAGATTGAACTTGTGTAAATGTTATTCTCTCTACGGTGGTATGTGGAACTTATTTTGCAGAGCCGGACACTATCCTTGTGTTCAAAATCTTCTATGAAATATTCGGAGGAGGAACCCACCTTGCAATGCCGAAGACAATATGCGCGCCGGACTCGTCGTAATTGAAGCTTGGTTCAGGGGCTACTGAGGGAGTCCTGGATTAGGGGGTGTCCGGATAGCCGGACTACAGCCTTCGGCCGGACTCCTGGACTATGAAGATACAAGATTGAAGACTTCGTCCCGTGTCCAGATGGGACTTTCGTTGGCGTGGAAGGCAAGCTTGGTGATACGGATATGTAGATCTCCTACCATTGTAACCGACTCTGTGTAACCCTAACCCTATTCGGTGTCTATATAAACCGGAGGGTTTTAGTCCGTGGGGACGAACAACAATCATACCATAGGCTAGCTTCTAGGGTTTAGCCTCTCCGATCTCGTGGTAGATCTACTCTTGTACTACCCATATCATCAATATTAATCAAGCAGGAGTAGGGTTTTACCTCCATCGAGAGGGCCCGAACCTGGGTAAAAACATCGTGTCCCTTGTCTCCTGTTACCATCCGCCTAGACGCATAGTTCGGGACCCCCTACCCGAGATCCGCCGGTTTTGACACCGACAACCATGAATAAAATGTGAACCACCATCAGTCATTAAATATCTAGGGACTCCAAACCTCGGAAAAATAACTTCTTTAAGCATTTTAATAGAAGTGTTATGATCAGCACTACTAGTTGGAATAGCTTCTACCCACTTAGTAACGTAATCAACAGCAACTAAAATATGTGTATATCCATTAGAGGCAGGAAAAGGTCCCATATAATCAAAGACCCAAACATCAAATGATTCAATAACAAGTGAATAATTCATAGGCATTTCTTGACGTCTACTAATATTACCAATTCTTTGACATTCATCACAAGATAAGACAAACTTACGGGCATCCTTGAAGAGAGTAGGGTAATAAAAACCGGATTGCAATACCTTATGTGCAGTTCTATCTCCAGCGTGGTGTCCTCCATAAGCTTCGGAGTGACACTTGCGTAGGATCTGTTCCTGTTCATGCTCGTGTACACAACGCCTAATAACACCATCTACTCCTTCTTTATAAAGATGTGGGTCATCCCGAAAGTAATGTCTCAAATCATAGAAAAACTTTTTCTTTTGCTGGTATGTGAAACTAGGGGGTATAAATTTAGCAACAATGTAATTAGCATAATCAGCATACCAAGGAGTACTACGAGAAGTATTTATGACACTTAATTGCTCATCAGGAAAGCTATCATCAATAGGCAGTGGGTCATCAAGAACATTTTCTAACCTAGACAAGTTGTTCCAAGCGGGGTTCTCAGCTCCTTTCTATCAACAATATGCAAATCAAATTCTTGTAGAAAGAGAGCCCATCTAATAAGTCTAGGTTTAGCATCTTTCTTTTCCATAAGATATTTAATAGCAGCATGATCAGCGTGAATAGTTACTTTAGAATCAACAATATAAGGTCTTAACTTATCACAAGCAAATACAACTGCTAAAAATTCTTTTTCAGTAGTAGCATAGTTTCTTTGAGCATTATCTAGAGTCTTACTAGCATAATGGATAACATTTAATTTCTTATCAACTCTTTGCCCAAGAACAGCACCTACAGCATAATCACTAGCATCACACATTATTTCAAAAGGTAAATTCCAATCAGGTGGCTGAACAATAGGTGCAGAGATCAATGCTTTCTTAAGTATTTCAAATGCTTCTACACAATCATCATCAAATACAAATGGTATATCTTTATGTAATAAATTAGTCAGAGGCCGAGAAATTTTTGAGAAGTCCTTAATGAACCTCCTATAAAATCCGGTGTGACCAAGGAAATTTCTTATACCTTTGATGTCCTTGGGACATGGCATCTTTTCAATAGCATCAACTTTGGCTTTATCAACTTCAATACCTCTTTCAGAAACTTTATGCCCCAAGACAATACCTTCATTAACCATAAAGTGGCACTTTTCCCAATTCAAGACAAGATTAGTTTCTTCACATCTCTCAAAACTTCGATCAAGATTGCTCAAGCAATCATCAAAGAGGATCCATAGACGGAAAAGTCGTCCATGAAAACCTCACAAATCTTTTCACAAAAGTCGGAGAATATAGCCATCATGCATCTTTAAAAGGTAGCAGGTGCATTACATAAACCAAAAGGCATACATCTATAAGCAAAAGTACCAAAAGGACATGTAAAAGTAGTCTTTGATTGATCTTTAGCCGACCACGGTATTTGAGAGAAACCAGAATAACCATATAGAAAGCAATAATGTGTATGTTTGCATAATCTTTCTAGCATTTGATCGATAAAAGGTAAGGGGTAATGATCTTTCTTAGTAGCTTTATTTAATTTGCGGAAATCAATTACCATCCCATAACCTGTAATAATTCTTTGCGGGATCAATTCATCTTTATCATTAGGAACAACGGTAACACCTCCCTTCTTAGGGACACAATGAACAAGACTTACCCACTGATTATCAGCAACGGGTAAATTATACCTGCCTCAAGAAGCTTTTGTATTTCTTTTCTTACCACTTCTTTCATCTTAGGATTTAAGCCTTCGTTGATGATCACGAACCGGTTTGGCATCTTCTTCCAAATTTACTTTATGTTGACATAGAGTGGGACTAATGCCCTTAAGATCATCAAGAGTATATCCAATAGCAGCACGGTGCTTCTTCAGAGTTTTAAATAATCTCTCTTCTTCATGCTCTGAAAGGTTAGCACTAATAACAATAGGATATATTTTCTTTTCATCAAGATAAGCATATTTAAGATTATCAGGCAACGGTTAAGCTCAAACACGGGATCACCCTTGGGTGGAGGAGGATCCCCTAGGATTTCAACAGGAAAATTATGTTTCAGAATAGGTTCCTGTTTAAAGAATAATTCATCTATTTCCCTTCTTTCATTCATAAACATATCATTTTCATGGTCTAGCAAATAATGTTCTAGAGGATCACTAGGAGGTACGACAATAGAAGCAAGACCAATAATTTCATCCTTACTAGGCAATTCTTCTTCACGGTGTTGTTTACTAAATTTAGAGAAATTAAACTCATTAATCATATCATCCAAGCCAATAGTAACAACATTCTTTTCGTAGTCTATCTTAGCATTAACAGTATTCAAGAAGGGTCTACCAAATATAATGGGACAAAAGCTATCTTGTGGGGAGCTAAGAACAAGAAAATCAGCAGGATATTTAATTTTCCCACACAAGACTTCAACATCTCGTATCATCACATAGCCTATACCATGTCAATGCATCTCCCTTCAAAGATAAAGGGAAGTCTTTTCTTAACAACATCATCGGGTATACCTGCAAGCTTAAATAATCCACAAACCTCATCCACATATATTAAGTGTTCATCAGGATGCTTGGTTCCATCTCCTACAAAAGTATTAGCTAGCAGTTTTTCCATCATACCCGAAGGAACTTCAAAAGGAGTTTCATTTTCAATAGGTTCAGTAGGTTCAGTAGGTTGAGGAGCAACTCTTTGCTCTACTGGACGGGGTGAAGATACCCCAAACAAGCCCCTCGGAGGATTACTTTCCATAGTAACAAGTGACAGTAAATTTCAGCACACTATATAAATTTTTCCTTACCAAATTCCACCAACCAAAGGCGCTTCACTCCCCGTCAACGGCGCCGGAAAAGAGTCTTGATGACCCACAAGTATAGGGGATCTATCGTAGTCCTTTTGATAAGTAAGAGTGTCGAACCCAACGAGGAGCAGAAGGAAATGATAAGCGGTTTTTAACAAGGTATTCTCTGCAAGTACTGAAACAAGTGGTAACAGATAGTTTTGTGATAGGATAATTCATAACGAGCAACAAGTAACAAAAGTAAATAAAGTGCAGCAAGGTGGCCCAATCCTTTTGTAGCAAAGGACAAGCCTGGACAAACTCTTATAATAGGAAAAGCGCTCCCGAGGACACATGGGAATATCGGCAAGCTAGTTTTCATCACGTTCATATGATTCGCGTTCGGTACTTTGATAATCTGATATGTGGGTGGACCGGTGCTTGGGTGATGTTCTTACTTGAACAAACATCCCACTTATGATTAACCTCTATTGCAAGCATCCGCAACTACAACAAAAGTATTAAGGTAAACCTAACCATAGCATGAAACATATGGATCCAAATCAGCCCCTTACGAAGCAACGCATAAACTAGGGTTTAAGCTTCTGTCACTCTAGCAACCCATCATCTACTTATTACTTCCCAATGCCTTCCTCTAGGCCCAAATAATGGTGAAGTGTTATGTAGTCGACGTTCACATAACACCACTAGAGGCTAGACAACATACATCTCATCAAAATATCGAATCGAATACCAAATTCACATGACTACTAATAGCAAGACTTCTCCCATGTCCTCGGAACAAACGTAACTACTCACAAAGCATATTCATGTTCATAATCAGAGGGGTATTAATATGCATATAGGATCTGAACATATGATCTTCCACCAAATAAACCAACTAGCATCAACTACAAGGAGTAATCAACACTACTAGCAACCTACTAGTACCAATCCCGGACTTGGAGACAAGAATTGGATACAAGAGATGAACTAGGGTTTTGAGAGGAGATGGTGCTGGTGAAGATGTTGATGGAGATTGCCCTATCCCGATGAGAGGAGCGTTGGTGATGATGATGATGACGATTTCCCCCTCCCGGAGGGAAGTGTCCCCGGCAGAACAGCTCTGGCGGAGCCCTAGATTGGTTCCGCCAAGGTTCCGCCTCGTGGCTTTCGTCCCGAAAGGTTGCTTCTGATTTTTTCTCAACGAAAGACCTCATATAGCAGAAGATGGGCATTGGAGGGCCACCAGGGGGCCCACGAGGTAGGGGGCGCGCCCTAGGAGAGGGGGGCACCCCCCACCCTCGTGGACAGGGTGTGGGCCCCCTGGCCTTCATCTTTGGCGAGGATTTTTTATTATTTATTATAAGATATTACGTGGAGTTTCAGGACTTTTGGAGTTGTGCAGAATAGGTCTCTAATATTTGCTCCTTTTCCAGGCCAGAATTCCAGCTGCCGGCATTCTCCCTCTTTATGTAAACCTTGTAAAATAAGAGAGAATAGGCATAAGTATTGTGACATAACATGTAATAACCGCCCATAATGCAATAAATATCGATATAAAAGCATGATGCAAAATGGACGTATAATTCAACCACCCCTCCACGGGCTCCTGTTCATCCAGCCCTCCATCGTCTACTATTCATCCTGCCCTCCACGGGGTGGTCCTGTTCATCTTGCCCTCCACGGGGTCCTGTTCATCCAGCCCCAACCGGCTTGAACGATCAGGGTCATGTTCATCCAGAGGCAATGCCACGGGGTCCTGTTCATCCACCCCCACCGGGAACTGTTCATCCAAACTCCCCCAGCAACGCTCACTGTTCATCCAGAGGCAGCATCGATCGGCTTCAGTTAGTAGCAGTAGCGAAGGAATCGCTCGATCGGGTTCAGTTCACAGCCATCGATCGATCGCTCGGGTTCGGTTGCGCGTAGCCTGCAGTGCAATCGCTCGGGTTCAGTTAGAGCCCAACACCTTGCTCGGGTTCAGTTAGAGCCCAACACCTTTCTTGGGTTCAGTTAGAGCCCAACGCCTCGTACACACGCGCGTACGTACGAGAGAAGCGCGCATCGCTTGGCCCCCAGCCACCCACCATAACCGGGGACTCCCCGATATTTTCCGCGCCCTCGCTTCTACCACGGTCTTTTCCGTCATGGACGGCCCAAAGAATGTCATGCAGCTACGTCTCCGGCCCGTCCAGGACGAAAAGCCCATTTTCTGTCATGATTTTTTGTCATAGAAGTAGGACCCCACCACATCTATGATGATACCGGGTTTTGTCACAATTATCGTCATAGAAGTGTCATAAGTATGACAGAAAAGATTTTCGTTCGGCCCAAAATGTCATGGATGTGTCTTTTTTTTGTAGTGCGAGCACATATTCTACGGCGTGGCTATATGTCTCACTGGACTGAGATTTAAGAGAGAGAAATGAAAATCTGAAAAGAAAGTTTTGCACGGATCTTGATGTAAGATCCGACGGACCTATATAGCATCGACTGCGACTTATAGCAAGCATGGTGAGTATAAGGACGATGACAGTGGATAATAATTGTCTTACATGTTTACAAACATAATTAAAAAAAGCCACATGCGGCAATGCCCGAAATACACAAGGGCAAAAGAAGAAGGAAGACAACGATCTGGCTCGCTGATCTCTACTTTCTTGATGCGTTGCCTCTGTTGGAAAAGGCAGTGCCTAGGAGGCGCTTAGGCACGCCTAGGTGCTAGGCAATGGCCAAACGCCTCGCCTAGGGCATAAATGGAGGTCTAGGCAGGGCAACCAAGGAATCATGCCACATACTACACTGATACGCCAAATGGGTTATATTCCAATGGTAGTGGACGGTAATTAACTTATTTATATGCCCTAAACTAATATCAACAACCATATAATAATCACAAATACACTACGAGTAAAAACTATATTACCGCCTAGGCCACGCCTAGGGCGCTTAGGCACCGCCTAGGCACTAGGCGAAGGCCAACCGCCTCGCTTACGCCTACCGCTTTTTCCAACCTTGTGCGTTGCTGCAGGCCACGGGAACTTGTCTCCGCGGCGAGCGGCGACGAGCTCTTTCTTATCCTCAAGATGCTGCTTGAGAGCATCCACGGATTCCTCCACTAGCCTTCTGCGCTCGATGTGCAGCTTGTTATTCTCGTCCATAAGTTTCTCGACGATGACGCCGGTCCTCTTCAACAAGCCAGTGGTCTGCTCCTGCTGCTCCGCACTTCCGACGATCTTCGCCCTCAGCAGGTCGCGCTCGGCCCGGAGCTTCGCATTGCTCTCATTTAGTTGTCGGATGACGTCGGTAGACTATTCAAATGAGGCTGTCAGCTCATCCTGCAACCTCTCCCACCTGGAGATTTGATCCATCTGCCTAAGGACGAGGGCACGCATGCGCCTGTAAGATTCCTCGCTTGCCCGTGGGGCATTTTCCTAGGCCTCCGCGGCAAGGGAGGACATCTCTGCTGCATTCGCGGCATGGTGGGACATCTCTTCCGCATCTGCGGTGCGGCCGGACCAGTCCGCTGCATCGACGGCGCGGCGAGTCCTCCGTGCTACTTCGGCGGCGCGGCGGGACCTCTCTGCTGCTACGGCCGTGCGGCGGAACATGTTGGCTGCTTTCGCGGCGAGGCGGGACATCTCTCGTGCTCCCGCTTCCAGGCTCACCTCTCCCTGGTGGCAATCTCTCGACCCAGAACTCACGTTGGCCATAGCGGATGCAAGGGAAAGATGATGAATGACTTGTTTGTTTTTGACTTTTTGTGGATGAGGAGTTGAGGAGGAATGTGATGTCATCTTGGAGTAGTAGTATTTATAACCGCGTAGTAATACGCTCCTAAGTGGGAAACCGTTTAGGTTTTGATTGGTGTGAACAGGTTTGCAATTTGGAATGTGACGGGACGTGGCCTCCCTGTTCTTCTAAAAAAATTGTGACGGGACGCATGCTCAAACTTTACTGACAATTATAAGTGCGGCACTATTCCCGGAAGGCGTAATGTGGGCACATACGCCTTCTCGGCCGCGTACGTGGTGTTTGCACCATAGGGTGCACCGCAATAGGCAATGTTAGCACACGTCTTGTTCCAACAATCGTGCGCGCTCGTTATTACCATCGCGCACGCTTCTTTTAATTAGAATGGGTGTGCCCGTCTAGCGCACACACGTTGATCTATCTAATTGTTTCAGCTTGTTGTGGATAATCGCAAACAGTTCATCAATGTGAAGTGTATGCCATTAATCGCAGACACTTTGATCTAGCTTACCTGTTTCTGTTCTGTTGCCTAATCGCAAACAGTTAATCCTTTTGAAGCGTATGCCCTCAATCACACACACCTTGATCTGGCTGACCGTTTCTTTTTGTGTTGCCTAATCACAAACAGTTCATCCGAGTGAACCGCATGATGTATATCGCACACACCTTCATCTGGCTGGCCGTTTCTTTTATGTGGCCTAATCACAAACATTTCATCCGAGCGAACTGTATGCTCTATATCGCACACGCCTTCATCAGGTTGCCCGTTTCTTTTGTTCCGCCTCATCGCAAACAGTTCATTGGACTGAACCGTATGCCCTGGATCACACACGCAACTAAAATCTGAATCGTGTTTGATGCATCCTCCATCGCAAACGTTTTCACCTTTTTTGACGGTTGTCATACACCATCGTTTGCGATTATTGCATCGCACACAATTCCTTGAAGGGTCCCTGATCGTAGTGTCGCGTTAGTAGCATCCTGCAGTAGTGACGTGCTAGAGAATTCAAGATCGTGGAGGTCACAATGTGACAAGATTTCCCAGAAGTCCATAATTCCATGACTATAGATAAAAGATACTCCTATGTAATATAATTATAAGTGTGACCGAAAGGTTGAAGATGAATTTTAATAGTAGGCAAAACAACCATGAGGCACCACATTGAAATGTACAACACAATATTCTGTTATCATACTTAGATAGCTTGAAGGAAAAAATCCAATGTGTCCCCTAGCCAAAATTTTGTATTAATGTGTAACAAAGGAAGGATGGAAGCAATGTAAGCATCATTTAATTTAGACATAATATTCCAATCAATGATACACACCATCAACATATTTAGGATGATTCGGGTTTGATGGTATGCCGATACTGGACGAAAAAACACAATAAACATAAGCTCAACATTACTTCTGAAAATGCACAAAACATAAAAGAAGTATGAGTAAAGAATATGAATATGGAATCCCTATTTGTATTAATATGGAATCTGATGTGTCCCCTATCCAAATTTCTGTATTGATATGGAAAGGACGAACGAAGAATCGACCATTAGGAAGAAATCCGAAAACATTAGTAAGAAACCCGAAGAAATTACTTTTTATGTTGAGAAAAGGCCCAGAAAACTGGCTCTATCCTCTATGGTGGCCTAACTACAAACTTGCAAAACGCCCTTCTCGTGAGAACCATGATTATAGCCTTACACCCAGAGGACTTACCACTATGCTAGAAGCAAATTCTCAAAATATTGAAAAATAAAATATGAAACCAACACTATCTGGAATATATCAACACAATTATGATCATAATAACAAAACACACCTGAGTATATCTTCCTAATATCTCCTGCTTTCAGTGTAGCAGATAATATCATGTATTATCCAAAGGATGCGAGAACATATATAGATGCGACTAGGGGATACCAATATTCTATTGGAGATTATAATACTATAATTTCATTTGCACAACATGATTTCTTGTATATATTTGGATGAACTGTTGGGGGTGCACCCATCATTCACAAAAATTGTGCAAAAACTACCCAATGGTATCTAAAAATACAGTATGCTACCTAATTTTGGACCTCTCTCATTCAAGAGGTGTTTAATTTTGAATTTGTTTCACGATTTTGACTGGGTAACAATTTTGATTGAGGTTATTTTGGATTTGGCTCATAGTTCTTATTCAATTGAGGTGTTCCATTTCGGATGTGGTTCATAATTTTGACTAGGTCAATGATTTCGATTGAGGTGTCTGGTTTTGGATTTGGTTCATGATTTTGACTGACCCAATGATTTCTCAAATCAATCAGCTAGTTTGCCCATAAAAATACTTGAGTCCCCGCACTCTCTCATCGCCTGGCAAAAAGAATCGTCAACATGCGACACTATAACACAAAGTAGTACATTCGTTCTTCAGCACAAGAAACTTTCTCACGTACATGTGGGTTGATTAGCAAATAACACATCATCACACCTCTAAAATGGCCCATGATACGTCCATTTTGCATCATGTTTTCCTACTATTATTTATAATGTTTTTATGCATAATAATGCTTTTTGGAGTAATTCTAAGGCCTTTTCTCTCATAATATGCTAGGTTTACACAAGGAGGGAGAGTACCGGCAGCTGGAATTCTGGACCTGAAAAAGCAATGCCATGCCACCTACTCTGCACAACTCCAAATGAGCTGAAACTTCATGGAGATTTTTTATGGAATATATAAGAATTATTGGAGCAAATAACTACCAGAGGGGGCCCACTAGGTGGGCACAACCCACCTGGACGCGCCAGGGCCCCCAGGCGCGCCCTGGTGGGTTGTGCCTTCCGCGGCCCACCTCCGGTGCCCCTCTTCTGGTATATAAGTCATTTTTACCTAGAAAAAAATAAGGAGAAGACTTTCGGGACGAAGCGCCGCCGTCTCGAGGCGGAACTTGGCCAGGAGCACTTTTTCCCTCCGGCGGAGCGATCCCGCCGAGGGAGGGCAATCTCCATCAACATCTTCAACAACACCATCTCCTCTCAAACCCTAGTTCATCTTTTGTGTTCAATCTTTGTACCGGAACCTTAGATTGGTGCTTGTGGGTGACTAGTAGTGTTGATTACATCTTGTAGTTGATTACTATATGGTTTATTTGGTAGAAGATTATATGTTCATATCCATTATGCTATTTAATACCCCTCTGGTCTTGAGCATGGTTATCATTTGGGAGTAGTTACTTTTGTTCTTGAGGTCACGGGAGAAATCTTGTTGCAAGTAATCATGTGAACTTGATATGTGTTCGATATTTTGATGATATGTATGTTGTGATTGCTTTAGTGGTGTCATGTGAACGTCGACTACATGGAACTTAACCTTATTAGGCCCTAAGGGAATGCATTGTGGAGTAGCTATTAGATGATGGGTTGCGAGAGTGACAGAAGCATAAACCCTAGTTTTATGCGCTACTTTGTAAGGGAATGATTTGGGTCCAAAAGTTCAATGCTATGGTTAGATTTTATCTTAATATTTTTCTCGTAGTTGCGGATGCTTACGAGGGGGTTAATCATAAGTAGGAAGTTTGTTCAAGTAAGAAAAACACCTAAGCACCGGTCCACCCACATATCAAATTATCAAAGTAGCAAACACGAATCAAACCAACATGATGAAACTGACTACATTAAATTCATGTGTACCCTAAAGAACGTTTTGCTTATCATAAGAGAACGTTTTGGCATGTCCTTTGCCTCAAAAGGATTGAGCTACCTTGCTGCACTTTTGTTACCGTTACCGTACTTGCTCGTTACAAATTATCTTGCTACCAAACTACTTGTTACTTATAATTTCAGTGCTTGCAGAAAATACCTTGCTGAAAACTACTTGTCATTTCCTTCTGCTCCTCGTTGGGTTCAACACTCTTACTTATCAAAAGGACTATGATTGATCCCCTATACTTGTGGGTCATCAGCGCACCAAAACACCTCATTATATAAAAAAATTAAAATATACATCGTCCTCTCTCTCACGCGCGTAATCAAATAAAAAATTAGGAAATACCGACAACACAAATGACGCAACAAAGCGCGCACAACCCTTCTAGTCACTACATGAACCGCTATTCCTTAAAAGGGTAAAATAATCGTTACCTCTTCTTCGACCGCTTGACTGGCCCATGTGTCGTCCTGATGATAATCAGTGTCAATAAGATGGTTGAAAAAGGAGTCAAGGGAATCAAGGGCTACCTCCGACTCAGAACTGTCGTCCAGCTCAAACATCTCGGAAGCGGTCAATTTCTTCTTATTCTTCTTGGCGGCTCTCTTAGCGGCTTTCACTTTGGCCCTCGCCTTTTTGGCAGCTTCATGGTCATATTCCTTATTCCAAAAATCGGATTTAGCCTATGAAAAGTCATCAAAGTCGAGTTAAAAGAACATTTGAATGATAAGGAAAGTAAGAGAATCTGAGGCTTACATCTGGTGGCGGGTTAAGCTTGCAGAAAGGATTCAATCCCACTTTGCTGCAGCTCTCCAGGCTCTCGTTCAAAAGGGTCTTTTTCATTTCATTGATGGCATCATCAGTTAAGCACACGGAGCTGTGGCGTAGTGGATCTTTTGCACCACCCGTGTAGGTACACATTAAGCCAGGGCGGCTGCTTAAGAATATGATTCGCCAAGAAACCCAGCACCGAACCAAGTCAATGCCAGTCAACCCATTTCCCAGCAGGGCCTTGACCTTTGCAATAGTGGGGGCAAGTTTTGCATGTTCAGTGTTGGTAAGCTTTTCGGGAAGATGATGCTTTGGGCCAAGACGCTGGACACGATAACCCGGCAGTGGATTCTCGTCAGCCGGAGATGTATCTTTGCAATAAAACCATGTCTGGTTCCAATCTTTGGGGTGACTCGGCAAGCGAGCATAGGGGAAGATCGCATCCCTTCTTCGTTGAATTGAGATCCCACGAAGTTCTAAGCCGGGTCCGTTAGTAAACTCGCTTTGGTGGTTCAGATAAAAATATTCCATGAAGAGTTCAACACTGGGCTCCTCTTGAAGGTATACTTCACAAAAGACTTGAAAATTACAGATATTTGACACGGAATTGGGTCCGATGTCTTGAGGATGCAATTGAAAGAAGTGTGGAACGTCTCGGAAAAATTTAGATCCAGGTGGTGAAAAGCCTCGGTTCATATGATCAGTAAAAACAATGATCTCACCGTCCTGTGGCTGAGGTTTTTCTTCATTTTGCTTGGGAGCGCGCCAATGCAGATTATCTTTTGCTGGTAAGAAGCCGATTTTAACAAAGTCCTTGAGTGTGTTTTCAGTGACGATAGAAGGACCCCAATTGCATGAAGTGACTGTCTTCGTTGGCATTGTGAATGATAAAGCCTAAAAAGAACGAAATTTTGCCGGTTTAAGTTGATTTATTAAGTTGGAAGTAAACGCTGCAGTATCTACTCAGACTGGTGGCTTAAACGGGGCTTAATGATATATGACTAATTATAACTCGTGATGTAAGCCGCCATGACAACAATGGTATTCAAGATCTTTCAAGAGACAATTCTACTAAGTGTTGAGACAAACAGGTTTCACAGATTGATGCTATGATTTCGGATCTGCGGCATGTCAGATAATGGAAAAATATTTTCGACCTAAATTGCGGTGCTCGAGCAGTTCATATGTTTAGATTAGTTTTCTTACACAAAGGAGATGGTCTAATAACAAAGACAGGTATCACTACTGCCGCTGTGCAGGAGGAGTGCAAAGTTTGAATCAAAGATATAAACTACAACGAAGAACAAGGACGAACTCTGACGAACTTGTAGAAAACCCTAATGAGATCTAGAGGAAAGGGAATGAGGAAAACTTACCTGAGTTGTTAATCGACGGAGGTGCGGGACCAAACTCTGGACAGATCAGGTTGATGCGACGGCCAACATCGAAGCAGTAGCTGAGGTCGAGGACGGTGGCGCAGCTCGGGCGCTGGAACGACGCGAGGAAGAAGAAAGAGATGAAGAGGCAAGGGAGGAAAAAGAAAGGGACCCCTGGCCCTATTTATAAGGCTGGAGGGATAAGTGACATGCGCGGGAATTGAGGAGGCCAAAAAATGGATATGTGACGACAAAAACGCCTCGATTTTCGGAGGTTCATTAAAAGAAAAGGGGGATTTATTACAGATTTGGGCTTTGTGTAATATTAAATAACAGGTGTCATCATGGCGGGTTACCACAATTCCAGGAGGTGACGTCATGGCGGGTTACAAGACCTCGCAAGGATAAATGAAGAAGGATTTTTCCTAAGTGTTGGAGATTGATATGAACAGGTTCAAATCAACCTGGGGCCTAATGTTGGGGATATGACTATTGGGTATGACCCGCCCAGGAGGGGACGGGTTATCCCAATGGCGGTTCATCATAACAAAGCCCATGAAGATATAGAAGATGGCGATTTACGAAGGAGACTTTTAAGGGGCCCAAAACCCGAAGGCGGCTTAAGGCCCATAAGTGTAAACCGCCATGTATGTATGACTTGGGTTGTAAGGTATGTATAGTTAGTCACCGAGCCAAACACGTTTGTATATGAGCCGGCCAGGACTCCATGAGCCGCGGGGCGTCAACCTGTGTATATAAAGGGACAACCCGACGACGGTTTAGGGCAAGAGACAACATATCGAAAGCTAGGTCAAGCGTAATCGCTCCCTGGTAATCGAAACATCAGCAATACCACCTCAAACAAGATTAGGCCTTTACCTTCACTGCAAGGGGCCGAACCAGTATAAACTCCCCGTGTCCTTTGTCCCGTTTAACCCCTTTAAGCTAACCTCGTTGCGATGGCTCCATGACTAAGTCCTCACACTAGGACATCTGCCATGACAATTCCACGACAATATCAAAATAATCTGGCAGATGTAAAACACATGCAACAAAATCGTGTAGTTTCTGCATCATATAAAGAGTAGAAGATGTGAAATGATGCAAAGATAATGCAGTGAAAGATAGCTTGTCTAACAACTCAAGAAAATATAATATTTGCCTTCTCGCAAAAAAGAAAAGGAAATATAATGGTTGCCAATCTAGGAAGTGACAGATATGACAAGATAAACACCATAATCCTGTATACCTAAACAGTTGATCCCAACTAACTCAACTATCTTAATATGCAACTATGCCAACTCATCATGTCTCCATGCATGCACCACTAACTTTAGTTCTCTACACATGCATGCCACCATGTATGAAAAAGACTCCCCTTAACATGCATGCTACTCATATTTAATAATTACTCTACAACTATGTAAAAAATCAAATATAATAAACTACAAGTATTTTTGTTTATTTCCCTTATTTTAATAAAAATAATACATGTTCATAATGCAAAACCTCAAGAAATACTAACTTCAATTCCCACGACAATGCGCGGGATATCATCTCTAGTACATACTATTATCTGGATGGAGTGGGAGAAAATAAATAGTGTGAGCACATGCCTTCATGGGAACCTACAAGCATGCATGCAAATCAAAAGGTTTGAGAATACAACACAAAATAATCATTGCATGAATCATCCGTATATGTATTGTCAAACAGTTAAAGGCGATGCATTGCCTAATGATTAGAGGTGATATTGAATCTCATTGAACCAAGTTGATTCAACCCAAAACGATCACCATTTACCCGCTGTAGATTTCGTAGTCCAGATCAAAGCTGCAATCTAGGCATAGTCCTTATCCAACTTCCGATCTAAGAGAATGTACAATCTACAAAAAAACATGAACTACGATATTACTGTGATTCGACAAACATGAACTTGGATGAACAATGCATAATATAAAGGGCACTGCATATAAGGAGAATCATTGGATTTGAGCCGAACCTATAGGTTATCTTCACTTTACTCTTGCATGTAATCCTGGATGGGTGGGAGCAGAATCAAGACACCACAAGAAGGAGGCTGAGGGTGAAGGAAATATGCCCTAGAGGCAATAATAAAGTTGTTATTTATATTTCCTTATATCATGATAAATGTTTATTATTCATGCTAGAATTGTATTAACCGGAAACTTAGTACATGTGTGAATATATAGACAAACAGAGTGTCCCTAGTGTGCCTCTACTTGACTAGCTTGTTAATCAAAGATGGTTAAGTTTCCTAGCCATGGACATGTGTTGTCATTTGATGAACGGGATCACATTATTAGAGAATGATGTGATGGACAAGACCCATCCATTAGCTTAGCACTATGATCGTTTAGTTTATTGCTATTGCTTTTTTCATGACTTATACATGTTCCTATGACTATGAGATTATGCAACTCCCGAATACCGGAGGAACACTTAGTGTGCTATCAAACGTCACAACGTAACTGGATGATTATAAAGATGCTCTACAGGTGTCTCCGATGATGTTTGTTGAGTTAGCATAGATCGACATTAGGATTTGTCACTCCGTGTATTGGAGAGGTATCTCTGGGCCCTCTCGGTAATGATCATCACTATAAGCCTTGCAAGCAATGTGGCTAATGAGTTAGTTGCGGGATGATGCATTATGGAACGAGTAAAGAGACTTGCCAGTAACGAGATTGAACTAGGTATGAGGATGCCGATGATCGAATCTCGGGAAGTAACATACCGATGACAAAGGGAACAACGTATGTTGTAATGCGGTTCGGCCGATAAAGATCTTCGTAGAATATGTTGGAGCCAATATGGGCATCCAGGTTCCGCTATTGGTTATTGACCAGAGAGGTGTCTCGGTCATGTCTACATAGTTCTTGAACCCGTAGGGTCCGCACGCTTAACGTTCGTTGATGATATAGTATTATATGAGTTATGTATGTTGGTGACCGGATGTTGTTCGGAGTCCCGGATGAGATCACGGACATGACGAGGAACTCCGGAATGGTCTGGAGATAAAGATTGATATATGGGATAATAGTGTTTGGCCTCTGGAAGGGTTCCGGAATTCACCGGAAGGGGTTCTGGATGTTTCCTAAAATGTTTGGGTACGAGAACACTTTATTTGGGCCAAAGGGGAAAGCCTACAAGGTTTTTGGAAAGCGCAAAAGGAAGTTTTGCGGAGTCCAGGGGCCAGATGCCAGGGTCCCTGGCGTTTGGGTCCAGACGTCGGAAACCCTGCGTCTGGCCCTGGAGTCCGAGAAGGACTCTTGCCTTACGGGTGAAACCGACTTTGTGTAGGCTTTTACTCCAAGTTTCGACCCCAAGGCTCAACATATAAATAGAGGGGCAGGGCTAGCACCCAAGACACATCAAGAAACACCATGTCGTGTGCCGGCAACCCCGTCCCCTCTAGTTTATCCTCCGTCATAGTTTCGTAGTGCTTAGGCGAAGCCCTGCGGAGATTGTTCTTCACCAACACCGTCACCACGCCTTCATGCTGCCGGAACTCATCTACTACTTCACCCCTGTTGCTGGATCAAGAAGGCAAGGACGTCATCGAGCTGAACGTGTGCTGAACACGGAGGTGCCGTATGTTCGGTACTTGATCGGGACGGATCGTGAAGGTGTACGACTACATCAACCGCGTTGATAAACGCTTACGCTTTTGGTCTACAAGGGTACATAGACACACTCTCCCCTTTTGTTGCTATGCATCTCCTAGATAGATCTTGTGTGATGGTAGGAATTTTTTTGAATTACTGCGTTCCCCAACAGAGGGGGGAAAACATGTTACAGGAAGGGGAGCCAACTTCAACGGCTGCACATATCTCCTGGCCAACACGCGTGGAACCATCGATCACGTTGGTTATTAGACAACAAAGACTTCGGATTCATCCAATCAAGGTCCTTGTCTTGGGACAACATAGCACCCACTAACGGCGATCATGAGGTCCTGGACGGCGTCACTGCGTTGATTTCTGGTGGCGGCGACCATGCAAGGCTGGCGGCGGTGCGTTATGGAATGTGCGCACAGATAAAGGAGAAGAACCGGGAAGACAACCTTGGAGATTTATTAGTGGAGGGGAGATGGAAGGAACCATCGAATTTTTACATGATTTAGCTCGTTGTTGGCTGGAAGATTACAACAAAGTATGAATGCTGGCCAAATATTCAGTTGCGCTTCGCATGTTTGTTTTTCAGATAGTTGTTGTTCCTTCTTTTGTGACTATTGATTGTTCCCTTTACCAGGAATATTTAGGATGACAGTCATTACAATGCTGGAGGGGGGCACACCTTATGCTCAAGAGGGTCGAGAAAGATCGGATTTTGGTTGACAAGATTCTGGGTACTCCTTATTTTCAGATGATATACTGCTTATTTTTGGTTACCACTTCATCTAACTTACATTTTCTTCATCTTGGGCAGGAATGGTAGATGTTTTGACCACAAAAATCATAGCTTCGTAGTATGAAAGAGGAAAAGGGTTCACATACGATGGCGTACGTCTATTTACTGATACTTCATTTTGAAACGGTGTTTGTGTTTCTTTCTTCAATAGCGCGTCCAATCCAACATTCAATTAAAAAGCGTGCATGTTATTTGGTTATTGGCCTTTGTCAATTTTCAAAATCGTGTTTAGTATTTAAGAAAATGATATGCGCATGCTACTGAACAATGAGAAAAACACTGATTCAAGGCCATATTTCATACTCCCTCCGTTCCTAAATGTAAGTCTTTTTAGCGATTCCAATAAGAGACTATGGATTCTGACTTTTGTCTTGCACTGAACTGAACAAGTGCCCATACAGTTTCACAATCTGAACTTTCATTTCATTAAACAAGAAAAGCGAGATTGGTCATCGATTATGGATCCATTTGATGATGAATCCTATCCCATCCCATCTTGAATACCCCTCTCTCAATTTCAAAGGTACTAGCTAGCATTACCCTGTTTGTGTTTGTCGATCAAGTTTTGAGATCAATAGCTATTATTTTTGTTCCGAATGTTTTATATATGATAACTTTTGTACATACTGGTGTCCAGATAAGTCAGCTATGTAGTCTTGATATTTCATATGCACCATCAATTTTTTTGCCTCAAGTAATGAGATTAAAATAAGTTTTATGTTGTGCAGCAAATATCCTGAGAGTGACCACTCCAAAAATTTATGTTGGTAGGTACATATTTGATAGCATACTGTAGTCAAGGTATAGTCCTGTCATTTTTCTTTGTGCGGTTTGACAGTTCAGTTGTCCAAGAAATTTTTTAGAGGTTACTTCAGTACTTTGGGTCGTTAGTTTGGAGAAAACATTTTAGGATTTCCCTTCTGCTGCTGTTCATGAGGATGTCCCTTTTTCTGTATATTCTTGTGTTAATTAAGAAAAGGTTAACCACATTATTTGGAGCTTTATCTCACCTCTTATGTTTGTAAATTGATTTGTTGAACTTTTGGTGCAAGGAGATCAACTACCTCTTGCTTGCATTGCCTGTTAGAACGTTTTGGTGAGGAAATATGTAATATAAGAGATATTCTCCACTCTAGTTCGACTTCTTGACAAATGAAATAAAAGTGAAGTCCTATTGAAAATGCACCTGATCCATTATATATGGCAATGTCAGTTCTAAGATTAGTTCTTAATTGCTTATGGCTTGTTACCGAGTACTTCTACTTAATATTTCTTATTATTTGTTGTCAAATACACCTAAGGGCAGCATCATGTTTATTTTTGTTAATAATCACTGACTTGGCATTAGAGCTTTGTCGTCTCAGTTTTGATTTTTCCAAATGGATTTGCTTATCAAATGGTTGTCTCCCGGGTAATGCGTGCACTTAATTCAAGGAAAAGATATGAATGGGTATGCATTTGCAGGAAGGGGAGTGCGTTCCGCTGCTGTACGAGAAAAAGTGCATGCAGCTAAGGACCCAGGATGCCAACGGTGCAGAGCCGTTCACCATCGAGAGGACCAGGGCTACCATCAGGAATCTCCGGACCAAGCTCAACATCACCGTCGCCTTTGTCGAAGACGTGTCCCTGAGGGTAGTTGCCGTCCGCGAAGACTCATCCAAATGTACGTGTATTTATTATAGGCTGCTCGATCGCCCTCCCCCTCTCAAGAACCCTGATGTTGCAGGTGTTTGATCGATGTTTCTTGTTGTTGTGTTGTATGTACAGGCTGGCAAGGATGTGGCGAGTCATTGGGGACGCGCACCGGGTGATGAAGCGCATAACGGATGAGGTGAGCGAGCTCCTCTCATAGTCGCCACACAGTCGGAGGCATCAGAGGCACACCGCCGCCGCTGGGGCCGACACATGCGCAATTTCTATTGTTGTATATCATTAGTTGCCATGCAGCAAGATGCTTCTGTCGATGGTATTATATTGTTGTGCGTTGTCTGTGATGGAATTTTAGTTTCTTTCTCACGTGATGCATAAATATAATAAGTTTATCAAGAATTTCATATCCAGATCCAAAAAGGAAACTGAAAGGGTCGTTCCCTGGTGCCAGCCTATTCTCTGAATGTGTTGCATTTGCACTGCTCTGTCTTCTTGTTCCAGTTATCAAGTTGCATGTACTACTACTTTCATGTTCCTCTACTTTGAGTCTGATCTAATAACAATACTTAGTCCAGATAAGAAAGTGAAAGGAGCGCACCCTACCTAGCACCGCCCCAGCTTCCTCTGAGGCGGCCCACCATGGGTGCGCCCCAACCACTAGTTGAACCTATAAACCTCGCTATGCAACCCGCCTCCCTGGAGCAACTGCGTCGCGCAGTCGTTTTCGTTCGAGCGATTTCACAGCAACAGGGATTTTTACGATGATGTCAAAGTCCTGGCCATCGGTTCTTCTTCACTTCTTCAATTTTCTTTTTTGTGCATGACAGGTGGGCCTCAAATGTCCTTGGGCCCATCGTTCTCGTGCGTCCCGTGTGTGTCCTGCGTGAGAGAAGGGAGGGAGGTGGGGTGGATCGAGCTACAAGGTGAAAACCTAGCGCCATCTTCGAGCAGCCAATCCAGCCCCACTCCCTCCCTCTCCACGGCGCCGCCGCCTCCTGCCCTTCTGTCCTGCTCTCCAACACGCCGCCTCTTCCTTCCCCTCACTGTTCTCTCTAGCGGCGGCAAAGATCTGCCAACAAAGGGAGGATGGCGGCGCTCGATCCGATCTGCTGAAGAGAAAGGATGAGAGGGAGAGAGACAAGGAAGGAGAGGAGGAAGAAAGAGAGAGGAAAGAGGAGAGGGAGGTGTGGCGACGGATGAGAGAGGGTCACCGGAAGGAGCACGACGACCTGCAGGCAAAGGGCGCGGCGGCGCCGCTCGATTTGATTTGCGGGAGAGAGAAGATGGGAGGGAGAGAGAGAAGGAAGAAGAGGGAAGATTAGGGAAGTCCTTCTTCGGAAGGGCTTCGACGACCGGTGGATCACAAGAGTCATGCAAATGGTCTCTTGCGGTCGCACGGCGGTCAATATCAACGGCGAGATCGGCCCCTTCTTCCCTACCCTATGTGGGGTTCGCCAAGGCGACCCCTTCTCTCCGTTCCTCTTCAACATGGTCGTTGACGCTTTGGCCGCCATTCTGGATAAGGAGAAAGCCGCTGGCCACATCCGGGGGATTACCCCCCACCTCTCTGGGGGCTCGGGGATCTCCATCCTCCAATATGCTGACGACACGATCATCATATTGACAGATTAGGGAAGTCCTTCTTCGGAAGGGCTTCGACGACCGGTGGATCACAATAGTCATGCAAATGGTCTCTTGCGGTCGCACGGCGGTCAATATCAACGGCGAGATCGGCCCCTTCTTCCCTACCCTATGTGGGGTTCGCCAAGGCGACCCCTTCTCTCCGTTCCTTTTCAATATGGTCGTTGACGCTTTGGCGCCATTCGATAAAGGCGAAAGCCGCTGGCCACATCAGTGGGATTAACCCCAACATCTCTGGGGGCTCGGGGATCTCAATCCTACAATATGATGACGACACGATCATCATGTTCGAAGGCTCGGAGTTGGACATCACCAACCTCAAGTTCCTCCTTCTGTGCTTCCAACAGATGTCGGGCCTCAAGATCAACTTCGATAAGAGTGACGTTATGGTGATGGGGTACTCCCCTCCGAGTCGGTGGCCATTGCCAACCCGGCTTAATTGCCGCTGGGCTCTTTCCCCACTACCTATCTGGGGACGCCCATTAGTGACTCGCGTCTCTCATGCCGACTTGCGCCCCTCCGTGACCAAGCTCCGGACGGATGCGAGCCCCTGGCAGGAGGTGGCTCTCTAAAGGCGGCCCGGACTATCCTTCTCAACTCATCCCTATCCAGCCTCCTCTTGTTTCTTATGAGCTTCTACAGCCTCCATGAATCTCTCCATAAGGAGATCGCCAAGATTCAGTCCGATTCTCTTGGGGCTGGCGATCGGGGCAAGCAGTATCACATGGTCACCGGCGGACATCCGCAAGCCCGAGGAGCAGGGTGGATTAGGCATCATGTGCTCTAAACGGATGAATATCGCCCTTCTCTCCGGTGGCTTTGGCTTATCGCGCAGGTCGGGGTGGCCTCTGGCTGGACATTATCCGGAGTAAATACCGCATGGTCAACCCTTGCCTTCGCCGTAAATCGGGCGGATCTCGGTTTGCTGTCTCTCGTCCAACTTCCTACCGGTGCTCCGCATTGGTACCTCTATCTCGGTGGGGTCCGGCCTCTCGGCGCTTTTTGGTTCGACCGTTGGGCCGGAGACTCTCCCTTCGCGGCCCGCTTCCCCACCCTCTTCTCTATCTCTGTCGACCCTATGATTTCTATTGATAGGGCCCTTAGTGACTTAGGGCGCCTTGCTTTCCGCCGTCCTTTTGGGCCGGTGGAATCCGCCGCCTGGCGTGAGTTACTTGACTGCGTTGCTCTTCACGAGCCGTTGGTGGATGGCGACCGAGGATCTTATCTTGTTGGCCGGTGGAGCCGTCTGGCCGTTCTCCACCAAATCGCTTTACTTGGCCATTGCTCCCTCATCCGCCCCCCTCCCCCTTTCGATGGTGTGGTCCGTCCGCGTCCCACTGAAGATTCGCATCTTCATGTGGCAGTGGATCCGTGGACGGGTCCCGTCCGGCGTGGAGGTCCGCAAGCGAAATGGCCCGGGCACTGGTATCTGCCCCTCTGCGATGTTCCTCAAGACTCCAATCACATTTTCTTCGCTTGCGTTTCCGCCCGGTTCCTTTGGAGCTGCTTTCGCGAGATTGTCGGTGGGAGTTGGTGCCACACCAATTTCCCGGACCTTTTTGCTGAACTCCAAGTGTCCCCTACGACCTCTCGCCACATTAGTTGGCTGGAGGTTGGGGTCCTTGCCTGGACGTTGTGGACCGTTCGCAATAAGCTTGTGATCCAACATTCTCCCCTCCGTCGCGCTACTGATGCTCTCTACAAATTCTCGGGTTTCTTGCAGCTTTGGCGGCCGCTTAGCCGCCCGGATCGGGCGCCATCTCAGCCTTCATCACCGATCTTCGCTCGATGGCCGTCCGCTTTGTCGCCGCCGCCCGCCACCGCCACGGAGCAGACTAGATCTCTGCGCTGGGCAGGCTTTCTTGTGTTGTGTTTTTTCTCTTTCTTACAGGCTTGTTGAGCTGTGCCTCAGCAGAACCTCTCATACTTTGTTTGTGGTACTTGGGTGGTGTGTGTGTGTGGACCTGCTTTGGTTGTATGTCTTGTGGCGGTTTGCTTTATTTATAAAGCGGGGCGAAAGCCTTTTTCGGTAAGGAAGAAGAGGAGAGGAGAGAGAAAGAGAGAGGAAAGAGGAGAGGGGGCGACGATGGACGAGAGAGGATCACCGGAAGGAGTGCCGCCGGCTCATCGTCTTTCACGCCGCGCTATAACAGAGCTACCTCTGTACAACCCACACGCATGCAGGTTCGTCCTCCTTCCTTTCTGCTACTCCCCTCTTTTGATTAGTGAAGCTGCAACTACATGTCCCTCTATCTATCCCCCTGTCCTCACTCACGTTTCCTCCCTTTGTCTCATGGATGAAGTTGCCGGCTGCAGGGGTGTTGCAAGGAGTTAGAGGCCGTGCGCCGGCCGGAGCAGCAGGAGCAAGGATCTGGCCGCCTCTCTTCTCTGCCAGTTCCCTCCTCTTCCTTAAGCTCTCGAGACGTCAACCTGTAGGTGTAGGTGCTTGTGTCTCAACCATCTTCTTTCCTGTATTCTCACATTTTTAATTTCTGATTCGTGTGTCACCATATTATTGGTAGGCTAGAGTTTGTCCATGTGTTGTTTATGCTCGTGTTTAATCTCCAGAAAAGATGGCCCACACTACTTTACATGGAGCTGCTGCTGTACAGTTCAGAGGTATATGTTTTCTAGCTGAAGCATTGTTTGAATTTCTATAGCCCAGGCTCCAAGTGAGATTAATTCTTTCATTTTGTTGTGCTAATTTGAGTGATTTAGTTCTCATAGAAACAAAATTCCGGTTGATTTACTAACAAATGTGTATGGCATACTATTTTTAGGCAAACCGTTGTTTAACAACGAATATGCGGAAGCGTTTTTATGGATGTGCATTTCCCCTGAATCTGGAGAGCTATTCAACCTGTCGCGGGCATTTTTGGTGGAATTCAATGCTTCAGCAGGTATTCTTGACCTCTATATTCCCTATCATGTTTATTTAACAAGTAAATATTCAGTGATTCTCAATTTTGCCCTTTTAATCTATGAATGCAATCCTTAATGTGATGGTAAATGTATTATACATTTTTTGTCGAGCAAATACTGATACATGCCATGCATGTTATGGGCGGGTTTTAAAAAAGTCTTCCTGATTGTAGTATGACAGCTTTAATCAAAGTTGTTTTAGTTACCCACCTTTCTATTTTCATTGCTTCTGTATGATTCTTGAAAACAGAGTCTGGGCTGTGTTTATCAAATATATGCTTCAGATGTCAGTTCTGTTGCCAAATGATCTAAACTTGATTTACCCACTTCTAGAACAGAAAATAATATGGTATTTACCTTCCGTGGATTTACTTGAACGACTGTACAAGTATCTCGGCTTGGTTTATTTCCATCTCCAATTTGATTAATTGTTTGCCAAGATATTTTTATGGTGTTCTTACTCCTGATTTACTCACATGTTTGATTTGTAGTCTCTTCGTATATAATCAAGTAGCTGTAGCTAAACAAACGTATATCTTGCCATGCTTTGGTGAAAGTATTAAAGTTTGTCTCTGGTTTTACTTTCCATGTGCTATCCATACCCATGCTTTATGTAGTTAATTAATAAACTCTCTCTAAATATGATGATCCCATGAGATAAGACACGTTCATGGGGTGATCTTGTAGCTGAGTTGAAAGTCAGAGGGTTTGTGCTATGGGTGATAAGGAATAGTCATAACCTTATTTGTTGGAATATTGCCGAAGATGATCCAAGCTAATTATTTTAGGCACTTGATCTGTTATATTGCCATAAACTGATTTTGTACTATGCGAACATGAGGATCTTTTAGCAGGTAGCCATGTCAAAAACAATATATATGTCTAGCATCTAATTTGAGATGAAGTTGTCTTGCTCAATTAATTTATAGTTTTCTAGATGTTCTGGATTTCAGCTTGGGAGCAAGTAGAAATACCTGATTTGATGCTTATGCTTCTGAATTTTTCACATTTCACGAGAGCTAGGCGTACTTCTCCTTCATTTTCCGTGCACATTTGCTCTACTCTCACTTTTAATTTGCCTGGTATTCTCTCATTTTCTTAATGATTTAGTTTTGCTTGTTCTATCTCCTCCCATGTGCTATTTAGAGTTCTTTTCTCTGTTTTTAATTTGATTTTTTTACATCCTATTTTATTTGAGCTTTTTGGCTACCACATAATGAATGGATTATTGCTTTATTTGGCCTTTATTATATTGTTTCCCATCTACTATATGGTTCACTTTGCTAGCTATAAAAAAATCATTATGGGTTACTGCCTGGTGGACCTCTGAATATTTTTCCACCTCAGCTTGATTGACAAGCTCACCGGCAGGAAATGTAGTATGAGATGATTTTCTTTAATTTCTCTAGCTTTTCTTATTGGTATGTACAGAAAGGACAAAGTCTTGTATACTTAATATCGAGTCTTATGCATCTACATTTTTGGAATACCATTGAAAATCTTGAATTAGTTTTGCTTTGATGGATAATCTATCACTAAACAGAATATAGCTTCCAGCCTTCACACATAGAGACTACTTGGGTTGGGCTGTCCTGTTTTCTGTGTGGTCAAATAGGAAAGTTAAATGTACAATTTATTTGCTCTGCATCATTTATTGTGCCACATAGAAGTACATCTTTTTCTTATTTCTTTCTAATGCAATCATCAATACCGCACCTTCGTTAATCTTCCCAATTTTTGTTCTCTTTTTGGTCATACATTTGATTATTATGGATTTTCTGAAGATGGTGGTGGGGGTTGCACGACATGTTCCATCTGGTTTCAGGAGTGCGTGCTGCTCCTGATTTTTTTTCTCGGGTTGCCTCTATTTGTATTTCCACCTTACTTCTGATATTTTATTTATTGCTAATCATTTGATTTAGTGTACAATCATATATTTGTCACCCATGGCTCTTGATTAGAGAGCTGGACATGCTTGGTTGGAGTCGTTGTCGTCCTGGTTGGGAAGATGAGCATGCTCATATAACAAAGAATAGCGTATAGTCCTTCTACGCCTTCTAATTAGATAGTTTGGCTTGATTTTAGATGCTTACAATCTCTTGTCAAGAATTTTATAACTGCTTCTCATGGAAAGCAGCCCTCTCCCAAGCTGCACTGCTCTTCGTCGCCCCACACCGTCGTGCTCCGCACAGCTCAGCTTGACCATGATGCTCTCAAGCTGCAGAAGCTCATAGCGCAGCCAACGGTGGCGACCTGCTCCCAAGCCACGCTGCTCTCCGTCAGCGCTGACGGACTTGGTTTGTTTTTCAACGTAGGCATCAGGTATTCGAGTCGTTTAAATCTGAACGCAACACCAAGGTATCACATATTTCTTGTAAAATCTCAGTGTAAGAGTTGTTCCTTCAAGTAAGATTTTGATTGTGTTTTTCCCTTTTGCCTAGCAAAGGATATATGATGCTTCTAATTTGTAGGCTGCTAGCCTGACCATTGCCGAACAATACAACAAAGCATTGCTAAACCTGATAAAAGCAAACATGGAAGCCCTCCCTAATTCATCAATCTACAGAGATCACTGGTGATTCTCTTGCAGACCAGTTAATTAGATTATGAATTTTGTTTATGTTATTGCTGATCTAAAATGCTTAGTTTCTAAGTTTATCTCAAAACTACACGCTTCCTCCTTGCTTATTGGAGAAGATGTTTGTATGCTTTCTCTCGTGTGCATGCTTGTGTAGTGTCATCATTTTTCAGTGCACTGCACTACCTGTTTGGGTTAGTTCTTTGGATGTTCTGTGTGCACATGTGGTGCTTGCTGCTTCCTAGCTAGGGGGTCTAACAGTGATTGTGTAGACTACCAAACAATGATTGCTGCTTACTGATTGTAGGCCGTGGCAGAGCTTGAAAGAAAAAGCTGCGCGGGCCAGACTAAAGAATAACACAGTTATTTTTTAAATTTTAAATGTGAAACCTATGTTGAAATTTGTAAAATGTGGAGAACAATTGGGCAGTAAATTGAATTGAAAAATCACGCTATCTAATGAAACAATTGTAAGCAAATATATTCTTCTCTGAGTGTGAGTGGCCTTGCTCGTGGCTACAACGTTGCAATTTGTACAAGACGTAAGGAACAACTGAGTGGAAAAAAAATTTGGCTATTAATTATCAAATGGCAAATCTGGAATTTAGGGGGGGAAATGAGCTCAGTTGTGTGTTCCCAGTCTGATGCTTGCACAGGAGAGCAGGCGTAAGAGGGAGCGCAGGGGCAGTGGACCGACATGGCGGCGCGACTGTGGCTGGGAGGATGTGGCAATTTCTAGCTAAGACGGCAGCGACGCCGACACTACCTCCTTGCCAGTCCCTGGCTGTGCGATGCGAGACAGCGAGAGGACACGCTGCTACACAGCTACAACTTTGGATAACTGGATCAATCTATGCCCTGGTTAGTGGACTGCAAGCTGGATTGGTTCCATAGGTAAAAAGGAAACTCCAAAAATCCTAGGTGAGCCACGGCCCAGGTCGGCCCCAACAAAGTTCCGCCCCTGATTGTAGGCATGGTCATTGTAGCCATAGAAACGATATTCCTTTTGGATTGGTCGAGCATAAAACATGTTCATACAGATTTTGAATCTGAATTTATTGAACTCTCTACATGGTTGCTGCATTCGAATTTATTGTTCCGTACTGGAAGTTCCTGAAGAGCTTTAATCGTCCATTTTTTATTTTGAATGAGATTTAAGATTCAATACGGCAGTGAAGATGTTAATGCGAGGTCTGTCCGTTTAAACTGAACTAAAATTTGGTTTTGTACAATGTTTACTGACTATTACCTCCTGTTTTGTTGGCGATCTGGAATGATCAAAGGTATTAATGAAGTAGACCCCATTAGGTGGACCCACACAAGCCTTTACGTCTTAGCAATTCAGGACGCCATTATCTTCGGGCTGCCTTCCAGTATTTTAGATAAAAAAATTCTGGACCTTTTATATTACTTGGCCATGAATCTGACTTAAAATGCTCCTAATGAGGCTCGAAACACTTGAAAATGATCGCAATGTGCTAAGACCCACCCTCAGTCCCTCACATTCAGGTTTATTCACCCTTAAAGTTTTGTAAAGAGACTTGCCATTCCACCTTACATCCTTACCGAAATAGAGTGTTTACACATAGCTTGAAATGCAATTTTTTAGATTTCAGGTCTGTGTATTCTTTTATTTAGATTTTATCCTGCAGGTAGGGGTACTTTCTAAAATGTAGAATGGTGATGAAAATGCCTTCTTAGAAAATGAATTGATGCCTTAAGAGTTGATAATGGAATGTTATGTCCTATGCTCTAGCTGTAGAATCACTGAAGATGCATTAAGAGTTGTGCCTCTTTATCAAGCATGAATTGCTCATTATATTTATCTTAGTCCTGAAATGGACCTTGCTCATGATGTGTTTGTTTTACATGATAATCCTCAAATTTCTAAATCATAGCTCTGTGTAGTGGTACTATATACTGTATACATACTTCCAAAGGAAGATCACATTTCTGAAGCACCTTCCTCAGGTTTTGATATTTCTCTGTTTGCAGGGTGCAGGTTTCTTTATGGTCTACTACTTTATTACAAGAGAAAACATTTCTCTGAAAGGAGCTACTGATAGGGCTACCTTAACAACAAACTGGACGAAGCGTAGCAAACATAGATGAAGGAATGATGTATGCCTTCACCTTCAGGTGCAAGGCAAAGCGCCTCTGCCTCTGTCTAACCATTCACTCCCTATGAGAACACCATTGTATACCTTGAGTGTCACATATATATAGCTTGTGTACCGGACTTCATGTTTATAATACTTTTATGCTATCTCCACATTGCTTCACCTTTCCTTATGGATTACCTCTTAGTATAGATATTATAGATCATCCATCTGAACTACTATAAGTATGAGCACAAATAGATAAGTCTATATTTCTCTCTTCCTTAAGGTGCCCTACAATATGCACATAATAAACGGTTCTAATTGGCTTTTTGCGCCATTGGCGCAACGGGTCATCTAGTAATAATAAAATCTCAATGGATTTGGACAATGTTCTAATCTGTGATTATTCTTAAGCATGCACACCAATTTATGTTCACTCTAGATAATATTCTCTCAATTCCTTTGATATATAATTCAGATTTAACTAATCTTACTTATATATAATTCTATATCACTATGATATGTCAGAAGGAATACAAAAGATAGTAAACAACATGGAAGTTACTGATGGAACCTCATGTACGTGGAAAGAGACGCGGTGCATCATCGAGTTTGTAAGCTGTATTGACTAGGTTGTGGACAAATACGCATCTGGACCAAGTTATGCACCACACAAGCCACTGTTGCACACTCTGCATAGGTCCAATGTTAACAAAAAACTCCTGGTAACAATTGTAATTTGTTCACGTTCTTCATATACTCTTTGTTAATTAAACAAACCATCATACTATGTTATATAGTTGTGTTCTTATAATAGAAACACCCCAGTAGTGTTGTGCCCGAGCAGATGGATGGATATGGTGATATGAGAAGCATTGTCCATCCACAAACCGATTTATGGGCGACATACTCGACGTCAGAAACAGATGGACGTGTTGTCGCGAATGGGTGGAAGTGATGGTGTAACACCCTGGTAGTTAAGCTCGTCTTCAACCTTCGGATCGCCGGCTTTCGTCGCGGATTCCGGCTACCTCGCGCCCTCCCCGAGCTCGCTGCCACTCCCTACAGCTTCGCTGTGAGCCCTCGCTCCTCCTCGACCTACCCTTACTCCTTCCCGTGCCATGTAGGCTAGTCCCCATATAGCACCGCCGTCATCGCCGTCGGACGTCGCCGTCCCGTTCACTTCTGCCCGTCCTAGCTCGCGTCCGTGCCATCTACGGACACAGTGCGGTGCCCTCGTTCGAATGGCTCGAACTGCTGCTCGTTTTGGTCCCCGTAGAATACCATCCCGTGCGTCGTCGCCGCTCCAAGATCGTCGCCGGCGCGCGCGTGTGCGGTTAAATGCCGGCTGCATCCCGCACGCCTTCCTGTTGCGCGTCCTCACCCCCACGACCACGCGCTCGCTGCTCTCCTGGGCCGCGCCCGGCACGCCCCAACCCGTCCGCCTGCTGCCGCTCGCGTGCGCGCGCCCGTGCAGACTGCTGCCGCGCCGCTCCCCTTGTTGTTGTTGCTCTGCTGCTGCACTTCTACTGCGGCTAGCCGCTGCCGTCCCGGCGCGTTGCCGCTGCTACTGCATCCTGCCGCTGCTACTCGGCTACAGTAACTGAATGTTACTGTAGCGGTAGCTAGCTTTGCTACGATTACACTGACTAGCCCTCTGTACTGCAGCAAAACAACATCAAAACGAGTTCTAATGTGGATAAGAATTATATGGCAGATATTACACTTGACAAGCTCCAAGTTACCCCATTGGACCAAATTCAAATAAGGCATGGATTAAATCCTATGAAAATCACAAAATCCTATGTTCGTATATTTTAACTGTTTCTGGAATTAACAACAAGTGGCACTTTTCAAGCAAAGTTTTGATTAAGCAAATGAATACTAACAGTGATGCAATTGACACCATCTTGTAGATCACAGGGAAATAGTCAATATTGGTATAAGGTACTAATCCATAGGATAGGCAGAACCATAGTTATAGCCTTTGGAAATCAGCTAAGTGAACTTTAAAAGCTGAACAATTCTCAGACTTGGCCAATGTTTAGGAATTCCAAATAGTTGTTTAAATCTTCGTAAATTCGTAGAAATTCATCCGCAACTCGGATGGAAAAACTTTATACATGAAAGTTGCTCAGAACGATGAGGCGAATCCGAATACGCAGTCCGTTCGTCCACCGCACGTCCCGAGCATAGCGAACGTGCAACAACCCACCTCCGTTTCATCTGTCTAAAAATGCCAAACACCGAGAATACTTTCCCGAATGTCCCCCCACCCTACGCCGGTATCACCTATCCCCGCGTTAGTTACCCATGGCACCGTGTATTGCCTTGTTATATTTTGTTTGATGCTTTGTTTGCTCCGTATTTACTGTTTCTTCCCCATCTTCTTCTCCGGTAGACCCCGAGACCGGCGCTGATGCCACCGAGTACGACTATGTCACCGACGACCCCTCCTTCTTGTCAGAGCAACCAGGAACCCCCCGCTTGATCAACCCAATATCGCATGTTCCTTCTCTCTCTACCGCTTGCATTACGGTAGTGTAGCATGTTCTTGCTTCGGTTAATCCTATTCTGCTGCATAGCCTGTCATTGTTGCTACAATTGTTACCCTTACCTGCAATCCTAAATGCTTAGTATAGGATGCTAGTATTCCATCAGTAGCCCTACATTCTTGTCCGTCTGCCATGCTATACTACCGGGCCGTGATCACTCGGGAGGTGATCACGGGTATATACTTACATACAGATTATATGATACCTGTGGTGACTAAAGTTGGGTCGGCTCGTAGAGTACCCGCAAGTGATTCCGATATGGAGGGTTGAAAGGACAGGTGGTTCCATCCCGGTAGTGGTGGGCCTGGGTTCCCTGCTGCCCCCGACTGTTACTTTGTGGCGGAGCGACAGGGCAGGTTGAGACCACCTAGGAGAGAGGTGAGTCTGGCCCTGGTCGGCGTCTGCGGTTACATCAATTAACACGCTTAACGAGATCTTGGTATTTGATCCGAGTCCGCCACCGCATATACGCACTAACCAACTACACGGGAGCGATTATCGGCTTTTCGGCGTCATGGTATCGGTAGAAACCTTCTTGGCGTCGGCCGATCGAAGCGCTACCGGATTGGACCGTAAGCCTGCGCTTGTATTAAGGGGGCTAGGTCTGCTTCCGACCGCATACGCAACGTGTAGGTGTGCAATGGGCGATGGCCCAGACCGCATACGCAACGCGCATAAGATTTCCACCGGCGTGCTGACCTCTCTGTTGTGCCTAGGTAGGGCTGCGACGTGTTCATCTTCCGAGGCCAGGCATGACCCAGGAAAGTGTGTCCGGCCAGAGGGATCGAGCGTGTTGGGTTATGTGGTGCACCCCTATAGGGAAGTTTATCTATTCGAATAGTCGTGTCCCTCGGTAAAAGGACGACCCGGAGTTGTACCTTGACCTTATGACAAATAGAACCGGATACTTAATAAAACACACCCATTCAAGTGCCAGATACACCCGGTGATCTCTCTCTCATAGGGCGACGAGGAGAGGATCGTCGGGTAGGATTATGCTATGCGATGATACTTGGTTAACTTACCATCTACTCTCTTCTACTACTTCAAGATGGAGGCTGCCAGAAGCGTAGTCTTCGACAGGACTTGCTATCCCCCTCTTATTCTGGCATTCTACAGTTCAGTCCACCGATATTGCCCCTTTACACAGATAACCATGCATATGTAGTGTAGATCCTTGCTTGCGATTACTTTGGATGAGTACTCACGGTTGCTTTGCTCCCCCTTTCCCCCCTTTTCCTTTCTTCTTGGATGCCGCAACCAGATGATGGAGTCCAGGAGCTAGAGGTTCCTGAGGATGTTTCTACGTGGAGTTCGGCTTCGAGGAGTAGTTAGGAGCTCCCAGGCAGGAGGCCTTGCCTTTTCGATGGGTGCTACTTTTGTGCTAGCCATCTTATGGCACCTTATTTAACTTATGTTTGTACTCAGATATTGTTGCTTTCGCTAACTCGTCTATGATCGAGCACTTGTATTCGAGCCCTCGAGGCCCCTGGCTTGTATTATGATGCTTGTATGACTTATTTATTTTTAGAGTTGTGTTGTGATATCTTCCCGTGAGTCCCTAATCTTGATCTTACACGTTTGCATGTATGATTAGTGTACAATTGAATCGGGGGCGTCATAGATGGGGTTTTCCCGTTTATCACAACCATGTGTGAATCTGATAAAGAGTAGTTTATGTGTTGTTGTCCTACTATGTTCATGCACCACCTTTCCTTTCCATGATGTGTGCTACTTTTGCTGATTATGTGATGGTGTACCAAATGTGTATAATATGTTTCAACTAATATGCACTGTAAAGACATGTTGTCTATTTGTAGTTGTGCTATAAGACATCATGTCACTATGTTGTAGATGTACACTAGTTATGTGTCATTAAGTACTTTTTAATGGTTTATTCGTCTGTCATGATATTTTGATGTGCATGGTTGAAGATGTATGAATATAACATGTCACACTATAGTTCTAATCATCCTTTCATAGTATGGTAAGGAAATTACTACTCCCTCTGTAAACTAATATAACAGTGTTTAGATCACTAAAATAGTGATCTAAACGCTCTTATATTAGTTTACGGAGGGAGTACCTTGTTACTAGAATCTCCAAGATGCACAAATATTTTCCATCCAAAATCTATATGTACTAGTAGGAAAGACAAATTTGACTAGAATGTATTCAAACTCTGCCATGACATAGAAAACCTAACATCACACATTTCAACCGCACAACCTCTTTTCTTATGTTAATTTATTTGCACTAACCCATCAAACATTTTGTGCAACGCTGAAAACATCCCAGAAAATGGTAATGAATTGTGATGGTTAACCGAGTCACCTAAGATCAGACAGAACCCTCACCCAAGATGTCGCGTGGGGCTGCCCCGAGCGGGCATCAACTTATGAAGACCACTGTCACCGAAAAGGATCTTAGGCGACGGGTCTTTTCCGTCATGAGGATTTTTATCACAAGAGATCACACATTATGTAGTGTGCGTACTGGAACATGTAATAACGTTTGCCTCCAATGGTACGCTTCTTGACCTCCTTTAGATCCGAATGGCTTATCCATGCGACTAAATTTTGCACACCGACTAACCTGCGACCTGTGGTGCTGCAGTTTTGGGCCCTAATGTTTATGGGTTTGGGCATTTGGCTGGGCCGACTATCGTTGTCGACCTACTCGGTGGAGATTTCCTCATCAACATCCATGGTGTACTCAATGTTCAAACAATATAATAATACCAACACGAAGATTACTCGTCTTTTGATACACTCTAAGTGAATTGCATCTGATGTCGGGTCCATATTTCTCTCTTTCCCGTGTGCCGCATAAAAACACATATACACATGCATCAGAAATGAAAAGATCTGCGTGAAAGGCTTGTACACAGTCGTTGGATTCCAAGTCCTCAATGATGGGCTTTGTGTAATTGTGTTGTTGGGTTTTTGCATGTTGCCAAAACATAACATTGAGAACAGGATTCGAACTCTGGACCAGTATATGATACAAAGAGGCACCAGCCACTACGCTAGCACAACCTTTGATGCATATTTGAACTAGTTTTTTTGAATTGTACGCTATACAGACAACAAATTTCCTTTGCCATTCCAGATTTGATCTTGGTTGCTAAAAAGTAGAGCGAAGGATCCACCTTATCGAGACTTTGTACCTACACAAATGTTGATCCAAACAAAATTGTTGAAACATACCCGCGGTAATTTTGATGTAAATCGCATGGTAATTTACTTGACGTAGTCATAACAAATTACATGCAAACACCGAGGTTACTTTTACTCGGGAGAATTTTTTATTGAACATTTGTTTTTTATATTTTCGTAAGCAGGCAATGATGAGGATTCGTAAGAAATAATCTTAGATCAAGAAAAATAGTGTTCAATCAATTCTTAAAACATGCTTTAGCGTGTACTTGATTTGGGAGGAGTTGAGTAGATTGGGAATGTCCAACGCCTGTCGTCTCCCGCATCAAAATTTTGAAGAGTGGCAAGATGCACCATCTCACAACGTAGTTACTATGCGCTATAGTTACCAACATGTTTATTTTGTAGTCATCAGGCCAGATGTACTATAGTTATCAACATGGTTATTTTGTAGTTATGCGGCAAGATCTACTATAGTTATCGGGCAATATCTACTATAGTTACCAACATGGTTACTATGCAGTTATCAGGCTAGATGTATTGTAGTTATCAACATGGTTAATTTTTGTATGTATCGGGATACATGTGGTATAATACACCCCCCGGTAGTTTATGCGTAAATAGCATGATAATTTACACATCACAGACATGATAACACATGCACAGACATCGTGATAACTTTGACCCGGGAGAAAAGGTTGAAGAAATCCCCCGATAGCTTCTGTGTAATTAGCAAGATAATTTACACACCACAAACCTGATAACTCATGTGCAAATACCGTGATAACTTTGACCTGGGGGAGGAGGTGTTTAAAAACATCACCGATAACTTCCGTCAAATAGCATGGTATTGTATGCACCGTATATGTGATAAGTTACGCATAAATACCACGGTAACTTTGGTCCGGGGTGGTGGAAGGGGATGAAGTTGTTTGAAAACATACCCCCCTCCTGATAACTTCCATATAAATATCATGATAATGTACGCACCGTAAACTTGATAACTCATGTACAAACACCATGATAACTTTGACGGCGGGGGAAGCAGTTGTTTGAAAACATACCCTCAATAACTTATGCGTAAATAACATGGTAATATATGGACCGCAGGCATGGTAATTCACGCACAAACACCGCGCAACTTTGTCCTGAAAAAATAGTTGTTGAAAATGTACCACGGTAACTCATGTGTAAATAGCATGATAATAGACACACATTAGAGGGAAGTGGACTAGGAGCACTCGGCGACGGCGCACTCCGAAATCACTGCCGATCGTCTGCATGCTCGGGATGTGCGCCACTGTTGCAGAAATGAATTCTAACGTGTGAATACCGACCAACGCGTATAGCCCAGCAGTGCGTACGTGTCCTTCGGCATTTAATAAAGCAGGGTCAGACAGCATAAAACAGTGAACTACATTGACTGGGTAGGAGACTTTAGCACGTCACCTTCATGGCCAATTTGCAGAACACTAAATGTAGCGCGAAAAGCTAATCTCCCATGCACGGGAGGTATCGTGCATGCATGCGTCGTTGGTTTGCTTGGAGATCCGATACCATGCATTTATACCGCTGGCTGTTAGTTAGTTATTTCTCTCATCACATGCAAGTACACTGTTTCACCTATGTTCCACCATCCCATGCTTTTTCATTTTATTTCAAAGTTAAAATCTAATTTGTCTTATGAACCAAAAGTACAATTTATGATCCGTTTTCATATTTGAGTTTTTGACGACGAGACCCGAAATGAGAGCACTTTTGAATATATTTCAATAAATTTTAAAATTTAAATTCTGAAACATGGTGAAACACTATAAGAGTACACATAACTATGCCATGTTTTGTTAAACACTAGATAAGGTCAAAGTTTTGTTGCAATAAAATATATTAATATTTACAAACTTTTAGATTACTAAGAATCAGTTTGATACACATTGGCACACAATGTATCATTATGGAATGCAACGGAACATGGGGACCATAGTGAAACAATAAGATAATAATTTTGTGAAATACATTATTAAAATTTTCACATGGAATTAATAAATATGTATGGAACAAGTTCGAAGCATGGTGATTTAGTTGTCAAAAATTAATTTCTAAAAATATATTCAATATTGGTCTTGTTTTAAAGACTTTGTAAAAAAACACAACTGTGCAAACAGAATGTAAAACAAACTTTAATTTTTACATGCATTAGGCATCTATTTATTTGAATGAAACCTAATCAGTACATATTAACATGTGAATGTATGTTAGGTGAGAGAAAACAAGAGCCCCACACAGCAATAAAAAATATGATGGATGCATGCACAGGAGATCCCGTGCATGGTAGAAAATCCACTCTCTAAATGTAGGCACAAGTGGTACGTGGGTGGTTGTTTTTTACCATGGTAGAAATTGCGTGTATGGATTGAAAAAAACACGGCAATATTTCATTGGAATTAGCCGTAAGTGCTAATGGCCAGTATACGTGCAGGTTAGGCATACAATGGCGCGTCTAGAGGAGAGAGAAAATATTTTGTTATAATTAGTGAAGGTGACAAACCATGGGATTAACAGAAATGTTAGGGTGACATGTTCATAAGCACGAAACAGCCACATCAGATGACAACGATTGTGCTTTTTAATAAGAAAAAATTACATAGTGGTTGGAAACGGCTAGTCCGTTGTACATAGACGGAAGAAGGAGAGGACGTGCATTTAAGTGCAACCGGTAGTTGAAGAGGACGTGCATTTAAATGCAACAGCTTTTTCTGCAGTGGGTACATAGCGCGTGCACTGTTCTTCTTCTATACGACATATAGAAAAAAGAATACAATACTGGAAAGCAAGGAATACAGTGCTACTATTTTAGTGGGTTTGGATCCCCATGCTACTGGATGAGCAGGATTTCAGTGGGTGTGGTCACCGTGTGCTCCTATGCAATTTCACACATTAGAGCTGATAATTTATTTAGCCCGGGCCTGATAACTATTTGCATGAAAAAAGTCATCAAAACATATCAACATGAGATCTAGTTTCGAAGGTCTCGTTGCGATAGATATTTCATGTGAAATCGCCTTTTCAATCGGACAGACGATTTGAGCTATAAAACATTTTGAAGTTTCAAACAAGGGGACATGAAAAAATTCTTCCAATGCATGCACGCATGTGCATGTAAAGAGAATGTTGGAGAAACTTTTTTCATGCCCCGTAATTTCCGTGTAAACAACATGATGACTTATGCACCACAGGCATGATAACTTATGTAGCACATGTGTGGTAACTTTTTATCAGGAAAAAAATCATCGAAACATATCAACATGGGATCTACTTTCGAAGATCTCGTCTCGACAAATCTTTTATGTGAAAAAAAATTTCAACCGGAGCGACGGTTTGTGCTACAAAACATTTTAAATTTGAAGATTGAAGAGAATATTTGATAATGTCAATAATTTTGTTCTATATGCATGGTTGCATGATTTTATGAGATTGACTAGTGCAAATACTTCGTTTGGATCTGTTGCTAAATTTCATACGTCTGAAAATTAGCACAATCCAATAAAAAAGGAAATAGAATAATAAAGAAAATGAGTGGCTTATACAAAAAGAAATCCAGCAACTTACAAATGTCAAGTGTTGTTCTGCTCCCATGTGCATATGCACCTGAGATGAACAACACATTTGAAAAAAAATGAGGAAACAAAGTCACAAAATCCTTATTTTTTATGAAAAACATTTTTCAATGCTTTTACCAAACATGCAAAATTTCAAGATGAAAAAAGATTCATCAAAGTCTAGACAAAAAATGTTTGAAAAAAGGCAATTATTTAAAGCAATTATGGAATATCGGTTTTGTTTTATTGCCACGACCTCACGAATGTTTTGTTCACCATGAAATCCGGCATCCTAATAAAACATTCAACACTTTTAGTCTATAAAACAGTTCAGATATTTTTGAACATATTTTCCTATTTATTCCGATTTTAGTGCAGAATTCCATGTTCCAGTGTTTTACCTATTACTCTCTCCGTTCGAAAATACCTGTCATCAAAATGATCCGAAAATACTTGTCATCAAAATGAATAAAAGGGGATGTATCTAGATGTATTTTAGTTTTAGATACATCTTTTTTGTCTATTTTGATGACAAGTATTTTCGGACGAAGGGAGTATTTACTTGCCAGCCATGACGTTACATTCCCACGAACAACCCCAGTTATTATCGAGCATAAACAAGCAAGGAACCGCGCAAGGTCCGTCGCTAACTATGTCTTCGTCGTATGTGCATTTGGCAATAAATCGGAGCAATTTTACACCCTCGCCCACATTGCTGGCTTCTTGCTGGTTTCCATTCTCCGACGCAGAATTCTCTCTGTAGTAGATTAGTGTTACACAATACAGCAAAAACAACGTGATACTTAGCTTGTTAGCACTTACGCCAATGGTGCCGCCGCCGCCGCCGCCGTCTGATCAAAGTAGGCTCATCGTCGTCCGCTTGGTCATCGGCTTCGCGGCCTTCCTGTTCGCAGTGTTCCTCTGCGGCTGCTGCAAGGGATATCGAAACAGTCAGGCTCGGGCCGTGGCCGCTCAGCAGAGCCCGCAGCCACGGCTGCTCCGAGATCTACAGCTTCGAGGGGCCTGCGCCACCAAACGGACGGCCCGTCTGCCGGCGTTCACGTACAGCGGGTCGGTGAAGCACAACGTGACGGGCGCAGGGGAGGAGGCGGCGACGTGCTCGGTGTGCCTCGGCGCGTTCCAGCTCGGGGAGACGGTGCGGCTGCTGCCGGCGTGCCTGCACCTGTACCACGTGGAGTGCATCGACCCGTGGCTGGACGCGCACTCGACGTGCCCGATCTGCCGCTCGGACGCCGACCCGACGATGGACGGCGGCCGGCTACCGCCTGTTTAGGCTTGCACGGTAAGCCGGTGAGGGACGTGCGCACATGCTGCTATTTGTGTGCCGAGCTGCCTGAAAACGTAGGCGTCAGCTCAGTTTAGAAATCAGACAGGGCAGCGATGTAAATGAGTTTTGTTTTGTTTTTTTGCTGATGGACACCGTGATGAGGGGTTTCCTTCTGTATCGTTGTGTCGTTGGCCCTCTAAAAGGATTTCGATCTGGATCTGAATGTTCATTTTGTAGAGTTTATGCACAGGGTTATGTAAGGCCGTCACTACGAAACAATCATTCACCTTACTTTATAAATAAAGCAACCATCATATTCATACAATAAATTCAAGTACAAGAAAAATAAACAAAGGCTGAGACAACAAGACAAACATGCCCAACTATAAAGAAACGGATGAGTGGCTAGGTGGCGTGGCTAGGTGCAACCTTGCCGCATTCAGCATGGCTATTATGTCGCCTAACCGATCACAAAAATGTTCAAAAATATCTACTAATTCATACTCCGTCTGTAAACTAATATACTAAATAGTTATCTAAATGCTTTTATATTAGTTTACGGAGGGAGTATATATTTGTCAAAGTGGTCAGAGGTAGTCATTTGGTTTAGTATTATTCACTTTTTCTGAAAATGGGGTCCCTACTTATGTCCACGAGTAATGTTACACCCATGTAATCTTACCTACAGACTCTACGTATCGTAGGTGTAGGATTATTGTATGGCTGATCACAATGGGCAAGAACATAAGCTAGTAATGTACACACTTCCCTAGACTATGTTACTACCTTCATAGTGGGTAGGAACATCTATGTAGTGTACAACGATGTATTTATTAGGTTATAGACTCATTGTTTCTTGGAGTGTGTGATGTTCCGGTAACTTAGCTATTTACCACAAACACCTCTCTTTTTATTAAATATGTGCAACATAAGCAAAGTTGTATTGGAGTGTGTGATGTTATTCCTAAGTTCCTCCCCATTGTGACCAGCGTATGTCCACTGTTGTCCGTTTTTAATGGACTGTGTTAGAGTTGACCTAATTGGGGAACCCCTTATCCCCCACAACCGTCCGATACAGAAAGCACGGCATCCGATCTATGGTCTGACGCGTCGCCAGACCCATGGTGGACTCCTTCAGCCACACCAATTTCTTGTCCGGCAGATATATAAACTCATGCAAAACCTCGCCTCAAAGCAAACTCGAACACAATAAGGTCTCACGACGAAGACGCGCAAACCGAGCACACACTTGAAAGCGTAACCTTCCCACCACCGTCCGATCTAAAAGCACCGCGTCCGATCTACGGGGTGACGCGTCGCCGTACCCGTCGCGGACTCCTCCAGCCAAACCAACTTCTCATCCGGAAGCTATATAATTCATGGAGAACCTCGCCTCAAATCAAACAGGAACAAGCAAGAAAAGCCGTCTCCCGACTAAATCGCGCAGACCGAGCACGCACCAAAACGATCCCGGTTCGCTTCGCTAGCTGACTCGCCGCTCGCCGCCGGGATGTTTCTCGTGGATTGGTTCTTCGACGCTCTGGCGTATCTGGGGCTGTGGCAGAAGGATGCCAAGATCCTCTTCCTAGGCCTCGACAACGCCGGCAAGACCACCCTCCTCCAGATGCTCAAGGACGAGGTCGGTGTACATACGATTCCGATCGATCTCGTGGGTTCCTGTTAATCTGCTGACTTTGTTCTTGTGTTACGCCTGCTGATTGGTTATGCAGAGATTGGCGCAGCACCAGCCGACGCAGCACCCGACGTCCGAGGAGCTTAGCATCGGGAAGATCAGGTTCAAGGCGTTCGACCTCGGCGGCCACGCGCTCGCGCGCCGTGTCTGGAAGGACTACTTCGCCAAGGTTAGCTCATATTCCTCTGTTTCAGTCACGGAGCATGCATGCATATCCTCTGTTTCCTACGTACGGATATCTTGTTTCGCTTAATTCATCTTAATCTGAACAGAGCTTCAATTCAAGATCATGTAACTAGTAACCTAGTTTGCTCTATTTATCTTAGTTTGAACCTTCGGGATGGCATAAAGTATATAGGCGTGCTCACGGCAAGTTTTATCTTCTTTCATCCTTCATCGAGACCTTATCTTGCTTGCAGGTTGACGCCGTCGTGTACCTAGTGGACGCTGCCGATCGCGAGCGGTTCAACGAGACGAAGCAAGAGCTGGACGCCCTCCTCTCGGCCGAGGCGCTCTTCGGCGTGCCCTTCCTCGTGCTCGGCAACAAGATCGACATAGCAAGCGCATTATCCGAGCACGAATTGCGCTACTATCTCGGGCTGGAGTACTACACCACCGGCAAGGGCAACGTCGATCTCTCCCACAACGGCATGCGGCCCCTAGAGATCTTCATGTGCAGCGTGGTCCGGAAGATGGGCTACGGCGATGGCTTCAGATGGATGTCGCAGTACATCAAATAGAGAGAGCAGAGGGAAAGGCATCTCTGTTTCTTCTTGTGACGCTACATATGTACAGTACATTGCAGCTTCCATGGCCATTCAACTTGATTGCTTAGTGGCTAGTTTGGCTTAGTCTTTCTGTCAGTCTGTTATATTCTTGAAGCCTAGATCCGGCCTATACTTTTGACTCCTGCTTTGGTTAAATTTCGCGAGCTTTGATATATTTTCGCATATTATGAAATTTTCCCAATGATGTCAAAATATTTGCGTGGGTAGGCGCACATGTGGTCGTCAGAGTAGGCAATATGTGTCGGAGATCGTTTTAACTCCACTCAGCCAAAGTTGGGATTTCTTATTAGAGCATCTACAGCAGCGATGGCAAATCCAGCCACTCAAACGCCCGCGGACGTGCATGGACGTGTCCGCAAGTTGTGGCCGGGCATAACTCATATTTGACACTCTGCATCCGCGTATCTTATATCCGATGCCTTGTATTCATACTATACGTATAAACGTTGACCTACCATACATGATCAAACGAAGGATAAGAAAAATCGGCTGCAAAGTAACACAAGATCGGTTGTAAATGGACATTAACAAAATTCGCCGCATCCAAAGATCATAGTTCGTCACCGAACAAGTTCTTAAACTTCTACAACTAAAAACGATATAAACATTGAGGAGGGGGGGGGGGGGGATCACCACTTCCTCGCCGGGCCTTTGCTCTTCCAATCGTCGGCGTAGCTGAGCGCCTTGCTGTTCTTTCGTCGGAGGCGGCGAGCGGCCGTCCCCGCCGTTGTGGGAGCGGCGGTAGATCCATGCGAGGAGACGTGCGTCCTCGTCGGGGTTCGCCTCCGTCCCGCGCGGCGACGCGTGGACTGCTCCGCCGCGTCCCGTGCACGATGTCTCTCGCGGCGCGCGGCGCGCGCCTAAGACTCTGGAGTGCGCGTGCGGGCCGGCGGCGTGGGCAAGCACCCAGCGATGGCCGCGTGGAGGAGCGGCCAGCGGGGGAAGGACACGGCGCGGGGCCGGCGCGGCTATGCTGTCCTTGCATCACTGCGTGCGGGCTGGGAGGGTCGAACTCCAGCGTCCGCGCTACGCCGGCGCGGGAGCTGCCGCTGGTCTCCACCTTGGACCGCTCCAGCGCAATGCGGAGGGCCATCTCCTCTTTGTAGTTGCTCATCTTCGTGGATGTGGTCAGAATCGGAGAGGAAGAGGAGTGGACGAAACGAGAGAGAGTGGGAGAGAGTGACCTAGGTTTTGAGCTCGCCGCCCGGATTGGGGTTTTCTGTGGGGTCGGTGGTGGGCTGGACCTGTCAGGCGGACGCGCCAGGGCATGCCCTGGCCGCCCCATATCCACCCTATATTTGGTTTGGATATGAGGGGTGTCGGTCAGTCTGGGCGTTTGTCCGCTGTTTGAGAGGTCCGGTTGGGTCGATTTTTTTATCGGTTAGTGACTGGGCGGTCTGCCCGGGCATTTCAGACGGGTATGAGAGGCCCGGCTATAGATGCTCTTAGACTGGTGAAAATTAAACCTATAGGAGGGGTGCTCCATCCAATTCATGAAATTTTACTTCTTTTGTTTTTGAAAAGGAGGATTACCCCCGGGCCTCTACATCAAAATGATGCATGCAACCATTTTCATTAAGTTATTCAACAAGAGTCTGACAAAATAAATATAAAAATTACCCCAAAGCCACCTTAAAGTCGCTACACTTATAAGTATAAAAATGTGTCCTAAACCATATCAACGGACACCATCTAATCCGGTGGCCTCAGGAAGCCACCCGCCTAGCAAGCTGAGAACACTAACCGGTCTAGGCGTCCTACAATGCACAGCGCATGCACACACTCTAGGATCCGCCGCCGTCATCTTTCGTCGTCTCGTCTTCAGGAGGGATCATTTGCATAAGTATATGGTCTTCAAAATATTATTTTGGCCACTAATATCTATTAAGATATGTGTATAACTAGCAAGTGAACCGCATGTTTGTGTGGATTGATTTGATACATGTTGTATATTACAGATATATATATGTGTGATTCTACAATCAACCATCATTTGACATATAATCAAATTATACATCTTGTCGATACTTAAATGTATTTTGGTAGAGATGTTCCAATAGAGTATTAGCTTGATGCTAACAAACCAAGGGTATTAATTGTTTTAGCAAATCTTTGTTTGAAATCATGGTGAAAGGATCGATATAGTTGACTAGAGGGGGGTGAATAGGCAACTAACAATTTTTGATTTTCTTTACCAATTTAAACTTTGCATCAAAGTAGGTTGTCTAGAGATGCAACTAGGTGAGCAACCTATATGATGCAACAACAACAAGCACACAAGCAAGCAAGAGATGCGACACAATATAAGCTCACACAAGTAAAGGTACGAGATAACCAAGAGTGGAGCCGGTGAAGACGAGGATGTGTTACGAAGTTCCTTCCTTTTAAAGGGAAGTACGTCTATGTTGAAGCGGTGTGGAGGCACAATGCTTCCCAAGAAGCCACTAGGGCCACCGTATTCTCCTCACGCCCTCACACAATGCGAGATGTCGTGATTCCACTATTGGTGCCCTTGGAGGCGGCGACCGGACCTTTACAAACAAGGTTGGGGCTCTCTCCACAACCGAATTGGAGGCTCCCAACGAAACCACGGAGCTTCACCACAATGGAATATGGCTCCGAGGTGACCTCAACCGTCTAGGGTGCTCAGACACCCAAGAGTAACAAGATCCGCAAGGGATTAGTGGGGGAAATGAAATTTCTATTGGTGGAAGTGTAGATCTGGGCCTTCTCAACCAATCCCCAAAGAATCAACAAGTTTGATTGGCTACGGAGAGAGATCGGGCGAAAATGAGCTTTGGAGCAACAATGGAGCTTGGGGGAAAAGAGGTAAGTCAACTTGGAGAAGAAGACTCCTTTTATAAGGGGGAGACAATCCAACCGTTACCCCCGCTCAGCCCCGCACAAAGCGGTACTACCGCTGGGGGAAGCGGTACTACTGTTGTGGCCAGCGGTACTACCGCTCCCCCTCGCGGTACTGCCGCGCAGACAGAAGAAAGCAAGAGGCGGAGCAGGACCTGGACCCAGGGCGGTACTAGCAGCGGTGGTAAGGGCGGTACTACCGCCTCTACTGCCGCTGCCAGTGCCGCAAAACCCGACACGAGAGGTGACACCCTCGAGTCGAGGCGGTAGGAGCGCGGAGTCGCAGCGGTACTACGACTGAGAGCTCCATGCGGTACTACCGCTATGGAGCGGTACTGCCGCCTGTAGCTCTTGAGCGGTACTATCGTTGTGGTCCGCGGTACTACCGCTGGGACCAGATCTCACAGAGAAGGCAACAAAGGAGCCTCTATCGAAGCGGGAAGGCTCAGAGGGTGCAAAGGGGATGTGTACGTGTTGATTCCACCCTAGCCTAACCAATGCGTACCCCCTCTTGATAGTACAATGACTCCTACAACACAAGTCCACCAAAACAGAATGGAAAGAGCTACACCGTCTTCGCTTCAAACTCCAAGGGGAGGGAATCGTCTCGTGCCAAAGGATGAATCTCTGAAATACTCAGTGCACAAGATTAGTCCGCAAAGACGTTGTCATCAATCACCAAAACTACTTAGAGAGAGACATGCCTTAACAATCTCCCCCTTTTTGGTGGATTGGTGACAACACGGGATTTGCACAAAAGGTAAGACTAGAAAGTAAATGAATCCCAAAACTACAAAATATAGACGGAGCTCCCCCTGAAAGTGTGCACCTAATTAGAGGTGTCTATGGAAAGCAAAGCACATACATTAGGATTAATACTCCCCCTATATTTTATAGTCTGACAGCATTAGCAACAGGTAACGGAGCATATAGAGCTTTGATGCATAAGAGTAGGAGTGAGCAAGGAATATAACTGGATAAGCATGCAACTCACAAACTACCAAGGTACTTGACAAACTAGATAATAAAAGGATAATGTAGCATATGTCTCACACCATATGATAGGGTACCGGGTCTCACAAACATAAACCAAACAAGCGCCAAAGACGAGAAAAGAGTTTGCGAGAAAGACGGGCAAGGCAAACACGCCACAAAAACACACGCTCGCAACTCGACAACGACAAATCCCTAAGCTCTCTCCCCCTTTGGCATCGAGACACCAAAAAGGCAAAGAGCGCTGCTACAACTCCAGGTGATAGTAAACTGAGGGTCTCCATCATCACATCCCGGCGGGATCGTCTGCACTGCCATCATCAATAGGAAACTGCTCGGTGTCTGAATCGGTCCACGGGCAGTGCTGCTGAACCCATTCCTCCTCATCAGTGATCTTTCCCTCAGAGCCGCTGGCAACAGTGGAACCCAACTGGCGCATGAGCTCCTTGTGACGTCTCCCGGCCTTCTTCTCAGAAACATGAGCCATTTACTGTCCATGAGACTCCATGCAAAAGAGTTTCTTCATCTTGCGCTTGATCTTCTTTGCCCATGAGGGCTCCACTCCAGAAGGCTCATAATCCGCATCATCGTCAGCATCAGCCTCAACCTCGGTCTCCATGTCAGCAGCTCCAGATGGAATCCCAGACCTAGAAGCCGGGGTGCCCCAGTTATCCTTCTTCCGCAGATGCTTGATCTCATGGGAGATCAACTCACCAGTCTCCAGCACAACATTAGGATACACGCGAGCCCAAACCTTCTCAATGAGTAATATGATAAACGGACCATAGATAGGGCACTTGCGCTCAGAGATGGCGGAGACGAGTTCAGACCACATGACATGAGAGATATCCAATGTTTCTCCAGTGTTTTCTTCCTTCTCATGCTGGCTGAAAAGAAGCATGTCTACGAGAAAGGAGTGAACCATATCCAAGTTCCCAATGCGAGGGAGGAGAGTCTCTCAGAAGATGCAATGAAGAATATCCAGATAGCCAGGCAGCTCATAGGTCTCATTTTGAGTCACGGGGTGAATCTTCAAAGTATAGTAGGGCCAGAGAGATTGCTTGTGAGTGGACGTTGCATTGCGGTGAGGGCGGAATCCAACTGGGTTCTCAAGACCGTGATCTTCAACACCAAGTAACTCCATGAAGGACTTCCACTTGATGGAAAGCAGCCTCCCATTTGTCATCCAAGTCAGAGTCCTTTCCTCATCTGTTCCGAGATGGACCGTCGCATAAAACTGAGCCACCAAGTCTGCATCAAAATCCTTGTTAAACTGCATGATCCTGTGGATGTTCAGCTGAGAGCACATCTGTAGGGCGTCGCCAAAGTAAGCAAGATCCTTCTCCATAAAGTCAATGTCAATGGTGCGAACATCAACATAGAGATTCTTCTTTGATTTGATCACATCAAAGTAGATGGCATACTGAAAACGGTTCCAGAACAGGCGGTTGACCAAAGTGGGTTCTTGATCTTCCGCATAGGGGTTGCGCCAACGCCTTTCCCAGAATTCCTTGGCATTCATCTCTGTCACAGTCTTGCTCCTAGGTTTTGGCCTGTGGGCAGTAGTCTTCTTGTGCTGAGAAGGAGGAGGAACACTTGAGGAAGCAGCCACAGTCTCAGAGGTACGATAGCGCTTTGAAGTTGAATGCCCGGGGTTGACACGCCGGACATGCTGCTCAGAGGGACCATCACCTGGAACCAAACACACGGACAGAAGAGACAACACGAAAGACAGAGCATAAGCCACCAAACAACACAACATGGATCAAAAATTGGCAGGAATATGATGGAAGTGGGCACCCAGCAGTAGTACCGCGATCAGTAAGCGACAGTACCGCCCTAGCGGTAGTACCGCTCCAAGGGGGCGGTTGTACCGCTCGAGACGGGGAAACGGCGGTTCCCTACTGCCGTAGTCAAATCCGGCACTACCAGGATGCCGAATTCAAAACTACTCCCACTAAATATCAATCCAAAAAGTCTAGTCGCCTTCTCCAACCTACTCAAGCCTTGATTTAGCCAAAAATCGATAAATGCAACAACTATTGCCCCTAAAACACTAGATCTGAAATCTAGGCAAGAAGAGAAAGGGGACGGGGGCAATACCGGCATCCATGGCAAGAGGACGAGGTGGGGATCGACTCCACCGAAGGGAATGGAGAGGGATGACCTGGAGACGGTGGCCCGCCAGAGCCCTCCCGCGGTGAGTCGGTGCTGGAGAGACGAAGAGGAACGAGTGGGTTGTGTGAATGGGTATGGGGGAGAAGAAACCTCCCCCTGCCCCGACATAACCCCCTGGTCCCGCCCTGCAGCGGTAGTACCGCTCTGGTGGGCGGTAGTACAGCTTGTCAACACAAGCGGTAGTACCGCGCACCACCAGCGGTAGTGCCACCCAGCAAAGACTCCAAAGACTGGACACAAAAAGGCTAATCTCAAAAATAAAGGAAAAACAAACGGCAAGAAGAGGGAACAAACACAAAGCAACGAGAACACTAGCGAGAGGACAAGAAACACACACCTCTTCAAGAGAGGGCGGTGGCCGAGGCCACCTATGTTTGAGTCGAGAGGTATGACGCCACGAAGATTTTAACCTTGGGCCCATGACCAAAACTCGTCTTTGAAGCACAAGTACCATTGTCGGTGTCAAAACCGGCGGATCTCGGGTAGGGGGTCCCGAACTGTGCGTCTAGGCGGATGGTAACAGGAGACAAGGGACACAATGTTTTTACCCAGGTTCGGGCCCTCTCGATGGAGGCAATACCCTACTCCTGCTTGATTAATATTGATGATATGGGTAGTACAAGAGTAGATCTACCACGAGATCAAGGAGGCTAAACCCTAGAAGCTAGCGGTATGATTGTTGTTCGTCCTACGGACTAAAACCCTCCGGTTTATATAGACACCAGATAGGTTAGGGTTACACGTCGGTTACAATGGTAGGAGATCTACATATCCGTATCGCCAAGCTTGCCTTCCACGCCAAGGAAAGTCCCATCCGGACACGGGACGATGTCTTTAATCTTGTATCTTCATAGTCTTTAAGTCCGGCCGCGATGATAGTTCGGCTATCCGGACACCCCCTAGTCCAGGACTCCTCAAGAGCCCCCTGAACCAGGCTTCAATAACGACGAGTCCGGCGCAGATATTGTCTTCGGCATTGCAAGGCGGGTTCCTCCTCCGAATACTTCATAGAAGGTTTTGAACACAAGGATAGTGTCCGGCTCGCAAAACAAGTTCCACATACTACCGTAGAGAGAATAACTTTTGCACAGATCTGGCGACGTATTCCGCGTGACATCACACCACGGCCGTGCCTTTATATGGATCGCTTTTACCGCTCCACCTCAGCGCGTTTAGTGAGGCGGTTTCCGCACGCCTTATCAAAGCATAGATCGTGCCCCTTATTCCGGGATTCCCATCAATACGGACGTGGGTAACCCAACTGCGTCGGCTTAAGACGCCTCTATCGGCGCAGTCCTAATCGACCACGGGAGGGCTCTTAGTATTCAACCTCTTTATAATGAGACCAAGGCCCCCTTCTTTTTTCACCCTCCATCAAGTTCGCCTCGCGCTTCGAGTTCTAACACCCAAAGCTTCAGATTTAGGCGCTTCGGACCTTCGACGATGTCCAGCTCCGACCAGCTCGGTTGATGGATGTCTTCTTCCGTCACAGAAGAAGATGTGCTAAAGCTGTGAGACGCCAGGTATCTAACCGGCGAGATTTCGCATAGGCTGCCTGCTCCAGGGCAGGTCATTCCCACTCCCGAGCCCGGCGAGAGCGTGGTGTTCGTGGTCACACTTCCTTCGGGTTTAGGCTTCCGACGGATCCCTTTGTGCGGGGGCTCATGTTTTATTATGGGCTGGATTTCCATGACTTGAATCCGAGTCCATCCTCCATATCTTGTCATTCATTGTCGTATGTGAGGCCTTCCTCCATATTACCCCTCACTTTGGATTGTGGCTCAAGACCTTCAAGGTGGAGCCGAAGATGATCGAGGGGCAACAAGCAGAGTGCGGAGGGGCGGTCATAAGCAAGTGTGTTGATGCTCCGTGGCCCGAGGGCTCTTTTCAATAGTAGCATGGTTTGTGGCAACGGGAGTGGTTTTATATTACCGCTCCCAGGGGCACCAAATGGGTGGCGCTTCCCGCCTTCCGCCAGTCCACCACAGCTGGCCAAGCGTCATGGGTCAACAAGGGGCTCGACTGGGGGCCGTCCAAGGACGTTCCTCTGTTGCAGGGCCGTATTCGAGACCTCCAAGAAAGAGAGATCACTCTGGTCGCAGTGGCGCAGGTTATGTTGATTCGGCGCCTTCTGCTCTGCAAACGTCGCCCCCTCCGTCTATGGGAATTCAATTCGGAGGGACCACGAGCTCTCCATCATTTTGTGGGTACGACACCCGTGGAGATGTATAAACTGTTCTTCGGATCACAAGAGAAGTGTGCGGACTGACCGAGGACGCAGGCTAAGCTGCAATCGCCAGATACTCAAGTAAGTAGTCCCAGAACCGGACAAGCTGTTCATTCATTTATCATATATATGCCCTTTAAAGGAGCCGCTTCTTGAACAGGAGTGGATAGCCAATGCAAAGTTAATAAGGTGTCCGGCTCCCTCCCGGAGACCACGCCGGATCCCATGCCGACCAAGATGTTGAAGGCCGCGCTTTTGAAGAAGGCGAAGGGGGAGCGGGGAAGCAACTGCCTCCACGAAGGAGGCTATCAAGGAAGGAGGGATTAAAAGTCCCATCTTCCGAGGAGAGAAGAGGACCGCTTCGGAAGATCCGGAGGTCAAGGCCTCAAAGAGGGGAAAGGAATCTTCGTCAGAGAGTCCGGTGCTGGGAAGTAACCCAGCCGCACTATTTCCCCAAGGGGATCAGCCCTCCAGCGAGCCGTAAGTAAAAAAAGAAGGGGTCTTGTAAATAAGGAACATCCCTGTGTTTATTTCTGAAGATGACCGAAATTGTACCTTGTAGTTCGGATCTCAGCCCTTCTCAGCAGAGCTCGTCTTCGGGGGATCTTCTTCCGGAGATGATGGAGAGCGAAACGCCTCCACCTGTCGCACCTTCATGTGAGGCGGACGCCCCTGAGGTGTCGTCGCGGAGGGTTTCCCCGAGTATGGCGGGGCCGAAGATCCGCGCCAACCGGGCGTCTTGGCCGGAGGAGCTGAAGGATCTGCTCGGGCGAAGCGGTTATCTCGTAAGATCACCGTGCTCTAATGGGTACGGTGATTGAAAGAATTGCATCCGCTGAGAGCGGATTGCATGAAGCTGCCAGAAGCTTGCTGACGGGGTTCGAGGTACGCAAAAATGATGTACCTTCTGACAGTTATGCATATAGAATGGGCCCTGTATAGATACTAGCCCCTGAGACTCGGTATGTTGTCAAAATTGACAGCGTGCCGAGGATCATAATCTCAGTTATAACATTGCGCAGCTCCTAAATAGGTGGCGGGGCGTCCAGTGGCCAGCCGGACTGATGAATATGCCGAGTTAAAGCGGCAACTCGACGAGGCGGATGCGGACATCGCTGGTCAATAAACGATTTGACGAGTCACAAGGTATGTGACTTCTATGCGGACACCTGGTAAGGGAACTTGATGCCCATGCCTTACTACTTGTATGCTTAATGCAGGTGGTGCCGCTGCTGTAGAGGAGCTGCGGGCGGAACTTGCCCGAGCGAAAGAGCAAGCCGTAAATAGTACGCGGTTGCTTTAAGGGCGGCCAAGAGCTAAAAGTCGAACGGGCTGCTCATCGCCGGGTTAAAGAGGAAATGGCCGATATGGCCATAAAGTTGAAGAATACTACCGACCGCTGCGAGGTTCTTGAAAAGAACGCCGAAGCGAAGCAAGAGGGCCTGAGAAAGGCCACCGCCGAATCCAAGGATGCCTGCTCCGCTTTGAGAGCTGCCAAGGAGGAGCTGAGTCGGGCCGGGCTATTGCGGCCGAAAACCGTTTTCGCTGCGGAGGAAGTATACTGATCCGGCATGCTCGCTTGGACAAGTTGTGGAGTTTGTAGGATGCTTATCTGGACTTAGCGGCGAAGCGCCATGCGACGCGATTGAGCACTTCCGAGGCCGTAAGGGCACGTATGGGATGAGCTATATTGGTCGCAATTCCATAGTCCGGAGCGTCCTCTTCTGTTGACCATCGATTGGCCGAATGGGACGAGCTGAATCGATTATCCGTACTTGCCATGAAGCATGTCATGACTCATTTGTGGCCAGGCGGACCCCAGCCGAAGAGTTATTTTGGTTTAGTGCAGCAGTTCCTTGGTGCGGTACCGCGTATCGACGCAATGAAGCGGTCGACGTGTATTGAGGGAGCGCGGATGGCTCGCCCGTGTCAAGACATACCGGGCGGAGATGAAGGCCACCGACGTTGCATCCCGAGATTCGGATGGTTTAGTACCGCCGAGCACTATTTTGAGGAAGTCCCGCCGGGCACTCGTTTAATAGAGACGCAGGTTTCAAGGATATTATGTTTAAATGACATGTATGATTTGTGAAAACAATGTTTCAATATAATATAAGCGCTTTTTATACTTGTGCGCCAAGTAGTAAACTACTCCCCTGCGGCCGTTGATGTATATGTATATATAACTCGAAGATGGCAGTCCTTGGCTTCAGCCCCACGCACATAGTGCGGGTGTTTGCAAAGAAGGCACTTTTTCACACTTAATCCAACGTCTTGGTCCTATTAAGGAGGTGGTAGCGTAGAAAACTAGGCAACCGGACTATAATGCTTTATCACTTTCACTTAGCCATAGGAGTTCGAGGGTGGGGCTACTATATAGCCCCTGGGGGCACCGCACTCTCCGACCGAGTGCGTATGTGCCTGACCGAAAACCGTCCTTCGTTAATGCGGAGGAATTCTAAACATTCCGGTGAGTCATCAAGTGGTTGACCAGTCTCTCGCTATATCATGACAGCCGGCCGCTTTCATCGAGGTGCTCGCTTGCCGAACCGGGCACAATCGCAGAGTTCTCCACGGTGCCGCGTTAGCCGATAGAACGGAACGTAAGGCAGCAAAACACGTGAGCCGGGCAAACCCAACATTTGACCAAAGACATGATTCGGAGCTGATGCATATAAGGCCTAACTCGAGACGCCGAACACTCCCTAAGGTATTCGGTCTTTATAAAACGGGCGTAATAATGCCCTAAGCCCTCGTGTCCAGTGCACGCGCTAAAAATTCTGGTGCGCTAATGCCAAAACGCCAACCTCCTCCTCGGTTATAGTAAGAAACCGGGGGATGTATATCAACAAGAGACAGTAAAAAAGGTTTACGCAGGGTCTTAATCTGAAAAGTATCCTTGCAACGGGTCCCTACTGCACGACTGCGCATGTGTCTCCGCAGCCGTATCCTCGGACGGGTGTAGCACGTTGTTCATCTGTAAAAGAGAGGAAATTAGTTTAAAAGAAAAAAGATCGTGCAAAAAATGTACTTTATATTAAATAAACAGAGCACGATTCAAAGAAGTGAATCAACTTGAGCTTTATTGTCTCTTGTTGTACATGCGTGCAGCCCTTATGTACGGGTGTGCCGCTAGTAGGCGCCGGACTCGTCTAGCCGTGTCTGGGGTTCGAATTACCTATTCAGGTGCTTTGATTAGCGGGGCCGGATTGGTGTGAGGCTGTCAAGGCAGTCTCACATTCTTCCGTGCTTGAGTAACACTTAATACTCCCTTTTAATGAGATGATGCCGCTTGGACTGGGCATTTTAAGTGTAAGAGATGCATAATGCGGTATTGCGTTAAAGCGGGCGAAAGCTTTGCGTCCCAATAGTGCTTGATGGCTACTTTTAAATGGGGCGACATGGAAGACTAACTTTTCACGAAGGAAGTTGTCGGATGAACCGAACACAACTTCTAGCAGTAGGGAGCCCGTACAATGGGCATATGGGCCTGGCATCACCCCTTTGAAGGAGGTGTTGCTATGGCGAATTTTGGTTGGGTCTATCCCCATCCTCATGGATTGTGTCCTGATATATCAGGTTTATGTCACTGCCGCCATCCATGAGGACTTGTGTAAATTGGAATCCATCGATTATAGGATCCAATGTCAAGGCAGTCCATCCTGCGTTCCGGATACTTTCGGAGTAGTCCGGATGGTCGAAGGTGATTGGTTTTGACAACCAGTGTTGGTGTTCCGCTAGGGTAGTATGTGCGGCGCGTATCTTAATGGGCGCCGCTCTGTTTTTTTCCTTTTATCACGTGAAGTGAGTTTACTGTTTTAACCTCTTGTGGGAAATTCTTTTGTTTTCCGGTGCTCTGCTTGTGGGGTTCGTCATCATCCTCACTTGGTGTGTCGAGCCCCTTGTGTTCGGGCGTTGAGTCTCACGGACTGTTTCAAGACCCAACAATCTGTGGGTATGGTTTGCGTGCTTCCTGTGAGTACTCTGGATTTGACATATCTTGTCCAAGATTTTGTTTAAGTTGGATAGCTCATCGCTATTATCCTTAAGGGCAGCTTTTTATTGTTCTCGCCGTGAGCTTTTGAATCCGGCGTTGACCGTCGCGCTTTGGACCGTTCCCTTTAATCCAGCTACCGGTCCTTGTTGCGCCATGGTTTCCCATTTCCATCCCTCGACTTCGATGTACTTGGGTCACTGGTGCTGCATCTTGCTAGCCAGCTATCCTCTCCGCGCAAAAGCGGGTCATGAGGCTTATTAATGCGCCATTGTTCTCGGCTTTTCTTGGCCGAGGTGTCTGGCGAGCCATTCGTCTCGGACGTTGTGTTTGAAAGCTGCTAAGGCTTCAAGGTCCGGACAATCGACTATTTGGTTCTTTTAGTAAGGAACCTATTCCAGAATTTCCGGCTGACTCTCCGGCTGTTGAGTTATGTGACTTAGATCGTTCAGATCCTGAGGGCGGACATAGGTCCCCTGAAAATTTGCTTGAAACGCATCCTCGAGCTCTTCCCAGCTTCCAATGGTATTTTCGGGGAGGCTTTTAAGCCAATGTCGAGCTGGCCCTTTGAGTTTGAAGGGTAAGTATATTATGGCGTGGAGATCATCTCCTCTAGCCATGTGTATGTGGAGGATGTAATCGTCAATCCAGACTCCAGAGTCTGTTGTTCCGTCGTATGCCTCTATGTTTACGGGTTTGAATCCCGCTAGAAATTATGATCCAAAGACCTCATCGGTGGAACATAGGGGATGTCTTGGCGCCTGTATTTGGGTGTGTCGTGATGTTCGGATATTTGGCGTGTTGCATTGCTTTGAAGAGCTTGCTTTCTCGCCCATAGATGGACCTAATCGGGCCATCCTTTTGATGTGAATCCTTATGTGGATCGCGTATCGGCTTGTGTGCGGCGCCATTTGCCGCTCTCTTTTGCTGTGGGTCGCCCATCCGACCGGTGGCCTTCTTACTTTTTGATTGTGGGGTTTCTCGGCCTCCTCATCAAATTCGGGCAGTAGCTTTCTTCGGTAGCTCTTTGTTCGCCGATTGTCGCCAGATTTATCTCATGTGTTGAATACTTTGTTCCATCTGATTACGAGTGCATCTTCCGCTGTTTTGAGCTTCCGCTTCGCTTTTTCAGGCTACGCCAGCGTGGCGACGAGCCTTTTGTGGAGGTTATTCTGCTCCAACAATTTATCCGGCGTGAGATCGTCTGGACTGTTATCTTCGCCGGGGACGGGTTGTTTATCCAAGTTGTCCTGTTCGGACGGTTGCTCGATAGCATGTTCGTCGTCCACCGGTTTGCCCTGCTCTATGGCTGGGTCTTTGTTGAGGCGGGACTTGGTGCGGCGTTTACGTTGCCGTTTTGACTGCTTTTTGAGGGATTTATCCTTCATAGCGACCCGTTGTTCCTCGTCGTCACTTCCTTTAGGTGTATCCACCATGTATACATCATGGGATGAGGTGGTTGTCCAGCATCCTATAGGCGATGGTTCATGGTTGTCTCCTACATTGTCGTCCATACCTTCGATGTCTTCGGAGTCGAAATCGAGCACGTCGTGTAAGCTTTCGACAGTGGCTACAAAGTGGGTGGTGGGTGGGCGTTGAATTTCTTCGTCGTCCGCATCCCAACCTTACTGACCGTAGTCCGCCAGGCTCTCCGGATAAAGAGAGAGACTTTAGTGAATTCAGGATGTCGCCAAAGGGCGAGTGCCGAAGATGTTCCGCGTAGTGAACTCCATGACCGGCGCCCAATCGGATTCGATTGGCGGTGGGCGCGGAGGGTTCGGTGTCCGGAGAGGAGTCCGCACCTTGGAGTCACGGTCTTCGCAGCGACAGGGATTGTGTTCGCTCAATCGCCATAGAGATTTCAGCCTCCGAGGTGGTGTCTAACCAACCGCCCTCGATCGGCGAGATCGGCTCCGAATCGATGTTCGAGCGGACAATAGTGCGCCTCCGTGACAATCGCTCGCGACAGAGTTAGATCATGCCCATCGAGACAAGGCGGCGCGCTTGGTCGTGGCTCGAATCCGTCGAAGATCAAGTCTCCGCGGATGTCGGCCGTATAATTCAAGCTTCCAAATCGACTCGCTGGCCAGGCGTAGCTTTCAATCTGCTCCAGATGGCCAAGTGAATTGCCCGCAGCAAAGCCGAATACGAAGAAGATCTGTCCGGGAGAAAAGTCTCACCTGGACCGCATCGTTGTTGATGATCAAGGAGCCATCGGGCCTATAGGTGACGGCATACGGAGGAACTATCAATGAAAGCACCAATGTCGGTGTCAAAACCGCAGATCTCGGTTGGGGGTCCCGAACTGTGCGTCTAGGCGGATGGTAACAGGAGACAAGGGACACGATGTTTTTACCCAGGTTCGGGCCCTCTCGATGGAGGTAATACCCTACTCCTGCTTGATTAATATTGATTATATGGGTAGTACAAGAGTAGATCTACCACGAGATCAAGGAGGCTAAACCCTAGAAGCTAACCTATGGTATGATTGTTGTTCGTCCTACGGACTAAAACCCTCCGGTTTATATAGACACCGGATAGGTTTGGGTTACACAGAGTCGGTTACAATGGTAGGAGATCTACATATCCATATCGCCAAGCTTGCCTTCCACGCCAAGGAAAGTCCCATCCGGACACGGGACGAAGTCTTCAATCTTGTATCTTCATAGTCTTGGAGTCCGGCCGCGATGATAGTTCGGCTATCCGGACACCCCCTAGTCCAGGACTCCCTCAACCCTAAAAATGGCTAATGTGAAAGCCTTGATCAATTTATGCATAATGGGGGGAGGGAGAGTTCATTGAGAGAACAACACTCCCCCTATGTCCATGCCTACACCTAAACAAGGCATCACGAAGAATATGGTGGGGTGTGCAAATGTTCAAGCCACATTGCTCGAATCAATGATATTTAGCTCATGCCTTAACTCGCGAAATCTTGCTTCATCCAAGGGCTTCGTGAAGATATCTGCAAGGTTATCATGGGTGTTGACATAGTTGAGTTTGATCTCCCCTCGCCTAATGTGATCCCGGATGAAATGATACCGGATCTCAATATGCTTCATCTTGAAGTGTTCCACCGGGTTGAGAGAAATCTTGATGGCACTTTCATTGTCACACCAAACAGGCACTTCGTCACAAATGACACCGTAATCCTTTAAAGTTTGCCTCATCCAAAGAAGTTGTGCACAACAACTACCGGCGGCCACATACTCCGCTTCGGTGGACGATAGAGACACACAACTTTGCTTCTTAGAAGACCAACTCACCAAAGAGCACCCAAGAAATTGGCACCCTCCGGATGTGGACTTCCTATCCACTTTGTCTCCCGCCCAATCAGAGTCCGAATAGCCTACAAGATCGAAGTTTGCTCCTCTCGGGTACCATAAGCCAAAGTTTGGGGTATGAGCCCAATATCAAAAGATTCGCTTGACCGCCACAAAGTGGCTTTCCTTATGTGCGGCTTGAAACCGTGCACAAATTCCCACACTCAACATGATATCCGTTCTAGATGCACAAAGGTAAAGCAAGGAGCCAATCATGGAACAATATACCTTTTGATCCACCGCTTTACCATTGGGATCTATTCAAGTTGGCATTTGACGGGCATTGGAGTGGAAGCCGGCTTCACATCACTTAGCTTGAATCTCTTGAGCATGTATTGAGTGTATTTGGCTTGGTTGATGAAGGTTCCTTATCTTCTTTGCTTGACTTCGAACCCGAGAAAGAACTACAATTCTCCCATTGATGACATCTTGAACTTTGAGGTCATGAGAGCGGCAAATTCCTCATTGAAAGCTTTGTTAGGGGAACCAAAAATAATATCATCAACATGTAGTTGGCACACAAACAACTCCCCTTTGACCTTCTTAGTAAAAAGAATGGGGTTGATTTTCCCAATTTCAAACCCACGATCTTGCAGCAACTTGGTAAGGGGGTCATACCACGCATGTGGGGCTTGCTTAAGGCCATAGAGTGCCTTATCGAGTTGATACACATGATCAGGGAAATAGGGATCCTCGAACCCGGGGGGTTGTTTGACATACACCTACTCATTAATAGGACTATTAAGAAAAGCACTCTTCACATCCATTTGTTGCAACTTAAAGTTATGATGAGAAGCATAAGCAATCAACATGCGAATGGATTCAAGGCGAGTAACGGGAGCAAAGGTTTCACCGTAGTCGATACCCTCGACTTGGGAGTAGCCTTGTGCTACCAATCGAGCCTTGTTGCAAATGATAATACCATGAGAATCTTGCTTGTTCTTGAATATCCACTTGGTTCCAATGACATTATGGTTCCCCGATGGCCTTGGCACCAATCTCCACACCTTGTTGTGCTTGAAGTTGTTGAGTTCTTCATGCATGGCATTAAGCCAATCCGGATCTTCGAGCGCCTCATAGACCTTTTGGGGTTCAACACAAGAGACAAACGTGTGATGTTCACAATAGTTTGCCAATTGTCTACGAGTGCTTACCCCTTTCAATGCTTCAAGCACATTTGTCATGAGATGGCCCTTGGTAGAGAGCTTGGATGCAATCTTGGCGGCACGACGCTCCAATTCCTCCTCAGGAGAGAGTTGAGGAGCGGTTACTTGATCATCTTGAGCTTGTTCTTGATCTTGAGCTTGCTCGGAGGAGAGAACTTGACCTTGGGCATCACTTGGTGGTTCAACACCATCTTGAGATTGATCTTGCCCTTGGTCTTGTTCATGAGGATGAGGGCCTTCACTTTGTTCTTCGAAAGTGTGTGGGTCTTGGGTTGGTGATGGTTCCACTTGAGTAGAACATTGTCCTTCTCCTTCGGCCACAAGGGGTTCCTCAATGGGTAGGATAAAACCAACACCCATTCTTCTTATGGCTTGGGGAGGAATTTCATCACCTACATCACAAGTACCACTTTGCTCCACTTGGGAGCCAAGATTCTCATCAAACTCCATGTTACACGTCTCCTCAATAAGTCTCGTGGACTTATTGAGGACACGGTAAGCATGAGAGTTTGTAGCATAACCAACAAATATGCCCTCATAAGCTCTAGCCTCAAATTTGGACAAACGAACACCTTTCTTGAGAATGAAACACTTACACCCGAACACCCAGAAGTACTTGAGGTTGGGCTTGTTACCGGTGAGTATCTCATAAGGAGTCTTGTTCAAGCCTTTGCGGAGATAGAGCCGATTGGATGCATGACACACGGTGTTGATGGCTTCGTCCCAAAAGTTGTATGGAGACTTGAACTCCGCCATCATGGTTCTTGCCGCATCCATCAACGTCCGGTTCTTCCTCTCCGCTACACCATTTTGTTGAGGGGTGTAAGGTGCGGAATATTGATGCTTGATCCCCTCATCACTAAGAAACTCATCTAAGGTGTAGTTCTTGAACTCGGTGCCATTGTCACTTCTTATCATCAAGATCTTTGCATTGTGTTGGCGTTGGGCTTCATTTGCAAAGTCAATGACGGTTTGTTGGGTCTCACTCTTCCTCTTGAAGAAGTACACCCAAGTGTATCTTGAATAATCATCCACAATCACCAAGCAATACTTTCTACCTCCAAGACTATCAAAGGATGGAGGCCCTAAGAGATCCAAGTGAAGGAGCTCCAAAGGCCTATTCGATTAAATGATAGTCGTGGGAGGGTGAGACTTTTCATGTAGCTTTCCTTCGATACAAGCACTGCAAGCACGATCTTTAGCAAAACTAACATTTGTTAGTCCACAAACATGGTCCCCTTGAGAAGACTTTGCAAAGATCTCATATTGACATGGGCAAAACGGCGATGCCAAATCCATCCCACATCAACTTTAGCCATTAGGCATGTCACGGTCTTAGTGGGTCGCTCCGAGAAGTTAATCACATAAAGACGGTTCTCGACATGCCCAACAAAGACTACTTTAAGATTCTTGCTCCACAAGAGGGCCACGGTATCAATATCAAAGAAAGTAGCAAAGCCCATGAGTGCAAGTTGACGAACGGAAAGTAAATTGTATGCAAGGGACTCAACAAGCATGACTTTCTCGATCGTGAGATCATGAGAAATGACAACCTTGCCAAGTCCCAATACCTTAGAGGACGAGGCATCACCCCACTTGACATTGGTGGGCATAGATGGAATCTTGTGTACGTCCACCACCAAGTTCTTGCTTTCGGTCATATGATTTGTGGCTCCACTATCGAGCAACCATGATCCCCCACTAGAAGCAAACACCTACAAGAGATCAATGCTTGGTTTTAGGTACCCATTTTGTAATGGGTCCTTTGATGTTAGTAACAAGGGTCTTAGGAACCCAAATAGACCACTCAATGTACTCATAAGGAGAACCAACAAATGTAGCATAAACATGTCCATCACTAGCACGGTGTAACACATGAGAAGGGTTAAAGTTGTCGGCTTTGTTGGAAAGGGTGGCATTGCCCTGCTTGACACCGCCACCGTTCACATTGTTCTTCTTCTCTTAGAAGCACCCTCTCCCTCCTTCACAAAAATTTGCTTGAGAGGAGGAGGTCATTTTGCCTTGTCATTCTTCTTCTTGTTCTTGGACTTGGGTGCGAACCCAATTCCTTCCCTTGCCACTGATACGTCTCCAACGTATCTATAATTTTTTATTGTTCCATGCTATTATATATTCTGTTTTGGATGTTTAATGCGCTTATTTATACACTTTTATATTATTTTTGGGACTAACCTATTAACAGGAGGCCCAACCCAAATTGCTGTTTTTTTGCCTATTTTAGTGTTTTGCAGAAAAAGAATATCAAAGGGAGTCCAAAAGGAATGAAACCTTCGGGAGAGTTATTTTTGGAACAAACGTGATCCAGAGGACTTGGAGTGGACGTCAAGCAACCAACGAGGAAGCCACAAGGCAGGGGCACGCCTACCCCCTTGGGCGCACCCTCCGCCCTCGTGAGCCCCTCGTGGCTACACCGACCTACTTCTTCCTCCTATATATACCTACGTACCCCCAAACCATCGGGGAGCACCACGAAAACCTAATTCCACCGCCGCAACCTTCTGTACCCGTGAGATCCCATCTTGGGGCCTTTTCCGGCCCACGGAGGGGGCATTGATCACGGAGGGCTTCTACATCAACACCATAGCCTCTCCGATGATGTGTGAGTAGTTTACCTCAGACCTTCGGGTCCATAGTTATTAGCTAGATGGATTCTTCTCTCTGTTTGGATCTCAATACAAAGTTCTCCTTGATTCGCTTTGAGATCTATTCAATGTAATCTTCTTTTGCGGTGTGTTTGTCGAGATCCAATGAATTGTGGGTTTATGATCCAGATTATCTATGAACAATATTTGAATCTCCTCTAAATTCTTTTATGTATGATTGGTTATCTTTGCAAGTCTCTTCGAATTATCTGTTTCGTTTGGCCTACTAGATTGATCTTTCTTGCAATGGGAGAAGTGCTTAGCTTTGGGTTCAATCTTGCGGTGCTCGATCCCAGTAACAGTAGGGGAAACGACACGGATTGTATTGTTGCCATCGAGGATAAAAAGATGGGGTTTATATTATATTGCATGAGTTTATCCCTCTACATCATGTCATCTTGCTTAAAGTTGCCATTCGTTCTTATGAACTTAATACTCTAGATGCATGCTGGATAGCGGTTGATGTGTGGAGTAATAGTAGTAGATGCAGGCAGGAGTCGGTCTACTTTTCACGGACGTGATGCCTATATACATGATCATACCTATATATTCTCATAACTATGCTCAATTCTATCGATTGCTCGACAGTAATTTGTTCACCCACCGTAATACTTATGCTATCTTGAGAGAAGCCACTAGTGAACCTATGGTCCCCGGGTCTATTATCTATCATATTAATCTATCGTTACTTCTATTATCGTTTATTTTGCTCTCTTTAATTTTAATATTTATCATAAAAATACCAAAAATATTATCTTATCATCTCTATCAGATCTCACTTTTGCAAGTGGCCACGAAGGGATTGACAACCCCTTTATCGCGTTTGTTGCAAGGTTCTTATTTGTTTGTGTAGGTGCAAGGGACTCAAGCGTGGCCTCCTACTGGATTGATACCTTGGTGCTCAAAAACTGAGGGAAATACTTATGCTAGTTTGCTGCATCACCCTTTCCTCTTCAAGGGGAAACCAACGCAGTGCTCAAGAGGTAGCAAGAAGGATTTCTGGCGTCGTTGTCGGGGAGTCTACGCACAAGTGACCATACCAAGTACCCATCACAAACTCTTATCCCTCGCATTACATTATTTGCTATTTGCCTCTCGTTTTCCTCTCCCCCACTTCACCCTTGCCGTTTTATTCGCCCTCTTTTCCCTTCACCTTTTTCTTGCTTGTTCCTTGAGATATTTGTTGTCATTATGTTTGAAATTGGGGAGGTTATCGCTGATAATAACATGGGAAACTTTGATGCTTTTGATGATCCTCCTGAGGAACCTACTATCTTGCATACTAAAAGGTTTTGAGTTGGTAGTGGTAATATTATTGGGAAAGGAGTTATTCAAGATTTCTTTACTTGTGCCGGTGCTTTGCCCATTATGGGTGGCTCTATTCTTCATAGAACTAGTAGCCTTGCAGATGCAATATCTTTGCTCGTAGTTGAACTTGAAAGACAATTTCTTCATATGCATCCTTGCATACAAAGAATTTTCCTAGAAGTCTCTAATATTGAACACTCTTCTGTTATTCGTGCCGCTACTATCTTTTTAGCTCATGAGTTCAGATTTATAATGAAAGAGGCTAAAGAATTTTTTGCGCATTATAGGGTTGATGCTGGTCATCCTCCCATAGAAGCTATCCATTTTAACCAAGAAGACATAATGCGTTTACAATCTTTAGATCATATTGCTTATAATGAAAATCTTAGAAAAAAGGTTCGTGCCGATGTTCTAGTTGATAGAATTTCTGAACTTAATGATGATTTTTCTATTCAGAATAATGGGTTAGGTTTTTCTCTCGAGCAAAGGCTTGTGACATTTTGTCAAAAGAACGCTTGTAATGATGAATTGGTTGTGCAATATAAGAGGCCAAAGGAGGAACCCATACCTCCCGAGCTTGATCTTGGGGACTTTTGTCCCATTAAATTTAGACCTTTTGATTATTTTTGCTTGCCACAAATAAAACTTGCTGCTGGACGTAGAGAGTATGAGAGAAGTTCTCATGACTTGCCTTACCATTATTATGGCAATACCTAGATCTATCCTGGCTTTTATGCCTAGCTAGGGGCGTTAAACGATAGCGCTTGTTGGGAGGCAACCCAATCTTATTTTTGTTTCTTTATTTTTGGTTCTATTTAGTAAAAAATAATCCATCTAGCCTATGGTTATATGTGTTTTTATGTTTTAATTAGTGTTTGTGCCAAGTGAAACCTATAGGATCTTCTTGGATGATAGTTATTTGATCTTGCTGAAAATTCCAGAAACTTTATGTTCACGGAAACAATTGTTTAAAATCACCATAACGTGATAAAATACTTATTCTAATTGCAGTAGATCAATAAACAAATTATATAGGTTGTCCTATTGTGGTAGATTTTTCTGAGTTCCAGAAGTTTATGTTAGATACATATTACTACAGACTGTTCTGTTTTTGACAGATTCTGTTTTGCGCGTGTTGTTTGCTTATTTTGATGAATCTATGGCTAGTAAAGAGCTTATAAACCATAGATAAGTTGGAATACAGTAGGTTTAACACCAATATAAATAAAGAATGAGTTCATTACAGTACCTTGAAGTGGTGTTTTGTTTTCTTTCGCTAACGGAGCTCACGAGATTTTCTGTTAAGTTTTGTGTTGTGAAGTTTTCAAGTTTTGGGTAAAGATTTGATGGAATATGGAACAAGGATTGGCAAGAGCCTAATCTTGGGGATACCCAAGGCACACCAAGGTAAAATTCAAGGACAACCAAAAGCCTAAGCTTGGGGATGCCCCGGAAGGCATCCCCTCTTTCGTCTTCATCTATCGGTAACTTTACTTGGGGCTATATTTTTATTCACCACATGATATATGTTTTGCTTGGAGTGTCTTGTATGATTTGAGTCTTTGCCTTTTAGTTTACCACAATCATACTTGCTGTACACACCTTTTGAGAGAGATACACATGATTCGGAATTTGTTAGAATACTCTATGTGCTTCACTTATATCTTTTGAGCTATATAGTTTTTGCTCTAGTGCTTCACTTATATCTTTTAGAGCACGGTGGTGCTTTTATTTTATAGAAATTATTGATCTCTCATGCTTCACTTATATTATTTTGAGAGTCTTAAAAAGCATGGTAATTTGCTTCAATTGTGAAATTTATCCGAATATGATAGGCATCCAAGATGAGCATAATAAAAAACTTCCATATTGAGTTCATTGAATATCATGAGAAGTTTGATACTTGATAAGTGTTTTGAGATATAAATGTGGTAATATTAGAGTGTGCTAGTTGAGTAATTGTGAAATTGGGAAATACTTGTGTTAAGGTTGGCAAGTCCCGTAGGATGCATGTACGGTAAAAGTTGTGTGACAATTTTGACATATAAGGTGTTCTTTTATTGCTTTCCTTATGAGTGGCGGTCGGGGACGAGCGATGGTCTTTTCCTACCAATCTATCACTCTAGGGGCATGCGTAGTAGTACCTTGCTTCGAGGGCTAATAAACTTTTGCAATAAGTATATGACTTCTTTATGACTAATGTGAGTCCATGGATTATACGCACACTCAACCTTCCACAATTTTCTAGCCTCTACGGTACCGTGCATTGCCCTTTCTCGCCTTGAGAGTTGGTGTAAACTTCGCAGGTGCATCCAAACCCCATGATATGATACGCTCTGTCACACATAAATCTCCTTATATCTTCCTCAAAACAGCCACCATACCTACCTATCATGGCATTTCCATAGCCATTCTGAGATATATTGACATGCAACTTTCCACCGTTCCGTTTATTACGAAACGCTCCATCATTGTCATATTGCTTTGCATGATCATGTAGTTGACATTGTATTTGTGGCAAAGCCACCATTCATAATTTTTTCATACATGTCACTCTTGATTCATGGCATATCCCAGTACACCGCCGGAGGCATTCACATAGAGTCATATTTTGTTCTAAGTAGTGAGTTGTAATTCTTGAGTTGTAAGTAAATAAAAGTGTGATGATGATCATTATTAGAGCATTGTCCCATGTGAGGAAAGGATGATGGAGACTATGATTCTCCCACAAGTCGGGATGAGATTCCGGACTAAATAAAAAATAAAAAAAGGAGAAGAGGCCAAAGAAAAAAAAAGAAGGCCCAAAAAAATGAGAGAAAAGGAGAGAAGGTATAATGTTACTATCCTTTTCCACACTTGTGCTTCAAAGTAGCACCATGATCTTCATATAGAGAGTCTCCTATGTTGTCACTTTCATATACTAGTGGGAATTTTTCATTACAGAACTTGGCTTGTATATTCCAATGACGGGCTTCCTCAAAATGCCCTAGGTCTTCGTGAGCAATCAAGTTGGATGCACACCCACTTAGTTTCTTTTGTTGAGCTTTCATACATTTATAGCTCTAGTGCATCCGTTGCATGGCAATCCCTACTCCTCTCATTGACATCTATTGATGGGCATCTCCATAGCCTATTGATTAGCCGCATCAATGTGAGACTTTCTACCTTTTTGTCTTCTCACATAACCCCCATCATTATACTTTATTCCACCCATAGTGCTATATCCATGGCTTGCGCTCATGTATTGCATAAGGGTTGAAAAGGCTGAAGTGCATTAAAAAGTATGAACCAATTGCTCGGCTTGTCATCGGGGTTATGCATGATGAGAACGTTTTGTGTGACGAAATTGAAACATGGCCTAGCTATATGATTTTGTAGGGATAAGCTTTCTTTGGCTATGTTATTTTGATAAGACATAATTGCTTGATTAGCATGTTTGAAGTATTATTGTTTTTATGTCAACATTAAACTTTTATCTTGAATCTTTCGGATCTAAATATTCATGCCACAATAAAAAGAATTACATTGAAAATTATGCTAAGAAGCATTCCACATCAAAAATTCTGTTTTTATCATTTATCTACTCAAGGACGAGCAGGAATTAAGCTTGGGGATGCTTGATACATCTCCAACGTATCTATAATTTTTTATTGTTCCATGATATTATATATTCTGTTTTGGATGTTTAATGGGCTTATTTATACACTTCTATATTATTTTTGGGACTAACCTATTAACCGGAGGCCCAGCCCAAATTGTTGTATTTTTGCCTATTTCAGTGTTTCCAGAAAAAGAATATCAAACGGAGTCCGAACGGAATGAAACCTTCGGAAGAGTTATTTTTGGAACAAACGTGATCCAGAGGACTTGGAGTGGACGTCAAGCAACAAACGAGGAAGCCACGAGGCTGGGGGCGTGCCTACCCCCCTGGGCACGCCCTCCACCCTTGTGGGCCCCTCGTGGCTCCACCGACCTACTTCTTCCTCCTATATATACCTACGTACCCCCAAACCATCGGGGAGCACCACGAAAACCTAATTCCACCGCCGCAACCTTCGCATTCGTGAGATCCCATCTTGGGGCCTTTTTCCGCCCACGAGGGGGCATTGATCATGGAGGGCTTCTACATCAACACCATAGCCTCTCCGATGATGTGTGAGTATTTTACCTCAGACCTTCGGGTCCATAGTTATTAGCTAGATGGCTTCTTCTCTCTCTTTGGATCTCAATACAAAGTTCTCCTTGATTCTCTTGGAGATCTATTCGATGTAATCTTCTTTTGCGGTGTGTTTGTCGAGATCCGATGAATTGTGGGTTTATGATCCAGATTATCTTTGAACATATTTGAATCTCCTCTGAATTCTTTTATTAATGATTGGTTATCTTTGCAAGTATCTTCAAATTATTAGTTTGGTTTGGCCTACTAGATTGATCTTTCTTGCAATGGTAGAAGTGCTTAGCTTTGGGTTCAGTCTTGCGGTGCTCGATCCCAGTGACAGTAGGGGAAACGACGTGTATTGTATTGTTGCCATCGAGGATAAAAAGATGGGGTTTATATCATATTGCATGAGTTTATCCCTCTACATCATGCCATCTTGCTTAAAGCATTACTCCATTCTTATGAACTTAATACTTTAGATGCATGTTGGATAGCAGTTGATGTGTGGAGTAATAGTAGTAGATGCAGGCAGGAGTCGGTCTACATGTCACGGACGTGATGCCCATATACATGATCATACCTAGATATTCTCATAACTCTGCTCAATTCTATCAATTGCTCGACAGTAATTTGTTCACCCACCGTAATACTTATGCTATCTTGAGAGAAGCCACTAGTGGAACCTATGGCCCCCGGGTCTATTCTCTATCATATTAATCTACCGTTACTTCTATTACCGTTTATTTTGCTTTCTATACTTTTAGTATTTATCATAAAAATACCAAAAATATCATCTTATCATCTCTATCAGATCTCACTTTTGCAAGTGGCCGTGAAGGGATTGACAACCCCTTTATCGCGTTGGTTGCAAGGTTCTTATTTGTTTGTGTAGGTGCAAGGGACTCGAGCGTGGCCTCCTACTGGATTGATACCTTGGTTCTCAAAAGCTGAGGGAAATACTTACGTTACTTTGCTGCATCACCCTTTCCTCTTCAAGGGAAAACCAACGCAGTGCTCAAGAGGTAGCAGCCACAACTTCCTTTTGATTGCTCAAAAGGTCGTTGAGGTTCTTCTCACCTTGTATGCACGACACAAGGCCCTTTTCAAGTTGCTCCTTCAACTTTGCATTCTCCTCAACAAGATGCACATGCTCACAACAAGGGTTAGTAGCATTTGCATTATCAATTAAAACCATATTAGGAAAAGTGGCTTTCTCCTTGGTTAGCTTCACTTGGAGTTGATCATGAGACTCTTTAAGACTAGCATGAGTACCCTTCAAGGCCTCGTGAGCCTTGTCAAGTATATCAAACTCCTCCTTGAGTCTAACAAGATCAATCCCAAGTTTGGCCTTCTCAGAATTTAGTACACGAGACACAACAAGATCATGATCAAGATCTTTCTTTAATTTAGCATGATCATCGTTGTATGACTCTTCAAGAGCCAAACGATGACTATCGATGTCAAAACCGGCAAATCTCGGGTAGGGGGTCCGGAGCTGTGTGTCATGGATCAATGGGTAACAGGAGACAGGGGACACAATGTTTACCCAGGTTCAGGCCCTCTTAATGGAGGTAATACCCTACTTCCTGCTCGATTGATTTTGATGAATATAGAGATTACAAGAGTTGATCTACCCCGAGATCATATGTTGTGGTCGAAGCCCTAGGGGTATGATGAATAAAGTCATAATGATCTAATGACTAGCCTGGCCTCGGCTTATATAATGTCCCAAAGGCCTAGGAAAACAAGAGTCCTAGTCGAATACGCCGGTGGAGAGGAGTCCATGTCTTGATCACCAAGTCTTGTGGAATCTTCCTTGTATGCGGAATGGGCTTCCCGAAGTGGCCCATGAGTAAACCGCCATGGGGGTCCTTGGCCCGATCCACCTAATCGGGAGACGATGTGGTGAGTACGCCCTAGTCCAGGACACCGTCAGTAGCCCCCTGAACTGGTCTTCAAGTTGGGGGCGCTCCTCAATTCTTCCGAACTGTTCATCTTCGGTCATCGGTCTTGAAAACTGGTTCAACATATCTTCTTATCTTCGATCTTGAGGATCGCTGAAATAAATCCGAAGAGTTTACATGTCGGGTATCCAAGGAGCCCCTTTAAGTTATCGGATTTTACCAATGCCTTGTTATTTTTACGCCCACCTCGGGTTTGAAGTTGTTCCCGAGCGGCAGTGTCCTCTTGCATCCGAGCTCCAACACCGGACTGCATTCGAGGTATCTTTTGCAGCCGAGCACCAATGTCGGACTGTATCTGAGCTCCAACGCCGGACTGTATCCAAGGTGTCATAGATCACCTTGGCTTGAAGAAGTTTAAAGGAGGTTAGCCCAACTTAATGCCGGAAATGCCCTCTATAGATCCAGCCACTTGCATCCGAGCTTTATGCTAGACTGCTTCCGAGGTGATGCACCACCTCGGGCTTGGGCGGATTGTTTACGGATTTTATTTCCGATGCGTGTAAATTTATTTGCTGTCAATATGTATAACTAGTAGCCCTCAAGGTGTGTGCCGTCTAAAACCCGAGATGCACCAAGGAAAACATGAAACCGCTGATCCTAGTAGCCCTCGAGACTCGTGTCGATGCGCCAAATCGGCTCGAGGATCAACTCCTAGCTCGGCAGCATACGTAGGAATAGAAACGCAGTGTAATATATTAGAGATAATAGTGATCGGCGAACGGACCCTTGAGAGAGGGTCTTGAGAAGTTGTCGTAATATATTAGCTTGATCCAAATAGGTCCAGATGGTACCTGTTGTTGTCCGAAGACACGTTCGCCTATAGTTCGAACAAGCCGAACACTAAGCACTTTGAATTTTCTGCATTGAACAGGCAATGCAGTAGCTCCCAAGACACTGGTCAGGTGGCAACACCAGATCAGGGGATTGATGTGCCCCTTTAGCATTTGTAAACAATAAGCCCGAAGCACAGTAGCCCCCGAGCCTTAATGCGGGCACGGGTGGCCGAATTAAGGATCGATATCTATAGTAAAATCACAAATTATGTGTAATGACTCTATGTATCCAAGTACTTTACGTCATTAATGCTCGGATCCGCATTGTACAAAACTTTGTTGACCGACATCGGCTTCAACCTCTTCGGCCAGTAGCCGAGGAGTATTTTCCTACTTTATAAAGCCGTTATAAGGGCAAAGATTTATAGAAAACAAGGCAATCTGGCCATACGGTTTTATAAACAAAGGTACATGGAGAGATATGTTATATTACGTTTTAACGTAAGAAACATCTTCCAAAGAAAATAGTCCCGCTATTGGTTCCTTTCTTTGGGTCGTCATGCTTATCATGATCATGAAACCTCACCTCCGATCAATGTGGGAGGAAAACCTTGAGGATTTAGTTTGGGGAAATTTCCCGAACTCTATGGTATTAATGGACCAAAAATTTTACTTCTGTCATTGCCGACCAATGTGATCCTTTAAGATTGCTAGCTTTCGGCTTCACCTAGTCTGAGGTACTTACTTGGATGACCCGGTAGTAACAATCACAGAGGTGCTCCCTTTACCACCTAGCCGAAGAATCGGGAACGTAGGGGTAAGCACAGGAGCCAGGCAACCCAGCCTGGCCAAAATCTTAAGTCAAATTGATGCATATTTATGGCTTTATAACGATGATTGCGGAAGGAGGCCCTCATATATTAAACACAAATGCCGATGATAAGTTTATTTTGACTCTGTTGCGATCGTTTATCATTTGAAAGTGGCCCATCGTCGGCTTCCATCCCCTTGTAGATGCTATGCAGGGTGTTTTCTCAATAACAAAACAACCCTTAGCCGACGTCTCAGTGCCCGAAGGCGGTTGTGTTAGCGGAAATGAGGCAATCGGATATGCAGGCTTTATAACTTTCACTTAATCATAGGAGCTTAAAGTTGGGAGGCCAGTTACTAGCCCCCAGTTAGTGTTCGATGACAGCCGAGGTCAAGCCGTAAATACTTCGGCCAATGTTATGAACGGACCGTCATTTAACATGGGGTGACCTCTATCGATCTTATAATTTAACACAGTCATCGGATCACTGATCAGTTTACAATTATTGTGACAGTCAGTTTTCGGCTTTTTACACTGAGGCGCTTAACCATGCTAGCTGGAAGCACAATCGCAGTGGTTCTCCCTTTGCACACCTAGCCGAACAAAGCGGAACATAGGAGGCAAGCATAGGAGCCGGGAAACCCAACTATAGACCAAAGACACAATTCAAAACTGATGCATATAAAGCAATACCCGAGAATGTTTTGCCGAATATCTAAAGGTGTCTGGCGTTGCACTGCGAGACTTATGCTGGAAATACACAAATAGTTTAAAAGTGCCATAGGCTTAAAAACGAAAAGACTTATGCGGAAACTCCACGTCCGAACTAAATCAAGTCGATTGGTGCCAATCCGAAAATTGGTCTAAAAAAATTTGTGCTTCTGTCGTGCTTTAACATGACACATCCGATCTCAAGACTGCAAGTGGGTCAAGATCAGACCCAGGCTATCCGGCTATTGACCACACACTCGATTCGAGGAAGGAGTGATAGAAAAAGACATCGCAACGAACAAGAAGAAAACACACTTATTATAAAACGGCTCATGTAAATTTAAGAGCCCCCAGCTAACATGGGTAAAGGGAGTTTCTCTTAACAAACAACTCACGTGATCACAGTCGAACCGAACACAAATTAAAAATTTAAAACTTTGAGCATGAAAACAACCTAGCTGGTTAATGTGCTCGGCATCGATGACGCGGTCCGAGTTTACGGCGGGACGAAGTCCCAGCACCTAAGCCGGTCCCGAGATGGAGGAGCGAAGAGCTCGGCACTCCGAAGTGGCGACACAGCACGACCAATGTGGCGAGGTGGAACCCCCCGTCCGTACGAGGCGACGGAGCAGGCCAACAATATGACGCCGAATTTCCCGGTGTGGGTTAATGAAGTGACGACGAAGCCCCCGGTCCAGCCGAGGTTACAGCGCTACCCAATCCAGATCATTTACCTGTGCACAGAAGATAGTGCAAGCCAGAGATAACAGTAATAAAAAAGGTTGCATGATTAATAATTCATGCAAAGTGAGTAATAAAAGAAATATGGCCCGTGCGCCAAACACCCAACGAGGTAGGACCCTCTTGATGATGCCGAAGTCCCCGAGGCAATCGAACATGTCGGTATGGCAATTCAATCAACAAGATGATCATGCGAGCCGATTTATGCCAATTGGGATGACGACGTTGGCTTGCCGAAGTGACCATGTGACGCAGTCGAAGTCGATCACCTACAAACATAAAATAGTGCAGTCCAAAAAGAATAATATAAATATATATATAATCCTTGCATAGTTGCTTTTTGCAAAAAATAATTTATTTAAAGAGATGTGGCCTGGCGCTGAAGTCAATGTCGATGCAGGGCGTCGGCGTGATGCATTCAAGGCATGGAAAAGCCCGAATTCACATGTCGGTCCGAGTTCCGGATGCGGTGTTCGCCAGACTATATATGGAAACTGACCGAACCACCACGCGACCGTCGTTAATGCGGCCACCATTTGATAGACCTGTGTACAGATGATGGAACAAACCAGAGTAATAATTCCTTGGGAAAAATAAACCCAAACAAGCAAAAATTGCTAGGACTAATAGCACCTGGTTTATTTGTTGTAGCAGTCTGAAGAAAGGTTATTACCAAACTTGGGACTTGATTCGCACACCCATTGCCGGATGGGTGATGAAGTGACGGCATGGCGATGCTGGCAAATATTGTCTCGCAAAGGTAAAGCCCCCGGTCCAGCTAACATAACAAAGCTGGTCGGCTGGTGACGCCGAAGTCTCCGGAGTAGGTTGATGAAGCTAACGGCGTGGGTTGCCCACACAGGGCAACATGCCAAGGAGACGACACAACTGTGTCGATGGAGGTGGGACGACGAAGTCGGCATGCCGAGGTGATAGTGCGGCCCGGTCTGAACCAATCGCCTGCACACAGAAAATAGTGCAAGCCAGAAATAATAACAATAATATGCTTTAAAAATTCTTCTACTTAATTCATTTAAGTGAAGTAAATAATTAAACAAATATGGCCAGAATGCCGAGGTGACGGAGCAGGTCGATAACAACCGATGTGTCGAAGCTGGTCGGCCGGTGACGCCGAAGTCACCGGAGCATGTTGATGGAGAAATAGCGGAGCCCCCGGTCCAGCCGAGGTGTCGAAGTAGGTCGGCGCGATGGACATCAGCTTGAAGAAGCAACAACGCGGCCATGCCGATGCATGTCGTAGCTCGTGACGTAGTCAATGCCGGCTTGATGAAGTGACCGTGCGGCGATGCCGGTATGCCCGCTCCATGTAATCCGTGGGGCGGCGATGTTGGTGATGACTTATCCTTCGCGATGCCGAACTATTGTTCGGCTCACAGAGATGATGATCCGAAGAAGTTGAGCTTGGCTCAACAAAGCGACGACGTGTATAGTGCAGGTCCGCAGTCGCACAACAATATTGCCGGACTGGTTTGACACCGGCTTGATGGTGAAGAGTACCTCAGAGAAGGCTTCAAATTTTATGGGCACATGTTTAAGAACAACACGCAATACCCTAGAATAAAATTCCTTTTAAAAGGTTATCCAATACCTCGTTCATGAAGAAAGATGAATTCGGGTCGGATTCGTATTCGTGCAGAAAACAGATCTGAAAAAGTGATGCACTAATCGGAAGGTTCCCGGAGTTTGACGGTCGGATCGAGCTGAAATTTTAGAGGTGGTAGATACAGAAATTTCGCAGCATATGAACGGTTGGATCTTCCAAATAACCTCCGAGCTGGGCTCTGGAGACCATGCCCTAAACTCGTCCTGATTTCCATCCAGACTTGACAGGGCTCCGGTATATCGGAGATCGGCGGAGATTGCTCCATCGGAACGCGACGAAATTTTACAGGGTTGTTGTAGACTAAATTCCGCACAATTACACCGAAGGAATCATCAAAGCTATACTCGAGGAGGTGGTGGCAGCGGATACAAGTTTGCTGTCCGGAAGAACAGCACGGTCGCCCGAGGGCAATGTTGACGTTGAGCCCCGAGCTCCAAGGATGATTCCTCCATGATCATGGTAGAGATCAGAGTTGATGTTTGATGAAGGCCTCGTCCAAACATGACGATCGGAGGCAGGGCACAGTCTTTAGTCAAGCCAAGGTGACTAGTCGAGCCGGCGACAAATATGCCGACATCACAGTTGATCTACAGGCGAGCCATTGATCCTTTGTTGATCGCACAGCGGAACTCTCAATGAAAGCACCATTGTCGGTGTAAAAACCGGCAGATCTCGGGTAGGGGTTCCCGAGCTGTGTGTCATGGATCAATGGGTAATAGGAGACATGGGACACGATGTTTACCCAAGTTCGGGCCCTCTTAATGGAGGTAATACCCTACTTCCTGCTTGATTAATCTTGATGAATATAGAGATTACAAGATTTGATCTACCTTGAGATCATACATTGTGGTCTAAGCCCTAGGGGTATGATGAATAATGTCATAATGATCTAATGACTAGCCTGGCCTCGGCTTATATAATGTACAAGAGGCCTAGGAAAACAAGAGTCCTAGTCGAATACGCCGGTAGAGAGGAGTCCATGTCTTGATCACCAAGTCTTGTGGAATCTTTCTTGTACGCGGCATGGGCTGCCCGAAGTGGCCCATGAGTAAACCGCCATGGGGGTCCTCGGCCGGATCCACCTGATCGGGAGACGACGTGGTGAGTACGCCCTAGTCCAGGACACCGTTAATGACCACGCTCTTCCTCAAGAGCGTTCGAGAGATCCGATATCTCATCGGCATAGTCACGACTATGCCCCTCCATCTTAGAGATGGTTTCTTCGTGAGCCTCGATCATGTCATTGGCTTCACCAAGTTGTTCCAAGAGAGCAACAAAGTGCTTCTTGGACTTACCCTTGAGCTTACTCATAAAAGACTCAAATTAATTTTCTTCCTCATTAGGCCCCTCACTTTCATCAATGCAATCCGTCAAGGAAGGATTAGTAATGATGGTAGTTTTGATGTTGGGGGTTACCTTGTTGGTGGCTTTAGCCATGAGGCACTTGGCGGTGATGTTCTCATTGGGTGAGTCAAAGAGGGACACCCATGGAGTTGTTGCAATGGCCATGGAGGCCATGGCAACCGAGTCACCATCTTCATTGTCATCATCATCCTCATTGTACTCTTCTTGCGCCACCAACCCCTTGGGAGGAGTCTTTTTGGTGAAGTTGCTCTTGTTGGGGAAAGACTTGGCCTTGTCTTTTCGGATGAGCTTGCCACCATTGTCTTCCCTCTTCTCATATGGGCATTCAGCAACAAAGTGGCTCACATTGCCACAATTATAGCAAGTCCTCACACGTTGTTTGCCCTTCGCGCCACTTGAGTTGCTTTTGTTGAAGTTTGGCCTTGTGTTCTTTTTGCTCCAAAATTGCCTTGAAGCGAGAGCCATGTGCTCATGATAAGCATATTTTGTATCTTCGGGGTTGCTCTCCTCTTCTTCCTCTTCATCCTCTTCTTCCACACTAACCTTGGCCTTCAAAGCAAGGTTGGGCTTCTTAGCTCTTTGAGAACGCAATACCGCATTGTCGACGGTCCTGTCCAAGATCCTCATTGCCACAAACTCATCCAAGACTTCACTTGAGGACAAGGTGTGGAAGTCCGACCTTTGATGGATGATGGACGACATGGCCTTGTGGTAAGGCATAATGGCCTTGAGGAACTTGCGCTTGATCCAATTGTCATCCGTATCGTTGATCCCATGATCTCGGAGTGAGACCGCGAGAGTGGTTAGCCTCCGGTAAAGCTCATGAGGTTCTTCATCCTCATTCATTGCGAACTCATCAGCCTCATCTTGCACCACTTCATAGTTGGAGGGTTGAATGTTTGTGCTTCCCTTGTAAAGGGAAACGACATGGTGCCATGCTTCCTTGGCCACGGTGAAGGGTCGGAGATGAGCAATATCTTCGGGTGGAATTGCATCTTGGATGATGAAGAGAGCATTCTCATTATATTGATTATCCGCGGCTTCTCTAGGGGTGAAGTTGCTTCGGTCATGCGGATAGAAACCTTCTTCAATGATTCTCCAAAGATTAGTATTAACATGGTTTAAATGATGCTTAAAGCGATACACCCAAGCATCAAAGTCCTCATTTTTCACAATATTAGGGGGAGAACCGGCATGATTCAAATGGGTGGAAGGAATCGGTCCACCATAAGTAAGTGGAGGTTCCACATGGGCAAAGATGCCATTTCCACTTCTACCACTAGATAAAGGAACTTTGTCATTAGTAGCTTCCCCCTTGTCGGAGTTAGCATCCGTCACCTTGTTAGTGGGATCGACCACTTCCAACGGTGTGGTGGGTAATTTAAGACCATCAAGAAAGTTCTTAAGCATGCCTTTGACCTCGGCCGTCATGGAAGTTTTCAATGTGTCCAAAGCCACATTGAACTCCTCGCGTGAGACCGAGGTTCCCCCATCGGCCGTAGACGAGGACGGAATCACACCGGGGTGCTCCTCCTCCCCGTCTACGGAGTCAACCATACTCTTCGGACGGCAAAGTCCTTAAAAAATAGATGAGGCTCTGATACCAATTGAAAGGATCGATATAGTTGACTAGAGGGGGGTGAATAGGCAACTAACAATTTTTAGCTTTTCTTTACCAATTTAAACTTTGCATCAAAGTAGGTTGTCTAGATATGCACCTAGGTGAGCAACCTATATGATGCAACAACAAAAAGCACACAAGCAAGCAAGAGATGCAACACAATATAAGCTTGCACAAGTAAAGGTACGAGATAATCAAGAGTGGAGCCGGTGAAGACGAGGATGTGTTACCGAAGTTCCTTCCTTTTAAAAGGAAGTACGTCTCCGTTGGAGCGGTGTGGAGGCACAATGCTCCCCAAGAAGCCACTAGGGCCACCGTATTCTCCTCACGCCCTCACACAATGCGAGATGTCATGATTACACTGTTGGTGCCCTTGGAGCCGGCGACCGGACCTTTACAAACAAGGTTGGGGCTCTCTCCACAGCCAAATTGGAGGCTCCCAACGAAACCACAGAGCTTCACCACAATGGAATATGGCTCCGAGGTGACCTCAACCATCTAGGGTGCTCAAACACCCAAAAGTAACAAGATCCGCAAGGGATTAGTGGGGGGAATCAAATTTCTCTTGGTGGAAGTGTAGATCTGGGCCTTCTCAACCAATCCCTAAAGAAGCAACAAGTTTGATTAGCTAGGGAGAGAGATCAGGCGAAAATGAGCTTTGGAGCAACAATGGAGCTTGGGGGAAAAGAGGTAAGTCAACTTGGAGAAGAAGACCTCCTTTTATAAGGGGGGAGACAATCCAATCACATTCCCCTGGCCAGCTCCTCAAGACAGAGCGGGTACTACTACTGGGGAAGCGGTACTCATCTTGTGGCTGGCGGTCCTACCGCTCCCCCTCGTGGTACTGTCGTGCAAACAGAAGAAAGCAAGAGGCGGAGCAGGACCTGGACCTGTGGCGGCATTTAGCAAAGACAGGTATGGTACTACCGCCACTGCGGTACTACCTCCTCTCATCGCTGCTGCTGCTGTCAAGAAAACCTGACACGAGAGGCGACACCCTCGAGTCAAGGCGGTAGGAGTGCGGAGCCGCAGCGGTACTACGGCTGAGAGCTCCAAGTGGTACTACCGTTGTGGAGCGGTACTGCCGCCTGTAGCTCTCGAGCGGTACTACCGCTGGGACCAGATCTCACAGAGAAGGCAACAAAGGAGCCTCCATCGAAGCGGGAAGGCTCAGAGGGTGTAAAGGGGATGTGTACGTGTTGATTCCACCCTAGCCTAACCAATGCGTACCCCCTCTTGATAGTACGGTGACTCCTACGACACAAGTCCACCAAAACAGAATTGAAAGAGCTACACCGTCTTCGCTTCAAACTCCGAGGGGAGGGAATCGTCTCGTGCCAAAGGATGAATCTCTGAAATACTCAACGCATAATATTAGTCTGCAAAGACGTTGTCATCAATCACCAGAACTACTTAGAGAGAGACATGCCTTAACACATGGTCTTTCATAATGATATCCAGCTTTCCCCCTTTCATTGTTCGCACACTATAGTGGTGTTTTTCTATTGATATCTATAGATATTTCCACACCGCCGCATATTAACCTACGTGCATGTGTGTGTCATTTGCAAATGGATGCAAGGCAATGCAACATTGATACATATTACCTTGAATTGCCATAACATTATCTCGTACTCACACTTGTCACATATTGTTTCTTTCTATATGTGTCTGTGTTGTTTTTTCAATGATTTATATTTCTTTAGCACAACCAACTAACCATGATTTGTGCTTGCAACGTTAGTGGATCATTTTCTGAAACAATCTTTCATACCATCTCCAATTTCTCCACCTTTACTCTGCATCCCTGAGCAACTATATTTGGCTATATTATTGATAGTAGCATGCCAATGGGGATAGCAGCAGAGGGAAGAGTCAGCCCATCAGCCACGGGGTAGCCCGGGCCTATGGCTCATGGCCCACCGGTCATACCACGGTGTATCATCAACTTGGAGAACAAGATAAGGACTCCACCGAAGATCTAGCACAGCTACCTTAGATAGGCTAGATCGTGACCGACTCGGACTCATGTAAGACGAGCGTCCTCCCATTATACCAATGAAAGTTTAAGACCAGGCAGGACCCCCCCCCCCCCCCAATTGGGACGACCTCATACTCACCACACCTGATCATTGCTATTCAACGCATTGTACACACAAAACCCCTATTCTCATACGATGATAGGTCAATACAATCAACACAAGCAGGAGTATGGTATTATCTCATCTAAGAGGGCTTGAGACTTTGGTAAATTCGTCTCATGTGCATCCCCTCTAGATTCCGAGTACATGATACATCCCATGAACGATATTGTGGGAAATTACCATGGCAATTATTGTGTTGTTCATCCATTGGTATTGTCAGCACATGCTTCCATGACACCATAATGTGAGCCTAGCTGTGTGGGCATAGAATCACATCGTATCGGAAAAATTCTCATGCGCTCAAATTTAAGTTCAGACTTTCATAGTATCATGGCCTCTCCAACAATTTTTCTTCAGAAGTAAAATGTATTTATGCATGTATGTTTGTTAGAAAATTCTAAAACATCCTCTTTAAACACACTTGTCATAATTGACTCTTTTAATTTTGCCCATGTTATTTTGCTATGACTCATATCTAATAGCCCAAATGAAAAAACAATGTTTTTGTTTCCAAATTTAAATGTTGCGAATGATATCGCTTTGCCTCTGTATGTCGCATCGATCACACACGTAGCACACTAGGATATGTCTACCTACGTTGATGTCTATCTATCCTACATATGTCAACATACACATGCATGTTGATGAATCGAAATAATCCACGCAAGTTGATAAATCGAAGGCATTCTATGTTGACAGTTGATATACTTGACTACATATTGCATGATGAGAAATGAAATCAAACTCTCCATTTTACTTAAGATTGTATTCCATCAATAATCATTTTATGTTAAATTTCACATGTGATTCAAACGGCTTTTTCATGTAAAAAATAAATTTATTTTATCTTTGATCTAATAAAATAAAAAATTTAAAACATGATCCCCTATGGTTAATGTTTCAAATCCTAACCTTTTGAAGTCTTCCTAAAGTACACATGAAAATAATTTATTCAAATATTTCTGGAAAATAATTGTGTGCTCAATGGATCTAATGACTTAGTCTTTATCTAATATCATAGATCAACTACTAGTAAAATTGCAACTACCAATAATTTTTTTGAAAATGATATTTGGTATGCATATGGATTTATTGGCTCTTCACCAAGCGTGACATAGTTTCCTCTCCCATTTAGGTTCTTGATTTCATGTTATGTTTTCGACTGTACCATGTCCCAGCTAAGTTCCTGAGCACCTCCCACATATGTGACCCCTACTAGCCATGGGGGCTACATTGCATAAATACGTGTGTGGTAGGGCCTAATCACATGGAATTTTGTCGGATCTATATCGTGCGTACAACGATCTATGGGACCGGCAAAGGCGCCTTTGTGGCTCGACTGGGGAGATCAACAAGCACAAAAAGCAGAACTAGCAGAATGCACAGGGATTTACCCAGGTTCAGGCCGATGTGAAGCATAAAACCCTACTCCTACTTTGATTGTATTTGATGTGGAGTCCAAGTACAAGGAGCGCAGCTTGCCGGCAAGGTGCGCGAGAAGTGCATCTACACGTGTAATTGAACAAAGTGTCGACCTTTGTAAGGTAGTCATGGGCCTCCTTTTATAGATGAAGGGGTCACCACAGTGGCAAAATAGTCTTTACACAAGGCAAATAGTGGCTACAATGTCAAATACCTAACTCTGACGAGTTAGGAAAAATGCATTAAATGCGTCATGAGGTGTCATGCTGGTGAGGTATTCCAGTAAGGGTTGCCTCTCCTTCTGTGTTGTTCACCCAACTACCTCTTATTGTCTTGACACGCCTTCAGGGTGGGTTGTGACGCCCCCGATTCAATCGTACACTAATCATGCACGCAAACGTGTACGATCAAGATCAGGGACTCACGGGAAGATATCACAACACAATTCTAAAACATAAGTCATACAAGCATCATAATACAAGCCAGGGGCCTCGAGGGCTCGAATACAAGTGCTCGATCATCGACGAGTCAGCGGAAGCAACAATATCTGAGTACAGACATAAGTTAAACAAGTTTGCCTTAAGAAGGCTAGCACAAACTGGGATACAGATCGAAAGAGGCGCAGGCCTCCTGCCTAGGATCCTCCTAAACTACTCCTGGTCGTCGTCAGCGGCCTGCACGTAGTAGTAGGCACCTCCGGTGTAGTAGGAGTAAATAAATCGGCAGTGGCGTCGCTCACTGAGCTCCGACATCTGGTTGCGACAACCAGGTAGAAGGGAAAGGGGAAAAGAGGGAGAAAAGAAACCGTGAGTACTCATCCAAAGTACTCGCAAGCAAGGAGCTACACTACATATGCATGGGTATATGTGTAAAGGGCCAAATCGGTAGACCGAATCTGTAATGCCGTAATAAGAGGGGGATAGCTAATCCTGTCGAAGACTACGCTTCTGGCCACCTCCATCTTGCAGCATGTAGAAGAGAGTAGATGGTAAGTTCACCAAGTAGCATTGCATAGCATAATCCTACCTGACGATCCTCTCCTTGTCGACTTGTGAGAGAGCGATCACCGGGTTGTATCTAGCACTTGGAAGGGTGTGTTTTATTAATTATCCGGTTCTAGTTGTCATAAGGTCAAGGTACAACTCCAAGTCGCCCCTGTTATCAAGATCGTGGCTATTCGAATAGATAAACTTCCCTACAGGGGTGCACCACATAACCAAACACGCTCGATCCCATTTGGCCGGACACACTTTTCTCATCATGAATTCAATTGATATCCTGGAAGAGCTCAGAATGCTGATGATGATCATGACACATTTGTCGAGAGATTTCATGAAGATGTAATCGATCGGCGATGACATCATGTTAAAGGAATGATGAGGCGAAAGGTTATTGGAACCATGGGTATGACACAAACTCGAAATCAAGTTTGTTGTTCAAGGAGAAATGATATGACAAGGAAGATTGACGTAAGATTAGCTCACCGTCGAAATTCGTGCTCCGTGAAGGACCAGGTAGCAAGTTAAAATTTAGCACGATAATGATATAGCCAATCAGGCTAGGAATGGCATGATCGGGTACAAACTCGTACTTAAAGAAGATTATCAAGAGTTGTTGAACCGTAGTGCAGACTCGGTTCAGTTATCGGTGTCTTTGAGTATAACTCAGAGCCCGTGAAAAACTGTAATCAGTGAAAATGTAGTACTTGATGAAGAACTCATAAGAAGTTATGCAGTTCCAAGATAATCTCGAGATACTAGGGGGGTAATACTCGAAGACAGATCAAGTAGAGGTTGAACTGGGGTATTGATCCGCAGAATACAAATACTTCAGCTTGTCTGAGAAATGGAATCAAAGGAGATCAATCATGGTCGGAGCCACGATTGCAAAGGATCAATTCACCGATACCAAAGGATATTATATCAAGGAAAAATAGTTATTATTACAAGAAGCTTCCATGATAGGATCTACATCGTGTCCATGGGCATGAACGCAAAGTTCAAGGTCGACTCCCACTTCTCCAATGCATAACCTTTCATTCACTTCTCGTATTCGACGAAGTTGTAGTGTTGCAATTTTATCTGGCAAAACACCAGAAGAGTATGACTCGTGAAAACTTCCAGGTTCACACGGATTAGAGAAGGTATAGGTTCAATCCATAGGGGCATATTAGAAACATATACCACAACTTTCGAGAGTAAATATCAGCAGCTCTAAAGCAGAGCATGGTTGGTCAATCAGAGGATAGGATTTACCAATGGCATTATGTATCAGAGAAAGAACTTCTCGAGGTTTTTGTATACAAAGAACACTGTCAGATAATAACCCGGCAATGGGTCTGGCGGTCCACAACAGGGTTGATGTGAGTATCGGTACTCATTCAGAGGAAGAAGGAATGCAAAGGCATCGGATTATAGAAACTACTGACTAATTCCAAGCTCAAATGCAAAGGAAATATGATTTCCAAATCAAAGGATCAGAAGCAAACGCTGTGATCAAGGATGGATAAATTGAGTAGGCTTAGGGGTACAATTAATGGCAATTTGATTTGTCGAGAACCAACTCCTGTTCAAATGACATCTGAGATGGAAAGATGAATTCTAGGATTCGACTGAGGAATGTGAGCATCCTCAACCTATTGAATCAACGGACTTAAAATGATAAAGACAAGGGATGCCTATAAGATTACGAGACTTATGGGATTAACCATAATGCAAGCAAGCAAGAACCGCAAGAACAACAGGCTATTGAGGATTTTCGAAAGATCAAATAGTATTTCGAAGACTTTGGTGAAACACATGAACAACAGGGAAAGAACGGATACTCGGAGAGTGCGAGAACTTATCCGTAGGGGTATTCAAGTGGCAAAGAACTGCAAGGCAGTAAGCACAAAGGATTCTCGGAATAGCGCAAAGTAGTTCAGGGTATCTTGTACTAACAAGAGTAATCGAGAAGGAAGGTATGGATGGCAAGTATAAGTAGCTACCCATAGTGATGTCTCAGTGGTAGTGAATTTACAAAGGCGGTGGGCACAAGTGTCTCGGTAAAACATCGAATAGCATCTTCGGAAACTTCTTGTGCAGCTGGCGATCATCTGGACTGAAGGGGCTCTCTGAGGGAAAGTCTTTTCGAGAACCTAAAGTTAGATCTTATTAAATTACCTAAACCCGAATAGGAGAGAGTTCAGAGTCCCAGAGTATAGGTCGAGGAATAAAAGATCCTAATACCACCCAATGGCTATGTGGGCTCGTAAGCCACACAGCCATGTTAGTAAAAGTTTTGCAATGTCTAGACTCGACTTCGGTCAAGGAGTTTGGAAGGGGGATTCCTACAGGCAGTCGGCTCTGATACCAACTTGTGACGCCCCTGATTCAATCGTACACTAATCATGCACACAAACGTGTACGATCAAGATCAGGGACTCACGGGAAGATATCACAACACAACTCTAAAACATAAATAAGTCATACAAGCATCATAATACAAGCCAGGGGCCTCGAGGGCTCGAATACAAGTGCTCGATCATAGACGAGTCAGCGGAATCAACAATATCTGAGTACAGTCATAAGTTAAACAAGTTTGCCTTAAGAAGGCTAGCACAAGCTGGCATACAGATCGAAAGAGGCGCAGGCCTCCTGCCTGGGATCCTCCTAAACTACTCCTGGTCGTCGTTAGCGGGCTGCACGTAGTAGTAGGCACCTCCGTTGTAGTAGGAGTCATCGTCGACGGTGGCGTCTGGCTCCTGGGCTCCGGCATCTGGTTGCGACAACCATGTAGAAGGGAAAGGGGAAAAGAGGGAGAAAAGCAACCGTGAGTACTCATCCAAAGTACTCACAAGCAAGCAGCTATGCTACATATGCATGGGTATATGTGTAAAGGGCCATATCGGTGGAATGAACTGCAGAATGCCAGAATAAGAGGGGGATAGCTAATCCTGTCGAAGACTATGCTTCTGGCTACCTCCATCTTGCAGCATGTAGAAGAGAGTAGATGGTAAGTTCACCAAGTAGCATCGCATAGCATAATCCTACCCGACGATCCTCTCCTTGTCGACTTGTGAGAGAGCGATCACCGGGTTGTATCTGGCACTTGGAAGGGTGTGTTTTTATTAAGTATCTGGTTCTAGTTGTCATAAGGTCAAGGTACAACTCCAAGTCGTCCTGTTACCGAAGATCACGGCTACTCGAATAGATAAACTTCCCTGTAGGGGTGCACCACATAACCCAACACGCTCGATCCCATTTGGCCGGACACACTTTTCTGGGTCATGCCCGGCCGCGGAAGATCAACACGTAGCAGCCCTACCTAGGCACAACAGAGAGGTCAGCACCCCGGTCTAAATCCTATGGCGCAGGGGTCTGGGCCCATCGCCCATAGCACACATGCACGTTGCGAGGGTGGCCGTAAGTAGACCTAGCAACCTCCATTTCAAAGGATGTTGCGTTACGCGGACCAATCCGGCGCGCGCCGCTCAGTCGCTGACGTCACGAAGGCTACGGCTGATACCACGACGTCGAGTGCCCATATCTTTCCCACGTAGTTGGTTAGTGCGTACAGACCAAATGGCCAGACTCAGATCAAATACCAAGAACTCGTTAAGCGTGTTATTTTGAAGTAATCATGACGCCGACCAGGCCAGTCCACCTTTCACCTAGGTTGTCTCGACCTGCCCTGTCGCTCCGCCACAAAGATCCACACAGAGGGTCATGGGACAAAGGTCCTTTCAGCCCCCAATCCGTGAAACACTCGCAGGTGCTCCACGAGCCGACCCGACTTTAGTCACCACATGTATCATGTATAAAGTATATAATATATACCCGTGATCACCTCCCGAGTGATCACGGCGCGATAGTATAGCACAACAGATGGACAATAATGTAGGGCCACAGATGGAATACTAGCATCCTATACTAAGCATTAGGATAGCAGGTAAAGGTAACAACTGTAGCAACAATGACAGGCTATGCATCAGAATAGGATTAACCGAAAGCAGTAACATGCCACACTACTCTAATGCAAGCAATAGAGAGAAGGAATAGGCAATATCTGGTGATCAAGGGGGGGGGGCTTGCCTGGTTGCTCTGGCAAGAAGGGGTCGTCAACACCGTAGTCGTACTGGGTAGCAGCGGCGTCGGTCTCGGTGTCTAACGAGAGAAGAGGAGGAAGAAACAATAAATAGAGGAAGAAACAATAAATATAATGCAAACATAAGCATGAGGATGGAAGATATAACAATGCACGGTGCTAGGTGTGCCCTAACGCGGTAGGAGGTGGTACCGGTTAAGGGGGGAAGCATCCGGGAAAGTATTCTCGGTGTTTCGCATTTTCAGACAGATGAACCGGAGGGGGAAAGTTGCGTGTTTGCTATGCTAGGGATGTGTGGCGGGCGAACGGGCTGCGTATCCGGATTCATCTCGTTGTTCTGAGCAACTTTCATGTATAAAGTATTTTCATCCGAGTTACGGATTATTTTATATTGATTTTTAAGTTTAAATGATTTTTCTAATTTTTGGATTTAATTTAATTCGAAACTAATTTAGTATTTAAATGCTATGGGTACACAGGAAGTGTACCCAGAAGTGTGCACCTAATGCTGACAGGTGGGGACAGTTGACTAAGTCAGCAGGTCCAGTCAGCAGCCAACAGGGTGTTGACTGGTCAAACCTGGCTAGTGGGACCCACTGGTCAATGACAGGGGCTGTTAACAAAGTTTTAGTTAATCTAATTAGACTAATTAGTGAGGTGGGACAAGGCTGTCAGTGGTTCAATTTTTATAACAGAGTTTTATTTAACCAATCTGATTAATTAGTGAGGTGGCCCCACGTGTTGATAGCTATTAGGGTGCCGGTTAGAGATAATTAGCGTTTAGGTCGAAAATAATCTGGGCGAGGCACAAGGAATGGCGGAGGTGCTCGTGGGCACATCTCCAGCAATGGGAGGGCGCGTTGAAGGACTCGTGGAGCAGGAGCCGTGGTGGAAACGGCTGTGCGCGGGTGGCCGGAGTAGCGAGCGGTTGTGGGCGCAGCCCTGCGCGACCGAGTGCGTGTCGGTGCGTGGCCGAGCGAGGAAGGAACAAGGCGGCGATGCGGCGCGTGCTGCGGCAAGGCTGGCGACGGCGGGCGCGTAGCACGGGCGGCAGTAGCAGTGAGCACTACGGGAGGCAGCCAGCGGACGGACGCAGCGTTCAGAGGGGGCAGACGGATGGGGCCCGACGGGGAGCTCACCCCCGTTGACGAGAAGAGGGCGGCGAGGCGCAGGAAGGACCGGCAAAGGAGAGGCGGGGACGGGGTAGTCCGGCGCGGCGGAGGCGAGGACGACGCAGTCCGGCGGGGAGGCGGCGCCGGCGAGGTGGCGGGCGACCCGGCGAACGGCAGCGAGGGTGATCCAGTGGCGGCGGCATCGATATGGCGGCGGGGCGATCCGACGACGGTGTCGGTGGCGAGCGGCTTGCGCCCCCCGATCCAGATCAGGGGGAGGGGAACCGAGCGAGAGAGAGAGGGAATCGAGGTAAGTGGGGTCGGGGGGGTTGTGCGGTCGTGGGTTAGGGTTACGGAGTAGTGGGGGGGTTAGTAGTGGGTTAGGTGGACCGGGGTGGGCCGGCCGGCTAGGCCGCCTTGGCCTAGTTGGCCAGGGGGCTTCCTTTTCACTTTTTTTTGTTTGTGTTTCTTTTCTTTTATTGTATTAGTTTATCTTTTCATTTATTTTGTTTTAGAAAAACTACAACTATCACCTAATTAGTATTAATAAATAATCTACCGCCCCATTAATTTTTGGCAACTAAATAAAGTGGTTTAATATCTTATTAATTGTAAAAAGGCATTTAGTTAATTGTTTTTTTATTATTTCCGAGCATTTAACATTTGATAAAGGAGTGGTTTCTCCACCACTATTTCTTATGAATTATTTGGCTCACTCCAAACATTTTAGTTTTAATATTTGAAAACTTTTATTGTTTGCTTGATTTTTAATTTAAATTCAAACCGGTTTCGAACTAACACGAGATTAGCAACAGTAATCGAGGTGACGTGGCATCATTAGCATAGGTTCATTGTAGCCTAATTATCGGGGCGTCACAATTCTCCTCCACTACAAGAAATCTCGTCCCGAGATTTTAAGAGGTGGAGTAAGGGGGGAAGGGATTTGGTTACGAAATTCTAACGAGTCTTCTCGGTGTTGGTTGCTCTTCCTGAAGTAGTTGATCCTCTTCGTTGATGTCTTTATTTCTCTGCTTCAGGTCATGATGATGAAGTCGGCATCCTTTCTTCGGGAACTCCATTGTACTTACGAAAGAATAAAGGATTGGTATTCCAGGAGAACAGAATTCTACAAGGTTGACTACCTGGTAGCTAACATCGGGGAAGGTGGCGGAAAGTAACTCTTGAACTGAAACTTCAGAAAATTTCGAGAGCAAAGTAAGAAGTTACCATGAGAAGTTTAAGTGGGTAGGCAATCGTTCAATGCGTGAACAAAGTGGGAAAGGTGTCCAGAGCAACAAGAATAAGTATTACGTCTGATACCAAAGTAGATTTCTAGAAAGATGACCCATGAATTACATACGAAATCAAGCGCGAGGAAATAACTTTGGAAACAGGGTGTACAAGAGAGTCAGGTTTCGACCCTGTGGAACTGTGGGTTAAGTGCCCACCATGTGGTTAAAAGTAGGAAGGGTGTTGACATCTTACACGGCCATGATAGTATGGCATGCCAGAGGGTAGCCTGTCAGTTATATGTCAGCAACAATGTCGGTACCAAGGGCGAGGGACGAAGAGAACCATTTTCCTGCTCGTTGAACGAGGCGGACCAATAGGCAAAGTTCTCGTCCATCGGTGGTTACCAGAATGCTATCGACAAATGTAATAGGGTCTTACCGACACGGTTGTACACCAAGGTGTTTACATAAGCAGAAGAATATTATTGCTTAGATCATATGGATCACAAGGGAGGCTAAACAGATCAATGGAAAGGAAAATGTGATCATTAGATCAAACAGAATAATGGAAAGGAAAATGTGTTTGACACATATACCAAGGGTATTTCCTTCCCAACGACAAGCAGAGCAAGATATCCATGACAACATATAAAGTAGAAAATCATTTAGGTAAGGGGAGATAAATTTAATGACATTACCCATACAACAGTGTTTGGATAATTGAGCAGGAAACATTTAGCTTTGGGCTTCAAATGTTCTTGTTGAAAATCGGAGTACCATAGACATGCTTCGAGATAGCATTGACAGTCATCAGGTGAAGATCAGACTTCGGATACAGGAAGGATCCATCAGGAACAACTTGTAGAAAATTTCCTCATGGAAGAATGGATAACCTTGCTAATAAGGAATCTATAACAATAGGTCCTCCGCCAGGTGTGCTAGGATGACATCACCTTACCGGGCCATGTAAGGACCAATGTTATGACTCTTGGAAAAATGTACTAACCATAATATCTGACCGAGTTTCAAATCTGATTGGGGTCAGGATACCTCAGACTCAAGATGCCTGAGAAGAAAAGGTGCACCACAAATTGACGAGAAGACATTGTAAGATTCTCGGGAAATGAACTATGGAAGCGAGTTCCGAAACAAGAACTCATCATTAAATCAAGGAGAGGATGAGGGGTGGCTGATGGACTCAGCGACATATCACCGAGATTTCCAAAAAGATGGATTTCCATAATTATGTGAACAAGGAGATAACATTTGTCAAATCAAACGGTATAATATAACGATGTATGTTCGAGGAAAACATCCATAGTTAAACATTGGTTGAAAGGTGCACTTGAAATATGGGCTTAGGTAGCACGATCAATGTTGGAATGGTGATTCAATAACCAAAAGACTTAGAATGAAACTATCGACCATTAACGTCAAAGCAATAGGGTTGCTAGAATTTTTGAATTTTACACATCACAATCCATTTGTCAGTTTTTCGGTTGGAAACAACACGGGGACCAAGAAATGAATGGAGATGGCGATAAGTATTACTATATCAAGAATTTCTTAAGAGGTGGTGAAATTCTAACAACATTCTTGACATAAAATATGGTAACATTCCAAGCTAAAGAAGAACAAATGTTGGATAGCAAGGAAGTCAAGGTATAACCCAGAACACGAACAAGGTTGTGTTGGAGGGAAGGCAATAAAGTGGTCGATGACAACACAAATCATCAAGGGCAAGGATGGTATTTCTCATCATGAATTCAATTGATATCCTGGAAGAGCTCAAAATGCTGATGATGATCATGACAGATTTGTCGAGAGATTTCATGAAGATGTAATCGATCGGCGATGACATCATGTTAAAGGAATGATGAGGCGAAAGGTTATTGGAACCATGGGTATGACACAAACTCAAAAGCAAGTTTGCTGTTCAAGGAGAAATGATATGACGAGGAAGATCGACGTAAGATTAGCTCACCGTCAAAATTTGTGCTCCGTGAAGGACCAGGTAGCACAGTTAAAATTTAGCACGATAATGATATAGCCAATTAGGCTAGGAATGGCGTGATCGGGTACAAACTCGTACTTAAAGAAGATTACCAAGAGTTGTTGAACCATAGTGCAGACTTGGTTCAGTTATCGGTGTCTTTGAGTGTTTAATAACTCAGAGCCCATGAAAAACTGTAATCAGTGAGAATGTAGTACTTGATGAAGAACTCATAAGAAGTTATGCAGTTCCAAGATAATCTCGAGATACTAGGGGGGTAATACTCGAAGACAGATCAAAGTAGAGGTTGAACTGGGGTATTGATCCGTAGAAGACAAATACTTCACCTTGTCTGAGAAATGGAATCAAAGGAGATCAATCATGGTCGGAGCCACGATTGCAAAGGATCAATTCACCGATACCAAAGGATATTATATCAAGGAAAAATAGTTATTATTACAAGAAGCTTCCATGGTAGGATCTACATCGTGTCCATGGGCATGAACACAAAGTTCAAGGTCGACTCCCACTTCTCCAATACATAACCTTTCATTCACTTCTCGTATTCGACGAAGTTGTAGTGTTGCAATTTTATCTGGCAAAACACCAGAAGAGTATGACTCGTAAAAACTTCCAGGTTCACACGGATTAGAGAAGGTATAGGTTCAATCCATAGGAGCATATTAGAAACATATACCACAACTTTCGAGAGTAATTATCACCAGCTCTAAAGCAGACCATGGTTGGTCAATCAGAGGATAGGATTTACCAATGGCATTATGTATCAGGGAAAGAACTTCTTGAGGTTTTTGTATACAAAGGACACTGTCGGATAATAACCCAACAATGGGTCTGGCGGTCCACAACAGGGTTGATGTGAGTATCGGTACTCATTCAGAGGAAGAAGGAATGCAAAGGCATCGGATTATAGAAACTACTGACTAATTCCAAGCTCAAATGCAAAGGAAATATGATTTCCAAATCAAAGGATCAGAAGCAAACGCTCTGATCAAGGATGGATAAATTGAGTAGGCTTAGGGGTACAATTAATGGCAATTTGATTTGTCGAGAACCAACTGCTATTCAAATGACATCTGAGGCGGAAAGATGAATTCTAGGATTCGACTGAGGAATGTGAGCATCCTCAACCTATTGAATCAACAGACTTAAAATGATAAAGACAAGGGATGCCTATAAGATTACGAGACTTATGGGACTAACCATAATGCAAGCAAGCAAGAACTTCAAGAATAACAGGCTGTTGAGGATTTTCGAAAGATCAAATAGTATTTCGAAGACTTTGGTGAAACACATGAACAACAGGGAAAGAACGGATACTCGGGGAGTGCGAGAAATTATCAGTAGGGGTATTCAGGTGGCAAAGAACTGCAAGGAAGTAAGCACAAAGGATTCTCGGAATAGCGGAAAGTAGTTCAGGGTATCTTGTACTAACAAGAGTAATCGAGAAGGAAGGTATGGATGGCAAGTATAAGTAGCTATCCATAGTGATGTCTCGGTGGTAGTGAATTTGCAAAGGCGGTGGGCACAAGTGTCTCGGTAAAACATCGAATAGCATCTTCGAAAACTTCTGGTGGAGCAGGCGATCATCTGGACTGAAGGGGCTCTCCGGGCGAAAGTGTTTTCGAGAAACTAAAGTTAGATTTTAGTAAATTCACTAAACCCGGATAGGAGAGAGTTCAGAGTCCCAGAGTATAGGTCGAGGAATAAAAGATCCTAATACCACCCAATGGCGACGTGGGCCCGTAAGCCACACAGCCATGTTAGTAAAAGTTTTGCAATGTCTAGACTCGACTTCGGTCAAGGAGTTTGGAAGGGGGATTCCTACAGGCAGTCAGCTCTAATACCAACTTGTGACGCCCCCGATTCAATCGTACACTAATCATGAACGCAAACGTGTACGATCAAGATCAGGGACTCACGGGAAGATATCACAACACAACTCTAAAACATAAATAAGTCATACAAGCATCATAATACAAGCCAGGGGCCTTGAGGGCTCGAATACAAGTGCTCGATCATAGAAGAGTCAGCGGAAGCAACAATATCTAAGTACAGACATAAGTTAAACAAGTTTGCCTTAAGAAGGCTAGCACAAACTGGGATATAGATCGAAAGAGGCGCAGGCCTCCTGCCTAGGATCCTCCTAAACTACTCCTGGTCGATGTCAGCGGGCTGCACGTAGTAGTAGGCACCTCCAGTGTGGTAGGAGTCTCCTGGGCTCCGTCATCTGGTTGCGACAACTAGGTGGAAGGGAAAGGGGAAAAGAGGGAGAAAAGCAACCGTGAGTACTCATCCAAAGTACTCGCAAGCAAGGAGCTACACTACATATGCATGGGTATATGTGTAAAGGGCCATATCGGTGGACTGAACTGCAGAATGCCAGAATAAGAGGGGGATAGCTAATCCTGTCGAAGACTACGCTTCTGGCCACCTCCATCTTGCAGCATGTAGAAGAGAGTAGATGATAAGTTCACCAAGTAGCATCGCATAACATAATCCTACCCGACGATCCTCTCCTCGTCGACCTGTGAGATAGCGATCACCGGGTTGTATCTGGCACTTGGAAGGGTGTGTTTTATTAAGTATCCGGTTCTAGTTGTCATAAGGTCAAGGTACAACTCCAAGTCGTCCTGTTACCGAAGATCACGACTATTCGAATAGATAAACTTCCCTGCGGGGGTGCACCACATAACCCAACACGCTCGATCCCATTTGGTCGGACACACTTTTCTGGGTCATGCCCGGCCGCGGAAGATCAACACGTTACAGCCCTACCTAGGCACAACAGAGAGGTCAGCACCCCGGTCTAAATCCTATGGCGCAGGGGTCTGGGCCCATCGCCCATAGCACACATGCACGTTGCGAGGGTGGCCGTAAGTAGACCTAGCAACCTCCATTTCAAAGGATGTTGCGTTACGCGGACCAATCCGGCGCGCGCCGCTCAGTCGCTGACGTCACGAAGGCTACGGCTGATACCACGACGTCGAGTGCCCATATCTTTCCCACGTAGTTGGTTAGTGCGTACAGACCAAATGGCCAGACTCAGATCAAATACCAAGAACTCGTTAAGCGTGTTATTTTGAAGTAACCGCGGACGCCGACCAGGGCCAGTCCCACCTTTCACCTAGGTTGTCTCGACCTGCCCTGTCGCTCCGCCACAAAGATCCACACAGAGGGCCGTTGGGACAAAGGTCCTTTCAGCCCCCAATCCGTGAAACACTCGCAGGTGCTCCACGAGCCGACCCGACTTTAGTCACCACATGTATCATGTATAAAGTATATAGTATATACTCGTGATCACCTCCCGAGTGATCACAGCGCGATAGTATAGCACAACAGACAGACAAGAATGTAGGGCCATAGATGGAATACTAGCATCCTATACTAAGCATTAGGATAGCAGGTAAAGGTAACAACTGTAGCAACAATGACAGGCTATGCAGCAGAATAGGATTAACCGAAAGCAGTAACATGCTACACTACTCTAATGCAAGCAATAGAGAGAAGGAATAGGCGATATTTCGTGATCAAGGGTGGGGGGCTTGCCTGGTTGCTCACAAGAAGAATTCGTCAACACCGTAGTCGTACTGGGTAGCAGCAGCGTCGATCTCGGTGTCTGAGGAGAGAAGAGGGGGAAGAAACAATAAATATAATGCAAACATAAGCATGACGATGGAAGACATGACAATGCACAGTGCTAGGTGTGCCTTAACGCGGTAGGAGGTGGTACCAGCGAAGGGGGGAAATATCCGGGAAAGTATTCTCGGTGTTTCACGTTTTCAGACAGATGAACCGGAGGGGGAAAGTTGCGTGTTTGCTATGCTAGGGATGTGTGGCGGGCGAATGGGTTGCGTATCCGGATTTGTCTCTGTGATTTGAGCAACTTTCATGTATAGAGTATTTTCATCGGAGTTACGAATTATTTTATATTGATTTTTTAGTTTAAATGATTTTTCTAATTTCTGGATTTAATATAAATCGAAACTAAATTAGTATTTAAATGCTATGGGTAGACAGGAAGTGTACCCAGAAGTGTGCACCTAAGGCTGATAGGTGGGGACAGTTGACTAAGTCAGCAGGTCCAGTCAGCAGCCAAGAGGGCGTTGACTGGTCAAACCTGGCTAGTGGGACCCACTGGTCAATGTCAGGGACTGTTAATAGAGTTTTGGTTAATCTAATTAGACTAATTAGTGAGGTGGGACCAGGCTGTCAGTGGTTTAATTTTTTTAACAGTTTAATTTAACCAATCTGATTAATTAGTGAGGTGGCCCCACGTGTTGGTGGCTATTAGGGTGGGGTAGCAATCTGCGCCGGCGCACCGGCCCAATCGTTGGGCCGGTCAAGCCCCAACCGTCAGATCAGGGCCCCCCGAACCGTCAGATCTCTTCGTCCCCAATCTCTCCCATCTGCAACCTCCCGCACGAAAAAGGGAGAGGCCCGCCTTCGCACGCACGGACGCCTCCGCACGCGCCAACCGCCTCACCTCGCCTCCTCACCGCCGGTCGCCCTCACCGCCGGTCGCCGTCCTCGCCGTTGGTCGCTGCCCTCACCTATGCCGCCTTCATGCGTTTCTCACCTCCGTGGATACAGCAGCGTGCGTCCATGGTTGCACTCGTGGTTGCAGGCTTGCAGCTCCGGGAGAGATGGCCACAGCCCGGGAGATGGCCGCATCTCCGGTGGGCGCCGCCGGCTGCAAAGACATGTCATTGTGCTCGCGTTGTACCTCGCCGTGTGCCCACCCGAGGCTCTTGCTGGTTCCAACAAAAAACGACACTGGTTGTAGCAAAAAAGTTTATCGCTTCCAGCAAAAAAGCTTACCGCTGCAGCCCGCCGTCTTCATTGTAGCAAAAATGTTAACCAGATGCAGCTTCTGTGGTTGCCGATTGCAGTAAAAAAATGACGTGGTTGTAGCAAAAAAGTTTATCGCTTCCAGCAAAAAAACTTACCGCTGCAGCCCGCCGTCTTCATTGTAGCAAAAATGTTAACCAGATGCAGCTTCTGTGGTTGCCGATTGCAGCAAAAAAATGGCGTGGTTGTAGCAAACACAAAAAAAAGAAAGAAAAAAGTTTCCATCGTTTTCAGAAAAGCTTCGATTGTGGTTTGAAAAAGCTTCAATCGTGTATAAAAAAGCTTCATCCGTTAAGAAAAAAAGCTTCAACCAGACCTGCGACCAGAGAAAAAAGTTGCAAACATTGGCAAAGAAAGCTTCAACCATATATAGGAAAAGCTTCAACCGGCTACCGGCGATGGAAAAGCCATGGTTGCAGCCCAGTCACCTCGGTTATCGCCGTCACACACCCGACCTCCAGCGGGTTGCATCAGCATTGCCGTGGTAGCACCCCGGCGCCCCGGTTGCAAGATCTCCCGTGGTCACCCCCCTCGGTCGCCGGCTAGATGGGATGGTCACCGCGCAGAGCCATGGCAAGCTTCGAGCGAGGAGGAGAGGCGTGGTGCTGCGACAAGGGGGGCAGGGCATGGGGGCGGGGGGGAGGGAGGGGGAGGGAGGGGGAGGGGTAGGGGATGGGGAGGAGGGGGCAGAAGAAGAGGGCGGTGCGCACCCCCGGCGAGCTGCGCGAGATGTGGGTGAGCTACGTGAGATGCGGGGAGACTCGATGAAGGAGACGCGAGGAAGAGGGAGGGACCGGCCCAATGTTCCGTCGGTGCCCCGGCCCCAAACGTTTCCCATTAGGGTGCCTGTTAGAGCTAATTAGCGTTTAGGTCGAAAATAATCTAGGCGAGCCCACACGTCCGTGAGCCAGCCCGTTGGCTTAGGCGCGCGTGCGCTGTGCACGCCGACGAGGCACAAGGGACGGCGGAGGTGCTCGGGGGCACGTCTTCAGCGATGGGAGGGTGCGTTGAAGGACTCGTGCAGCAGGAGCCGCGGTGGAAACGGTTGTGCGCGGGTGCCCGGAGTAGCGAGTGGTTGTGGGCGCGGCCCTGCGCGACCGAGCGCGCGTGGGTGCGTGGCCGAGCGAGGCAGGAACAAGGCGGCGACACAACGCGTGCAGCGGCAAGCCTGGCGACAGCGGGCGCGTAGCACGGGCGGCAGTGGCAGTGAGCACTGCGGGAGGCAGCGGGCGGACGGACGCAGCGTTCGGAGGGGGGAGACGGATGGGGCCCGACGGGGAGCTCAACCCCGTTGATGAGAAGAGGGCGGCGAGGTGCGGGGAGGACCGGCGAAGGAGAGGCGGGACGAGGTAGTCCGGCGCGGCGGGGGCGAGGACGACTCAGTCCGGCGGGGAGGCGGCGCCTGCGAGGTGGCGGGTGACCCGGCGAACGGCAGCGAGGGCGATCCGGTGGCGGCAGCGTCGATGTGGCGGCGGGGCGGTCAGGCGACGATGTCGGTGGCGAGCGGCGTGCGCCCCCCGATCCAGATCGGGGGGAGGGGAACCGAGCGAGAGAGAGAGAGAGAGAGAGAGAGAGAGAGAGAGAGAGAGAGAATCGAGGGAAGTGGGGTCAGGGGGTTGTGCGATCGTGGGTTAGGGTTACGGAGTAGTGGGGGATTAGTAGTGTGTTAGGTGGACCGGGGTGGGCCGGCTGGCTGGGCCGCTTGGCCCAGTTGGCCAGGGGGGCTTCCTTTTCACTTTTTTTTGTTTGTGTTTCTTTTCTTTTATTGTTTTAGTTTATCTTTTCATTTATTTTGTTTTAGAAAAACTACAACTATCACCTAATTAGTATTAATAGATAATCTACCGCCCCATTAATTTTTGGCAACTAAATAAAGTGGTTTAATATCTTATTAATTGTAAAAAGGCATTTAATTAATTGTTTTTTTTTATTTCCGAGCATTTAACATTTTATAAAGGAGTGGTTTCTCCACCACTGTTTCTTATGAATTATTTGGCTCACTCCAAACATTTTAGTTTTAATATTTGAAAACTTTTATTGTTTGCTTGATTTTTAATTAAATTCAAACCGGTTTCGAACTAACGCGACATTAGCAACAGTAATCGAGGTGACGTGGCATCATTAGCAGAGGTTCACTGTAGCCTAATTATCCGGGCGTCACAATTCTCCTCCACTACAAGAAATCTCGTCCCGAGATTTTAAGAGGTGGGGTAAGGGGGGAAGGGATTTGTTTACGAAATTCTAACGAGTATTCTCGGTGTTGGTTGCTCTTCCTGAAGTAGTTGATCCTCTTCGTTGATGTCTTTATTTCTCTGCTTCAGGTCATGATGATGAAGTTGGCATCCTTTCTTCGGGAACTCCATTGTACTTACGAAAGAATAAAGGATTGGTATTCTAGGAGAACAGAATTCTACAAGGTTGACTACCTGGTAGCTAACTTCGGGGAAGGTGGCGGAAAGTAAGGGGTAAAGGTAACAGTACTTATGTAGGCATGTATTCCATAAATAGTCATACGTACTTATGGAAAAGAACTTGCATGACATCTTTTGGCCTACCCTCCCGTGGCAGCGGGGTCCATAAGGAAACTAAGGGACATTAAGGCATCCTTTTAATAAAGAACTAGAACAAAGCATTAACACATAGTGAATACATGAACTCCTCAAACTACGGACATCACTGGAAAGTATCCCAATTACTGTCACACTGGGGTTTACGGATCATAACATATAATAGGTGAATATGACTTGCAAGATCGGATCTAGAACATAGATATAATGGTGAAAACATAAACGGTTCAGATCTAAAATCATGGCACTTGGGCCCTAGTGACAAGCATTAAGCATAGCAAAGTCATAACAACATCAATCTCAGAACATGGTGGATACTAGGGATCAAGCCCTAACAAAATTAACTCTATTACATAATGAATCTCATCCAACTCCTCACCGACCATCGAGCCTATGAAGGAACTACTCCCTCCCGACGGGGAGCATCATGAAATTGGTGATGAAGGAGGTTTGATGATGACGAAAACCGAAAATTCCCCTATCTGGAGCTCCAAACGAGCTCCAGTTTTGGCCTCCCGATGAAGAACAAGAGGTGGCGGCGGCTCCGTATCGTGAAACGCGATGAAACTTTCTCTTCATTTTTCTCTCCAAAAATAGGTATTTATGGAGTTGGAATTAGGGTCAGAGGGGCCACGAGGGGACTACAACCCACCAGGGCACGCAGAAGGGGGCGCGCCCTGGTGTATCGTGCCCAGCCAGGGCACCCATCCGGTGGTTCTTGGTTCCCGTATTTTTTATATATTCTAAAATAATTCTCCAAAAAGTTTTGTTCCATTCCGAGAAATTTTATTTCTGCACGAAAACAACACCATGGTAGTTTTGCTGAAAATAGCGTCAGTCCGGGTTAGTTTCATTCAAATCATGCAAATTAGAGTCCAAAACAAGAGCAAAAGTGTTAGGAAAAGTAGATACGACGGAGACGTATTAACTCCTCCAAGCTTAAACCTTTGCTTGTCCAAAAGCAATTCAATTGACAAACTGAAAGTGATAAAGAAAAACTTTTACAAACTCTTTTGTTCCTGTTTACATAAATAAGTTGAAGTAGCACCCGAGTTTTCAGCAAAGATTATGACTAACTATGTCAACAATAACTCTTAGAAATTATATTAACTCATATCAATGATATAAACAACTAGCGAGCAATAATAAAATATCTCAAATGACAACACTTTGTCAAAACAACCATGATATAATATGACAACTGTGGTATCTCGCTAGCCCTTTCTGAGACCGCAAAACATAAATGCAGAGCACCTCCAAAGTCCAAGCAGTGACTAAACATTTTAATTCATGGTAGAAAAGATCCAGTCATGATGCATCCAACATTAACTATACACAATGCATGAGGATGACAATAGTGTTCTCAGGTCTGGCGCTTGTTTGAGAAAGTGATGACTCAACGTAAATTTAAATACATAGTCCCTTCGCAAAGGGAAACCAGGATTTGCAGAGGTGCCAGAGCTCAAAGTTTAAAACAGAGATAAATATATTTTTGGGAGGTGCACCCTTCCTGTCAACGTTACGACTAAGAGTTATCAATATCTTACATGCTAAACACATTAGTGGCGGTCCCAAGAGATAAAAGTAAATTTTACTCCCCCTCCACCAACAAAGACACTCCATGGCTAGCCGAATCCACGGGTACCGTCCATACCAACAACAGTCCTGGAGGAGTTTTGTTTAATTATTTGCAAAAAAATATATATTGGGATTGGGCATCCCTATTACCGCCCCTCTCGTGCAAGGACGAGTGAATAAACACTCATCATGAGAATAACATGCTTAGCATGGAAGATGCTGACCGCCCCATGTCGCTCCATGAGCGGTCAAGGCACACAACACAGATGTTCATTTGAAATTTTAGAGGTGGCATATGCAAATTTACTTGGAACGACAGGGTAATACCGCATATAGGTAGATATGGTGGACTCGTCTGGAATAACTTGGGTTTAAGGATTTTGATGCAAAAGTAGTATTCCCGCTTAGTACGGGTGTAGGCTAGCAAATAGGTTGAGAAGCGGCCAGCTAGAGAGCGAAAATGGTCATGAACATGCGTTATGCATAATCGACATTGAATATTAGCATGAGTAGGATATGAACACCATGAACATAAATATTGTGGAGGTTATGTTGGTTTTGATTCAACCACATGCATGAACATGTGCCAAGTCAAGCCACTTGAAACATTCAGAGGAGGATACCATATCATCATACTACATCACAATCATTTTAATGCATGTTGATACCTAAGATAAATCATTATCCACTCCTAGCTACTTAAGCATGGCATGGAAAACTATAATCTCTAATTGTCATGGAAAACATGTTTGATCATGATATGGTGAATCGTGGATACTAGGTTAAACATATTGACAAAAACAAAAACAAGTTGAGTCCATACCCGCTTCTCTCTGCCACAGTCAATTCATCAAATATCGTCATTATTGCCTCTCACTTGCACGATCGAATGATATGAAAATAATAATAGTGCAAGAGTGTCATGGACTAAGCTTGGATCTGCAAACATTTTATTCAAAAGGAGAAGACAAGGTAATTTGGGTTCTTTGTTAGATCACAATAATATATATGAGAGCCACTCAACATTTTCATCGTGGTCTTCTCCTTGGTACGACTGGATAAAAACAAATAATTTCAGAGGAACACACTGAAATATTTTTGGAGTTTTTAGTTTTTTTCTTAAGGAAAGCAGATTAAAGAAGGGAAAACAAAAACGAGAAAAAATATTTACACATGAAAGCTCCCAACAAGCAAAAGAACATGGAAATATTTTGGGGCTTTCTTTTAACATTACAACTACTTTAACCAAGAAAAAACCCGAAAAGAAGCGAGAAATATTTTTGGGTTTTCTCAAAAAAAATCAAACACACAAGAAGAAAGCGAGAAAATAAATCTAGCATGGATAATACAATTAAAAAGTGTGAACACCGACAACTGGAATGAAATGTGTGAACATGAATGTAATGTCGGTGGAAATGCGTACTCCCCCAAGCTTAGGCTTTTGGCCTAGCTCGGTAATCACCACTCGTAGCCTGGATAATAATCTGAGGGATAGCCCACGGAGGCTCCTGGTGCAGCCTCCTCAGCCCGGCGAGCAACCTCGACCTCTGCATTGTACGCGCGGGTCTCGCTCTCAAGAACGTGATATCTTCTCTTGCTGTGATAATCAAAGAGAGCAGGTGCAAGCAAAACAACAAGTACAATGGGTTCTTTATTGAACCTCAAGTTATATGTATAATTATCGACTGCGCCTCTAAGGAACTTATGAAGTTCATGGCCCCAAAGTCTAAGTACTGAGTGGGTAGGATGGCATCATCAGGCAGAGGTGTCACACCAACCTCTTTAGCTAAACGAGAAGCATAAATCCCAACACAAAAGTGACCACTCTCAACATTACGTTGTATCCTCCGTACAACGATTGCTCCAACATTATAGCGTTTAATTTCGGTCAAAGATGTGTGTATGAGGCTCAAGTCAGGAGCACATAGTGTGCTACAATCTTGCTTGCCCACAATGCATTTGCCATTAAAGAGTGCAAAGTAGTGAATTGATGGGAAATGAATACTTTTTTATTCTACCGTGTGTCGCTCCTATATCCTCTGCATAGCAAAGATTAATCAGAAATGACTCGTACTCAGATTTTGGCGGTTCGTCCAGCGAACCCCAATATGGAATTTTACAGGCTTCACAAAACATCCCTAGAGGCATGGTAAATGGACGATTGTAAAGACTAAATGAAACTCTAGACTCGCGAGCATGAAATTTAAATTTCTTAGTGAATGTTTCTGTGAGGTTGAGATGTTGAAAGCACTGATCTTCGATGTAGGGGCCAAGCACGGTGTTATGAACATATTTCTCAAATTCTTCCTTAATACCTACGCTTATCATGAAATTGTTACACAGCCATAGACATGATTTGGCAGCGGCATCCCGCATTGAGCTTGCAGTTGGCTCAACATAAGACCGACGTATCGAGCCACTACTCGATGATGCCTCCGAAGACCTCCTCTTCGAAGAACTACTAAAGAATTGCATTTTTATTTGCGAACAAATTCTGAAAAGTTTTGGGACATGAAAATTTGTCAACGAAACTTCACAAGATTGATAGCAACTACTCATAAGGATGCATAGAGGCTATATTAAGCATTCAAACTACTTAGAATACTAAGAATTCAACATGCAAGCCCATCTATAGCAGCACTAAGAGTAGCTAATTATTCAAAATATAAACCACTAAAGCAAAAACTAATTGGAGCAATGGAGGAGTCACATACCAAGTAGCAATCCCCCGAAACAGTTCGGAAATGGAGCATCGAGCAAAGAGATCGAAACCCGCGGGTTTGAGAGCAAGAACACAAGAGAGATGTCGGTTTTTGGGCTCCGCAGACCCTTGATAGATTCGAACTCTGGGGTGCGTGCGAAGAACTCAACCTTCCCAGTCTGCCTACTCGCCAATCTCTCGGCTTAGCTCGATGAACAGGAAGAAAATGAGACACAGCAGTTTACCCAGGTTCGGGCCACCTTGCGGTGTAAAACCCTACTCCTGCTTTATGGTGGATTGGCCTCGAGGTGGCCCAAGGATGAACTAGTACAATGTAAGAATAGCCTCAGGAGGAGGAGTGTTCTTGAGCTGATGGGGGAGAGGATGGTCTGAATCATCCGTCCCCTCTATGATGGTGGCTAGGTCCTATTTATAGTGCCTTTGGTCCTCTTCCCCTAAAATGGAGGCGGAAAGGGATCCCACAACGACCATTCGAAGGGAGACATCTAGTACATTTTATCCTCACAAAACTAGTCTTCGCCTGCAAAAGCCTCTGGGCGTGACGCCGTGGTGGGCTCGACGATGACCTCCGTCCTGTCGTCCTAGCGGTCTTGGTCTTGTTGCATGGGAATGGAAACCTTTGGCTGATTCCACGGGACTCCGCGCCTGCGCTTGCCTCCTTAGCACCAAAGAGGAAACTGATGTCCTGTGCCCGCTGGCGCCCGGCTGGCCTTGGTTGTCATGGCTCACATCACCCGAACCTCGCAAGGTCAGGCTTGCGTAGAAATCTCTGCTCCTAAGGAGCCAGCCTGAGGAGGCCGCTCCTTCCGGAGGTCTTGGTGTCGTCCGCATCGCGAGGCTTGGCCCCTCGTGAGGGTCTTGAGTTGTTGATGCTGAAGGTGGGCCGTACCGGGCCGTTGATGGAGCCACGCCGTGGGCCGCAGGCAGGCAAGTCTGGGTACCCCCGTTCCCAGAACGCCGACAAGAGAGAGGGCTATGGTGATTTTTTCCGGAGGTAGGAGATGACATTGGCTAAAAAGGTAAGTGAGGGTACCCACATGGGGACCACAACCAACTAGGGCACCCCTAGGGTTGCTGGTGCGCCCTGGTCTCTTGTGGACACCAGGTGCACCCCCCTCTGATGTTATTTGCACCAGAAATTCAGAAATATTCAGAAAAAAAATCGTGTTAATATTTTAGGGCATTCTGAGAACTTTTATTTGTGGGCACTTTTTTATTGCATGGAAGATTCAGAAAACAGACTAAACATGTCATTTTATTTTATGTAACTAAGAAAAACATAAAATGAAAGGTAAGGACAGAAAGTTGTGCCCACTAAATTCATCGACTTCATACCTCTAAAAAATGATTCATTAAAAGGTTGATCAAGTCTTTTTAACAACCACTTTCGGTTAGCATGAAGCCGAAGAACTTTCCTAAAACACTGAGTTACCTCAACAGGGATATGCATATCCCCAACAATAAGTATTTCATATTTCGTTTTGGCAGTAGGTAGAGGTAATTGAAAACTTCCAATAGTGAGTGTCAGAGATTTTTCAATAACATTAATACCATTCGCTTGGAATTGTTTCTTAAGAAAGTGCACCGTATGCTCATTACCATTGATATGAAAAGTGACCTTGCTTTTATTGCAATCAATAACAGCCCCTACATTATTCAAAAAGGTTCTACCAAGGATAATGAACATGTTGTCGTCCTCGGGCATCTCAAGTATAACAAAGTCTGTTAAGATAGTAACATTTGCAACAACAACGGGCACATCCTCACAAATACCAATAGGTATGGCAGTTGATTTATCAGCCATTTGCAAAGATATTTCAGTAGGTGTGAGTTTATTCAAATCAAGTCTTTTATATAAAGAGAAGGGCATAACACTAACACCAGCTCCTAAATCACACAAAGCAGTTTTGACATAATTTCTTTTGATGGAGTAAGGTATAGTTGGTATTCCCGGATCTCCAAGTTTTCTAGGCACTCCATCCTTAAAAGAATAATTAGCAAGCATGATGGAGATTTCAGCTTTAGGTATCTTTCTTTTATTAGTGATGATGTCTTTCATGTATTTTGCATAAGGGGCCAGCTTTAAAATGTCAGTCAAGCGGGTGCACAAAAAGACTGGCCTAAGCATTTTAGCAAAGCGTTCAAATTCTTCATCATCATTTTTCTTAGTTGGTTTAGGTGGAAAGGGCATGGGTTTATGAACCCATGGTTCTCTTTCTTTACCATGTTTTCTAGCAACAAAGTCTCTTTTACCATATCTTTTATTTTTAAGTTATGGGTTATCAAGATCAATAACAGGTTCTATCTCAACATCATTATCTGGTTGTTTATCATTGTTTGGTTGAGTATCTTCATGAACATCATCATTATCTTTTTCATTCTCTGTAGGTGAATGTTCATTGCCAGATTGAGTTTCAGCATCTGAGATAGAGACATCATTACGATATTCGGGTGGTTTTTCTTTTTTAGGTTCACTAGAGGTATGCAAAGTCCTATCACTTTTATTTTTATTTTTATTTTTAGAAGGACTAGGTGCATCAGTGTTAATTCTTTGAGAGTCTTGTTCAATTCTTTTAGGGTGTCCCTCGGGATAAAGTGGTTCCGAGTCATTTTGCCTCCTCTAGTTGCTACTCTAACATATTATTATTAATTTCACTAAGCAATTCTCTTTGAGATTTAACAACTTGTTCTAACCGAGTTTGAACCATAGAAGCATGTTTTCCTACACCTCTAACATCATTAGTGATTCTAAATAGAAACTCACTCAAGCGAGCAATCATATCAGAGTTGTATTTCAATTGTTTCATAACATTTGCATTGAAGTGATCTTGTTTTCTAATGTAATTATAAAATTCATTAAGGCATTGACTAGGATGTTTACCGTAAGGGATGTCACCTTCATCAAACTTTAATAAGGAATTTACCTCTACCACCTGTGGAGGTGGTGGTGTGTCGAGTCCATGTATTTCTTCAATAGGTGGTAAATTATTAACATCTTCGGCTTTAATACCTTTTTCCTCCGTACATTTCTTTGCCTCTTGCATATCTTCAGGACTGAGATATAAGATACCCCTCTTCCTCAGAGTGGGTTTAGGCGGTTGTTCGGGAAGAGGCCAATCATCATAATTTTTTAGTATATTATTCAATAATTCCTCAACTTGTTCCATAGTTCGTTCCCTGAAAACACAACGAGCACAACTATCTAGGAAGTCTCTAGAAGCATCAGTTAGTCCATTATAGAAAATATCAAGTATTTTATTTTTCTTAAGAGGATGATCAGGCAAAGCATTAAGCAATTGGAGAAGCCTCCCCCAAGCTTGTGGGAGACTCTCTTCTTCAATTTGTGGAAAGTTAAATATTTTCTGTAAGGCGGCTTGTTTCTTATGAGCAAGAAAATATTTTTCAGAGAATTAGTAAATCATATCCTGGGGACTACGCACACAACCAGGAGCAATAGTATTGTACCATATCTTAGCATCGCCCTTTAATGAGAACGGAAATAATTTGAGGATATAGTAAAAGCAAATTTTCTCATCACTGGCAAAAAGGGTGGCTATATATCATTTAATTTGGTAAGATATGCCACTACAGTTTCAGTTTCATAGCCATGAAAAGGATCATATTCAACCAAAGTAATTAACTTTGGGTCGACAAAGAATTCATAATCCTTATCGGCAACAAAGATAGGTGAAGGAGCAAACTTAGGATCACATTTCATCCTAGCATTCAAAGATTTTTCCTTCAGTTTGCATAGTAATTTCTTAAGATCATCCCTATCATTGCAAGCAAGAAATTCTCTAGCTATCTCCTCATCCATAACATAACCTTCAGGTATCTTAGGCATTTCAAATCTAGGAGAGCTAGGTCTAATAGGCGTTTCAAGATTTTCAGTTTCAAGTACTTCATCAGTTTCAGGATTCTCAATATCTTTAGCTCTAGCAATTTGTTCATAAAAAAATTCACCTAGTGGCACATTATCATCAAGCAAGGTACTAGCATCATTATGAGTATCATTCATAGCAGAAGTACCATCATCTAATATTTGTGACATATCAGACTAATAGCATGCGGTGGTGTTGCAAGTCTACTCAAAACAGAAGGTGATTCAAGTGCAGAGTGTGATGGCAAATCCTTACCTCCCCTCATCTTAGAGGGAGCGATCTTGGTTTTGGTATCCTTTAAATTCTTCGTAGTGATAAATATATAATAATCCCAAGTTACTCAACAAATATAGCTATGTTCACCGGCAACAACGCCAGAAAAAGGTCTTGAACTCTTGATAACCCACAAGTATAGGGGGTCACAACAGTTTTTGAGGGTAGAGTATTCAACCCAAATTTATAGATTTGACACAATGGGAGCCATATAATATTTTCAAGTATTAGCAGATGAGTTGTCAATTCAGTTACACCTGGAGATTAAATATCTACAGCAAGGTGATCAGTAGCACAGTAATATGATGGTTTTGTAGCAAGTGTAAAAGTAACAGTAAAGGTAACAGTGATAGCAATGATTTTGTAGCAAGTGTAACAGTAACAATAGCAATAGTAACTTTGCAAGAGCAATATGTGGAAAACTCGTAGGCATTGGATCGGTGCATTCGTTGGCTGATATTCGTCATATAACAGTCATAAACTAGGGCGATACAATACTAGCTCCGGTTTATAAATAAAATGTAGGCATGTATTCCGTAAATAGTCATACGTGTTTATGGAAAAGAACATGCATGACATCTTTTGGCCTACCCTCTCGTGGCAGCGGGGTCCATAAGGAAACAAAGGGATATTAAGGCCTCCTTTTAATAGAGAACCGGGACAAAGCATTAACATATAGTGAATAAAGGAACTCCTCAAACTACGGTCATCACCAGAAAGTATCTCAATTACTGTCACACTGGGGTTTACAGATCATAACACGTAATAGGTGAATATGACTTGCAAGATCGGATCTAGAACATAGATATAATGGTGAAAACATAAACGATTCAGATATGAAATCATGGCAGTCAGGCCCTAGTGACAAGAATTAAGCATAGCAAAGTCATAACAACATCAATCTCAGAACATAGTGGATACTAGGGATCAAGCCCTAACGAAACTAACTCGATTACATGATGAATCTCATCCAACTCCTCACCGACCAGCGAGCCTACGAAGGAATTACTCACTCCCGGTGGGGAGCATCATGGGATTGGTGATGAAGGAGGGTTGGTGATGACGAAGACCAAAGATTCCCCTCTCTGGAGCCCCAAACGGGCTCCAGATCTGGCCTCCCGATGAAGAACAGGAGGTGGCAGTGGCTCCGTATCGTGAAACACGATGAAACTGCCTCTTCTATTTTTCTCCGTTAATAGGTATTTATATATGGAGCTGGAATTAGGTATTTATATATTCTAAAATAATTCTCCAAAAAGTTTCGTCCAAGTCCGAGAACTTTTATTTCTGCACAAAAACAACACCATGGTAGTTTTGCTGAAAACATCGTCAGTCCGGGTTAGTTTCATTCAAATCATGCAAATTGGAGTCTAAAACAAGAGCAAAAGCGTTTGGGAGAGTAAATACGACGGAGACGTATCAATGGTTTTGTATACTAAGTGTTGAGTCTAGTTTGTAGTAGTCCTCCGGCAAGCCCTGTCGTCGGGAAGGCCGCCACTGCTTGTGCACAAGTCAGGGTACTAAGGCACCCATGTCTTGGTACACCGACAATCAACATGCTAGTGGTGGTCAAGTGAATTATTATTATTTTTCCATGTTGTTCTTTTTTAGTGTTTTCTACTTTCAGCCTTTTTGAAATTTTGCTTATTCTAGAGATTGTTAGAAAGTTAGGAGCTTCCTTTTGGTAGTAGAAACTTGCAATTCATCAAGTTAGAAGATTCTTTATGGTAGTAGAAAGTTGTAGCTCATGAAGTTGGAGGTTGTGTTAAAAGTCGCTTTGTTCGGTTGGAAGCGGTGATGAACCAAGTTGAAAGTTTAAGCTTTTGTTATTGGAAGTTGTGATTAAACAAGTTGCAAGTTGGTTTAGTGCCACCTGCTTGTTGCGATTGGAAGATGTGATTAACCATGTTGTAGTGTATTTTATTTGTGTGATTGAAAGCTGAAAATAACCAATTTACAAGTTAGTTTTGTTGACGAGTTGTGAGTAATCATGTTCAATGTTTGCTTTGTTTCCACTGAGAGTTGTGATGAAGTCGTGTACCTAGGGTAGGGTCATGGACCTGTCCAAGATACCCTCCCCAAGGACATCCTTAGAATAAACTGCCTTCCAGTCGACCTGGTAGGATTCCACTCGACGGACTCAAAGACACTCGACCATGAGGACCCACTCAACCACCAGGAGTTCAAGAACCACTCGGTGTCCAAACGGTCTATAATTAAGTAGTCTTTATGGTCATGATGACACTTTATGTAAGGCATTACCAGTAACGCCTGGCCTTAATGTACCTTTAACCCTCCGCTACGTGGGCTGGCTGGGGTCCTGGCGCACTCTATATAAGCCACCCTCCACGGTAGAAGGGTTTGCACCCTGTAATTCATAGGCATATAATCCAGTCGACCGCCTCCAGGCTCCGAGACGTGGGGCTGTTACTTCCTCCGAGAAGGGCCTGAACTCGTAAAACTCGTGCGTGTACAACTACTCCATAGCTAGTATCTTGCCTCTCCATACCTACCCCCATTCTCTTTGTCGGACTTAGAACCACGACGGTTGGCGCCCACCGTGGGGCAGGTGTTCTAGCGATTTGTTGGAGAAGTTGGGATTCTTTCGATCTCCTACATCATGGTTTGGTGGAGTTTTGGTGAAGGCCACGAGATCCGTCTCGGTGCGCTCACGTTCATCATCGCCGACGACTCCGCTTGGCTTCAGGAGGCTCCTCTCGACGCCGACGCGCTCCCGTCCGCTGGGCAACGCGACTTTCAGGCGTCGCGTCCATGGCGGCCCTCTCTGCGGCAACCATCGACCCAGTATGGGTCGGTTCTAGTGTCGTCCTCACTCCCAGTCTCCCGCCGGCGCAAGCGCTCCGGTCGGTCGAGGCTTTAGCGGTGGGTGAGGCATGCGATGGCTCGCCAGTCGGCCACTTCCCAAGTTGCGGCAATCGAGCCCGACGAATCTCTCTACGGCCTATTCGATCTGTCGACTGGCTCCGCAGAGACTGCATCCGTGTGCGATAGCAGTGATCCGGCAGCAGAGGTTCTGATGGTCGACGGACCACGCAGTCCTCCTAGATTCCCCCGCACCAACGGAGGCGATGGTGGAGGCGATCCGGCGCACGCTCACGAAGAGTACCAACCCGAGCCCCTCACTTCGCTGCAGAGGGAGGAACTTCGCCGTCGAAACATGGATGCGCTTCACACTCCTATCATTGGAGAAACCCCCGAGACTCGTGCCTTGGAGGATGCGCGCTTGGCCAACCTGGCCGAGCGCACTCGACTGAGAACCTCCAGCGAGTTCTCGACGAGCACACGCGACCACGGGTTTCAGAATCCAGTCGACGTCAGCTCTTTCCACAACCAACTCAGGTATATCGAACTCTGATTCAGAATTTAGCAGCTGCAGCCCGTATAGCAGAATCAATTCAGCCTTCCCAGTCGGAGGCGGGTAGAGGTTTGCAATAGATCAGAGATTTACTCCGGGCAGCAGGTGATCAAAATTCAGTCGTATCACAGTCACGGAATAGGATTCACAGCAGATCCGTCGCTGCGAATTCAGTCCAGTCGGCCCATAGTGCAAGATCGACCCCGAGGCGTGAGGAACGTGGAGGTCGGCGTGATGATCAGTACAAGATCCGCGAGCCGTATGAGCACCGATTCGATGGCAATGATCGACGTCGAGTGCCCACCCCTCCCCCAAGGGGTGGATCATGTGCTCCTCGGCAACAAGATGACACACGCCAGCACAGTTGGGCGAAGGGTTCTAGTCGACCCCAGAGAGCCAGGCTTTGATGCGAGATCCATTATCGTTCAAGGCTTGGTCGACAGGAACATAGCTCACCGAGAAGGCCATGACAGAGATGTTCCCTCCAAAGAGCAGAGTTCATGTCTCGGGGCGTAATGTTTTAGCAGGCCATCGAGCCGCGGTGATTCCTCCCAACTTCACGTTGGCGGGAGTCGATAAGTTCACCGGTGAGTCCAAGCCCGACACTTGGCTTGAGGACTACCGAGTGGCTGTCCAGATTGGCGGCGGCAACGATGAGGTAGCTATGAAGCATTTGCCCTTATGTTGGAGGGTTCAGCGAGCATGGTTGAATCAGTTAGCACCCAGCAGTATTTACACTTGGGAAGATCTTGCCCGAGTGTTTGTCAGGACATTTGAAGGGACTTGCAAGCGACCAGCAGGGTTGACAGAGCTACAGTCGTGTGTATAGAAGTCGAATGAAACTTTGAGGGATTACATCCAGAGATGGATTACCTTGCACCACACAGTTGAGAATGTGTCTGATCACCAGGCAGTCTGTGCTTTCAAGGAAGGTGTCAAGAACAGGGAGTTGAGTTTGAAATTCGGTCGGACAGGAGATATGACCCTGAGTCGGATGATGGAGATTGCCACCAAATATGCTAATGGTGAAGAAGAGGACCGGCTCTGGAGTGGTAAGTATAAGTCAGCCGCTAATGAAGCCGGCGAAGGGAACTCCAGTCGGAAGCAGAAGTGCAAATCCGAGCCAGCCACTCCCGGCGAAGCCTTGGCTGTGACCCCAGGAAAGTTCAAGGGGAAACCCAAGGGTCCATGGACCCCCAAGAAGGTGAAAGACCAAGATGGGAATGATGTGTTGGACTTGCCATGTCACATTCACACGAAGAAAGATGAAGAGGGTAAACTCATTTACCCGAAGCATAACACTCGACAGTGTCGGCTCTTGATTCAGCAGTTCCAAGGGAAGCAACCCAAGGATAAGGAAAAGGAGTCAGACAGAGTTGAGGACAAGGAAGATAGTGATGGTGGATACCCCGTGTCAATTCCACCACGATGATTTTTGCTGACGTTGAAAGCAAAATTCGATTGAAAGTTATCAACCGAGAAGTGAACATGGTCGCTCCGGCGACGCCCAATTATCTGAAATGGTCCCAGACCGCCATCACATTCGACCAGTCTGATCATCCGACACACATTGCCACCCCTGGGAGGCAAGCGTTGGTGGTCGATCCGGTCGTCGAAGGCACTCGACCGCCAAAGTTTTGATGGATGGTGGCGGAAGGTCCGAACATTTTGTATGCAGAGACGTTGAAAGGGATGGGCATTCCGATGTCCGGACTCAAAGACCGACAACATGAGCTTCCATGGAGTCATTCCTGGAAAGAAGGCTGAGTCACTCAGCCAAATTGCTCTCGATGTGGTTTTTGGTGACTACAAGAATTTTCGTAAGGAAAAGTTGACCTTTGAGGTCGTGGATTTCCTGAGCGCTTATCACGCTATTCTGGGGAGGCCAGCATATGCGCATTTCATGGCTCGACCATGTTATGTGTACCTTAAGCTAAAGATGCCAGGTCCCAAAGGTGTGATCACTATCACTGGCAATCGGAAAAAGGCAGAAGAGTGTTTTCAGAAAGGCTCTAAGATCGCTGATGCTCAGATGGCGTTGGTCGAGCCTGCAAGGGTACCGTAAAACCGCAGACGCTGAAAGTGATTTGTTGCGAGCCAAGAAGCCCGCCACAGAGTCAGCATTTCACCGTCCGGGAAGCGAAACCGATTCATATTCATCCGATCGATCCCAATGCTGCTCCGACTCACATCTCAACAACACTCGACTCCAAATAGGAAGAAGCGCTCATCCGGTTCCTCCGTGAGAACTGGGACATCTTCGCATGGAAGCTCACGACATGCCGTGTTCCTGTGGAACTGGTGAGCATCGCTCTACGAGTCGACTCAAAAGTCAAACCTGTCAAAGAACATCTTCGACGGTCCGCCGTCCAGAAGAGAAAGGCCATAGGCGAGGAGGTGGCTCGGCTCTTAGCAGCAGAGTTTGTCCGAGAAATTTACCACTCCGAGTGGCTCGCCAATGTTGTCATGGTCCCTAAGAAGGAAAATTCACTGCGCATGTGCATCGACTTCAAACATATCAATCGGGTCTGCCCGAAAGATCATTTTCCTCTCCCCGCATCGACCAAATAGTCGACTCGATCAAGGGATGTGAGCGGTTGTCTTTTTAGAAGCATATTCCGGGTACCATCAGATCCGTCTGTATGGACCCGACGAGATCAAAACATCTTTCATCACTCCATTCGGTGCTTCATTATGTCACCATGCCATTCGGCCTCAATAATGCCGGAGCCACGTTCATGAGGATGATTCGTATGTTTACTCACTCAAATCACCGGAATGTGGAAGCATACATGGATGACATTGTGGTCAAGTCACAGAAAGTTTCCGATCTGTTGACCGACCTTGCTGAAAAATTTGCCAATCTCAGGAGGTATGATATCAAGCTTAATCCATCAAAGTGCACATTCAGAGTTCCTGGCGGAAAGTTACTCGGTTTTCTCGTTTCTGAACGAGGAATCGATGCTAACCCAGAAAAAGTTGGCACTATACTCCGAATGAAACTCCCCGCACGCGTGCACGATGTCCGTGCTTACTGGATGCTTGGCCGCTTTAAGTCGATTCATCTCTCGCCTCGGTGAAAAGGCATTGCCTCTTTACCGACTGATGAAGAAGTCAGACAAGTTCGAGTGGACTCCTGAAGCTGATGCAGCGTTTGTAGAGCTCAAAGCTCTGCTCTCCACCCAGCCGGTGCTTGCTGCCCCAATCAGCAAAGAGCCGTTGCTGCTTTACATTGCAGCCCGGAGGACAAGTCGTCAAGACAAGATTTACAATGAAAGCGGGAAGAGGAAGGAAAGGCCTTCAAAGTTCAGCGCCCAGATATTATCTTTCTCAAGTATTAACCCGTCAAAGCAAAGATACCCTCATTATCGAAGCTTGTGTATGGGATTTATATGACCGCCAAGAAGGTTGCTCATTACTTCTCCGATCATTCCATTACGATGCCACGACGCCCCATTATCGTAGAGATTCTGCATAACAGAGACGAATCGTCGAGTGGCGAAATGGGCGATTGAACTTCTTCCCTTGATATCAAGTTTGAGGCAAAGAAAGCCATCAAGTCCCAAGCAATAGCGGATTTCATCGCCGAAAGTGGATTGAACAACAGCATTCCGACTCAAGTTCACTTTGAACCTTTGGACTATGTTCTTTGATGGTTCCAAGATGCTTCGAATGGTTCCGGTTACGGGTAGTATTGGTTTCTCCCCGAGGAGATAAGCTCGGATATGTGCTCCAGATTCACTTTGATTCTTCCAACAATGAAGCGAATCTGAAGCAATCGCTGTATGGGTTGCGTATGGCCATTTCACTCGGCGTTCGTCACCTCATGGTCTATGGCGACTTAGATCTGGTGGTTAATCGGTGATGAAGGAGTGGGGACGTCAAGTCCAAATGCATGACTGCACAGAATGCAAGGAGGAAGCTAGAGAAGAAGTTTGAGGGGTTAGAGCTCCATCATATACCCGACTAAAAATCAAGTTGCTGATGATTTGGCGAAAATAGGGTCCAAGAGGGAAGCCATTCCCAGAGATGTGTTTTTTGGAGCACATCCGCACACCGTCGATTCCAGAGGATCCTTTCAGTGGAGAAGCTCCACAGCCAAAAGTGCCACCGATCCGACCGGGTTGAGGTCCCAGCCGGTGGTTGACCAGATCATGGAAGTCGTGGTCATCACTCCCGATCGACAAGATCAGACATCGCGTATATCCCGAGGAAAGAACTCCGGAGAATGAAGAAGAGGCTAGACAGATCGTCCGCCGATCCAAGGCCTTTACCGTGATCAAGGGACAGTTATTCAGAAAGCGTGGATCGAGTCACCCGTGGCGCATAACGCCGTAAGAAGGTTAGATAATTCTTGATGATATCCACTCGGGGACCTGTGGTCACCATGTGTCCTCTCGGACCATCATGGCTAAAGCATACCGAGCGGGATTTTACTGGCCAAAGGCAAATGAAATGGCAAAGGAAATAGTCGACAAGTGTGAAGGACGCCGCTTTACTCCAATATGTCACACAAACCCGCCTCAAAGATTGAAGACCATTCCCCTCGTCGGCCTTTCGCTGTTTGGGGGTTGGATAAGATTGGACCATCGAGAACTGGCAGGAGTGGTTTCACTCATTTGCTTGTGGCGATCGACAAGTTTACGAAGTGGATCAAGCTAAACCTATCAAGAACCTTGATGCGTAATCGCCGGTTTCATCGAGAGTTGATATTCAAATATGGAGTTCCGCATACATCATCACCGACAATGGGTCAAATTTCGATTCCGACAAGTTCAAAGCCTTTTGCGCCTCTCGAGCACGCGAGTCGACTATGCTTGATCGCTCACCCCGGTCGAATGGACAAGCGTAACGAGCAAATGGTCTAATTCTCAAAGGATCAAACCTCGATCGATGCGTGATCTCAAACATGCAGCAGGAGCGTGGGTTGACGAACTTCCGTCGGTTCTTTGGGGATTGAGGACCACTCCTAATCGGGTCAACTGGAGAACTCCATTCTTTATGGTCTATGGAGCTGAAGCGATTCGCCGAGTGACTCCTGCTTCACAATGTGCCCCGAGTCAAACTCTACTCTGAAGCTGAAGCGAGCAAGCCCGGCAAGATGCAATCGACCTCCTTGAAGAGGAGAGAGAGATGGCCCTGATCCGCTCGACCATCTATCGCCAGGACTTGCGCCGATTCCACGCTAGAAATGTGAAGAGCCGAGCCTTTCAAGAAGGGGATCTGGTCCTCCGAGTGGATCAACAGAAACCACACAAGCTCGCTCCCACTTGGGAAGGTCCTTCATCGTCACCAGAGTTCTCCACAATGGAGCTTACCATCTTTACAACGTCGAACGCCAGATCGATGAGCCTCGAGCCTGGAATGCGGAGCTGCTCCGCCCCTTTTACACTCAAGTACTCACTCGGATGAGATGTAATAAAAGTTCCTCTATAGTTTGTTTATCTAAATCAAGAAGGTTATAATTTTCCTAGTGATTGTTATTACTTTTTGTTAAATTCCCCCCCCCCCAGTGGGTGGCTTAGCTGCGAATCCGTTTCGCCTAAGTTTGTAAAAAGAATCCTTACCGAGTGGCGAGCCAGCCTCTCACTCGGGGGCTTAGCTGCGAATCCGTTTCTCCTAAGTGTTTTAAAATCCTACGGAGTGGTGAGCCAGCCTCCCACTCGGGGGCTTAGCTACAGTCCAAGTTCTCGCCTAAGTGTTTTAAATCCTACCGAGTGGTGAGCCAGCCTCCCACTCGGGGGCTTAGCTGCAGTCCAAGTACTCGCCTAAGTGTTTTAAAATCCTACCGAGTGGTGAGCCAGCCTCCTACTCGGGGGCTTAGCTACAGTCCAAGTACTCGACTAAGTGTTTTAAATCCTACCGAGTGGTGAGCCAGCCTCCCACTCGGGGGCTTAGCTGCAGTCCTAGTACTCGCCTAAGTGTTTTAAATCCTACCGAGTGGAGAGCAAACCTCTCACTCGGGGGCTTAGCTGCAGTCCGAGTACTCGCCTAAGAATTTAATACAATGTGCGCTTCACAAGAACGACGAGGTGCAGGTCGACTGCTACCTTCTCCTTTGGAGCTTCGCCATCAAAAATCCTACCGAGTGGAGAGCAAACCTCCCACTCGGGGGCTTAGCTGCAGTCCAGTACTCGCCTAAGTATTAAAATATCCTATCGAGTGGAGAGAAAACCTCCCACTCGGGGGCTTAGCTGCAGTCCAGTACTCGCCTAAGTATTGAAAAATCCTACCGAGTGGAGAGCAAACCTCCCACTCGGGGGCTTAGCTGCAGTCCAAGACTGCCTAAGTATTGAAAAATCCCACCGAGTGGAGAGCAAACCTCCCACTCGGGGCTTAGCTGCAGTCCAAGACTCGCCTAAGTATTGAAAATCCCTACCGAGTGGAGAGAAAACCTCCCACCTGGGCTTAGCTGCAGTCTAGTACTCGCCTAAGTACTGAAAAATCCCTACCGAGTGGAGGGCAAACCTCCCACCTGGGGCTTAGCTGCAGTCCAAGACTACTAAGTATTGAAAAAAATCCTACCGAGTGGAGAGCAAACCTCCCGCTCGGGGCTTAGCCGTAGTCCAAGACTACGCCTAAGTATTGAAAAATCCTACCGAGTGGAGAGCAAACCTCCCACTCGGGGCTTAGCTGCAGTCCAAGATTTCGCCTAAGTAAGAAATCCATCCTGATCCGCAAGGATGACGAGAGGCAGTTCGACAATTACCTTCTTCTTCGGAGCTGTGCCACAAGTACAACGTGCAGTCCATCCCAATCCGCAAGGACGACGAGGTGCAGGTCGACTGCTACCTTCTCCTTCAGATCTGCACCACAAGTACCACGTGCGGTCCATCCCGATCCGCAAGGACGACGAGGTCAGCCGCAGCCTGCACTTCGTCCCTACCTGCAGAATCGATGAAGTGCAAGTCGACTGGATATTCACCTCAAGGATGCTGCTCAAGCATTGAAGTATATTCCGAATGAAAAGCAAAGCTCGCATCGAAGGCAAATAAAAGCACGCTCGATGATAAACCAAGTTTGGATAAATGTCCTACGGATTCGAAAGTGCTCGGGCATTAAACCCGTTAAAGTTTATCGGTTACAAAACCACTCGGCATTCCGAGGCAAATTTAAGGTAGAGCATAGAAGTTTTTTACTCCTTAGGTGGAGGACTGAAAGGAGCCACAAACTGGTCAAGGTCGATCCCATCAGCAATCCGGATGGCAGCGGCGATGAAAGTCTCCATGAAAGATCGGAAATCATACTTCTTGGTATTGGCAACTTTGAGGGACGCCAGCTTTTCCTCCCGCGCCTCCTTGCAGTGGACACGAACCGAGACAGAGCAACATCAAGACCGCACCGGCGAAGACTTTTTCCATTCTTGCACTCGACTTGGAACCTCATTCACGAGTCATTAAGGACTTCGAGGTCATTCTGCCGTCCCGTCCGCCAGAGTGTTGAGTCGATCCGCGACACCGCAGCTTTCAGTCGAGCGAGATAGTCCACCACACCAGCAATGCGAGACTCCAATCGGAGCATGTTCATGGGGTCCAGGCTTGTCTCCACTCGACTGGTCTCTTCTTCGAAGTTCTGACAGAATTCTGTAAATGCAACTCGGGTTCAAGTTAACAGTTCTATGATCAGTCGGTGATAACTAGACAGTCGGGTAAAAGAGATTACCTTCGAGCATGAGGAATAACTTTTTGGCGAGCCCTCCCAGATAAGCCTCCAGATCATTCCTCTTCCCCGCCAGTTCGCCAGCCTTGTCAGTCAGAGCAACTTTGTCATTCTTCAGTCGGCTAACCTCCTTGTTGGCCGCGTCGAGAGCAGCCTTCAGTTTGGTATTCTCCTCTTCGAGTTTGCCGACTGAGACCAGTTTCTCTTCCGCGAGCTTTGTTTTCTCCAAAGCCGCCTTATGTGCCTCTGCAAGGTCATGGTCTTTCTTCTTCAGAGCCTCCTCCAGTTTGTCTGCAAAATAACAATAAGCCCAGAGTTGAGAATGAGTAGAAAGACAAAGACAGTCGTCAAAGCTCTCACCAGCCATAACTTTTGCTTCGTCTCTCGCCTTTTGCAAGTTCTCCTGAGCAAGCTTCAAGTCAAGGTTGAGCTGGATCTGTTTGTTCTCCAATTCGGTATAGCGGGCCACGAGCTCGCAAGATTTCTTGAAGAGTCAATCGACAAAACATCAAAGACAGGTCACTTCCGAGTGACTAAAGAAAAATCATAGCATTTCTAAGACTACGATCGAATCAAAACATTCGGACGGTAGTCTCGGGATTACACCGGTGGGTGCACTCAGCGTGCCCCACTGGTTTTACCAATTCGGTTTGACCAATGACCAAAGAGGCAAAAAACAGTTCCTAAGACTATAGTCGATCGCCAGCCCACCATAGTCTCGGGGACTACACCCTGTGGTGCACTCAGCGTGCCCCCACCGGTTCCAAAGATCCATTCGACATGGCCCCACTGCACCGAGTGAAGAAGTTCAAAGTATAAAGACTATAGTCGATCGCCTGCAGCCCACCATAGCCTCCGGGACTACACCCGGTGGGTGCACTCAGCGATGCCCTCACCAAGACAAAAATTCAATCGACACACCCGCCCAGTGGGTGTACAGATACAGATATGTAAATCTTCAGAAAGTAGAAATTTCAGGTAGCATATCCTAATAGAACAAGCATCGACCATCTTACTTGGACATTGCTCAAGAGTCGAGCTTGCATCATAAGCCACTGGCTGGCCTCCCGGACCACCTTCACTTGCTCCATCATGATCCCCTGCCGGCGATGGCCTCCTTAGCAGCACTCACTTGGTCTTCCGGGACGTGGTGTGTGGCAAAAAGGGAAGGCGGGTCAGCAGTCAACGATGAAGTCCGGACACTCGTCAGCGGCACAGCAAAGGTCATAGAAGCCCGAGTGGTGTCGCCTCCCTCATGAACCAGCGTCTCAGGCAGTGATACAACTTGAGTAGCCTTGCCGACAGGCACCCTTTTGTCCTTCCTCTTCCTCAACGGTGTTTCATCGTCGTCGTCAGGGAGATCAATGACATGAGGTGGAACTACAGGAAATATTCAAAGGTAAAAACAGAAATCCAATCGACCATAAAGCGAAACTGCAGAGATTATACCAAGGTTGGAGGTGGCGGCATCTTCCATGTCCTGATCTTCATGCTTAGCTGAGGTCTCGGAGGTGGCAACACTGCAGATTTTAGAAATCAGTTGATCACCAAACGAAGTCGACCAAAAGTACACCCATGATAAACAGGAAAACACAAGTTCTGGCTGATTACCCGGAAATGGTGGGAATGACCATCCTCATCTTGGGCAGGGCCTTCGTCGGCTTTGATGACGCTTTCTCGGGTTGCTTTGGCGGTTTCTCGATCGGCCTTTGGGGAAGTCGTCCGAGGGCGCTTCGTCGACCACCCAAGGGGCACGATAGCCTTACCGCGCTCGACCGCCGGATCATGCGTCAGCTTGGACCGCCTTTCCGAGTGGGGAGGATCCACGTCTTCCTCCTCTTCCTCCTCCTCCTCATCTTCATCAGAGCTGTCGTTTCCCTCGCCCTCCTCACCGTCTGAATCCCATTCCTCCTGGCTTTCGCCTCCGCTTCCTTCTTCTTCTTCGACTTGTTCTTGTGCCCCGTTGGGCATCGAGTACATCTCAGTGGTGGCCTAGAAGACAGCAAAACAAGACGAAAGTCAATCGGCCGATTCACAGCGGAACAAAGCGAATGCAACAGGATCACAGTCGGAGATAAGTGGTCATACCTTGTCTGGTTCGTAAGATTGGTCGAGTGGTGGGATCCTCCTAGCTCCACAAGGGTTATATTTGTTCCTGTGATGGCGCTCATCCACCTCTCCAATGTGGCGTCGTCGACCTCCTCTGGGTGGACCCGGGTGGTGTCTTCGGTACCAGAATACAACCACATCGGGTGGCCTCGGTATTGGAGTGGTTGAATGCGCCCTCGAAGGAAAACCTCCAGAAGATCCATGCCGGTCACACCGTCGCGAATGAGCTGGACTACACGCTCCATCAACAATTTAACCTGGACCTTCTCCTCCGGAAGCACCTTCAAAGAGGACGGCTTGTTCACTCGATCCATGGAGAAAGGAGGGAGTCCAAATGATCGCTCGCGTTGACTGGTCTTGGCAGTAGAACCAGGTCGACTGCCACCCTCTAACTTAATCGGGAAGAATCATCACCGGAAAGGCACTTTTACCCCTCATCTGGACCCCAAGACCCCCACACATCTAGATTACTTGGGTTTTTTCATCATTCGGACTAGCCTTTTTCACCGTCTGTGAGCGACAAGTGAATATGTGTTTGAAGAGGCCCCCGTGTGGCCGACAGCCCAAGAAGTTTTCACACAAAGACACGAAAGCAGCGAGATAGGCAATGGAGTTGGGTGTGAAGTGATGGAGTTGTGCTCCAAAGAAGTTCAGAAAACCCCGAAAGAAAAGATTCGGCGGTAGAGAAAATCCGCGATCAACATGGGTGGCTAAGAGGACGACTCACCCTCCTAAGGCTGCGGCTGCCACTCATCCCGGAAGCCTTGCTGGCCCATGGGGATCAATCCCTCGCTGGCCAGTCATCGAGGTCTTTCGGGTGATGGTCGAGCGGATCCAATCTCCTGGACCCAACCTTGCGGCAGGCTGGACCGTGACGAGGATCCGCCCCGATCGTCGCTTCTCCCTTCGCCGCCATCGCTTTCTTCGCTTCGCTCCAAGGTCATTGCCTTCTCCTTCACCATTGTCATCGGGCGAAGAACGGAGCAGCAGCCGAGCAGGTTACGGGCGCGGTAGATGAATCTGAGGACGGGGAGGGAAAATGAGGGCGACTGCTCAAAAGACCCCCCGCCCGTGCCTTATATGAAGTCGCTTAAGTGGGTCAATTGGTAGGTCCGGGCAATCCTGTCAAATCCCGCAACAGTCGCGCGCGCGATACGTGGCGAAAAAGGTGGCGCGGAGATCGAGGCGTCCTTGCCTTATCCCATCCGAGTACCACGGCCTTCTCCGCTTCGCGCGCGGATCCCGCTAAATCCGCTAACAGCAGAGCAACTTGTCAGACGGCAGATTTCCTCCGATCCATCGCTCAGAAATCTCCAAGTTCATAAAGTTCACTCAACAGATGTAAAGAATGGATCAAGGCGACTGAAAGAGAAGTTGACACCATCACTAAAAAGGTCACCGATCCGAGTAAGACACACTCGCAAAGACGAAAAACTGGTCGGAAAGATTATCAACTCCTTCCTCACTCAAACCTCGATCCATTCGGGGGCTAATGATGAAGTCATGTACCTAGGGTAGGGTCATGGACCTGTCCAAGATACCCTCCCCAAGGACATCCTTAGAATAAACTGCCTTCCAGTCGACCTGGTAGGATTCCACTCGAAGAACTCAAAGACACTCGACCATGAGGACCCACTCGACCACCAGGAGTTCAAGAACCACTCCGTGTCCAAACGGTCTATAATTAAGTAGTCTTTATGGTCATGATGACACTTTATGTAAGGAGTTACCAGTAACGCCTGGCCTTAATGTACCTTTAACCCTCCGCTACGTGGGCTGGCTGGGGTCCTGGTGCACTCTATATAAGCCACCCCCTCCACAGGTAGAAGGGTTCGCACCTGTAATTCATACGCATATAATCCAATCGACCGCCTCCGGCTCCGAGACGAGGGCTGTTACTTTCTCCGAGAAGGGCCTGAACTCGTAAAACTCGTGCGTATACAACTACTCCATAGCTAGTATCTTGCCTCTCCATACCTACCCCCCATTCTACTGTCAGACTTAGAACCACGACAAGTTGTGATTAGACCTGAAATAGTAGGGAGAGGGAGAAGCATTGGCAAGAAGAAAATGGAATTATTCATCATCTATTGTCTATCAATGATTGTGTGCATTGAAATGATGCAAGCGGGTAAGGAATGCAGCCCCCCACACCCACGCTCCTACGGTGTGCCACTCTGGCGCCCGCAGCCACCATAGCCACCGCCGCTGACTCCTCATCCTCCCCTCCTGGCGCCTCCTTGTCCTCTCCCTAGTTCCCTCCGGGGTTCCCTATGCCGCAGTTCCGGTGGAAGGAGATGGTGGCCTCGCTGTTCCCCCAATTTACGCTGACCTCCCCAAATCTACATCCTCCAGCTTCCCCACCTCCATCTGCGACCGTGGAGGCTGATGCTATGGTAAGCGAGCCCCAACACTGCGTCTGTTTTGCCATCAATAAGGATCTCCTTCAGGATACTCCACCCCTCCCATTCAAGGCGCCCATCGCCCTTGCCTCAAATCGGCGCCTACTACCGCATTCAAGTCGCGTGCCCGATGGGATGCGACGAGCCCTCCTCGAGCCCTGCACCGGCTACAGGGGATTCAATTCAAGCTGCTCCTGCCGTGGCCGCTCAAGATCATCAATGGCGTTTGGTGCGTCCTGCATATTGGTGGAGAGAAGGCCGCCCAGCAACCCACATTCAAGGCGGCGACCTGCGGCCTCTTATTCCCCTCCTCGTACACATGGCGAGTTTGTCAAGCTGCAAGACAGAGAGTGCCATCGTTGCCTACTGAAGGGGCACTGCAAGGCAACTATAGGAATCCATTCACATGCCGGAGATGTCGCCAGATTGGGCATAGGGCGAGGGGCTACGCCAACTCTCCATCCCCCTCCCCCCGGTCCCCTTCTACTGCCTCTTCTTCCACCACAGTGAGGTCCCCTGCTGTGTCCAGAGCTGTCACGTCCCCTGCATCGACACCTCCAACCCCCTCCCCCCCATCGCCTCCGTGGAGCATCATGCCATGTCAGGAACCCCGCATCGGCGACCCATCGCTGCGTCCTGAGGAGGGGAGCGTGGTCATCATCTCCACGCCTCAGATGGATGCCAATGCTGTCAGCCTCGCCTCCTTGGGAGCCTTCCTCTGGCTTGGAGGCAGCAGGCTAGCCGTGAGCACTCCAGAGATCAAGGAGGCCATCTACATGCAGTTTGGCATGTGGGCTGTCAAGGTGGTGCCACACTATCCGGATGACTTCTTCACCCTCTTCGACTACCAGCACCAACATGACAGGTTCATGGTGTCGGGCCGTTTCCGGCACAACAGGCTCGACATACACTCCACCAACTGGTGCCTTGATGCGCACACTGTTGTGATCCGGGCGGACTACCACATACATCTATGCATCGAAGGAATCCCTCTCAGCGCCTGGTGCGACTCCGTGGCGGCGTAGGTGCTCGGGCCGAACACCTTTCGCCACTACTTCGACGTCGACACTCTACAACGTGAAGATGCAACCAATTTCAAGCTCTGGTCCTGGTCGGCGAACCCCTCGGCCATCCCCAAGGTGCAGCAGGTCGCCATCGCGCCACGGGTGGCCATGGGCATTGGTGGGGCTCCGTGAACGGTTGCTGGGCATCACGGTATCGGGCGTTGCGCTATTCATCTAAACCAGCTGGAGGACTACACGCCCGTTGCTTTCGGCAACATCCTTGCCGCTCGCACTCTGAACCTTTCACTTGGCGCTATGGCATGGTGGACGGCGAGCGTCGGGTGTGGGATATGCAGGAACTACCGCCTCGTAGCCGTGATGATGAAGACAGGCACCGCCGCGACGACGAGCATGATAGAGATGGCCGGCGGGGTTGGGACAATGACCGGCCGCGATCCTCTTGGCGCGACCGTTTCTTCAGGAGCCGTTCCCGCGCTCCGGAATGTCGAGATGATGAAGATCACCATGGTTCATGCCGCGAGGAGCATGGTGGCGACCGTGGCAGGGACCGCCGGCACCGTACGGGAAGCGGCTCTCGGGAAGGCTGATACGTCTCCAATGTATCTATAATTTCTGAAATATTCATGCCATGTTTACAAAAATTCTATATGGTTTGGTATGATTTGAATGGAACTAACCCGGACTGACGTTGTTTTCCGCAGAACTACTGTGGTGTGGTTTTTTGTGCAGAAATGAAAGTTCTCCAAATGAGCTGAAACTTTTTGACGATCTTTTTCGAAAAAAGAGGCACTAGAAGCTTCGTGGGGGGACCAGAAGGTGAAGGAGGTGGCCACACTCCACCAGGGCGCGCCAGGGCCTTGCCTGTGTGCTGAAGGAGGGTGGGCCGCTGGAAGCCCATCTTCACGTGAAACCGACACAAAAAATCCTATAAATACAGAAACCCCCAGAAATAACCCTAAATTAGAAGTTCCATCGCCGCAAGCCTTTGTAGCCACGAAAAACAAATCTAGACCCTGTTCCGGCACCCTGTCGGAGGGGGAAATCATCACCGGTGGCCATCTTCATCATCCCGGTGGCGACCATGATGAGGAGGGAGTAGTCCACCCTAGGGGCTGAGGGTTTGTACGAGTAGCTATGTGTTTAGTCTCTCTCTCTCGTGTTCTTGAGTTGGCACTATCTTGATGTATCGCGAGCTTTGCTAATATAGTTGGATCACATGGTGTTTTCCCCTCTCTATCTTGTTGTGATGAATTGAGTTTTCCCTTTGATATTTCACTTTTATCGGATTGAATACTTTGTTAGATTTGAGAGCACTTGATTTATGTCTTGGCAGTCAACTCGCGGATTCCCGAGGTGACATTGGGGTAATCTATGCATAGGGGTTGATGCATGTTTTCGCCCTTGTTTCTCCGGTAGAAATCTTGGGGCACTCTTTGAGGTTCTTTGTGTTGGATTGAGTATTATGAATCTGAAATTGTTTGATGCATATCATATAATCAACTCACAGATACTCGCGGTGACATTGGAGTGCCTAGGTGACATTAGAGTTGGTTGATGTGTATCATATGGTGTTATTTTAGTACGAACTCTTAGATAGATCGATCAGAAAGGATAGCTTGGTGTTATTTTAGTATGAACTCTTGGATAGATCGATCGGAAAGGATAACTATGAGGTGGTTTTGTACCCTACAAACAATTTTTTCTTATGTTCTCTGCTAGATAAGAACTTTGGATTGATTCTTCATCGCATGTTGAGGTATGGTTATATGATCCAATTATATTAGCACTGTTGAGAGATTGCACTAGCAAAAGTACGGACCCTAGGCTTCATTTTCAAGCATTGCAATACCGTTTGTGCTCACTTTTCTTACTTGCTACCTTACTGTTTTTATTGTTCCTATTACAAAAATCAATATCTATTATCATTACTACACTTGTATCACCATCTCTTCGCCGAACTAGTGCACCTATACAATTTACCATTGTATTTGGTGTGTTGGGGACACAAGAGACTTTTTATTATTTGGTCGCATGGTTGTTTGAGAGAGACCATCTTCATCCTACGCCTCCCACGGATTGATAAACCTTAGGTCATCCACTTGAGGGAAATTTGCTACTGTCCTACAAAACTCTGCGCATGGAGGCCCAACACGAGTCTACAAGAACAAGTTGTGTAGTAGACATCAAAGGACACTCTCGTTCAACAAAGATGAATCGAGGCTGCTCGCTCCCGCCCTTCCCTCACATCACCTCATGCGACATCATCGAGCTCGCCCCCTCTGGTTCGGCCCTGGGATGGCTCTGCGGGCGGCTCGCATGGTGACTAAAGTGCAGCCTTCATTAACTCTAGATGCACACCAGGCCACGACAGAGACGATGCCGGCACAGCAGCTGGCCATGTCCACCTCCTCCCCTGAGGTTGTGCTTGCTCCACGACAATAAGCCATGCTCGAAGATCCACATGTCCTCAATGCCAGTCCCACGTCGGAGTTTGTCCTTGCTACTCCCGCGCCGCCATCCAGTCCTGATGTATCTTGATGGCGGTACTGGCCACTTGTCCCCTACTGTAGCTCCCACCACTTCACCTGAGATGCCCACTCTTATCTTCATTCCAAGAATGCCGGCCTTGCTCCCCTCACCACACTCAACACCGCCCAGGCGGCCTGTAGCTCGACGGAAGACACTTGATGGAGTAACTGGCTTCCAGCTACTTAGGCAGAGTCCGCGTCTCCGGGCAAAAAAGAGGAGTGTGCCCATTGCCAAGCTTGCAGAGGAGCTTCTCTGTCATCGTATGAACATCGTTGCTGAGGTGAATAAGTAATAGAAGCTGCAAGTGCGAAGTTCACTCAGATGTTTCATCGCCAGCTTCCAGATCTTGATGTGGCTACCTTCATGCACTATTTCAGCTTGATTGTGATCTCTCATTGGCGGTTGAAGCAGCTCTGGTGCAGCATGGTGGAGAAGGTGGACCAGACCTGGACGAGGTTGCATCTGCAACCACTTGAACCTGCTGCCAGTTCTAATGTAGTCTAGTCCCTTATGATTGTACACCAAACCAATGTCAGATGTACGCCTGTTTGTAGTTGATGTAGCTTGCTACTGCCCCTGGTCCTAGCGATACCTCTACTACTATGCTTGTTTCAATCCATGTTCACCCCTTTGTAATTCTGCTGATGTACCATTGGTGAACCAATGTTAGAGCAAAACATCTCAATGCTGTGTTGGAATGTGCGTGGCTTGAACTACCCAGACCGTAGAGCCACTGTCCATGAAACAATTTCTACATCCTCCTGCCATCTTGTTTTCCTACAAGAAACAAAGTTTCAACTCATGCACAGTTTCATCTCTACATACCTTGGTGGTTACCGACTGAAGAATTTCGCCTACAAGCCTGCTGATGGATCTAAAGGAGGCATATTACTCCTATGGGGTGATAATGTGGTGAACATTTCCAATGTCTAGATTGGATCACATTTTCTTTCCGGAGATGTTGCTGTCAAGAATTCTACGGAGAGCAATAACTTCAAGCTTACCACTGTATATGGGCCAACTAGAAACATTCACGAAGATGCCTTTTTTCTCGAGCTATCCACTGAGAAACCGTCGCCAGGGACATAATGGCTGGTTAATGGGGACTTCAACCAGATTTAACGGGCCAGAGATAAAAACCGCTCCAATGTTGATCATAGCAGATTAGTTCACTTCTACAACACTCTTACCTCCTACAAGCTCAAGGAGACGCCCCTCCAGAACCGGAAGTTTACTTGGAGTAACGAGAGAAGTAATCCGGCGCGTAGTAAACTTGACAGCTTTTTTGCAATGAGGATTGGGACATTGAATTCGTCAACCACATACTTCATTCCCTCTCCTCCTCGCTTTCAAATCATTGTCCATTGTTGCTCGCTTGCGCGGATGGCCCCAAGAAACCCAAGTACTTTAGGTTTGAGAACCATTGGACCAAGATGCCAGGCTTCCAAAAGACGGTCAGCGACGCTTGGAACGAAGATTCGAGTCACCAAGATCCCTACTAGAGACTTTTTTCACAAGCTAAATAAAATCTACTAGTCGAAGATTACGTTCCTGAAGCAAAACACTCTTCGCTAAATCTAAGATCCAGTTGCACATGGCCCTTGAGGTTATTTTCCATCTCGATATGGCCCAAGAACAAAGAGAGTTATACCAGCAAGAACTTGATCTGCGGAAACGGCTCAAGAGGAAGATCATCGTCTGGGTTGTGCTTGACAAGTTCAGAAAGAGGCAAAACTCAAGAATCACCAATTTGAAGGACGGCGATGCTAACACCCGCTAATTTCACCTTCGTGTTAACCACGGAAGGAGGAAGAATTTTATCCATCGTCTCAAGCATAACAGTGGTTGGATTACAGAACAAAATCTGAAGGAGCAGGTCACACATCATCATTTTGAAAGCATTGCTAAGAAGGGCCCTTAGTGCAGCATTGACATCAATTGGGGAATCATCCGGCCCCCAACTGTGACCTTCAGGAGTTGGATGAGGCTATCACGGAAGAGGAGGTGAAGGCTACTATTTTTGCTATGCCAAATGACAAAGCTCCAGGACCGGATGGCTTCACTGGTGATTTTTTTAAAGCATGCTAGAGCACAAAAAAGGTAGATCTCATGTTGGCTATTCATAATTTCTTTGACTTACATACCGCTCATTTCCACTGGCTAAATCCTGCGGATGTTGCCCTCATCCCCAAGAAAGATGATGCCGAGGATATTGCTGACTTTCGCCCCATCAGTCTTATTCATGCTATTGCAAAGATTATTGCAAAAGTGATGTCCAACCGGTTAGCCCCCCACATGAGCGACTTGGTCTCCCAGGCCCAGAGTGCGTTCATCAAACGGAGATGTATCCATGATAATTTCATGTATTTGCGCAATCTTACGAGACATTTCCACCGCAAGAAAACCCCGACACTGCTCTACAAGCTAGATATCAAGAAATCCTTCGATTCTATTCGTTGGGATTATCTTCTTGACCTTCTTCAGCACCTTGGTTTTTCTCTGCGCTTTCGAGGATGGATCTCAACTCTCCTCTCCTTGGCTTCGTCGCGAGTTTTGCTCAATGGGGTTCCTGGCACTCCCATCAAGATTGGGAAGGGTCTGAGGCAAGGAGATCATTTATCCCCACTCCTTTTTGTGCTGGCCATCGACCCACTACAACAAATTCTCAAGAAAGCCACTGCTCAAGGAAAGTTGCACCCTCTTGGTGGCAATGCCATGCCTATCAGAGCCTCCCTCTACGCGGATGATGCGGTGGTTTTCCTTGCTCCCATCAAAAACGAGGTCAAGTTTTTTGCGGATACGCTTGAACAATTTGGGGAAGTAACGGGGCTAACAACGAGCTGCTCTAAAAGTCTTGTTGCCCCCATTCAATGTGACTCCTTGGATCTTGATGATATTCTCAGCTCCCGGCCAACTGCACCTCCTTCCCAATGAAATATCTTGGGCTGCCATTGTCAACCAAGAGGCTCAAAACAATCCATTTTCGGCCTCTCGAAGATAAGATTGCTGCACAACTTACGCCTTGGATGGGCAAGCATGTTGCGCAGCCGGGACGGGCTGTGTTGGTCAAGTCAGTCATCACGGTAATTGCCATTTAATTACTACTTGACGGCGCTAGACCTCCCTACTGAGGTTACGAAGATTGACTCACTTAGGCGTACCTATCTTCGGGCGGGTTGTGATAAGGTCACAGGTGGAAAATGCAAGATCAATTGGGACCAGGTGTGCAAATCAAAAGTACATGGTGGGTTGGGCATTCTAAATCTGGAAAAATTTACAGCGGCCCTTCGCATTCGTTGGCTGTGGGCTGCTTGGACGGACCCAAACCTTGGGTCAACTTGGGAAACCCTTGTGTACAAAAGAACAAAGATATTTTCACCTCTGCTAGAAAGGTTGTTGTTGGAGACGGTCGTCGAGCCTCGTTTTAGGATTCTTCCTGGTTAGATGGTATTAGACCCAAGGATATCGCGCCCAAGATCTTTGACCTTTCTACAAGAAAAAATTGCTCTGTGAAGAAGGCCTTGCACAATAACTTCTGGGTTTCTAAGGTGGATATTGGTGGGAACCTCACTGTCAGCCACGTATTCGAGTTCGTCAACCTTTGGGGAAAGCTCTCGCTTGTCAATCTCAACCCGGAGGAGACCGATTCAATTAGCTGGAAGCTCACCAATGATGGCCAATATTCAGCGGCGTCGGCTTATAATACACAATTCATTGGGCTAGTGGACACGGACATGCCTCTGTTAGTGCGGCAGAACTGGGCTCCTCCCAAATGCATTTTTTTTGCTTGGTTGGTCATCAACAACAGAGTTTGGACGGCTGACAGGCTTCAACGAAGGGGTTGGCCAAATTGTAACCTTTGTCCTCTTTGCAAGCAAACTCCGGAATCGGCGGCACACCTTCTTTTCCAATGCCGCAACACCATCCGTGTGTGGGGAATGATTAAATCTTGGCTGGGGTGGATTGACTTCGGTTAAGAAGTGGTGGCGCGTCAATGCTTCTGGGACCTCACGGCCACGAAGGTTGCTGACTTCCATTATGCTACTTATTTCTTTGAAAATATGAAGAAAAAAAGCAAAATGCACGTGTGTTCCGTAACAACGCAATTCCAGTAGGTGTGCTTGTTGCTCGAATCAAAGACGAAGCCTCATGGTGGTGCCGTGTCGGGGCGAAATATTTATGTAATGTAATGCTGCGAGAGTGAGGATTGTAACTCGGCCGATAGCCTCGACTCTAAAATCTTCTTCTTACTCAATGAAAATGACAGGTCTTTTGCCTTATTTCATAAAAAAAAGGAGGCAATCTGCTAATGAACCAGAGGAAGGGAGACATCCCTGGAAGCTGGAACACGGTCAGTATCGTTCTTGAGCGAGACACCTTGTGGCTGATATAGGGGCTGTTTAGTTTGTGACTAACTTTGCCAAAGATTGCCACACCTAAGGTTAGGGAAGTTTGATCAACTTAAGTGAGTGTTTGGTTCAAGCCACACCTTAGGCAAGCCACACTTGAACCCCACATGGCATACACACAAAACATGTGGCAAGATTCTCTTAGTCTTGCCAACTTGTGGCTCTTATTTTGATGAACTAACTTTAGGCAAGCTTGATAAAAATATGTGGCAAAGTATAATAATGCTAGGCCTAGAACCAAACAGCCCATAGCCTCATGCCTAGATAAAGAATGCCAAAATGTACGATAAGCTGAGCAAGCGCCCTGCCAGAGATAACGACTTCATGTACGAGGTTCCACGCGTCCCTTTTTACCCGATAATTTACCGATGTTCACCGCAGCGTGTGCACACTCTTTATTGAACCAGCTTGCTTTCACATCAGCTAAACAATGCGCCCCGTAGACAATAAATATTATCAGAAAAACACAGTGATGATGTATGGCCGGCGCAGACCGAGCAACGTCGATGGTGGAGTCGAAGTTGCTAGCCCGTAGAGGAGCGCTGACGTGTGTGCAGTCTCGCCTTGTTTTTGGGCATGTTGTGACGATTCTTACCCTATTTTCTGTTAATTAACCGGTAAAAGTTTTACGTGGTAAAATTTCGACAAAGACAGATGCTTCCAGTTTTCACTCATCTGCGCAGTATGCTGATATTTTACGGGTTCCAACACGCTGATCTGCCTAGCACATTCACACGAACAGCCTTGGCAACGTCAGCGTACCGCCGCCGCCCGGTCCGGTCCGGTTGCTTGCTGTCGCGTACAAACAAAATATAACCATGCCAAGCCCCGTGACTTTCCCTTCGATAGAACAACGTAGAAGCGCGTTTGGCAATATTTGTTTCTGTTTCTATAAACAATTCGACAGGATTGGCTCCCAAGTAGTCGCGTTGATCCGCCATTAGTTTACTCAAAACTCGTGCTATAAACCATGCTGCAAACATCAATGGTTACCGTGCAGCTGCCACTCCACCAAGCCAATGGCTCAGCCTGAGGACAGGATCATCGCGGGCGTCTTCATCGGCATCGTGGCCTCCTTGCTCGTGTCCATCATCGTGTGCAGCCTCTGCCGGGGCCACCGCAACGGCGCCGTGGCGGCCGCTCGGGCGCGGCCACTGCCGGAGCGTGGTACAGTCACCACTACTGTCCGCGTCAACCAGCGGCAGCTTCGCCATGCCTGCGCCGCCAGCGCGACGGCCGGCCTCCCGGCGTTCACGTACAGCCTGTCAGTGAAGCACAACGTGACGGGCGGAGGGGAGGAGGCGGCGACGTGCTCGGTTTGCCTCGGCGCGCTGCAGCTAGGAGACACGGTGCGGCTGCTGCCGGCGTGCCTGCACGTGTACCACGCGGAGTGCATCGACCCCTGGCTGGGCGCGCACTCGACGTGCCCGATCTGCCGCTCCGACACTGACCCGGCCACGGGCGTCGGCCGTCTACCACCTGCCTAGGCTTTTGCGTGGCGAGGTGCATAGTTGTACTCGCTACGTACTGCCTTGGAGGTTCGCATTGAATAGGTGTACATTGACGAGTGTAACATTGCTGTAAATAAACTTTAGTATCTACTTAGGCATCTACAGCCAGACGCCTCAAACCATCTCTCGTACGTCTACAGACACGCTCGGTCGGACAAGAGAGAAGAAAAAATGTGACCCAGCCGAACCCCTTATATCATCTCTATACGTCTGAGCTGTCCGCGAACCTCATATCCATCTTAAATGTAGGGAGGATATAAGGTCTCGCGGACGCGCCCGGGCAGTCTACCACGTAGGACGCGGCCCCACCCCAGAACCACTTTTTCTCTTTCTTTATTCATTCTTTTATATTTCTCTTTTCATCTCCATCAATCCCGTAAAAGTGACCGGACGTATAAGGAGTGTGGCTGCATGAACGGACAAATAGGGGCTCAAAACGGACACACATGATCACTGACCGAGCGTGTTCACGAGCGTTTAACAAGTCATATTTATTATGTCCAGCTGTATATGCTCTTAGGTCACTAGGCAGGAGAAGGCATGAATGTATAAATAAATCTATTTGTCTCCTTGAGAAGTAATCCAGGTGGCCTGGGTTCGATTCTCACTCTACCTCGGTGAGATTGTTACGAGTTCTTCTAGTCACTTTATTCCTGCATTCTGAATCGTGCAGCTGCGCTGGTTCGTTGTCTCGAGTGCACGCGCTCCAGCCGTCTGATGCGCTCCAGCGATCTGACCTGCGCGCGATCCGCTTCCGACCAGGTGCGGTTACGGGATTACGCGGGCGGCGCGTGGTGGGCCCGGCACCTTTTTTCCAGGCGAAACCGCCCGCACCCCCGGTCCTCTTGTTCGAAACCGCCTGCCCGCACCCCGTAGAGATTTCATTCAAACTCCTCCCCGTCTCCCTTCCTTTCCTCTAGCAACGACGCGACGAGGGCACGGAGTCGCCGGTGCGGGAGGCCGTCCACGAGCGCCGTGAGTCGCCGGCTGTAGGCGGAGATAAACCCGGCACCTATGCTCTCCTATTCTCGCTCTGCTTCCCAGTTGTGGTCCTTGGCATTTAGGGTTTCGGTGACGGGGCGGGCACGAGGTTGTCCATGGCGTCCGTGGGCTCCGCGTCATCAATGCCGAGAAGGGCGCGGTGTTGCTATGGCGGGGGGGGGGGTGCTGGGGGGAGGCAGGATTGAGTCGCTGTAAGGGGACACGCGCGGCCGAATCCTGGTGACTAGGGCATAGGATCCTTTTTTCGATGTTGCTTCCTTCTCAGGACACAGTTGCTCATAATTTTGATGGCAGTTGCTTAGATTTTTCCTGTAATTTGCGAGATGGAGGGGCAGGGTAAGGGGATGCATCTGACTTGGGCAGTTGTTCATAAATTTGATGCTAGTTGCTTAAATTTTTCTTGCAAATTTGTGAGGGGAGGGTCATGGGATACATCTGACTTGGGCAGTTGTATAGAATTTTGATGGTAGTTGCTTAGGTTTTTCCTGCATTTTGTGAAAGGAGGGTCAGGGCAAGGGGATGCATCTAACAGAGGCACATGATTCCGTTTTTTCCCTGATGTTGCTTGAATTCCTGGATTGAGTTGTATAGAGATATGATTGTAGTTGCTTAGCCCCGCCGCATTTTTTCTGTGATGGAGGGGCGATCGAAGTTCATGGTATCCACAGTTGCACTAATTAGGGGCAGTAGTCACCTTGTGTTCAACATTAAAGCAGCACACTATTTTTTTTGGGAAGATGGTTTTTGTGGTTGGTTGATTTTTAGTTATTGCCTAGATTTGCAGCACCAAGCTGTTATCCTTTTTGTAGTGTTCTTTAAAATTACTGTATGAAACATGACGTTGCCTATATATATCCACCATCGAGTTGCGATTTTTATCGCAACTATGAATAGGAGATGAGATATCTCTCACGAATAAGCGGCAACTTTTTATGAGTGTTTTTGATGTTTTAGCTAATGTGATGAAGATGAATATGTGACTGTTTTTTGTGATGAGTTTTTTATGTGCCTGTTTTATGTCATTTATTTTAGTTGCCAAAAAATAATGAGTAGTTGCATAGTTTTCAACACCAAATTGCTTTTGCAAGCACTAGCTTTCAGTAGTTGAGTTATCTCTGGGTAGGAGTAAATGGAGATCGTTCATCTCCAAATGACAGTGAAGTTACCTCCAATGCAAGTAGTATCATTGAGCAGTTGAGTTATAGGGCTTTGTATCTTTTTTCATCAACATGGCTTTTTTTGGTGTGTTTCTTTTACAGAATGGCTCCGAAAAGAAAGGCCTACGGGAAGAACTGATGATGAAAATGAGGGAGAAGAAGTGGTAGCTCAATCAGCAAGGAGTAATGTTGGACGCAAGCGCGGGCAGACGAATGAGGATCCTTTACGTGGTGGCCGGGCATGGAAACGGGCCACCAATTCTGCCCGGAGTGGTCGGGTGGGGAAACGGGCCACCGATTCCGCCCCTCGTGATGAAGGAGGGAGAAATCCTAAACGTGCGAAGAAAGTCATGGACGAGGTATTTTTTTCATGAAAAACTTGAAAGAAGGGATGCATCCTTTTTTTAATATGTAATGCTCAATTAGCATGTCATTTTCTTTTGTATATGCACTCCTATCTTTGATAAGCAGCAGAATAGCAGTGTAGCAGTTGCCTAGTTTAGTACTAGCAGTTGCAGTTCAATATAGATCTAGTTGCTTAGTTTTTTAGCAGACACAACTTGCTTTTTTTAATTATGGTGTGGTTTGCTTAGCTTAGTACAATGAGTTGCTCAGCTTAATATAGTGGGTTGCTCAATTTAATATAATTGCCGCTGCCTTTTTTAATGAGTTTTTCCGTTCATTTTTATGCAGATTGGTAGGAGTGGGCCACCACCGAGGAACAGGGCATCACCTTCAAGACTTTTTGTCCTAAACAGTGGCCTTGATGATACACAAAAGGATGTCATTGTTGATATAAGCTTTGGGGGCGTGCTTGATATCGGCACAAGAACAATGAAAGGAGATCTTGTGAAGTTTGTCATGAAGTGTTATGATCCAGAGTTGTCATAGCTTGTTATCCCAAATAGGGGGAAGATCCCAGTTGATATAGCAAGTCTAGAAAGAATCTGGGGTTTGCCAAGGGGGCAGAGGAAGGTTGCGTATGAAGTGGAGCCAGAGGTAGTTAGGTTGTTCAACGAGAAGTTCAGCATCCCGACAGGGCCCGCGCCATCAGTGACCGAGTGGTGCAAAATGATAAATGATATGGGAGTTTTTGTGGACGACAAGTTCTTAAGTGCCTGGCTGGTTGTTGTTTATAGTTGTTTTCTTGCACCGACCACTAGCTTGAAGGTGTCACCACGCGCATACTTAGCTGCGCTGAATCCACGTGAGGTTGTGAATTCAATTGTTTGCCAGTTTGTCGTCGACCAACTTAGGCTTGCTTTCATGGGTTTTGGAGACAAGAAGAATACTATATGCTACTGCCTTTTTCACCTAGTGGTAAAATGATCTAGACCTCCCCCCTCCCTCTTTTTTCGGTTCATTTTGCGTTATATGTTTCATGCTGAAGTTGGATAGGTATTTTCACAACTCACATGTGTTGTCTATTTTTTGAAACAACTCCTCTACCTTGACTCGCTTGATGTGGACTACAGGACAGTCCATAAGGATTATGTGGATGAGAGGACGGCAACTGTTCTTCCAAGGGTCAAAGCATGGAATGAAGGTCTGATCAAAGCAGTAATTAAGAAGGACATGATTAGGAAGGGTGTATATGGAAAGTTGCGAGTAAGTGTTACTTTACTTTCTGAACAGAATTTTTGTAGTTGCATTATTTTTTCATGCAGTTGCCCACCTATAGGGATTGTGTTGCCTAATTTTAGGAGCTAGTTGCCTTGAAGCTAGTTTCATGACAGTTATTTTTTTGCATGGAAATTTGTACGGTAATCTTCCTCATTTTGTCTCCAAGTAGTCATACATGTCCAATTACATGAGTTTTTTTAAGCAAAAGTTGCCCACCTATAGTGATTGTGTTGCCTAATTTTAGGATCTAGCTGCTTTGAGCTAGTTTCATGATTTTTTTTTGCATGGAAATTTGTATGGTAATCTTCCTCATTTTGTCTCCAAATAGTCATACATGTCCAATTACATGAGTTTTTTTAAGCAACAGTTGCCAATAATTTTTAGTTCTTTGTAGTTGCTCAATTTATCGGGGCGGGGGAGGGGGTTGCTGTAGGTGATGTAGTTTTTTGTGATGTCCGTAACTGCAGTTGACATCAATAGTGCTAGTGTTGTCCTAAGTTAGGGAGGAAGTTTCTCATCCATCCCCTCTTTTGAACTTTTTTTATCTTTTTGCTAACTAAGTTTACCGTGTACATTTTTTTTACAAAAAATGGCTCAAATCCGAGTTCTCGAGGTGCGCAGAAGATAGTGTTTTTGGGAGCATGGATCACATCCAGAAGTTTGTCGCTGCGTGGCTTCCTCAAAACTACAACACCAATGTATTTTCTTTGCTACCATGGTTTTGCTCATTTCATAAGAAACAGACTGCTTTTTTTGTTCATCATTGTTGTTATATAGACTGCTCATCTTTGAATTTTGTATTTTTGTGTTTTGCAGAAACAAAGGAGGTTGTTAATGCTGGTCCATGATATGTGCTCTGGAATATCAGTCCAAATTGGGAGGTTTGTTCAAGGGGTGGGCAGGTTGGAAGAGGAGGAGGTTGAACCAGCAGCCACAAGCGTTTCTAGGGTCACAAGCATACATCAATCAACACGGCAGATAAGGGCAGCGGCAAGTCCGAAACAGCAGAAGGTCGCAAAGCAAAAGAATACAAGGGGCAGTAGCAGTCGGTGCAAGGAGACACTTTTGGCGTCCGATGACGAGGAGGAGGAATCTGACGAGGAAGAATTTGAATCTTCAAAAGAAGAAGAGGAGGAAGGGAAAGATGAGGACACTCCTGAAGAGGAGAGTTCGGATCAGAACAGGGACAAGAATGATGACGATGACGACGATGATGACTATGATGATGATGTTCCGTCATACAACAGCCCACCAGCAGCCACAGAAACTGGTGATGATGATTCACATCACATGGACGTTGACAACTCATAGCCGCCCCTTGCTGGTGAAGACGATCGTGAAGATGAGGAAGAGGACGATGAGGATGATGCTGAAGAGGAAGACCAGGACAGGGAGGAGGATGATGAAGAGGAACGGGGCGATGAAGAGAACAAAGAGAAGGAGAGAAATGTGGAAGAGGGCAATGAGAAAGAGAATGAACTAGAAAATAAAGAGGGGAAATCGGAGGAGAAATATGATGATGAAAAGAATGAAGAGGAGGAAAAAGAGGAGGAAGACAGAGAGGATGAAGATGATGAGGCGGAGCAAGATGGCAGGGGTGGGAAGAAGGGGGATGAGGATAAGGATGATGGCGGCACTGGCGGCAACGCTAGCACCAACCAGCCAAGCGGGGGAGGTGGTGATGATGAGGGAGGTGCACGAAATCTGGGGTGGCGTGGGGGCAGTTGCGACAATGAGATGCCGATAAGTACGATCATGGAGAAACTCAAGCGTACTGGCAAGGAAAAAAGTGAGCTAGAGGAAACGATGTCCGTCGAGAGCACACAAGAAAGCATCCAAAGCGCCGACAGTTTTTTCAGAGCAGCTTTGTTAAGATGGACATGCAGAAGGAGCCGTCTGAGGTTCAGAGTGGGCCCGTCGTTTCAGCTGCAGATGTGGTGAGGATTGGAGATACCCAGTATAGACAGAAACAGGTCATCCCCGAGACCCATGATATCCCTCTTTTCCCGATGCCCGCGATGCCAACTGAGGAAAAATTCTCCGGGATGGATTTGTGCCTTGAGACGATGGTAGATGAGTTGGAACTACCAAGTTTTGGCCAAAAAGAGAAGGAAAGAAAGCTTGCAGGAGGAGATGGACCTGCTGTCGTGAGGAAGGTCAAGAAAGTGAGCCATAAGACAGTTAAGGCTTCTGTTATGTCTCCGAAAGGAAGCGAGGATGTGGCTGGTCAAAGTGTTGTAACTACGACAACCAGCCAGCAAGTTCCGATGGCTCAGAGGCTGACAGATGAAGTGGCAAGTCAGAAAGCCACATCACCAGCAAAAAGCAAGGTTTACCATAAAAGAGGAGCAAAGAAGCAAAACAGATCAACTGATCATATTCTGCAAGCAACTGAACAGAAAAAACAAGCAACTGTTGAATCAGCAAAGACTGAAAACAGAGCAACTGGTGCTACCTTTGAATCAACTCAGCATAAAACTCAGGCAACCAGAGTGATCATGCAGGCAGCAACCCTTCCGACGCAAAGTATGGAAGCAACTGTTGTGCTGGAGGAAGCAACCCCTGAGCAGGAGCAAGCAACTGCCCAGGAATCAATAGGCAAGCCTCCCGTACTCCCCAACAAGCAAGCATGCTCTGCAAAGGGGAAAGAAATCTCATTCCATGATATTTGGCATCAACGAGCTGCTCAAGAAGTGTGTGACCCAGGTTCGACGCCACCGCTCGCGAGGAGTTAATCTGTTGGCACCATACCTGTAATACGGACATCAGCTACCATCGATCTACCAGCAAACAAAGGAGCATGCGATTCAGGTGAAGAAGCATGATTGCTGCAAAGATCAAAGTCTAGGAGTGTTGTGTGGGATGATTACTGCCTAGCTCCACCTTTCGATCTTGGGATAGATGAGCCAGCAGGAATAATAGGTGAGGAGGGCAAGGCAGTAGAGGATAAGGGAGTGGCAAATGCACCTGCTACCGGTGACATTGAGTGGGGAATTGACTGGGGCAAGATGGATTTCAATGAAGTTGTCGAGTGGGCAGTGAAAAATGTTGTAGGACAGAGTGCGGGGCACATGTCACCTGCCGGTTTCAGTACACCAACCGAAGTTGCAAAACCTACTGCTGAGGGTGAATCATCGGGCAAAGGTGCAGCCAGCAGCTCGGAAGAGCCAGTTCCTGAGAAGCGCGAGAGGAGGATACTGAGAGCTCCACCATCACAGAGGTCACCATATGTGAATGTAGAGATGAGGAAGGATTTCACATGCAATGCAGAAACAAACAGAGTGTACGCACTGGTTCTGTTGCTTGGAGGAGGAGGAGGAGGGACGAGAAGGACGTCGCAGGGTGATGATACAACATGTGTGTTTCTTCCAGTAGCCACTTTTTTTCCTGGTTTTTTATTTTTGCATGCAATGATCTCTCCTATTGTTATTTTTTTCAACAGAACCTTTCTTTTGTTCTACAGGCCGCATATCATAAACTATCATGGTTACTTTTGCACAATCAAGGAGCTTGATCAATCAATGAGGAAGGCAGGATGGATGAGGACACATGTCTTTGAGTTAGGGATTGAAGCAATCATGTACAACAGACAGGAGGGGTCCAAGAAAATAATCATGCCTGTTAGGTTTTCGGTAAGAGAAATAAAACCCACAGTTTTTTCCTTTTCGTTTTGGCACTGAAGTTGTTTCTTTATCATCTCATTCTACATTTCTTCACAGACTTGGCTTCAAAGACTCGATTTCGATGTGAAGGAGCTGCATGATAGGTTCAAAGAATCAAACCATTTGGATGAGCAAGACATGGTATGCTTCTTGTGTTTACTAGTTGTTCCCCTTTTAAAAATATTTTTCAGTTGTCTATAATCGTGTGTGTGTTTGTTGTCTAAATTTCGATGACCTGTGACACATAATTATGATGGCTTTAGGTGCATGTACAAACCCCCCTGTTGTGCATGTACAAACCACCCCTGTTGTGTACCTACTATAATAGCCCCCTCAAGATATGAGTGAGTAGTATCTGTCAGTTGGCTTTTCTTTACATATAAGTTGCCTGTTATAGTTTGCATTGTTGCCTAAAAAGTGCATGGTTATAGTGACATTTTTTTGTGCACAGGTTGAAAACCAAGAGCATTGCCTGTGCTTTGTAGTTCAGAAGTCATTTTTTCTTTATTTTTGGTTTTTACATATCCGTCGCACTTACTCAAGTAAAGTTGCTCCTACCAACTCAGGCTTGCCTAAAATCACATCAGAAGGTTGGTGTTTTTCTGTTTTTATAAGATCATTTTTTAGAAGTTGATATCAGGAAATCATAGGAGTTGCTTGAAATCACATCATAAGTTGCTCATAAAAAACCACAGAGTTGCCTGATAAGTCATTGCAGAAGCTTCATACACATGTCAGAAGTTTTTTGATATTTTTTAGTGTTTTGAGAGCTATATCAGAAGTTGCCTAAAACTCTAGAGAGTTGCGTAAAAATCATATCAGATGTTGCTCCTAAAAACATATAGAGTTGCCCAAAATCATATCAGCAGTTGATGTCCTTGTTATGCTGACATGGTTTTTTTTTTCTTGAAGGTTATGATTCCTGCGCTTGAAAATTTAGACCCAGAAAATTCACCTGGGCTAACAACCAGGTGGACTTGATTATGTAAACAATAGATAGACTTTTCTGCAATACTGAGCTTGACAAGATTTTTCCATTAGCCTCCTGTATTGCTTTGCCTAGGTGTGGCAGTGACCATGCCCCCATTATTTGGGAATCAGGGATGGAGCAAATGCCCAAAGGTAGTAGTGATAGGATGGAAAAATGGTGGTTACTTAGAGAGGACTTCTCCAATCTAATTACCAAAATTTGGAATGAACCCACCTCTGGGCCAATCCTTTGGACAACTGGCAAGAAAAGATGAGAAAGCTTAGAAGAGTGACCAAAGGGTGGAGCTCAAATGAGGAGGCTCAACTTAGGAGATATAAGAAAATCCTTCTAGAGGAATATGACAAGCTAGATATCAAATCTGAAACTGTAGTGCTCTCTGACTCTGAGTCCTCTAGACTCAAATTTACCCATAGTGAACTCCAGAAAATTTGGCTTCAAGAGGAGATTAAAGCAAAACAGAGATCTAGAGATAGGGACATCAAGGAAGGGGACAGGAATACTGAGTATTTCCATGCAATGACAAACCAAAGGAGGAGGAAAACTACCATCCACTCCTTGAATGGCCCACCGGGGCCAGTCATTGATACTAAGGAAATGCTTGGAATTGCATGTAGCTTCTACAAGGATCTTTTCAAGAAAGAGGAGTGATACGTCTCCAATGTATCTATATTTTTTTATTGTTCCATGCTATATTATATTCTGTTTTGGATGATTAATGGGCTTTATTATACACTTTTATATTATTTGTGGGACTAGCCTATTAACCGGAGGCCCAACCCAAATTGTTGTTTTTTGCCTATTTCAGTGTTTCGCAGAAAAAGAATATCAAACGGAGTCCAAACGGAATGAAACCTTTGGGAACGTGATTTTTGGAACAAACGTGATCCAGAGGACTTGGAGTGGACGTCAAGCAACCAACAAGGAAGCCACGAGGCAGGGGGCGCGCCCTCCACCCTCGTGGGCCCCTCGTAGCTCCACCGACCTACTTCTTCCTCCTATATATACCTACGTACCCCCAAACCATCAATAAAGGAGCCAAAACCCTATTTCCACCACCGCAACCTTCTGTACCCGTGAGATCCCATCTTGGGGCCTTTCCCGTCGCTCCGCCGGAGGGGGCATTGATCACGGAGGGGCTTCTACATCAACACCATAGCCTCTCCGATGATGTGTGAGTAGTTTACCTCAGACCTTCGGGTCCATAGTTATTAGCTAGATGGCTCCTTCTCTCTCTTTGGATCTCAATACAAAGTTCTCCTTGATTCTCTTGGAGATCTATTTGATGTAACTCTTCTTTTGCGGTGTGTTTGTCGAGATCCGATGAATTGTGGCTTTATGATCAAGATTATCTATGAACAATATTTGAATCTTCTCTGAATTCTTTTATGTATGATTGGTTATCTCTGTAAGTCTCTTCGAATTATCAGTTTGGTTTGGCCTACTAGATTGATCTTTCTTGCAATGGGAGAAGTGCTTAGCTTTGGGTTCAATCTTGTGGTGGATCCCAGTGACAGTAGGCGAAACGACACGTATTGTATTATTGCCATCGAGGATAACAAGATGGGGTTTATATCATATTGTATGAGTTTATCCCTCTACATCATGTCATCTTGCTTAAAGCGTTGCTCCGTTCTTATGAACTTAATACTCTAGATGCATGCTGGATAGCGGTCGATGTGTGGAGTAATAGTAGTAGATGCAGGCAGGAGTCGGTCTACTTGTCACGGACGTGATGCCTATATACATGATCATACCTAGATATTCTCATAACTGTGCTCAATTCTATCAATTGCTCGACAGTAATTCGTTTACCCACTGTAATACTTATGCTATCTTAAGAGAAGCCACTAGTGAAACCTATGGCCCCCGGGTCTATTTTCCATCATATTAATCTCCCGTCAACTAGCTATTTCTTTTGCCTTTATTTTGCTTTCTTTACTTTTACTCTTTATCATAAAAATACCAAAAATATTATCTTATCATCTCTATCAGATCTCACTCTCATAGTGACCGTGAAGGGAATGACAACCCCTTTATCGCGTAGGTTGCGAGGTTCTTATTTGTTTGTGTAGGTGCATGGGACTTTAGCGTGGCCTCCTACTGGATTGATACTTTGGTTCTCAAAAACCGAGGGAAATACTTACGCTACTTTACTTCATCACCCTTTCCTCTTCAAGGGAAAACCAACGCAGTGCTCAAGAGGTAGCAAGAAGGATTTCTGGCACCGTTGCCGGGGATTCTACGCACAAGTCAAGACATACCAAGTACCCATCACAAACTCTTATCCCTCGCATTACATTATTTACCATTTGCCTCTCGTTTTCCTCTCCCCCACTTCACCCTTGCCGTTTTATTCGCCCTCTATTTCCCTTCGCCTCCTTTTCGCTTTCTTCTTGTTCGCTCATGTGTTGGATTGCTTGCTTGTCACAATGGCTCTACCTAGATATGGTGATCTTCACCTTAAAAGGTTAGAAGAGATTGAATGCAACATCAGAAGTTTTATGACTTTACAATTTGAGCATAATAATTTCTTTAGAAACGAGCTTAAGGAACAAAAGAGCTTTATGGGATATATGAATAAAGAGCTCGATGATATGTCTAAGGAATTTTATGGTTTGAAATCTCAGATTGCTCATCTCGAAAAATTAATAGCTGAAATCTTGGATAAGCAGGCCACCTTAGTTAATAAGATGGCCGCTAAACCAGAAAATTTTCATGAGAATAAAGATGAAGATCTAAAATTTATTGACGTGTCCCCTATTAAATCTTTGTTTTGCAATATGAATCTTGGTAATGATGGGACTGGAGATGAGTCAACTTTAGTTAGAAGGCGTCCCAAAAATTCGAAATTTTTAAATCTTGATGCAAAATGTGGCAAAAGTGGGATTGAAGAGGTTAAAACTTCATATATCAATGAAACCACTATCTTGGATTTCAAGGAATTTAATTATGATAATTTCTCTTTGATAGACTGTATTTCCTTGTTGCAATCCGTGCTAAATTCTCCTCATGCTTATAGTCAAAATAAAGCTTTTACTAAATATATCGTTGATGCTTTGATGCAATCTTATGAAGAAAAACTTGAGTTGGAAGTTTCTATCCCTAGAAAACTTTATGATGAATGGGAACCTACGATTAAAATTAAAATTAAAGATCATGAAATCTATGCTTTGTGTGATTTGGGTGCTAGTATTTCCACGATTCCAGAAACTTTATGTGATTTGTTAGGTTTCCATGAATTTGATGATTGTTCTCTAAACTTGCACCTTGCGAATTCCACCATTAAGAAACCTATGGGAAGAATTAATGATGTTCTTATTGTTGCAAATAGGAACTATGTGCCCATAGATTTTATTGTTCTTGATATAGATTGCAATCCTTCATGTCCTATTATTCTTGGTAGACCTTTCCTTAGAACGATTGGTGCAATTATTGATATGAAGGAAGGAAATATTAGATTCCAATTTCCGTTAAGGAAAGGTGTCGGTGTCAAAACCGGCGGATCTCGGGTAGGGGGTCCCGAACTGTGCATCTAGGCGGATGGTAACAGGAGACAAGGGACATGATGTTTTTACCCAGGTTCGGGCCCTCTCGATGGAGGTAATACACTACTCCTGCTTGATTAATATTGATGATATGGGTAGTACAAAGTGGATCTACCACGAGATCAGAGAGGCTAAACCCTAGAAGCTAGCCTATGGTATGATTGTTGTTCGTCAAACGGACTAAAACCCTCCGGTTTATATAGACACCGGATAGGGTTAGGGTTACAGAGTCGGTTACAATGGTAGGAGATCTACATATCCAGACGCCAAGCTTGCCTTCCACGCCAAGGAAAGTCCCATCCGGACACGGGACGAAGTCTTCAATCTTGTATCTTCATAGTCCAGGAGTCCGGCCAACGGTGAAAGTTTGGCTATCCGGACACCCCCTAATCGAGGACTCCCTCAGTAGCCCCTGAACCAGGCTTCAATGACGACGAGTCCGGCGCGCATATTGTCTTCGGCATTGCAAGGCGGGTTCCTCCTCCGAATAGTTCATAGAATATTTTGAACACAAGGATAGTGTCCGGCTCTGCAAAACAAGTTCCACATACTACCGTGAGAGAATAACTTTTGCACAGATCTGCTGACGTATTCCGCGGGCGTGACATCACACCACGGCCAGCCTTTATACGAATCGTTTTTACTGTTCCACCTCAAGCATTTAGCGAGGCGGTTTCCTTGGCACGCCTTATCGTAGCGGAGATCATGCCCCTTATTCCGGGATCCTCATCAATACGGGCGTGGGTAACCCAACAGTGTTCGCTGGCATGCCTCCTCCATCGGCGAGTCCCGAACGGTCACGGGGGGGGGGGGGCTCTTGGTATTCAACCTCTTTATAACGAGACCAAGGCCCGCTCCTTTCTTTCAATCTTAATCGAATCCGCCCCTCGCTTCGAGTTCCGACACCCAAAGCTCCAGATTTAGGTGCTTCGGACCTTCGACGATGTCCAGCTCCGACCTGCACGGTCGGTGGATGTCTTCCTCCATTACGGAAGAAGACGTGCTAAAGCTGAGAGACGCCAGGTATCTCACCGGCGAAATTTCGCATAGGCTGCCTGCCCAAGGGCAGGTTATTCCCACTCCCGAGCCTGGTGAGAGCGTGGTATTCGTGTCTCACTTCCTTCGGGGTTTAGGCTTCCCGACGGACCCTTTTGTGAGAGGGATCATGTTTTATTACGGGCTGGAATTCCATGACTTGGATCCGGAGTCCATCCTCCACATCTCGTCGTTCATTGTCGTATGTGAAGCCTTCCTCCGCATTACCCCTCACTACGGATTGTGGCTCAAGACCTTCAAAGTGGAGCCGAAGATGATCAAGGGGCATCGAGGCAGAAAAGTCTTGGAGGGGCTGTTATAAGCAAGAATGCGGACGCCCATGGCCCGAGGGCTCTTTTCAAGAGGAGCTCAATTTATGGCAACAGGAGTGGTTTTATATCACCGCCCTGTGGGCACCAAATGGGCGGCGCCACCTGCTTCCGCTGGTCCTCCATCAAGGGCCGGCGTCATGGGTCAATAAAGGGCTCGACTGGGACCGCCCAAGGACGACCTGTTGCAGGTGGTCAGATTCGAGACCTCCGAGAGAGGGAGATCAATCTGGTCATAGTAGCGCAGGTCATGCTGATTCTTCGCACCCTGCCCTGCAAACATCGCCCCCTCCGCCTGTGGGAGTTTAATCCGGAGGGACCACGAGCTCTCCAACATTTTTTGGGCGTAACGCCCGTGGAGATGTACCAACTATTCTTCGGATCACAAGCAATGTGTCCGGACTTAACCGAGGACGCAGGTCTGAGCTGCAATCGCCCGGATACTCAAGTAAGTAGTCTTGTACCCGGACATGCTATCCGCATATTTATCATACACTTGCCCTTAAAAGAGCTGTCCTTTAAATAGGAGTGGATAGCAAAAGCAAAACTGATCAGGTGTCTGGCCCCCCTCCCTGAGACCACGCCGGATCCTGTATTAACCAAGATGCTAGAGGTTGTGCCTTTTGAAGAAGGCGAAGGGGGAAACAAGGGAACTACTGCCTTCATGAAGGAGGCTATCAAGGAAAGGGGGATCGAGAATCCCTCCCTCCAAGGGGAGAAGAGGACCGCCTCTGAAGATCTGGAGGCCAAGGCCTCGAAGCGGGGGAAGAAAACTTCACCAGAGGGTCCTGCGGCGGGAGATGCCTCGTCCGCACTATTTCCCCAAGGAGATCAGCCCTCCAGCGAGCCGTAAGTAAAGGGGGCCGTTTTTTTTATTAAAAGAGAGACATCCCCGTTTTATTTCTGAAAGTTAACCGAAATTTACCTTGTAGTTCGGATCTCAGCCCTTCACAGCAGAAAGCTCGTCTTGAGGATCTTGATCCGGAGATGATGGAGAGCGAAACGCCTCCGCCTGCCGTACCATCGTGCGAGGCAGGCGACCCTGAGGTGTCGTCGCGGAGGGCTTCTCCGAATCCGACGGGGCCAGAAGGCAGCCGTATGTCCCCTCAAAGCCCTCCGTGCCCGGCCTTCGAAAAAGGCCACCGGACGAGTCCGGCACCAACGGGTGTACGGTCGGAGGAGTCAAGGATCTGCCGGGCGAGCATCTATCTCGTAAGATCACCGTGCGTTAATGGGTACGGTGATTGAAAGGATTTCATCCACGAGAGCGGATTACATGAAGCCGCCGTAAGTTTATCGGCGGGTTTTGAGGTACGCAAAATGATGTACCTTCGATAGTTTTGCATATAAAATGCGCCTGTATAGATAGTAGCCCTCGAGACTTGGTGCGGTGTCAAAATGACGGGCGCACCGAGGATCATAACCCCGTGTATGATATTCTCTCTTCCTATGTAGGTGGCGAAGCGTCCGTGGCTAGCCGGATCGATGAATTTGCCGAATCAAGCGGCAACTTGACGCGCGGATGCGAACATCACGCTTGTTAATAAGAGGCTTGACGAGTCACAAGGTATGCAACTTCTCCGCGGACACCTGGTAAGGGAGCTTGACGCCCATGCCTTACAACACGTATGCTTAATTTAGATGGTGCCGCTGCTATGGAGAACCTTGGTGAAGCTTCGCCCGAGCCAAGGAGCAAGCCGAGAAAAAGTGATGCGGCGGCCTTAAAGGCGTCAAGAGCTAAAAGTCGAACAGGCTGCTCACCGTCAAGCAAGAAAGAAGTGGCCGAGATGGACGTGAAATTGAAGAATGCTATCGACCGCTATGCGAGCTTCTTAAAAAGAAGATCGAGCGAAACAAGAGGACCTGAAAATGCCACCACCGAGGCCAAGGATGCTCGCTCGCAATGATAGCTATGAAGGAGGAGCTACGCTGTCAAGATATTGCGGCCGGAAAGCCCTTTCGCTACGGAGGAAATTCATGAATCCTAAATGCGCTCAATTGAATTTGGCTGTGGGGTGCGGAGGATGCTTATCTGGATTTGGCAGCGAAAGTGCCATGACGACGCGCCGAACACTTCCGAGGTCAAAAGGATCACGAAATGGAAGAGCTTTTTTGGTCGCAGTTCCATAGTCCGGAGCGTCCACTTTCGTTGACCGATCGTTTGGCCAAATGGGCTGAGCTGAATAGGTTGTCCAGACTTGCCATGAAGGCTGTCGTGACTCATTTGTGGCCGAAAAGCCCCAAGCCGAAGAGTTATTTTGGCTTGGTGCAACAGTTCCTTGGTGCGGTGCCGCGACGATGCAATGAAGCGGTCAAGATGCATAGAGGGTGCGCGGATGGCTTTTGCCCGTGTCGAGACATACTGGGCGGAGATGAAGGCCACCGACGTTGCATCCCAAGATTCGGACAGAAGTCGAGTACCTGCCGAGCACTATTTTGAGGAAGTCCTGCAGGGCGCTCGTTTAATAGAGACGCAGTGCTCGAAGGATATTGTGTTTAAATGACATGTATGATATGTGAAAACAATGTTTCAATATAATATAAGAGCTTTTTATATTTGTGCTTTCAAGTATTAAAACACCTCCTGTGCGGCCGTTGATGTATATGTGTATATAACCTGAAAGATGGCAGTCTTCGGCTTCAAATTTCACGCACATAGTGCGGGGGTGCTTGCAAAAAGGCGCATTTTCACACTTAATCCAACGTCTTGGTCCTATAAAGGAGGTGATAGCGTAGCAAACTAGGCAACCGGACTATAATTCTTTATCACTTTCACTTAGCCATAGGAGTTCGATGGTGGGGCTACTATATAGCCCCTAGGGGCACCGTGCTCTCCCGAATTCGGGGCGCGTATGTGCCTAACCAGGAAACGGCCCTTCGTCAATGCGGGGGAATTCTAAACATTCCGCTGGGTCGTCGAGTGGTTGACCAGTCTCACGCTATATCATGACAGTCAGTTTTAGCTTTCTCCACTGAGGTGCTCAACCCAGCTCAACCGGGGCACAATCGCAGTGGTTCTCCCGCCTACCTTAGCCGATATAACGGAACGTAAGGTACCAAAACATGGGAGCCGCAAACCCAACATTTGACCAAAGACATGATTCGGAGCTGATGGATAGAAGGCCTACCTCGAGACGTCGAACACTCCCTAAGGTATTCGGTCTTTTATGAAAACGGGCAGAATAAGGCCCTAAGCCCATGATGTCCAGTGCAGCGCCAAAAAATTCAGTGCGGCCGATGCCAAAACGCCAGCCTCCTCCTCGGTTATAGCAAGAAACCAGGGGATGTGTATCAACAAGAGACAGTAAAAAAGGTTTATGCAGGGTCTTAATCTGAAAAGAATCCTTGCAACGGGTCCCTACTGCATGTCTGCGCCTGTGTCTCCGTTGTGTCGTATCCTGGACGGGTGTAGGACGGTGTTAATCTGTAAAAGAGAAGAACTTAGTTTGAAAAAGAAAAAATATCGTGCGAAAAATGTACTTTATATTAAATAAACAGAGTACGGTTCAAAGAGTGAATAAAATTGAGCTTTATTGTCTCTAGTTGTACATGCGTGCAGCCCTTATGCGGGGTATGCCGCTAGTAGGCGCCGGACTCGTCTAGCCATGTCCGGGTTCGAATGACCTATTCAGTGCTTTGATTAGCGGAGCCGGATTGGTGTGGGGCTGTCAAGGCAGTCTCACGTTCTTCCGTGCTCGAGTAACACTTAATACTCCCTTTTAATGAGATGAGGCCGCGTGGACCGGGCATTTTAAGTGTAAGAGATGCATAATGCGGTATTGCGTTAAAGCGGGCGAAAGCTTCCCGCCCCAGTAGTGCTTGATAGCTACTTTCGGATGGGGCGATGTGGAAGGTTAACTTTTCACGGAGGAAGTTGTCGGATGAGCCGAACACAACTTCTAGCAGTAGGGAGCCCGTACAATGGGCATATAGGCCTGGCATTACCCCTTTGAAGGAGGTGTTTCTATGGCGAATTTTGGTTGGGTCTATCCCCATTTTGCAGATTGTGTCCTGATATAGCAGGTTTAGACTGCTACCTCTGTCCATTAGGACTTGTGTAAATTGGAGTCCGTCGATTATAGGATCTAATATCAAGGCAGTCCATCCTGCGTTCCGGATACTTCTGGAATAGTCCTGATGATCGAAGGTGATTGGTTTTGACAACCATCGTTGGGACTCTGCTGGGATAGACCGTGCGGCACGTGTTTCTATGGGCGCCGCTCTGTTTTTCTCTTTTGTCACTTGAAGTGAATTCACTGTTTTGACTTTTTGTGGGAAATTCTTTTGCTTTCCGGTGCTCTGCTTGTGGGGTTCGTCATCGTCCTCGCTTGGTGTGTCGAGCCCCTTGTGTTCGGCATTGAGTTTGCCGGACTGCTTGAAGACCCAACAATCTCTGTGGGTGTGGTTTGCGTGCTTCCCGAGTACCGTGGATTTGGCATATTTTTCCAAGATTTGTTTAGGTTGGATAGCTCGTCATTGTTGTCCTTGAGGGGTGGTTTTTATGACTCTGCCGGAGCTTCGAATCCGGCGTTGACCGCCGTGCTCTTCGGCTGTTTCCCTTTGTCCGCGCTGGTCCTTGCTGCGTCGTGGTTTTCCATTTCCATCCCCACGACTTTGGATGTACTTTGTCGCTGATCTTGCATCGCGCCAGCCATCTATCATCTCCCGCGCAAATGCGGGTCATGAGGCTTGTTAATGCAGCCATGGTTCTCGGCTTCTCCTGGCCGAGGTGTCTGGCGAGCCATTCGTCTCGGACGTTGTGTTTGAAAGCTGCTAAGGCTTCGTCCGGACAGTCGACTATTTGGTTCTTTTTGGTAAGGAACCTGTTCCAGAATTTGCGGGCTGACTCTCCGGGTTGTTGAGTTATGTGACTTAAATCGTCTGCATCCGGAGGACGGACATAAGTCCCTTGAAAATTTGCCCGAAAGGAATCCTCGAGCTCTTCCCAACTTCCAATGGTATTTTCAGGGAGGCTTTTGAGCCAATGCTGAGCTGGCCCTATGAGCTTGAGGGGTAAGTATTTTATGGCGTGGAGATCATCTCCTCTAGCCATGTGTATGTGGAGGATGTAATCCTCAATCCAGACTCCAGGGTCTGTTGTTCCGTCGTATACCTCTATGTTTACGGGTTTGAATCCCGCTGGGAATTCGTGATCCAGCACCTCATCGGTGAAACACACGGGGTGTGCAGCACCCCTATATTTGGGTGTGTCGTGATGTTCGGATATTTGGCGCGTTGCATTGCTTTGGAGAGCTTGGTTTCTCGGCCCATAGATGGACCTAATTGGGCCATCCTTTTGATGCGAATCCTTATGTGGATCGTGTGTAGGCTTGTGTGTGGCGCCGCTTGCCGCTGTCTGTTTGCCATGTGGTCGTCTATCCGACCGGGCGGCCTCTTTGTTCTTTGATTGCGGGGGCTCTAAGGCCTCCTCATCGAACTCGGGCAGTAATTTGCGCTTCGGGTAGCTCTTTGTTTGGCGATCGTCGCCAGATTTCTCTGTGGTGTTGAGTACTTTGCTCCATCGATTACGAGTGCATCTTCCGCTGTTTTGAGCTTCCGCTTCGCTTTTTCAGTTACGCTGCAGCGATGGCGACGAGCCTTTTGTGGAGGTTCTTCTGCTCCAACAATTTGTCCGGCGTGAGATCGTCCGGACTGTTATCTTTGCCGGGGACGGGTTGTTTATCCAAGTTGTCATGTTCGGAAAGTTGCTCGATAGCATGTTCGTCGTCCACCGGTTCGCCCTGCTCTATGGTTGGGTCTTTGTCGAGGCGGGACTTGGTGCGGCGTTTACGTTGCCGTTTTGACTGCTTTTCGAGGGATTTATCCTTCGTAGTGTCCCGTTGTTCCTCGCCGTCACTTCCTTTAGGTGTATCCACCATGTATACATCGTGGGATGAGGTGGCTGTCCCGTATCCTATAGGTGCTTGTTCATGGTTGTCTCCTACATCGTCGTCCATACCGTCGATGTCTTCGGAGTCGAAATCGAGCACATCGTTTAAGCTTTCGACAGTGGCTACAAAGTGGGCGGTGGGTGGGCGTTGAATTTCTTCGTCGTCCGCATACCAACCTTCCTGACCGTAGTCCGGCCAGGGCTCTCCTGATAAAGAGAGAGACTTTAGTCAATTTAGGATGTCTCCAGAGGGCGAGTGCTGAAAGATGTCCGCGGCAGTGAACTCTATAATCGGCGCCCAATTGGATTCGATTGGCAGGGGCGCGGAGGGTTCGGAGTCCGGCACCTTGGAGTCACGGTCTTCGCAAAGGACAGGGATGGAGTTCGGCTCAATCGCCGTAGAGATCGTAGCCCCCGAGGCGGTGTCCAACCACTCGTCCTCGATCGGCGGAGTCGGCTCCGAACTAAGGGTCGGAGCGGACGCTGGTGCGGCCACCAAGGCACTGTTCGGCGGCAGAGCTAGATCGTGCCAATCGAGACAGTGCGGCGCAATTGGCTGTGGCTCGAACCCGTCAAAGATCAAGTCTCCGTGGATGTCGGTCGTATAGTTCAAACTCCCAAATCTGACCTGATGGCCAGGGGCGTAGCTTTCGATCTGCTCCAGATGGCCAAGTGAATTGGCCCGCAGTGCAAAGCCGCCGAATACGAAGATCTGTCCGGGGAGAAAAGTCTCACCCTGGACCGCGCTGTTGCTGATGATCGAAGGAGCCATCGGGCCTAAGGATGACGACACAGAGGGACTCTCAAGAAAGCACCAATGTCGGTGTCAAAACCGGCGGATCTCGGGTAGGGGGTCCCGAACTGTGCGTCTAGGCGGATGGTAACAGGAGACAAGGGACACGATGTTTTTACCCAGGTTCGGGTCCTCTCGATGGAGGTAATACCCTACTCCTTCTTGATTAAAATTGATGATATGGGTAGTACAAGAGTGGATCTACCACGAGATCAGAGAGGCTAAACCCTAGAAGCTAGCCTATGGTATGATTGTTGTTCGTCCTACAGACTAAAACCCTCCGGTTTATATAGACACCGGATAGGGTTAGGGTTACACAGAGTCGGTTACAATGGTAAGAGATCTACATATCCGTATCGCCAAGCTTGCCTTCCACGCCAAGGAAAGTCCCATCCGGACACGGGACGAAGTCTTCAATCTTGTATCTTCATAGTCCAGGAGTCCGGCCAACGGTGATAGTTCGGCTATCCGGACACCCCCTAATCCAGGACTCGCTCAAAAGGCATGGAACACAATCCTATAAAGAAAATAAAATTACCTTATGAATCTATTATGAGAGCCACTTATGGATTGCCTACCAAAGATGGCAATACCTAGATCTATTTTGCTTTTACGCCTAGCTAGGGGCGTTAAACGATAGCGCCTGTTGGGAGGCAACCCAATTTTATTTTAGTTTTTTTTCTTGTTTCTCCTGTTTAGGAATAAATCTTTGATCTAGCCTCTTTTAGATTTGTTTTTTTGTTTTAATTAGTGTTTGTGCCAAGTTAAACCTATAGGATCTTCTTGGATGATAGTTACTTGATCTTGCTGAAAATTCCAGAAACTTTATGTTCACGAAAACAATTGTTAAAAATCACCAGAACGTGATAAAATATTGATTCAAATTGCAGATTATCAATAAACAAAAAATTTAGGTCTTCCTATTTTGGTAGATTTTCTTGAGTTATATAAGTTTGCGTTAGTTATAGATTAATACAGACTGTTCTGTTTTTGACAGATTCTGTTTTTCGTGTGTTGTTTGCTTATTTTGATGAATCTATGGCTAGTAAAAGAGTTTATAAACCATAGATAAGTTGGAATATAGTAGGTTTAACACAAATATAAATAAATAATGAGTTCAATACAGTAACTTGAAGTGGTGTTTTGTTTTCTTTCGCTAACGGAGCTCACGAGATTTTCTGTTAAGTTTTGTGTTGTGAAGTTTTCAAGTTTTGGGTAAGGATTTGATGGATTATGGAACAAGGAGTGGCAAGAGCCTAAGCTTGGGGATGCCCAAGGCACCCCAAGGTAAATCTAAGGACACCAAAAAGCCAAAGCTTGGGGATGCCCCGGAAGGCATCCCCACTTTCGTCTTCGTCCATCGGTAACTTTACTTGGAGCTATATTTTTATTCGCCACATGATATGTGTTTTGCTTGGAGCGTATTGTATGATTTGAGTCTTTGCTTTTTAGTTTACCACAATCATCCTTTCTGTACATACCTTTTGAGAGAGACACACATGATTCAGAATTTATTAGAATACTCTATGTGATTTACTTATATCTTTTGAGCTATATAGTTTTTGCTCTAGTGCTGCTTCACTTATATCTTTTAGAGCACGGCGGTGGTTTTGTTTTATAGAAACTATTGTTCTCTCGTACTTCACTTATATCATTTTGAGAGTCCTACAAAACAGCATGGTAATTTGCTTAAATTGAGAAATTAGTCCTAATATGATAGGCATCCAAGATTAGTAAAAACGTTCTTATAAGTGCGTTGAATACTAAGATAAGTTTGATGCTTGATGATTGTTTTGAGATATGGAGGTAGTGATATTAAAGTTGTGCTAGTTGAGTAGTTGTGAATTTGAGAAATACTTGCGTTGAAGTTTGCAAGTCCCGTAGCATGCATGTATGGTAAACGTTGTGTAACAAATTTGAAACATGAGGTGTTCTTTGATTGTCCTCCTTATGAGTGGCGGTCCGGGACGAGCGGTAGTCTTTTCCTACCAATCAATCACCCTAGGAGCATGCACGTAGTGCTTGGTTTTTGATGACTTGTAGATTTTTGCAATAAGTATCTGAGTTCTTTATGACTAATGTTGAGTCCATGGATTATACGCATTCTCACCCTTCCATCATCGCTAGCCTCTTGATGCAGTGCATTGCCCTTTCTCACCTTGAGAGTTGGTGCAAACTTCACCGGTGCATCCAAACCCCGTGATACGATACGCTCTAACACACATAAACCTCCTTATATATTCCTCAAAACAGCCACCATACCTACCTATTATGGCATTTCTATAGCCATTCCGGGATATATTGCCTTGCAACTTTCCACCGTTCCGTTTATTATGAAACGTTTCATCATCGCATATTGCCTTGCATGATCATGTAGTTTACATCATATTTGTGGCAAAGCCACCATGCATATTATTTCATACATGTCACTCTTGATTCATTGCCCATCTCGGTACACCGCCGGAGGAATTCATATAGAGTCATACTTTGTTCTATTATCGAGTTGTAATCATTGAGTTGTAAATAAATAGAAGTGTGATGATCATCATTCATAGAGCATTGTCCCAAAAAAAAGAGAAAGGCCAAATAAAAAAAGGAAGTCCCAAAAAAAGAAAAAAAAAGAAGGGACAATGCTACTATCCTCTTTTCCACACTTGTGCTTCAAATTAGCACCATGATCTTTATGATAGAGAGTCTTTTGTTTTGTCACTTTCATATACTAGTGGGAATTTTTCATTATAGAACTTGGCTTGTATATTCCAAAAATGGGCTTCCTCAGATGCCCTAGGTCTTCGTGAGCAAGAAAGTTGGATGCACACCCACTTAGTTTCTTTTGTTGAGCTTTCATACATTTATAGCTCTAGTGCATCTGTTGCATGGCAATCCGTACTCCTTGCATGGACATCAATCGATGGGCATCTCCTAGCCCATTGATTAGCCGCGTCAATGTGAGACTTTCTCCGTTTTTATCTTCTCCACATAACCCCCATCATCATATTCTATTCCACTCATAGTGCTATATCCATGGCTCACGCTCATATATTGCGTGAAAGTTGAAAACAGTTTGAGATTACTAAAGTATGAAACAATTGCTTGGCTTGTCATCGGGGTTGTGCATGATGAGAGCATTCTTGTGTGACGAAAATGAAGCATGACCAAACTATATGATTTTGTAGGGATGAACTTTCTTTGGCCATGTTATTTTGAGAAGACATAATTGCTTAGTTAGTATGCTTGAAGTATTATTACTTTTATGTCAATACTAAACTTTTATCTTGAATCTTTCGGATCTGAATATTCATACCACAAATAAGAGAATTACATTGAAAACTATGCCAAGTAGCATTCCACATCAAAAATTCTGTTTTTATCATTTACCTACTCGAGGACGAGCAGGAATTATGCTTGGGGATGCTTGATACGTCTCCAACGTATCTATAATTTTTTATTGTTCCATGCTATATTATATTCTGTTTGGATGATTAATAGGCTTTATTATACACTTTTATATTATTTTTGGGACTAACCTATTAACCGGAGGCCCAGCCCAAATTGCTGCTTTTTTTTGCATATTTCAGTGTTTCGCAGAAAAAGAATATCAAATGGAGTCCAAACGGAATGAAACCTTCGGGAACGTGATTTTCGGAACAAACGTGATCCAGAGGACTTGGAGTGGACATCAAGCAACCAACAAGGAAGCCACGAGGCAGGGGGCGCGCCCTCCACCCTCGTGGGCCCCTCGTAGCTCCACCGACCTACTTCTTCCTCCTATATATACCTCGCATTCCCCAAACCATCAGCAGAGGAGCCAAAACCCTATTTCCACCGCCGCAACCTTCTGTACCCATGAGATCCCATCTTGGGGCCTTTTCCGGCGCTCCACCGGAGGGCACATTGATCACAGAGGGCTTCTACATCGACACCATAGCCTCTCCGATGATGTGTGAGTAGTTTACTCAGAACTTCGGATCCATAGTTATTAGCTGGATGGCTTCTTCTCTCTCTTTGGATCTCAATACAAAGTTCTCCTTGATTCTCTTGGAGATCTATTTGATGTAACTCTTCTTTTGCGGTGTGTTTGTCGAGGTCCGATGAATTGTGGGTTTATGATCAAGATTATCTATGAACAATATTTGAATCTTCTCTGAATTCTTTTATGTATGACTGGTTATATTTGCAAGCCTCTTTGAATTATCAGTTTGGTTTGGCCTACTAGATTGATCTTTCTTGCAATGGGAGAAGTGCTTAGCTTTGGGTTCAATCTTGCGGTGCTGAATCCCAGTGACAGTAGGGGAAACGACACGTATTGTATTGTTGCCATCGAGGATAAAAGATGGGTTTTATATCATATTGCATGAGTTTATCCCTCTACATCATGTCATCTTGCTTAAAGCGTTGCTCCGTTCTTATGAACTTAATACTCTAGATGCATGCTGGATAGCGGTCGATGTGTGGAGTAATAGTAGTAGATGCAGGCAGAGTCGGTCTACACCGTCACGGACGTGATGCCTATATACATGATCATACCTAGATATTCTCATAACTATGCTCAATTCTATCAATTGCTCGACAGTAATTCGTTTACCCACCGTAATACTTATGCTATCTTGAGAGAAGCCACTAGTGAAACCTATGGCCCCTGGGTCTATTTTCCATCATATTAATCTCTCGTCAACTAGATATTTCTTTTACCGTTTATTTTGCTTTCTTTACTTTTACTCTTTATCATAAAAATACCAAAAATATTATCTTATCATCTCTATCAGATCTCACTCTCGTAGTGACCGTGAAGGGAATGACAACCCCTTTATCGCGTTGGTTGCGAGGTTCTTATTTGTTTGTGTAGGTGCGTGGGACTTGAGCGTGGTCTCCTACTGGATTGATACCTTGGTTCTCAAAACTGAGGGAAATACTTACGCTACTTTACTGCATCACCCTTTCCTCTTCAAGGGAAAACCAACGCAGTGCTCAAGAGGTAGCAAGAAGGATTTCTGGCGCCGTTGCTGGGGTGTCTACGCACAAGTCAAGACATACCAAGTACCCATCACAAACTCTTATCCCTCGCATTACATTATTTGCCATTTTCCTCGTTTTCCTCTCCCCCACTTCACCCTTGCTATTTTATTCGACCTCTATTTCCCTTCGCCTCTTTTTCGCTTGCTTCTTGTTTGCTCATGTGTTGGATTGCTTGCTTGTCATGATGGCTCTAACTAGATTTGGTGATCTTCACCTTAAAAGGTTAGAAGAGATTGAAAGCAACGCCAAAAGTTTTATGACTTTACAATTTGAGCATAATAATTTCTTTAGAAATGAGCTTAAGGAACAAAAAAGCTTTATGGGATATATGAATAAAGAGCTCGATGATATGTCTAAGGAATTTTATGGTTTGAAATCTCCGATTGCTCATCTCTAAAAATTAATAGCTGAAATCTCGGATAAGCAGGCCACCTTAGTTAATAAGATGGCCGCTAAACCACAAAACTTTCATGAGAATAAAGATGAAGATATAAAAGTTATTGATGTGTCCCCTATTAAATCTTTGTTTTGCAATATGAATCTTGATAATGATGGGACTGGAGATGAGTCAACTTTTGTTAGAAGGCGTCCCAAAAATTCGGAGTTTTTAGATCTTGTTGCAAAATCTGGCAAAAGTGGGATTGAAGAGGTTAAACTTTTGATATCAATGAACCCACTATCTTGGATTTCAAGGAATTTAATTATGATAATTGCTCTTTGATAGATTGTATTTCCTTGTTTCAATCCGTGCTAAATTCTCCTCATGCTTATAGTCAAAATAAAGCTTTTAGTAAGCATATCGTTGATGCTTTGATGCAATCTTATGAAGAAAAACTTGAGTTGGAAGTTTCTATCCCTAGAAAAATTTATGATGAACGGGAACCTAAAATTAAAATTAAAATTAAAGATCATGAAATCTATGCTTTGTGTGATTTGGGTGCTAGTGTTTCCACGATTCCAAGAACTTTATGTGATTTGTTAAGTTTCCATGAATTTGATGATTGTTCTCTGAACTTGCACCTTGTGAATTCCACCATTAAGAAACCTATGGGAAGAATTAATGATGTTATTATTGTTGCAAATAGGAACTATGTGCCGTAGATTTTATTGTTCTTGATATAGACTGCAATCCTTCATGTCCTATTATTCTTGGTAGACCTTTCCTTAGAACGATTGGTGCAATTATTGATATGAAGGAAGGAAATATTGGATTCTAATTTCCGTTAAGGAAAGGCATGGGACACATTCCTAGAAATAAAATAAGATTACCTTATGAATCTATTATGAGAGCCACTTATGGATTGCCTACCAAAGATGGCAATACTTAGATCTATCCTTGCTTTTACGCCTAGCTAGGGGCGTTAAACGATAGCGCTTGTTGGGAGGCAACCCAATTTTATTTTATTTTTTTTATTTTTGCTCCTGTTTAGGAAGAAATTTGATCTAGCCTCTGTTAGATTTGTTTTTTTTTGTTTTAATTATTGTTTGTGCCAAGTTAAACCTGTAGGATCTTCTTGGATGATAGTTACTTGATCTTGCTGAAAATTCCAGAAACTTTACGTTCATGAAAACAATTGTTAAAAATCACCAGAACGTGATAAAATATTGATTCCAATTGCAGAAGATCAAGAAACAAAATTTTTAGGTCTTCTTATTTTGGTAGATTTTTCTGAGTTCCAGAAGTTTGCGTTAGTTACAGATTACTACAGACCGTTCTGTTTTTGACAGATTCTGTTTTTCGTGTGTTGTTTGCTTATTTTGATGAATCTATGGCTAGTAAAAGAGTTTATAAACCGTAGATAAGTTGGAATATAGTAGGTTTAACACAAATATAAATAAATAATGAGTTCAATACAGTAACTTGAAGTGGTGTTTTGTTTTCTTTCGCTAACGGAGCTCACGAGATTTTCTGTTAAGTTTTGTGTTGTGAAGTTTTCAAGTTTTGGGTAAGGATTTGATGGATTATGGAACAAGGAGTGGCAAGAGCCTAAGCTTGGGGATGCCCAAGGCACCCCAAGGTAAATCTAAGGACACCAAAAAGCCAAAGCTTGGGGATGCCCCGGAAGGCATCCCCACTTTCGTCTTCGTCCATCGGTAACTTTACTTGGAGCTATATTTTTATTCGCCACATGATATGTGTTTTGCTTGGAGCGTCTTGTATGATTTGAGTCTTTGCTTTTTAGTTTACCACAATCATCCTTTCTGTACATACCTTTTGAGGGAGACACACATGATTCAGAATTTATTAGAATACTCTATGTGATTTACTTATATCTTTTGAGCTATATAGTTTTTGCTCTAGTGCTGCTTCACTTATATCTTTTAGAGCACGGCGGTGGTTTTGTTTTATAGAAACTATTGTTCTCTCATACTTCACTTATATCATTTTGAGAGTCCTACAAAACAGCATGGTAATTTGCTTAAATTGAGAAATTAGTCCTAATATGATAGGCATCCAAGATTAGTAAAAACGTTCTTATAAGTGCGTTGAATACTAAGATAAGTTTGATGCTTGATGATTGTTTTGAGATATGGAGGTAGTGATATTAAAGTTGTGCTAGTTGAGTAGTTGTGAATTTGAGAAATACTTGTGTTGAAGTTTGCAAGTCCCGTAGGATGCACGTATGGTAAACGTTGTTTAACAAATTCGAAACATGAGGTGTTCTTGGATTGTCCTCCTTATGAGTGGCGATCGGGGACGAGCGATGGTCTTTTCCTACCAATCTTTCCCCCTAGGAGCATGCGCGTAGTGCTTGGTTTTGATGACTTGTAGATTTTTGCAATAAGTATGTGAGTTCTTTATGACTAATGTTGAGTCCATGGATTATACGCACTCTCACCCTTCCATCATTGCTAGCCTCTTCGGTACCGTGCATTGCCCTTTGTCACCTTGAGAGTTGGTGCAAACTTCGCCGGTGCATCCAAACCCCGTGATACGATACGCTTTATCACACATAAACCTCCTTATATCTTCCTCAAAACAGCCACCATACCTACCTGTTATGGCATTTCCATAGCCATTCCAAGATATATTGCCATGCAACTTTCCACCGTTCCGTTTATTATGACATGTTTCATCATCGTCATATTGCCTTGCATGATCATGTAGTTTACATTGTATTTGTGGCAAAGCCGCCATGCATATTATTTCATATATGTCACTCTTGATTCATTGCCCATCGCGGTACAACGCCGGAGGCATTCATATAGAGTCATACTTTGTTCTAGTATCGAGTTGTAATCATTGAGTTGTAAATAAATAGAAGTGTCATGATCATCAATCATAGAGCATTGTCCCAAAAAAAGAGAAGAGAAAGGCCAAATAAAAAAAGGAAGGACCAAAAAAAAAGGTACAATGCTACTATCCTCTTTTCCACACTTGTGCTTCAAAGTAGCACCATGAACTTTATGATAGAGAATCTTTCGTTTTGTCATTTTCATATACTAGTGGGAATTTTTCATTATAGAACTTGGCTTGTATATTCCAACAATGGGCTTCCTCAAATGCCCTAGGTATTCGTGAGCAAGAAAGTTGGATGCACACCCACTTAGTTTCTTTTGTTGAGCTTTCATACATTTATAGCTCTATTGCATCCGTTGCATGGCAATCCCTACTCCTTGCATTGACATCAATCGATGGGCATCTCCCTAGCCCATTGATTAGCCGCGTCAATGTGAGACTTTCTCCTTTTTTGTCTTCTCCACATAACCCCCATCATCATATTCTATTCCACCCATAGTGCTATATCCATGGCTCACGCTCATATATTGCGTGAAAGTTGAAAACAGTTTGAGATTACTAAAGTATGAAACAATTGCTTGGCTTGTCATCGGGTTGTGCATGATGAGAGCATTCTTGTGTGACGAAAATGAAGCATGACCAAACTATATGATTTTGTAGGGATGAACTTTCTTTGGCCATGTTATTTTGAGAAGACATAATTGCTTAGTTAGTATGCTTGAAGTATCATTACTTTTATGTCAATACTAAACTTTTATCTTGAATCTTTCGGATCTGAATATTCATACCACAAATAAGAGAATTACATTGAAAACTATGCCAAGTAGCATTCCACATCAAAAATTCTGTTTTTATCATTTACCTACTCGAGACGAGCAGGAATTAAGCTTGGGGATGCTTGATACGTCTCCAACGTATCTATAATTTTTTATTGTTCCATGCTATATTATATTATGTTTGGATGATTAATGGGCTTTATTATACACTTTTATATTATTTTTGGGACTAACCTATTAACCGGAGGCCCAGCCCAAATTGCTGCGTTTTTGCCTATTTCACTGTTTCGCAGAAAAAGAATATCAAACGGAGTCCAAACGGAATGAAACCTTCGGGAACGTGATTTTCGGAACAAACGTGATCCAGAGGACTTGGAGTGGACGTCAAGCAACCAACAAGGAAGCCACGAGGCAGGGGGCGCGCCCTCCACCCTCGTGGGGCCCTCGTAGCTCCACCGACCTACTTCTTCCTCCTATATATACCTACGTACCCCAAACCATCAGCAGAGGAGCCAAAACCCTATTTCCACAGTCGCAACCTTCTGTACCCGTGAGATCCCATCTTGGGGCCTTTTCTGGCGCTCCACCAGAGGGTGCATTGATCATGGAGGGCTTCTACATCAACACCATAGCCTCTCCGATGATGTGTGAGTAGTTTACCTTAGACCTTCGGGTCCATAGTTATTAGCTAGATGGCTTCTTCTCTCTCTTTGGATCTCAATACAAAGTTCTCCTTGATTCTCTTGGAGATCTATTTGATGTAACTCTTCTTTTTGCGGTGTGTTTGTCGAGATCCGATGAATTGTGGGTTTATGATCAAGATTATCTATGAACAATATTTGAATCTTCTCTGAATTCTTTTATGTATGATTGGTTATCTTTGCAAGTCTCTTAGAATTATCAGTTTGGTTTGGCCTACTAGATTGATCTTTCTTGCAATGGGAGAAGTGCTTAGCTTTGGGTTCAATCTTGCGGTGCTCGATCCCAGTGACACTAGGGGAAACGACACGTATTGTAATGTTGCCATCGAGGATAAAAATATGGGGTTTATATCATATTTCATGAGTTTATCCCTCTACATCATGTCATCTTGCTTAAAGCGTTGCTCCGTTCTTATGAACTTAATACTCTAGATGCATGCTGGATAGCGGTCGATGTGTGGAGTAACTGTAGTAGATGCAGGCAGGAGTCGGTCTACTTGTCACGGACGTGATGCCTATATACATGATAATACCTAGATATTCTCATAACTATGCTCAGTTCTATCAATTGCTCGACAGTAATTTGTTTACCCACCGTAATACTTATGCTATCTTGAGAGAATCCACTAGTGAAACCTATGGCCCCCGGGTCTATTTTCCATCATATTAATCTCCCGTCAACGAGATATTTCTTTTACCGTTTATTTTGCTTTCTTTACTTTTACTCTTTATCATAAAAATACCAAAAATATTATCTTATCATCTCTATCAGATCTCACTCTCGTAGTGACCGTGAAGGGATTGACAACCCCTTTATCGCGTTGGTTGCGAGGTTCTTATTTGTTTGTGTAGGTGCGTGAGACTTGAGTGTGGTATCCTACTAGGTTGATACCTTGGTTCCAAAAAACTGAGGGAAATACTTACGCTACTTTACTGCATCACCTTTTCCTCTTCAAGGTAAAACCAACGAAGTGCTCAGAGGTAGCAAGGAGAGGAGTGGATACCAGTTGGATCCATCCTTCTTCTCTGATGAAGATAGAGTTAATACTGCTGAAAATGAAGCCCTTGAGGCCCCTTTCTCGGAGGAGGAAATTAAAAGGGCTATCTTTGAATCATACTCTGATGGTGCCCCTGGCCCAGATGGTATTCCCTTCTTCTTTTACCAGCATTTCTAGGAGCTGATCGAAAAAGACCTGATAGCCATGTTTGAAGTTTTCCATCAAGGGGAACTGGCTATCCATAGGCTCGATTTTGCTATGCTGACATTGATCCCAAAAGAGGTTGATGCTTCTAGCATGAAAAAATTTAGGCCCATTAGTTTGCTTAACTGTAGCTTTAAGATCTTCACTAAGGTCCTCACTAATAGACTAGCTGGGTTCTGCAAAGGATCATAGCAAGTAACCAATCTGCCTTCCTAAAAGGCAGATATATCTTATAAAGTGTAGTTACTGCTCATGAAATCCTGCACTCCATCCACTCTACCAAGAGACAGGGCCTAGTACTTAAATTAGACTATGAGAAGGCCTTTGATAAAGTAGATTTGGAATTCCTTGAATAACTACTAAGGAAAAGAGGCTTTGGGGAAAAATGGACCCATTGGATCCTGCAAATCACTAGAGGAGGTTCAGTGGGTGTGAAGTTGAACAACACTGAGAGTGATTTTTTCTCACTGGAAAAGGATTGAGGCAGAGGTACTGTCGGTGTCAAAACAGGCGGATCTCGGGTAGGGGGTCCCGAACTGTGCGTCTAGGCGGATGGTAACAGGAGACAAGGAACACGATGTTTTTACCCAGGTTCGGGCCCTCTCGATGGAGGTAATACCCTACTCCTGCTTGATTAAAATTGATGATATGGGTAGTACAAGAGTGGATCTACCACGAGATCAGAGAGGCTAAACCCTAGAAGCTAGCCTATGGTATGATTGTTGTTCGTCCTACGGACTAAAACCCTTCGGTTTATATAGACACCGGATAGGGTTAGGGTTACCAGTCGGTTACAATGGTAGGAGATCTACATATCCGTATCGCCAAGCTTGCCTTCCACGCCAAGGAAAGTCCCATCCGGACACGGACGAAGTCTTCAATCTTGTATCTTCATAGTCCAGAGTCCGCCAATGGTGATAGTTCGACTATCCGGACACCCCTAATCCAGACTCCTCAGTAGCCCCTGAACCAGGCTTCAATGACGATGAGTCCGGCGCGCATATTGTCTTCGGCATTGCAAGGCGGGTTCCTCCTCCGAATACTTCAGAAGATTTTGAACACAAGGATAGTGTCCGGCTCTGCAAAACAAGTTCCACATACTACCGTAGAGAGAATAACTTTTGCACAGATCTGCTGACGTATTCCGCGGCGTGACATCACACCACGGTCAGGCCTTTATACGAATCATTTTTACTATTCCACCTCAACGCGTTTAGCGAGGCGGTTTCCTTGGCACGTCTTATCAGAGTGGAGATCGTGCCCTTATTCCGGGATTCTCATTAATACGGACGTGGGTAACCCAACCGCGCCATTGATTACGGCGCTTGGGAGATAAGCGAGTTTTACCAGGCTGGCGGGGGACGCATAGCTTCGTCCGTCCATATAAGGGGATAAGGATCCACCTTTTCACCTATGCCTTCTTCCTCCTTTGCCCATCCATTTCTGCGCACTCGAGCTCCAGCGCCCAAGTCCGCACATCCCACCTCAACCTTCTCTAACTATGTGCGGAGCGGGAGGGAAGTGGATGGCCTCCTCCGTCACGGAGGGGCACATCAAAAAGCTGCAGAAGGCCGGATACTTGTCCAGCGACATCGCGCACTGGCTACCCGATGAGGAGCAGCTCATTCCCACCCCCAGGCCCCATGAGAGGGTGGTGTTCCTCACCCACTTCCTCCGCGGACTAGGTTTTCCACTTCACCCATTTGTCCGGGGGCTCATGTTCTACTACGGTCTGGATTTCCATGATCTGGCCCCGAACTTCATCCTCAACGTCTCGGCGTTTATCGTCGTGTGCGAGGCCTTCCTCTGCATCCAGCCCCACTTGACTTATGGTGAAGATCTTCAATGTCAAGCCGATGGTAGTGGGCGGCCGCCAAGCCGGAGTCTTGGAGGCGCCATGGTTGGCAAGATGGCCAAAGTCCCATGGCTCGAGGCTCCTTTATGGAGACCATAAAGGGGTGGCAATCGGGGTGGTTCTACATCACCGAGCCGCTGACTCTCAATGGGCGGCGGCCCCAATTCGATCTGGCTTCCCCACACGGCTCACATCATGGAAAGAGACGGGCCTGACGTGGGGGATTCAAACGAGCTGTCCGGACTCCAAACCTGCGTCCGAAACCTGGTGGACAAGAATCTCAGGCTTGTCAACGTAATCCAGGTGATGCTCATCCGCCGGATTCTCCCATGCCAACAACAGCCTTCAAATTGTGGGAGTTCCATCCGGCACAGCACCCAACTCTGAAAAGGCTCTTCGACACTACGTACGAAGACGCCTGGAAGGTGTTGTTCAAGGGCGCCGAGGCTCCCACATCCGCTACCGAAGATCGCGGAATCAGCTCGTAGCGTCAAGCCAGCGAGGTAAGTTATTTTACCCTTTATGGGACTCTTGTTTTTCATAGATTGACTCTATGTGGGATCTAAAACTCCCTAACCTTTGACAGGACTGGCTGAAGACGTCCGGATGCATTAACCGTCCAGCCCCTTTGCGGAAGACCTAGCGACGCCCGATTGGCGGAGCTGCTAGCTCCGGCACCTCACGCTGCGTGCGGAGAAGAAGGCCACGGGACTCGAAGGAGTGCCCGACGCCAGTGTTGTCGGACTCATCGTCCGACGACTCGAGGTGGAATCCTCCTCGAGGATGAGGAGGAGGAGAAGAAGCCTCTCCCAGTGAAGGAGAGAAGAAAAGGAAGGCCGCCCCGACTGGGGAGACCGGAGGGTCCAAGAAAGGAAGGAACCTTCCTCCAGACTTCTCCACCAATGCCGACAACGACGAGGAGGAGTGGCCACCAAGGGCCAAGCCCCTAGCGAGATCGTAAGTGTCCGGACTCCGGAATAGTTCATGACTTTTTATTTGTCGCATAGTGTCTTCTAATGCCGAACATGACCATGTGGCCCGCCCAAGGACGAGCTTGCCGCTTCGTCGAGCGGCTCCCTGGGCTCGTCGGATGTGAATAGCACTTCACTTCCGACCGCCTCCTCTCCTCGTGTCGCCGACGACACCGCGGTGGAGTCCCAAAAGGGGCCCAGCCAGAGGTGGTGGTCCCGAGGCGCCAAGAAGGCGACCCCCGAACTCCGGGCGCGAAGGGGCGAGACCCGAGGGCTCTAAGTCCGCCTCAGGCCGGACTCAGACCGAACCTTCAAGTGGTTACGAAGTCCGACAAGCGCCCCTTCGTGAAGAAGGGCGAGACTCTGACGCTGGTGACCTTCGCCCATCCGGAGGCACCGGATAGCTTGCTGGAGGCGCTTAACGGCGCCTCCATCGACGAGGAGTACCGCCTTTGTTATGAGTGTGGTGATCGAGAAGTTCAGTCCGCCAAGAGCGGGCTGATCAAGCATGTTCCAGCCTTCTAACGAGCTTTGTGGTAAGTTTAGAATATGTAAAAAATATTACCGCATAGACAGTAGCCCTCGATGCTTAGTTCGTGTTCGGAAAGAAAAGCCGGATCGAGGATCTAAAGAGATATACGTGAGAGTCTAACATAAGTATGTCAATATGGGAATGCAGGCTACGCTGCTGACCTCTGCCCACCGATGCTGGAGGTCAATGCATTGAAGCACAGCATCGAGCGGTCCGAGAATGAGCTCGGCCTTGCCAAGAAGCAGCTCGAGGACAAGGAAGGTAAGTAATACCTTATTAAGGAAATACCTTATAGAAAGTATTTGGTTGCAAAAATGACAGGAGTAACGTGGGTATTGTAGGGGCCACGAACGAGGTGGCGACCCTGAAGGAAGCGGTGTCCGCGGCTGAAAGCAAAGCGGTCGCGGAGCGCACTGAGCGAGAGAAGCAGAAGGCGCGAGTGGCGGAGGTGAGGCAAGAGCTCCAGCCTCTCGTGGAAAAACACGAGAGTTTGGAGCGTGACTCGAAGACTCGAGAGTCCGAGCTCGCCTCGGCTCTTGAGTGTGCCAAAGCCGCTAAGGCCGAAGCCCAAAAAGCCCTCCAAGAAATTGAAGCATTAAAGAAGATAGAGGTGGGTAAGGCATTCTTTATGCAAAGCAAGCATGTGAAAGTGAATTATCTGTTACTTACCCGGATCTGGAGCTCTCCAGGAGCATTCGTAGATCTGCCCCGTAGTGTGTCCGATCTTTGCCGTGTTACTGGCGCCAAGGAGGGGAGCTCGACGGAAAAGGTGTTCTGGTCTCGATATCTTTGAGGCCGGACATCCGGTGCCCCTGAGCGACCAGCTGAAGCAGCTGGTCGAGCTCCACAAGGTCACCGAACAGGCCATGAAGGGCCTCATAGTTTGGCTGTGGCCTTTGGAAGCCATGCCTGGGAGCTACTTTGGGCTAGTGCGGTGGCTAGTGGATGCCTGTCCATGGATTGAAGTCATCAAGCGCTCCGTCTGCATTGAAGGTGCCCGTCGGGCCCTTGCCCGTGCTAAAGTGCACTGGGGCAAGCTGGATGCGGAGAAGCTTGTGGCGGACGGGCCACCGAAGGGCAATGAGCATCGCAAGCCCGAAATGTACTATGAGGGCGTCATGAAGGGTGCCCACCTTATAGCGGGTGAATGCTCCAAAGATGTAATTTTTGAATAGACTCGCATTTGTTATCCTGTACGCTGAAAACTTGTTCATATGCGCTAAGCAACGCTTGTGAATTTAAAATATTACCTTATGTGCGGCCTTTTATCAAATTTGAGAGATGGCAAGTCATTGGCTTCAGCCCCCATGCCACGAGTGCTGGGGTGTTCGGGATAAACTTGAGCGCTCTTGCTCCCATTCTTGGGGCCTTTGAGGGAGGCACTCAATGCAACGAACAAGGCAACCAGACTTATAGTGCTTGAACACTCTCACTTAGCCATAGAATTCTAAAATTTTAAATTTCGGCGAAGCCCCTAGTATTCGGAAGACCGAGTTCGGGGCGCTATCCACGCCTTTGGCCGGACAATGCCAACTCCTCGCTCTAAGCGGCATAAGTCTTTAGGGACCCGAAAAAACCTTTCGAACAGCGACCGGCTCTCGCCCTATCATGACGGTCAGTTTTAGCTTTCTCCACTGAGGTGCTCAACCCAGCTCAAACGGGGCACAATCGCAGTGGTTCTCCCAGCGCTACCTTAGCCGATATAACAGAACGTAAGATACCAAAACATGGGAGCCGGGCAAACCCAACTATTGACCCAAGACATGATTCGGAGCCGATTCATATAATGCTATAAGTTCGGGGTGCCGCACTTGTGAAAGTGTTCGGACTTATCACACCATATTCTTGGGGTATTTAAGCCCCTGGTGTATTGGTCGTACCAAAGTGTACGGGTGCAACATGTCCTGAATGAACATATATATAAAGAAAGAAAGAAATGCAATAATAGGCAAAAGCTATGTATTGTTTATTCAAAAAGGTACTGCAATGAAAGCAGAACGATACAAATAGTGCGATAAGCAAGGGATTGGACTATTTAACATGTCCCCCTCCAGGGATAAGCTGCAGGATGGTATGTAAAACAGGTATAATGCTCGTAGTAGAGACCACCTGGACACTCGACGTAGCTTTCTGCTTCCCTGGCTGTTGCATCGTAGGTTCGGCAATTCTAGAGCCGACAGGCTTACGGAAAACGGAGTCCTGAAAGTAAGAGAAAAAAGAAAAAGAATGACACAATCGGAGCCCACAGTGCGGTTGAGCCGCATTGCAGGCGTCTTAGTGGTCGTGCCCTCCCCTTATGCCCATGGTATCTCCAGAGCGTAATTATGTACGCGTAGTAATCGGGCTTTGCAATTTCGCGAGGGCTGGGGTTGGGGCGGATTGCTACGCGTGCTTGGATCGTGCCAGGCGGTCTTGTTGTAGGTTACTCCGGGCGCGCTTGACAGTGTCCGGACGTTTAGTGGCCGGACTCGAGAATTGCTGTGAGAGGCTGCTTTGCACCTCCGCCGTGAGGGCCGCCGTGTGCTCCTCCGTTCGGAGAGAGCGTTCGGTGTTTCCATTGACCGTGATTACTCCTTGAGGGCCTGGCATCTTGAGCTTGAGGTATGCATAGTGCGGCACCGCGTTGAACTTTGCAAATGCGGTTCGTCCAAGCGATCGCGTGATAGCCATCATGAACCGGACTATGTCGAAGATTAATTCCTCGCTTCGGAAGTTATCTGGGGATCTGAAGACCACTTTGAGTGTGACTGAGCCTGTACAGTTGGCCTCTACACCTGGTATGACGCCTTTAAAGGTCGTCTTTGTGGGTTTAATCCTTGAGGGTTCTATGCCCATTTTGCGCCTTTGTATCCTCGATAGAGCAGGTTCAGTTGCTCTTTGTTGAGGAACGCAGTAATTTCAAAAATTTCCTCACGATCACGCAAGACCATGGTGATGGCATAGCAACGAGAGGGAGAGTGTTGTCTACGTACCCTCGTGAGACCGTGGCGGAAGCGATCACAACGTAGAGGAAGTAGTCGTACTTTTCTCCTCGCGATCCTGCCGATCCCAAGCGCCGTTACTCCGGCACCTCCGAGTCGATGATGACGTAGAGGAAGTAGTCGTCGTTCTCCTCACGATCCAGCCGATCATAGCGCCCGTTACTCCGGCGCCTCCGAGTTCTTGGCACACGTTCAGCTCGATGGCGCTCCACGGGCTTCGATCCAGCAAAGCTCCGGGAGGAGTTCCGTCGACCTGACGGCGTGGTGGCGATCTTGATGTTTCACCGTCGCGAGGCTTCGCCTAAGCACCGCTTCTGATATGACCGAGGTGGAATATGGTGGAGGGGCACCGCACACGGCTGAGAACGATCTCAAGGATCAACTTGTGTGTCTATGGGGTGCCCCCTGCCCCGTATATAAAGGAGCAAGGGAGGGAGGAGGCCGGCCCTATGTTTGGCGCTGCCAAGGGGAGTCCTACTCCCACCGGGAGTAGGATTCCCCTTTCCTAGTCCAACTAGGAATCCTTCCATGTAGGGGAGGAAGGGAGAAGGAAGTGGAGGAGTAGGAAGGTGGCGGCCCCTTTCCCTAGTCCAATTCGGACTAGAGGGAGGGGGCGCAGCAGCCTTTTCCTCTTCCCACTAAAGCCCATCAAGGCCCATTACTTCTCCCGTAACTACCCGGTACTCGAAAAATACCGAATCATTCGAACCTTTCCGAACTCCGAATATAGTCGTCCAATATATCGATCTTTACGTCTCGACCATTTCGAGACTCCTCGTCATGTCCCCGATCTCATCCGGGACTCCGAACTCCTTCGGTACATCAAAACTCATAAACCCATAATATAAGCATCATCGAAACCTTAAGCGTGCGGACCCTACGGTTCGAGAACTATGTAGACATGACCTAGAACTATTCTCGGTCAATAACCAATAGCGGGACCTGGATGCCCATATTGGCTCCTACATATTCTACGAAGATCTTTATCGGTCAGACCGCATAACAACATCGTTGTTCCTTTTGTCATCGGTATGTTACTTGCCGAGATTCGATCGTCGGTATCCAATACCTAGTTCAATCTCGTTACCGGCAAGTCTCTTTACTCGTTCCGTAATACATCATCTCACAACTAACTCATTAGTTGCAATGCTTGCAAGGCTTATGTGATGTGTATTACCGAGAAGGCCCAGAGATACCTCTCCGACAATCGGAGTGACAAAACCTAATCTCGAATACGCCAACCCAACAAGTACCTTTGGAGACACCTGTAATACTCCTTTATAATCACCCGATTACGTTGTGACGTTTGGTAGTACCCAAAGTGTTCCTCCGGTAAACGGGAGTTGCATAATCTCATAGTTATAGGAACATGTATAAGTCATGAAGAAAGCAATAGCAACATACTAATCGATCAAGTGCTAGGCTAACGGAATGGGTCATGTCAATCAGATCATTCTCCTAATGATGTGATCCCGTCAATCAAATGACAACTCATGTCTATGGTTAGGAAACATAACCATCTTCGATTAACGAGCTAGTCAAGTAGAGGCATACTAGTGACACTCTGTTTGTCTATGTATTCACACATGTATTATGTTTCCGGTTAATACAATTCTAGCATGAATAATAAACATTTATCATGAAATAAGGAAATAAATAATAACTTTATTATTGCCTCTAGGGCATATTTCCTTGAGTCTCCCACTTGCACTAGAGTCAATAATCTAGATCACATCACCATGTGATTAACATCGATAGTTCACATCATCATGTGATTAACACCCATAGTTCACATCGCCATGTGACCAACACCCAAAGGGTTTACTAGATTCAGTAATCTAGTTCACATCGCTGTGTGATTAACACCCAAAGAGTACTAAGGGATGATCATGTTTTGCTCGTGAGAGAAGCTTAGTCAACGGGTCTGGCTCATATTCAGAGCCGAATGTATTTTGCAAATATTCTATGTCTACAATGCTCTGCACGGGGCTACTCTAGCTAATTGCTCCCACTTACAATATGTATCCAGATTGAGACTTAGAGTCATCTGGATCAGTGTAAAAGCTTGCACCGATGTAACTCTTTACGACGGGCTCTTTTATCACCTCCATAATCGAGAAATATTTCCTTAGTCCTCACTAAGGATGTTCTTGACCAATGTCCAAAGGATCTACTCCTAGATCACTATTGTACTCCTTGCCAAATTGAGCAAGGTATACAATAGGTGCAGTACATAGCATAGCATACTTTATAGAACCTATGGCTGAGGCATAGGGAATGACTTTCATTCTCTTTCTATCTTCTGCCGTGGTCGGGTTTTGAGTCTTACTCAATTTTACAACTTTGTAACACAGGCAAGAACTTTTCTTTGACTGTTCCATTTTGAACTACTTCAAAATCTTGACAAGGTATGTATTTATTGAAAAACTTATCAAGCGTCTTGATCCATCTCTATAGATCTTGATGCTCAATATGTAAGCAGCTTCTTGAGGTCCTTCTTTGAAAAACTCCTTTCAAATACTCCTTTATGCTTTGCGAGAATAATTCTACATTATTTCCGATCAACAATATGTTATTCACATATACTTATCGTAAATGTTGTAGTGCTCCCACTCACTTTCTTGTAAATACAGGCTTCTCCAAAAGTCTGTATAAAACCATATGCTTTGATCACACTATCAAAGCGTTTATTCCAACTCCGAGATGCTTGCGCCATCCATAGATGGATCGCTAGAGCTTGCACATTTTGTTAGCTCCTTTAGGATTGACAAAACCTTACGGTTGCATCATATACAACTCTTCTTTAATAAATCCATTAAAGAATGTAGTTTTGACATCCATTTGCCAGATTTCATAAAATGTGACAATTGCTAACATGATTCGGACAGACTTAAGAATCGCTACAGTTTGAGAAAATCTCATTGTAGTCAACACTTTGAACTTGTCGAAAACCTTTTTTGCGACAAGTCGAGCTTTGTAGATAGTAACACTACTATCATCATCTGTCTTCCTCTTGAAGATCCATTTATATATTATGGCTTGCCGATCATCGGGCAACTCCATCAAAGTCCATACTTTGTTCTCATATATGGATCCCATCTCAGATTTCATGGCCTCTAGCCATTTCGCGGAATCTGGGCTCATCATCGCTTCCTCATAGTTCGTAGGTTCATCATGGTCTAGTAACATGACTTCCGAACATGATTACCGTACCATTCTCAGTGCGGATCTTACTCTGGAAGACCTACGAGGTTTGGTAGCAACTTGATCTGAAGTTTCATGATCATCATCATTAACTTCCTCACTAATTGGTGTAGGAATCACTAGAACTGATTTACGTGATGAACTACTTTCCAATAAGGGAGAAGGTACAATTACCTCATCAAGTTTCTACTTTCCTCCCACTCACTTCTTTCGAGAGAAACTTCTTCTCTAGAAAGGATCCATCTTAGCAACGAAAAACTTGCCTTCGGATCTGTGATAGAAGGTGTACCCAATAGTTACCTTTGGGTATTCTATGAAGACGCACTTCTCCGATTTGGGTTTGAGCTTATCAGAGAAAACTTTTTCACATAAGCATCACAACTCCAAACTTTAAGAAACGACAGCTTAGGTTTCTTTGCTAAACCATAGTTCATACGGTGTCATCTCAACGGATTTAGATGGTGCCCTATTAAACGTGAATGCAGCTGTCTCTAATGCATAACCCCAAAACGATAGTGGTAAATCGGTAAGAGACATCATTGATCGCACCATATCAAAATAAAGCACGGTTACGACGTTCGGACACACCATAACGTTGTGGTGTTCCAGGTGGCGTGAGCTGTGAAACTATTCCACTTTGTTTTAATTGAAGACCAAACTCGTAACTCAAATATTCATCTCCACGATCAGATTGCGTAAACTTTATTTTCTTGTTACGATGATTTTCCACTTCACTCTGAAATTCTTTGAACCTTTCAACTATTTCGGACTTATGTTTCATCAAGTAGATATACCCATATCTGCTCAAATCATCTTGTGAAGGTCGTAAAATAATGATACTTGCCACGAGCATCAACACTCATCGGATCGCATACATCGGTATGTATGATTTCCAACAAATCAGTTGCTCGCTCCATAGTTCCGGAGAACGGCGTTTTAGTCATCTTGCCCAAACGGTGCGGTTCGCAAGCATCAAATGATTCATAACCAAGTGATTCCGAAGTCCATCGACATGGAGTTTTCTTCATGCGCTTTACACCAATATGACCTAAACGGCAATTGCCACAAATAAGTTGCACTATCATTATTAACTTTGCATCTTTTGGTTTCAATATTATGAATATGTGTATCACTATGATCGAGATCCAATGAACCATTTTCATTGGGTGTGTAACCATATAAGGTTTTATTCATGTAAACAGAACAACAATTTATTCTCTTACTTAAATGAATAACCGTATTGCAATAAACATGATCAAATCATATTTATGCTCAACACCAAACTTATTTAGGTTCCACACTAATCCCGAAAGTATAGGGAGTGTGCGATGATGATCATATCAATCTTGGAACTACTTCCAACACTCATCGTCACTTCCCCTTCAACTAGTTTCTTGTTCATTCGCAACTCCTGCTTTCAAGTTACTACTCTTAGCAACCGAACCAGTATCAAATACCGAGGGGTTGCTACGAACACTAGTAAAATACACATCAATAATCAGTATATCAAATATACCTTTGTTCACTTTGCCATCCTTCTTATCCGCCAAATACTTGGGGTAGTTCCGCTTCTAGTGACTAGTTCCATTGCAGCAAAAGCACTTAGTCTCATGCTTAGGTCCAGACTTGGGCTTCTTCACTCGAGCAACAACTTGCTTGCCGTTCTTCTTGAAGTTCCCCTTCTTCCCTTTGCCCTTTTCCTTGAGACTAGTGGTCTTGTCAATCATCAACACTTGATGCTCTTTCTTGATTTCTACCTTCGTCGATTTCAACATCATGAAGAGCTCGGGAATCGTTTCGTCATCCCTTGCATACTATAGTTCATCACGAAGTTCTAGTAACTTAGTGATGGTGACTAGAGAATTCTGTCAATCAACGCCTTATCTCGGAAGATTAACTCCCACTTGATTCAAGTGATTGAAGTACCTGCACAATCTGAGCACATGCTCACTAGTTGAGCGATTCTCCTCCATCTTTTAGCTTTAGAACTTTGTTGGAGACTTCATATCTCTCAACTCGGGTATTTGCTGGAAATATTAACTTCAACTCCTGGAACATCTCATATGGTCCATGACGTTCAAAACGTCTTTGAAATCGATTCTAAGCCGTTAAGCATGGTGCACTAAACTATCAAGTAGTCATCATATTGAGCTAGCAAAACGTTCATAACGCCTTCATACGCTTCCTGCAATAGGTCCGTCACCTAGCGGTGCATCAAGGACGTAATTCTTACATGCAGCAATGAGGATAAACCTCAGATCACGGATCCAATCCGCATCATTGCTACTAACATTTTTCAATACAATTTTCTCTAGGAACACATATAAAAACATAGGGAAGCAACAACGCGAGCTATTGATCTACAACATAATTTGCAAAATACTACCAGGACTAAGTTCATGATAAATTAAAGTTCAATTAATCATATTACTTAAGAACTCCCACTTAGATAGACATCTCTCTAATCCTCTAAGTGATCACGTGATCCAAATCAACTAAACCATGTCCGATCATCACGTGAGATGGAGTAGTTTCAATGGTGAACATCACTATGTTGATCATATCTACTATATGATTCACGCCGACCTTTCGGTCTCCGTGTTCCGAGGTCATATCTTATATGCATAGCTCGTCAAGTATAACCTGAGTATTCCGCGTGTGCAACTGTTTTGCACCCGTTGTATTTGAACGTAGAGCCTATCACACCCGATCATCACGTGGTGTCTCAAAGACGAAGAACTTTCGCAACGGTGCATACTCAGGAGAACACTTCTTGATAATTAGTGAGAGATCATCTTATAATGCTACCGTCAATCAAAGCAAGATAAGATGCATAGAAGATAAACATCACATGCAATCAATATAAGTGATATGATATGGCCATCATCATCTCGTGCTTGTGATCTCCATCTTCAAGCACCGTCATGATCACCATCGCCACCGGTAGCGCCGACACCTTGATCTCCATCGTAGCATCGTTGTCGTCTCGCCAATCTTATGCTTCCACGACTATCACTACCGCTTAGTAATAAAGTAAAGCATTACATCGCGATTGCATTGCATACAATAAAGCGACAACCATATGGCTCCTGCCAGTTGCCGATAACTTCGGTTACAAAACATGATCATCTCATACAATAAAATTTAGCATCATGTCTTGACCATATCACATCACAACATGCCCTGCAAAAACAAGTTAGACGTCCTCTACTTTGTTGTTGCAAGTTTTACGTGGCTGCTACGGGCTGAGCAAGAACCGTTCTTACCTACGCATCAAAACCACAACGATAGTTTGTCAAATAGACTCCGTTTAACCTTCTCAAGGACCGGGCGTAGCCACACTCGGTTCAACTAAAGTTGGAGAGACAGTCTTCCGCAAGCCATCTATGTGCAAAGCACGTCGAGGAACCGGTCTCGGCGTAAGCGTCTGGCGTAAGGTTGGTCCGGATCGTCTCGTCCAACAATACCGCTGAACCAAAGTATGACATGCTGGTAGGCAGTATGACTTGTATCGTCCACAACTCACTTGTGTTCTACTCGTGCATATGACATCTACGCATAAAACCAGGCTCTGATACCACTTTTGGGGAACGCAGTAATTTCAAAAAATTTCCTACGATCACGCAAGACCATGGTGATGGCATAGCAACGAGAGGGGAGAGTGTTGTCTCACGCACTCGTGAGACCGTGGCGGAAGCGATCACAACGTAGAGGAAGTAGTCGTACTTTTCTCCTCGCGATCCCGCCGATCCCAGCGCCGCATTACTCCGGCACCTCCGAGTCGATGATGACGTAGAGGAAGTAGTCGTCGTTCTCTCCTCACGATCCAGCCGATCATAGCGCCCGTTACTCCGGCGCCTCGAGTTCTTGGCACACGTTCAGCTCGATGGCGCTCCACGGGCTTCGATCCAGCAAAGCTCCGGGAGGGGAGTTCCACAAGACGACGGCGTGGTGGACGATCTTGATGTTTCACCGTCGCAGGCTTCGCCTAAGCACCGCTACGATATGACCGAGGTGGAATATGGTGGAGGGGCACCGCACACGGCTAAGGAACGATCTCAAGGATCAACTTGTGTGTCTATGGGGTGCCCCTGCCCCTCAGATATATAAAGGAGCAAGGAGGGAGGAGGCCGGCCCTATGTTTGGCGCGCCAAGGGGAGTCCTACTCCCACCGGAGTAGGATTCCCTTTCCTAGTCCAACTAGGAATCCTTCCATGTAGGGGAGGAAGGGAGAAGGAAGTGGAGGAGTAGGAAGGTGGCGGCCCCTTTTCCCTAGTCCAATTCGGACTAGAGGGAGGGGGCGCAGCAGCCTTTTTCCTCTTCCCACTAAAGCCCATCAAGGCCCATTACTTCTCCCGTAACTACCGGTACTCGAAAAATACCGAATCATTCGAACCTTTCCGAACTCCGAATATAGTCGTCCAATATATCGATCATTACGTCTCGACCATTTCGAGACTCCTCGTCATGTCCCCGATCTCATCCGGGACTCCGAACTCCTTCGGTACATCAAAACTCATAAACCCATAATATAACGGTCATCGAAACCTTAAGCGTGCGGACCCTACGGTTCGAGAACTATGTAGACATGACCTAGAACTATTCTCGGTCAATAACCAATAGCGGGACCTGGATGCCCATATTGGCTCCTACATATTCTACGAAGATCTTTATCGGTCAGACCGCATAACAACATACGTTGTTCCTTTTGTCATCGGTATGTTACTTGCCCGAGATTCGATCGTCGGTATCCAATACCTAGTTCAATCTCGTTACCGGCAAGTCTCTTTACTCGTTCCGTAATACATCATCTCACAACTAACTCATTAGTTGCAATGCTTGCAAGGCTTATGTGATGTGTATTACCGAGAAGGCCCAGAGATACCTCTCCGACAATCGGAGTGACAAAACCTAATCTCGAAATACGCCAACCCAACAAGTACCTTTGGAGACACCTGTAATACTCCTTTATAATCACCCGATTACGTTGTGACGTTTGGTAGTACCCAAAGTGTTCCTCCGTAAACGGAGTTGCATAATCTCATAGTTATAGGAACATGTATAAGTCATGAAGAAAGCAATAGCAACATACTAAACGATCAAGTGCTAGGCTAACGGAATGGGTCATGTCAATCAGATCATTCTCCTAATGATGTGATCCCGTCAATCAAATGACAACTCATGTCTATGGTTAGGAACATAACCATCTTCGATTAACGAGCTAGTCAAGTAGAGGCATACTAGTGACACTCTGTTTGTCTATGTATTCACACATGTATTATGTTTCCGGTTAATACAATTCTAGCATGAATAATAAACATTTATCATGAAATAAGGAAATAAATAATAACTTTATTATTGCCTCTAGGGCATATTTCCTTCAGCTACCGCCGTCCATAAGGACTCTAGTGAGGTGAAATCCGTCAATGATTGGGTCAAGAACCAATGCAGCGAATCCGCCATGGCGGATGCTAGTGGGGTGGTCCCTTCGATCAAACATGATCGGGCAGGAGGACCATGGGTTGAACTTTGGGGCGACTGGCTCCATTACATATACGTCCTTTAGCGCACGCTTCTGCTCCCTTTTGGGTATGTGGGTTGCGTACATCATGTTCACTGTCCGCACTTGTGGGGGGAAACCCTTCTGTCCTCTATTGTTCGGCGGCCGGGGCTCCTCCTCGTCATAGCTATGCAGCCCCTTGTCATTGAGTTCGCATTTAACTTGCTCGCCTGTTTGAAGACCCAACAATCCCTGTTGGTGTGGTTGGCTGGTTTTTAGGGTGCCATGTATTTGGCACGAGCGATCGAGTATTCGGTCCAGATTGGACGGGCCCTGAGTATTTCTTTTGAGTGGCTTCTTCCACTGACCTGGTTTAGAGCCTCTGAATCCGGCATTGACTGTCGTATCTTCATCATTATCGCCGGCACGCGGCGCTTGTGCTTGTTGCAACGCGACCTGCCATTCTTGTCCTTGGTATCCGAACTACCAGGTTTTGGTCAGTTGTTACTTGAGCTAAGCTACTGTCCTCTCCCGCACAAAAGCGGGTCATGAGCGTTCGAGGGCTGCCATGGATTTCGGCTTTTCCTGTCCTAGGTGCCGGGCAAGCCACTCGTCGCGGATGTTATGTTTGAAGGCTGCAAGGGCCTCTGCATCCGGACGATCAACGATTTGATTTTTCTTGGTTAGGAACCGTGTCCGTAATTGTCGGCGATTCTTTTTAGCTGCTGAATTATGTGGCTGAGGTCATCGGCGTCTGGTGGTCGCACATATGTGCCTGGAAGTTATCAAGGAATGCGGCTTCCGGGTCCTCCCAACAACCAATTGATTCTGGCGGCAAGCTGTTAAGCCATTGCCGAGCTGGTCCTTTAAGGTTGTGTGGGTGGTATTTGATGGCGTGTAGATCTTCACCGCGGGCCTTGTGGATATGGAGGAGGTTGTCCTCTATCCATTCCGCAGGACCTGTTGTGCCATCGTATGATTCGATGTTTACGGGTTTGAAACCCTCTGGGATTTGATGATCCATCACTTAAATGCATGAAGCATAGTGGGTGTGTGGCGCCTCTGTATTGAGCTATATCACGACGCAGCTCAAATGAGCTTTGTCTACTGTGTTCGACCCGGCCAGAATTGCTGTATCCGGCGTGACGGTTGTCATCACGTGTCGTGGGGTGCCCACGCGATCCATAGATCGATCTTGTTTGCCTTGCCTTGTCCTCCAATATGTCTCGTAGGTCTGGCGCGTTTCCCCGTGTCTTGGTACTTTTCGGCGGCCTTGAGTGCGGCTTGAGTGGAGGGTCTAGAGGCCTCTGTCAGCTGACCATGGGGTGGCTGGTGGCTGCATCATCTTGTTGGTGATGGTGCTGCTTCCTCTAATTGGGGTAGCAGCCTGCGTTTTGGGTATCTCTTGGAGGGGCGTTCGGGTTCGTACTCTTCGGCTGGAAGGACTTCAGTCCATCTGTCAGCTATCAAGTCCTGGTCAGCTCTAAGCTGCTGCTACTTTTTCTTGAGGCTGCTTGCCGTGGCCATAAGCCTGCGTTTGAAACGCTCCTGTTCGGCGGGATCCTCAGGCACGACAAATTAAATCGTCATCGAGGCTTGCCTCATCTTGAGGAGGAGGCATATAATTATAAATCCTCCACCTCCCACATGCCGCTCTATCATGAGGCTGGCTTCTCCCTCCTCTGTCTTTGAATCCTGCTTTGGAGGGGTTGTCTTCGGCATTGTCAGGGGTGTTATTATCTCTCGTGCGGAATCACCATTTTCTTTGTGGCGGGATTTAGAAACAGCGCCCGGCCTTGGCGCTTGGGTTGTTTCTTGGAGGGGTCATCCTCCATTTGTTCCATCATTGTTCCCATCTTTTGGGATGTCCACCATGTATATGTCGTATGACGAGGTGGCCTTCCGATTGCCACTGTGGCTGGTTCTTGGTCGTCTCCAGCATAAATCGTCCATACCGTCGATGTCTTGGTCGAAGTCAAGGATGTCGGTTAAATCATCGACATTGGCTACAAAGTGGGTGGTGGGTGGGCGTTGAATTTCTTCGTCGTCCGCATCCCAGCCTTCACGACCGTAGTCCGGCGAGCTCTCGATAAAGAGGGAGACTTTAGTGAATTCAGGATGTCGCCAAAGGCGAGTCTTTGAAAGATGTCCATGATAGTGAACTCCATGACCGGCGCCCAATCGGATTCGATTGGCGGGCGTGGAGGGTTGGTCCGGAGGAGTCCGCACCTTGGAGTCACAGTCTTCGCAGGGCGAGGGATGGAGTTTGGCTCAATCGCCGTGAGATCGTAGCCCCGAGGCGGTGTCCAACCACTCGTCCTCGATCGGTAGTCGGCTCGGCGAGGGTCGGGAGGCGGACGTGCGACCTCGAGCCTTGTTGGTGGCGAGCTAGATCGTGCCCATCGAGGCCAATCTTGGCGTGCTTGGCTGTGGCTCGAATCCGTCGAAGATCAAGTCTTGGCGGATGTCGACCTATAGTTCAAACTCCCAAATCTGACACGATGGCCGGTAGCTTTCGATCTGCTCCAGATGGCCAAGTGAATTGGCCCGCAGTGCAATGCCGCCGAACACGAAAATCTGTCCGGGGAGAAAAGTCTCACATTGGACCGTGGCGTTGTTGATGATCGAAGGAGCCATCAGGCCTAAGGATGACGACATGGAGGAACTCTAAATGAAAGCACCAATGTCGGTGTCAAAACCGGCGGATCTCGGGTAGGGGGTCCCGAACTGTGCGTCTAGGCGGATGGTAATAGGAGACAAGGGACACGATGTTTTACCCAGGTTGGGCCCTCTCGATGGAGGTAATACCCTACTCACTGCTTGATTAATATTGATGATATGGGTAGTACAAGAGTGGATCTACCACGAGATCGGAGAGGCTAAACCCTAGAAGCTAGCCTATGGTATGATTGTTGTTAGATCCCTGGGACTAAAACCCTCCGGTTTATATAGACACCGGATAGGGTTAGGGTTACACAGATCGGTTACAATGGTAGGAGATCTACATATCCGTATCACCAAGCTTGCCTTCCACGCCAAGGAAAGTCCCATCCGGACATGGGACGAAGTCTACAATCTTGTATCTTCATAGTCCAGGAGTCCGGCCAACGGTGATAGTTCGGCTATCCGGACACCCCCTAATCCAGGACTCCCTCAGGTACCCTATTTCCCCACTACTATTCAACCTAGTAGTTGATATACTTACAATAATGTTCATGAAAGCAGCAAATCACCAGCTGATAGAGGGGATGTGTGCTGATGAGGGAGTCCCGGACTAGGGGGTGTCCAGATAGCCGGACTATCGTCACGGCCGGACTCCAAGACTATGAAGATACAAGATTGAAGACTTCGTCCCGTGTCCGGATGGGACTTTCCTTGGCGTGGAAGGCAATCTTGGCGATACGGATATGAAGATCTCCTACCATTGTAACTGACTTTGTGTAACCCTAACCTATCCGGTGTCTATATAAACCGGAGGGTTTTAGTCCATAGGACGAACAACAATCATACCATAGGCTAGCTTCTAGGGTTTAGCCTCCTTGATCTCGTGGTAGATCTACTCTTGTACTACCCATATCATCAATATTAATCAAGCTAGTAGGGTATTACCTCCATCGAGAGGGCCCGAACCTGGGTAAAAACATCGTGTCCCTTGTCTCCTGTTACCATCCGCCTAGACGCACAGTTCGGGACCCCCTACCTGAGATCCGCCGGTTTTGACACCGACATTGGTGCTTTCATTGAGAGTTCCTCTGTGTCGGCACCGATAGGCCCGGTGGCTCCTTCGATCATCAATCACGACGCGTCCAGGGTGAGACTTTTCTCCCCGACAGATCTTCAGATTCGGGCGGTTTTGCATGCGGGCCAATTCGCTGGCCATATGGAGCAGATCGAAGCTACGCCCGCAATCAGTCGATTTGAAGTTTGAACTATACGGCCGATATCCGCGGAGACTTGATCTTCGACGGATTCGAGCCGCAGCCAAGCGTGCACAGACTGTCTCGATGGGCATGATCTAGCTCTCGCATTAACAGGCCCTAGAGGCCGCACCAGCTTCCGCTCCGACCCTTAATCCGGAGCCGGATTCCCTGATCGAGGATGAGTGGTTGGACACCGCCTCGGGGGCTACCATCTCTACGGCGATTGAGCCGAACTCCATCCCTGTCCTTTGTGAAGACCTCGACTCCTGGGTGCCGGACTCCTCTCCGGACTCAACCTCCGCGCCCGCCAATCGAATCCGATTGGGCCATGGAGTTCATCGCCATGACATCTTTCAAAGACTCGCCTTTGGCGACATCCTGAATTCACTAAAATCTCTCTCTTTATCCGGAGAGCCCTGGCCGACTACGGACAGAAGGTTGGGATGCGGACGACGAAGAAATTCAACGCCCACCCACCACCCACTTTGTAGCCACTCACGATGATTTAACCGACATGCTCGACTTCGAATCCAAGACATCGACGGTATGGACGACGATGCCGAGACGACCAAGACCCAAATAGCCACATGGCAATCGAAGGCCACCTCGCCATACGACATATACATGGTGGATATCCCAAAAGATGGGAACGGCGATGGAACAACGGAGGATGACCTCCAAAAGAAACCGGCGCCGCCATCAGCTCCGCTTAAATCCCGCCACAAAGAAAAACGGTGATTCCGCACGGAGATAATAACACCCGGACAAGATCAAGACAACCCCCTACAGCAGGACTCAGCAGGAGGAGGGAGAAGCAAGTCCGCACGATAGTGCGGCGTAAAGAGAGGTCGAGGGCGATAATAACGCCTCCCTCCGAAGATGAGGCAAGCCTCGACGACGAATTTGTCGTGCTCGAGGATCCCGCCAACAGAGCTGCTTCAAACGCAGGCTTATAGCCATGGCAAGCAGCCTCAAGAAAAAGCAGCAACAGCTTAGAGCTGACCAGGACCTGCTAGCTGACAGATGGGCTGAAGTTCTTGCAGCCGAAGAGTATGAACTCGAACGCCCCTCCAAAAGCTACCCCAAACGAAGGTCGTTGCCTCGATCAGAGGAGGAAGCACCCAAGACACCAGCGCACGACATGGCAGACCGACCACCCCATGGCCGTGACGGAGAAGCCTCTCGGCCCTCCACTCAAGCCACACCCCGACGCTGCTCAAAAAGTACCAAGGCACGGGAAAACGCGCCGGACTTGCGAGATATATTGGAGGATAAGGCAAAACATACAAGATCGATCTACGGATCGCGTGGGCGCCCAACGACGCGGATGATTACCGTCACGGATACAAAGAAACCCGCCGGGCCGAACACGGAGACAAAGCTCATATGAGCTACGCCGTGATATAGCCCAATACAGTAGGCGCCAAGACACCCACTATGCTTCACAGATGAAGTAATGGATCATCAAATCCCTGAGGGCTTCAAACCCGTAAACATCGAATCATACGATGGTACCACAGATCCTACGGTCTGGATCGAGGACTATCTCCTCCATATCCACATGGCCCGCGGTGATGATCTACATGCCATCAAATACCTCCCACTCAAGCTTAAAGGACCAGCTCGGCATTGGCTCAACAGCTTGCCGCCAGAATCAATTGGTTGTTGGGAGAAACCGAAGCCGCATTCCTTGATAACTTCCAGGCACATATGTGCGACCACCAGACCGATGACCTTAGCCACATAATCCAGCAGCCTGTAAGAATCGGCCGGACAATTCGACACGGTTCCTAACAAAGAAAAATCAAATCGTTGATCGTCCGGATGTAGAGGCCCTTGCAGCCTTCAAACATAACATCCATGACGAGTGGCTTGCCCGCACCTAGGACAGAAAAGCCAAAATCCATGGCAGCCCTCACAACACTCATGAACCGCTTTGAAAGCGGAGAGGACAACTGGCTAGCTCGAAGCAACAACTTGGCCAAACATCCTGATAGTTCGGATACCAAGGGCAGCAATGGCAGGTCGCGTCACAACAAGAACAAGCGCCGCATTAACGGCGATAACACTGAAGATACGGCCGTTAATGCCGGATTCAGAGGCTCTAAACTCGGTCAGCGGAAGAAGCCATTCAAAAGAAATACCCAGGGCCCGTCCAACTTGGACCGAATACTTGATCGCCAGCGTATACATGGCACCCCAAAAACCAGCCAATCACACCAACAGGGACTGTTGGGTGTTCAAGCAAGGTGCAAGTTAAGTGCCGAACTCAATGACAAGGCTGCATAGTGATGACGAGGAGGAGCACCGGCCGCCGAACAATAGAGGACAGAAGGGTTTTCCCACGCAAGTGCGGACGGTGAACATGATATACGCAACCCATATACCCAAAAGGGAGCGGAAGCGTGCACTAAGGGACGTATATGCGATGGAGCCAGTCGCCTGAAGTTCAACACATGGTCTTCCCGCCCGATCACCTTCGATCGAAGGGACCACCCCACTAGCATCCGTCACGGCGGTTTCGCGCATTGGTTCTTGACCCAATTATCGACAGATTTCACCTAACCGTAGTCCCGATGGACGGCGGCAGCAGCCCTGAACCTGCTTTATCGGGATACGGTCGCAAAATGGGCATAGACCCTCAAGGATTAAACCTACAAAGACTGACCTTTAAAGGCGTCATACCGGGTGTAGAGGCGGTTATGCGGGCTCAGTTACACTCGAAGTGGTCTTCGGATCCCCGGATAACTTCCGAAGCGAAGAGTTAATCTTCGACATCGTCCCATTCCGCAGCGGCTATCATGCACTGCTTTAACGAACCGCATTTGCAAAGTTCAATGCGGTGCCGCACTACGCATACCTCAAGCTCAACATGCCAGGCCCTCGAGGAGTAATCACGGTCAATGGAAACACTGAACGCTCTCTCCGAACGGAGGGGCACATGGCGGCCCTCGCGGCGGAGGTACAAAGCAGCCTCTCACAGCAACTCTCGAGTCCGGCCATTAAGCGTCCGGACACCATAAAGCGCGCCCGAAGTAACCTACAACAAGACCGCCTGGCACGATTCAAGCACGCGTAGCAATCCGGCCCCAACCCCAGCCCTCGCGAAATTGCGAAGCTAGTGTTACGCGTACATAATTACGCTCTGGAGATACCATGGGCATATGGGGAGGGGCAAGAACACGGCACGCCAAGAATGCGGCTCGACCGCACCAGGGGCTCCTGATTGTGTCATTCTTTTCCTTCTTCCTTTTTCTTCCTTTTTCTTACTTTCAGGACTCCGTCTTTCAGAAGTCCTATCCGGCACTAGAATCGCCGAACCCACAATGCAATAGCCAGGGAAGCAGAAAGCCACGTCGAGTGTTCAGGTGGTCTCTATTACGAGCATTATACCTGTTTTACATACAATACCGCAGCTTACCCCTGGAGGGGGACATGTTATATAGTCCCATCCCTTGCTTATCGCCCTATTTGTATCGTCCTGCTTTCATTGCAGTACCTTTTTGAATAAACAATACATAGCTTTTGCTTATTATTGCTCTACTTACTTTATCTATACATATGTTCATTTCATGACATGTTGCAACCGTACACTTTGGTACGGCCACTACATCAGGGGCTTAAGTATCCCAAAATCATGGTGTGATAAGTCCGAACACTTTCACAAGTGTGGCACCCCGAATTTATAGCATTATATGAATCGGCTCCGAATCATGTCCTGGGTCAATAGTTGGGTTTGCCCGGCTCCCGTGTTTTGGTACCTTACGTTCCGTTGTATCGGCTAAGGTAGCACCGGGAGAACCACTGCCATTGTGCCCCAGTTGAGCTGGGTCGAGTACCTCAGTGGAGAAAGCTAAAACTGACCGTCATGATAGGGCGAGAGCCGGTCGTTGTTCGAGAGGTTTTTTCGGGTCCCTAAAGACTTATGCCGCTTAGAGCGAGGAACCGAATTGTCCGCCAAAGGCGTGGATAGCGCCTCGAACCGGTCTTCGAATACTAGGGGCTTCGCCCAAATTTAAAATTATAGAATTCTATGGCTAAGTGAGAGTGTTCAAGCATTATAAGTCCGGTTGCCTTGTTCGTTGTGTTGAGCACCTCCCTAGATGGACCCAAAAATGGGAACAAGAGTGCTCAAATTTATCCCGAACACCCCAAAGACTTTCGTGGCATGGGGGCTGAAGCCAACGACTTGCCATCTCTCAAATTTGATAAACGGCCGCATTAAGGTAATATTTTAAATTAACAAGCGTTGCTTAGCGCATATGAACAAGTTTTCAAGACGGATGATAGTAAATGCGAGTCTATTAAAAATTACATCTTTGGAGCACTCATCCGCTATTCGGCTTGCACCCTTCAGAGGCCCTCATAGTACATTTGAGCGTCACGATGCTCCTTGCCCTTCGGCGCCCGTCTCATTACAAGCTTCTCCGCATCCAGCTTGCCCCGGTGCACTTTAGCACGGGCAAGGGCCCGACGGACACCTTCAATGCAGATTAGCGCTTGATGACTTCAATCCATGGACAAAGGCCCACCAGCTGCACTAAGCTGAAGTAGCTCCCGGGCATGGCCTCCAATGGCCACAGCCGCGCTATAAGGCCCTTCATGTCCTGTTCGGCGAACTTGTGGAGCTCGACCAGCTGCTTCAACTGGTCGCTCAGGTGCACCGGATGTCCGCCTCGATATCTTGAGACCAGTAACACCTTTTCCGTCGAGCTCCTCCTTGGCGCGCAGTAACGCGGCGAGATCGTACACACTACGGGCAGATCTACGAATGCTCCTGGAGAGCTCCAGATCCGGGTAAGTAACAGATAATTCACTTTCACATGCTTGCTTTGCATAAAGAATGCCTTACCCGCCGCTATCTTCTTTAACGACTCAATTTCTTGGAGGACTTTTTGGCCTCGGCCTTAGCAGCTTTGGCACTCTCAAGAGCCGAGGCGAGCTCGGACTCTCGAGTCTTCAAGTCACGCTCCAAACTCTTGTGTTTTTCTACGAGAGCTTGGAGCTCTTGCCGTACCTTGGCCAGCTGCGCCTCCCCCTTCTCTCGCTCGGTGTGTTCCGCAACCGCTTTGTTTTCGGCCACGGACACCGCTTCCTTCAGGGTCGCCACCTCGTCCGTGGCCCCTGCAATATCCATGTTATTCCTATTATTTTTCGCAACCAAAACCTTTCTATAAGGTATTTCTTTAATAAGGTACTACTTACCTTCCTTGTCCTCGAGCTGCTTCTTGGCTTGGCCGAGCTCGTTCTCGGACCGCTCGAGGCTCTACTTCAATGCATTGACCTCCGCAATCGGTCTGGGCAGATGTCAAGCGCAGCCTTTGCATTCCCATATTGACATACTTATGTTAGATTCCTCAGATATCTTTTTAGATCCTTAGTCCGGTTTTTCTTTCCAACACCGAACTAAGCATCGAGAACTACTGTCTATGCGGTAATATTTTTACATATTCTAAACTTACCTCATAGCCTGTTAGAAGGCTGGTACAGGCTTCGGTCAGCCCGCTCTTGGCGGACTAAACTGCCCGGATCACCGCACTCATAACAGTGCCGTGCTCCTCCTCGATGGAGGCGCTGTTGAGCGCCTCCAGTAAGCTATCCGGTGCCTCCGGTTGGACGGAGGACACCGGCGTCTTACCCTTCTTGCGAAGGGACCGCTTGCCGGACTCCGGAACCGCTGAAGGACTCCGGAACCGCTGAAGGATCTCGCCAGGGGCTTGGCCCTTGTAGGCCAATCCTCCTCGTTGTCGTCGACGTTGGTGGAGAAGTCCGGAGGAAGGGTTCTTCCCTTCTTGGACCCTCCGGCCTCCCCAGTTGGGGCGGCCTTCCTTTTCCTTTCCTCCTCCGCTGGGGGAGAAGCTTCTTTTTCCTCCTCCTCGTCCTCAGTAGAAGATTCTGCTTCAGAATCTGACAGCATCTGGCGTCGGGAGCTCCTTCGAGTTCCCGTGGCCTCCTTCTTGGCCTTCCTCTCCGGCACCACATGGGGTACCGGAGCCAGAGCCTTCCGTCAATCGGGCGTCCGGAGTCTTCCGGCAAAGGAGCCGGACAGTTAATCTGTCCGGGGCGTCTTCACCACCTGTCAAAAGATTAGGGAGTTTTAGATCCCACATAGAGTCGGTCTATGAAAAAGAGTCCCGTAAAGGGTAAAATAACTTACCTCACCGGCTTGACGCCATGAAATGTATCCGCGATCTTTGTTAGCGGATGCGGGGCTTCAAAGACCCTTGAACAGCACCTTCCAGGCATCTTCGTACGTAGTGTCGAAGAGCCGGCTCAAGGTTCGGTGTTGTGCCGGATCGAACTCCCACAAATTAAAGGCCCGTCGTTGGCATGGGAGAATCCGGCGGATGAGCATCACCTGGATTACGTCGACAAGCCTGACATTCTTGTCCACCAGGTTCCGGACGCATGTTTGGAGTCCGGATAGCTCTTCCGAATTCCCCCACGTCAGGCCCGTCTCTTTCCATGACGAGAGCCGTGTGGGGAAGCCAGATCTGAATTCGGGGGCCGCCACCCATTCGGGGTTGCGTGGCTCGGTGATATAGAACCACCCCGATTGCCACCCCTTTATTGTCTCCACAAAGGCGCCCTCGAGCCATAGGACCTTGGCCATCTTGCCGACCATGGCGCCTCCGCACTCCGCTTGACGGCCACCCACTACCTTCGGCCTGGCATTGAAGATCTTCAGCCATAGGCCGAAGTGGGGCTGGATACAGAGGAAGGCCTCGCACACGACGATAAACACCGAGATGTTGAGGATAAAATTCGGGGCCAGGTCGTGGAAGTCCAGGCCGTAGTAGAACATGAGCCCCCGGACAAATGGGTGAAGTGGAAAACCTAGTCCGCGGAGGAAGTGGGGGAGAAACACCACCCTCTCATGGGCCTGGGGGTTGGAATGAGCTGCCCCGCGTCGGGCAGCCTGTGCGCGATGTCGCCGGACAAATATCCGGCCTCCCGCAGTCTTGTGATGTGCCCCTCCGTGACGGAGGAGGCCATCCACCTGCCTCCCGCCTCGACATGGTTGGAGAAGGTTGAGGTGGGATGTGCGGACTTGGGCGCTGGAGCTCGAGTGCGCGGAAATGGATGAGCAAAGGAGGAAGAAGGCGTAGGTGAAAAGGTGGATCCTTATACCCTTATATGGACGGACGAAGTTATGCGTCGCCCACCAGCCTGGTAAAACCCGCTTATCTCCCAAGCGCCGTAATCAATGGCGCGGATGGGTTACCCATGTCCGTATTGATGAGAATCCTGGAATAAGGGGGCACGATCTATGCTTTGATAAGACGTGCCAAGGAAACCGCCTCGCTAAACGCGCTAAGGTGGAACGGTGAAAACGATTCATATGGCCGTGGTGTGATGTCACGCCGCGAAATACGTCAGCAGATCTGTGCAGAAGTTATTCTCTCTACGGTGGTATGTGGAACTAGTTTTGCAGAGCCGGACACTATCCTTGTGTTCAAAACCTTCTATGAAGTATTCGGAGGAGGAACCCGCCTCGCAATGCCAAAGACAATCAACGCGCCGGACTCGTCGTCATTGAAGCCTGGTTCGTGGGCTACCGAGGGAGTCCCGGACTAGGGGTGTCCGGATAGCGGACTATCGTCATGGCCGGACTCCAAGACTATGAAGATACAAGATTGAAGACTTCGTCCCGTGTCCGGATGGGACTTTCCTTGGCGTGGAAGGCAAGCTTGGCGATACGGATATGTAGATCTCCTACCATTGTAACCGACTCTGTGTAACCCTAACCTATCCGGTGTCTATATAAACCGGAGGGTTTTAGTCCATAGGACGAACAACAATCATACCATAGGCTAGCTTCTAGGGTTTAGCCTCCTTGATCTCGTGGTAGATCTACTCTTGTACTACCCATATCATCAATATTAATCAAGCAGGAGTAGGGTATTACCTCCATCGAGAGGGCCCGAACCTGGGTAAAAACATCGTGTCCCTTGTCTCCTGTTACCATCCGCCTAGACGCACAGTTCGGGACCCCCTACCCGAGATCCACCGGTTTTGACACCGAGAGCTGAGATCTGCCCTTGAGGGATTATATGCCTTCAATATACTGATGATACTATTTTGTTTTTAGATAATAACCTGGAGCATACCAGAAACCTTAAGATGGTTCTCTCTTGTTCTGAGATGATCTCTGGCATAAGAATCAACTATAGTAAAAGTGAGGTCATCCCAGTTAACATGGATGAAGCTGAGGTGGGGGAGTTCCTAGACACACTGGAGTGTGCAAAAGGTTCCTTCCCAATTAAGTACCTTGGGATACCACTGCACTATGATAAGCTTAGAAGAGAAGATATTCAACCACTTATTGATAAGATTATGAAAAGGATTGCTGAGTGGAGAGGAAAACTTCTATCTTATAAGGGAAGGATTATCCTCATCCAGGCATGTTTAGCCAGCATTCCTGTATACCTGCTTTCTTTCTTTAAATTCCCAAAATGGGCATTAGAGCTTATAAATACTCAAATGGCAAATTGTGTGTGGAATGATTTTGAGGGACACAGGAAATTACATTTGGCTAACTGGAAAATGGTCTGCATGAAGAAAGAATTTGGGGGGCTTGGCATCCCAAATCTCCAGGAGTTTAACCTTTGCTTATTACGATCTTGGGTTAAAAGATACTATGAAGGGGAAGGAAAAACCCTGGAAGATGATGATAGACTAGAAATACATGAGAGGCAAGACTAATGTTTTTGCCCCTAGCACCTCCACCAGTACCTCTAGGTTCTGGAAAGGAGTAAAATCCATCATCCAAACTTTGAAATTTGGATATAGGTGGAAAATAGGAATAGGAGATAAGATTAGGTTTTGGGGGGATACTTGGTTTGGCACCTCCCCCCTAGCAGTACAATTCTGGCATATTTACATGGTTTGCAATGAGCAAAACAAAAGTGTCAGAGATATCTGGGATGGTGAAAACCTGAAACTAACTTTTAGGAGGAACTTTGATAATAAGATGATGGAACAATGGTATTAGCTGGTAGAAATTGTAAAGAGGTCAACTTCGATAGTGACTCTGATGCTCTAATATGGCAACTTGAGAACAAGGGTGTGTATTCTTCTAGTTCTTTGTACCATGTGATTAACTTTAGACAGGTGCAGCCTCTGTTCCTACTAGCAGTTTGGAAACTGGCAGTACCGCCAAAGATTCATGTCTTCCTTTGGTTGTTTTCCCAAATTAAGCTTACGACTAGAGACAACCTGAGGAAAAGACACATTATCAAACCGCTGGAATGTGTTTTCTGTGCTGAGCAGGAGACAAACCACCATTTATTTTTTGACTGCGTAGTAGCCAGGAATATTTGGTCGTTTGTCAATCTCTTCTTCCAAAAGAATTTGGGCACAAACTTTGAATCTGTGGCCCGCTTTTGGATCTCTAATAAAAAGAATTTGGCTTTGAATGTAGTTAGCTCTGCTGTCCTTTGGTGTTTATGGAAATATAGGAACTCTATGATTTTTAATAACACCATCTGGACATCTATTATTCAGGGTGGAGACTAATTCACAGAATGCTCAAATTCTGGGTGACTCTGACCCCAGAAACAAGCAAAAACCAGGTGGAAGCGTTTTTGAGTGCGCTGGCGAAACTACTCCAACACCCCTTGATGATCTCGTGTGGCTGAAAGTGAGGAACACAGAGTTGGATGTCGGTGCAAGCTGGGACAACCTCAAAATCTCTGAAGATGGTGGCTTACTTTCTCCTACCAAGAAGCGAGACTTTGACGGCAAGACCATGATGCACAGCCCCGTGTCCACCCTCGCAATCTGCTGGTCGCCCCAGGCGGCCTTGGCACCGCCTCTCAAGTTCAGGAGAGGAGGGGGCGAGATCGCGATATGAGACCATCATGCGAGTGTGATGTGCCTGGTCTTCAACCGCCTTGCCTTTCAGGCTGTTGTTTTTAGTTTTCCATGTGCTTTTGTTCCGTCCTTTGGCTCTTTGTTGAGCAGGGCTGTAATAACCTTTAGGTTGAAACTCTGAACTTTAGTTTTGTAAGAATAAGACTCTGTATGGTTTCATTCTTGTTAAATGGAACCGGGGAGAGGCCTCCCTATTCTTCTAAAAACTTAGACCCAGAGAACGCCGACGGTGCACACCACTGCTGGCTACCCAACATCAATCTGAGGGACAACAGGTTCGATTTGTTTGACTCATGGAGGATGTTAAAGAAAACCAAGAGGCTGGATGATGTTGCAAGGCCTATTGTAGCAGCAGTTCGTGTGTCATGGGACAAATACTATCCAAAACAAGCAAAGACAATGGACAAATTCCCGCTTGTGGATATCGATGCACCACAACAGACTGTATCGTAAGGACTAACCCACCTACATAAATCTTGTTCTTATAAGACGTAGTTTTGCCTTTTTTGCAAGTGCTTTCTTGACATTTTTTTTGCAGCGGTGACTGTAGCATATTCGCATCGATGAACGCGTTATTGTGGAACAGGACGTGGCTCCCGAACTACGGACAAAGTGACATACCAAACATCAGGAAGAAGATGACCATCTCCATGCTGAAGTGTGACCCGAACAAGATTCTATGGCAGGAGATCCTCAAACCAGCCAACAAGTGGAACGAATACTAATGTGTTCCATTAGAAAACTCACAAAAGTTTGTCCCAAACCACCTATAACAAGTTTGCATAAATCACAAGCGCCCATAGTTTTTGCAAGTTTATGAGTAAGGAATATAAGCACAAATGTCAAGCATCCTCCTCCACACAGTCTCCAATTTGTGAATTTAAAGCTAGGAAAACACATAAATTAAAACAAGTCCATGCAAATCATTTCATAGGTGCTTTTTTTGAAACTGGCAGTTGCTTGATTTCCCTTCTACATCTGCTCAGAAACCAGACCACAATTGCTTCATCTAGCAGGACATTGTTGCTTTTTTTGACTTCAGCTAGTTTTGCAAGCCCAGGGGTCATTGTCTTCATGTGGTAATGATCACAGCAGCTTCCCTAGGCATGTCGTAGCAGTGTGATTGATTGATTCACAAATGTTGCACTTGTTCTATTCTTAGGGTGTAGCTCCAGGGCTGATTTGAAGCGCATGCTGCGGCTGCGCCCTTTTGTGACTGAACGAGGTGGATAGGAGCAGGGGTGTAGGGGGGAAGGAGGTTGGTTTGAACCACTTGGGGCATTAGGGTTTGATGCTTCCCTAGCCCGAGCCGCTTCTCGGGTTGCCTTTAGCCTCTTCTTCCTCAGTTTATTCAGCTTAATAACCTCAGTATCTGCTGCTTTCATGTGCCTCCTAACTGCAGCGGCTACCTCATCACTAGTCATTGCCTTCTTGGCTAGCTTTGCAAAATCCATTGTCAGAGTCACTTGCCGAACTTGGTTCTCTGACACAGCAGGCAAGTCCGGTGGAGGGCCCTCATTAGTTGGCGGCGGTGCACTTGGCACCGCATTTTGCGTCCAGCGGCGCTTGATGTAGTGTTTAGGTATCTCATTAACGCCAAGGTGTGTGAAGATTTTCAAGACATGGCAACAAAGTATGCCGTCCCTATGCCACTTGCAACATTCACAATCGTAGATAGCTGGCTCTTGTCTCACTGTGACTAGGTACTTACTTGAGCCATACCCTAGAACTTCTTCTGTATTGGGCTCAAGGTAATAGAAGTTGATTCCAGCAAGACGCACATCGTACTGGCCAATCATCTGAAACTCAGTTCTAAGTTTCACATAGATGTCCCTAGTGTATGCTTTGTAGGCATGCCTCTTAATGGGGAAACGCAACCATCTTTGTGCGTCTAGATGCTCTGTCTGGTAGTCGTTCCCACCCTCCCTCACGAGTATGTGTACCTGAATCATCTCATATTGCTTGACGAAGTTGATAATTGACTTGTGTGGGTTCACATAGCGCTTCAACACAGCATTGAACCCTTCGCTCCGTTGCATTGACTGAAGGAAAGGGAAGAACCTGAATTTGAAGTAACACGGCACCCATGTAGCCCGGTATTCACAGAGTTTCTCAAAGTGACCATGCATAAGACCTTCATATTTCAATTGAAGTGCGGCCCATTTCCTTTGAAATTCAGCCAGGGTGAAACTGAAGTCAATGCATTCATTGAAGTCTTTTACCAAATCAGGGTTCCTAGCCAACACAGGGCCAAGCTTCTCTTGTGCTTTCTTCATTATATGCCAACGACAGCAATGGTGAATCGTTGCCGGGAACTTCCTCTTGATAGATTGTGCCATAGCAACATCTTGGTCCATGATGATGTTGTCCGGAGCCAAACCATCCGTTGCTTCTAGGAAAGCATCAAACAACCAGTCATAACTTGAGGCTAGTTCCTGCCGGACAAATCCACACCCAAGCATAATTGACTGCCCATGTATGTTGATGCCAATGAAGGGGGCAAGCGGCATACTGTACATGCTCGTGAGATAAGTTGTATCAAATGATGTGCAATCATGATAAGCCTCCGCGTATGCTTGATAATCCCCAAGTGCAGGGAATCATCGTATCAATTCCCAAAGGGGAAGTGATAAGTATGGAGTGTCGAACCCACAAGGAGATAAAGGTAAGATCGATATTCTCTCAAGTCCTAACTGCCACTGATACGACACTACATACACCGAACGTTTGCTTCCAACTAGAAACGAGAAATAAAACTACGTTGTGGGTATGAAGAGGACAACTTTGCATGATATCAGAGAGCTAAAATAAAAAAGTAGGTGTTGTTATCATAAAGTTAGAATGTATTACTAAATATTATAAATAGTGAGTGTGGAATAATGATGGGACGGTGTGCGGAATTATCCTAGCAATCGTTAATAAGACCGGTAGTCGTCATTGCAATTTCATATGAGGGAGAGGCATAAGTTAACATACTTTCTCTTCTTGGATCATATGCATTTATGATTGGAACTCTAGCAAGCATCCGCAACTACTAAAGATCATTAAGGTAAAACCCAACCACAACATTAAAGCATCAAGTCCCCTTTATCCCTGTCGGGGAGGCTGATCGTACCCACGGACACCTATGGGGCCGGCGGACCAGGCCCCTTTGTTGTTCGGAGGGGGGGCGGAGATCACACGAAGAGCGGATCGAGGCAAGGCACACGAGCAGTTTACCAAGCTTCGGAGCTCTCCGGAGAGATAAAACTCCTACTGCTGCTTGTTTGATGTATTGTGTTCTTGCTAGGGAGCGATGAGAGCTACAAAACCTAGCGTGAGTGTATCTGGTCTCGAGTGAGTCGAACGAACCGAATGAACCGAACCCCTTCTACGCTATGCATGGGCCTCCTTTTATATGCTCAAGGGTCTCCGACAGGTGGCAACATAGGCGGGGGTACAAATGTAAAAAGCAGGAGTTGGTACACCTACTCGAGCGATGTACAAAGGTAAAATACCCAACTCTGACGGCAAGGGACAAAAGCAATAAATGCCCGTCAGTGTCGCCCAAACAGTGCAACAGAGTCCGTCAGGTGCGCCTCCAATCGCTATGATGGCAAGCTTGTCAGCGCCGCTTATCACCGCTCTCCGCTGGCTGCACAGCCGCTCGACACGCGCGCATGGAACGGTCCCATGGCGACACGTCGCTGGATGAGCTGGAGCGGAGAGGGAGAGGTTGCTTGCCGCGGCAAGCGCCTTTGCCGCGCCGAATCCTTGTCGCGTCCGGAGGCTTGTCGCGCTCGAGCCTTCCCGGCAAGCTCCTCTTGCCGGGCCTTGTCTCCTGCATGCCTGGAGTGGCCTTCCCGACAAGCACCTCTTGTCGGGGCCTTGTCTTCTTAATCAAATACTTTCTTCTTGAATGGCTCCAAAGGAGCCACGGAGGATCTTGGCGGTGATGAGGCAAACCTTGCCGCGGGGTGCTGCAACTGTCCGTGCACGAGTACGGGATACTAGGGTACCCCTACTCTAGTACACCGACAGGAGCCCCCGGGCCTGGGCCGTACACGGTGCCGAGCGCTGTCGGGCCAGGCCCAAAACAATGCACGGTCACACGCGGCCTCGATCACGCCGCAACTCGTCCCGGACCCACCACGACCCCCACTAACGGCACGCACCAAACATGGCGTCGTCACGAAGATCGTGGGCGCGGTCGTGGGGGGTTTCTTTATTAGTATAAGCGGAACGTCCGCCCCCTCCCCCTCTTTATAAGCGGAGGAAACAGGGGCAGGCCGTCCACTCTGCCATTGCTGTCTTGTCAAGAAAACCACCGCCGCTCCCTTCTTCTTCTCCGGTGCGAAGAGAGCAGCGCCCCGCCCCCTTTCGCCACAAGCGCGCTCACCGCCGTCGGCCTCCTCCGCCGCCCTCGCCATGGCCCCGAAAGCCGACAAGGAGAAGGGCGTCAAGTCGTCTGGAGGCGCGGCTTCATGGCGCTGCACAAGGAGCGGGCCATCTTCCCCGCAGCTCGGGCGCAAGGGAGCTGCGGACGTCTTCTACCTCTTCGGTCGACGGAGACACGTGCGCATCCGCGCACGAGGGTACTCCGCCTCCGCCTCTGATTTGGCCCCAACAGGTACCTTTTTTCGCCCTTTTCTTCTATTGCGGGCTTTGCCCGCCTTTTCCGGAAGTTCTTTATGCGACATCATGAACACGTTTAGCCTCCGCCTCCTTGATTTCACCCCCAACGCCGTCTTGACCATGGCAGTTTTCGGCGCATTTGTGCGAAAACTTTGTCGGAGTCCACCCAAATGTGGCACTCTTCCGCCATTTCTTTGTGCCCAGCGTTGAGAGAGGAGAGCCACTTGCCGGAGGGATAGCACAGGTCTCTAGGATCGGCAAGAAAGAGGCCTACACCGAAGGAGAGTTCCGCAACAAGTGGGAGGAGTGGAGAGCCAATTGGTGTTGGGTCGTAGAGGAGAACCGCAGCCCTTCACTGCCAGTCGCCAAACTCCAATAGTCTGTGGCGTAGATTGGAGCAACTTGGCGCCGGAGGATGCGGTTCAAGATAGCTGTGACCGGATTTTTGCGCCTCGTGCTTGCCGGGTTAACCGTGAGGCGCTAGCTTGGCGCAGACTTCCTTCGCCGCCAAGCGCTTCCCTTGCAGGAAAGGAGGAGGCCTGCTTGGGAGTTCCAAAATGCGGCAGACATTATGAGGCTGCGCCCGGGCCTGAACTGGAACTTCACCATCTTGGAGCTGGACGCGATGCTGCTCGAGCTGTTCAAGAACGACCCCGACCACCCTGAGTGGTTTAGGTTGCTGCGGGGGGTCGTCCCTTTGTGCAACAACTCGGCACTCGACCGCATCCGCGCCATGATGCCGTTGTGCGACTCCCATGGGATCGTCCCAACCTGGCAGGAACCCCCCGACGAGGTCGTGCAGCAATTCTTCGACAATTTGGAAGAAGTGTCGATCCGCTCCGACGAGCAGAAAAGGCTCACCCGTGACACCATCGACGAGGAGATGGCGCGGATTGCCACCAGGGTGGAGGAGGCGGCAGCCCGCGCTGCCGGAGCCTTCGGGTTCACCGTGGAGGAGGCGGACGCGCAAAGGCGGCAAGCCTTGCCGAGCGAGGGAGGTCGTCGGCGAGGACGAGCTTGTCGAGCCCGAGGCGGGTCGAGTGGACCCGCCGAGGGCGCTTCTTCTCCACCACCCAGCGACTTGCCGCCAGCAGAGCCCCCGGCTCCGCCGAAGAGGCGTCTCCGCAAGGCTGGAGACGAGTCGGGGCGGCAGACTGGCCCACAGCAGCAGCGCCGCGCGACGCGCTCCACCGCGGCAAGCGAGGTTGCCGCGGGAGCGCCCCACACCGCTGCGACAACTGGGGCGGGATCTTCTCAGGCCACCGCCGACGTCTCCGGCATGCGGCCAAGAGAGCCCACTCCCCCGCCTCGTCGCACCGGAGGCGAGCCGGAGTTTGACTTCTCCGCGCTCAGCTCCGAGGAGGAAGGCGAAGAGTATGCTCTTGAGACTTGTGCTTGTATTTCTTCAATTTTGATTGCTTCATCTTGAATCTGATTTGCTTCGTTCTCGACTCTTTCCTTTTCCGGACGCTGGACCAGAGAGCGGCGAAGAGGGTCAAGATCTCGACGATCGTCGTTGAGGACGATTCCCCCGCTGCAATGGGGACGCGTCTGGGACCGCTTTGCCGACCTGCAACCCTTCCTCAGGCAGCCCCCAGACAGCCCCCCTGCAGTAAGTGTGCAGTTTTCTCCCTTACTATTAGGTGTGCAGGGGTGCCCTTTCTTCGTTGATATCGATCAGTGTGCTTGTGTAGGAGCAGAGCAGCCTCATCGGGAGGGCTCGGAAGCCGCCCGAGACCACTGTCTTCTGCCCCTCGCCGCCAAGGGAGGAATCTCCATGAGGGCGCCCTCCGACAAGGGAGGCCACTCCGGCAAGGGAGGCTACCCCGGCAAGGGACAGCGCCAAGGACCCTCCAAAGGGTCGAGGCCATGGCTGCGGATCCCGTTGCAGTAATCGCCTTACACGAAAATTTCCCTTGGGCTTGCCTTCTTTTGTTTCTCTTTTTGAACATTTGCTTGACTGCTCTTTCTTCGTCGGCCTTGAGCCGTTGGAGGTCGAGGCCGCCGGCAAGGAGGAAGCGCGCGGCAACACCGATGAGGCCGCCGTCGAGGAAGAAGAGGTCGTTGTTGTGGAAGAAGAGGCCGTCGCCGACGAGCCTGTTGGCGAGGAGGCCACCGGGGCTGCCGACGCAGAGGCCGGCGAGGGGTCGGGTGATCGCACTCACGGCCCTGAGGCCGCAGGAGCGGCAAGCGCTACACCGACAGCCGACTCCCCCGCCGCGGCGGCAGTTTGAGGAGCCCCACCAGCCAGCGCCTACCAAGGCCGGCAAAGGCGTCTTCATCAAGCTCCCCGGGAACCGAGCTCCGTGGCGCCCGGTCGAGGAGAGACCTTCGACGGCGAAGCTACTCGCCTCTTGGCCGACGCTGGTGGACGCGCCAAGCAAATAGCGGGCGAAGTTCGAGGAGGAGCAGCCGAAGAAGCTGTTGTCGCTCTACGCGCCCGGCCAAGTTGGAGACCCGGGAAGCACTTGTCGCGAGGGCAGGAGCGGACATGGAGAAGCGCGCCAAGAGCTCCGGGCGCCAACCAAGAAGCTCTCCGCGACGTAGCGTAAGCGTGGGGCAACTTCGCAGAAGAGCGCACGGCCTTTATCCTTGAGAAGGCCGCTGGCCGAGGAGGAGCAGCCGATCGGCTGCCGAGAAGCTCTCCAGCAGAAAGCGAAATGGGCGCAGCTGAAGGTCAACCTGGACAGCCACGAAGAAGACCTTGCAGCGAGGAGTCACTTGGCGGGCGCCCAGGAAGCGAAGGATGTTGCCGCAGCCGCCGAGGCCGCCAAGGAAGAGCTGAAAGGCGAAGGTGGCATACCGAGGCCAGCCTCAAGAAGAGCGGCGAAGAGCTTGCCATGCTCAAGCGTGAGCGTGAGAAGGACGCTTACACCCTTGGCGAGCTGCAGAGCCGTCTCGCTGATAGAGGCAAGGAGCTTGACGCTGCCAAGGATTCCAAGGCGGATCTTGAGCTGAAGCTGACCACTCTGACGCAGACGTTGGACGGCGCCAGAGAGCGGGAGGTGGGCTTGTTGGAGGGGATCAAGGCCAAGGAGGAGCTGCTGGCGAACTCTGCCTCCATCCAGAGCACCTTGAGGGAGAGCGTGGAGCACTGGACTGAAGGTCTTGTGGACACCGCCGCCGACATCCACAACAAGCTGATGGAGCTGGGGATGGCGGACCTTGCATACTCCTCCGACGAGCATCTCCAACCCAGCGCCAAACTCAGCTTATTCTTTAAAGGCATGGTGACGGGTCTCCAGCGACTCCGAGAAGAGGTCCCGAAGCAGCTGGCCGAGGAATCGCGCCAGATCTGTGCAGGAGCCCTCGAGAAGGTGTTGATAAAGGTGGCCTTCCGCACTGGGCCTCAACCTTAACGGCGTCCTCGTGATCCTTGCCGCCAGACGCCAACGTGGAGGAGCTCAAAGCCCTTGTCGCACCCATTGTGGACAAGGTGAACAAGATCAAGCGGATTGAGGGCGACCGCGTAGACTAGGCCGCCAACTTTATCTTTCCCTTGTCGCTGCTGATCATGTTTAGAACACTTTGTTAGATCAGCGACAAGTCATTTTGTAATATACTCTATCTTAGGCGATCAATGCAACGTTATTTCCTCTACTTGATTCCTTCCTTTGTACGTTTCTGCCTTACGCATTTGGGTGACTTGTCGGTGCGGGCACTTTTGCCGCGAGCGCTGAGTGCGGAACGTCAGCAGCCTGCTGGCAGTGCCGCCTCCGACAAGCAACCTTGTCGCGACTAGCCACAGCTCACTTAAGTTGTTGAGCGGACTCGAAACAAAGTAAGGGCGCGACTAGCCGGCGAGTTGGTTCCTCTGCGCACAGGTTTTCCATACAAAGTACTATCATTCGAGGAAGATAACTTGAAAATTTAAAAATTGATTGCTCAAACTTTGGCAACTTAGCTTTTACATCTCTTGCTTCCCGGTGAGGTGAAACTTCCTCGAGCGGTGCCTGGTCCATAGTATTATCTCCTCCTCCCCTGGTTAACTTGTGCGCGAGGGAGCCTTCCTTTCTTTGAGAAAAGAGAAAGAAGAGGAAATAATGTTATGGAGCCCAGCCGCTCGATTCTGCTTACGGGTGTGGTTGCTGCACAAAGTGTTAGTCAAAACATGCAATAAAATGATGAAAGCATGAATTTGACAAGTTGTGCGCAACACATGAGCTTTATCGATGCATCGGGTCTCCGCCTGCATAAAGGATTACATGCAACAGCGGCAAGACTTGTACAAAAGGGTGGTTGCCGGAACGGGTTCCGACAACCGCGCCCTATGGGTAAAACTTGCGAAGATGCTCTATGTTCAAGGAGTTGCTCACCGGAATGCTATCTTCGGTCTCAAGGCGGACAGTGCCGGGCCTAGTGACTCGTTTTACCCGATAAGGGCCTTCCCACTTCAAGGCCAACTTGTTTGAATTCTTGGCGGACTGAACGCCAAGAACAAGGTCACCTTCCTCGAGACTTCGGCACTAACTCTCTGCGGCTATGGTAGCGACGCAAAGCTTGCTTTGGTAGCGAGTAGCTCGCTGACAATGGGCCGAAGATCGATCCTCCTCAAGGAGCAGCGGCGTCATCTTGTCGCAGCTGCTCTTGCTCAAGCTCATCATAAGCGAGCACTCGAGGCGATCCGTGATACGAGTTCCGTGGGGAGAACTGCCTGCTCCATAGACTAGAGCAAGGTGTCCGGCGGTGGCTCGATTTGGCGTCGTCTGATCGACCAAAGAACCACCGGCAGCTCCTCGATCCAGTTTCTTCCGCACTTGTGCAGCCTGTCGAAAGTTCTGGTCTTGAGCCCGCAGCACTTCAAAGATTTGCCCTCTCGCTTGACCGTTGCTTCTCGGGTGAGCAATGTAAGCAAACAGACCTTGGCGCCAAGATCTTGGACGTCTTGCATGAAGGTGCGACTCAGAATTGTGTGCCGTTGTCGGTGATGATCCTGTTAGGGATTTCAAACGACAAACAATCGACCAAGAACTTGATCGCCGACCGTGCCGCCACCTTCCTCATCGCTTCCACTTCCGCCACTTTGTGAACTTGTCGATGGCGACGTACAAGTACTCAAAGCCCCGACAGCTCGGGGAAGGGGCCGAGGATGTCGAGCCCCGCATCGAAAATGGCCAGGATAAAGGGATCGCCCGGAGAGCTTGAGCTGGCTGGTGTATCTGTTTGGAATGGAACCGCACGCTTCACACTTGGTTACTTGTGCAGTTGCATCCTCAAGGTCTGTCGGCCGAAGAATCCTTGTCGGAAAGCTTTGCGGCAAGTGCTCTTGCGCCAATGTGGTGACCACATATGCCTCCATGTATCTCTCGCCAACAGCTTCATCCATCTTCCCCGGGAATACACTTCAATTTCACACCGTTGAGTCTTCTTACATGCAGATGCCGTCGACAAACTGGTACATACTTGACCGCCGGGCTACTCTTTCCGCTTCTTCTTGCTCTTCGGAAGTTCTCCTGTCTGAAGGAAATGGACAATCTCTTTGCGCCCATGCCGGAGCTTGTGGCTCGACAACAAGGACCAAAGGCACATTCTGCTGCCGCGGAGCATCAGCTTCCACGGCAAGAACTCGCGGTCCTGCCGGAGTTGATGCTCCCGACAAGCTTGCCGGAGCAAAACTTGTCGGAAGCGCCCGCTTCAACGAAACAAACCCTAAGGCTTGTCGGAGCAGACCGCCTCAAAGATCAAGCAGTGTTGATCTTGGGGACCTTTGCAACGACGGCTTCGGGAAGCTCTGTCGGAAAGTAGTCACCAGAGGTCAACTTCCTCTTCTTGCTTTGTCCAGTTGATGGTGTTACGGTTGGCTGAGTCAGCTTGAGCACGAAAATTCCTGGTTCCACAGGTAACTTAAGTGCAGCGCACTTTGACAGGCCGTCAGCAATATCATTCTGAGCTCTTGGAACATGTTCCATTTGCAGGCCGTCAAAGTGCTCTTCTAGCTTCCTCACTTCATCGACGTAGGCTTCCATCAACGGACTCTGGTAATCTTTGTTCACTTGGCGGACGACAAGTTGCGAGTCACCCCTGACAATAAGCTTTTTGATCCCAAGGTCCACTGCGATCCTGAGACCGGCAAGCAAACCTTCATACTCTGCAGTATTGTTTGTCACTTGCTCCTTGCGAAAGTGCATCTGGACTACGTACTTGAGGTGCTCTCCGGTGGGTGCGATAAGCAAGACGCCGCACCGGCGCCTTTGCAGCGAGAAGGCACCATCAAAGTACATCAGCCACTCTTTTCTTGCTTCCTTGACGGGATGCTCGTCTCCGGAATCTCTTCATCTGGCGTTGGCGTCCATTCGCTATGAATTCTGCCAATGCTCGCTTTGGATAGTTGATGTGCTTTCAAACTTGAGACCAAAGCTTGACAGTTCAATGCCCACTCGACAATCCTGCCCGTTGCTTCCGGATTCTGCAGTATCCTCTTCAGCGGAAAGCGGTGACAACTGTGATCTCATGTGCTTGGAAGTAATGGCGCAGCTTTCTCGAGGCCATGAGGAGGCCGAAAAGCAATTTCTTCACACCGTAGTACCTTGACCTAGCCCCCTGCAGAGGGAATCGACAAAGTAGACTGGGCGCTGCACCATCCTTTTCTGCACCTGGTCATGTGTCTGCGCGGATTCGTCCTTGTCGGGACCAGAGCTTGTCGGCGAAGCCCCCTGCTTGTCGCTGGATGTGCTTGCCGTGGTTGCTGGCTCGTCATCCGCCTCCCTTTCCGCTACTAACGCAGCACTAACCACTTGATTGGTTGCCGCTATATATAGCAGCAACTTCTCTTGTGGCTTAGGTGCGACAAGTGTTGGAGTGGAGGACATGTATCTCTTTAAGTCTCTGGAGCGCAGCCTCCGCTTCGGGAGTCCATTTCATTGGACCTGCCTTTTTCAAAATCTTGAAAACGGCGGTAACGCCAGCAGACCTAGAAATAAACCTGCTGAGAGCAGCCATGCAACCGGCAAGTCTTCGTACATCCTTGACGCGCTTTGGTGCTCCAATCTGCTCAATGGCCTTGATCTTGTCGGGATTAGCTTCAATCCCTCGTTGACACGAAGAACCCGAGAAGCTTGCCGGAAGGGACTCCAAACACGCACTTCTCGGGGTTGAGCTTGAGGTTGATCTTGGCAGATTTGCAAAGGTCTCGCCCAAATCTTGAACCAGAGTTGCTTTGTCCTTGCTTTTGACCACTATGTCATCCATGTAGGCTTCTACATTTCGGTGCATTTGCGGCTCAAAAGCGTCATGGACTACCCTTGCGAATGTTGAACCAGCATTCTTCAAACCGAAAGGCATCCGTATGAAACAGTATGTGCCACATGGTGTGATGAATGCGGTCTTCTCCTCATCCTCTTCAGCCATGAAGATCTCATGGTATCCTGAGTATGCATCAAGAAACGAAAGCAAATCACATCCAGCCGTGGAGTCAACAATCTGGTCAATGCGCGGCAAGGGAAATGGATCTTTGGGACAAGCTTTATTAACATCCGTGAAGTCAATACAAAGTCTCCATTTTCCATTTGCTTTGCGCATGACTACAGGATTGGCCAACCACGTAGGATGGAGCACTCCTCTGACAAGGCCTGCTGCTTTCAGTTTCTTGATCTCTTCGGCTATGAATTCTTGGCACTCTACTGCTTGTTTCCTGACTTTTTGCTTGACGGGCCGCGCATGAGGACAAACGGCCAGGCGGTGCTCAATCACTTTCAGGAACACGGGGATGTCGACGGTTGCCAAGCAAACACGCCGACATTCGCCCGGGAAAGCAACGAGAACGCCTTCCTATTTAGGGTCGAGAGAGGCACTGATGGTGAAGGTACCACCAGTGCCGTCCTCCTTGGCGGGCACCTTCTTGGTCTTTGGCGGAGCCACCATCTTCTTGCACTTGCTGGTGGAGCTCGATGGTGCGTCCTCAACGGTAGCGCAGCACTCCGAAGAGGTGCGCTTGCCGGAGTGGGCATCAGAGTTCTTGCCGGACTTGGACTTCGTCTTCTTCCCCCCGGGAGCTTTAGCGGCAAGTGTTTGGCAACCTGTCGCGGCTGCTGCATCCCGGTAGATCTTGTCGGCACAGATAAGGGCATCCTTCTTGTCGCCATGGACAGAGATGACGCTTATCGGGCCTGGCATCTTGAGTAGGTTGTAGGCGTAGTGAGAGGCTGCCATGAACTTGGCGAGTGCTGGACGGCCGAGTATCCCATTGTAAGGCAACGGGAAATCGGCAACGTCGAATGTGACCCTCTCAGTCCTAAAATTCAGCTCGCTGCCAAATGTTACCGGCAACGTAATCTTCCCCTTCGGCTTGCTCCTTCCCGGATTGATTCCTTGGAAGGTGCCAGTCTCTTCGAGCTCGCTGTCAGGGATTTGAAGCTTCTGGAGCACCGCGGAGGAGATCAGACCCCTACCTGGCGCGCCAAAGATGTCGGGGAGGCTGATCGTACCCACGGACACCTATGGGGCCGCCGGACCAGGCCCCTTTGTGGTTCGGAGGGGGGGCAGAGATCGCACGAAGAGCGGATCGAGGCGAGGCACACAAGCAGTTTACCCAGCTTCGGAGCTCTCCGGAGAGATAAAACTCCTCGCTGCTTGTTTGATGTATTGTGTTCTTGCTAGGGAGCGATGAGAGCTACAAAACCTAGCGTGAGTGTATCTGGTCTCGAGTGAGTCGAACGAACCGAACGAACCGAACCCCTTCTACGTTGCGCATGGGCCTCCTTTTATATGCTCAAGGGGTCTCCGACAGGTGGCAACATAGGCGGGGGTACAAATGTAAAAACAGGAGTTGGTACACCTACTCGAGCGATTATGCATGCAAAATACCTAACTCGACGACAAGGGACAAAAGCAATAAATGCCCGTCGATGTCGCCCAAACAGTGCAATGTAGTCCGTCAGTGCGCCTCCGCCGCCACGATGGCAAGCTTGTCGTGGCCGCTTATCGCCGCTCTCCGGCTGCCTGACCCGCCGACACGCGCATGGAAGCGGTCCCATGGCGACACGTCATTGGATGAGCTGGAGCGGAGAGGGAGAGGTTGCTTGCGGCAAGTGCCTTGCCGCGGCCGAATCCTTGTCGCGTCCGGAGGCTTGTCGCGCTCGAGCCTTCCGGCAAGCTCCTCTTGCGGGGCCTTGTCTTCTGCATGCCTTGAGTGGCCTTCCGACAAGCTCCTCTTGTCGGGCCTTGTCTTCTTAATCAAATACTTTGTTCTTGAATGGCTCCAAGGAGCCACGGAGGATCTTAAGCGGTGGCAAGGCAAACCTTGCTGCGGGTGTCAAGCAATCGTCTGCTGCAGTACGGGATACTAGGGGACCCCTACTCTAGTACACCGACAATCCCATACACAACAACTCCCTTACTCGGGTTTATGCTTCTATCACTCAAGCAACCAACTATAAGTGAATCATGAACATATTGCAACACCCTACAGCGGGAATCCCTCACGCTTGCCCGACATGGAGGGCACAATAGGACAGCACCAAAATAAAACATACAACTCATACCAATCTAGATTATCAATCAACCCAAAGACAAAGGATATCTACTCAAAACATCATAGGATGGCAACACATCATTGGATCATAATATGTGGCATAAAGCACCATGTTCAAGTAGGGATTACATCGGGGTGCGGGAGAGTGGACCGCGTAAAATAGATGAGGATGGTGATGATGGTGCTGATGTTGATGAAGACGATCACCGCGGCGATGATTCCCCTCCCGATGGCACTCCAGCGCCACCGAGAGAGAGAGAGAGAGGAGGAGAGGTTCTCCCCCTTTTGCTTCCTCCTTCATGGCCTCCCGCCTGGATGGGGAGAGGTTCTCCCTCTGGTCCTTAGCCTTCATGGCGATGATGGCCCCTCCGGGATCCTCCTCCATGGCCTCCGGTGATGATGGCCCCCTCCGGCAGGGTGCCAGAGAGGGCCTAGATTGATTTCTCGTGGCTACGGAGGCTTGCGATGGCGGAACTTACGATCTCGGTTGTTTTTTGGAGGTTTGGGTATTTATAGGAGAGGTTGGCGTCAAGAATAAGTCAGGGGGCCCCACGGGAAGTCCATGAGGCATAGGGGTGCGCCCTCCACCCTCGTGGGGCCCACGGGCCTCCCCTCCGGTAACTCTTCGTTCCAGTATTTTTTATATTTTCCAGAAAATTTTTTCGTTGATTTTCATCGGATTCCGAGAACTTCTATTTCTGCACAAAAACAACACCACGGTAGTTCTGCTGAAAACAAATCGGTCAAGTTAGTTCTAATCAATTCATACCAAAATCATATAAAGCAATAGTAAACATGGCATGAATACTTCATAAATTATAGATACGTTGGAGACGTATCAGCATCCCCAAGCTTAATTCCTGCTCGTCCTCGAGTAGGTAAATGATAATAGAAATAATTTATGAAGTGTGAATGCTAGCAAGTGCATAAGTTTGATCAATGATAGTTTCAATCACTTTTTCTAGCATCATTGTATATCATAACAGTAGCTCAACTCATGAAACTTCTCATGATCAAGTAACAAGCTATTCACATGTTAAAGTATAGATCATAAACTTTCTTGAAAACTAACAAACCGTGCTCTTAGTCATCAAACAATTGCAATTCATCTTATTTTCATGAAGGGTCTATGTAAGAGCTTTGATTCAGCAAACTCCACATACTCAACTATCATTTAATCTTTCACAATTGCTAACACTTATGTGATATTTACGGGTTCAAAGTTTTAATCGGACATAGAGAAAGATAGGGCTTATAGTTTCCCCTCCCAACCTTTTACCTCAAGGGTAATGTCAACAATAATACTTTATGAAAACCTACATCCGAGTGGATATGAATATCCGGATCGCTCCAACACATAGTGCTTGCCAAAGGAAAAAACTGTAAAAAGGAAAGGTGATGATCACCATGACTCTTGTATAAGGGTAGAAGATAAAAGTAAAAGATAGGCCCTTCGCAGAGGGAAGCAGAGGTTGTCATGCACTTTTATGGTTGGATGCACAAAATCTTAATGCAAAAGAACATCACTTTATATTGCCGCTTGTGATAAAGACCTTTATTATGCAGTTCGTCGCTTTTATTTCTTCCCTATCACAAGTTCGTATAAAGTTCATTTTTTCGCACTAATAGATCATACATATTTAGAGAGCAATTTTTATTGCATGCACCGATGACAACTTACTTGAAGGATCTTACTCAATCCATAGGTAGGTATAGTGGAATCTCATGGCAAAACTGGTTTAAGGGATGTTTGGAAGCACAAGTAGTATTTCTACTTGGTGCAAAGAATTTGGCTAGCATGAGAGGGAAAGGCAAGCTCAACATGTTGGATGATCCAAGACAATATAACGTTTCGGATATAGGAAAACATAACCCGTTAAGTTGTCTTCCTTGTCCAACATCAACCTTTTAGCATGTCATATTTTAATGAGTGCTCACAGTTACAAAAGATGTCCAAGATAGTGTATTTATATGTGAAATCTCTCTTCCTTCAATATTCTTTCATGAATTGTTCAAGTGACCAATTCTGCGTTTGCTAACTTTCAGTAAGTTTACTACATATACTTATTATGTGTGAAGTCATTACTCCCCATGTTATAAGCATATGAAACGTATATAAATTCAGATTTATGATATTCAATTCATTCAACCATTTACTCACATGATATATGTGAAGCACATGAGTAAATGACAAACTACTCCAAAAAGATATAAGTGAAGAACACTGAGTAGTCAAATAATTAACTAGCCATGGGAGGATTCTTTTTCACTCAAGATTTCAGATCCAATGATTTTATTCAAATAACAAGTAAAATTGAAAATACGCTCCAAGCAAAACACATATCATGTAACGAATAAAAATATAGCTCAGAGTAAGGTATACCGATAGTTTTGAAGACGAAAGAGGGGATGCCTTCCGGGGCATCCCCAAGCTTAGGCGCTTGAGTCTTCCTTGAATATTACCTTGGGGTGCCTTGGGCATCCCCAAGCTTAGGTCTTTCCACTCCTTATTCTCCTCATATCGATATCTCACCCAAAGCTTGAAAACTTCAATCACACAAAACTTAACGGAACTTCGTGAGATAGGTTAGTATGATAAAGAGTAAACCATTCACTTTGGTACCGTCAAAGACAAGATTCATAATTGTTATCACACAATGCATACTGTACCATATCATTTCTACAATTTATATTGATAAATATAAGCCATAGAAACTAGAAAACAAGCAAACTATGCAATGAAAACAGAATCTGTCAAAAACAGAACAGTCTGTAACGATCTGAACAGCAACCATACTTCTGCTACTCCAAAAATTATGAAATAAATTTGTGGACATGACGAATTTGTCTATTAATCCTCTGCAAAAATAATCAACTCAAAAGCACTGTTATGTAAAAAATGACAGCTAATCTCGTGAGCGCAAAGTTTCTGTTTTTTACAGCAAGATCACATTAACTTTCACCCAAGTCTTCCCAAAGGTCTTACTTGGCACTTTATTGAAACAAAAGCTATAAAACATGATTACTACAGTATCTTAATCATGTAAACACACAAAAACAGTCAGGGTAAATATTGGGTTGTCTCCCAACAAGCGCTTTTCTTTAATGCCTTTTAGCTAGGCATGATGATTTCAATGATGCTAACATAAAAGATAAGAATTGGAACATAAAGAGAGCATCATGAAGAATATGACTAGCACATTTAAATCTAACCAACTTCCTATGCCTAGGGATTTTGTGAGCACATAATTTATAGGAACAAGAATCAACTAGCATAGGAAGGCAAAACAAGTATAACTTCAAAATTTTAAGCACATAGAGAGGAAACTTGATATTACTGCAACTCATACAAGCATGTATTCCTACCTCATAATAATTTTTAGTAGCATCATGAATGAGTTCAACAATATAACCATCACATAAAGCATTATTTTCATGATCTACAAGCATGGAAATTTTACTACTCTCCACATAAGCGAAATTCTTCTCATTCAGAATAGTGGGATCACTAATTCCTAAAGTTGACACTCTTCCAAACCCGCTTTAGATGATAGTATTATTAATACTCCAAAGGATATAAGTGAAGTTCATGGAGGATTCTACAATTAAGATAGACTAACCAATATCCAAGCTCAAAATATATAAGTGAAGCTGAAAGTGCTAGTTATCGACTAGAGGGGGGGTGAATAGGCGATTCTTAAGAAAGTCTTCAAAACACAGATGTTTCAAAGACAAACAATAGAAATGACCTAATTGATATGCAGCGGAAGATAAACTATAACAAGCAAACCATAGTCAAGTATGCAATAACGTGAAAGTACAAGACTAATAGCAGCTTGGTAGTAGGATCAAGATGGAAGATAGTGAGAAGCCAATCAACAAAAGTAGTCAAGCAATGAAGTCAAACAGGTATGACAAATAGGCAATGACTTCACGAAGACAAACTCTAAGTAAGGAGAGGGAGAAGATAGAACCAATCACTTGTTGAAGACACAGGATTTGTTGGACTAGTTCCATTTGCTGTGACAACTGTACATCTGGTTAGGGAGGCTGAGATTCAACTCAGAAGACCGCGTCTTCACCTTATTCCCTTGAGCTAAGGACACACAGTCCTCACCCAATCACTCTGGTAAGTCTTCAAGGTAGACTTCCGAACCTTCACAGATCAAGGCTCACCGCAATCCACAATGACTCTTGGATGCTCAGAACGCGACGCCTAACCGGCTGGAGGATTCACAGTCCTCAAGTGTAATAAGTCTTCAGGTCGCACATACAGAAGGACTTCAGTGATGCCTAACACTCTTTGGCTCTGGGTGTTTGGGCTTTGTCCTTGCAAGGATTTCTCTCTCTCAAAGGCTTCGAGGTGGGTTGCTCTCAAACGACAAAAGCCGTGCACTAACTCTGAGCAGCCACCAATTTATGGTGTAGGGGGTGGGCTATTTATAGCCACTAGGCAACCCGACTTGTTATGTCCGAAATGACCCTGGGTCACTAAGGAACTGACACGTGTTCCAATGGTCAGATTTCAAACACACACGACAACTTTACTTGGGCTACAAGCAAAGCTGACTCATCCAGCTGGATAAGTTTTGCTCTCATTGTCTTCGCTCGAAGACATAGGATTTGGGTTGAGCATCACTTGATCATTCTGACTTTGATCACTTGGACCCCACTTAACAGTACGGTGGTTCCTATGACTCAACAAAGAAGAAAAGGAAACAACGAAACGACACAGTCTTCGCGCTCCATAGTCTTCACTCAATGTCTTCTCATGTCATAGTCTTCAATGTGAATATCTTCACATGCCACCATTGTCGCCAATGTCTTCATACATTTTTAGGGTCATCTCCAAGAGGTAAACCCGAATCAATGGGGGACACTACTGCGTTATCCTGCAATTCTCACAAACGCATTAGTCCCTCAACCACATTTGTCGTCAATACTCCAAAACCAACTAGGGGTGGCACTAGATGCACTTACAATCTCCCCTTTTTGGTGATTGTTGACAAACTGGTTGAAGTTTTCAACGGGGATAAAGTATGTGAAATTGTAAAGGATAGGGAATTGTCTTCATAAGTGGCAAAGGCTCCCCCTGAAGATGTGCATATAAGTAGTTTGCTTTTGGAATGCAAATGCACATGGCAGGTTGTACTTGTGGAGATCGTCTTCAACTTATGAAGATAATTCATCATGCATGAAATGATATAACTAAAGAGAATGACATGCATAATGAAAAATGGATGTCTGCAGAATGATCTAAGTGCGGAAGTTATCATCGCACATGCGGAATTTATCATCGCACTGCAGTAAAGCAAATAAGTAGCATTTAACCATCGAGTTTAAGTGTTACAACTCAAAGAACCAAATGTATCAAAAGCGAGAGTTGTAAACACTAGACAAAATATTATGCACCGCCCTTATGAACCCGCTTGAAGACTATCAAACTCATATGCTTCTCCCCCTTTTGTCAGTAAGGACCAAAAAGGTTTGAAGACATAGAGCGTCTACTCGTCCTCTTCATAAGTAGATGATGCAGCAGGGTTGTCGTTGTTGGTTGGCAGTGCAGACGAACTTGGTGCAGTGTCGATGCGTGCAGAAGTAGGGGGCGGTGAAGTAGCATCGACTTCATCATCGATCACTCTGGCATTGTGAGCTGTCGCGGAGGAAGAATAGTCGAGTCTTCAAGTGATGGAGTTCGTCGTGAGGACTGCATTCCATGGAGGAGCGGAGTCAAACTTGAAGCGTTCAGTGAAGCCATCGTCTTGAAGATCTGCTTCAAAGATCGAAAGGTGGTCAAACTCTTCCATGATCGCCGACAGGTCTCGTGAGTGACAAAAGCATTCTTGGTGGCAAGGTTTTGAATGTGATTGACGTCCACCAAGAGGCTTTGCATTTGTCGCTTGAGCCAGGAGTGATGCTTATCTTGTTTCTGATGCAGTACCACAAGAAGTTCTCGATCATTGAGGATGCGAGAGCGCTTCCTGGGTCTTTGGCCAATTGTGCTCTCAGTAGCTTCAGTCCGCGCACGATGAGGTAGATGAGTGTTCCCAGCCAGAGGATAGACACGAGATACTGCTTGGACGCCTTCCCTGGGTTGAGAGAAGCTATGGTGATCTGCATTCTGAAGACAAAGTGGCGTTTTGGCAGGCTCAGGGTATATGGCTTCAACTGACATATCAACCTCCGTATAAAGATCGGATGATTTCGGCGGAGGGTCGATAGTTGATAGCAAAGTGCATCTTGATGAGGCGCATGACCCATGGAGCATAAAATTTCAGACCAAAAAGATCAGATCCAGACGCAGCCAATTATCGGATGAAAAATTCTTGCGTATTGAATGCCATTGAGGATGTAAAAGACCAATGTCTTCATGGCTCCTTCAAGTTTTGCAAATGATGAATGCCCTTTGATAGGCCATAGAGTTCGCCTGATGATGTGATATATTGTACGAGGCAGATACTCAAGGACATCAACAAAGAATTCCTGAGGATATTCAGCGTCATGTTGGAGTGGCTTCATCATGCTCAACATCTGACTCATGTTGGGCTCTGGCTTATGGAAGATGCTCTCCAGTGCATCGCGGTGGAGTTGACAACCAGGTTCAAACAGCTCTCCGGGAGTGGGTAGGCCTGTGAGCTCAATGACGTCAAGAGCTTTGGCTTCATGATGAACATTTCCTGTCATCCACTTGAGAACCCATGTCTTCAGATCTACTGTAGTAGCCGCGGATGTGGAGGGTAGCATAGAATTGAAGCAAAAGTTCTTCATTCCAGTGTTCTTTATGCATTCTACGGCCGAGCAGACTGCATCACGAAAGGAATCAAGTGCTTCTTCTAAGCACGGCAGTCCGGCAATGGCTTCCGTTTCGAGGCGCATATGAGGGAAAATGCGCCTTGATCATACTGTAACGCAGGAGTAATAGCTTCGTTGTCGATAGCTCCAGAAACGGTCAGATGATATCCTTGGCCTTGTGTAGGGGTTCTTTGCTCTGTCAAAGAAAATGTTGTGGGCTTTGAAGCCATTTGCATTGAAAGACCCTGTAGAGGTGGCAGTGCCTGGAAACCATGGCAGTATTGGCTTTGGCTTCTGGACCAGAGGCCTATGCCCAACATGATATTCAAACTGAGGACCAGAGGCATGAGGCGGAGGGACCGAGCAGGCCATCTTCTTGTGATTAGCTGACCATAGTTGTATGCTTGCTCAATTGTGTAGGGCCTTGGGGGCGGAATCGAGCAATGGCAACAATCGAGGCTTCTCGCTCGGCCAGATGCTTCAGGAGCAGTTGCCTCATTGGCTTCAGGCACATTTGGTGCAGGCTCCACATTTGCTTCAGCCATGACTGTGTCATTGGCTTCATTGGTATTGGAGGTGGAAGCCTCAATATTTTCAACCTCCACTTGGGGAGCTGGAGGGTCGGGCACTGGCACGTTGATATCAGGAATAACTTCTTCAATAACAGGGGGTGTAGGGACACGTTCTTCTTCTTCTTGGGTGTCTTCGGCTGATGCAGCGGATTGTCTTCAGCAGCTTTGGCTTCGGACTCGGAGACATTCACGCTTGGAGTGGCTTCTGAAAACACTTGACGTGCAACAGGTTGGTGGTGCACTTCTCCTTCTGGAACGCTCGAGAGAGGTACTTGAGGCCTTTGACCTTTGTGAAGCCTGCGAAATGCTGGCGACGCCTTTGGAGATGGGGTTTCCTGGGCCTCAAAGTCTTCCTCTTCTTCTTGTTGTTGTTGGGGAGTGACTTGTTGTTGGGGAGTACTAGGGGAGTCTTGTTGTTGTGGGTGATCAGCCCATGATGCATCCTGAGCAATTGGCGTCAGAGGACGACCAATGCTGATAAGTTCGCTGTTCGTGGGAACAGGCGATGATACCAGGTTGTGTTTGATCTGAGGAAGAATGTCATCATCTTCAACATTGTCTTGGTGACCAATGTCTTCCCGGTGATGGGATCAAGCTGCTGGAATGTCTTCACCGAGAGCCTCTGTGGAAGCAGGCTCATGAACTATCATTTGTCGTTCTTGGTGTTCAGATGCAGGTCGAACCACTGAGATTGGTTCAACAACTAAGGGCTCTGTGAAAGCAGCCCGATTCTTCTTGGTTTTGCGCTTCTTCTTGGAGGGAGCAGCATCAGAGGCTTCAGGATTTTTTCCTTTTTCTTGCTTCAGCCTCAGCAGCCCTCGTCTTCTTCTATTCAGAAGCGATTGATCTGACCTTTGGCTTCGAGCCAGTCATGCTGCTTGGGAAGACTATGCGGGGTTCTTCTTGCCTTGACGGTGCAGCTTGATCAGTTGGTGGCTTCTTCTTCTTTGCAGCCATTCTGTCAATGCCGGGCGGCCAAGAGCCTTGCGCTTCTCAGCCTCATTTTAGGCTAGCACACACTTGTCAGCCAGACTCTTCATGCGCTCACGAGAGCCTCTGGCTTCTTCGCGCTTCTTGAGAAAGGCTTATTTGAGGTCGTGCAGCATGGCCTTGAAGTTTTTGACATCTTGCACGCTGAGTGCAGCCATTTGCTTCTTGAACTGAGCCTTCTCATAGTCAATCTTATGCTTCAGTTCAACAATGCGTTGAGCAAGAGCTAGCTCAGAAGCAATGGCGCCATTGAAAGAGACGCTGAGGCCAATAGGAAGTTGCAGATCTTCAAAGCTGATGTTTGGGGTGTCAAACCACTCATCAATGAAGTGATGTATGATTGCCACATCAAAGAGAGGCAAATTGTTGAAATTTTTTGCTTCTTCCTTGCTCTTGATTAGTTGCTCAAGGGCATCATCTGCAAGATCTTCATCGCTGGACAGATCAATGTGTTCTTCACGCAAAATGGCAGCAGGAGTCAGTGTAAGGTCAGTATTCTTGACAATTTTCTTTTTCTTCTCCGTCTTCTTGGAGATACGGGATTGATCTTCATACTGCATGCGGCTTCGGGGAGGTGCAAGAGCGATGGCTTCACACGTGAAGCTTTTGGAGGAGCATCGACTTTGAAGCCTTGACTTTCTTTTTGCTTCGCGGCTTTGGAGCAGGAGCAGGAGCAGGAGCTGGGACTTCATCGAGTCAACATCGTCATCGAGTGATCCACTTTGGCACCTTGGACCAAGATGTAAGTGATGAGGCCATCAAGGTTTGAAAGGGGCCGATGACAATGGGTTCTGCATCACGTGAGCCGTCAGCACGGGGAGCAGAGGGACCAGGATTGAAGTCTAATCCCAATGACTTCTTGTTTTCCTTGGCCGAAGCCTTTGCATGCTGGAAGTTGCGCTTGAAAAGATTATCATCACGACACAAGAGCAATGACGTTGGGTCGGCATTCTCAGGCTGAGGTCCATGGACCATACAAGGATAGAAACCCTGTGCAATAGCTTCAGCCCTGTTCTTGGGTGGAAGGCCTCGAAAGAGAATATCCCCCAAGGGCTTTTGATAGCATTCTTCTCGGCGTATTCCTGGGTCACGAAATTGTACTTGAACCATTGTTCAGCCCAATATCGACGAATCCATTGGATCCGCGTCTTGCGCTGATTGTAATTCTCTTCGGGATCTGTCCTGTAAAGCTCTACAAGGTCATCAGGCAGATCTTTTGAGGTTCCCCCACACGCTGTCTGCCGCCCTTCCTAACTGATTTATCTTCAGCCATGAACTTCAAACTGAATGGCTTCAATACGTTCAAAGGCTTCAAAGGCTTGCGTTTCTTTGACAAACAGAACTGCTTCGGGAGAGTTAAGTTGATCTTGTAAGAATTACGCAAACGAATGCGGAACTATGAGAACCAAGGGATTCTCCCACGGACATGTACCGTGACAGCATTAGAGATGCGAGGAAGGGGAAGAGGTCATATGCATTCTCGTAAGATTTTGAAGATAAATCGGTTTGAAGACATTGACCTCATGATGCGAAGACATTCACTTATACGCTGAGAGTTGGTTCCAGATTTATGCGAATCCGTGAATAAGTACAAGTGAGGAATCTAACTAGTTGTGAAGCTTAAGTGAATATACTAGGCGATATGAGATCGCATGAGAATAGATCTAACATTGTATAGGCAGAAACCAATTTTGGTAAGTAGGATGAATCTTTGAGGATCAAAAAGATGGTAAAAATAGAGTTATATTTACCACTTGAAGAACTGCTAGACGGAAAGAAAAGGAGGCCGATCAGTTCAATCCACCGTGCCCTAACTTGGCGACGGAGGACACCTATGGCGGCGGCAGAGAGGACGATGTTCGCGGCCGGCGTGAGGACGGCGTCGGAGAAGTCGCGGCAGCTAAGCGCTTCGTCACGGCGTCGTCGAGAGCTAAGCGGTGGCGCTAGGGTTTTGACGAGGTGGAGAGGTGGAAGAATGTTTTCTTTACCGCGAGGACATGTATTTATAAGGAGGTTTTGCGGCTGTACGCAATTCACGCAGTGTGCCTGGCGGTTCACATCTGAGGGGCACGTGGCAAGCATGCAACATACTACGAGTTGTCCCACGATCCCACACCCGCCAGTTTGTTTGATGGTCGTTCGGCTTCTCGGATTTCAACAATAAGGATGAATCATTTAAAACAGACTTAAAGTTTGTCTCTGTGTCTTCTGCTGACAAGGACACAGAGAAGACATTCGACAGTTCAATAGAATGCATATGATTTGGGCAGATAGAGTTTGAGATAGAAAGCATAGAGAGATTAGGTTCCGATCACATTCACTTAGTTCAAAAGATTCAACTAGGAAGACATAGCTATAAGTGAATCTTTGTAGAGGACAGAACAATATATATATATATATATATATATATATATATATATATATATATATGTATGTATGTATATCAGAAAGCAACCAAATCAACATAGTGAAGAAAATCATGAAGATAGGTTGAAGTTGAAGACAAATCAAACGCGAAGATATTGCAGAAATAACGCCATGAGTGAAACACTTCAAACAGAGAAATTTGGTGGTGGCGTTACCCACCGTATAGGAAGTACTAGACCCAGACACGGCGCACAATTATTGTGGCGCTCCGAAGTCAAATTCCGCGTTAATGTATTCACACTCAGAATGTAAGTCTTCATTGATTGAAGATATACTTTACTTCGTGTGTTGCACATCTAAGTCATCAACATCCATAAGTGTTAGGATGTGTGCTTGATCACATGATATTTGAGGATTCCAAGATATTTAGCTCACACCGTAACTTGCAAAACCTTTTCTCATCCAAGGGCTTTGTGAAGATATCTGCCAATTGCTCTTGATGTTGGCGTGAATGATGTCAATATCTTTCTTCATGACATGATCCACGAGAAAATGATGACGAATTTCAATGTGCTTTGTCTTCGAAAGTCTTTGACTGGATTGTTGGCACTCTTGATGGCGCTTTCGTTGTCGCAGAAGAGAGGTACTTGTTTCAGATTGATGCCATAGTCCTTGAGAGTTTGCTTCATCCATAGAAGCTGAGCATAGCAAGATCCAGCAGCAATGTATTCAGATTCAGCAGTTGAGAGTGATACATAGTTTTGCTTCTTTGAAGACCAACACACAAGTGATCGTCCCAGAAAGTGACATGTGCCTGATGTAGACTTGCGATCCACCTTGTCATCAGCATAATCAGCATCCGAAAATCCAACCAAATCAAATTTCGAGCCTTTTGGATACCATAATCCGAGTGTTGGGGTGTGAGCCAAATATCGAAGAATTCGCTTCACAGCTAAGTGATGCGATTCCTTTGGTGCCGCTTGGAATCGAGCACACATGCAAACACTAAGCATAATATCTGGCCTAGATGCACATAGGTAAAGTAAGGAACAAATCATGGAGCGGTATACCTTTTAATCGAACTCTTTACCATTGTCGTCGGGACCCAGATGGTGTTTGGCTGGCATTGGCGTCGTGTATCCTTTGCAATCTTGCATTCCAAACTTCTTCAAACAATCTTGGAGGTATTTTTCTTGAGATATAAAGATGTCATTCCTTTGTCGATTTAACTTGAAGACCAAGGAAGAACTTGAGCTCTCCCATCATGGACATCGATATTGTTCTTGCATCATGTATCCAAATTCATCACTATACTTACTGGTTGGTGCGGTAGAAGATAATGTCATCCACATATATTTGGCATACAAACAGTTCACCATCATATGTCTTCATGAAGAGTGTGGGATCAAGGGATCCGGGTTTGAAGCCTTTGCTCTTCGTGAAGTCTGTGATCGTATCATACCGGTAGCGAGGAGCTTGTTTGAGGCCATACAATGCTTTATTTAGCTTGTACACCATATCAGGATGTTTTGGATCTTCAAAGCCAGGTGGTTGAGCGACATATACTTCTTCTTCAATCTTGCCGTTCAGAAATGCACTCTTCACATCCATTTGATATAGCAAGATGTTGTGGTGGTTTGCATAGGCTAGTAGTATGCGAATAGCTTCAAGCCTAGCTACAGGAGCAAATGTTTCATCGAAGTCAATTCCTTCAACTTGAGTATATCCTTGAGCCACAAGATGTGCTTTGTTTCTAACGACTTGACCATGCTCATCTTGCTTGTTTCGATATATCCATTTTGTGCCTATTATGTTATGCTTGCGAGGGTCAGGACGCTTGACAAGTTCCCAAACATTGTTCAGCTTGAACTGTTGAAGTTCTTCTTGCATAGCTTGTATCCATTACGGTTCCATAAAGGCTTCAAAGCAACTTTCTTGGGTTCTGATATTGACACAAAAGAAAAGTGCCCACGGAAATTTGCTAGTTGTGTTGCTCTTGAGCGAGTAAGCAGACCAGGTGCATTGATGCTATCGATTATCTTCTCAATCTGTACTTCATTTGCAACTCGAGGATGAACTGGATGAAGACTTTGCTCTTGCTGATCATTGTCATCATTGGGAGGATTGTATTCAGACTGAGCATTGTCTTCAAGTTGGTTAGGTGCAGAAATGATAAGTTCTTCTTCAGGCTGTGCTTCAGAAGGCATGATTTCACGGTTCCATCGACTTGATAGATTCGGGGTGGAGCTTCGTCTAGTGTACTTGGCGGCAGCTCTCTTTGTGAACCATTGGTTTCATCAAATCGCACGTCCACTGTTTGACGATTTTGTAGAGATAGAGGTTGAAGACTACAGAGGAGTGCGAGTCCTTTCCGTAATCGAGCATGAAGCCTTCGTGAGCTTTGGGTTCAAATTTTGACTTGTGATGGGGATCCTTGATCCAGACTTAGCCCCAAATACTCAAGTAGGCGACATTTGGCTTCTTGCCGAAGGAGCTCATAGGATGTTTTGTTCGAAGCTTATGGATGTAAACACGGTTGATGATGTGACATGTCAGTATCAATAGCTTCAGGCCAGAACTTTCTTGGTGTCTTGTACTTTCGTCGAGCATTGTTCGAGCCATCTCAATGAGGGTTCTGTTCTTGCCCTCCACGATGCCATTTTGCTGAGGTGTGTATGGAGCAGAGAACTCATGAGTGATTCCCATGGTATCCAGATAAAGATCAAGTCTGGTGTTCTTGAATTCAGTGTCGTTGTCACTTCTGATGTGCTTGATCTTGACGCCATAATTGTTCATTGCTCGATTGGCGAAGCGTCTGAAGACATCTTTCACTTCGATCTTGTAGAGAATTATGTGCACCCATGTGTATCTTGAGTAGTCATCAACAATGACAAAGCCATAGAGACAAGCAGTTGTTGTGAGGGTAGCGTAGTGAGTAGGGCCAAACAAATCCATGTGTAACAACTCGAAGGGTTGAGATGTCGTCATGATTGTCTTCGAGGGGTGTTTTGCCCTAGTCATCTTTCCAGCCATAAGCACCACACAAATGATCCTTCTTGAACTTGACACCTTCGATGCCTATGACATGCTTCTTCTTGGCGAGTGTGTAAGTTCCTCATGCCAAGATGCCCCGACCTCCGATGCGAGCCAAAGATTCTCAAGCTTTTGCAAGAAGACATACGGCAAGTCGTGGACCTCATTGAGAAATCTACCATGTATAGATCATCTTTCCTATACCCTTCAAAGACTAGAGACTTGTCGATTCCATTAGTACAAGGCAGCGATATTTTCCGAATATCACAATCATGTTCAAGTCACAAAGCATTGAGATGACATCAAGTTGAAACCAAGGGATTCAACAAGCATCACTTTATCCATGTGTTGATCCTTTGAGATTGCAACTCTACGGACCCAATACCTTGCTTTTACCGGTGTCAAGAAATGTGATGTGACTCTTGTCCGATGGACGTAAGGTTGAGTCCATGAGAAGACTTCGATCACCAAATATATGATTAGTGCATCCGCTGTCCATAGTCCATTCTCAAGCATGAGGTGTCATACCCTCTGATGCAGTTAGGGGATAGGCTTCACCAAGAGTATTGTGAAGCATAAACATTTTAATGAGCAAGAGGATTATTGAAGCTCAGATCAAGATTAGGACTGATAGGATGAATGGCAAACAATTTAGGAACAAAATACATAGTGAGACCATTTGGGCATTTGATCTTGTGCCCTACAAGATGTTTTAGGTCCCCAGCAATAGCATCAGACGCCTTTCATTTTCGGCTGGAGACCCTTTCCCGCAAAAGAGAGTTAATTCTTCTTAACCACCTACATCTTCAGGGGTGGTTTAGAAGCAATGAGTCCAAGTGCAACATCTGAGAATTTCGGCTTTGGAGCCCTAGTAAATAGCCTTGCAGAGATGAATGATACTCATATGAATAAGCGAGAAAAGTTCTTAGTTCTATGAACATAGCGGTTTGAAGACACACGCTCATATTCATATATTTGAGTACGGTTTCCTGCAAAACATTGGCGCTAGGGTGACCTGTGTGAGTCCTCCTGTGCATGTGAAGCCTTTGGACCATATGACGCCTTAGGTGCAGGGTTTGTCTTCTTCCCCGGTGATGTCATGATGACATTCATGGAAGATTCTCAAGACAGCTTTTGGGAACCCAGATCTTCTTCATAGGTGGTCCATTCCTGCAGCTTAGTACCAATATACACAGCAAACACTTCACCATTCTCGATTCTTGAACAGCTTATAGTTTGCATCAAAGGATTCATCAATGATAATAGGGTTAGCACGAGGTAAAGCCGGATAAGGTGGATGGATCCTTTGAAGGTCCCTTTGCAGAACCCATGTGGTTTTGGGATACTTGCTCGGGCTTCGGTAGGAACCATCGACATTCATTTTCCTCTCGAACCCAACACCCTCTTCCCTAGGGTTTGGTTCAGAATCTGCTTTGAGGACATCATAAAAGTATCGATGCCCTTTTAGACTTTTATACATCCCTGTTTCAAATAATGTCTTCAACCTAGCATTTTCATCGACAATAGCGATGGTATCCTCCGCAGAGGGGTTAGTTACCACATTAGTAGTTGAAGACAATGCAACGATGGCAGCGATTGAACATTCAGCAACAGAGGTAGCAATATCACGCTCAAGACATTTTAGACATGGTGGTTCAAATCCATCCTGAGCGGAACTGATCTGTTGAGCACGAAGTGACTCATTCTCTTTTTGAAGATCTTCATGAGCCGCTCTCAATTTCTCAAGCTCTTGCTTCCTTTGAAGATAATTGTCGTGGACTTGTCACGGCAGATGTCCTCATGAAAGGACTTAGTCGTAGGGCCATCGTACGGGTTTACCTAGAGAGGTTAAAGCGGACACAAGACACGGGAATTATACTGGTTCGGCCCCTTCAATGAAGGTAAAAACCTACGTCCGGTTGTGATGTGATTGATATGGTTTGGCGACTAGGGCGCAATAACTTTGCCTTAGCCTCGAAATCTCTGTCCCTAACTTCGCGGGTCGTCCCCTTATATACACGGATGGACGCCTTGGCTGATCTCTGAGTCCCGATCCGGCTCATACAAGAGTCCGGCTTGATCTCTCCTTTCTTGTCTTACAACACAAGTTACAATACTAAGGCGGTTTACATAAATGGACCTTAAGTAAGCCTCACGGGCTCGGGCCTCCTCCGTGGGCCCGGATCACGGACGAGGGTAAACCGGCCCCTCGAGGCGGTTCACACTCAGTAGTTGTGTCCCCAACATTAGGCCCCAGATTGACCTGAACCGTTCAAGTCAATCTTCAACACCTTCAGAACCTCTTTGATCTCCTTTCAAATTTTGTAAACCGCCATCCGCTTGAACCGCCGTGGCGTCATCCTCCGATTTCCATGTCGAGCACCGACAGCGTCATCCTTAATAAAGAAATCTAAACAGTAAGATTCCCTTCATTTAATGCTATCCCGAAATCGAGGCGGCCGCACCGCTCGCCGCTTTTGACTCCTTGATTCTCGCGCCCGTTGATTGCTCCGGTCCCTTATAAATAGACCGGTCGCCTTTCTTCTTCTTCCGCTCTTCTTCCTCCTCGCGACGCTCTAGCCCTGAATCTCCACCGTCGCGCCCGACCTTCGACGACGCTTCGCCGGGCCGCTACATCAACCTGACCGTGTCGAGTTTTGGCGCTCCTCCGCGTTTCCGCTCGTCGAGTAAGGTTCCTCTCAAGCCCTAGATCCCATCTCAGAGATTATGTTAAATCCAGCGGTTCATATCAGTTTCCTCTCACTTGCTCCGCCATGGTCATGCGCCTCAGCCATACCGTGCATCTTGTATGAGTGACTGCTCCGCCGTTCATTGAACTCTTTATGCACCCTTCCTTTTGTTCGGATCCTCAAGTTTTAGAATATCTGAACCCTCCTGCTCTTTATGAAGGTCTGCATAGGTCGTAAAGTTTTTCTTACTAAAGCTTCGGTAGATCCTGATTACCTCCATTCATATGTGAAAACTGTTTCTGCCCATACTTAGTAGACTTTTCAACTCTGCCTTTTTCGGCGGTTTAACTTTCGACGACTAATCCGTCACTCCATTAGTCCTCGATCCAAACCGAACGGGAAGCCGGATGCTGAATCACCGGTTTAACAATGTATGATATGCCTGAACCATTTAATGGTAAACCGTCTCTTACTTTCTTTCGCAGCTTTAGTCGTCCGAATGGCTCCTCAATTTGCTGCTTGCAACCGGGTCCGTCCAAAATCACCGAGACGCAGCTCAACGGCTACGCCGCCACCGGGCGGTTTGGCTCCAAAGGGCGTCCTCCATTGGCGTGTTCCGAGGGCGAAGTTTCTCCCGAGCCGCGAAATGGGAAGTAATTGTGTTTATGCAGCACCTAGACCGGGGTTCTGCCTACCGTTCAAAGTTTTTTCGACGTCCTTGCCAGGTTGCAACTCCATCCGCAGGATATCGGTCCAATTCCGTTTCAAACATATGCAACTTTCAAGTCTTCTGCGAAGTCTATCTTCAAGAAGAACCGTCTGTGGAATTGTTCCGGATTTTTTCCATTTGAACCGTCGCACAGAATTTTCTCGATGGTCCCAACACGGAGCTAGGCGGCGTTTCAATTCGAAGAGGAAGGAAGCCGATTTCCCTCACGCCAAGCACCACAGCCATCCAAAGGATTGGAACCAAACTTGGTTCTACTGCCGTAACACCGCTACCGCCAATGAAAACCCCTTGCGGGTTACCGTCCTCACCGCTCAAGAACCATCATCCACTGCCTTCACGCTTAACCGCCGCAGAACGGAAAAACTTCGCGCCACAAATAATCAAGCTCCGGGCTCTAATGGCCAATGGCTTAACCGGCGTGGATCTTGTGCGTTGTTGGGTCTCTTAGGCGTGTTGCCCCGAGCCGCCGCCCGGATTAATGCACGAGTACACGGCAGCCTCAAAGATCCTCAAAGGCGTCACGAGCTACCCATAACCGAACAGGAGACCACCGAGATCGTCAAGAAGATGCTCGATGAGCCAATCTCCGTCTGCAGCCTCACCGGTTGGCTCCATTTTGTGCCGCCAACAAACCGCCGCGGTAAGCTCTTCTTCTTGTCTTTCGGTTTCGCAATATCTGTTGACATATGCTAATGCTTGCCGCTTCCTGTGCTGAAAGCTCATACGAAACGCACTGCACGGTCCGGGCGCCACGTGCAAAATCCAAGGCCACTAAGAGAATTGGTAAGAAAAAAACCACCGAGTCCTCTGAACCGCTGGAGGACGAAGAATCAGAAGCCGAGGTAAAATTTTGACATTTACGAGGGAGCTGCCATAAACCGGCCTTCCGCTTTGTACTTCTTGTTGCATATGCTTGGCCTCTTTACCTTCTTTTTACCGACACTTTTTCTTCCTGTGATGATGCCGAAGCGAGTCATGCCAATCCTGTTGAGGTAATCCTTCTTTCTTCGAATCTGAGCTTGCGCTGTTAAGAGAATTTCGTCGCCCGTCCTGAAAGTTAAAAAATACCATTCCTGTGCTTATTTGAATCCAAATCTTTTCTTGAAGACAAAGATCAAGAGCGCCCGTACAACCCAAGACAAGTGGTCAACAGTTACCTCAGCCGTTTACGGACACCCCAATCCGGAAGGCCGCCAGAGGTGACTTGTTCTCCGAAAAGCGTTATCCCTTAAAAGGTTTCTTCCGATGTTCTCTCAATCCGTCGACTCGAATTATCAGGTCTCTTCCAACTCGTCTGGCGGTTCATCCACCACACACCTGCCTCATTGAACATCGCCAAGTAGGTACGTAATTACCGTCTGTCAATTCGATTCCCTATTAATTTGGTCCACTTGTCTTGATCCCGCTCTGAATATTGCAGCACCAAGGCTCGTTTGAGCAAGAAAGCGAAAACTTGATCCTACTCCGGATGGTGATCCGAAAAACCCCGTAACAGCCACATGATAATCCTGAAGCCGCCAAGGAAAGCTCGCGAAGTTGTACAAGGATGATACTGCTAACTCCGCCAGAAGCTGAACCGGAGGTCCAAGTGGAAACCTCACACCTGCTTCCACCAAACCCGTCCACCGAGCGGATCGTGACCATTGAACCGCCGAGCCACAAGAAGACGACATCAAGCCCAAACAAGACCGCAGACAATGACGATGTTCTTGTGACAGGTACTGGCTACACCGCTCCTAGCCAACCGGTCGCTTTAGCCAAGCACAGCATCAAAGAGAGTTTCACTACTATCAGCAAAGACAAGGAGAAAACTGACATGTCTGCTTATGACAATTTCTCCGCCCAAGAACTTCATTCCGGCTTTCTGAACCGGCTTTACACAAGCCGTGACCTTGAAGCCGGTCTAGTAAATCGCATGAAGGACCGCTATGAGGTAATAATTTGACCTTTCTCATCTTTTCACTGCATAGTAGCCCCCAAGGGTCGGTTTAATTTTGCAAAGTTAAACCGGGACTTAAGTTGCATCTCCTTAGCAAATTTGGATCAACTAGCCATTAGCCCCCAAGTGCCAAGTTGAATACTTGTATTAAGCTTGGGACTTGTATAATGAAACCACTAATATGCTTTATTTGTCATCAGAATGAAATGCATCGCCAAGTCAGGCAACTCAAGGATCTCCAAACCAATCTGAAACCCAAATAGCGTAAGCCACCAAAACCAAGGATGAGCTAAAGACCGCCTGACCACCATGGAACAAATTTGAAGGAGTGGTATAAATCCGAAGCGGGTCAATCGGGACACCGAAAAAGCCGGTTTAATAAAACGGGCGGAGGAAGCGGAGGCAGCCCTTAAACCGGTGGTCAAGAGCTTATCGACTCAAACGCCAAGTGCATGCCATGACATCTGCCGTCTTTGGTAAGTAACTTTATACTGAATATGCTTGTGCTAACGCTTCCGCCGTTTAACTTGGGCTGTCTAAATCTGGTGCGTGCAAGCGTATTGCTCATCCGGTTCTCGACGCGAAAAAACTCAAGGCTTCATACACTGATTGAACAGCTTTATACCGCGCCAGCCGGGCCATATGCGCCACTTCATACGACAACACGGCACCGTCCCGATCGTAGAGATCTTTGGACCGGCTGTCCATGATTCCGGACAGCTTGAAGAGATGAAGCGATCCGCAGCCCGGGCCGGGCGCCGGCTCTCGACTCGTGCCAAAGGCATGGATAGCGGATCTTGATCCTACCGACATAGCTAAAGGTTTTCCAGCGCTCAAGAGAACGGCGAAGCCTTCGACAATGATGCCTCAAACGGATCACAAAGGAAATGCGTCATTGGCGAAGTCAACCGCCGCTGAAGCCAATCTGGAAGTTCACCGGTCTTTTATGATGCAAACAACAAACGGATGGATTTTGTCATCCCGGAAGTGCAGAGCCTGATTCCTCCAATCCGTAAGCACACTTACGCCTGACATTGATCCGGTGAGCCGATAAGTGAAGAAGCTGTCTTCGTGCCTTAACCCGGATTGACTGGTCTACCAATGACTTCCGGCTTTGGGTGAAGAAGAAGAGGAAGCTGAACCGACGCCAGCGCCGTGCCCTCCACCTCGCGCCAACCCGGGGAAGCGGCGTAATCCGCCAAGCCGGGCGACATATTTTCCAAGGCATAACTTTACGTGAAACGCCGGGCCTCAAAAAGCCTTGTAATAGGATAGCAAGTGTCTTTCTTTGAACAATGCCGGTATAATCGCAGTCTGTAAACTTTTGCATGACAAGACGGGACCGTTGGCTTTCGTAGTAAATCCGCAACATATTTTGCCTGTAATCACAAGTTCTTAAACCGCCTTGGCGGTTGACGCCGCTAGCCAAACTGATACCGATATATTGATATGATATAATACCGAGGTATATAATCAAAGTTATGTGATACGAACATACCTGCCAAAGATAAGCACACGATTGGCTTTAATCAAACGCGAACTGAAAACCTTCACAGATAACACCGATTTACCGTGTAAATCGTGGCCCATGATAAGCCCCTGTTACTCCATAATGGGATGTTAACAGCAAAATCAAACCGAACAAAAATCGCCAACTTTAAAAAAGGTATTGAATGCGGAACATAAACCCGGTTTAAAGAATTTTGTTGGTTTAAGAAGGCCAACAAAAACCAAATGACAGGCCTAAAAGACCCCATAGAAGTAAAATCAATGAGGAAAATCACTTTGCAAGGAAAGGCTGCCGAGCGGATCGATGATGGCGTTACCATGGTCGGACAGACCAAGCCCCTATACGGTGTAGCGGTGGTTCAAGTCAGCCAGGTCCCCAATCGAACTCGTGGCATGACGCCGATCAAATGGCGTTGCGATGGTTCGGGTTCGACCAAAGCCCCAAGTGATTCTATGGCCTTAGGCCAACCAAGAGGTGTGGATGGTTCAGGACGTGACCATGCCCCCAAATGATCTGGTGGCTTTTCGCTTTGCCAAGAGGTGTTGCATTGGTTCGGACACGACCAAGCCCCCAAATGACAAAAATTTCTAACAACAAGGCCAAGGGTTAAACCGGAGGCCGCTTTACGACATTATCTCCATGTACCCAAACCGTCCTTTTTTGTACGCAATGATACCCGCTTTAGCCGAGGATCTGGTTTATTGCCTTTATTCATAATATATACATCGTCTTGATATGTACATAAGTGGAGCCAATGGCTCAAGTATAATAAGGCCGAAGATGAGCTATGTTCCATGGCCTGCTGGTCTCCTCCTCTGACGCGTGTGAGTCTTTTTCGCTCTCGAACATCAATCGAGATAGTAGGACCCGTTGTATAGAGCCTTCATCGACCACAAAAGGCCCTTCCCAAGGTGGGGATAACTTGTGCATATCTTTACGATCTTGAATGAGCCGTAGCACCAAGTCTCCTTCCGAAAGGTTCTGGTTTTAACCCGCCGGCTGTGATAGAAGCGAAGGTCCTGCTGGTAGACCGCCGAGCGAGCTGCTGCCATATCACGCTCTTCGTCCGGTCGATCCAAATCATCTTGCCGTGCTGCCTTGCTATCTGCCTCAACATAAGCTGCTACTGGGTGAGTCGTGACGGATATCACTGGGAAGGACCGCCTCCGCTCCATAGACCATAAAGAACGGCGTGTATCCGGTGGATCGGTTGGGGGTAGTATTTATACTCCATATCACTGATGGTAGCTCTTCCACCCAACACCCCGGCGTCCTTTCTAAAGGGACCATAAGCCGGGGTTTGATACCTTTCAAAATTTCCTGATTAGCTCGTTCCGCTTGACCATTGGATTGCGGGTGGGCTACGGAAGAAACATCAAGCCGGATGTGCTCCCGTTCACAAAATTCCTTCATAGCTCCTTTGGACAAATTAGTGCCATTATGCAGTGATGATACTGCGCGGAAACCCGAACCGGAAAATCACCCGCTTGATGAATCGAACCGCCGTGGGCCGCATCACACTTGCTAATGTGCTCTGCCTCGACCCACTTTGTAAATTTATCCACCGCTACCGGAGGTGGGTCTTTGTCCTTGGATCGTTTGAAAGGTCCAACCATATCCAGCCCCCAAGTCGCAAACGGCCAAGTAATTGGAATCATCCTCAATTCTTGGCTGGCACATGAGCACGCTGGAGAACTTTTGGCAACCATCACACCGTCGACCAGATCCTCCGCATCAGCATGGGCAGTCAACCAATAGAAGCCATGGCGGAACGCTTTGGCCACCAGGGATTTTGAACCGGCGTGGTGACCACAATCCCCTTCATGAATCTCCCGTAATATCTCACGACCCTCTTCAGGGGACACACAACGCTGAAACGCCCCTGACACGCTGCGACGGTGCAACTCGCCGTTAACGATGGCCATAGACCTAGACCGCCGAACTATCTGCCGGGCCGACGTCTCATCCTCCCAGAACTTCGCGATTCATGTATGCCAAGTAAGGGACCGTCAATCCGAATGATGTGCAAGGCCGCCACCAATTGAGCCTCTGGATCGTGGATAGCCAAATCAATTTCATCAGTAGTTTTAAGCGGCGGCTTATGCAAAGACGTCAAGGAAAAGCGTTAGGCGGGACCGGTTTCTGTTGGGACCCCGGCTCAAAGCATCGGCCGCCTCGTTCTTCCGACGATCCACATGGTCCACCTGGTACCCCTTAAAATGTCCCGCAACAACATCCACTTCCCGACGATATGCAGCCATGAGTGGATCTTTGGAGTCCCAAGTGCGGATACCTGCTTTGGGCCACCAAGTCCGAATCACCAAAGCATTTAACCCGGTGAGGTTCATTTCTCCGCCATCCGGAGGCCATGGAGCAAAGCCTCATACTCAGCTGCATTATTAGTACAAGGGAACATTAGGCGGAGAACATAATGTAACTTATCACCTCGTGGGAAGTTAATACGACTCCAGCCCCGAGCCTTCCAATTGCCTGGATCCATCAAAATGGATGGTCCAATAGGTGTGATCCGGCTTCTCTTCTGGTGCTTGCAACTCCGTCCAATCATTAATGAAATCCACAAGTGCCTGAGACTTTATAGCCGTCCGTGGCACATATTTTAAACCGTATGCCCAAGCTCTATAGCCCACTTAGCAATCCGCCAGTTGCTTCCGGTTCAAGATGATATCGCCTAAAGGAGCCGAATCGACCAATCGTGATAGGGTGCCCTTGGAAATCTTCAGCCTTCCGACTTGCCATAAAAACCCCATATACCAGCTTCGCCAATGTGGATATCTTTGTTTAGATTCAATGAGGACCTCATCGATGTAGTAAACCGGTCATTGAACCGGATACTCCTTCCCGCCTCCTTGCGCTCCACCACGATGGCCACACTCATCGCCTCGGCATTAGCGACAACATATAACAGAGCGGCTCCCTCGTCAATAGGGGCAGCAAGAACAGCGGGTTGGCCACCGCCGCTTTAAGTCCGCCAATGCCTCATCAATGAATGAACTCCGATTTAATTGATCCGCTTTTCTTCAAAGATCTGGTACAAAGGGATGGCCTTCTCTCCTAGGCGATCGATAAACCGGCTTAGCGCAGAACCCGCCTGCCAAGCGTTGGACATCGTTGATGCACTTTGGCTTGGCTAAGGAGGTGATAGCTGTAATTTTCTCCGGATTGGCCTCAATCCCCGGTTAGACACGAGGAAACCCAACAATTTGCTCATTGGAACACCAAAGACGACTTGGCGGGGTTGAGCATCATCTTGTACCCTCGCAAGTTGTCGAAGGTTTCCTTAAATCCTCAATCAATGTTTCCTTCTGCCTTGATTTCACCACGATATCATCCACATAAGCGTGCACATTACGGCCGATCTGTTTATGCAAACAATTTCATGCATAACGCCGATAAGTTGCTGGCGCTCTTGAGCCCAAAAGGCATGGACACATAGCGAAGGCTCCAAAAGGGGTGATAAACGCTGTTTTCTCCTCGATCCTGAACCGCCATCTTAATCGATGATAACCGGAATACGCATCCGTAAAACTCAAACGCTCACAACCCGCCGTCGCATCAATAATCTGATCAATGCGGGGAGGGCGAAAGGATCTATTTGGACAAGCCTTGTTAAGATCTCGTAATCTACGCATACGCGCCAAGTGCCATTCTTTTTAAGGACCAGAACCGGGTTGGCGAGCCACTCGATGAAAGACTTCAATGATAAACCCTGCTGCCAACAGCTTAGCAACTTCTTCTCCGATGGCCTTGCGCCTTTCCTCATTAAACCGCGCAGTAAACTGTTTTACCGGTCTGTATTTCGGTCAACATTAAGAGTGTGCTCAGCGAGCTCCCTCGGTACACCTGGCATGTCGACGGCTTCCATGCAAAAATGTCCCGATTCTCACGGATGAACTTCGATGAGCGCGCTTTCCTATTTCGGATCCAGTTGGCACCGATGGTGAACTGTTTGGACGAATCGCCGGGCACAAAATCAACAAGCTTCGTCTCACCACGATTTGAACTTCAAGTCCGGATCATGCTCATAGTTGGCTTCTTCAAAGGGTCATATCTGCCGGATCAACATTATCTTTATAATACTTTAACTCTTCCGTGGCACAAACCGACTCACAGAAGCCGCATCACCTTCCTCGCACTCTAGAGCGATCCGCGGCTCCATGAACCGTTATCGTTCCTTTGTGACCCGGCATCTTCAGCTGTAAATAAACATAACAGGGTCGTGCCATAAATTTAGCATAAGCCGGCCGCCCAAAGAGGGCGTGGTAAGGGCTTTGAATTTTTACCACCTCAAACGTCAACGTTTCTGTTCTGGAGTCATGTTCGTCTCCAAAGGTCACCTCCAGAACAATCTTACCGACGGGGTACGCTGACTTACCAGGCACTACTCCGTGGAACACCGTGCTGGACGGTCTGAGATGCCTATCTGTTAACCCCATACGTCGGAAAGTCTCGTAGTACAGGATGTTGATGCTGCTTCCTCCATCCATAAGAACCTTGGTAAACTTCTACCCTCCTACCGGGTGCCACCACCAAGGCTAATCGACCCGGATTGTAAACCCGGGAGGATGATCCTCTCTGCTCCACACAATCGGCTGCTCGGACCAAGCGTAGGTAATGCGGCGCCGCCGGTTCAACCACACCGACCGCCCGCATCTGCGATTTTGGTCTCGTCGGTCCAAGCGGTGGTAAAGGCGTGGTACTGCCCCCCATTCAACTGCTTTGGGTTGCTCGATAACCCGGCTGCGCTGCTGTTGATTGTAGCCCCTTGGTTCTCGACTGCTCGATTACCTGATTATTACTGATTGGCTTGCCGCCCGGATTACCACCGAATCCGGGCCGAATTTCCTCCATCGTAACCGGAGCGGATCCGGAACCGCCGGTCCCTTGATCATACCGGAAAGAGTTGGAATTTTTAAACTCCTGCATAATATAACAATCCTTCCAAAGGTGGTTCGCCGGTACCTCCTTCGTCCCATGCTTCGGACAAGGTTGATTTAATAGGAAGGTCAAACGATCCGGATTATGACCGCCCGGTTTATTTGCCTGCCCTTGCCCGGCCCTTATCCTGCGCATTGGTGTTAGCCACGAAACCCGCGTTGCCGTTCGCTTTGCGTTTGTTCCCTCCATTGCCTGCCGAATGGTGCTGCTGGACCCTGGAGCTGCCGTTCTGTTTTCCCTTCCTTGGTACTATCAGAATCAGCGTACTTTACCAACACGCCCATTAGAGTGCCCATGTCATGGCAAAAACGCTTCATGCGACCCAGCTTCAACTTCAATGGCTCGAACCGGCAATTGGCTTCCAAGGTCAAGATCGCTGAATCAGGGTTGATCCGGTCTGAAGAATGTAAAACTTCCGAACGCGCGCACCCAATGGGTTGTAGACTCTCCCTCTGCTGGACACAAGCTGCTAGATCCACCACCGACATGGGCTGCTTACGGTGTCTTTGAAATTTTGGATGAACCGGGTCCGCAATCGGGCCCACGAATTGATGGAGTTAGGCGGTAAGTTTTTAACCAAGTCCGGGCCGTACCTTCCAAAGATCATTGTGAAGTACTTCGCACATGCGGCTTCATCCACGTCCAAAGATCTCCATGGCCATCTCGTAGCTTTCTATCCACGCCTCGAGCCAAGTCGGCGGTATAATTCGGCACCTTGCGTGGCCCCTTGAAGTCCTTGGGCAATCGCACGTTGCGCAAAGCGGGGACAAGGCAAGGTACCCCCAAAGAGCCGGACGTGACCCTCGGTTGAAGGGTCGGTTGAACGGTGCGGGCGGATGATCCTCTGCTTGTGCTATTAACTCGGCCTCCTCGCGTGCCTGGCGCGGTCCACTACCACTTGAGCATCTTCAAAACCGCTGCGGATTGTTGCCGCGAGGCGGACCACGCTGCGCATTGCTCGATACGGCCGGTTCATCAACGCGTCGGCTGTAGCTCCGGCTCGGGCGGGGGGTGGAGTGGATCCGATCTCGACTGTACGAGTACGCTTCTTGCTGAGCCAAGGCCGTCCTGAGGAGCTCCTTAACCCGGCGTGTCTCCACTGCCTGCGGTGAATCGCCTTCAATTGGAATCGCCTCCAACCGTGCCGCGGCTGCCACGAGATTATCCATCGGGTTGGAGTAGTGACCGGAGGTGTCTGCGCGGTCCAGGCGCCCAGCGGTTTGATGGCGAGGTAGATCTATCATACGGGCTGAACCGCGCGGCTGTCCCAGTGCTTCCGGCGGCTTACCAATGGCAGCGGATTCTGGTCCCCTGCCTCGGGTATTGAAAAGCTCCTTCCCTCGAAAATGTAAGGTAAACGGACCTGTACTTCCTCTTCATGACTTCACGTGACGCGCTCTGGTCCGGCTGAGCCTATAAGCTGCGCATCCAAAGCGGCTCGTTCCGCTGCCATCCTTTCGTTCGCGGCTGCCAGGTCCGCTTTAGCATTAGTGATCTGTCCCCTCACCTTTGCAATCTCCGCGTTGTGCAGGTCCTGATCCGGCGGATTAGCTTCCGCCAAGAGCACAGCTAACGCGTCGAAGAGCTCTGATAAAACTTGAGCCGGCGGGCGCACAGGGCCTCCTTCCCCGGCTGCCATCACTGCTGTTGGACCGGCGACCGGGGGTGCCGCGATCGAGGAGTGAAGCGCCGCCTGCGTACCGGCCATGAAGATCCCAACCCGGTGGGGTAGATCGTAGGGGTCCGGAATACTCTCTCCGTCGGAACAACCGATCTGGCCATCTTGTAGCTGGTATAGAGACTCAGTTTCTCCGGCCGACGATTCGTCGCCGAGTAGACAACAGTTTCGTCACGGATCTTGATCCGTCCTCGTAACTGCGTGGGCGACTCCCACGAAACATGCTTGACCGCCCGGTTTAGCTGAGGCAGGATTCTTCTTTGCCCGTTGAGCCGTCTCGGCGAGGTCGGCGGACGTCCGGCCCAGCTCCGGCTTCGCCGATCTTGCCGATAAACACGTGTATGCCGCCAAAGGGGACCCGGTACCCGTACTCAACCGAGCCGGCCTCGGGGCCCGATCCGCATCGTCGATGTAGAGTTTGCCGCGACGACTCTTAGTCATCCGCCCATCAGATAGCCTTCGAGTCCTTGAACTTGCCCTCTAAGATCATCAAACCATCGTGCGATAGCCCCACGGTGGGCGCCAACCGTCGTGGACTTGTCACGGCGGATGTCCTCATGAAAGGACTTAGTCGTGGGGCCATCGTGCGGGTTTACCTAGAGAGGTTAAAGCGGACACAAGACACGGGAATTATCTTTGGTTCGGCCCCTTCAATGAAGGTAAAAACCTACGTCCAGTTGTGATGTGATTGATATGGTTTCGGCGACTAGGGCGCAATAACTTTGCCTTAGCCTCGAAATCTCTGTCCCTAACTCGCCGCCGGGTCGTCCCCTTATATACACGGATGGACGCCCGGCTGATCTCTGAGAGTCCCGATCCGGCTCATACAAGAGTCCGGCTTGATCTCTCCTTTCTTGTCTTACAACACAAGTTACAATACTAAAGGCGGTTTACATAAATGGACCTTAAGTCGCCTCTGGGCTCCGGGCCTCCTCCGTGGGCCCGGATCACGGACGAGGGTAAACCGGCCCCTCCAGGGCGGTTCACACTCAGTAGTTGTGTCCCCAACAATAATCATAGGAGAGCTTTTCATGAGTAGTTGAGAGCGTTTCATGACGACTTTCAAGTTCTTGGTACTTAGCATGAAGATTTTTAATGTCTTCAACTAAGGACTGTGAACGTGTCATTTTCGCATCCAACAGGTCATCGCTTTTGGCTAACAGTTTTTGAGTATGTTCCATAGCTCTTTGTTGTTCGGTTGCAATTTTAGCAAGTGTTTTGTAGCTGGGTTTGGATTCACAATCAGAGTCATCTTCACTTGATGTTTGAAAGTAAGCATCACGTGATTTTACCTTGGCACCATGTGCCATGAAGCGAGGGTGGGAGCAGGGTCGTCCTTGTCATCGCCTTGACAGTTGGTGTGGAAGACATTGTCTTCAGTGTTGAAGATGGACTTGGCAACATAGGTTGTGGCTAAAGCCAGACTTGCAATGCCAGGGTCGGACTCCTCTTCAGACTCCACCTCCGCCTCCTCAGAAGCAGACTCCTCCTCTGAATCCATTTCCTTGCCAACAAAAGCACGAGCCTTGCCAGATGAGCTCTTATTATGAGATGAAGACTTTGATGAGGACTTGGAAGAAGACTTTGAAGATTTCTTCTTCTTCTTCTTGTCATCAGAATCATATTCCTTGCTCTTCTTCTTCTTCTTCTCATTGTCCCACTGTGGACACTCGGAGTTATAGTGTCCAGTTTTCTTGCACTTGTGACATGTTCTCTTCTTGTAGTCATGAGTGGAAGCTTCATCATTTCTTGAGCTGGATCGTGAAGACTTTACGAAGCCTTTCTTCCTAGTGAACTTCGGAACTTCTTCACAAGCATAGAAAGTTCCTTTCCAATGTCTTCGTGGATCATCGTAACCGCAATGATTCTTCTTCGGATGAGGAAACAACTTTTGCCTTCAAAGCGAGTTCGCCATAGTTGGGACCATAGATATCTGTTTTCTCGTAAAGTGGAACTCATGTGTGTTGAGCCTCTCAAGTATATCAGACGGATCGAGTGTCTTGAAGTCGTATGCGTTCTTGTATCATGAGGGCAAGGGTGTCAAAATAGCTGTCAAGTGATCTCAGTAGTGTCTTGACGATTTCATGCTTGGTGATCTCAGTGGCGCCGAGAGCATGAAGCTCATTTGTGATGTCAGTGAGGCGATCAAACGTGAGCTGGACATTTTCATTGTCGTTTCTCTTGAAACGGTTGAAGAGGTTGCGAAGAACACTGATCCTTTGATCTCTCTGGGTTGAGACGCCTTCGTTGACCTTGGATAGCAGATCCCGAGACTAGCTTCGGCGTTTCGAGCACTCACACGGCCATCTTGTCCTTTGGTTAGATGACCACAGATGATGTTCTTTGCGGTAGAGTCGATTGAATGAACTTCTTGACATCAGCAGGGGTGGCACCTTCACCAGTTTTGGGAACGCCATTCTTGACGACATACCAGAGGTCGACATCAATGGCTTCAAGATGCATGCGCATCTTATTCTTCCAGTAGGGATAATCAGTTCCATCGAACACGGGGCAAGCAGCAGAGACTTTGATTATCCCTGCAGTCGACATAGCTAAAACTCCAGGTGGTTAAACCAAATCACACAGAACAAGGGAGTACCTTGCTCTGATACCAATTGAAAGTGCTAGTTATCGACTAGAGGGGGGGGTGAATAAGCGATTTTTAAGAAAGTCTTCAAAACACGGATGTTTCGAAGACAAACAATAAAAATGACCTAATTAATATGCAGCGGAAGATAAACTATAACAAGCAAACCATAGTCAAGTATGCAATAACGTGAAAGTACAAGACTAATAGCAGCTTGGTAGTAGGATCAAGATGGAAGATAGTGAGAAGCCAATCAACAAAAGTAGTCAAGCAATGAAGTCAAACAGGTATGACAAATAGGCAATGACTTCACGAAGACAAACTCTAAGTAAGGAGAGGGAGAAGATAGAACCAGTCACTTGTTGAAGACACAGGATTTGTTGGACTAGTTCCAGTTCCTGTGACAACTGTACATCTGTTAGGGAGGCTGAGATTCAACTCAGAAGACTGCGTCTTCACCTTATTCCCCTTGAGCTAAGGACACACAGTCCTCGCCCAATCACTCTGGTAAGTCTTCAAGGTAGACTTCCGAACCTTCACAGACTGCGTTCACGGCAATCCACAATGACTCTTGGATGCTCAGAACCACGACGCCCTAACCGGCCGGAGGATTCACAGTCCTCAAGAGTAATAAGTCTTCAGTCACATGCAGACAAAAGACTTGATGATGCCTAACACTCTTTGGCTCTGGGTGTTTGGGCTTTGTCCTCGCAAGGATTTCTCTCTCTCAAAGGCTTCGAGGTGGGTTGCTCTCAAACGACAAAAGCCGTGCACTAACTCTGGGCAGCCACCAATTTATGGTGTAGGGGGTGGGCTATTTATAGCCACTAGGCAACCCGACCTGTTATGTACGAAATGACCACAGGTCACTAAGGAATGACACGTGTTCCAACGGTCGATTTCAAACACACGGCAACTTTACTTGGGCTACAAGCAAAGCTGACTCATCCAGCTCTGGATAAGTTTTGCTCTCATTGTCTTCGCTCGAAGACATAGGATTTGGGTTGAGCATCACTTGATCATTCGACTTTGATCACTTGGACTCCACTTAACAGATGCGGTGGTTCCTATGACTCAACAAAGAAGAAAAGGAAACAACGAAACGACCACGATCTTCAAGGCTCCATAGTCTTCACTCAATGTCTTCTCATGTCATAGTCTTCAATGTGAATATCTTCACATGCCACCATTGTCGTAATGTCTTCATACATTTTTAGGGGTCATCTCCGATAGGTAAATCGAATCAATGGGGGACACTACCTGCGTTATCCTGCAATTCTCACAAATGCATTAGTCCCTCAACCACATTTGTCGTCAATACTCCAAAACCAACTAGGGGTGGCACTAGGTGCACTTACAGAAGCACACGAAGCATTCTATAAAACCATACTCAAAAGATTTAAGTGAAGCACAAAGAGCATTCTATAAGGTCATACTCAAAAGATATAAGTGAAGCACATGAATCATTCTATAAATCGATGAAGGGATATCTCATACTAGCATGGTTCTTAAAGAAAAACAAAAACACAAAGGACACAAATCATGTGAACAAAACAAAAACCAAGGTATACCGATAATTGTTGAAGAAGAAAGATGGGGTGCCAACCGGGGCATCCCCAAGCTTAGATGCTTGAGTATCCTTGAAATATTTACTTGGGGTGCCTTGGGAATCCCCAAGCTTGAACTCTTGCCTATATTTATTCTTCTCATATTGATAGCTCCTCAATCGTCAAACACTTCATCCACACAAAACTTTAACAAAAACTTTGTGAGATCCGTTAGCATAATAAAGCAAATCACTACCTTTAGGTACTGTTGCAAACTTATTCCAATTTCATATTAGAACTATATATACTGTATTCCAACTTCACCATGGTTCATACCCCCCGATACTACCCATAGATTCATCAAAATAAGCGAACAACACATAGAAAACATAATCTGTCAAAAACAGGACAGTCTGTAGTAATCTGGAAGTTTAGTATACTTCTGTAACTCCAAAAATTCTAAACATATATGAAAAATTTTAAAAAATTGTACAGAAGTAATGTGCAAAAAGTTTCAGACCCATTTGACTTTCCAGTAAAAAATGTAAATTCACGCGCTACAGCCAAAGTTTCTGTTTTTGTACTACACAAAGTAAACTAGCAATCTAATCATCCTAAAACCAAAGCTTGGCACATTATTTTTATAATACAATGGATATATACAAGGGGATAATTATTTTCAGAGAAACTTCCATGATTTTTTTACATTGTTTCCATGAGCATGAACACAAGTGTTCAAGGTCGACCCTCACTTCTCTAATGCATAACCTTCCAATCATTTCTCTTATTGAAAAACATTTTAGGCATGAGAGGCAAGTAAAAAAAATGTATTTTCATTCTTTATTTTTTTTGTATGTTTCACCCACAACTAAACAGAAACAAAAAGTAAAAACAAAATCTAGTTAGTGAAGAAAGCAAACAAGCACACACGAGAATATCAACCCCACGCTATTGCGCCCCGGCAACGGCGCCAGAAAAGAGCTTGGCAATCCCCAAGTGCAGGGAATCATCGTAACAATTCCCAAAGGTGGAAGTGATAAGTATGGAGTGTCGAACCCACAAGGAGCTAAAGGTAAGATCGATATTCTCTCAAGTCCTATCTGCCACTGATACGACTCTACATACACCGAACATTTGCTTCCAACTAGAAACGAGAAATAAAACTACGCTGTGGGTATGAAGAGGATAACTTTTCATGATATCAGAGAGCTAAAATATAAAAGTAGGTGATGTTATCATAAAGTCAGAATATATTACTAAATATTATAAATAGCGAGTGTGGAATAATGATGGGTCGGTGTGCGGAATTATCCTAAGCAATCGTTAACAAGACCGGTAGTCGCCATTGCAATTTCATATGAGGGAGAGGCATAAGCTAACATACTTTCTCTTCTTGGATCATATGCACTTATGATTGGAACTCTAGCAAGCATCCGCAACTACTAAAGATCATTAAGGTAAAACCCAACCACAGCATTAAAGCATCAAGTCCCCTTTATCACATCCGCAACAACTCCTTTACTCGGGTTTATGCTTCTGTCACTCAAGCAACCCACTATAAGTGAATCATGAACGTATTGCAACACCCTACGGCGGGAATCCCTCATGCTTCCACGACACGGAGGGCACAATAGGACAGCACCAAAATAAAACATACAACTCATACCAATCTATATCATCAATCAACCCAAAGACAAAGGATATCTACTCAAAACATCATAGGATGGCAACACATCATTGGATCATAATATGTGGCATAAAGCACCATGTTCAAGTAGGGATTACAGCCAAGTGCGGGAGAGTGGACCGCGCATAAAATAGATGAGGATGGTGATGATGATGGTGATGTTGATGAAGACGATCACCCATGGTGATGATTCCCTCCCGATGGCACTCCACGCCACCGAGAGAGAGAGGAGGAGAGGTTCTCCCCTTGTGCTTCCTCCTTCATGGCCTCCCTTTGGATGGGGAGAGGTTCTCCCTCTGGTCCTTGGCCTTCATGGCGATGATGGCCCCTCCGGGATCCTCCCCCATGGCCTCTCGTGATGATGGCCCCCTCCGGCAGGGTGCTAGCGAGGGCCTAGATTGATTTATTCTGGCTACAGAGCCTTGCGACGGCGGAACTTACGATCTCGGTTATTTTCTGAAGATTTGGGTATTTATAGGAGAGGTTGGCATCGAGAACAAGTCAGGGGGCCCCACGGGAAGTCCACGAGGCACATGGGTGCGCCCTAGGGGGTGGGCGCGCCCTCCACCCTCGTGGGGCCCACGGGCCTTCCCTCCGATAACTCTTCGTTCCAGTATTTTTTATATTTTCTAGAAAAATTCTCCGTTGATTTTCATCGCGTTCCGAGAACTTTTATTTCTGCACAAAAACAATACCACGGTAGTTCTGCTGAAAACAACGTCAGTCCGGGTTAGTTCTAATCAAATCGTACCAAAATCATATAAAACAATAGTAAACATGGCATGAATATTTCATAAATTATAGATATGTTGGAGACGTATCAATGCTTTTCGTGCCGCACCATCCACCCAAAACAATTTTCTTGTCCTGCCTTCCGCATCTGTCTTTCATTTAAAGAAGAATCCTGGGTCGTTTTCCATCACCTTGCAAAAGTAGTTTAGTGTTTCTTCAATGTCAATGTCCTTTGTTGGGGCATTGACCTTCGAACAGTGGTTATGGATGGCTTTAGCTGTGTACGGAACAATCAACTCCGAGCCGTAGTATGATGACATTATCATCATCATCTTTCTTGCCATAAAAAAACAGAAACTTGTGTTTTTCAGGACTAACTAACCACAATGCAGCGAGCAACTTGTTTTTATAGAGAACATAAGGCAACAATTATACATAAGTAGAACAAGACCAAGCTTGTACCCCACGAAGTATTTTTTTCTGCTGGTTGATGTCTTTTTTTATTTATCAGAGTTGCACGGAAAATGAACATAGTTGCCTCAGTTTACTGTTCAAGTTGCCAGTTTTTCTCCCTGAACAGGGTTGCCCATGAACCCTACGCACCTTATACTAGGATAGGAAATAAATCCAAGTAGTTGAGGTAGGAATAGGCAACACCAAGGGTTTCTGTTGGGTCATGATTTTTTTAATTACGAGAGTTGCACAAAAAAATGAACATAGTTGCATAAATAATGAACACAATTGGCTCAGGTCAAAGTACTTGTTGCAGGAATAAGTAACAGTTCTGTGGTAACAAGATTTAATCCAATGTGAGTTGTACCTGCTGTCAAGTTGCAGTCGTTTAGGTGAGTCACAATTTTTTCTCTTCCGGCGGGATGCCTTGGTGAGAACGGAGGTATTTCGAAAGTGATGGCTTGTCAATCAGTGGATGGTTGTGATCTGCAATAAAAGTGATAACCTCCCATCTGTCATCTTTAAGCTTCACCACCATCTTAGCGCGGCATTTTGTTTGCTTCACAGTTTCTCGCTTCCTCTTCTTCTTGAAAGTGTGTTCCTCGACATCCTCTTCAACATCTTGTTCAGCTGAACTCGGGCATGTAGTGTTTTTGCTTGATGAGGCAACATCCAGGATCCCAACCCTCTCTACTGGCTTGCGGAACTTGTTACAGTAGAATTGCTGTTTTTCCAGCACGCCTGTGTAGGACGACCTGTAAGACGTATTTGACTTGATTGAAAAGCCCTCCATCAAAGCGTAGCGATTGTAGTGTTCCCTCGCATCCTCTAATGTGTCAAAGCGCATGCCAACATAAGGTTGTTGTGGCTATGCCCCAGCTTCTTCGTCTTCCAACTCATGTGCCTCATGAACTAAAGCATTAGCAGGAGCAACCATAGGTGGGGGAGCAGCAACACGATTGTCCGGGACATGAGTAGTGTTAGAGCCAACGTTGGGGTCAGGAGACTCACCAACCTCCTCCTCCAAATGTTGATGCTCCTGCTCATCCCATGCATGCAAGAAGGGTGCACCCAACTCGACTGAAATGTTGATGGACTCTACGTCAAGCGGTGGTTCATTCAGATCAATCATCATGAACACTCAACTTGCAACAAACTGTGTGTTAGCCCACCACAAAAGCATGCATGACCTTTTTTGAACAAACTAGTTGTAGAATATAAAGGAGCAACTATAAACACTTGTTTGGGCAACTATAAAGTTAAACAGAGGCAATTTCTATCTTATTTTTTCTCAAAAGTTTCTTGTTTCTTCTTTTTTCTTATATGTTTTATGTTTCTACCAGTATGACACACATATATAGCAGCAAAGATTTGTTTCACATGACATGCGTTGATTCATTTGTGCCTTTTTTTCAGTAGCAGATTACAACATTTGATGATGGGAAACAACGTGCATATCTGACGGAGAGCTTACCAGGAGCAGGAGGCCTATCATTTGGTGTAGTTTATGTCTTTTTTATTTTTTTAGGGACACCATATGCAATGTAGCAAAGTATCTTAGTGTGGGATTGTTCGAATCTGTTTATCACGTGTCCTTTGTTTTGTGTGTTTGTCGTTCGTGCCTTTTCAGCGAGAACCATACTGATATGGCAAAGGTTGTGTGTTAACACATGCAAGTTACTAGTTTCTACCCCTGCTTCTAACATGAGTTTTATGTTCTTGATAGTACATGCTTTAATGCACATGGAAGTTGCATGTGTTTTAGTACTAGAGTTGCCATGTTCTTACATCTGGTAGAGGCAACTCTAGATTTTTTTGAACAGCTACGCTTGCACATCTCTTTTTTTACCAGAGTTGCTTCAAAAATGAACATAGTTGCCTCAGTTAACTGTTCGAGTTGTCAGGTTTGTTTCCTGATCAGGGTCGCTCATGAATCCCAATCACCTTATACTCGGATAGGAAAGAAAGCCAAGCAGGTTTCAATGCATACAATATATAGAAATTATGTTTTGATGTTGCAATGCACCTGCAAAACTGTGCAATGGTCCTGCATTTTGTTTCGCACTAGAGTTGCCCTATTTTTGTACTGGTGTTGCTTTTTTGTATCATAATAGTTGCTCAAGATGCATGCCATACATAGGGTTGGCTCAAAGCAGTCTACAAGTTGCTTTTTCACCAGATCAAAAGAACGAACTAAAAATTGGACTAGTTGATGTTCAAGCAGGGAAGGGCTGGGGTGGTTGAGTAGGGAAGAGATAGGAGTCGGGTGGAGGTGGTGCTTACCTTTTTTGGGGGAGGTAGGTCTAGTTTTTAGTCTCCAGATCTGGTTTTTGGAGCAAGGAGGGGGAAGGAGACGTTCCTGCGTTGGCTTTGTTCTTCAAGACGCCATTGATGGGGCGGATCTTGTTTAGAAGAAGAAAGGAGGAGCAAGGAGGAAGAAGGGGACCCTTGTGTGGGCTTGTCCTTCAAGGAAAAGGGAGGAGGGGGTCGCGTGAGGCGTCCGCAAGGGAGCGTGGGCTGGGGTGCAGGGAGGGGTGGGGACCGAAGCTTGGGGCGACGACAGGTGCGACGAATCGTGGTGCGACGATAGGTGCAACAAAGCGGGGACCAGGGGGACCAGGTGTGATCAGGGCGCGTGCCCGATCCACCCGTGATTTGCGCGGGCTTGGATTCATCGATTTCGCGCGCGCGGGGCTTCTTTCCTTTTTGGCAGTCTGGTCATGCGCGCGTGTAGGATCGAAAGTATGTCTAGATGGGGTGATTAGACTACTTGACCAAATAAAAATCTAGCCTTTTCCGAATTTTCGTTCTTGGCAGATTTTAGCAACTTTGCACAAGTCAAGCAATCAACCTACACATGCAATTCTAAGAGTATAGCAGCGGAATGTAAAACAATTGCATATGAAGGTAAAGGGAGGAGTTTGAGGGAGCAAGCGCAATGTTGACACGGAGATTTTTTATCCGTGGTTCCAATAGGTGGTGCTATCGTACATCCACGTTGATGGAGACTTCAACCCACAAAGGGTAACGATTCTTGTGAGTCCACGGAGGGCTCCACCCACGAAGGGTCCACGAAGAAGCAACCTTGTCTATCCCACCATGGCCGTCGCCCACGAAGGACTTGCCTCACTCGGGTAGATCTTCACGAAGTAGGAAATCTCCTAGCCCTTACAAACTCCTTGGTTCAACTCCACAATCTTGACGGAGGCTCCCAAGTGACACCTAGATAATCTAGGAGACACCAATCTCCAAGAGATAACAAATGGTGTGTTGATGATGAACTCCTTGCTCTTGTGCTTGAAATGATAGTCTCCCCAACACTCAACTCTCTCTCTCACAGGATTGGATTTGATAGAAAGAAGATTTGAGTGGAAAGCAACTTGGGGAAGGCTAGAGATCAAGATTTATGTGGTTGGAATAGAATATCTTGACCTCAACACAAGTATAGGTGGTTCTCTCTCAGAAAATGTATGTTGGAAGTGTAGGCATGTTCTGATGGCTCTCTCCTCGAATGAAGAGTGGGTGGAGGGGTATTTATAGCCTCCACACAAAATCTAACCGTTACACACAAATCACCGAACTCAATGGGACCGAACATTGAAACTCGGTTGGACCGATTTAGTTCAAATGTGAACATTAGGATTTTTCGATGGGACCGACACGTCAACTCGGTGGGACCGATTTTGTTAGGGTTAGGGCATGACGTAATCTCGGTGAGACCGATTACACAAACTCGATGAGACCGATTTTGGTAATAGACTAACAAAGAGTTGGTCAGGCAAACTCGGTGGGACCGGTTCGCTCATTTCGGTTGGAACGAAACGTTACGAAAGGGAAACAGAGAGTTTGCATTGCAATCTCGATGGGACCGATTGCTCATCTCGGTTTGACCAAAACCTTATGAAGGGAAACAGAGAGATTACAATCCCATCTCGGTGAGACCGAGATCCCTATAGGTGAGACCAAAATGACTAGGGTTTCTGGCAGTGGCTATGTCAAGAGAACTCGGTGGCGCCGGATAGAAAGTTTCAGTGGGGCTGAGTTTGACTTTTGGTTTGGGACATATGTGGATGTGAGAAAGTAGTTGAGGGTTTTGGAGCATATCACTAAGCACTTTGAGCAAGAAACTCATTAAGCAACACGTCACCCCCTCTTGATAGTATTGGCTTTTCCTATGGACTCAGTGTGATATTGGATCACTAAAATGAAAATGTAGAGTCTTGTGCTTTGAGCTTGAGCCAATCTTTTGTCCTTAGCATTTTGAGGGGTCCACTTTCCAATCCATGCCATGCCAATCATTGAGCTTTCCTGAAATATTTATCTTGAAATAGCATTAGCTCAATGAGCTATATGTTGTTAGGAATTACCAAAACCACCCAGGGATAGATGCACTTTCAATCTCCCCATTTTTGGTAATTGATGACAACATATAGATCAAAGCTTTGACAGAGGATAATAAGATTGAAAAACATCGTCGCTTTGAGAAGTATGTGATAAGCAAGAGCTCCCCCTAATTTTGTGCATTGTTTAAAGTTTGCTTTTGAATGCAAATGCACAATCGATTAGGATCATGGGTTACTCTTTCATGTCACATACATCTTGGTGGAGCGCTCAAAATGACAGAAAATAAAAGCATGCACTCATCACCAAGCAAGTGAATGATCATATAAGAATATAAGAGATAATATCATCAAACAAGCATTAAGGGTAGCATATGATCAAACACAGGATCAAACAAGTATCTCACAAGGACATAAAGTATCTCACACAAGCACACAATCAAGAAGTTCAACCAAAATAGCAAGAGAGATAAAAAAGCAACACTCTCTCTCGAAGCCTATGATCTATACATTTTTCTCCCCGTTTGGCAACAAGTTACCAAAAAGTTCAAAAATGCATAGTGCTAAACGTCTCTCAGGCTTGATCTTCGGGAGGTGGTGTTGAGAGAACTCCAAGGATGAAGGCTTCAGATGATGTAGCTGGAGCTGGTGGAGTGGCTGCTGGAGGTGGCACTGGAGCTGTAGCTGCTGGTGCTGATGTTGTAGCTCGAGTATCTGTCACGGGCACTGCAGCAGATCTTTGTCCTCTGGGCACTCTAGCAAAAGCATCTGTAGTAGACTTGCCCTTCTTCTCCTCTGCTTCCTCCTGAAGCTGCTCAACTGCAGTTTGGATCTCAATTACCTTCAGATCAAGATCATAGAATTTGGTCTCTATAATCCTCTCCAAGCTCTCCTGGTTTTGAGTCAGGGTGGCCAAGCCTTCTCAATCCTCAAGGTGGATTGGATCAGATATGCTAACTGATCTTGCTTGCTTTTCAAGAATACTTGAGATACCTCTTCAGCAGTTGGCATCTTTGCAGCTTTCTCTGCCCTTGCCTTCCCTCTCTTCTCATGTGCCTGAGCTAATGATGGTTCATTCTCAGTCATGACTACAGTGTTGTCTTCAAACTCAGGATATAAGGGTAGATGCTCCTTATCCAACAGATATGTGCTTGTGCCCATCTTTGAGTTGATGAGCTCCTGAATGTGCGGGGCATACCCACAACTTCTCTTCTGATCAGCTGTTGTCCTTTTGATTGTTTCCACAATCACACTCATGACTTTGAACTTTTGAGGCACATCAAACAAATGTAGCAAGTTGATAGCATGTCTGATACGTCTCCAACGTATCTATAATTTTTTATTGCTCCATGCTATATTATCTACTGTTTTGGACATTATTGGGCTTTATTATCCACTCTTACATTATTTTTGGGACTAACCTATTAACCGGAGGCCCAGCCCAGAATTGTTGTTTTTTGCCTATTTCAGAGTTTCGAAGAAGCGGAATATCAAACGGAGTCCAAACGGAATGAAACCTTCGGGAACATGATTTTCTCACCGAACATGATCCAGGAGACTTGGACCCTACGTCAAGAAACAAGAGAGGAGGTCATGAGGTAGGGGGGCGCGCCTACCCCCCCCCTAGGCGCGCCCTCCACCCTCGTGGGCCCCCTGTTGCTCCACCGACGTACTCCTTCCTCCTATATATACCTACGTACCCCCAAACGATCAGATACGGAGCCAAAAACCTAATTCTACCGCCGCAACCTTACATCCACGATATCCCATCTTGGGGCTGTTAGGAGCTCCATGGGAGGGCATCCATCATGGAGGGCTTCTACATCATCACCATAGACTCTCCGATGAAGTGTGAGTAGTTTACTTTAGACCTTCGGGTCCATAGTTAGTATCTAGATGGCTTCTTCTCTCTTTTTGGATCTCAATACAATGTTCTCCCCCTCTCTCGTGGAGATCTCTTCGATGTAATCTTCTTTTTGCGGTGTGTTTATTGAGATCGATGAATTGTGGGTTTATGATCAAGATTATCTATGAACAATATTTGAATCTTCTCTGAATTCTTTTATGTATGATTGGTTATCTTTGCAAGTCTCTTCGAATTATCGGTTTGGTTTGGCCTACTAGATTGGTTTTTCTTGCAATGGGAGAAGTGCTTAGCTTTGGGTTCAATCTTGCGGTGTCCTTTCCCGATGTGATGGGGCAGCAAGGCACGTATTGTATTGCTGCCATCGAGGATAACACGATGGGGGTTTTATCATATTGCATGAATCTATCCCTCTACATCATGTCATCTTGCTTAGGGCGTTACTCTATTTTCTTGAACTTAATACTCTAGATGCATGTTGGATAGCGGTCGATGAGTGGAGTAATAGTAGTAGATGCAGGCAGGAGTCAGTCTACTTGTCTCGGACGTGATGCCTATATACATGATCATACCTAGATACTCTCATAACTATGCTCAATTATGTCAATTGCTCAACAATAATTCGTTCACCCACCGTAAAATACTTATGCTCTTGAGAGAAGCCACTAGTGAAACCTATGGCCCCGGGTCTATCTTCATCATATTAATCTTCCTACACTTAGTTATTTGCTTTGCTTTTTTACTTTGCTTTTATTTTACTTTGCATCTTTATCACAAAAATACCAAAAATATTATCCTATCATATCTATCAGATCTCACTCTAAGTAAGTGATCGTGAAGGGATTGACAACCCCTTATCGCGTTGGTTGCGAGGAGTTATTTGCTTTGTGTAGGTACGAGGGACTCAAGCGTAGCCTCCTCTTTGGATTGATACCTTGGTTCTCAAAAACTGAGGGAAATACTTACGCTATTGTGCTGCATCACCTTTCCTCTTCAAGGAAATCCAACACAGTGCTCAAGAGGTAGCAATGTCCTATGATCATCTTGTGATCACCTGACTTGGGTAGCAAAGTGTGCCTTAGGATCCAATTTATGGTAGGTAGACCAGACAACAAGAAGTGGACAGATCCAAACTTGTGATTGTCCAAAGCATCATCTGGGATCTCTCTGTACATGTGTGCCATAGTGTTGTGGTCTTTCTTCTTCTCATCATAAACATCCAAGTCATCCTCAATTTCTTCCGGGGCATTGATCAACTGAGCCCATTCTTCAACAGTGGATTGGTACCTTGTACCTTCAGACATCCAAACTATCTTTCCATCTGGATAGAAGTGGGAAATGGAGTAAAACTGCATGATCAGCTCATCATTCCACTTGGTGAGCTTCTGGGCAACAAATGTATCAACTCCACATGCTTTGAAGTTGTCATATACTCCTGGATAGTGATCTTCATTCTTCTTAATGTACTCCCAGTCAACCCATCTCATGTCACACACAATGGGCTTCTTGTCAAGCAAAATTGTCTCATAAAAGTCTTGTTGTTCCTTAGTGTGAAACATGTAGTCAACAGCAGTCCTTCTCCTGACAGCATATGGATCAGACTGTCTCCATAACCTCAGTCCTGCATCCTTCCTGATTTTCATGTTTTCTGCAACAGGATGTGCATCATTACGGTCAGGGATCTTGGGCTTCAGCTTCCTTAGCACTTGGGCTTCATCTTCTTCTTCTTCAACTTGAGGCATTGGGGCCTTATTCTTTTCTGCAGTTGGAATGTTTCTAGTGCTTCTCTTTGGAGCAGACTTCTGAGCTGGAGCAGCAGCCTTGGGAGCAGTTTTGGGCTTAGATGGAGCAGCCCCTGAACTGATTGCATCTCCCATGAGCTTCTGATCTTTGGGTGCTGGTGCAGCATCCTCCTGTTCTTCATCATCATCTCTCATCATGGAGGGCTTCCCAATAACTCTGGCAATGGTCTTCTTGACCCTTTCTTTCCTCTTCTTGCCTTCACCTCCTTCTTTGGGTTCAAGAGTGAACTCCATTGTTTCTTGAGTGGAGGCTCGCTGACATTGGAACTCTTCTTCTTTGGAGCCTTTGTTTTCATTCCAGGCTTTGTTGCAGCAGTTGTGCCATACTCCTTTTTCAGCACCTTTTTCCTTGAAGTGGCTTCATCCTCAACAGCCACATAATCTTCATCCTCTGAATCAGAAGTTTTCTTCTTCCTTGTCCTCGTAGCTGCCTTTGGCAAGTTACTAGGTGTGCTCCTGCTTCCCTCATCATAGCTGCTAGAGGGATCAGAACCCTCACTCATCTGCACCTGCTGTTCAGACTTGTTTTGGCTGTCACTTTGGTCAGACATCTTGCAGGCAAACTCTCAGCAGACCCTGTGAATAGATTATAGATGAGGTAGAGAAGATGAGCGTCAAAAAGTACAGAGGTTTTGCAAAACAATTGATTCAAAAAGCTTAGTTTTAGTTCTCTACAGAAGTGATCTCAAAGCTACCGAATTGACAAACTCGATGATACCGAAGCAACTCTTGGAACCTAAACTAGTGAACTCAGTAGGGCCGAGTCACAGTTCGGTGGCATCGAGATTGCTAGGGTTTCACAGAATCTTGAACTCGGTCACACCGATTTGCACGTTTCGGTCAGACCGAAGAGCGCATGTGCAATGGCCAAGGCCGAATCGGTGAGACCGATTTCTACAGTTCGGTCGGTCCGAGATGAGTTCTGCGGAGAGCTAACCCTAAATTTTTTGAATCAATCTAGACCGAAGGAAGTTTTAGCTGGATGGATCTGTTAGAGATATGCCCTAGAGGCAATCATGTATGATGATATTTCGTATGTGTTTATGAATAAAGATAGTCCTTGGACATTATCAATGATGTGTATCAGCAAGTATGTGACTTGTTTGTGGGACTATGCATTGTATGATGGTGTCCTAAAAGGTCCCTAGTCGAAAGGGCTGTGTGGGCCTTACGATGACTAGACTAGCATATGACACGGTCGATGGCTTGGTCTCACTAGCCATGGAGCATTGGATGCTAACCGGATAATATGGACTTGTAAAGGTCTGGTCGGATACGACGTAGTCGGATCCGAGTCGAGATAAGGTCCGAGTCGGACAGACCCTCTAGTACAACATACGTTCTATGTCCTAAGACCTGAGCTGACGCATTTACTCGGGATGGTGACAGACTTGCTTTGGGCCGACCAAATGCTACTCTGTCATTGGGTAGTTACAAAGGTAGGTTTCGGGCTTGTCTAGACCCATGCTGCGAGACATGGTCGAGCAAGATGGGATTTGCCCCTCCGATCAGGAGAGATATACTCTGGGCCCCTCGTGTGATCTGACCAGGATAAGCATGGCCATGCAACAAGAATTATGAGATAATCATGTTTGTGGTCGACATCACTGGAACGAGAAAGAGGTCAGGCTAGCACAAGGATGATAGACTCGCCTTGAGCCCGACAACATATATCGTGTGGCAAAAGGAATGGAAGTATGATATACAGGTTCGGTAACCAGCTTCATAGTCTGCTTGGTGTTCGGCATGCCTTGCTAGAGGCCGCTAGCAACCGTGCAGTTCGGAGGTGATCCGAACTGCGACCAAGCCGACTTGAACCTAAGGGGTCGCACGCTTAAGGGAAGGAACCTACGAAGTCGGATCCGAGGACACTGGTCAGATGTGATCCGAGCTGTATTCAGATTGTGGCCAAGTAGACTTATGGGATTTAGGGTCCGTGCGAGGTCCAAGTGTTGAGCCCGTGACGGACGCCTATATAAAGTGGGGTTCGGCACACTCATGCGTTTGATCGCTTCGGCGCTGTCACTAGGGTTTGCATGTGTTGCTAATAGCCACCTCCACTCGCCGCCGACTGTGTGATCGGACTTAGCAGTCTGCCGCATGGTGTTCCTCCTGCACGCGTGGATACCGTTAGAGGCGGTGCACCTGCGCCGCTCCAGTGAACTTGTACGTGGGATTGGACGACCGGCTGTTCGAGGGAGATCGCACGAGGAGGAGACGATCCACGCGGACGCGCTGCCCCAACTCTTCTTCCGCTGCACGACACTGCGCGTCTAGTGGTAACGATTTGTGATCCATCTCCCGTAGCATGTTCTTGGTTGTTCTGCGCGTAGGAAAATTTTAATTTGCAGTCGACGCACCCTACCGTAGAACCCAACAGTGGTATCAGAGCCTCTGTTATAGGATTTGGATTCAGATCGTATGCATATTAGATATGTGGAGGCAGCAGATGAGATCTGTTGTCATTGATGAGATTGGCTATGTGCACGGTTGATGAGATCAACTGCACATGGGGATCGATGAGGCTATGTTTTCTGTCAATCGGGATCGATGGGGTCATGACACGATCTACCCCTACCGGTCGGTTATCCGCCATCGGGGTTAACAGTGAAACGTAAATCCGAATCGGATTCCCGGTGATCGATGAGATCGGTCAGATCAGATAATTCGGCGTGATCGGAGTTCAGATGTGATCTGTGATTTCCGAAAACGTGTGCGTAGCGCCTTGTATTTCGTACACGATCACTCAAACCAGTAGAATGTGATTCTATGCATAACTTTGTTTTGCAGGGTTGATGTGAATAGTATGTCTCATGTGTATGTGATGCATGTGTGTAAATTATACATGGCCTGAGTGTCATGTTTGTCAGCTGGCAGGAGCCAAAGTGCTGTCATTATATTGTATAACGACCTGCGTGTCGACTTGTGACTCTATGTAAAATTCATTACTAGTTGTAGTAGTTGGATAATAGAGATCAGGTTGGTGGCTTGGCTCCCGGCATGACAAACAAGATGGAGTTCCTAAATGGTCATCGGAGTCGGAGCCGACCTAGAAGAACATCCATGAAAGGAGCCATACTATTTCACAATATATGTTTATTTGTGATTTTTATGCTTCTTGTTTTCTATGCATGTTAGAATGGTAGAAAGATCCCTCATGAATATCAAGTGAATTGCCATCCCCGATGTTGCACCTTCGCACGTCAAGTACATCTATTAGTGGGCTCATAAAATTGGGGTGCTGCTAGGTGTCCTTGAACTGAAGGGTTCGTGTCGGACACAGACATACCTTTGCATCGAGTTAACTTGACAAGGCTATCAAAACGGTTTTGGGCCTTGTGGCAAAGAAGGTTGGGGGCCGGGGTATGAGACACCTTCCCGACCGACAGGAGTCATATAGAGATATGATTAGCAAGGAGTTGCTTACCGAATAGGCATGTTGTCTAGCAGTCATGCTATAGCTCACTAGTCGCATGTTCTAGTCGGATCCTGAATCACTGAGAGTTTGCAGAGGGATGCTGACTTCAGTGGGAGTATTTCTGTTTAAGGCTAGAATTACTCTACATAAACACATTTCTTAGTGATTGCATATTTTCTGTTGTAGATCAATGGCACCACCTGCTCAACCTAACTTTGCATTGAAATCAATTACGGAAAAGGATAAACTGAATGGAACAAACTTTACCACCTGGTATAGAAATCTGAGAATTGTTCTCAAGCATGATAAAAAGGAACATGTTCTAGAGGATCCACTTCCAGAGGAACCTACCGATAATGCTAGTGCCACAGCTAAGAATGCCTACCAAAAACTCATTGATGAATCAACGGAGATCAGTTGTCTGATGCTGGCTTGTATGGAGCCCAATTTGCAACAGCATTTCGAAAATGATGAGGCTTACGATATGATTGAGAGTCTCAAGAGCATGTTTCAGACACAGGCTAGGACCGAAAGGTTCAACATCTGGCGATCCTTGATGGATTGCAAGCTGAAAGAATGTGATCCACTGAGCCCACATGTGATCAAGATGATCGGATATGTGCAAGCTTTGGATAGGTTGGGCTTCCCGCTCTTGGATGAGCTGGCTACAGATGCAGCTCTGGGTTCTCTTCCGCACAGCTATGGGACGTTCATCTCGAACTATCATATGCATGGCATGGATAAGAAGCTCACTGAATTGCATGGGATGCTCAAAGTGGCAGAGAAAGATATTAAGAAAGGCACTCATCAAGTGTTGATGGTGCAAAAATTGGCTAAGTTAAAGAAGAGTTGGTCTAAGAAGAAGGCTAAGGCAAAGGGCACGGAGATGGTAACCTCCGCCGCAGCGCCGAAGTCTGGACCGGACTCGAAGACCATTTTCTATCATTGTAAGGAAACTGGTCCTTTGGAAGAGGAATCAGAAAGGTGGCTTGCAGAGCATGGCAAGAAGGCCGGGAATGCTGCTTGAGCAAAGGTACACTTGTTGCATATGTTATAGACATTTACCTTCTTGACATACCTAGTAGCTCTTGGGTATTTGATACCGGATCGATTGTTCATATTTGCAACTTGATGCGAGGCTGGTAAGAACTAGTCGTGTGTGGCACAAGGGAGATTGACATCGTGGTCGGCAACAAAGCAAGAGTTGCTGCGTTGGAGGTCCGCATACGATGCAGCTCCCTTCATACGGATTTATTTTGGAATTGAATAATTGTTATTAAATTCCAGCACTTAGTCGGAACATTATTTCGCCTCATGTTTGATGAGTCGGGTTATGAATTCAATTTAAAGGACAATGGTTGTTCGTTTTATTTGAATGGTATGTTCCACGGCTATGCACCCATTGTTGATGGGCTATTTATATTGAATCTGGAATAGGAACCGGTCTATAACATGAATGTCAAGAGGCATAAGCCTAAGGAGATAAATCCGACATACTTCTGCCATTGCCGGCTTGGACACATTAGTCTGAATCGCATGAAGAAGCTCCATGATGATGGGCTCCTAACTTCGTCCAACTTTGGGTCATTCAAGACATGTGAATCATGCTTGCTCGGCAAGATGACTACGTCTCCTTTCACAAAGAGTTGCGAGAGGGCATCCGAGCTGTTGGAGCTTATACACAACGATGTGTGTGGTCCAATGAGCACAACTGCCAGAGGCGGCTATCAGTACTTCGTGACTTTTACCGACGACTTGAGTAGATATGGATATATCTATTTGATGAGGCACAAGTCAGAAACTTTTGAAAAGTTCAAAGAGTTTCGGGACGGTTGAGAATCAACTCAAGAAGACTATAAAGCTTCTACGATCGATCGTGGAGGTGAGTACATGAGCCAGAGTTTGATGATCATCTGAAAAGCCGAGGTATAGTACCTCAGCTCACACCTCTGGGTACGCCACAGAGAAACGGCGTGTCGGAACAGAGGAATCGTACCTTGTTGGACATGGTTCGATCTATGATGAGCAAATCGGATTTACCCTTGTCATTTTGGGGATATGCTCTAGAAACTGCAGCTTTCACACTTGACAGGGTACCATCAAAATCCGTAGACAAGACACCACATGAGATGTGGACCGGGAAGAGTTCCAGTTTGTCTTTTCTTAAGATTTGGGGCTGTGAAGCATTTGTCAAGCGACTCATGTCAGACAAGCTTACACCCAAGTCAGATAAATGCATATTCATGGGATATCCGAGGGAAACCTTGGGATACAACTTCTACAACCGCGAAGAGAACAAAGTGTTTGTTGCTCAGAACGGGGTTTTCCTTGAGAAAGAGTTTCTCAGTCGGGAGGCCGGTGGGAGGACAGTCCGACTCGAAGAAATTTGAGTACCACTCGGGGACGGCTCGGCGGGTGATGAGATCATACCGGAGTCAGTCAGGGAACCCGTAGTGGAAGCAGCACCGGAGCCACGAAGGTCGGAAAGATTGCGCAGAGTGCATGATGTATTGTTTCTAGAAAGCAATGAGCCGGCCACGTATGCGGAAGCGATGGTGAGCCCAGATTCCGAGGCATGGCTGGAGGCCATGAGATCTGAGTTAAAGTCCATGGATGAGAATCAAGTCTGGGACTTGGTTGATCCGCCGCCTGGCGTAACAGCCATTGGTTGCACATGGGTCTTTAAGAAGAAAACCGATGTGGATGGAAATGTTCAGATCCACAAAGCTCGGCTTGTCGCTAAGGGTTATGGACAAGTTCAAGGAATTGACTACGATGAGGCTTACTCGTCGGTAGCGATGCTGAAGTCCGTGAGGATCGTACTAGCTATAGCTGCATATTTCGATTATGAGATATGGCAGATGGATGTCAAGACGGCTTTCCTTCACGGAAATTTAACCGAGGATGTGTATATGATATAGCCCGAGGGTTTTGTCGATCCGACTAGCACTAGTAAGGTATGCAAGCTCAAGAGATCCATTTATGGGTTGAGGCAAGCATCTCGGAGCTGGAACATTCCTTTTGATGAGGTCGTTACTGGTTTTGGCTTCATCAAAAGCGAAGAGGACTCTTGTTTATACAAGAAGTTAAGTGGGAGCTCGATAGTGTTTTTGATCTTGTATGTGGATGACATACTACTGATCAGAAATGATGTTTCGATCTTTGAACTCAGTCAAGGAGTCATTGAGTGGCAAGTTTTCGATGAAGGACCTTGGTGAGGCAATGTACATTTTAGGCATTAAGATCTATAGAGATAGATCGAGGAGGCTGCTCGGCTTAAGCCAGAGCACGTACATAGATAAAGTGTTGAAGCAGTTCAACATGAGTGAAAGCGAAGAAAGGGTTCTTGCCACTCTCACATGGTATAAGGCTAAGCGAGACTCAGAGTCCTTCGACATCTGATGAGCGAAACAGGATGAGTAGGATTCCGTATGCCTCGGCAATCGGATCCATCATGTACGCCATGATATGTACAAGGCCAGATGTTGCTTTTGCAAAAAGCCTAACAAGCAGATACCAAGCCAACCCAGGTGAGAGTCACTGGGCAACGGTAAAGACTATTTTGAAGTACCTGAAAAGGACTAAAGAGATGTTCCTAGTTTATGGAGGTGAGGAAGAGCTCATCGTAAGGGGTTATGCCGATGCTAGTTTCCAAACCGACAGAGATGATTGTCGATCACAGTCCGGATTCGTGTATGTCATGAACGGAGGAGATGTGAGCTGGATGAGTTCCAAGCAAAATACGGTGGCCGATTCTACCACAGAAGCCGAATACATTGCGGCATGTGAAGCTGCAAAGGAAGGTGTTTGGATCCGAAACTTTCTGGATGATCTTGGTATTTTCACAGCCCCTGTATAACCGTTGGACCTTCATTGTGATAATTCTGGTGCCATCGCACAAGCCAAGGAGCCGAGGAATCACCACAAGATCAGACACATAGATCGGAAATATCACCTGATACGAAAAATCATAAAGAACGGTGATGTAGAGTTATGCAAGATTCACACAGATGCAAATGTTGCATATCCGTTGACTAAGCCGCTTCCACAACCCAAGCATGAGGGGCATGTTAGAGCTATGGGCATTCGATGTCTATTTGATTGACTCTAGTGCAAGTGGGAGATCGTTGGAGATATGCCCTAGAGGCAATCATGTATGATAATATTTCCTATGTGTTTATGAATAAAGATAGTCCTTGGACATTATCAATGATGTGTATCGGCAAGTGCGTGACTTGTTTGTGGGACTATGCATTGTATGATGACTGTCCTAAAAGGTCCCTAGTCGAAAGGGCTGTGTGGGCCTTACGATCGACTAGACTAGCATATGACACGGTCGATGGCTTGGTCTCACTAGCCATGGAGCATTGGATGCTAACCGGATAATATGGACTTGGAAAGGTCTGGTCGGATTCAACGTAGTCGGATCCGAGTCGAGATAAGGTCCGACTCGAACAGACCCAACTATGAGACGCAGCTATATGTCATCTGTGAGTCTCTAGTACAACATATGTTCTATGTCCTAAGACCTGAGCTAACGCATTTACTCGGGATGGTGACAGACTTGCTTTGGGCCGACCAAACGCTACTCCGTGATTGGGTAGTTACAAAGGTAGGTTTCGGGCTTGTCTAGACCCATGCTGCGAGACATGGTCGAGCAAGATGGGATTTGCCCGTCTGACCAGGAGAGATATACTCTGGGCCCCTCGTGTGATCCCACCAGGATAAGCATGGCCATGCGACAAGGATTATGAGATAATCCGGTTTGTGGTCGGCATCACTGGCACGAGAAAGAGGTCGGGCTAGCACAAGGATGACAGACTCGCCTTGAGCCCGACAACATATATCGTGTAGCAAAAGGAATGGAAGTATGATGTACAGGTTCGCTAACCAGCTTCATAGTCTGCTTGGGTGTTCGGCATGCCTTGCTAGAGGCCGCTACCAACCGTGCATTTCGGAGGTGATCCGAACTGCGACCAAGCCGACTTGAACCTAAGGGGCCGCGCGCTTAAGGGAAGGAACCTATGAAGTCGGATCCGAGGACACTGGTCGGATGTGATCCGAGCTGTATTCGGATTGTGGCCAAGTAGACTTATCGGCTTTAGGGTCCGTGCGAGGCCCAAGTGTTGAGCCCGCGACGGGCGCCTATATAAAGTGGGGTGTGGCACACTCATGCGTTTGATCGCTTCGGCGCTGTCACTAGGGTTTGCATGTGTTGCGAATAGCCACCTCCACTCGCCGCCGACTGTGTGATCGGACCTAGCAGTCCGCCGCACGGTGTTCCTCCTGCACGCGCGGATACCGTTAGAGGCAGTGCACCTGCGCCGCTCCGGCGAACTTGTACGTGGGATCGGATGACTGGTTGTTCGAGGGAGATTGCCCGAGGAGGAGACGATCCACGCGGACGCGCTGCCCCAACTCTTCTTCCGCTGCACGGCACTGCGCGTCTAGTGGTAACGATTTGTGATCCATCTCCCGTAGCATGTTCTGGGTTGTTTTGCGCATAGGAAAATTTTAGTTTGCAGTCGACGCACCCTACCGTAGAACCCAACAGGATCAATCTCAATCGTGGCAAGAAACATGGCATTGTTCTTGTGCTAGGAATCGGAGTGAAAAAGACAGCACAAGGGATAGAACACTTAACCTAGATGATGCGGAGCATCCCTCGCTCATCCCCATGGATGTGTCTACATCTTCCTCAACACCACTTGGGCCCATGACAAGAGCTAGAGCCAAGGCTATCGAAGATAAGGTGAACTCGCTCCTTTCCGAACTTCCTCTCTCTAGTCACGAGACTTGACTACTTCCTCATATGGACACTTTGTGTGTGATCAGGTACCTGGAGGAAAGCCATGGTGCATCTACATCCATTGGACAAGGAGACGAAGCTACCAACCGCAAAGGACAAGAAGAAGAGCTACCGGAGAAAACTCCAGCCACCGGACGACCGGTAGGGACCGGACGTCCGGCGCCTGAAGCCCCAGCAAGCGGACGTCCGGCCCGGACCGGACGACCGGCCACACTCTCACAGCGAGCGGACGTCCGGCCTCCGGACAACCGCCCCGAAGACCCAAGCCGAATCTGCGGAAGACATGCCAGCAGACGGACCGGCGACCGGACGACCGGAAATCATCGGACGTCCGGTGCCTTTGGACCCGAGCCAAATCAGCGGAAGTATGAAGAAACCGGACGACCGGCGCCTCCTTCACAGAACGGATCCAGTGGACGTCCGGCGACACAGGACGACCGGTCCCGCCTGAGCCACCGGACGACCGGCCCCCAGCGGACGTCCGGTACCTGTCTGCGCACAGTTTCGGGCCGAAGCCCATATACCCCTTCACTTCGCCCACTTTTCCACTAAGACTATAAATAGAACCCCTCCTCCTCCTAGCTAAGGTAGCTTTGGTTTAGCTCATGTTTGTGTGAGAGCCTTGCTCATCCACTTGGTTACTTCTCCTCGGAGCTCAGGACCTCTACGGAGAAGATCCCCCAAGCGGATTCAAGACCCCTTCTAGGGTGGACCCCATCAAGAACTCCTCTCGGAGAAGAACGGCTACTCGTGTATCCTTACCTTTGTTGATTTTGAATCTTGTGCCACTTTATGTGATCGGTGATCTAGCACTTGTGTGATTGATCTCTTGTCGGTCTAATGATTTCTCTCTCGTTTCCTCCGTGTTTCCCTCTTGTTCTTCCGCGTGTTCTTCGTGATTCCCCGTAGGATCTGCTCCAACGTGAAATATCATCCACGTAGGGTTCCGCCCTACATCATCTTGGTATCATGAGCCACGTTGATCACGTTCTTGGAGCCCCTACACCGTGTTTTCTAGCTTGATTTTGTTGTTTTCATCCTAAATTCGAAAATCCCCACCAAAAATAGCCCCAATTTTTTTTGTGATTTGTTTGTGAGTTGAGATTTTGTTGGATTTGGTCCATGGATTTGTGTTGCTACGTGTGGATCTAGCTTTCCCCACCCTCCCCACCCTTTTCCTTCCACCAAACCACTCGATTTCAACCTCACCATCCCCTTCCACCCCGAATCCGAGCAGTTCTTCCCGTGCCCGAAAATCACCCAGGCACCGGACGACCGGCAGGTACCGGACGTCCGACGGCCGGACGACCGCAAAAACCGGACGTCCGTTCAACTCTGACGAAACTGAATTTTCAGTTCGGCCACCACCACAACCCCACCTCCCACCACATCTCCCAAACCCACAAACACCCAAATCTTCCACGATCCTTCCGATGACGATTTTGACACATTTTGGTCCTTGAGATTTTGAGTTGTGGTTTCCGTATCCTATTGTGTTTGACTATCTAGGTACGGTTCGAATTCATCATCACCACCGCTCATCTACATCGACTAGTCATCATCGCAAGGACGGTAACTTCGACGACATCTTTGTCATACCTTGCAATTGCATTGATAACCCACATTGCCTCATTTTGCGTAGCTTACCCATCGAGACTAGGCATTGAGTATTGCTGGCAACGTGACTTGTGCACATTTAGTGATCATACTCCATAGCATACATACCATACCATAGTGGTGCATATCTTGGGATCCACTCGTGTGTCACAAGGTTGTCATAGCATACACAATTGCTATCTTGGTTCGTGAAGTTTTGCATGAGAAAAGAGCTCAAAAGAGAAAGAGCCAATCAAGCTTTTAAGCAAAGAGAGAAAGATAAGCAAAGAGCTTATGAGCAAGAACCATAGGATCATACTACATTAAGATTGTCATATTGGATCATCTTGGATCATAGCACCGAAATACCATACATATAGCATAATTGGGATAGAGATAGTTGCATTTTTCCTAGTAGGTTGTGCACAAGTTTGCGTATCCGCCTATTGTGCAATCGTGCTAGCGTCTCTCTAGTGTTGTGCAACAAGAGCATCTTGGTGAATTCCACATTTTGGCTCATCTTTGGTTGCATAACCCCATATTATCTATTTGCGTGTGTGTTTCCGTGTACCATATCTTGCTATTGGTCTACTTGTTGCATTTGCAAATTTGTGAATCATTTCCAACATTATTGAGTCTCACTTACAATTGCATCAAATTTTGTGCCACCATCCTAACCGAGCTCCACCATAAGCTTTTATTTGTGTAGGTGTGAGAACCAACAAGAATCGGTACCAAGAGTGCTATTTCATTGTCCGCATTTAAGTGAACTTGATTCATCTTCAACATCGGTCAAAGGTACATTGGTATAAGTTATTTTCCGTTCTACCACTCACATTTTGCTTGGAATGATGGATAGGCCAAGTACCTCTACCAACCCACTCTTCATCGAGCAAGACGACGAAATGTCATCATACGTCACCAAGAGCCACCTCTTTGGTGCACAATGAGCGTTGCACCAAGAACAACAAGCAATGAGCGACCGCATCGACAACCTCGCCACCGACTTGCGACTCTCCGAGCAACGTACAAGGGACTACTTCGACAACAAGTTCGACGCTCACAAGCAAGAGAATGATGCAAGAATGGACGAGATACGCGCCTTGATGAGAAGCCGACATCATTCTACTTCTTCATCATCAAGACGGAGCCGCTCGAGTCGACACTCCAACGACACCTTCTACGACTCAAGTACACCTACTTCGAACACTCTTCGTCGTGCCGCTCGTCAAGACCGTCATGCATCTCGCAACCCGCTACATGACAAGCATTCACAAGAGCAAGTTGATGATCAAGTTCCTCGTCCTCAATCAAACCAAGAGGCTTTTGCTCAAGCTCAAGAACGACAACGTCTTCGTCGCCAACAAGAGGAAGAACGAGCGCGTCTTCACCAAGACGAACAAGATGCCAAGGCTCAACGTCTTCAACAACAACAACGTGAAGCGCAAGCTCTTGAGGCACAACGTGCCCTTCAAGAATCAAGTAGATCCTTCGCCAACCGCAATCGCGAACGGCGCAATCAAGAGGAAGCCCTTCGAGAAGAAATCCAAGAGAGGAACTATCAACCTAATGTACAACGTTAAGTTCCTCAAGCCCCTCCACAAGCTCGTCAAGCTCCACCCCAACCTCAAGCTCAACAAGGGCAAGTCGATAATGGTCTTCCTCCACGCCAAGAGCAACATGAAGACGATTACAATCCACATCAAGGACTTCATCATCAACATCGCCAACAACACAATGAAGAGCAACGCTACGGCAAGCTAAAATTCACCATGCCCATGTTCAATGGAAGCAATTACCCAGAATACTACCTCTCATGGGCATTGAAGGTTGACAAAATCTTCCGGTTGCACAACTACGATGAAGCGAAGAAAATTGCTATGGCATCACTTGAGTTCCAAGACTATGTGCTCATATGGTGGGAACAAATCATTGAGCGACCACAAGCAAGAGGTGAACCTCCAATCACCACTTGGGCTCAAATGAAGGATGTCATGCGAGCACGCTTTGTGCCAACCTACTACAACCATGACCTCTTCAAGAAACTCCAACTACTCAAGCAAGGAACAAAGAGTGTTGAAGAATACTACAAGGAAATGGAGATAGCCATGATTCGAGCCAATGTCAAGGAAGATGATGAGCAAACTATGGCACGTTTCTTGAATGGACTCAATCATCACATCAAGAAGATCGCCGACTTCCAACCATATTCCAACCTCATTGAGCTCGTATATCAAGCTACCAAGGCCGAACGTCAAGTGCAAGATGACTTCAAGTACGCTAAGTACTCATCCAAGACCTACGGCTTCTCCAACAACCAAGCTCCAACATCTACTTCAACAAAGCTTTCTCCAAGCAACGACGACAAGTCAAGTTATAAGAAGACTTCGGCAAGTTCAAGTCGTCCTCCTCCTACTACAAGCAACCTCAAGCCGCGTGCTTCATCCTCTACTCTGACCGATGAGACCATCAAGACAAGCTCCTTCAAGTGTTTCACTTGCGGCGGCCGAGGCCACAAGTCATACGAATGCACCAACAAGCGCACCATGATCCTCAACGACGATGGCACCTATGACTCAATGAGTGAGGAGGAGATGGAAGCCCTTGAGCAAGTGGCCATGCACCGGCAAGTGAACGAAGATGAAGATGATCAAGTCTTTTGTGATGAGGATTCGAGCCCGCTCTCGTTGTCTCCAAGGTCTTGACTCTTCAACATCAACAAGAAGAAGACCAATGATGCCACATCTTCCACACAAAAGCCGGCATCAATGGACGGTCCGTCAAGGTCATCATCGATGGAGGTAGTTGCCACAACTTGGCAAGTGAAGAACTATGTTCCAAACTTCAATTGGTCAAGAGGAAGCACCTGCATCCCTACAAGGTTCAATGGCTAAGTGACTCCGGCACTATACGAGTTGAGCATACGGTCCTAGTCTCTTTCAAAATTGGTGCATACGAAGACACTTTGGAGTGTGATGTGGTCCCAATGACCGTTTGTCACCTACTTCTTGGTCGACCATGGCAATTCGACAGTGGCGTCAGACACAATGGGCGTACCAATCACTATAGCTTCAAGATGAAAGGGAAAGAATATGTGCTACGACCTATGTCTCCTAGTCAAGTGATAGCCGACAAACAAGCCACCAATCATAGAGACAAGAGCGAGAAAGTGATCCAACCAAAAGTCAGTGAGAGCCACAAGCCAAACTTGAGCGCCTCTTCGCCTAGAGAGAAAAACCTCATCCTATTTGCCACCAAAAGTGAGATGAGAGAAGTGAGTGAGAACCCATCTACCGTGATGCACTTTGTCCTTGTGTGAAAGGATGGAGATCCAAAAACTAACACCTCTCACGAGCTACCTTTAGTGTTTCAATCTCTTTTGCAGGAATTCAAAGATGTCTTCCCCGACGAGCTACCTCCGGGTCTACCTCCTCTTCGAGGCATTGAGCATCGAATCGACCTCATCCCCGGAGCACCTCTCCCAAACAAAGCTCCATACCGAGTCAATCCCAAAGAAACCAAGGAGATTCAACGGCAAGTACAAAAACTAATCGACAACGGTCATGTACGTGAAAGCTTAAGCCCTTGTGCCGTTCCCGTTATACTTGTGCCTAAGCCCGATGGAAGTTTTAAACGTGTTCCGATTGTAGACCTATCAATGCGATCACCGTCCGCTATAGGCATCCCATTCCTCGCTTAGATGTTATGCTTGATGAACTTAGTGGAGCCAACTTTTTCTCAAAAATTGACCTTAAAAGTGGCTATTACCAAATCCGCATACAAGAGGGTGATGAATGGAAAACTGCTTTCAAAACCAAATTTGGTTTATATGAGTGGTTAGTGATGCCTATGGGTCTATTGGGAGCTCCCGGTACTTTTGTACGTCTTATGCATCATGTGCTTCGTCCTTATATTGGAGTCTTTGTTGTGGTTTACTTTGATGATATTCTTGTGTTTAGCAAAACAATGAAAGAGCACATCAATCATGTAAAATCCGTGTTGCAAACTCTTCGCAAGGAAAGCCTTTATGCAAACTTGAAAAAATGCACTTTCGGAGTTGACAAAGTGGTTTTCTTGGGTTTTGTAGTATCCTCAAAGGGTGTCCATGTTGATGAATCTAAAATTGAAGCAATTAAAACTTGGCCCCAACCCACCAATTTGCAACAAGTGCGAAGTTTTCTTGGTCTTATGGGTTTCTATCGTCGCTTTGTGAAAGATTTTAGCACAATTGCCGCTCCTTTGCATGCCTTGAGTAAGAAGAATACTCCCTTTGTTTGGGGAACTTTGCAATCAACCGCTTCGATGAGCTCAAGTCTTTGCTTACTCATGCTCCGATTCTTGCTTTGCCCAATTTTGGCAAAACTTTTGAGGTTCATTGTGATGCAAGTGGTACCGGAATTGGCGGAGTTTTGATGCAAGAAAAACAAGCCATTGCTTATTTTAGTGAAAAACTATCCGGTGCTCAACTTAATTATCCAATCTATGATAAAGAATTATATGCTTTAGTGCGTGTGCTACATGTTTGGGAACATTATCTTAGACCTCATGAGTTTGTCATCCATACCGATCATGAAACGCTTAAGTACTTAAAAGGACAAACTAAGTTGAACAAGCGTCATGCCAAATGGAGTGAATTTATTGAATCTTTTCCTTATGTGATCAAGTACATTAAGGGTAAAGAAAATGTAGTTGCCGACGCGCTTTCACGCATATGCATGCTTGTCACTCAACTTGAGTTGAATGTTATTGGTTTTGAGCATATAAAAGACTTGTATGAGCATGATCCATCTTTTGCTTCTCCTTATGCCAAGTGTTTGACACATACCTCTTGGGAAAAGTATTACATCAAGGATGGTTATCTTATGAGAGCTAACAAACTATGCATTCCTAGTCTTCTCTTCGTTTGCTCCTTTTGCAAGAGGCTCATGGAGGCGGACTCATGGGACACTTTGCACGCCGACAAGACATTTGCCACGCTCTCCAAGAACTACTTTTGGCCCAAGATGTTTCGTGATGTCTCACGCTTCACCAACCGTTGTTCTACATGTCGCAAAGCTAAGTCTAAAGCTCAATCTCATGGTCTTTACATGCCTCTTCCTATTCCCTATCAACCTTGGGAAGACATTAGCATGGATTTTGTACTTGGTTTTCCTAGAACTCAAAATGGAAAGGATTCCGTGTTTGTTGTTGTGGATAGATTTTCTAAGATGGCACATTTCATTCCTTGCAACAAGATAGACGATGCTTCACATGTTGCAAATCTCTTTTGTAGGGAAATCTTGCGACTCCATGGAGTACCAAAGACAATCGTCTCCGATCTTGACGTCAAGTTCTTGAGTTACTTTTGGAAGACCCTATGCGCCAAGCTCGGAATCAAGCTATTGTTCTCATCCGCATACCACCCTCAAACCGACGGCCAAACGGAGGTGACGAACCGCACACTATCCACTCTACTCCGTGTCTTGATCAAGAAGAACATCAAGGAGTGGGAAGCATGTCTACCCATCGCCGAAAGTACGCCTACAACCGTGCAAGACATTCGACTACCGGCAAGTCCCCTTCGAGGTCGCTTCACGGCTTCAACCCGTTGTCACCATTGGACATTCTACCTCTTCCTCTACAAGAGCGCACCAACATGGATGCGAGTGCACGGGCAAGCTACATCAAGAAGATGCATGAGGATACAAGACATGCCATCGAGCGACAAGTTCAACGACTAACGACCAAGCTCAACGTCAACAAGCAACCCATGGTCTTCAACATTGGTGATCTAGTATGGCTGCACCTTCGCAAGGACCGCTTCCCCAAAGAACGCAAGTCCAAGCTTCTCCCTCGAGCCGATGGACCTTTCAAGGTGATAGCACGCTACAACGACAACGCCTACAAGATCGACATACCTCGAGACAAGTACAATGTGAGCGACATCTTCAACGTCAAGGACCTTGCGCCATACCATGGAGATGAAGATCTTGATCCGAGGTCGGATCCTTCCCAAGGGGGAGATGATGCGAGCATCCCTCGCTCATCCCCATGGACGTGTCTACATCTTCCTCAACACCACTTGGGCCCATGACAAGAGCTAGAGCCAAGGCTATCGAAGATAAGGTGAACTCGCTCCTTTCCGAACTTCCTCTCTCTACTCACGAGACTTGCCTACTTCCTCATATGGACACTTTGTGTGTGATCAGGTACACGGAGGAAAGCCATGGTGCATCTACATCCATTGGACAAGGAGACGGCTACCAACCGCAAAGGACAAGAAGAAGAGCTACGGAGAAAACTCCAGCCACCGGACGACACAGGGGACCGGACGTCCGGCTACCAAGCCCTCAAAGCGAACGTCCTGCCCGGACCGGACGACCGGCCACACTCTCACAGCGAGCGGACGTCCGGCCTCCAGCGGACGACCGGCCCCTGAAGACCCGAGCCAAATCTGCGGAAGACCGGTGCCAACGGACGACCGGAAATCATCGGACGACCGGTGCCCCTGGACCCGAGCCAAATCAGCGGAAGTATGAAGAAACCGGACGACCGGCGCCTCCTTCACAGAACGGATCCAGTGGACGTCCAGCGACACCGGACGACCGGTCCCGCCTGAGCCACCGGACGATCGGCCCCTAGCGGACGTCCGGTACCTGTCTGCGCACAGTTTCGGGCCGAAGCCCATGTACCCCTTCACTTCGCCCCCTTTTCCACTAAGACTATAAATAGAACCCCTCCTCCTCCTAGCTAAGGTAGCTTTGGTTTAGCTCATGTTTGTGTGAGAGCCTTGCTCATCCACTTGGTTACTTCTCCTCGGAGCTCAGGACCTCTACGAGAAGATCCCCAAGCGGATTCAAGACCCCTTCTAGGGTGGACCCCATCAAGACCTCCTCTCTCTCGGAGAAGAACGGCTACTCGTGTATCCTTACCTTTGTTGATTTTGAATCTTGTGCCACTTTATGTGATCGGTGATCTAGCACTTGTGTGATTGATCTCTTGTCGGTCTAGTGATTTCTCTCTCGTTTCCTCCGTGTTTCCCTCTTGTTCTTCCGCGTGTTCTTCGTGATTCCCCGTAGGATCCGCTCCAACGTGAAAGATCATCCACGTAGGGTTCCGCCCTACATCACTAGAGCGGCGAGTGTTCGCTACGGCGGCAATGGCGGGGCAGATTGCCGTTGACTGCAGCGGAGACCAGCGGCGGGAGGTCGCTGGCGGCGAGAAGACGATTCGGAGACCCGAAGAGGCAGAGCAGGTTATGCGCGGGTGAAGGGTTTCGGAAAAATTTCCAAAATTTGACCCGTCGGTATATATAACCTGACACTGTTGGTATGACCGAGTGGAACAACTCGGTGGCACCGAGATGCAAAACTGCAGGCAGTTATTGCAACTCGGCGTGACCGAAAGGTTCTAATCGGTTGCACCGAGATTGAAAACCTAGATCAACTTAGTGATCTCGGTAGGACCGAAAAGGGTGACTCGGTCAGACCGAAATGCACAAAGAGGTTTTGGAAGTTTAAGTCTATGATGAATCGGGGACTTCGAGTGCTCCTCACACAGAGTGGTTCGAATCTGACTTGATCAAACTTTGTGATGTAGCATGAATAGAGTTTGAGACGAGAAAAGCATAGATAGCTAGAGGGAGTTCTTAGGCATTCTTGTCCATCCATTTGGCAAAATAGAAAAAGGCAAACAAAAAAAGCAACAAATGGATGTCCTTGAATGAGTAAAATATGCATCCAACATGCTCACACCATAAACTGACAAATGAAATATGTGACAAAGCATGCACACACACTCTAGCATCTATCAAGCAATTTGGCGATGACTAGGTCATCTATATATGAGTATATTGACTTAGGAGTCAAATGAGAACATTTGATCATAGGCCATACTCATCGTTTAAGCACAAGTGGGGTTGCCACTTTTACATAAAGCATTGTTGTGCTCACATCATTAGAGTTGCTTTAGCTCAATTGATTAGAGTAAAGCTCCCCCTATATTTGATATCCCCCCTAAGAGGGATGAACTAACCTTGGGTTTTGTCGATGATTCTTCATGTAGGTGTTGAAGATGTGGATGCTCAATGTTGATGTAGATCATTCAGAGCAATTCATTGGAGTGAGTTGCACTTTCAATACCTACACGGGTTAGTCCCACAAGGAACAAACAAGGATATCCATAGACATAGAGTGATGTGTACACAAGATGATGTCCATGAAAGCATTAGGTTACCTTGTCCCTTGTCTTACCAACAAGAGGGTTTGTGACTCCTTGAACTAGTGCAAGATATGAAAGTTGTTTGCACTTGTCCTTGCCAAAATGATGAGAGTGAAGTACATTGGCGGAGTCACCCTCGAGAACTCTCTAGTTCTTCTTCTTCGGGATCCACACCATCTTGATGGGAATCCTTCGAGTTGTAGTCGTATTTGATGAAGTAGAACTTGATGTAGTCTTGGGAATCCACTTGACCAAGGCCTTGGGTGCTTCTTAAAATGCATCAATCTCCTCTTGGAGCTTGTCCTTGCCTTTTTGCTTGTGGTCTTGTGGTGGAAGATCATCTTGAGCTTGTGTTCCTTTGAAAGAAGTAGGATCATACTTCTCTTGTTGAGGAACAAACTTCATCTTGGGGTATTGATCTTCTTCCCACTCAACTCCATTGGCATTGAACTTTCGTTCAAAACCAACACCTTGATTCTTCCGGTGTCTTCCTTGCTTGCATACAATTTCCTCAAATTGCTTACTTCCGGCAAGGCTCTTGTAAACACCTTTCTCTATAATTCCCTTCAATAAGCTATTTTCTTGCTCAAGTGTAACTTGGCTAAGAGAATCATTAGTGGAATCAAGAGAACTACTAGAAGCAACATCATTGGATTTAGCATGATTGTTGTTACTACTAGATGAAGAATCTTCCTTGTTCTTGTTACTAGATTTAACTTGTGGCATGTAAGTAGACAAGAGTAAACGCTTGGCAATGTAAGAAGAACTTTTCTTGCGAAGATCATCATTGATTGCCTTTAAAAACTCATGCTCTTGCTCAAGGTCGAGCTTTTCAAAGCGTAGCTTCTCATGAGTCTTTAAAAGTTCTCGATGAACTTCCAAGGTAGTTTCATGAGCTAACTTAAGAGTGTTTAGTTCTTTAGTTAGATGCTCAATCTCCTTCTTATCATCATCATTCATTTTATCTTGATTGCCATGATTAATAGCAAGCTCATCATGGTTTTCATAACTAGATTTGTCAACAAGTAAATCATCATCTCCTAGAAAATCATCTTCATCACTATTGAAATCAACATACTCGGGGTGTGTTACCTTTGGACCTTTAGCCATGAAGCATCTCCCAATTCCTTCATTTGGTGAGTCAAATATGTCGTAGGAGTTGGTTGTCACAAGCGCTAGTCCGGCAACACCTTCATCTTGAGTATATTCGGAGTCCGAGTGATAACTTCTTTCGGAGTGATTGTCGAAGTCGGGGCCGGATATCCATTCACCAACATGAGCTTGATGTCTTCTTTTTGTGTAGCTCCTTGATGACTTGTCCTTCCTTTCCGAATCCTTGCTTCTCCGAGAGGGTCTTCGTTCATAACGATCATCTCTACTCTTTCTTTCTCTTGATGGTGATTCTTCTCTTCTACTGTAGGGAGCCGTACACTCATTGGAGTAGTGTCCAGGACTCCCACAATTGTAGCAATTACGCTCACGACTAGAAGATCTTTTGTCATTGTAGGACCTTGACTTGGAACTTCTTTCCTTGCTTCTACTCTTGTAGAACTTGTTGAAGTTTTTCACCATTAGACTCAATTCTTCATTGAAGGTTTGCTTCTCACTTGATGATGTGGGAGCATCACACGAGGCTTTGTAAGCACCACTTGACTTGTTGTGAAGCTCTTCCTTATCCTTGAGTGACATCTCATGAGCAACAATTCTTTCAATAACTTCCGTTATCTTGAGATCTTTGTAATTGGGCATCATTTGAATCAATGTGCACAGGGTATCATATTTTCCATCCAAGGCTCTTAGGATCTTATTGATGATGAATCTATCGGTCATCTCTTCACTTCCTAAGCCGGCGATCTCATTTGTGATGAGAGCAAGCCTAGAGTACATTTCAGCGACGCCTTCACCATCCTTCATTTTGAACTTGTCAAGTTGACTTTGAAGCACATCCAATTTGGATTCCTTGACTTCGGTACCCTCGTGCATATCAATCAAAGTATCCCAAATTTCCTTTGCATTCTCAAGACGGCTGATTTTGTTGAATTCTTCGGGGCACAATCCGTTGAAGAGAATATTACAAGCTTGAGCATTGCATTGTAGCATCTTCAACTCTACCGCGGTAGCTTCACGGTTTGGTTCTCTCCCATCGAAGAATTCACCTTGAAAGCCAATACACACAATAGCCCAAACAGCGGGGTTATGTCCAAGAATATGCATTTTCATCTTATGCTTCCAACTAGCAAAATTTGTACCATCAAAGTAAGGACCTCTACGGTGGTAATTTCCCTCGCTAGACGCCATACTCTCCTAGGTTGTGAAACCAAGGATATGACCACGAAAAGCTATGGAAATCAAAGCAAATGGAGACCAAAGCTCCGATACCACTTGTAGGATCTAAGTATGTCTAGAGGGTGTGATTAGACTACTTGACCAAATAAAAATCTAGACTTTTCCCAATTTTAGTTCTTGGCAGATTTTAGCAACTTTGCACAAGTCAATCAATCAACCTACACATGCAATTCTAAGAGTATAGCAGCGGAATGTAAAACAATTGCATATGAAGGTAAAGGGAGGAGTTTGAGGGAGCAAACACAATGTTGACACGGAGATTTTTTATCCATGGTTCCAATAGGTGGTGCTATTATACATCCACGTTGATGGAGACTTCAACCCACGAAGGGTAATGGTTGCGCGAGTCCACGGAGGGCTCCACCCACGAAGGGTCCATGAAGAAGCAACCTTGGCTATCCCACCATGGCTGTCGCCCACGAAGGACTTGCCTCACTCGGGTAGATCTTCACGAAGTAGGCGATCTCCTAGCCCTTACAAACTCCTTGGTTCAACTCCACAATCTTGATGGAGGCTCCCAAGTGACACCTAGCCAATCTAGGAGACACCACTCTCCAAGAGGTAACAAATGGTGTGTTGATGATGAACTCAATGCTCTTGTGCTTCAAATGATAGTCTACCCAACACTCAACTCTCTCTCACAGGATTGGATTTGATAGAAAGAAGATTTGAGTGGAAAGAAACTTGGGGCTAGAGATCAAGATTTATGTGGTTGGAATGGAATATCTTGACCTCAACACAAGTGTAGGTGGTTCTCTCTCAGAAAATGTATGTTGGAAGTGTAGGCATGTTCTGATGGCTCTCTCCTCGAATGAAGAGTGGGTGGAGGGGTATTTATAGCCTCCACACAAAATCTAACCGTTACACACAAATCACCAAACTCTGTGGGACCGAATCATGAAACTCGGTCGGACCGATTTAGTTCAAAATGTGAACGTTAGGATTTTTCGGTGGAACCGTCTAGTCAACTCGGTGGGACCGATTTCTTTAGGGTTAGGGCATAACGTAATCTTGGTGAGACCGATTACACAAACTCGGTGAGACCGATTTTGGTAATAGACTAACAGAGAGTTGGTCAGGCAAACTTGGTGGGACCGATTCGCTCATTTCGGTTGGACCGAAACGTTTTGAAAGGGAAACAGAGAGTGTGCATTGCAATCTCGGTGGGACCGATCACTCATCTCGGTTTGACCGAGACATTACGAAGGGAAACAGAGAGATTACAATCCCATCTCGGTGAGACCGAGATCCCTATCGGTGAGACCAAAAAGACTAGGGTTTCTGAAAGGATCAAGAAGAGATGTCTAGAGGGGGGGTGATTAGACACTAAGTACCAAAAGTTGCAGTTTTAAAATTCTTTATGTTAAAGTGGATTTTTGGCACAAGTTTAACAATCACAATACATAACAAGCAAGCATGCAAACAGTATATGAGCAGCGGAAAGTAAAGCATGCAACTTGCAAGAATTTAAAGGGAAGGGTGTGGAGAATTCAAACGCAATTGAAGACACGGATGTCTTTGTCGTGGTTCCGATAGGTGGTGCTATCGTACATCTACATTGATGGAGACTTCAACCCACGAAGGGTAACGGTTGCGCGAGTCCACGGAGGGCTCCACCCACGAAGGGTCCACGAAGAAGCAACCTTGTCTATCCCACCATGGCCGTCGCCCATGAAGGACTTGCCTCACTAGCGGTAGATCTTCACGAAGTAGGCGATCTCCTTGCCCTTACAAACTCCTTGGTTCAACTCCACAATCTTGTCGGAGGCTCCCAAGTGACACCTAGCCAATCTAGGAGACACCACTCCAAGAAGTAACAAATGGTGTGTTGATGATGAACTCCTTGCTCTTGTGCTTCAAATGATAGTCTCCCCAACACTCAACTCTCTCTCACAGGATTTGGATTTGGTGGAAAGAAGATTTGAGTGGAAAGCAACTTGGGGAAGGCTAGAGATCAAGATTCATATGGTAGGAATGGAATATCTTGGCCTCAGCACAAGGGTAGGTGGTTCTCTCTCAGAAAATGTGTATTGGAAGTGTAGGTTCGTTCTGATGGCTCTCTCCATGAATGATAAGGAGGTGGAGGGGTATATATAGCCTCCACACAAAATCTAACTGTTACACACAACTTGCCAATCTCGGTGGGACCAAATTGAGAAACTCGGTCGTACCGATTCAACAAATCTAGTGTCCGTTAGGATCTTCGGTGGGACCGACATGCAACTCGGTAGGACCGATATGGTTAGGGTTAGGGAATAACATAATCTCGGTGAGACCGATTACACAAATTCGGTGAGACTGATTTTGGTAATAAGCTAACCCGAGAGTTGGTCAGGCAAACTCGGTGATACCGATTACACAAACTCGGTGGGACCGATTTTGGTAATAAGCTAACCAGAGAGTTTGCATTGTAATCTCGGTAGTAATGATTACTCAAATTCGGTTAGACCGATTTTGGTAATGGATATACACAGAGAGATTACAACTCCATCTCGGTGAGACGGAGATCCCTATCGGTGAGACCGATTTGCCTAGGGTTTGTGGCAGTGGCTATGACATCTGAACTCGGTGGCGCCGGATAGAAAGAATCGGTAGGGCCGAGTTAGACTTTTGGTTTAGGTCATATGTGGATGTGAGAAAGTATTTGAGGGCTTTGGAGCATATCAATAAGCATTTTGAGAAAGTAAGCCATTAAGCAACACCTCATCCCTCCTTGATAGTATTGGCTTTTACTATAGACTCAATGTGATCTTGGATCACTAAAATATAAAATGTAGAGTCTTGTGCTTGAAGCTTGAGCCAATCCTTTGTCCTTAGCATCTTTAAGGGGTTCCACATCCTTCAGTCCATGCCACTTCATTGTTGAACTTATCTGAAACATACTAGGTAAAATTGTTAGTCCAACAAGAGATATGTTGACATTAATTACCAAAATCACCCAGGGAGCACTTGTGCTTTCAGTTTCTGGCAGTGGCTATGTCAAGAGAACTCGGTGGCGCCGGATAGTAAGTCTCGGTGGGGCCGAGTTTGACTTTTGGTTTGGGACATATGTGGATGTGAGAAAGTAGTTGAGGGTTTTGGAGCATATACTAAGAACTTTGAGCAAGAAACTCATTAAGCAACACCTCACCCCCTCTTGATAGTATTGGCTTTTCCTATGGACTCAATGTGATCTTGGATCACTAAAATGAAAATGTAGAGTCTTGTGCTTTGAGCTTGAGCCAATCTTTTGTCCTTAGCATTTTGAGGGTCCACTTTCTAATCCATGCCATGCCAATCATTGAGCTTTCCTGAAATATTTATCTTGAAATAGCATTAGCTCAATGAGCTATATGTTGTTAGGAATTACCAAAACCACCCAAGGATAGTTGCACTTTCAGCGCGGGTCGCTCCTTCCTTTTCTGGGAGAGCGCTCGGTGTTGCGATCGGGCGCCCGTGCGCCAGCGAGCCACGACCTACTTTATTGTCTCGTTTCTTATTGTGGAGGCCATGAGGATCCTCTTTGGTCTCAGATTTCTTGCAGATCTCTGGAAAGAAGTTTGATATAAATATTCATTTGTTTGCAAATATATGTGCACTTATAATCTGTTGGAGATATCAACAGATTTTCAATTAATTTAATACATATGGAAAACATGACGACAAGGCTAGCAAGATTAATTTCCCGCAAAAAATGCTAGCAAGATTAATGTCATGCTTGAGTTTAATCATCAATGTGGTCGTGTACTGAGCATAGAATATGCATATCCATGAACATAGTAAGTACTACAAGGGCACGAGCCAAAAAAAGTGGGCTGAACAAATCACCCATGTGGTCGGGGAAGTGAGGGTCGCGGCATCGGCGTTAAGATCTAAAGCCTTCTTTGCAGCATTGTTGTTATCACATATGGTGTGGTCCAGGAAATTCGGGGGGCTACTCTTCCCTACAGCATGCACACAGTTGACGGGATGGAGTAGCACACTAGTACCCGACGGAGCTCTTCCCCTGCCCCCCCCCCCCACCCCAATCGTTCATGACCGCAATAAGTTGTGTGTGATGACCATATTACACACTATAGAATAAAAAACCCGTTTGTAGAAAAATCTGACGTTTGCGGTCGATGGGCCATCACACATGACCTAAGACGGTAAATTGTGTGTGATACCATGCACACAATTTAGTTTGAAACAGCGTGTGGAACCATCAGACACGTTTCATTTGAAACGACCGTGGGCGGTCTTTAGAAGACGGTTCTCCAAAGCTAAATGTCTCTAATTACAAACTTCATTGCACCCATCTCGAATACTAGTATCGTGCGCTATGATGAACATAAGGGTTGAATTTGCTATAATTAGCAACATTACATACGTTTACACCACTTGGATCGTGCGCGATATAGTTCACATGATTATCAGAAAAATGATTATGTGTGATACATTAACTTTTACACATGAGTTTTTGTGCAAAGAACATGTGTACACATGTCGCCTTTCCTCCCAATGTTATTTTGAAAAATTCAAACGCGTGTGGCCGTCGCATAGCACACATGCCGACACCCCCTTCTCCTACACTCCACCATCTCCATTGTCCATCCCGGTCACCTCTCTCTCATGATGATGATAACGATGATGCTGCAACGGAGCCTCCAACTTGCCAATAGTGGAGATGGACCATCTGTTGAGCTCAGGGCCATGAAAAACCCGGCGGCGACTGCCGTGGTTGGTTGACTAGACCGCCGCCACCAAATCGCAGTTTCAACGGGAGTTGCAGGCGGCCATGGATCAGTTCCTCCATCAATTCAAGCTGGGAGACTACGCCCGAGCGGCCGCCAATGACCGGGAGAAGCGCGCGGTCAATCTCGTAGTCGGCGAGTCCCTGGGTGAGGCCGGACGCAATGAGGTTTCCATGGCCGCCGGTCATGCTCATAAGCACTGCAATTTACTCATACTCATAAACACTATAATTTAATCGATATTGGTGGACCCGTTGCACCAAATGACGCAGAGACCCGCTAATCCATGTGCACATTGAAAAGAAAATTCATGGTTTAGTTGTGGGAAAGCACATATGTTAACAAATTTAATGCCCGCTGTGCCAAATGGCACAAAATCCTATTTAAACCATGAGTTCTTTGAAAATGTTTGTTTTTGTTGATAAAATTAGAGTTTAGCAACCACTTAGGATGCCAAATGCTACAAAGTCATATTTCAAACCCGAAGTGTTTTGAAAATGTTTGTCTTCGTCGATGAAATTAGGTTTTATGAACCACTTACGTACCAATTAAAACCCTTTAAAAACCCTTAGATGCCAAATGAGGCAAAGTCACAATTTAGTCCAAGAGTTATCTAACATGTTTTACATTTATCCTTTACATATAAGTGTTAGATACAATTTCACTACACATAGAATTTTTCAAGCTTAAAAATAACGATATATTCAAAAGAAATAACTTGAAGCTTGAAAATTATGACAAGATTAAATATATATATATGACCAAGTCATACTTCCATAATACAAAATCAAGTAACTTAATAGGAAATTATTCCTATTTCTGAACCACAACTTCACAACATTAATATAAATATATATGACCAAGTCATACTTCCATAATACAAAATCAAGTAACTTGATAGGAAATTATGCCTATTGATAAACCACAACTTGACAACATTAATATAAATATATATGACCAAGTCATAGTTCCATAATACAAAATCAAGTCACATGGATTCCACAAAAAGTTTTAGCTTCAGAGCAGAATATTGATCTACCTTTGTCTTTGTATCCTTTTTTTTTCTCTGAACTCAAGTGTGATGCTGATGTCTACTACGCAACCTTCTTCTTATAGACGTTGTTGGGCCTCCAAGTGCAGAGGTTTGTAGGACAATAGCAAATTTCCCTCAAGTGGATGACCTAAGGTTTATCAATCTGTGGGAGGCGTAGGATGAAGATGGTCTCTCTCAAACAACCCTGCAACCAAATAACAAAGAATCTCTTGTGTCCCCAACACACCCAATACAACGATAAATTGTATAGGTGTACTAGTTCAGCGAAGAGATGGTGATACAAGTGCAATATGGATGATAGATATGAGTATTTGTAATCTGAAAATATAAAAACAGCAAGGTAGCAAGTGATAAAAGTGAGCGTAAACGATATTTCAATGCTAGGAAACAAGGCCTAGGGTTCATACTTTCACTAGTGCAAGTTCTCTCAACAATAATAACATAATTGGATCATATAACTATCCCTCAACATGCAACAAAGAGTCACTCCAAAGTCACTAATAGCAGAGAACAAACGAAGAGATTATTGTAGGGTATGAAACCACCTCAAAATTATCCTTTCTGATCGATCTATTCAAGAGTCCGTAGTAAAATAACACAAAGCTATTCTTTCCGTTCGATCTATCATAGAGTACGTACTAGAATAACACCTTAGGACAAAAATCAACCAAAACCCTAATGTCACCTAGATACTCCAATGTCACCTCAAGTATCCGTGGGCATGATTATACGATATGCATCACACAATCTCGGATTCATCTATTCAACCAACACAAAGAACTTCAAAGAGTGCCCCAAAGTTTCTACCGGAGAGTCAAGACGAAAACGTGTGCCAACCCCTATGCATAAGTTCACAAGGTCACTGAACCCGCAAGTTGATCACCAAAACATACATCAAGTAGATCACGTGAATATCCCATTGTCACCACAGATAAGCACATGCAAGACATACATCAAGTGTTCTCAAATCCTTAAAGACTCAATCGATAAGATAACTTCAAAGGGAAAACTCAATCCATTACAAGAGAGTAGAGGGGGAGAAACATCATAAGATCCAACTATAATACCAAAGCTCACGATACATCAAGATCGTGCCGAATCAAGAACACGAGAGAGAGAGATCAAACACATAGCTAATGGTACATACCCTCAGCCCCGAGGGTGAACTACTCCCTCCTCGTCATGGAGAGCGCCGGGATGATGAAGATGGCCACCGGCGAGGGATCCCCCCTCCGGCAGGGTGCCAGAATAGGGTCCTGATTGGTTATTGGTGGCTACAGAGGCTTGCGGCGGCAGAACTCCCGATCTAGGTTTCTTTATTGGGGGGGGTCTGTATTTATAGGAATTTTTGGCGTTGGTTTCACGTCAAGGGGGTCTCTGAGTCGTCCACGAGGCAGGAGGGCGCACCCAGGGGGTAGGGTGCGCCCTGCACCCTCGTGGACTGCTCGGGACTCTTCTGGTCCAACTCTTTTACTCCGGGGGCTTCTTTTGGTCCATAAAAAATCGTCAAAAAATGGCACGTCAATTGGACTCCGTTTGGTATTCCTTTTCTGTAAAACACAAAAACAAGGAAAAAAACAGAAACTAGCACTGGGCTCTACAAAACATCCAAGATGGATAATATAATAGCATGGAATAATCAAAAATTATAGATACATTGGAGACGTATCAAGCATCCCCAAGCTTAATTCCTGCTCGTCCTCGAGTAGGTAAATGATAAAAATAGAATTTTTGATGTGGAATGCTACCTAGCAAATTTATCAATGTAATTTTCTTTATTGTGGCATGAATGTTCAGACCCATAAGATTCAAGACAAAAGTTTAATATTGACATAAAAATAATAATACTTCAGGCATACTAACCAAGCAATTATGTCTTCTCAAAATAACATAGCCAAAGAAAGCTCATCCCTACAAAATCATATAGTTTGGCCAGGCTTCATTTTCGTCACACAAAATGCTCCATCATGCACAACCCCGACTACAAGCCAAGCAATTGTTTCATACTTTAGTATTCTCAAACTTTTTCAACTTTCGCGCAATATATGAGTGCAAGCCATGGACATAGCGCTATAGGTGGAACATAATATGATGATGGAGGTTGTGTGGAGAAGACAAAATGGGCTATGGAGATGCCCATCAATTGATGTCAATGCGAGGAGTAGGGATTGCCATGCAACGGATGCACTAGAGCTATAAATGTATGAAAGCTCAACAAAAGAAACTAAGTGGGTGTGCATCCAACTTGCTTGCTCACTAAGACCTAGGGCATTTTGAGGAAGCCCATTGTTGGAATATACAAGCCAAGTTTTATAATGAAAAATTCCCACTAGTATATGAAAGTGACAAAATAAGAGACTCTCTATCATGAAGATCATGGTGCTACTTTGAAGCACAAGTGTGGAAAAAGGATAGTAACACTGCCCCTTCTCTCTTTTTCTCTCATTTTTTTGGGCCTTCTATTTTTTTATTTGGCATTTCTCTTTCTAAATTCTGGGCCTTCTATTTTTTTATTTGGCCTTTCTCTTTTTCTTTTTTTAATTTCCTCACACGAGATAATGCTCTAATAATGATGATCATCACACTTCTATTTATTTACAACTCAAGGATTACAACTCGATATTAGAACAAAATATGACTCTATATGAGTGCCTCTGGCAGTGTACCGAGATGGGGCAATGAATCAAGAGTGACATGTATGAAAAATTATGAATGGTGGCTTTGCCACAAGTACGATGTCAACTACATGATCATGCAAGGCAATATGACAATGATGAAGCGTGTCATAATAAACAGAACAGTGGAAATTTGCATGGCAATATATCTCGGAATGGCTATGGAAATGCCATAATAGGTAAGTATGGTGGCTGTTTTGAGGAAGATATAAGGAGGCTTATGTGTGCTAGAGCGTATCATATCACGGGGTTTGGATGCACCGGCGAAGTTTGCACCAACTCTCGAGGCGAGAAAGGGCAATGCACGGTACCGGAGAGGCTAGCAATGATGGAAGGGTGAGAGTGTGTATAATCCATGGACTCAACATTAGTCATAAAGAAATCACATACTTATTGCAAAAATCTACAAGTCATCAAAACCAAGCACTACGCGCATGCTCCTAGGGGGATAGATTGGTAGGAAAATACCATCGCTCGTCCCCGACCGCCACACATAAGGAAGGCAATCAAGAACACCTCATGCTTCAAATTTGTCACACAACGGTTACCATACGTGCATGCTACGAGACTTGCAAACCTCAACACAAGTATTTCTCAATTTCACAATTACTCAACTAGCACGACTCTAATATTACCATCTTTATATCTCAAAACAATCATCAAGTATCAAACTTCTCATAGTATTCAATGCACTCTATATGGAATTTTATATTATATCCCTCTTGGATGCCCATCATATTAGGACTAAATTGATAACCAAAGCAAATTACCATGCTGTTTAAGACTCTCAAAATAAAATAAGTGAAGCATGAGAATTCATCCATTTCTTCAAAATAAAACCACCGTCGTGCTCTAAAAGGATATAAGTGAAGCACTAGAGCAAATGACAAACTACTCCAAAAGATATAAGTGAAGATTCTCTAACATTTAAGATTTTAAGATCTTGGTATATTATTCAAACAGCAAGCAAAACAAAATAAAATAAAATGACGCTCCAAGCAAAACACATATCATGTGGTGAATAAAAATATAGCTCCAAGTAAAGTTACCGATGAACGAAGATTTAAAGAGGGGATGCCATCCGGGGCATCCCCAAGCTTAGGCTCTTGCCACTCCTTATTCCACAGTCCATCGAATCTTTACCCAAAACTTAAAAACTTCACAACACAAAACTCAACAGAAAACTCGTAAGCTCGATTAGTATAAGAAAATAAATCACCACTTTTGGTACTGTTGTGAACTCATTCTAAATTCATATTGGTGTAATATATATTGTATCCCAACTTCTCTATGGTTCATACCCTCCGATACTACTCATAGATTCATCAAAATAAGCAAACAACACATAGAAAACAGAATCATCAAAAATAGAACAACAGAGTAATCAGAACTCCCGAATACTTATGTAACTCCAAAAATTATACCAAATTAGGAAAACCTGAGCAATTCGTGTACCAATCCGGATAAAAAGAATCAGATCAAAATCATGTTTCTGTGAATTATCAAAACTAATTTACTGGGTGCAAAAGTTTCTGATTTTCAGCAGGATCATCACAACTATCACCGTAAGCTATCCTAAAGGTCTTACTTGGCACTTATTTAAAACAAAAGCTATAAAACATGATTACTACAGTAGCACAATCATATAAACACACAAAAATAGTAAAGGTAAATATTGGGTTGTCTCCGAACAAGCGCTTTTGTTTAATGCCTTTTAGCTAGGCATGATAATTTCAATGATGCTCACATAAAAGATAAGAATTGAAACATAAAGAGAGCATCATGAAGCATATTACTAACACATTTAAGTCTAACCCACTTCCTATGCATAGGGATTTTATGAGCAAACAACTTATGTGAACAATAATCAACTAGCATAGGAAGGCAAAACAAGCATAACTTTAAAACTTAAAGCATATAGAGAGGAAACTTGCTATCATTGCAACTCCTACAAGCATATATTCCTCCCTCATAATAATTTTAAGTAGCATAATGAATGAATTCAACAATATAACCCGCACATAAAGCATTCTTTTCATGATCTACTTGCATAGAAATTTTACTACTCTCCACATAAGAAAATTTATTCTCATCAATAGTAGTGGGAGCAAACTCAACAAAATAAATATCATGTGAGGCATAATCCAATTGAAAATTAAAATCATGATGACAAGTTTCATGGTTATCTTTATTCTTTATAGCATACGTGTCGTCACAATAATCATCATAAATAGGAGGCATGATTTCATCATAATAAATTTTCTCGACAAAACTTGGGGGACTAAACATATCATCTTCATCAAACATAGCATCCCCAAGCTTGTGGCTTTGCATATCATTAGCATCATGGGTATTCAAAGAATTCCTGCTAACAACATTGCAATCATGCTCATCATTCACATATTTTATGCCAAGCATTCTATGTAATTCTTCTTCTAGTACTTGAGCACAATTTTCCTTCTCATCATTTTCACGAAAGACATTAAAAAGATGAAGCATATGAGGCACCCTTAATTCCATTTTTTTGTAGTTTTATTTTATAGACTAAACTAGTAATGAAACACGAAACTAAAAGATTTGATTGCAAGATCTAAAGATATACCTTCAAGCACTCACCTCCCCAGCAATGGCGACAGAAAAGAGCTTGATGCCTACTATGCAACCTTCTTCTTGTAGACGTTGTTGGGCCTCCAAGTGCAGAGGTTTGTAGGACAATAGCGAATTTCCCTCAAGTGGATGACCTAAGGTTTATCAATCCGTGGGAGGCTTAGGATGAAGATGGTCTCTCTCAAAAAACCCTGCAACCAAATAACAAAGAGTCTCTTGTGTCCCCAACACACCCAATACAACGGTAAATTGTATAGGTGCACTAGTTTGGCGAAGAGATGGTGATACAAGTGCAATATGGACGATAGATATGAGTATTTGTAATCTGAAAATATAAGAACAGCAAGGTAGTGATGACCCACAAGTATAGGGGATCTATTGTAGTCCTTTCGATAAGTAAGAGTGTCGAACCCAACGAGGAGCAGAAGGAAATGATAAGCGGTTTTCAGCAAGGTATTCTCTGCAAGCATCTTGAAATAAGTGGTAATAGATAGTTTTGTGATAGGATAATTTGTAACGAGCAATAAGTAACAAAAGTAAATAAAGTGCAGCAAGGTGGCCCAATCCTTTTTGTAGCAAAGGACAAGCCTGGAAAAACTCTTATATAAGGAAAAGCGTTCCCGAGGACACATGGGAATATCGTCAAGCTAGTTTTCATCATGTTCATATGATTCACGTTCGGTACGTTGATAATTTGATATGTGGGTGGACCGGTGCTTGGGTGATATTCTTACTTGAACAAGCATCCCACTTATGATTAACCTCTATTGCAAGCATCCGCAACTACAACAAAAGTATTAAGGTAAACCTAACCATAGCATGAAACATATGGATCCAAATCAGCCCTTATTTAAGCAACGCATAAACTAGGGTTTAAGCTTACATCACTCTAGCAACCCATCATCTAATTATTACTTCCCAATGCCTTCCTCTAGGCCCAAATAATGGTGAAGTGTTATGTAGTCGACGTTCACATAACAGCACTAGAGGCTAGACAACATACATCTCATCAAAATATCGAACGAATACCAAATTCACATGACTACTAATAGCAAGACTTCTCACATGTCCTCAGGAACAAACGTAACTACTCACAAAGCATATTCATGTTCATAATCAGAGGGGTATTAATATGCATAAAGGATCTGAACATATGATCTTCCACCAAATAAACCAACTAGCATCAACTACAAGGAGTAATCAACACTACTAGCAACCTACAAGTACCAACCCTGGACTTGGAGACAAGAATTGGATACAAGAGATGAACTAGGGTTTTGAGAGGGGATGGTGCTGGTGAAGATGTTGATGGAGATTTCCCTCTCCCGATGAGAAGAGCGTTGGTGATGACGATGGCGATGATTTCCCCGTCCCGGAGGGAAGTGTCCCCGGCAGAACAGCTCTGCCGGAGCCCTAGATTGGTTCCGCCTCGTGGCGGCGGAGTCTCGTCCCGAAAGGTTGCTTATGATTTTTTCCTCGACGAAAGACCTCATATAGCAGAAGATGGCCATCGGAGAGCCAACAAGGGGCCCACGAGGCAGGGGGCGCGCCCTGGGGGGTAGGGCGCGCCCCCCACCCTCGTGGCCAGGTGGGTCCCCCTCTGGTGAACTTCTTTCGCTGGATATTTTTTATTATTTCCAAAAGTGACTTTCGTGGAGTTTCAAGACTTTTGGAGTTGTGCAGAATAGGTCTCTAATATTTGCTCTTTTTCCAAATTTCGTAAATCCAAATTTTGCATTCTCCTCCTTATGTAAACCTTGTAAAATAAGAGAGAATAGGCATAAGTATTGTGACATAACGTGTAATAACAGCCCATAATGCAATAAATATCGATATAAAACCATGATGCAAAATGTACGTATCAACTCCCCCAAGCTTAAGCCTCGCTTGTCCTCAAGTAGAAGCCGATAATGATAAACATGTCCCCATGTTTAGAGGTAGAGGTGTCGATAAAAATAAAATACGGACATGAAGGCATCATGATTTTTCTCATAGCAGCAACATATATAGATATTGTCATATGATTTCTTATGCTCAAGTAATAATCTATTCACAATGCAAAAGTATGACTCAGAAACTCTATTGAGAACCAACGAACTATAATCTCAGTCATTGAAGCAACTGCAATTTATCATAACATCAGAAAGAGTCTATGTCAGAGCTTAATAGCAAGTCCACATACTCAACTATCATTTAGTCTTTCATAATTGCTAACACTCACCCGATACTTGTGGTTACGGAGTTTTAATCGGACACAGAGAAAGATAGGGGCTTATAGTTTCGCCTCCCAACCTTTTACCTCAAGGGTAATGTCAACAATAATAACTCATGCTCCCCTACATCCAATTAGATATATCTATCAGGATCTTTCCAACACACTATGCTTGCCAAAGGATAAAATGTAAAAAGGAAAGGTGAAGATCACCAAGACTCTTGCATAAGGTAGAGGATAATAGTAAAAGATAGGCCCTTCCCAGAGGGAAGCAAAGGTTGCCATGCGCTTTTATGGTTGGACGCACAAAATCTTAATGCAAAAGAACGTCACTTTATATTGCCCCTTGTGATATGAACCTTTATTATGCGCCTTAAAGCTTTTATTTCTTCCACATCACAAGATCGTATAAAGCTTATTTTCTCCCACACTAATAAGTCATACATATTTAGAGAGCAATTTTTATTGCTTTGCACCGATGACAACTTACTTGAAGGATCTTACTCAATCCATAGGTAGGTATAGTGGACTCTCATGGCAAAACTGGTTTAAGGGTTTTTGGAAGCACAAGTAGTATCTCTACTTGGTCTTTGAGAATTTGGCTAGCATGAGGGGAAAGGCAAGCTCAACATGTTGGATGATCCATGACAATATACTTTATCTTAGATATAAGAAAACATAACCCATTACGTTGTATTCCTTGTCCAACGTCAACTCTTTAGCATGTCATATTTTAATGAGTGCTCCCAATCATAAAAGATGTCCATGATAATATATTTATATGTGAAACCTCTCTTTCCTTATTACTTCCTATTAATTGCAACGATGACCAAAGCTATGTTTGCCAACTCCCAACAACTTTTAATCATCATACTCTTTCTATGTGAAGTCATTACTCTCAATAAGATCAATATGAACTCTTTATTTCTTTTATTCTTTTCTCTTTTCTTTTATTCACTCAAGATCATGGCAAAACAATCAAGCCCTTGACTCAACACTAATCTTTATTATATAGCTCACGGACTCGATTACATAGAGAGATCATAAAGCAAAACTCAAAACTAGATCATGCCATAAACTTTATTCTAGTAGATCAAGATACTACTAATAGGATCAAACTAAGAAAAACTGTAAAGATAGGAGTGTGTTGGTGATACGATACCGGGGCACCTCCCCCAAGCTTGGAAGTTGCCAAGGGCAGTGCCCATACCCATGTGATTATATCTCCTTTGCTGGTGAAGAAGGTGGTGATGTTGAACAGTCGCACATCGAGCGTAAGAGGTCCTCCAGCTTGCGGATAATGCCCTTGAGTGCAACAATATGCTCCTTCAACAAAAAATTTCATGTGTGAGATACTTGTTCTGTATACGAGCTAACTCAATCATCTTGAAAGCTTCGATCTCACTTGGGGTAAGGAGATTGTGATCAAGTTGAAGGATGTCTTCTGTTGTCGGAGCTTGTTCCTCTGTGGCCTTCTTGATCCCTTCATCCTTGCTGATCTCCATGGGTTCTTCCCTCTTCAGCTCTATCTTCATTAGCCAAGCATCGTTGTCACCATTGTTGGAGGAGGGGGACGACATGATGTCTGGCCTTGACAACCCTGACAGAAAACAGTTCGAAACAAGAACAGAGGACAATTGCGTGATACTGGAGTTGAAACCTTCGGGAGAATATATAATGAATTTTTACCGACCAAAATACGTATCGTGCAAGAAAACAGATTCCAGAAGGCACACGAGGTGCCCACGAGGTAGGGGGCGCGCCCAGGGGGTAGGGTGCGCCCTCCACCCTCGTGGGGCCCTCGTGTCCTTCCCGGACTGCTACTTATTTTTCTATTTTTCTAAATATTCCAAAACGGAGAAATATTGCCTTAAAAATTGTTTTGGAGTCGGTTTACTTACCGTACCACATACCTATTCCTTTTTGGAGTCTGAAACGTTCTGGAAAGTGTCCCTTATGTATTCCTCCAGGGTTACGGTTTCAATAACATTGGTTTCAACATTTATAGGATTACCTGAAATATAATGTTTAATTCGTTGACCGTTCACCACCTTCGGATTTGTGCCTTCGAAGTTGTTGATTTTTATGGCACCGGAACGATAGACCTCCTCGATAACGTAGGGGCCTTCCCATTTAGAGAGAAGTTTTCCTACAAAAAATCTTAAACGAGATTTGTATAGCAATACATAATCACCTACATTAAACTCACATTTTTGTATCCTTTTATCATGCCATCTTTTAACTTTTTCTTTAAACAACTTGGCATTTTCGTATGCTTGGGTTCTCCATTCATCAAGTGAGCTAATAGCAAATAACCTCTTTTCACCGGCAAGTTTGAAATCATAGTTGAGCTCCTTAATAGCCCAATATGCCTTATGTTCTAGTTTGAGAGGTAAATGACATGCTTTTCCATAAACCATTTTATATGGAGACATACCCATGGGATTTTTATATGCAGTTCTATAGGCCCATAATGCATCATCAAGTTTCTTGGAGCAATTCTTTCTAGACCTATTGACAGTCTTTTGCAAAATTAATTTGAGCTCTCTATTGCTCAATTCTACTTGACCACTAGACCGCGGGTGATAAGGAGATGCAATTCTATGATTAACATCATATTTAGCAAGCATTTTACGGAAAGCACCATGAATAAAGTGTGAACCACCATCAGTCATTAAATATATAGGGACTCCAAACCTCGGAAAAATAACTTCTTTAAGCATTTTAATAGAAGTGTTATGATCAGCACTACTAGTTGTAATAGCTTCTACCCACTTAGGAAAGTAATCAGCAGCAACTAAAATATGTGTATATCCATTAGAGGCAGGAAAAGATCCCATATAATAAAAGCCCCAAACGTCAAATGGTTCAATAACAAGTGAATAATTCATAGGCATTTCTTGACGTCTACTAATATTACCAATTCTTTGACATTCATCACAAGATAGGACAAACTTACGGGCATCCTTGAAGAGAGTAGGCCAATAAAAACCCGATTGCAATACCTTATGTGCAGTTCTATCTCCAGCGTGGTGTCCTCCATAAACTTCGAAGTGACACTTGCGTAGGATCTGTTCATGTTCATTCTTAGGTACACAACGTCTAATAACACCATCTACTCCTTCTTTATAAGATGTGGGTCATCCCAAAAGTAATGTCTCAAATCATAGAAAAACTTTTTCTTTTGTTGGTATGTGAAACTAAGTGGTATAAATTTAGCAACAATGTAATTAGCATAATTAGCATACCAAGGAGTACTACGAGAAGTACTTATGACATTTAATTGCTCATCAGGAAAGCTATCATCAATATGCAGTGGGTCATCAAGAACATTTTCTAACCTAGACAAGTTATGCGCAGCAGGGGTTCTCAGCTCCCTTTCTATCAACAATATGCAAATCAAATTCTTGTAGCAGGAGAACCCATCTAATGAGTCTAGGTTTAGCATCTTTCTTTTCCATAAGATATTTAATAGCAGCATGATCAGTGTGAATAGTTACTTTAGAATCAACAATATAAGGTCTGAACTTATCACAAGCAAATACAAGCTGCTAAGAGTTCTTTTTCAGTAGTAGCATAATTTCTTTGAGCGTTGTCTAGAGTCTTACTAGCATAATGGATAACATTTAATTTCTTATCAACTCTTTGCCCTAGAACAGCACCTCTGACATAATCACTAGCATCACACATAATTTCAAAGGGTAAATTCCAATCGTGTGGTGAACAATAGGTGCGAGATCAATGCTTTCTTAAGTATTTCAAATGCTTCTACACAATCATCATCAAAGACAAATGGTATATCTTTTTGTAATAAATTAGTCAGAGGCCGAGAAATTTTTGAGAAGTCCTTAATGAACCTCCTATAAAATCCGGGCGTGACCAAAGAAACTTCTTATACCTTTCTTTGTCCTTGGGACATGGCATCTTTTCAATAGCATCAACTTGGCTTTATCAACTTCAATACCTCTTTCAGAAACTTTATGCCCCAAGACAATACCTTCATTAACCATAAAGTGGCACTTTTCCCAATTCAATAAAAGATTACTTTCTTCACATCTCTGCAAAACTCGATCAAGATTGCTCAAGCAATCATCAAAAGAGGATCCATAGACGGAAAAATCGTCCATGAAAACCTCACAAATCTTTTCACATAAGTCAGAGAATATAGCCATCATGCATCTTTGAAAGGTAGCAGGTGCATTACATAAACCGAAAGGCATACGTCTATAAGCAAAAGTACCAAAAGGGCAAGTAAAAGTGGTCTTTGATTGATCTTTAGCTGACCACGGTATTTGAGAGAAACCGTAATAACCATCTAGAAAGCAATAATGTGTATGTTTGCATAGTCTTTCTAGCATTTGATCAATAAAAGGTAAGGGGTAATGATCCTTTTTAGTAGCCTTATTTAATTTACGGAAATCAATTACCATCCTATAACCTATAATAATTCTTTGCAGAATCAATTCATCTTTATCATTAGGAACAACAGTAATACCTCCCTTCTTAGGGACACAATGGACAGGACTTACCCACTGACTATCAGCAACGGGATAAATTATACCTGCCTCCAGAAGCTTTAGTATTTCTTTTCTTACCACTTCTTTCATTTTAGGATTTAGCCTTCGTTGATGATCACGAACTGGTTTGGCATCTTCTTCCAAATTTATTTTATGTTGACATAGAGTGGGACTAATGCCCTTAAGATCATCAAGAGTATATCCAATAGCAGCACGGTGCTTCTTTAGAGTTTTCAATAATCTCTCTTCTTCATGCTCTGAAAGGTTAGCACTAATAATAACAGGATATATCTTCTTTTCATCAAGATAAGCATATTTGAGATAATCAGGCAATGGTTTAAGCTCAAACATGGGATCACCCTTGGGTGGAGGAGGATCCCCTAGGATTTCAACAGGAAAATTGTGTTTCAGAATAGGTTCCTGTTTAAAGAACACTTCATCTATTTCCCTTCTTTCATTCATAAACATATCATTTTCATGGTCTAGCAAATATTGTTCTAAAGGATCACTAGGAGGTACGGCAATAGAAGCAAGGCCAACAATTTCATCCTTACTAGGCAATTCTTCTTCACGGTGTTGTCTACTAAATTTAGAGAAATTAAACTCATGAATCATATCATTCAAGCCAATAGTAACAACATTCTTTTCGCAGTCTATCTTAGCATTAATGGTGTTCAAGAAGGGTCTACCAAATATAATGGGACAAAAACTATCTTGTGGGGAACCAAGAACAAGAAAATCAGCAGGATATTTAGTTTTCCCACACAAGACTTCAATATCTCTAACAATTCCCATTGCTGATATAGTATCTCTATTGGCAAGTTTAATTGTAACATCAATACCTTCTAACTCAACAGGTGAAATTTCATGCTTAATTTTTCGTATAAAGTATGCGGTATAACACTAGCACTAGCACCCATATCACATAAGCCATGATAACAATGATCTCCTATTTTAACAGAAATAACAGGCACGCCTACCACAGGTCTATGTTTATCTTTAGCACAAGGTTTAGCAATTCTAGCGGTTTCACCGCAGAAATGAATAACATGCCCATCAATATTATCAGACAAGAGATCTTTAAAAATAGCAATATTAGATTCAACTTTGACTTGCTCAGGAGGGGTGTAAGTTCTAATATTGCTTTTACGAACTACAGTTGAAGCTTTAGCATGATCCTTTATTCTAACAGGGAAAGGTGGTTTCTCAACATAAGAAGTAGGAACAATAGGATCATTATAAGTGACCGTCTTTTCTTCAACTTTAGTAGGTGCAGCTACTTTTACTTCTATGGGAGGATGATATTTAAACCACTTCTCCTTGGGGAGATCAACATAAGTAGCAAAAGATTCACGTAAAGAAGCTACTATCTCGTAGTCAAGTCCATATTTAGTGCTAAATTTACGGAAAACATCGGTATCCATAAAAGATTTAACACAATCAAACTTAGGTGTCATACGACTCCTTACCTTCATCGAGATCCCAATCTTCAGAGTTGTGTTTAATTCTATCCAATAAATTCCATTTGAATTCAATAGTCTTCATCATAAAAGAGCCAGCACAAGAAGTACCGAGCATGATGCGATTGTTTTCAGAAAGCCGAGCATAAATTTTTTGAAGAATTATTTCTTTCTAGAGCTCATGATTGGGGCATGAATATAACATTGATTTAACCCTCCTCCAAGCTTGAGCGATGCTTTCTCCTTCGCGAGGCCAAAAATTATATATATAATTGCGATCACGATGAACAAGATGCATAGGATAATACTTCTGATGAAATTCCAATTTCATTCATTTATAGTTCCATGATCCCGTGTCATCACATAGCCTATACCATGTCGATGCATCTCCCTTCAAAGATAAAGGGAAGACCTTCGTCTTAACAACATCATCGGGTATACCTGCAAGCTTAAATAATCCACAAACTTCATCCACATAGAGTAGATGTTCATCAGGATGCTTTGTTCCATCTCCTATAAAAGGGTTATCTAGCAGTTTTTCTAACATACCCGAAGGAACTTCAAAGGGAATAATTTCAATTTCAGTAGGTTCAATAGGTTGAGGAGCAATTCTTTGCTCTACCGGTCGGGGTGAAGATACCCCGAACAAGCCGCTCAGAGGATTAATTTCCATAGTAACAAGTGACAGTAAATTTCAGCACACTATATAAATTTTTCCTTACCAAATTCTACCTACCAAAGGCGCTTCACTCCCCGGCAACGGCGCCATAAAAGAGTCTTGATGACCCACAAGTATAGGGGATCTATCGTAGTCCTTTTGATAAGTAAGAGTGTCGAACCCAACGAGGAAATGATAAGCGGTTTTCAAAGAAGGTATTCTCTGCAAATCTTGAAATAAGTGGTAACGAGATAGTTTTGTGATAGGATAATTTGTAACGAGCAATAAGTAACAAAAGTAAATAAAGTGCAGCAAGGTGGCCCAATCCTTTTTGTAGCAAAGGACAAGCCTGGACAAACTCTTATATAAGGAAAAGCGCTCCGAGGACACATGGGAATATCGTCAAGCTAGTTTTCATCACGTTCATATGATTCGCGTTCGGTACTTTGATAATTTGATATGTGGGTGGACCGGTGCTTGGGTGTTGTTCTTACTTGAACAAGCATCCCACTTATGATTAACCTCTATTGCAAGCATCCACAATTACAACAAAAGTATTAAGGCAAACCAAACCATAGCATGAAACATATGGATCCAAATCAGCCCCTTATGAAGCAACGCATAAACTAGGGTTTAAGCTTCTGTCACTCTAGCAACCCATCATCTACCTATTACTTCCCAATGCCTTCCTCTAGGCCCAAATAATGGTGAAGTGTTATGTAGTCGACGTTCACATAACACCACTAGAGGCTAGGCAACATACATCTCATCAAAATATCGAAAGAATACCAAATTCACATGACTACTAATAGCAAGACTTCTCCCATGTCCTCAGGAACAAATGTAACTACTCATAAAGCATATTCATGTTCATAATCAGAGGGGTATTAATATGCATAAAGGATCTGAACATATGATCTTCCACCAAATAAACCAACTAGCATCAACTACAAGGAGTAATCAACACTACTAGCAACCTACTAGTACCAATCCGGACTTGGAGACAAGAATTGGATACAAGAGATGAACTAGGGTATTGAGAGGGGATGGTGCTGGTGAAGATGTTGATGGAGATTGCCCTCTCCCGATGAGGAGGCGTTGGTGATGATGATGGCGATGATTTCCCCTCCGGGAAGTGTCCCCGACATAACAGCTCTGCCGGAGCCCTAGATTGGTTCATAAGGTTCCGCCTCGTGGCGGCGTGAGTCTCGTCGAAAGGTTGCTTATGATTTTTCCTCGACGAAAGACCTCATATAGCGGAAGATGGCCATCGGAGAGCCAGCAGGGGCCCACGAGGCGGGGGGCGCCACAGGGGTAGGCGCGCCCCCACCCTCGTGGCAGTGGGTCCCCTCTGGTGAACTTCTTCCGCTGGACATTTTTTTATTATTTCCAAAAGTGACTTTCGTGGAGTTTCAGGACTTTTGGAGTTGTGGAGAATAGGTCTCTAATATTTGCTCCTTTTCCAAATTTCTAAATCCAGCCCACCTAAGATTCTCCTCCTTATGTAAACCTTGTAAAATAAGAGAGAATAGGCATAAGTATTGTGACATAACGTGTAATAACAGCCCATAATGCAATAAATATCGATATAAAAGCATGATGCAAAATGGACGTATCAGGTAGCAAGCGATAAAAGTGAGCGTAAACGATATTGCAATGCTAGGAAACAAGGCCTAGGGTTCATACTTTCACTAGTGCAAGTTCTCTCAACAATAATAACATAATTGGATCATATAACTATCCCTCAACATGCAACAAAGAGTCACTTCAAAGTCATTAATAGCGAGAACAAATGAAGAGATTATTGTAGGGTACGAAACCACCTCAAAGTTATCCTTTCTGATCGATCTATTCAAGAGTCCGTAGTAAAATAACACGAAGCTATTCTTTCCATTCGATCTATCATAGAGTATGTACTAGAATAACACCTTAAGACACAAATCAACCAAAACCCAATGTCACCTAGTTCCAATGTCACCTCAAGTATCTGTGGGTATGATTATACGATATGCATCACACAATCTCAGATTCGTCTATTCAACCAACACAAAGAACTTCAAAGAGTGCCCCAAAGTTTCTACCGGAGAGTCAAGATGAAAACGTGTGCCAACCCCTATGCATAAGTTCACAAGGTCTGAACCCGCAAGTTGATCACCAAAACATACATCAAGTAGATCACATGAATATCCCATTGTCACCACAGATAAGCACATGCAAGACATACATCAAGTGTTCTCAAATCCTTAAAGACTCAATCCGATAAGATAACTTCAAAGGGAAAACTCAACCCATTACAAGAGAGTAGAGGGGGAGAAACATCATAAGATCCAACTATAATATCAAAGCTCGCAATACATCAAGATCGTGCTGAATCAAGAACACGAGAGAGAGAGAGAGATCAAACACATAGCTACTGGTACATGCCCTTAGCCCCGAGGGTGAACTACTCCCTCCTCGTCATGGAGAGCATCGGGATGATGAAGATGGCCACCGGTGAGGGATCCCCCCTCCGGTAGGGTGATGGAACAGGTTCCCGATTGGTTATTGGTGGCTACAGAGGCTTGCGGCGGCGGACTCCCGATCTAGGTTTCTTTCTAGGGGTTTCTGTATTTATAGGAATTTTTGGCATTGGTTTCACATCAAGGGGGTCTCTGAGTCATCCACGAGGCAGGGGGCGCGCCCAGGGGGGTAGGGCACGCCCTCCACCCTCGTGGACGGCTTGGGACTCTTCTGGCCCAACTCTTTTACTCCGGGGCTTGTTTTGGTCCATAAAAATCATCAAAAATTGGCACGTCAATTGGACTCCGTTGGGTATTCCTTTTCTGTAAAACACAAAAACAAGGAAAAAACAGAAACTGGCACTGGGCTCTAGGTTAATAGGTTAGTCCAAAAAATCATATAAAATAGCATATAAATGCATATAAAACATCCAAGATGGATAATATAATAGCATGGAACAATCAAAAATTATAGATACGTTGGAGACGTATCAGATGCCTGTTGGGGAACATAGTATTTCAAAAAAAATCCTACGATCATGCAAGATCTATCTAGGAGAAGCATAGCAATGAGCAGGGAGAGTGTGTCCAGGTACCCTCGTAGACCGAAAGCGGAAGCGTTTAGTAACGCGGTTGATGTAGTCGAACGTCTTCGCGATCCAAGTTCCGAACGCACGGCACCTTCGCGGTCTGCACACGTTCAGCTCAGTGACGTCCCTCAAACTTTTTATCCAGCTGAGGTCGAGGGAGAGTTCCTTCAGCATGACGGTGTGGTGACGGTGATGATGAAGTTACCGGCGCAGGGCTTCGCCTAAGAACTACGATGATATGACCGAGGTGTGAAACTGTGGAGGGGGCACCACACATGGTTAAAAGATCAACTTGTGAGTTCTAGGGTGCCCCCCCCCCATGTATATAAAGGAGGGAGGGAGGAGGAGGCCGGCCAGGGGTGGCGCGCCCAAGGGGGGAGTCCTACTCAGAGTAGGATTCCCCCATTCCTACTCCCACAAGGAGAAGGGGGGAAGGAGGAGGAGAAGAGAAGGAAAGGGGGGCGGCCCCCCTAGCCCTAGTCCAATTCGGTTTGGGCTAGGGGGGCGCGCACCACTCCTTGGCCTGCCTCCTCTCTTCCACCACAAGGCCCATGAGGCCCAATAACTTTCGAGAAGTGCATAACCCCGGTACTCCGAAACTTATCTGAAACGACCCGAACCATTCCGGTGTCCAAATGTAACCTTCCAATATATGAATCTTTATGTCTCAACCATTTCGAGGCTCCTCGTCATGTCCGTGATCTCATCTGGGACTCTGAACAACCTTCGGTCATCAAATCACATAAACTCATAATACAAATCGTCATCGAACATTAAGCTTGCGGACCCTACGGGTTCGAGAACTATGTAGACATGACCGAGACACATCTCCGGTCAATAACCAATAGCGGAACCTGGATGCTCATATTGGCTCGTACATATTCTACGAAGATCTTTATCGGTCAAAACGCATAACAACATACGTTGTTCCCTTTGTCATCGGCATGTTACTTGCCCGAGATTCGCTCGTCGGTATCATCATACCTAGTTCAATCTCGTTACCGGCAAGTCTCTTTACTCGTTCCATAATGCATCATCCCGCAACTAACTCATTAGTCACATTGCTTGCAAGGCTTATAGTGATGTGCATTAGCGAGAGGGCCCGGAGATACCTCTCAGACAATCGGAGTGACAAATCCTAATATCGATCTATGCCAACTCAACAAACACCATCGGAGACACCTGTAGAGCATCTTTATAATCACCCAGTTAAGTTGTGACGTTTGATAGCACACAAAGTGTTCCTCCGGTATTCGGGAGTTGCATAATCTCATAGTCATAGGAACATGTATAAGTCATGAAGAAAGCAATAGCAATAAACTAAACGATCATAGTCCTAAGCTAACGGATGGGTCTTTTCCATCACATCATTCTCTAATGATGTGATGCCGTTCATCAAATGTCAACACATGTCTATGGTTAGGAAACTTAACCATCTTTGATTAACGAGCTAGTCTAGTAAAGGCATACTGGGCACACTCTGTTTGTCTATGTATTCACACGTGTACTAAGTTTCTGGTTAATACAATTCTAGCCTGAATAATAAACATTTATTATGATATAAGGAAATATAAATAACAACTTTATTATTGCCTCTAGGGCATATTTCCTTCAGTCTCCCAATTGCACTAGAGTCAATAATCTAGATTACATAGTAATGATTCTAACACCCATGGAGTCTTGGTGCTGATCATGTTTTGCTCGTGAGAGAGGCTTAGTCAACGGGTCTGCAACATTCAGATCCGTATGTATCTTGCAAATTTCTATGTCTCCCTCCTTGACTTGATCGCGGATGGAATAGAAGCATCTCTTGATGTGCTTGGTTCTCTTGTGAAATCTGGATTCCTTTGCCAAGGCAATTGCACCAAGATCTTGTCACAAAAGATTTTCATTGGACCCGATGCACTAGGTATGACACCTAGATCAGATATGAACTCCTTCATCCAGACTCCTTCATTTGCTGCTTCTGAAGTAGCTATGTACTCCGCTTCACACATAGATCCCGCCACGACGCTCTATTTAGAACTGCACCAACTTACAGCTCCACCATTCAATATAAATACGTATTCGGTTTGTGACTTAGAGTCATCCAGACCAGTGTTAAAGCTTGCATCGACGTAACCATTTACGACGAGCTCTTTGTCACCTCCATAAACGAGAAACATATCCTTAGTCCTTTTCAGGTATTTCAGGATGTTCTTGACATTTGTCTAGTGATCCACTCTGGATTACTTTGGTACCTCCCTGCTAAACTAATAGCAAGGCACACATCGAGGCTGGTACACAGCATTGCATGCATGATAGAACCTCTGGTCAAGCATAGGGAATGACTTTCATTTTCTCTCTATCTTCTGCAGTGGTCGGGCATTGAGTCTGACACAACTTCACACCTTGTAACACATGCAAGAACCCTTTCTTTGCCTGATCCATTTTGAACTTCTTCGAAACTTTATCAAGGTATGTGCTTTGTGAAAGTCCAATTAAGCGTCTTGATCTATCTCTATAGATCTTGATGCCCAATATATAAGCAGCTTCACCGAGGTCTTTCATCGAAAAATTCTTATTCAAGTATCCTTTTATGCTATCCAGAAATTCCGTATCATTTCCGATCAATAATATGTCATCCACATATAATATCAGAAATGCTACAGAGCTCCCACTCACTTTCTTGTAAATACAGGTTTCTCCAAAAGTCTGTATAAAACCATATGCTTTGATCACACTATCAAAGTGTATATTCCAACTCCGAGAGGCTTGCACCAGTCCATAAATGGATCATTTGGAGCTTGCACACTTTGTTAGCACCTTTTGGATCGACAAAACCTTCTGGTTTCATCATATACAACTCTTCTTTAATATATCCATTAAGGAATGCAGTTTTGACATCCATTTGCCAAATTTCTTAATCATAAAATGCGGCAATTGCTAAAATGATTCGGACGGACTTAAGCATCGCTACGGGTGAGAAGGTCTCATCGTAGTCAACTCCTTGAACTTGTCGAAAACCTTTTGCAACAAGTCAAGCTTTGTAGATAGTAACATTACCGTCAGCGTCAGTCTTCTTCTTGAAGATCCATTTATTCTCTATGGCTTGCCGATAATCGGGCAAGTCAACCAAAGTCCACACTTTGTTTTCATACATGGATCCCATCTCAGATTTCATGGCCTCAAGCCATTTTGCGGAATTTGGGCTCATCATCGCTTCCTCATAGTTCGTAGGTTGGTCATGGTCAAGTAACATGACCTCCAGAACAGGATTACCGTACCACTCTCGTGTGGATCTTACTATGGTTGACCTACGAGGTTTGGTAGTAACTTGATTAGAAGTTTCATGATCATCATCATTATCTTCCTCACTAATTGGTGTAGGAATCACTGGAACTGATTTCTGTGATGAACTACTTTCCAATAAGGGAGCAGGTACAATTACCTCATCAAGTTCTAATTTCCTCCCACTCACTTCTTTCGAGAGAAACTCCTTCTCTAGAAAGGATCCATTCTTAGCAACGAATATCTTGCCTTAGGATTTGTGATAGAAGGTGTACCCAACATTCTCCTTTGGGTATCCTATCAAGACACATTTCTCCGATTTGGGTTCGAGCTTATCAGGTTGAAGCTTTTTCACATAAGCATCGCGGCCCCAAACTTTAAGAAATGACAACTTGGGTTTCTTGCCAAACCACAGTTCATATGGTGTCGTCTCAACGGATTTAGATGGTCCCCTATTTAACATGAATGCAGCCGTCTCTAAAGCATAACCCCAAAACGATAGCGGTAAATCAGTAACAGACATCATAGATCGCACCATATCTAATAATTTGATTACGACATTCGGACACACCATTACACTGTGGTGTTCCAGGTGGCATAAGTTGCGAAACTATTCTGCATTGTTTCAAATGAAAACCAAACTCGTAACTCAAATATTCACCTCCACGATCAGATCGTAGAAACTTTATTTTCTTGTTATGATGATTTTCCACTTCACTCTGAAATTCTTCGAACTTTTCAAATGTTTTATTCTTATGTTTCATCAAGTAGATATACCCATATCTGCTCAAATCATCTGTGAAGGTCAGAAAATAATGATACCCGCCACGAGCATCAACACTCATCGGACCGCATACATCAGTATGTATTATTTCCAATAAGTCTGTTGCTCGCTCCATTGTTCCGGAGAACGGAGTCTTAGTCATCTTGCCCATGAGGCATGTTTTGCAAGCATCAAGTGATTCATAATCAAGTGATTCCAAAAGCCCATCAGCATGGAGTTTCTTCATGCGCTTGACACCAATATGACCTAAACGACAGTGCCACAAATAAGTTGCACTATCATTATTAAACTTATATCTTTTGGCTTCAATACTATGAATATGTGTATCACTACTATCGAGATTCAGTAAAAATAGACCACTCATCAAGGGTGCATGACCATAAAAGATATTACTCATATAAATAGAACAACAATTATTCTCTGATTTAAATGAATAACCGTCTCGCATCAAACAAGATCCAGAAATAATGTTCATGCTTAAAGCTGGCACCAAATAACAATTATTCGAGTCTAAAACTAATCCCGAAGGTAGATGTAGAGGTAGCGTGCCGACGGCGATCACGTCGACTTTGGAACTATTTCCCATGCGCATCATCACCTCGTCCTTAGCCAATCTTCGCTTAATTCGTAGCCCCTGTTTCGAGTTGCAAATATGAGCAACAGAACCAATATCAAATACCCAGGCGCTACTACGAGCATTAGTAAGGTACACATCAATAACATGTATATCAAATATACCTTTCACTTTGCCATCCTTCTTATCCGCCAAATACTTGGGGTAGTTCTGCTTCCAGTGACCAGTCCCTTTGCAGTAGAAGCACTCAGTCTCAGGCTTAGGTCCAGACTTGGGCTTCCTCACTTGAGCGTCAACTTGCTTGGCGTTCTTCTTGAAGTTCCCCTTCTTCCCTTTGCCCTTTTTCTTGAAACTAGTGGTCTTGTTAACCATCAACACTTGATGCTCCTTCTTGATTTCTACCTCCGCAGCCTTTAGCATTACGAAGAGCTCAGTAATTGTCTTATCCATCCCTTGCATATTATAGTTCATCATGAAGCTTTTGTAGCTTGGTGGCAGTGATTGAAGAACTCATCAATGACACTATCAACCGGAAGATTAACTCCTAGCTGAGTCAAGTGATTGTGGTACCCGGACATTACGAGTATATGTTCATTGACGTAACTATTCTCCTCCATTTTGCAGTACCAGAGAACATATTGGAGACTTCATATCTCTCAATCCGGGCATTTGCTTGAAATATTAACTTCAACTCCTGGAACATCTCATATGCTCCATGACGTTCAAAACATCGTTGAAGTCCCGGTTCTAAGCCGTAAAGCATGCCACACTGAACTATTGAGTAGTCATCAGCTTTGCTCTGCCAGGCGTTCATAACGTCCGGCGTTGCCCCTGCAGCAGGTCTTGCACCTAGCGGTGCTTCCAGGACGTAATTCTTCTGTGCAGCAATGAGGATAATCATCAAGCTACGGACCCAGTCCGTGTAGTTTCTACCATCACCTTTCAACTTAGCTTTCTCTAGGAACACATTAAAATTCAACAGAACAGTAGCACGGGCCATTTATCTACAACAACATAGACATGCAAAATACTATCAAGTACTAAGTTCATGATAAATTAAAGTTCAATTAATCATATTACTTAAGAACTCCCACTTAGATAGACATCCCTCTAATCATCTAAGTGATCACGTGATCCATATCAACTAAACCATGTCCGATCATCACGTGAGATGGAGTAGTTTTCAATGTGAACATCATTATGTTGATCATATCTACTATATGATTCACGCTCGACCTATCGGTCTCAGTGTTCCGAGGCCATATCTGCATATGCTAGGCTCGTCAAGTTTAACCCGAGTATTCTGCGTGTGCAAAACTGGCTTGCACCCGTTGTATGTGAACGTAGAGCTTATCACAACCGATCATCACGTGGTGTCTCGGCACGATGAACTGTCGCAACTGTTCTGTGATCACATCCAGGACGTAGAGCTTATCACACCCGATCATCACGTGGTGACTTATACTATCAGGGAGAACACTTGTACCTTGAAATTTAGTCAGAGATCATCTTATAATGCTACCGCCGTACTAAGCAAAATAAGATGCATAAAAAGATAAACATCACATGCAATCATATAAGTGATATGATATGGCCATCATCATCTTGTGCCTTTGATCTCCATCTCCAAAGCACCGTCATGATCACCATCATCACCGGCTTGACACCTTGATCTCCATCGAAGCATCGTTGCCGTCTCGCCAACTATTGCTTCTACGACTATTGCTACCATTTAGCTATAAAGAAAGCAATTACATGGCGATTGCATTTCATACAATAAAGCGACAACCATAAGGCTCCTGCCAGCTGCCGATAACTGTTACAAAACATGATCATCTCATACAACAATTTATATATCATCACATCTTGACCATATCACGTCACAACAAGCCCTGCAAAAAACAAGTTAGACATCCTCTACTTTGTTGTTGCAAGTTTTACGTGGCTGCTACGGGCTTCTAGCAAGAACCGTTCTTACCTACCCATCAAAACCACAACGATTTTTCGTCAAGTGTGCTGTTTTAACCTTCAACAAGGACCAGGCGTAGTCAACTCGATTCAACTTAAGTTGGAGAAACAGACACCCACTAGCCACCTGTGTGCGAAGCATGGCGGTACAACTAGTCTCATGAACGCGGTCATGTAATGTCGGTCTGGGCCGCTTCATCCAACAATACCGCCGAATCAAAGTATGACATGCTGGTAAGAAGTATGACTATTATCGCCCACAACTCTTTGTGTTCTACTCGTGCATATAAAATCTACGCATAGACCTAGCTCGGATGCCACTGTTGGGGAACGTAGTATTTCAAAAAAAATCCTACGATCACGCAAGATCTATCTAGGAGAAGCATAGCAACGAGTGGGGAGAGTGTGTCCACGTACCCTCGTAGACCGAAAGCGGAAGCGTTTAGTAACGCGGTTGATGTAGTCGACCGTCTTCGCGATCCAACCGATCCAAGTACCGAACGCACGACACCTCCGCGATCTGCACACGTTCAGCTCGGTGACGTCCCTTGAACTCTTGATCCAGCTAAGGCCGAGGGAGAGTTCCGTCAGCACGACGGCGTGGTGACGGTGATGATGAAGTTATCGACGCAGGGCTTCGCCTAAGCACTATGACGATATGACCGAGGTGTGAAACTGTGGAGGGGGGCATCGCACACGGCTAAAAGATCAACTTGTGTGTTCTAGGGTGCCCCCTCCCCACGTATATAAAGGAGGGAGGGAGGAGGAGGCCGGCCAGGGGTGGCGCGCCCAAGGGGGGGAGTCCTACTCCAAGTAGGATTCGCCCCCCCTTCCCTACTCCCACAAGGAGAAGGGGGGAAGGAGGAGGAGAAGAGAAGGAAAGGGGGGCAACCCCCTAGCCTTAGTCCAATTCGGTTTGGGCTAGGGGGGTGCGCCCCCCTCCTTGTCCTACCTCCTCTCTTCCACCAGTAGGCCCATGAGGCCCAATAACTTCCCCGGGGGGGGGGGGTCCGTTAACCCCCGGTACTCCGAAACTTATCCGAAACGACCCGAACCATTCTGTGCCCGAATGTAACCTTCCAATATATGAATCTTTATGTCTCGACCATTTTGATACTCCTCGTCATGTTCGTGATCTCATCCGGGACTCCGAACAACCTTCGGTCATCAAATCACATAAACTCATAATACAAATCGTCATCAAACGTTAAGCGTGCGGACCCTACGGGTTCGAGAACTATGTAGACATGACCGACACACATCTCTGGTCAATACCAATAGAGGAACCTGGATGCTCATATTGGCTCCTACATATTCTATGAAGATCTTTATCGGTCAAACCGCATAACAACATACGTTGTTCCCTTTGTCATCGGTATGTTACTTGCCCTAAATTCGATCGTCGGTATCATCATACCTAGTTCAATCTCGTTACCGGCAAGTCTCTTTACTCGTTCCGTAATGCATCATCCTGCAATTAACTCATTAGTCACATTGCTTGCAAGGCTTATAGTGATGTGCATTACCAAGAGGGCCCAGAGATACCTCTCCGACAATTGGAGTGACAAATCCTAATCTCGATCTATGCCAACTCAACAAGCACCATCGGAGACACCTGTAGAGCATCTTTATAATCACCTAGTTACGTTGTGACGTTTGATAGCACATAAAGTGTTCCTCCGGTATTCGGGAGTTGCATAATCTCGTAGTCATAGTAACATGTATAAGTCATGAAGAAAGCAATAGCAATAAATTAGACGATCATAGTGCTAAGCTAACGGATGGGTATTGTCCATCACATCATTCTCTAATGATGTGACCTCGTTCATCAAATGACAACACATGCCTATGGTTAGGAAACTTAACCATCTTTGATTAACGAGCTAGTCTAGTAGATGCATACTAGGGACACTCTGTTTGTCTATGTATTCACACATGTATTAAGTTTCCGGTTAATACAATTCTAGCATGAATAATAAACATTTATCATGATATAAGGAAATATAAATAACAACTTTATTATTGCCTCTAGGGCATATTTCCTTCAATGCCTTTCCCCTATTAATGGCTCTTGACCAACAATTTTCAAACCATCATATTTAGCTTTTCATTCCATGCGAAATCTGTAATGGGTCTTCACCCATATCGTAAGCCAGGGGCGGACCTACGTGGATGCCATTGAAAATTTGTTTGGACCTCACTAAAAATTACTTCTGAACTTCATATTTTATGGAAGAAGTGCCCCCACTCCAGTTTTTTCTGGTTCCGCCCCTGTTGTCAGCAAGTTTATAAGGGAAAGAAAGCAGCGCAACTGGATTGTTTCTCGTTCAATTTCAAGTTAGCATTTCTAGACTTTTATGGTAATTAAAGCTTGTATATTGTTTCCAAAAGCAAAGCTAAGAATGAAGTACACAGTAGTATAATTAGGAAAGTAGGACAATTAAATCATATACTCTGAAACATATTGCAGAAACAGAAGTGTGTAGCACACTTCATTGAAATTTGAACACAAGTGAACATTCATTTCTGTTGATCCTACTATTTGTCCACAAGGGAGCATGGATAAGAAAAGACAGAAATTTAGAAAATGAATGCAAATTCACATATATTTTTCTAAAATCTCATGGAAATGTATTGGTCCACTGATCTATAAGGACGGTGTATTCTCACATTCCAGGGAATACGAAATTCATACAAAAAGAAAACATGAGACATAGATGGGGATTTTCTTTAAGGCAAAGCAAGTAACTAATCAAGAAAGAAGCTTGCGCATTCCATTTTCCTATAGTAAACATTGCGATGGCACACGACAACAAAGAAACAAATTGGAACTTTAACAACTCCACACGATTTGAGTAGTTCAAATGGAACCTTCCTATGTGTACATAGGTAGCCATATGGAGCATAACCATATCTAGAAAAAGGCAATCACAGGAACACTTCAGTTCAAAAAAGCAAGTTAGACAGCTAATAGTTTGGATAAAACCTCTAAATATAGTAGAAAAAACTTCCAATGATTCAAACTGTACACACTAATTTTTTTGCCGGGAAATGAGAAGAGCCAACAAAATATACTAAGTTACGGAAGAATCACCTAAAATACAATAGCGGCAGTTAGTTTGGCACGAAATTTGCATATATTTGAGTGCAATTTGCATCCTCGAGGCCATCGTTCTCACGCGCTTTTTCCTAGTAGGTAGTAGAAAGCATATACAGAGTATGAAAAGGGGATACAGCTTACACAACAAATAGTAGTTTCAGAGCTTTAGAAGGCCATGTAATTTTGCATAGTATGTAAATGGGATTAGTACGCTTTCTACAACTTATGCAGAACGGAAGTCGTACTACTTACTTTGGAGTCCATAGATATTTTGATTTCTAAAAGAAACCTGACATGAATCATCTGCTACTCTAGAAATTTGATTTATCACCGCTAACCAACATGGAATGATAGCAGAATAACAAACCCAACACTAATGTATGGTATCTGACTTTCTGGCTATACTAAATTTCTGTGTAATATTACAGGAATTGGTGAAAGCAAAGGATTGTTGTGGTAAAACCATGGGAATAGAAACGGAGGACAAAAACAGAAGATGGTGTTCGGATTAGTAGTGTTAGAGATATATTTGGGTTACATGTATTTAGTAGTCCAGGATTTGTAATCCGTCTCCTACCTTATCTCTAAGAGAGAGCCTTCTTGCCCTCCAAGTGTATACTCCTAATATATGCTCGCCCGTAGTCGATGAGAACGTCTTCTCCCACTAAATGCATATCGCCTGATATCCTCCATTGCAGTTCCGCAAAGTCAGAAATTACTGAACATGATAAATGATGGAGCAAACATCAGTAACAGAGATTCTTGGCAATTCTACTAGGGCTCAAGCAAATATTCCAACAAAAGAGTCTACTTGGAATTCCTCGGAAATCCACCTGATGCACCAGAACCATACCAATGGATACGAAAGTTCTGCAGCTTACCTAAACAGAAATTCTTTTTCTGGTTGCTCATACATGACAGGCTAAACACCAGAGATCTTCTTCTCAAAAAGAACTTCTATATTGAAAACAACATATGTGAGCTATGTAATGATGAACCTAATGAGAACTTGATGCATTTGTTTTTTAGCTGTGAGTTCAGCCATTTTTTTTTGGCTTGCACTAGGTTTCCAGTGAAACACTGATTATGATCTGACAGAGATGCTGATGGATGGAAGGAAAATGGACAACTCAGGGTTTTACAAGGAATGCTTAATTGATGGATGTCGGAGCTTATGGAAGCATAGAAATGTCATCATCTTTGACAGCAAAACCAAAAATCTAGCATACTGCATTGCCTGTTTTAAGGAGCACTTTGGCATCCTCATCAAGAAGGCAAAACCAAGTCTGAAAGAAGGAATACAATCATGGCTAGATTACTTGTGAACTAGATCCTTAATGTAATCCCCTCGTATAAAACCATGTATATGTTCCATCCATATTAATGAAAAGGAGTTACAGTGGGGGTTTCCCCCACTGTGCTTGCTCAAAAGAAAATGCATATCGCCGGAAGGCCTAAGATAAACTGTGTCAAAGTCTAGTACTCTAACAGATACCCTATATCGCGGTCCTGTAAATCAGTTTACAGTTCACCGTAAACTATTTTCGGTATGAAATTGGGTCTGCCAGAACAGATACCGCGAAACTGTACTACAAAAAAATCCCTCCGCTTTCTCTGGCGACTGTTGGAAATATGCCCTAGAGGCAATAATATTTGTATTATTATATTTCCATATTCATAGTTAATAGTTCATATTTCATGCTATAACTGCTATGATCCTGAAATATGCGATTCAGTGCAAAACTCATATGCACATGTGGAATGATAAACGGTTAACAATTGGTTACTAGTCTCGCCTCTAAGACTAGCTCAAGTGTTGTTGGTGAGCACGTTTTCCAGATTTTAGGATATCGTTAAGTGTAACGATAAGATTATGACGCTGGAAGGATGATCATATTGAACTGACCCAATCTTGTCTGTTATACTTTGTGATTATATTGTCTGAAATCATCTGCTATAACACAGAGTGTTAGCATGTGTGTTAGTTCCTCAAACCATGAGAGTGTCTCGGTCACTTCCTACCAGACGATGGGCTTTGGGGTTGCTCAAACGTCATCTGTAACAAGGTGATCAGGCTCACCAAAAAGTTTGACAAGTGACCGGATAGCTCAAGAGTGGGATTTGCTCCTTCGACGATGGAGAGATATTCTTAGGGCCCTCTCGGTGTGACGGTATTCATCATCGTCTGGCCAGACACAGGTGACTACGTCACAGGGATGCCGGAACACACCAACGAGAAAGAAGAACAAAAACCGATAATGGGAGCAACGATATAGTGAGCATGGTGATGACTCGGGAGGATACCGATGCACACCAGGTTTTGTAAAGTATCGCGAAGCAAAGGGAACATCACATAATAACCAAAGGTTCACTCGAATATCATTCATGTAATCATAGGGACCGATATGGATGTCCACGGTTCCGCTATCGGTCATTGAACGAAGGGGTTTTGTTCATGTCTATGATTTATCGAACCTACAGGGTCACAAGCTTAAGGTAATCATGATCTGTTGAGTGTTAGTGGTATGGAAGTAATGAGAATATATTTGTGAAATTGTTTCATTAATATCCGGAATAGCTCCGAGAGGTTCCTAAGCATTTGAGGTCACCGTAAGGGTTTTGATGAATATCGTGTAATACCGGTATTCTTGATAAATATATATAGGTGAAAAATATTCCTGGAGATGTTAAATTATATATATATATATAATGATATGAAAATATTTAGAATATTTTATATTTAATTTAAATATCAATGGGCCTAAAAAGACCAAGAGGTGGAAGGCAACTTGAGCCACAAAGTGCCCAAGTAGGAAGGCGCCCCCCGGGGGGGGGGGGCGAATTGGACTTGGGGAGGATTCCTACTCCTCCCCTAGGCCGGTGCACCAAGGGGGATTTCCCCCCTTGGTGGCTGCCCTCTCCCTCCCCTCTAACCTATATATACTAGAGGATTTTGCTTTATCATACACACAAGTTTTGGAGCCTCCTCTAGTTCATCTAGTTCTAGTTCTAGTTGGTTCTAGTTGACTAATTAGAACTAGCCCTAGCCATCTTTAATCCTCATAATTAGAAGCCCTGTGTGGTTCTAATCTCCTCCCTCTAATTCTTCGACGATGATAAACTCTGGACGGCGAAGCGCTGCCGGATTGTGAATATCGTATGCTTGCAACCAAGTAGAGAGGTGGTGCTTTCGGTCTTCTATTTGAGGAATCGATGTTTGAGAGACTCCAAGTAAGATCTACACCGACTCGTCGACTTCCGCTGCACTCCGGAGTCGGTAACAATCGTTGATCCAAACCCGATATGCATCTTCATATTGTTCCTGGGTGTTCGTAGGGCAATTTTTTTTTGTTTTCTACTACGTTTCGACGCTCCTCCGCTTGCTCCGGCGACCCTCTGGCGAGGGTTCGGCGGCCGCTGTTGAGCTACGCTACTTCAGTGACGCTCCAGCGGCCGCTGCCGAGCTCTTCCGCTTGCTCCGGCGATGCTCTGATTGTGGCTGACGAGCCCCGCTTCTCCGACAGCCGCTGCCAAGCTCATCTGCTTGCCACAGCGACGTACCGCCTGCTCCGACGTTGACTATTTTATGGTTCACCTAAAAAATTGGCTCGAAAACTGCAGATATAATATTTTTAAGGAGATGTGCTATTTTACAGGATCTTTTCGGTGCATTTTTTTTTTACTAGAATCGCAGATTTGAGCGCTCTCAAGCCAACCAGTCTATTCTTTGCTTTGCTGAGGAATGACTCGAGCATAGAGGTACCTGTTCCTGCTTCTCTCTCCGTGCTCACGCAGAGCTGGTGTCCAGCCGCCGCCGGGTGCCCTCCGAGGCCCTCGACCGGAAGTCACCGCGCCGGGCTAAGCAGGGAAGCGAGGCTGCCTGTTGAACCTTCGAACCAGGCCGGCCTCCCCGTCGGCGATGGCTCGCTCGCCAGGGACGGGGGAGATGTGCCCGGAGTGCCTGGAGCGGCGCATCCGATCCGACCTCGCTGGTTCCGGGCTCTCCTTCGTCCACGGCGTCTCCGACTCCCCGCTCCCCTTCGCCTCCTCCGCTGTCGTCCAGGTCCGTCGCCACTCTGCCTCCTAATTGTGTCCTGGATTAAACGGTCTCTGAAGCTCGCGCCCAGTTCGAGCCACCTGCTCTTTCAGATTAAGATTTTAGCCAAACACCTTTCTGTGTGCGTTTTAGTTTCATTTTTGAGAAGCGTGTTAAAGCCTTGTCCATGTAGGCTTGTAGAAGAGCTAATTGTTGTACTTTAGGCATTATTCGTGTGTTCTCTTCACTGCAGGTGGCATCTGATGGACCCGACCAATGTATTGGGAGGTAAGCCTAGGCATTCTTGGTTTACTGTCATATTTCTCCGTTTGATTTGGATACGAATCATACTATAAGATCAGAATGTACATCCTATTAACTTGTTATGAAAACACAACTTTATACCTTAGTTAGATCGATAGGGTAATTAAAACATACTTCCCTACATTTTTAAGTAATTGGTTTTTCTAAACTTGTAACCACACCAATACAAGTAGGTACTTGTCAATTGATGTATCCAACTGTAGTGATTCTACTTTTGATCTAATCAAAGCTACTGTGAACGTTTCTGTTTTACATTGGATTTTTTTAGGAGGAGATACTGAGAATTAATGCCAGATACATGGAATAAATTTGCGTACTATGAAACCAAGTCTTGACAGTGTTGACAAGCCTTACAGTTTTGGAAACAAGAATAATGAGAAATTATATTCAATGGAAAGTAGTTGCAAAACTAGCCAACTTAATCATATGGATGATGTCATACTTTAACAATGTGGATAGTGCCATACTTTAGTCACATATGTAATACCAGTAAACACTCATAAAACAAAGCAATAGCTAAAGAAAATTAACATTAGCACCTCCATGCAGTCCGTGTTTATCAGAGGTAGTGCTGTCGGATGTGATCTATTCTCGTGTCACATCGCTTTCTTTCTTCTCCCTCCATTTTCTTCACTACTACCGCTTCTACACATAAATCAAAGAAGCATTGTGGAATAGTGGCATTTCGTTAATGGCTAAAATATTTTTAGTGAAAGGGTTGTGGCAAAATCGGCAAACTCAACTACCAGTTTCCCCTTTCTTATAATTTGCTATTTTTATTTGTTAAAAAGTGACAAATATGTATCTTGCAGCCAGAAGACCTGTGGTTATTTTGTGTTGGTGGTACTAAATGGTGGTAAGACATATGTGGATACAAAAAAATGGTAAAGCTTCTTATCAAGTGTATTATGTACATCTCCAAAAGGCATCCATGTTCAAGATATTACATGCTCCGCATTTTCATCCCTGCAGTGAAAACAACCCATTGGAGCAATCACTCATATTTAAAGATGATGATCATTGTGCTGTGCAAGCAGATTCCTCTCCTGGTATTGAACATATTGGAGATCTTCAAAGTTCTTCTAGCTCGAATAATCAGCAACTAATTGTAAACATAATCACCAAGTTAACTCCTGTTTACTATCTGGGCAGAGTCTCCACTACAGAAATTAGAGATCTTATGACAAGTTATATGAATTTATCCATTGAACAGGATGTGATTAATTCACTAAATCTGTTGTGTGAAAACACCATTAGTGGACCAGCTGGTTTAGGTTTTCTCAGTTATGTTGGATTTTCAGCATTTGATGATATACATCCTTCTGGGCTTGTGAGACACCCCAACATCTTACCTGTGTTAGCTGTTGTAGAATCATCTGATTGTTGCTACATGTTTCAACCAAAGGCTCCATACACTTTGGAGAACATCATGCACTACAGTCCAGAGGCATTGTGCTCAGATTGGCACATCAGATTTTTCATCTACCAAATAATGTCTGCATTGGCATATCTTCATGATTTTGGAGTTCATCACGGCAATCTGAAACCATCAACCATCTTGATGTCAGATTCTCTATGGCCTTATCTCAGCATAAGTGATATATCTCATGTTAAACAGAACTGGGGTTTTGGGGGATCTGAAGGTTCAATACCTAATTCATGCTGTGCTGAGGAGGATTGTTCTTCAAGATCCATTTTTGCTAGTTTCAATCTTCCATCATCCTTAGATTGGTCTTCGCACTTCAAACGATGGTGGACGGGTGAGTTGAGCAATTATGAGTACCTTCTTGTCTTGAACAAGTTAGCTGGTAGGAGATGGGGTGATCCAGCTTTTCATCCGGTGATGCCTTGGGTAATAGATTTCACAGTGAGGCCTGACGAAAATTCTGACATTGGCTGGAGAGACCTCACCAAAAGTAAATGGCGGTTGGCAAAGGGCGATGAACAATTGGATTTTACTTACTCATCATCTGATGTTCCATATCATGTTTCTGATGAGTGTCTCTCAGAGCTAGCAGTTTGCAGTTACAAAGCAAGAAGGCTATCAAAGACCATCTTGAGGTCAGCTGTCCGCTCTGTCTACGAGCCCAACGAATACCCGTCTAGTATGCAAAGGCTTTATCAATGGACTCCAGATGAATGCATCCCAGAGTTCTATAGCGATCCCTGGATTTTTGTCTCTCTTCATTCTGAAATGAGTAATTTGGCTTTGCCTTCCTGGGTGACCTCTTCAGAGGAATTCATTTGTCTTCACAGGGATGCCTTAGAGAGTGACCGAGTCTCACAACAACTGCATCATTGGATTGATATAACGTTTGGCTATAAACTTGCTGGGGAGGCATCTGTTGAAGCTAAGAATGTCATGTTGCCTCCCAGTGATCCATCAAGGCCAAAATCAATTGGGCGACGGCAACTTTTTACAAAGCCACATCCTAAGCGTCTTATTAGCACACCTCACTCAGCCTACCACAATAAAGTGGAATCTTGTGCAAGATGCCAAAGAAAAGGAAGTAACTCAACTACTGATGTATTGTTAAATGACTGTAATCCCCCAAATATGTTTTCACAAGTTGACTATTTGGAAGAGTTTGAACAAGCAACATTATTTATGGAGCTTCAACATCATTTGAATCCAATATACAGTTACTCTAACACTGCTGCTTGTTGTTCATCAGTCAAATATCCCAAGAGCCAATTTTCAGATCAGGAGGTATTGCAACCTGATAGTGTATTATCGGTGGTGCCTGATTTTGATTTTGGCTCCTATCTTGAATGCTTTGAGTCTGATGATAGTTCTTCTATTGGTTATCAAGAGCTGTTGCGCTGGAAGCAAAGGTCTTGTTCTGTCATTGAGCATCATGCAAATGATATATTTTCAATAGGGTGCATCTTAGCAGAAATCTATCTGCACAGACCACTTTTTGATGCTTCCTTGCTAGCTGCATATGAAGAAACTGGTATGCTGCCAGGAGCACTCCATGAATTGCCTGTTCATGTCCGTTTGCTTGTTGAGTCATGCATCCAAAGGCAATGGGAAAGGTAACTTAAATAATTATGTCTGATGATTATATTTGTAGTTTAATACCCTGCCACATTGGTGATGTTTTTCTTAAATTTACAAGCAGAAACTGTTGAATGTTTTTGAATTTTGTGATCTCTTGCAGGAGGCCGTGTTCAAAGCATCTTCTGGAGTCACCATATTTTCCTCCATCAGTTCGATCCGCATATATGTTTCTTGCTCCACTTCAACTTCTGTGTACATCTGGAGACCGCCTGAAGTATGTTACTAAGCTTGCAAGTGAAGGGACACTTAAAGCCATGGGAGAATTTGCTGCTGAAGTGTGTGCACCTTACTGCCTACCTTTTGTTTCATCATCTCGGTTGGATGTTGACACCGAGTCTTGCTTGCGTCTGCTTAAAGAGTTTTTGAAGTGCTTGAGTGTCCAAGCAGCTAAGAAACATATTCTGCCCATCATTCAGAAAATCTTACAGGCCGGTTAAGACACATCAGTGGGGAAATTTCTCTTATATTTTCTTTCATTTCAAGGTTCTGGTCTTTGCATATGTGTCTTTGTTCTGACGAGTCATTTCTGCTGGTTGTTGCTACAGGCACCAGAATATTCCCATCTGAAGGTTTCTCTCCTTCAAGATTCTTTTGTCCGAGAGTTATGGAAAAAATTGGGAAAACAAACTTATATTGAGAAGGTGCATCCGTTGGTCATAGCAAACTTAAACAATTCACCTAACAAGATCACTGCATCTTCTGCATCCATTGTTTTAATTGGTTCAAGTGAGGAACTAGGAATACCAATCACTGTTCATCGTGCAAGTCTCGGTGAACACATTGTCTTGGTGTACTGCACTGCCACCATCCTTTACTGATTAATGTGTCCATTTTATGCGCATAGTTTTACCACTAATCCACTCTTTCGGCAAAGGTTTATGTGATGATGGAATTGAAACTTTGGTCGATAGGTATCCCGATCAACACTGTCTCCTTGTGGTGAAAATGTTTGCTCTTTGGTCGGTGCTTGATGTTATTCATAATAGGTGGACTTCTTGGGGAAAGTTTTATTGTCAAGCAAATTCTCCCTTGTCGAGGAATGTTATAGTTTTTGTATCGACTCCTCCAAGGTGACTAAGCTGTAACCACAGCAGAGTTGGAACTCTTTTGCTCGATTGATGGCTTATCTGCGTTGGAAGGCCTTGTATCGATTCTTCTGTTAAGGGAGTTCTCAAGGAGCTTCTCCAGGTATTTTGGTGAAAAAAACTAAGTTTGGTGAATAAATATAATCATTGGTGAAAATGGATATATTTTGAGTTCTTTAGAGCTTTGCTAAATTGGAACATATATTTTCAAAAGTGAGCACAAATCAAATTCCGTTATCACTCTACTTTAAGCACAACTTTGATGACTACCAGATACCAATCATCATATCTTACTTACACTTTTTTGGGGGGGTTCATGTACAAGTTGTTACAGTATATGTGGATCGCATTAGCCCTTTCCATCAGTTCGGACTTTTGGTTGCGTTGGCTAGTGCATGAAGCTTAACATGGTATCAGAGCTAAGGTCTTGAGTCCAAGTCCTGGCTTTCGCAATTTATTAAAAATTGCTGGTAGCCCCCCTTTGTGTCCACGTAGAGGCCTCTTGAGTCATACGTGAGTTTCGCGCGCCGTCGCTCTCTTCCGGTTGCACGTGTTGACTTGTCTTCCCCGTCACACGTGAGAGGGGGTGTTACAGTATATGTGGATTGCACTAGCCCTTTCCATCAGTTAGAACTTTTGGTTGCGTTGGCTAGTGCATGAAGCTTAACACAAGTCAATATGATATAAAAAATTATAGCAAGAATTCAGCACATTACAATATTTAAATGAATTTGCACAAGATGTCCCACCATTGTTAAATTTGAATTTAGGTTTATAAATGCATCATTTTGTTAGTTTAAATTTAGATGCTAATTCCTCTTTCATTTTATTGAATTATATTATTACTTTCTATAGATAATGACCTGGCCATGAAATTCTTACGTTTAAATTGGCATATATGTCAAATTAAATGTGTACTTACTCCTACCTTGACCGCATTTACAGGACCAAGTCTGTCTTCATATAAAGATTCTTATGCTGATCCATTTGGACCTTGATGTGATTCAGGCAATAACTCTTCACTGACAAACTGACATGATTTTCTTGTACTAGTTCTCTCCCAATAACACTCCTTCAAATTCATTTGATCGAGTTAATTTGCTTGCTTTCTATTAATTAGGTGGCAGCTACTGCATTTGTTGATCTTTGTCTACGAATTGGACCAGATAATACTGTCATACATGTTTTGCCACATCTAAAAGAGCTTTTTGCTGAATTGGCCTTTTTCAAGACTCTTCTGCTGTTAGCCTTCCTACAAAAGGGTTAAAAATCTCAGAAAGAAACAAAAGTGAGACGATTAAAATGGAATCTAGAATTGATCTCGTGTAAGTAGAAACATGTATTTTCTGCTGTTACGTTGTTTGGTATAAGTAACTATACACGCTTCATTATATTTACTTATTGAAGGTAGCTGTTGTAGGTTGTTGCTATATCCTTTCTTGGCATCACTTGTTGGAATAGAGAAGCTCCATGAATACTGCTCTACATGGTTTCTATTGGAGCAGTCTCTTCAAAGGTTGTACAATTGGAAGGTATGTGAAAGCTGCTTTGGTTCCTATTGACCGGTGAGATTTGTGTTTTCCTTCTTATTTGACTAGCCGTGCTTTCTTTCAGTTTGAGCCTTCCAGTAAATGTTCTATAAGTGGTGAAAACATGAAAACTCAAAGGTTTCAGCCTGGCAACGACACCTCGTCTGAGGTTGTTCCAACAGAACTTTTTAATGGGGCAGGGTCGTCTGTGTCTCAATCTCAAATCCCTAAAACTGGTTGGATGGCAGCTTCCAGGCACAGATTTAGGCTCGAGCATGGGACATCTAGTGACAATTTGTCTGCATCAACTTCTGGAAATCAGCCCTGGTTTTGGTTTCCTTCTCCTGACAGTAGTTGGGGCGTACCAGATCTTCTTGGACGCAGTAGCGGTTTGAAGGATGAACTTCCATGGAAGATCGAAGCTTCAGTCCTTTACTCAGCCCGTGCACACCCTGGGGCTCTGCGGTCATTAGAAGTCCATGATGATGAGTGCACGATTTTTACTGGGGGGGTTGGACCTGGTTTTAAAGGAAGTATACAGCGTTGGGAGTTGGCCAACATGAATTGCACATCTGGATATTACGGGCATGAAGAGGTCAGTTTCTCTTGCTACCTTCATATGACTTTCTTTTTCGCTTTTATTGTTGGATGGTTCTTATTTTCTGAATGAAACACAGTTTGTACAGACCATGTAGTGATGTTTAGCTTAGTGTCTGAAATACGGTGCTCTGATCGTTTAGTGGTTATGTTTGCTGTGATGAAACAATAAATCACTACAGGGTAATATCACTGAGAGGACGGTGTTCTTTCAGTAAATGCCGTTTGATTTCTAGCTCAACTGTTCTAATAGTATTAGATTCTATACCATATATTGGATTGCTCGATGTTGCTTGCATTTCTTCTGCGTTTGAACTCATTGATGTACTCTTTGTAAGTTAATTTCACCCCCTAGATATAGCGCTTTATCAATATATTCCAACAGTTCATTTTCTGATATTTTATTTACATAGGTTGTCAATTCCATCTGTATCCTGTCAATTACTGGAAAAGTAGCTTCTTGTGATGGCACGATTCATATTTGGAATGGGCAGACAGGAAAGCTCATAGCAGCTCATACCGAGTCGTCAACAAGCTTTCCGCTGCAAACTGCATCTGTTGAACAGGCAAACATGCTTAATCAGGACGCTCTCAGGTGGAATATTGTCGAATGCATTTCGTGGTAGCTTGTATACGACCATGCATTACATGGCATCTGAAGATAAACTTGTTGCTGGCATGGGAAATGGATCTATCAGGTATACACTTTGTCATCTGTTTGTTGGATTTGGTCATTTTATTATGTTTCTAACATACGTTGAAAATATACTTCCTACTATTCTACTGGGTTAAGTGTATGGGTGATCACTGCCGTTCCACTTGATTATTTATGTTCACAATTTTGACTATGTTTGGTAGGCACATCTGAAACAAAATAGGGAGAATATCTACTTCACTTAACCAGGGCATTGTTATGTGAGCTTGGAAGCATTGTTAGTTTTTGTTGTAGAATTAGTAATGCAAGTTAGAACTCACTGTTATTTCACTCGGTTCTACCTCACTACCGAAGAATTTGTCTACTATTGAACTGCACATTGATTGAGTTAAAATGCAGATTTATTGATATCTCTCGGGATCAGAAGCTGCATTTATGGAAGAGTGATTCGGCTGAAATCTCCTTCTCATCACTCGTGTCAGCTATTTGCTCGTCTGGCTCAGACAAGCTGAGGAATGGAAGCCTAGTGGCTTCATCATCCTGGATTGCAGCAGGTCTAAGCTCTGGTTATTGTCGATTACTTGACGAGCGTAGTGGAAAAATCATTGCAGTTTGGCGAGCACATGATGGTCACATTACGAAGGTATGCCAATGCCTCTACTAGGTTGCTATCCATCATAGGGCAAAACCATGAGCAATTGTTATTCTGGTATCTGATGGATTCCTTTTTATTTGCGCATAAAGTTGGCATCACCAGAGGACCACTTGATTGCATCTAGCTCCCTTGACAAGACTCTTCGAATTTGGGATCTAAGAAGGTATTATTCTTTGACCGCAACAATTCATTGGTTGTATTACCTATTTTGGTATGACATGTTCTCCATTCTCTTATTGTAATACTGCAGTATACAATATTTTCTTGCACTATTTGTGTTCTGAAACTTTCCTGATACACGACTATGTTGTTTGGGCCATAGTGATAGTGATAAGATTATGTTATATCACACTGAATCCACAATTTCATAGAAGCAGCAAGTTGGTTCTCAACTTTGGATATACGCATATATCTTATTGCTTATGATTTGTTTCAGTTTGAACTTTCTTAGTTTCTTAAAGTCTTGTGCAATGTGACAGGAACCTATCAGTCCAGTCAAACATTTTCAGAAGCCATTCAGATGGCATCTTTGACTTCTCTGTTTGGGGTCAAGACCTGGTATCAGTGTCAAGAAACAAAATTGCACTTACTTCCCTATCGAGACCAACAAGTGAGGTATGTACTTTCTCCTCTTGACCACATTCACCACCACGCTCTTTTGCAAGCTTTACTATTTGGAGCAGCAGTGCAGCCTCTTTTGAAATTTCACATACCACATGAATTGCAAGTCCACTCTGTTCCTGCCGAAGTAACTGTTGGTACATTTTGTCAAAAAAAAAATCCATGCAGATCGGACATCAGCAGCTCGTACTTCAGAACTTATATTCGACTGACAGAGGAGTAAAATATAAAAACATGTCTGTTCTTTCGGCTATTTCTGTGCTTCCTTTGTCAAGATTGTTTGTCGTTGGAACAGAAGATGGTTTTCTCAAAATCTGCCACTAGATGGTTCCAGTAGTGGTAATCATCTTTCCCTTGTATCGACTTAAATATTTTAGCAGTGCCTCTCTCATTTCTAAAATTTTAGTGGCGCCTTGCTCATAGTTTTTGTTTACTTCAATTCGCCAGCAGACACTAGAGGTTACAGGATACATATGTAGCCAAATTTACTGTTGTAAAATTCATGGCTGAGCATAAGCTTCAAGTTTTGTCTAATCTTTTCCCTTGCAATTATGCAATAACACATCGCTATATATTACTTGAACTTTCTAGCTTTGTTGTTCTAGTGAAGCCGAAGCTTGTAGCTCTCACTCTTTGCTCTAGTTTGTTGTACCGTATGGTTTTGCTTGCCCGGTTTTGGACACAATATATCCAAATTGTAGTTGGCAAAACCTGATCAACGCTAGGAAAACTTGTCAGCATATATCGCATACATTTGTTGTACTGGACTCTGGAGTCTGGATCACTCTTCTAATAAATCATTTCTTGTTAACCGTGAAGTCATCTTCTACCCCTTGAGTTGGGATCTGTTCTGAAACCTGCCTGTCCTTTATTTGAGAAATGTTACAGGGTTGTCTGTCGATTTCCTATTGGTTTGTTCTGCCACAAAGCTGAGGATGCCTTAAATTTGCTGCAGACCTACTGACATGGATCATGGGAGCTTAAATGTGGGTAGTTGTGTAGTTGTGGGGAAGAGTAAATTGGAGCTTGGTTCCTGTTACAGTCCTGATATGAATGCTCTCGTTTACTGCAGTCTGAGGCCTTGCAACCCTCGGTATGCACCCAGGCCACTGTACACCCAGCATCAGATATGTACATAAGTTCAGTATGTCAAGTCTTAGCTTTATGAGTTATGATCTGAACTCAAGCTAGAAGTACACCAACAGAGTAAACATGTATGGTCCCATGGAGATCTGCGGTCCATGTTTTGGTTTGACCGTAGCCAAAACCTTTGGAGCCACTGGCATAGCTACGCTCACTGGCAGGTGGGTCCTGCCGCAAAGAAACACAAGTTAGGCCCACCTTTCAGTTTCAGTCACAGCCACCACAACGATCATGCACAGTACACTACACTAGCGGTTATAAAAGAGGGGGATGTGCAACTTGCTCTTGGCCAAACCAGAAGGTCAGCAAGCAAAAGCAGCAGCAACAATGGAGAGGCGTAGCGGCGTGAGCGCGAGCCTTGTTCTTGGCCTCCTGCTCGTCACCACCGTTGCTTGCCATGCTGCGAGGGACATCCCAGCAACTGAGCCCGAGTCCCTACCGTCCCCAGAACGTCTTTGGGTTTGGTGGCTTCTACCCTGGCCCGTCGGTCAACTGGGTGTTTCGGGGCCAAACGGCGTCACACCACAGGTAGGCTTCGGCGGGATTCCGGGCTCTAGCTCCTTCCCTGGCACTGGTGGCTCGTCCGGCAGCAGTGGCGTGGTCGGCATTCATGGTGCTGCCAATCCCTGATCGTGTTGTTGTCTGTCTTGGTGTCTAGATGTTTAAGATTTTGCTCTTTAGAGCTATTCAGGTGCAGCATTCTACCGTGGTGGTAGAGAGTAAGCTTCTTGCTTGCTCTAGTTTAGTAGTATTGTGTTATGGCTTATGTGTGTGTTGTTTTCAAGTGATCTGTGTCCCGTGTCTTTGTAAAAGACTTGTTCTTGGTTGTTATTTAACCTTGTGTACTTCTTAGATGTTGTATTGCTGTCGTGGGTTCGAAGTCCCTTTGCTGTATCTTTGATTTGGAGAGTGAGGATTTGAACCCATGAGCTGGATCACCACAACCTTGTCCTGTGTTCCGTGTCTCGGCTCTTTATGTATTTCCATCATTCTTCTCAGTGTGCTTTCAGTTTATTATGTTGTTGCTGAAATGCATTTCGATATCTTTGTTCTTGTTTATTTTCTGTGACCATTCATAGGTTGGTTCAACTTGCGGCATCATCTTTAGTTATGGAACACTGGGTAGCATTGATATTGTGCACATTGGTTAAGCACCTGGAAGACTACAGCCAGCCAGTTATAATTGATAATTGTTATGCTCAGTGATAGGTCCCAGCTTGTTTAGAATATTCAACTTTTTGCGTCAAGTTTATGGCCTTTTCCCCTCCTTTTCCTTATGAATGGCTGTTTCTCTTATCTACTACAAATGCCGAGAGGTTGTAATGGGAACCATTGAAGATCTTCTAAGTAAACTAACCACTACTTGTACTTACATCATTTTCTTTGTTGAGATGCTAGTCTTCCTGTTATATATATGCACTGATTATATCACACTCGTGTTCATGTAGCTAAAAGTCTAAAAGTACCTCTGTAATTGCTAGTGGCCCCTGATGCTAATTTCTTTGAATGTGAATATGATGTCTCATTTGGGCCTCAACGAAGTAAGAAGGGCAAGTCAGCTTTTAGCATTTAAGCCGATTAGTTTTCATTACTAGTTCTGTTCAAGAAAAATGCTCCCGATATTAGTTTAACTACTGGTATTTGATCTTAGGGCTAAAATATCTACTACTACTAAATATTTCTTGAGATAACAATTCAGTTGCCATTTATTAGCATAAATTTAAGAGTCCAAATAGAGGGGCATCTGTTTCTTGTGCCCAAAACAAAGCCAAAAGTACGGTGATGAATGTCATTGTCAGATTAGGAGTAGTTCTTGAAGAATCCCGCGTGTATGAAAACTGGAGATAGTACTGGAGCTCAAAGCTGAAGAAATAGGTTGTTCTATATGTTTGTTTTTCTTCTATTCTTGTCAAAGCAACGACCTAAGCATAGCGTTTATCGAGTTACTAGAGACCAGTCCACAACTGCCGCTAGCTTGTCGCTAGTTCAGTGAGTCCACCAGAGTCGGGTCATTGTTAAGCTCAAGACCAGTACAACCTTTGTTTATGACCCTGCAGCTGAGCCGTATCTTAACTATGGACTTAACAAACTTGCTCTTCCATCTCTTATCGCTTTTGACAAACTCGTCAACTGATGCTCCCAGATTTGAGTTTGTGAGCAATGCCTGGTCTGACGTGAACAGGCCTAGGTTGTTTGTCAGACCCACATAATACTTGTTGTCAAGCATCGTCGGGGTAAGATCAACCTGGCAGTAAAACAATCATTATAGACATAGATACTAGACTAGATGCATACCATAAGGCCCGAAAGGAAAATATCTGAGATCTAGCGGTAGTTCTGAACACCATCATACCTGACTGGTGTTGCTGAAGCCATATAGCATCTTTGTAAAGGACGAGCAAAGCGAGACACCTATGGTGTGCGCACGAGAGAGGATGACCATGTCCTGAGCTGTGAGGTCCTTCAGGTGAAGTCGCCGACCAGCTCAGAAGCTGTTGAGAGTGGTGACTAGTGAGGGTAGGTTGTTGAGGGCGTTCTGGTCAGTGGACATCCTGCCGTCGGGGCGCCCAGCAGGCACCTTGTAAGTAACATTTCTTCCTAGCGCGATGCTGTCGTGTGCAGCGAAGGCAAGGATGCCCGCGCATGAGACTGTCTTGGGGCATTGGGCCTTGATGGCCTTCTTTGCAGCGTCATTTACCTCGAATCCACAGAGGCTGGGCTTGTTGGGGCTAGCGTCTTTCTCAGCAGTTCTGTTTGCCGTCGAGTCAATCAGGACTAGCCGTCACAGCCGTTTTGGCATATTGTAGTTGTGTTCTATAACAGTAGATCACCTCACAAATATTTGTTTGAGTATGAACTGTGGGCATTAGATTTGATGATAGACATATATGCTGGTTGCTCTTTTGCATTTTGTTTACATGCATGTTTCTTGTTGGTATATACAAAACAAAAGCAGTGTCGACTGATCAATATTGGTTTTTTTGGGGGCCATAAGGCTAAATGTAAGTTCGTCATACAAATTGAGACTTCAACGAAAATGTGTGCCATTAACCAATATTTGCCTGTCTGTTGGGAGTTTTGGCAGAGCAAATATATGATTGATCAATGAAATATTTCATTGATGCAAATGGATCATCATCAAGGAAAGAAAACTGGGCTAACTGACTCTATGATGATCTCTAGCCAAATATATGTTGATTAAAGGGTGGCACCACATTTCCTGCTACATTATACTCATATATGTGACAATAATAAATGTTCCTGAATACTTTTACACTTCTACTCCCTCCGTTTGGAATTACTTGTCACAAAAATGGCATGCTGCAGAACTGACACTTCTCTTGCAGTTTATAAATCTAACTAGGGGTGCAAAGGACTCATTTTGGTGTCACGGTGAACATACAACTCAGGCTTACCTGTTGATAGTGCAGGTATAAGAAAGTAAATGCCGCGTACATATTTTGACAAAACAGTCGTGGAAGCGCAACCGAATGACGCCAGCGGCGACACCTGCGATTGTCCTTGAAGGCAGCAGTGACTGCCTGCTGAACCAGGTTCTCTGCCGATGGGCAGCTCTTACTGTAGAATCCGAGTTTCAGGCCGGCGCCTACAGCGGGAATGTGGAAAAGGGCAAGGGCGGCGACTGCCGAGAGGTCATTTCAGTTGTAGATCTCATGGGTTCATATAGCAGACTAGATCTCATGAACTTCAGTTGCTTGTGTCTCTTCTTGATCCTATTCCTATATCTCATGGGTTTATATAGCAGACTACTAGAGTGGTTTTGCGCTCGAAATGGAAGGGCATGTCTGTCAACAGGGGTGTAAAAGCTCGGTGCTGCACAAGTGGTGTCATTTGCTTGCGCTTTTCTACTTCGTGGCCATATCGACATGCTCCCTGACCCTGAGATCGTGTTTGGTTTATGACTTTGTAACCTGGTCTATTTACAGCGGTATCAGATGGCGCTAAATCTTGGTTTGATTCGGTCGTGATCGGATAACACGGTATCAGTTGCAGGACCAGAGTAGAGACCCGATTCAGCTCAAAATCCTGTGTAAACAGGAAGCGAAGTGAAGCAAATCGGCAGTCTCCCGTCTGTACGGAAAAAACAGCTTCTTCTATCTAACCTGCTGGTCTCCAACCCACACAATTCACAGGAACAGCCTTGGCAACGTCAGCTTATCGCCACCACCCAGTTACCCTAGCGTGCAAGCGAGACGAAACCAACCGTGCCGAGTCCCGTGATTTCCCCTTCGTTTCGCGGAGAAAAATAATAGTTTGCTTCAACGTCGGCTATCACTATCAGTTTGTCCACGGGGTCAGTTTCCATGAAGTTGCGCGCCAAAAAAACAATTTGCTTGTATATAAAACTTACTACAGTATATCCCATTATAAATCCAGCAAACAACGATAGAGTTAGTTTGCAGCTTTGCACACGCAACGATGGCTCAGTTGCCGCCGGGCTTCCCCGGCTTTTCCTTCCCTCCACCGACGTGGCCATACCGTCCTTCCATGCCGCCGCCACCATACGGATACAAGTACAAGCCACCGTCCAGCGGTTCGTCTCAAGGCAGGACCGTCGCCGGCACCTTCGGCGGCCTCGTCGCCTGCTTGCTCCTTGGCATCGCCGTGTGCAGCATCTGCAAGAGGCGCCGCGCGGCCGCGCCGGCGCAGAACGTGGCCGCAGCCGATCGGGCGCAGAACCTGACGGAAAGCAGCAGCGTGCGCGTCGACGTGGGGCAGCTTCACCGGGCCTGCGCCGCCAGCCCGACGGCCGGGCTCCCGGCGTTCACGTACAGCCTGTCGGTGAAGCACAACGTGACGGGCGGAGGGGAGGAGGCGGCGACGTGCTCGGTGTGCCTCGGCGCGATGCAGGTCGGCGAGATGGTGCGGCTGCTGCCGGCGTGCCTGCACCTGTACCACACGGAGTGCATTGACCCGTGGCTGGCCGCGCACTCGACGTGCCCGGTATGCCGCTCCGACACCGACCCGACCGCAGTCTAGCTTGGTGTACATTTTGACGGGTGTTGGTTTGCTGGATTGATTTTCCTTGCTGTATATATTGAAAATACGTCTACTCAATTATCTGGGCGACATAAGATTGGAATGTCCAAATGATGCATCTGTCCTATATTTGCTAATAGTAGTAGTATTTGTGGACGTCCTGATGGTCATTTGATCTCCAATGTCTTGAAGATCTCACTCTCCCGGTTTTGTCTGGGGATCAGATATTTGTGGGGGTAATAGCCTTTTTTTCTTCTTCTGAAAACCTTCTTACTACACGGTTCTCCAGTACAACTGTTGAGAACATCCGCAATGGCATTGCCGAACCATTTGAAAGAGGACCCTTATAAGTGTCACACGTGTTGCTAGAACACATGGCAACTCCGAACGTTTTGTATGATAAGTTTAATGACGCGAGGATGTCAACGTTAGCTGCTAAGCATGACAAGCTCATTTTCAAATGGCAGGCTTTACTTTTTTTCATATGACTACTTTTAGTTGTAAAAAACGTCAAGGCGAGAGTGCTTCCTGTCACACTTATCATTTGAGCTGAAATAAGGATCATGTGTGTCATTATGCAGCTCCCGCAAAAAAAATGGTGTGTCATTCTGTAGAAGGGATGCATTTTTCGCTTACAATTGGAATTGGGTATGTCCGCAGTCCACCCACACTTCCTACAGCCTTCATCTCCTCAACGTCGCCCAAGGATGCCGCCGAGCGAAGCCCATGACGTCGACGCAGCAGTGCCACGAAGTCGATTGGTTTTGTGCCGCAGTTTCGCCCCTTCAATGAACATGCATTTGGCCCTGAATCAGTAATCAATTAATTAACCCCTTTGACCACAGGCTTGCAAGTAGTTGCTTTTATTCGGCTTATAACTCTTCCCTGACAGAGTCTGCTTATAATTTGCTTAAACCATACCGCAAACAAGAGTTGCGCACGACGGGCACCAATGGCTCAATTGCCCCCGAGCTTCGTCCCCGTTGCTTCTCCTCCTCCACCGTGGTGGCCATTCCATCCTTCACTACCGCCGCCGCTGTCCAATGCTAAGCCATCGTCCACTCAAGGCAGGATACTCGCCGGCCTACTCATCGGCGTCGTGGCGTCCTTGATCGTGTTCACCGCCGTGTGCACCCTCTGCGGCCGCCGCTTGGCGGTGGCCCGTGCCGGAACGTAATGTCGTCCGCGTCGAGGAGCGGCAGCTTGGCCGGGCCTGCGCCGCCAGCCCGACGGCCGGCCTCCCGGCGTTCACGTACAGCCCGTCCGTGAAGCACAACGTGACGGGCGGTGGGGAGGAGGCGGCGACGTGCTCGGTGTGCCTCGGCGTGCTGCAGCTAGGGGAGACGGTGCGGCTGCTGCCGGCGTGCCTGCACCTGTACCACGCGGAGTGCATCGACCCGTGGCTGGAGGCGCACTCGACGTGCCCGATCTGCCGCTCCGACACCGCCCCGGCCGCGGGCGCCGGCCGGCTACCGCCTGTTTAGGTTTTTATTTACGTGGCGAGGTCTATATTAGTACCCGTGCTGCTTTAGAGTTTGTATCACACGTTCTCGAGTGTATTCTTTTGTGAGATTTATTTTGCTTGTATTGCATCTATGCAACAGAAGGCGGGAAAATATGCTAGAAATGATGTAGTACTATTTTGTTTTTGTTTTGTTATTTGTGGACAAATTTCACAAATAGGTTGAACATTTTCATTCAACATACTAAAATCCTCTATGGAATATTCCCACATAATATGGAATATTCGTCATGAATTATTTATAGAACAAAATGTTCACAGAGAACCAACCAAACTGTTGATGCATTTTTTTTCTCTTTTAGTGAAATGACATGCAACTCTCATGCATGATTCCAGAAGAAAAGTAGCTGAGCTGCATGTGATCAGGCTGGTCGTAATGGTAGTATCATAAGGGGTATCATGCATGTCAATTATATTTTTTAGATGATGTGACACATGATTAAATGAGGAAAAAGAGGATGTGATATCATATAATGATATAATGATACTGTATCATATTAAATGTTGTAATACGTTGTGTCACGCATAGTAATTAATAAGGCAACCTAAGATATTACTATGATACTATGCATTACGAAAGTAGTATCATAAACTAGTATCATATGCATGATACTAGTATATGATAATCTTCATTACAACCAGCCTCAAGTGTGTTCTGACTTTTAAGGTTGCTTCCTTTGGTTCGATGGAGCGCGTTTCAGTTCCCACGCTGAGGAATACATTACTCTTATGTCTGAAAATTAGTTACTACACCTTCCGTACCAAAATACTTGTTGTTAGGGGAAACTAGTACAAATTTCCCCAACTACAAGTATAAATTTGAGTTTGGTCTATCTAACAACTCCCTTCACAAAGCGCTGATGTAACCACATCCAAATATGTAGTCCCTGTCAATGGCACACCAGCATAATCCCGAGCGAATAATCTGACGATATAAATACGAGCCATGCGCCTAGTCCTAATGCACACAAGGATCTCTTCATTTGTTACGAACCCGTACTGCTATTGACCCCTTCAAATCAGTGGAATAAAAGGAGTAGTCGCTCTCGCTGCTGATGCGGCTGCTGCTACTGGCATGTTAACCACCAGAGAAGCGTCGGTTGAGGCTCCAATTATTCAGACAAACCAAACCTAATCATCAGAAGAGTCCACTTCAGCTCGAAAACTTCGAAGAGGAGGCAGCACTGTGCACGCCACCACAAGAGACATAAAATCGAATCATGTTGCTCCAGCGCCAGTTAGCCTACTCAACTCCACTGCCCGTTCCCGGCCTCAAGCGCAATCGGTATGCATATCGCCATGTCGCCCGACAGCCTCCTCCTCTTCTACGCCGTCGCGGCATCGGTCACCGCCGCCTTCGGCCTCTTCTCGCTGTACAAGCACCTCGTGCGCCGGCGGCGGCACAACCCCGGCATGGAGGCTCTGGACGGGGATTCCGAGGAGCGCCGGCCGCTCGCGGTGACTACGGTGGCGTCCAGTCTTCTCCCGCCGTTCATGTACAACCGGCTCGTCCGGCACAGCGGCAAGGGCGACGGCGCGGGCTCGACGGAGTGCGCGGTCTGCCTCAGCGCCATCCGGGTCGGCGCCATGGCGAAGCTGCTGCCGGCGTGCGCCCACGTGTACCACGTCGAGTGCATCGACCTGTGGCTGGCCTCGCACTCGACGTGCCCTCTCTGCCGGCGCAGGGTCGGCGATGATCGCCCGGCTCAGGACCTTGCTTGTCTTTCACCTGCATAGATTGATCGACCATCACATAGGCAAGACCGCAAGAGATATCTGTACAGCTTTTTTTCCTTTTTTTCCTTTTCTGAACTTCGAGATAAAATCTGCATGTATGCTGGTGTATAGTGTGTGAACTGTAGACTCATGTGTTTCACTTTTTTTTAAGAAGGAGGTTAACCCCAATCAATGCATGCAATCATCTTTATTAATTATTTCATAAAAGACTGACAAGAACATACATCAATTCATCCGAAGCCACCACTCACACCTACAGACTCACATAATGTAGAGTGCTCTTACTTCCATATTTAAAACCGGTTCGTCGCTGATCTATCCACATAACGTACCGGACCAACATCCGGTGCAGCCTACCTAAAGTGACACCACATGCACATGTTTTAGGAATCGCCATTATCATCGAACAACCGATCCATCTTTAGGAGAGAGATCCGCATCATCCTTGTCAATCCGGACATCCGTTGACGCCACCACGACGCCCAACGACGCCACCGCTCTGCGCTCGTCCATCCAGACGTGAAGACTCTGGAAGATATGTCGTGCGTCCCACCTGCCAACCAGGCATGACTCAGCGTAGCACCTGTCGCAGGCATGACTTGACAGCTCCACCGAAGCTCCGTGCAAGAGGAAGCCGCTCCACCTCCTGCCTCTGTCTTCCAGCGCTGCTCCACAAACGATGCTCCCAAGAGAGAAACGGCACCGTAGTACCGCCATCACCCAATCTGGAAGACCAGATCCTAGGGTTTCCCTTGAAGCAGCATGGGTGGGTCGACCACAGTTACACGACGATGCCTTCATCAAGGTAACGGCGCAAAACGCCGCCATCGCCCGCCAACGGCTTGGTTTTCACCGCCAACTATGTCTCCCCGACTCGTAGTCGGGACTAGATGAAGAATATGAGAACCGACCACCCAGCCGCGGGCCGAGCACCTCTGGCGAAAGAGATGACCACCACCGCCAGCTGCACCGGCCAGAACAGATCTGACAGGAGGTGTCGCCGACGCTACTACCAGGCCCTCCACGCCGCCACCACTGGTCCAAAGGCAGATGGCACGCCGCCGCCGCCGCCCGAACAGGGCTTGCCGCCGCGCCCGCGACCCGCGCCGCTGCCACCGTGTCCGCGGTCCATGCCGCCGCCGCGCCGCAGATTGGATCGGGCACATCTCCATACAAATCGGGTCTCCGCACAACCCCAAAGACGCGGGAGAGAGGTGATGTCCTCCGTCACCGCCGTCGGCCCCCGGGCTTAGACCGGCGGCATCCCCCGACGGCGGCGGAGGGAGGGGAGGAGGGAGTGTGGGCTGGCGGCGGCTAGGTTTTGGCCCTAGCGGGAGGCGACGCGGGGGCTAGTACCTGTGGGTTTCCCATGCCAACCCAGGGTTTTGTTCTCTGGAGCTGCATTTGGATATCTCAGCCGTCAGGATCCCATGAGGGCACGAACTGATTGCCAAATTACACACTTCCAGTGTCAACATGAGAGACCGAAATATTTCTGGCCGATGCAGCATTCGAGCAGGGGAATGCATGACATAATGCCAATGTAATCATCAGGAATGCGATATAATGAGATATTACACATAGCACGAGATAAATACATAAAACAGAAGCAAACCGAATAAATTGTCTCTTTGAAAGAAAGAAAACAAATAAAATGGTGTAGTAGGAGGTGAATGAATGCATAAAATCGAAGCAAAAAAATGCAAGTACATGAGACGAGGGGCGGCAAGAACCTCTTTGATTGCTCATTTGCAAGACCAAGAAAAAAAAAGGGAAGCATCCGAGAGAGGATCTTTTTTCCTCACTCCATGCTCCACCACATAGAGAACACACTGCATTGCTGCAGCTCAATAGTTGATCATATACGTGACACGCAGACGGGAGTTTAAGCAAACCCATCAGAACGCGAGGCAGCAAAAAATATTACAGACAGAGACATGCACAAAATAAATGACCGGGTGTTGAGTCGCCATGAAGAACTCTGGCTTAAATCTGCACCGGTCCGGCCATAGGTTGTTATTCCTGTGAAGCTGCCATTTCTGGGGGATGAACTGCAGTGGAACAAGTATGGGATTAATGGTTCCACAGAGACTTGACATATCAAATTAAACAATAGGCAGCTCAAAAAAGAATTTTCCATTATCCTGTTTCTAGAACTGAAATAGGCAAAGTGGCTGCATTATCGTGACTCTTAGCTCAGGTGGGTTGATAATCTTGTTGGTGAAGCTGTTTTTAGATATTTGGGTGTTTGGCTAACTGCCTTTTTTCATGACCCAGTTTCAGGAAGGGATATAGTATTACTTTCTAGAACATATGAAATGTGAGAAGACCATTGGATCAAGAAAATCTAATCTTAACTTAATTTATCAAAACAGAGTGATTTTCACAACTTTCTTCCCGCGGCAGCTACATAAATATGCACAACACAATAACCGTAAGCTGAATCTAAAGTGTGTATCTTCAATACCGTAAAAAATTGCTTCTTCCATTCCATGCAACAGATATGCTAATCACTTTGAAAGAACCTCCAAAACTTTGGGTAAGTGTCTAGTGGATGTCTATGACCGGTAAAATTTATCTGACGACTAATTATGTGTACAACTACATGTAGACATGCATGTCAATCTCAGATCATTCTCTGTCAATCAAAGATATAAAAATCATACGAAGGATGTTAGTTCATCAAAATTGCTTCTTAGTGCAAATCTTCAAAAGAACGAATAAACCTAAAGTTGATCATTTTTCTTTGTTTCCATTACTGAATGTACAGCCAACAATTTTAATGGCCAATTAAAAGTTGGTATCCTCCAATGCATGATATGGTTAAGCAATGTGTATGTATATGAAAGCAATAAATTATTATTTTATTGTGAAAGAAAAATAAGTTAGCTACACCACTACCACACCATCAACATGGAAGAAACAGATAATGACCATGTGAGCTACAAGGATATTGACTTGCTAGCATAGTGGAAGAAAACTAATGCAGGGGCAGAGCCAGGAATGAACATGACGATGAGCCGAGTTGAAAGTTTTGAAATCCTTTTTGAAACCCAGTCACATGCTCACTGGATTAATATGTGATGAATGGAGAAGGGGATTGGTACTGGATTAGTTTCTATGAACATCACGTAACATCATTAAACCTTAGAAAGAATTGGCACTACATAATTCACAATGATTAATTGGTTAGACAAACCGCATTACTAGCCTTGACCATACTAGTATTACAAGACAAAGGGTATCATCACATGAACTCCGGGAAGAAAAAGGAGAAGAAGACTAATAGCATGCTTAGGTACTATGATCAGACGAACACTTTCTTCATAGCTAGTGTTTATCCTAGTCCTAAGTCTAGTCTCAGCCACACAGAAAGGCCATGCAATCCATGTAGTTACTGATACAGAGATTTGATCCTATGATCAGATGAACAATAGGACACACGAGAATCCCCTCCCTCCTCGAGCCACCGCCGCCCACTCCTTGCCCCCCCCCCCCTCAATCTCCTCACTCCGATCCTCTACCCCCCCCCCCCCCCCCCTGATCTGATCTAGGCAGGCTTCGAGCCGCCGCCGCCCTTCTCCTCGCCGCCGTCGGAGCTCCGCAGGGCAAAGCCCTGGCAGGGGATGATGGCAGCGGCCGGGCCTTCCTCCGTCGCGGCCCCGGGATGCGGTTGTGGTGGAGATCCGCGTGTGCGTCGTACAACGACGACGGCGCAACGGTGAGGGGCCCTCCGCCGTCGATGGCTTACCCAGGAGGCGTGGCGGTTCCGGGCGGTGGTGCGGCTCCGGTCGTGCGGTTTCCCAGCGGCAGACGTCACCCGTGGGTGTGCCGGATGATGGAGGAGGTCGATCTGGTGGTCCACCCGTGGATGGACGCGAATTTGCCAGTGAAAGCTTGGCTCGGCTTTGGCTAGAACCGACAAAGGCGGCGCCCTCGGGCGTCATTACCTTGTTGGAGGCGTTGTGGGGCGATTCGCGTTCCCTGTGTGCCCCGGGGGAAACCACAAATTCGGGCTTTCCAGATCGGATGATGGCGAGGTTCCTGCGTCGTCACCCCCATGGGGGCATCATCTTTGGGGTTGTACATCGACTGGAGAAACAAGTGTTTGGTGGTCTCCGTATGCTTCTCGTCCGGTGACCAAGGTGGAGCAGCGTGCCATCTGGCGACGGCAAGTCTTGGCGGCTTGGCGCTGAATACAACGTCGACGGCATAAGGGTTTGGCAAGATCAATGCATTGATTACTCTTGAAGATGAGATGCGGAAGAAGGCGGCGACGAATTCTACAGCGTGCGCATGCGGTGCAAGCTGAGGATCTGTGGTGCTCCCGGCTAGCCGGCGGGCGGCTTGGTGAGGCCCCCAAATTTCTTGGTGTGCGTGGTGTGAGGTCAGGGCACATCATCTGTCTTGTAGTTAGGGCGACAGTTTTCGTCAGGAAAGTCATTTTGGGTTGATCTATGTATATATTTGGTAAGGTCTTGTTGAATAATGCAATAAAGATGGTTGTGTCCATCGCTCGATGCAGAGGCCGGAGTTAATCCTCCTTCCCGAAAAACAACAACAATTTAGGCAGAAGGCCAGAAGATTAACTAATTTTTTTAGAAAAGGAGGATGACCCCCGGCCTCTGCATCTGGGAGATGCATGCGGCTACTTTATTGATTATTCTCGAGTACCTTACAAAGTATTACAACAATATGCCTGAATCCACCATCTTGGCAACATTTGCCGCTACTCCTATCCAAATGATGAAGGCATGCTAGCTGGGCCACTACCCAGACCACTCATCTAAGCCTAACATCAAAATGATGAAGGGGTGCTAGCTAGGCCACTACCCAGACCACTCACCTAAGCCTAACATCAAAAGTCGGAAGCCCCAGCCGAGCCACATACCGGGTCTGGGGTACAAACCGGTCCGACACACTCGTGTGTCGTCGCCGCCATCTTCCACAAGTCCGTCTTCAGAGCAAATATTGAGGCTTCTACCTTGTCTGGCCACTCAGCCATCAACGTCACCACGACACCAGACAACTTCCTCCTCCTGTGTGAGTCCATCGCCACACATCGGACGCCGAATCTCCACTGCGTGACGCCGCCGAGATACGTCGCCATCAATGAGTAGGATGAAGCACCGCTCCGCCGAGTCCGGCAAGGCCGCTGAAGACCAAGCACCGTGGAAGAAAGACTCCGAGGCTGAGCACATAGGCGGCAGAGCGCCAACGCACCGCCACCAGACGAACTTCGACCACGCCACCAACCGCCGCCAAGCAACCAAAGCATCACATCCACCCCAAGCTCACCAGGAACAACATCCCAAGAGGGTGACGACGCCGAGCGCCATTGTCGCCGATCCGAAGGATTTGGGCTTTCGCCCCAAGACACGAGCTGGGTGAAAGGAGGAGGGGAAGGAGGCAATCTGGACGGCGCCTACAACAAGGGTACGACGCCCTCGGGCGTCGCCGCCGCCGTGGCCAGCACTGCTGGCCTCGGATTTCTCCGGAGCCACCTCCCACCTCCAGCCGCCAAACAGGTACAACTCCGGCGACAAAGGCCGCCCAAAGCAGGACCATCGGAGGCAGCCCTGGTTGAAGTAGACGGAGGCCTTCAGATCTGGATCGGGCGCCGCCGAGACGCCCGCACCACAGCCGCCACCTGCCGCCGCCTCGCCGCCCCCGCGGCCGAGGAAGAACGGCCAGCACCAACGAGCACCGGTCACCGCAGACCCGGCGTCGATCCACCAGCCGAGGCCGCCGCCACGGATCCAAAGCCCCCCGAGGAAGAACGGGGCGGCCAGATCCTTGCCGCCACCTTCACCGGCGGTCGAGCGGCGAAAGGCCACCTCCGGTGGCGACGAGGGAGGGGAGAGGTGGGGGAGAGGGCCGGCGGCGGGCTAGGGTTACGCCCCCCGAGTCGCCCTTGCGGGAGCGACGCGGGGCCGTGCGGATAGCCAGAAGTTGTTACCAGAAGATTAACTGATACTCAGCCAATGGTGAATGCAGAGATACCATTCAAGGACTGAAAACTGAAATTGGAGGTCAGGCGCGGTGCACAAACCTGGAAGGAAACACGCAGTTCCCATGACCTGCAAAAACAAATGCCGGCGGCAGCACCGACACCACGGTGTTACAACTCCATAGCATGAATCCAACATTTAACGAAAGCAAAACCATGCTTGATAAATTTGAAATCAATGGACGCTTCATCATTCACGAGAGGATCCGAGCCGAGTCGGTGCTTACTAGGGTTGAGGCCGATGAGCGCGGCGGCGCCGGAGAAGTCGCAGGCGGCGGGGCTGGCGGCGCCGCCGGATCGGAGGAAGTAGTCGTTGAAGGCGTAGGAGGCGTGCGCCAGGAGGTCGGGCGGCTCGTAGCACGCGCCGCCCTGCTGGATGGCGCGGCAGTCGGCGCCGCCGTTGGGGCCGCAGGCCCAGTCGATGGCCGACTGCAGCGCGCCGTCCTCGGCGTTGTTCTTCGCCACGCACCACAGCTGCCCGCCGCCGCTCACCCCGACCGCCCCCGCGGCGCTGCCGACGGCCGCGTGGGCTGCGAAGAGGAGGAGGGCGAGATGGAAGGAGGGAGGCGAGGCTGCCACCATTGGATTGGAGGACGCGGATGGCGCCGTTGCGGCTTGAGTGGAAGAAACAGCTCGGCGGGGAAAGCGAGAGCACGGCGCGTCTCGAGGAGCTTTCGCCCTCGCTTCCGGCTGCTTTCTGGTCTGTACCGGACCCAGCAATCTGCCGTTCCTTTTTAGCTTTCCCTTCTTTTTAAACTAAAACTAGAAAATACCCCGCGCCATTGCAGCGGGAAATGATTAGAAGTGATTTGAATTTCGAAATGAGTTTTTGTTAGACTAAGAATTTCAAATTGTTGCTGATCATTCTTGTCAAAAAAAAAATAATACAAACGTTTTCTATGATGTCTAATAAGGATGGGAATGGGTCAGCCTACTCTAGCTCCGGGCCGGGGCTCGTTGGTCCCGCTGTTTCTTTAGAGCATGTACAATGGAAGCATCCGTAAGTGTAGCTCCATCCTCTCCACCTAGATAAAGTATGATAAAGCAATAGTACTAAAAAACAAACACCCAATGCATTAGGCTGCCTCACAGGGGTTCATGGTCTCTCTTTTTCATGGCAGGGACAAAGAGCTTACCTGTTTTATATCCATGCAAGCTCAACTTTCTCTACTTTTCTTCCTCCCTCTTTCCTTTTTGCTACTTTGGTCAAGTAGGAGACGGCCTCCTCTGCAAGCACCCGCTTTAGTCTGCAGGCGGCACCTCAAGCCATTTGGAACCATCCGAGCCGACGTGGATAGTTGTGGCAGCCGTCTACGCTGTAGCGTTGGCCTTGCCCTTAGGGACATAGAGCCGGTCCAATGGTCTAGTAGTGGCTGGCCTCATGTCTCATTGAATAACATGATCCAACCCATTTTAATATTATAAAATAGAGAGCAGTGACACAATAACATATTTTCGTATAGCTTCATCCAGCAATAAAATTTTCTTTTGAGATTACGCACTCGCGTATCTTAGCTTTATAGAAGGCAGAAATATGTAAAAGAAGTTGATGATTACAACAAGGCCTGGTACCACACTTGGTGTCACCAACCAGCCCTCGGTACTCCATCCCTAAAACTCTACTCTACTACTCGCAGAAGATGTTTACTCCGTGTCCTCCCGCCCTAACCCAAGAACGTAGATCGTCAAAGATCCGACAGGTGAAGTTGATGACTGGCGAGACCTCCATTGTCGGACCGAACACTAATCCGTTGCGATGCTTCCAAAGGATCCAACAAATGAGCATTACGGCCGAGTCAAAGCCCTTTCCGTTTTCCTTCGGCATTTGCTTTCGAGCCTGCAACCACCACTCTACAATCTTGTCATTCGTCGTTGGTACCAAGATGATGTTGATCCTGGCCCGAGGAAACAACAGTGCCAAACTTGCCGAGCGAAGACGTTGTGGAGCAAGATGTGATCAACCGAGTCTTCCTCTTGAGCGCAGATGCAGCAAGCGGAGGCTTGATCTTGCATTCTGTGGCGTAGCCGTCGATCCGCCATCCAAAGCTGGTATTGTGTAGCAAGCCACATGAACAACTTGCAGGACAGGGGCACCCAACATTTCCAGATTGCCGGAGCCGGGGCGAAGCGAACACTACCATGCCACAACATGTCATATGTAGATCTCAAGGTGTAAGAGTCGTTGTTGTTCCATCGCCATATAGGGACATCACTTTGCACCGGATCAAGGACCATGTTGATCATAATCTCCCAAAGATAGATGATCTGTAACATCCCATCCACCGAGAGATCTCCAGTAATGTCATTTGCCCATCTATGGGAGAGCAGTGCCTCACGGACAGTGCGCCTATTCACCACTTGCGTGTGGACTCGCGCAAAGACCAAGGGTGCAAGCTCTTCCATAGATGATCCAACGATCCTTACATAATAGTACTCACTCTCCGTTTCCCAACTTCCAATGAACTATGTTGTTGAAAGCACCTTCACTTTGGCATCCATTGCCAGCGGCAAGCCCTGCCAGGGTCTAGCCTCGTCAGTGCGTTTAAGCCATTCCCATCTCAGTCTCAAAGCCAGCCCGTGTTTGTTAAGGTCTAGCACTCCCGGACCACCAAGTTGCTTGGGCCAGCAAACCCTTTGCCAAGAAACAAGACACTTGCCTCCATGAATATGCTCCGAGCCCCGCCCAGAAGAATGCTCGGCAGCCTTTGTCGACGCGATCTAGAGCCCATTTTGGCGCGTCTCCCACCAGCATGTGGTGTGTGGGTCTAGCTCCGATCACCGTGTTAACCAGAATTAGCCTACTGTTGGAGAATGTTGCATGGAAAACAAAAAAAATCTACGCACACGCAAGATCTATCCATGGAGATTCATAGCTATGAGAGGGGGAGAACATCTACATACCCTTCTAGATTGCTAAGCGGAAGCGTTTATCAACGCTGTTGATGTAGTCGTACACCTTCACGATCCATCCCGGTCAAGTACCAAACGTACGACACCTCCGCGTTCAGCACACGTTCAGCTCAAGGACGTCCTCGCCTTCTCGATCCAGCAAGAGAGGCGAAGTAGTAGATGAGTTCCGACAACACGATCGCGTGGTGGCGGTGGTGGTGAAACTATCTGCAGGGCTTAGCCAAGCTCAACGGACGTGGACGAAGGAGGAACTAGAACTAGAGGGAGACGAGGCGCCGCACACGGCTTGGGGGTCGTGGTGTGTGTTGCCCCTCTCCCTCCTCTTATATATAGGTGAGGGAGGAGGGAGGCAGCCTAGGGCGCCCCCAAGAGGGCCGGCGGCCGCCCTGGCCACGCCCCACCTTCCTTCTTTGGCGCTTGGGAGAAGGCAGGAGGGGAGGCGCCCCCCTTCCTTTCTCTCATGTGTAGGGGAGGGCAGGAGGGGCTAGCCCTCCCCCTTTCCTTTCCTAGGGTCGGCGGCCTAGAGGTGAGGCACACCAACCCCTCGTGGGCTAGTGTGCTTCCCTCGTTGGCCCAATAAGCCCAATAACTCCCCGTGACCTTCCCGGAACCCCTTTCGGTGATCTGATAAATACCCAGTGCATTCGGAAACCTTTCCGGTGACCAAATAGTATCATCCTATATATCGATCTTTACCTCCGGACCATTCCGGAGCTCCTCTCATGTTCGTGATATCATCCGGGACTCCGAACAACATTCGGTCACTATTCCACATAACTCATATAATACTATATCGTCAACAAACATTAAGCATGCAAACCCCACGGGTTCGAGAATGATGTAGACATGACTGAGACGCTTCTTCGGTCAATAAACAATAGCGGGACCTGGATGCCCATATTGGTTCCTACATATTCTACGAAGATCTTTATTGGTTGAACATTTATGACAACATACGTAGTTCCCTTTGTCTGTCGGTATGTTACTTGCCCGAGATTCGATCGTCGGTATCTCCATACCTAGTTCAATCTCGTTACCGGCAAGTCTCTTTACTCGTTTCGTAATACATCATCTCGTAACTAACTCCTTAGTCACCTTGCTTGCAAGCTTCTTGTGATGCTGTATTATCGAGAGGGCCCAAAGATACCTCTCTGATACACGGAGTGACAAAATCTCAATCTCGCTCCATGCCAACTCAACAGACACCTTCGGAGATACATGTGGAGCATCTTTATGATCACCCAGTTACGTTGTGATGTTTGATAGCACACAAGGTATTCCTTCGGTATTCGGGGGTTACATGATCTCATAGTTGAAGGAATATGTATTTGACATTAAGAAAGCAATAGTAATAAACTGAACGATCATATGCTAAGCTAACAGATGGGTCTTGTCCATCACATCATTCTCCTAATGATGTGATCCCGTTATCAAATGACAACTCATGTCTATGGTCAGGAAACCTTAACCATCTTTTGATCAACGAGCTATTCTAGTAGAGGCATACTACAGACTTGGTATTTGATTATGTATTCACACTTGTATTTAAGTTTCCAATCAATACAATTTTATCATGAATAATAAACCTTTATCATGATTAAGGAAATATAATAATAACCACTTTATTATTGCCTCTGGGGCATATTTCCAACACCTACCAGGTCTCGTAACCATCCCACACTACCATCCCGGCAAAAAGTTTAGCACGTCATCCACCACTGGTTGCCATTCCGAGCGAGTGAGCTGCTTGATTAAGAGCTGCATGACAAGATATTTGCACGGAAAAGCATCCATGCGCCACGGTAGTGTCTGTCTCATAAGAGAGTATCATAATGGTAGAAGACTTGGCGAAGTTGACTTGCAATCCTGAAGCGGTGCCAAACATTTGCAAAGCCATTCTGGTAAAGCTTAGGTCAGTAGTGTTAGGTCTGATGAAAAGGATGACATCATCCGCGTAGATCAACAATCGCTGGTAAGGAGAGCAACCTGGCATGACACCGATTGCTCCCCACTCTTGTGCTTTAACTACCATAGTTGTAAGTGCGTCCATCGCAATAACGAAGAGCAAGGGGAGACCGGATCTCCTTGGCGCAGCCCATTGGCATGTCTGAACTTCTTCCCTGGACAACCATTCACTAGAACTCACGAGCTTGCATTAGACAGGAGGATCGCTAGTCGAGAACACCAGTGCTCAGAAAACCCTTTTGCTCGAAGCACCTCGAGCAAGAGCGACCATGAGAGCGAGTCAAAAGCACGGGAAATGTCAATTTTCAACATCACTCCTTTAGCTTTTCTCCTATGTAGATTCCTGGCCACTTGTCGTACGAGCATGAAGTTATCATGTATGTTTCTGCCTCGAATGTATGCCGATTGATTGATACTGACAAGCTCACCCGTCCGCGGGCAAAGTCTCGAAGCCATTAGTTTAGCCTTAATCTTCGGAATGCTATGTAAGAGACTGATCGGCCTGAAGTCTCCAATCTGGCACGCATCTGGTCTTTTTGGAAGGAGAGTTATGATAGCCTCCAAATCCTCTCCCATTTCCTAGCTGGAATTTGTGAATCGCAGCCATGATATCTCCTTTAATCGTATTCCAAGCCCTATGAAAGAACAGGCCAATAAAGTCGTCCGGTCCCGGCGCCCGCTCAGCCGGCATGCTCAGAGTAGATGTCCTCCTCCGTGTAGATTGCATCCAGCTCGTGAAGGTCCAGCGGATCTATGCCCAGGAAATCTAGATTAATCGAGTGCTCTCTCGCCTGATACATGCCCAAAAGCTCCTTGTAAGCATTATAGAATGCCTCTTCTTTGCCACTTTGCTCGGTAATGACCACATCTCCATGGTGCAGTGCCGGTATAAAGTTCCTCAGCTTTCTGCCATTGGCCACTAGGCGAAACAGTTTAGTGTTGGCATCTCCGTCAGCAAATCATCTCTGGGCTTAAGCCGCCCTGAGACTTAAGTCATCTCTGGACTTAAGCCACCCTGAGACTTAAGTCATCTCCGGGCTTAAGCCGCCTGAGACTTAAGTCATCTCCGGGCTTAAACCGTGCTGAGACTTAAGTCATCTCTGGGCTTAAGACGCCCTGAGACTTAAGTCATCTTTGGACTTAAGCCGCCCTGACGTTAAGTCATCTCTAGCCTTAAGCCGCCCTAACGTTAAGTCATCTCTGGGCTTAAGTCGCCTAGAAGATGAGTCCCAAAGATAAGAAGCCCAATATGAGAAGTCCGTGATAAGAAGCCCAAGATAAGAAGGTCGTGATAAGTCGCCCGCGGTAAGAAGCCCACGATAAGAAGCCAGAATAGGTTAAGTCCTAATCCTACTAGGACTCTACATGTAAGCCTCCCCTTCAACTTATATAAGGAGGGGCAGGGCACACCAAGAGGGACAAGTAAAAATAGACAGGTCTTAGATAGACAAGTTTGGAGACAGATGTTTTGATAGCTCTAGAGATAGAGGCAACAAAAGAGCGCCCTTGTAATTGACACTCAAGCAATACAATAAGCAGGATGTAGCCTTTTACCTCCACCGTGAGGGGCCGAACCTAGGTAAAACTCACGTCTTCTCGATTTCGATCAACCCTGTTCAAGCCATCACTTAGTTGCGATGGCCTCACGACTAAGCCCTCACACTAGGAAATCTACTGTGAAAAAACCACGACAGTTGACGCCCACCATGGGACCTGCGCATGGTCTTGTTGTGTTCTTGATGGGAGCTCTTCTAGGGATCGAGAAGCTTGTGATTGGCTGGATGAAGAAGACCTAGCTTGGAAGGATCTGCATCACCTTCGAGTTCATCCGTCCAGATTTACAATCTGTAATAATGGAGTTCGAGAGAAAATTAGGGTTGTGTGTTGTACAACAGATGAATGTGACCCGACGATCCGTCGAATCCGAAAATGAATTGATATCAGCTGCAGTGGCCACCATGCGAGCCAAGAAAAACATCTACTCTAGCGAGTCGCCAGTGTCCTAGTCGGATTCTTTTTCTAGGGTATTCACTGGATAAACGAAGCAATAGCGTGACGGGAGCAGCACCGGTCAGGGGTGGTCCTGTTGACTTGCCTACACGATCAGGTGGGACCTCGAAGCAAATTTGTACATGAATTCGGTCTCTGCTATCGAGTCGCCTGCTACCTCTTGAGCACTGCGTTGGTTTTCCCTTGAAGAGGAAAGGGTGATGCAGTAAAGCAGCGTAAGTATTTCCCTCAGTTTTTGAGAACCAAGGTATCAATCCAGTAGGAGACCATGCACGATTCCCTCGCACCTACACAAACAAATAAATCCTCGCAACCAACGCGATAAAGGGGTTGTCAATCCCTTCACGGTCACTTACGAGAGTGAGATCTGATAGATATAATAAGATAATATTTTTGGTATTTTTATGATAAAGATGCAAAGTAAAATAAAAGGCAATAAAATAGCTAAGTGTTGGAAGATTAATATGATGGAAAATAGACCCGGGGGCCATAGGTTTCACTAGTGGCTTCTCTCGAGAGCATAAGTATTATGGTGGGTGAACAAATTACTGTTGAGCAATTGATAGAATTGAGCATAGTTATGAGAATATCTAGGTATGATCATGTATATAGGCATCACGTACGAGACAAGTAGACCGACTCACCTGCATCTACTACTATTACTCCACACATCGACCGCTATCCAAAGATGCATCTAGGGTATTAAGTTCATAAGAACATAGTAACGCTTTAAGTAAGATGACATGATGTAGAGGATAAACTCATGCAATATGATATAAACCCCATCTTGTTATCCTCGATGGCAACAATACAATACGTGCCTTGCTGCCCCTACTATCACCGGGAAAGGACACCGCAAGATTGAACCCAAAGCTAAGCACTTCTCCCATTGCAAGAAAGATCAATCTAGTAGGCCAAACCAAACTGATAATTTGAAGAGACTTGCAAAGATAACCAATCACACATAAAAGAATTCAGAGAAGATTCAAATACTGTTCATAGATAAACTTGATCATAAACCCACAATTCATCGGTCTCAACAAACACACCGCAAAAGAAGATTACATCGAATAGATCTCCACGAGAGAGGGGGAGAACATTGTATTGAGATCCAAAAAGAGAGAAGAAGCCATCTAGCTAATAACTATGGACCCGAAGGTCTGAGGTAAACTACTCACACATCATCGGAGAGGCTATGGTGTTGATGTAGAAGCCCTCCGTGATCGATGCCCCCTCTGGAGGAGCTCTGGGAAAGGCCCCAAGATTGGATCTCACGGCATGTATAAGGTTGCGGCGGTGGAATTAGGTTTTTGGCTCACTATCCGTAGTTTGGGGTGCGTAGGTATATATAGGAGGAAGAAGTACGTCGGTGGAGCAACATGGGGCCCATGAGGGTGGAGGCGCGCACTGGGTAGGCGCCCCCCTACCTCATGCCCTCCTGGTTGATGTCTTGATGTAGGGTCCAAGTCCTCTGGATCACGTTCGTTCCGAAAATCACGTTCCCGAAGGTTTCATTCCATTTGGACTCCGTTTGATATTCTTTTTCTGCGAAACTCTGAAATAGGCAAAAAAGATCAATTCATTGGCTGGGCCTCCGGTTAATAGGTTAGTCCCAAAAATAATATAAAAGTGTATAATAAAGCCCATTATTGTCTAAAACAGAATATAATATAGCATGGAACAATAAAAAATTATAGATACATTGGAGACGTATCAGCATCCCCAAGCTTAATTCATGCTCGTCCTCGAGTAGGTAAATGATAAAAACAGAATTTTCTATGTGAATGCTACTTAGCATAATTTCAATGTAATTCTCTTAATTGTGGTATAAATATTCAGATCCAAAAGATTCAAGATAAAAGTTTAATATTGACATAAAAGTAATAGTACTTCAAGCATACTAACTAAGCAATTATGTCCTCTCAAAATAACATGGCCAAAGAAAGTTCATCCCTACAACTTCATATAGTTTAGTCATGCTCCACTTTTGTCACACAAGAATGCTCTCATCATGCACAACCCCGATGACAAGCCAAGCAATTGTTTCATACTTTAGTAATCTCAAAAAAAATTAACCTTCACGCAATACATGAGCGTGAGCCATGGATATAGCACTGTGGGTGGAATAGAATATAATGATGGGGGTTATGTGGAGAAGACAAAAAAAGGAGAAAGTCTCACATCAACGCAGCTAATCAATGAGCTATGGAGATGCCCATCGATTGATGTTAATGCAAGGAGTAGGGATTGCCATGCAACGGATGCACTAGAGCTATAAATGCATGAAAGCTCAACAAAAGAAACTAAGTGGGTGTGCATCCAACTTGCTTGCTCACGAAGACCTAGGGCATTTGAGGAAGCCCATTGTTGGAATATACAAGCCAAGTTCTATAATGAAAAATTCCCACTAGTATATGAAAGTGACAAAACAAGAGACTCTCTATCATGAAGATCATGGTGCTACTTTGAAGCACAAGTGTGGAAAAAAGGTAGTAGCATTGTCCCTTTTTATTTTTTATTTTTTGGGCCTTCTCTCCTTTTCTTTTTTTGGCCTTTCTCTTTATTTTTTATTTTTACTGGGACAATGCTCTATGAATGATGATCATCACACTTCTATTTATTTACAACTCAATGATTACAACTCGATACTAGAACAAAGTATGACTCTATATGAATGCTTCCGGCGGGATACCGGGATAGCAATGAATCAAGAGTGACATGTATGAAAAATTATGAATGGTGGCTTTGCCACAAATACGATGTCAACTACATGATCATGCAAAGTAATATGACAATGATGAAAGTGTCATGAAAAACGGAATGGTGGAAAGTTGCATGGCAATATATCTCGAAATGGCGATGGAAATGCCATAATAGGTAGGTATGGTGGCTGTTTTGAGGAAGATATAAGGAGGTTTATGTGTGAAAGAGCGTATCATATCACGGGGTTTGGATGCACCGCAAAGTTTGCACCAACTCTCAATGTGAGAAAGGGCAATGCACGGCATCAAGAGGCTAGCAATGATGGAAGGGTAAGAGTGCGTATAATCCATGGACTCAACATTAGTCATAAAGAACTCACATACTTATTGCAAAAATCTACAAGTCCTCAAAACCAAGCACTACGCCGCATGCTCCTAGGGGATAGATTGGTAGGAAAAGACCATCGCTCGTCCATGACCGCCACTCATAAGGAGGACAATCAAAGAACACCTCATGTTTCAAATTTGTTACATAACGTTTACCATACGTGCGTCTTTTGGGACTTGCAAACTTCAACACAAGTATTTCTCAAATTCACAACTACTCAACTAGCACAACTTTAATATCACTACCTCCATATCTCAAAACAATCATCAAGCATCAAACTTCTCTTAGCATTCAGCACACTCATAAGAAGGTTTTTACTAGTCTTGAATACTTAACATATCAGGATTAATTTCCCAATTTAAGCAAATTACCATGTTTTTTAAGACTCTCAAAATAATATAAGTAAAGTATGAGAGAATAATAGTTTCTATAAAACAAAATCACCGTCGTGCTCTAAAAGATATAAGTGAAGCACTAGAGCAAAAACTATATAGCTCAAAAGATATAAGTGAAGTACATAGAGTATTTGTCGGGTGGTAGGTGCGACATATGCCAACGGGTGGCTTATCATTGTGGGAGCCAATAAGACGTCGCCGGTGCCTGGAAACGGGATGAGGCGAAGACATGCACGCCGACAAATCTTACCCAGCTTCGGGGCTCTCCATGGAGATAACACCCCTACTGCTGCTCCACGGGGTCTCCGCATAATCACTAGATGAACAAGTAGCTACAAGAGGCTCCTTGAGCTGTTTCGGTGAGAGGAAGAAGGACACGGCTAGCTCTCCTCTTCCCTCTATGTGGTGTCTAAAACTCTAAGAGGTCAACCCTTTGCATGGGTGCCCTGGGGGGTTTATATAGGCCTACCCCCCAGGGGTACAATGGTAATCCGGCTGGGCGCGGGCCCTAGCCGTCAGTGTCTGGCCGGCTTCTCACGCCGCCACGGCCGCCAGCTGGGTCCCTTGACTACCGGCTTCCTGGTCGACAAGCTGGCCCCACCGCTGGGGGCCTTGTCGGGGGGCTGGTTACTGTTTGCCTCAATCCTGATGATGAGGGCTTTGTCGAGGTAAGCATGGCTACAGTGCCGCCGCTTTGGCGGCGATCACTGTAGCCTTACCTCACCTTGTCTCCTTAATGAGACGCCTCCTTCGAGGGAGGGAGCAAGCAGGCTACGGGGAGCCGGCTATACCTCAGGCCGGCTGGGGGAGGCATGGCCGCCTTCGGGTATCTCTCTGACCGGAGGGGCCCGCCGCCCGCGGGCCATGCTGACAACCTGTCACGTGCGGCGTCATGGTCAACATGGCAACAGTGCCACGCCGGACGAGTGATGGCCGCCCGTCTGGCGCCTTGTGGTACAGCAGCTCCGGGATTCGGGGGTGGCAGGCTTCTCTGTAGCCACGCCCCGTCTCATTGCCGTTATGTGGGTGCAAAGTTTGAGGGGGCGATCCTGGCCGCCTGCTAGGGGGCCGGGTTCTTGGAGTCGGCCTTCTTGTGGTCGGCTTCTTGGAGTCGGCCCTTTTCCAGCCTTTCTCCTGTGGGTTTAGGGTCGGGCCGCCTCTCGGTAGCCGGCTTGGGAGGTAGCCGGCCGAGGGAAGGCGGCCCCATGCCTTGGATGCTTGGAGGCCCGATCGGCCCGTAATTTTTCAGAAGTACTAGGGGAGCCGGCTAGGCTACCCGTGGTCATTTACTCCGACAGTAGTCCCTGAAGCTGGTTGGGCTTCGAGGCTGAAGGGAGGACGAGAAGCTCGATCAGCTTCCTACCCTGAAGAGTCGGCAGCTAGGAGCTGGCTTTGAGTAGATGCGCCGTCTTTGGAAAGTTTGGTGGCTTGAAGGCAAGGGCGGGCGACACGCTGAAGTCGAGTCGCCGACCGCCCTTGCCTTCGCGCCACATGGCAACCATCAGCGGGGAAGGCCTGCCAGCCCACGCGCGCGACGGGACGTCGCCGCAGGCCGGGGCTCGCCACTCCTAGGCCTCGGCCCACGTGCAGATCTTCTGCGGCCCGATCGGACCGCTCACCTTCCCGCGGCGGTTTCAGCACGCCTTTAGGGCGCGATAATCGCGGGACGTGGGGGAGTGGGCGCAGTTAATCCCACGTCCCCCCACGCCTCGCCTCCTCGGCTCCGCCGCACGAGCCTATAAGTAGGGGGAGGAGGGGGAGCGGCAGACGCTCGCACGCTCGCCCTCGCTCCACCCTTTCTTCTTCTTCCTTCTCCTTTCCTCCGCCGCTGCAGCGTTTCACCGCCGCGCCATCTCGTCGCCATCCTTCTTGGCTCGTCGTAGCTTCGCCGCAGCGGGGTCGCGCGTTCTCCGCCGCTGCACCTCTGTTTCTTCCTCGCTCCCATGGCGCTGTCCAGTTCTTGGGACGGCTCCAACGTCCATGAGGACCACATCGACTGGCTCCGCAAGACGCGGCGGCTGCAGGGCACAGGCTACGTGCGGACCCGCCTCGCGCCGGAGGCAGAGGTCTCACCAGCGCCGGAGGAGGACGAGCGGGTGATCTTCCGCTCGCATGCCGGCGCGGCCTCGGCCTGCCGGCGAGCGGGTTTCTCCGCTCCTTCCTAGAATTCTACCATCTTCAGCCGCATCACCTCACCCCCAACACGGTGATGCTGCTATCGGCCTTTGTCACTCTGTGCGAAGGTTTTCTTGGCGTCCTCCCCACCCTCGAGCTCTGGGGGGAGTTTTTTCAGTGCAAGCTCGGTACTGTTACCGCGGGCGTGCCCGCGCCGTGTGGCGCCTTCATCGCCATGCGAAGGTCAGCCGACAACAACCCGTTTCTGCCTATCCCGCTAATCCAGTCGGTGAAGCTCTGGCAGCAATCGTACTTCTACGTGAAGAACGTCGCCCCGCAAGGCGACTTCATCAATCTGCTGGCTTACGTAGCCGGCCCGCCGGCTGGGAGGCAGCCTTCGTGGTCCTTCCATGCCAGGTCACTGTCTCTGGCTGGGGCTGCTGCCGTCGCCCGGCTTCGGGTGATGGTCCAGTCGGAAGGCCTGGCCGGAGCCGACCTGGTGGCCGCCTTCGTGGAGCGCCGGGTGCTCCCGCTCCAAGGCCGGACGCATATGATCTGTCAGATGAGCGGCCGCTTCGACCCAAGCCGGCTGAGCACCAGGGAGATGCCTCATGATGAGGTATCTTATATGGTGAACTACATCTCCAACTGCAAGCTCATCGAGGACTGGCGGTACGGCAAGGGGCCGTATTCTCGAGCCGATCCCCCGCCTTTGGTAAGTTTCCCCTCTCTTTTTCTCTTGTTGCCGGGCTCACAATGGCCGACTCCTGACCGGCCGGCTTATCTTTTTTGGCAGAGCCCCCTTCTTCGACCGGCGGCCGGAGCCGTGGGGCCAGAGCGCCAATTTGCGCCCGACCGCGTGGCGGACGACGCGGACGACCCGGACTTAGGGGCGACCGCCATGGACGACGCCGTCGTAGGAGGAGGTGGCGAGGCAGGCAGCGCCGAGCTCGGAGCCGGCTTTGGGGACTGGCCGGATGACGATGATGCCAAAGTTGTTCCGCGTCGTCAGCCGGCGTCTGATCGCCAAGGGGTAGGCCCATCTGCGGCGCCGGCTACTCGGGGCGGCGCATAGAAACGCCGAGGCGCGCCGACTCTCTTCGGCAGTCGGCCGAAGAAGCCCAAGGGTTCTGCGGCAGCGACCAAGCGGGACAAGGCGGCCGCGAAGGCGGCCCGCTTTCGCAGGCGGTTTCGGTGTAAGTGTCGATTTTCCCACACCTTTCTTTCTTTTTTCTTCTTTTTGGTTGAAATTCTTGTAAGCCCCTTCTTCTTGACTTGCTGAACAGGGCGCCGCTCTCCCTCGAGCGGATCTCTGCCGCCTCCATAGTCGGACCGGCGGGAGGGTCTACAAGCTCCCGCCGCGTGGATCCCCGCGCCGATCTCCTGGAGGCGACGGAGCGTAACGCGCGGGAGGCGTGGGAGGAGCGGGAGGCGGAGGATAGGAGGGCGGCTCGGGAGGCGACGGGGGAGTCGACCAGGGCGCAGGCTGAAGCGGAGGCCAAGGCTCAGGCGGAGGCCGCGGCCGCGGAGAGGGAGGCGGAGGCTCTGCCAACCAGCCTCCGCAGCTTGTCATCCCCCTTCGCGCCGTGGCCCCCGAAGTCCCAGTGCCCCCATCGGAGGAAGCCAACCGCGACCGGCCGATGATGGAGAGGAGGGAGGATGACGTGATCATCCTGGAAGAGGCGCCACAGTCGGCGCCGACTGGAACGGGCCAAGGCGGCCGGCCTACCGCACCGCCCGAGCAGCCGGCTGGGGGCGAGCCGGCAGCGGGGGCGGACCTTGTGGTCCAGTCGCCGATTCGTCGACGCACAGGGGAGGCGACCTCAGCGCCGGGGCCGCAGAAGGCCGTGGGAGCCAGCTCGACGGCTCAGGATTTGGAGGCGGCCAGCGCCAGCACGTCTGAGTGGACACCCAGCGGTGGGACGGCTGAGCTGAATGTGGCGGCACAGGAGGTACGGAGCCGGCTTCAGGCCCAGGCCACCTCGTTGAAGCGGTACACTCAAGAATTCCTTACAACGCGGGCGGTCATCTGGGTGAGTCCTCCAGCTTTGGTCGATTGCTTTCTTGATTTCTTCCGTAAGGCGGCGTCAGCACCTGCTGAGTGTAGTCCCCGAGTTCGAGTCGGCCGAGCAGCGGCTTGGAACTTCTAGTAGGCTTCAACTGCTATCTTGTTCTTATTCGCACCTCCGTCCTGTTTCGAGGAATATCATAATCTCCGCGCGGCTGCCTTCAACTCCCGTGCCTCGGGAGCTGAACTGGAAGACCCGGTGATCGGTGACAGCGAGTAAGTGCTTCGCTTCTTTTATCTTACGTGAGGCGTCAAGACCTGCTGAGTGTAGTCCTCGATATTCGGCCGACTGGCCGAGCGCCGGGTCGAATCTTTCCTGACGACTTCTTCCTTATTGCTTTTTTCTTTTTCTTCATGTCTGCAGGGGCCAACGCCGACTTGAGGGAGCAGCTAGGCGGAATCCAGACCGCCCTTCGTGCCAAGGAAGCCGAGTGCATTGGCTTGGCCTAGGAACGCGACCACCTGGCCAAGAGACTGGCTGACTAGGAGGAGAGCCACAAGGCGGCCCTTAAGAAGGTGCAGGATAGCGAGGCCGCCCTTAAAGCCGAGTATGAGACCGAGGCGGCGGGCTGGGCTGAGGGGAAGCAGGCTATGAGCGAAGGCTACGGACGGGTCGAGGATTTGATCGATGGTAGGCCGCCTTCCTTTTCGTCCCTTTGCCTGCCCTTTGTCATATGATTCGTCTTCTGACTTTGCGCTTTTTTTTCTTATTTTGCGCAGATTACTTCCCCGGCTACTCCGTCGCCGCCTCGCAAGCCATCGAGGCCCACCGTGATGCGCGCCAGCAGGCAGGGGTCGAGATCGCGCCGGACGCCGGTCGGACACTTGAGGAGCAACTTCTAGCGATTCAGGCCCGGCTGCAGCCAGCTCACCGCATGCTCCGCCGGCCAGCTGCGTCGGGCGCGGTGCTGGCCGCCTCGGCCTGGCGAGGCGGTTCCCGCACCCAGTCGGATCGCCGACCGACCGAGGTTGCCGTCGGCCGCTTCGAGGCCTGGAAGGCTTCTGCAGCTCGGTCCGGCGCTAGGCGGGCGCTGGAGTTCGTCCGAGCCTGGTATCCCGGGCTAAGCTTGGCCCAGCTGAGCACCTGGCGACAGGAGGCCAGCGACAAGCTGGTGGAGGTGCGGCCGGTGATCATCCAGCGTGCTTCGGTGATCGCCGAGTACACCGACACCAGCGTCTTTGCCCCCTGAGGTGAACGACGATGGCATCGCTCAGCTGGAGGAGTGGTTCGGGTTGGACCCGGCGGGAGGTGAAGACTCGGCGGAGGAGATCGCTTCCAGCGACGAGGGCGAAGAGGACGAGGGGGAGGATGGCGAAGACGTCGTGCCAGATGGTGAAGCGACCAGCCAGCTTCAGCCTGACCGTGCCTCTAGCAACGAGGCGCGCAAGCGCACCGTCTGCCAGAGGTGATGACCAGGCCGAGACTCGCCAGCCGGCCACTCCTCCAGCCGACACTGTTGTCTCTACCAACCTGCCCGACTCGCCCGTTGTTCCCTTGGCCTGATCTGTCGTCTTCGTTTTCTACTCGTTACTTTTGAACAACTTTTTATTAAATTTGCGTAGTTCCACCCACTGGGGGTGTATTCAAACTATGTTGAATGCCGGCCTTTCGAAGGCCTTTTGTGTAAATATAATCATGCATGTGTTTGGCTTCCATTCATGTTTGCTTTTCATCCTTTCGGCTGTTCCCTTTGCCGCCTTTCCCTGGTCGCCGCCTTCCCGGACGGACATTTGCTCTGCGATCTGTGGTCGGGGAGGACTTTCAACCACTTTGGGAAGGCAAGTACTCGAGCTTTCTTGGATTGTAGCGAGGTGAATGGGAAGCCCGGCGACCCGGCTTTCTGGCAGCCGGTCGTGAGGGGACCGGCTTCGTTATATAAGTTTGTTTAGTCCTTAGCCGTTTTTCATGTGAGCATCATTTCCTGCCTTTGACTCTTGCCCGGTAGGACAACCGATTCTTGAGCTGCGGCTTTTGACAAGAGAGGGCTTGGGTCTTGACACACTACTTGTCTAACTGCAGGTGGAACTTGGATATAACTTAAGGCGGCAAGTCCCCGGGCCGACTGGTCGAGCCCGGTGCTGGACGAGAAAAATAAATGTAGTAACATAATCATAAGCATGATACTCATCATTCATAGATAAAAGAGGGTAGTCCCCGAGTGCTCCTCGGGGGGCCCGTTGTCTCGTACTTAGTACAAAAGGTAGCGTGGTACATACTGCTTTTTAACTGTAAAATCTTCGGAGTAGATTGGCGTTCCATGGTCGTTCCGACTCCTTGCCGGAATCATCTCTCTTGCGTGCCTTCGGCTTCTGTGCGTCGATCAGGTAGTAGGATTCGTTTCCTAATGCTCATCGATGACAAAGGGGCCTTCCCAAGGGCCGAGAGTTTGTGCTGGCCGGTACATTATTTGGATCGGCCGGAGCACAAGGTCGCCCTCTTGGAAGGATCTTGGCTTGACCTTCCGGCTATGGTAGCGGCGCAAACCCTGCTGGTAGATGGCGGACCGGCTGAGGGCTAACAGCCGGCTTTCTTCCAGCAGGTCGACGTCGTCTTCTCGTGCTTCCTTGGCCTCCGTCTCCGTGTACATGGTGACCCGAGGTGAGTCGAACTCGATGTCAGTTGGGATGACAGCCTCGACACCATATACAAGGAAGAAAGGAGTGAAGCCGGTCGATTTGTTCGGGGTAGTCTGCGCAGACTCGGAAGGACGGCCGACAGCTCGTCGAGCCAACCCGCCGAGCGCTCGAGGCACGAGCAATCGGGGCTTGATGCCGGAGAGGATGAGGCCGTTTGCTCGCTCGACTTGGCCGTTTGACTGCGGGTGGGCAACGGAAGCTAAGTCCAGTCAGATGCCCTATGTCGCGTAGAAACGTGCCAATGCTCCCTTGGCAAAATTTGTGCCATTGTCGGTGATGATGCTATGTGGCACGCCGTACCGGGTTGTAATATCTTCTATGAATGTTACGGCAATCGGCCCATTCAGCTTCTTGATCGGCTTCGCTTCAATCCACTTGGTAAATTTGTCCACAGTGACGAGCAGATGTGTCATGCCGCCGCATCCCGTCTTGAATGGGCCCACCATGTCCAGCCCCCAGACGGCAAAAGGCCAGGTGAGGGGGATGGTCTTGAGTGCAGAAGCCGGTAGATGCTGCTTGGAACTGAAGACTTGGCACCCTTTGTAGTATTTGACTAATTCCTTGGCGTCGTCCAGCAATCGGCGGAAGAAACCATGGCGGAAAGCTTTGGCGACGAGTGATCTTGAGGCTGCGTGGTGGCCGCATTCGCCTTGGTGAATGTCCTTGAGGATTGCAATGCCCTTCTCTGGCTCGACGCAGCGCTGGAAGACTCCAGTGACACTGCGCCTGACGTGCTCTCTGTTGACAATTGTGTATGCTCCAGCTCGGCGTTGGACTTGTCGTGCCGCGATCTCGTCAGCCGGCAGTTCTCTGTTTACCAGGAAATTGAGGATGGGCTGGGCCCATGATGGAGCTGTGACTTCTTCTATAGCCAACACAGCTACTGCGACCAGGGCGGGTGGGCTGGGTGGTGAAGAGCTGGAGTCGGCCACCACCTGTTGTGTCGATGCAGTCCCCGGGCCGACTACCGCAGTCCCCGGGCCGGGTTCTGAAGTGCCCGGGCCGGGTGCGACTATGGCAGTCCCCGAGCCGCCTGTTGAAGTCCCCGGGCCGCCTATCGAAGTCCCCGAGCCGCCTGCTTGGTTCCCCAAGCCGAATCTGACTGCGTCGGGGTTAGGCGGCACGAAGATGGAATCAGATTCTGGAGACGGCTTGATAGACGGCTTGAGGAGGCGTTGGAGAGAGACGCTGGTTGGTATAGCTTGTCGAGTAGAGCCTATTCGTGCCAGGGCATCTGCTTGCTCGTTGTCGGACCGTGGCACGTGGAGGAACTCGCATCCTTCAAAATACCCGCTGATTTGCTGAACGAGGAAGCGGTAGCTCGCCATGTTTGCGTCCTTGGCATCCCAGTCGCCAGATGATTGTTGGACTACCAAATCCGAGTCGCCATGACACAGGATCCGGCGGATGCCGAGTTCTTTGGCCAGCCGGAGTCCGTGTATGAGCGCCTCGTACTCGGCCACATTGTTGGAGGCGGCAAAATAAATTTGCAATTTGTATCTGAGCTTGTCGCCTTTGGGAGAGGTGAGGATGATGCCGGCTCCCAAGCCGGTGCGCATCTTGGACCCGTTGAAGTGCATCCACCAATGAGTGGAGTCGGAGCCGTGGCGGTAATCGGTCTCGGCCCAGTCGACGAGGAAGTCGGCCAATGCTTGGGACTTGATGGCGGTGTGAGGCTGGTAGAAGATCGTGTAAGGGGCCATCTCAATGGCCCATTTTGCCACCCGGCCAGATGCATCCCGGCTGCCTATGATCTCGGCGAGCGGGGTAGTGCACACGATCGTGATGGGGTGCTCTTGAAAGTAGGGCTTGAGCTTCTTGGCGGCGAAGTATACACTATAGCACATCTTCTGGTAGTGCGGGTAGTTCTGTTTCGAGGTGGACAGCACTTCACTTAAATAATACACCGGCCTCTGGACTGGCTGAGCTCGGCCTTCTTCCGGGCGTTGAACCACGATAACGGTGCTGACCACCCGGCTGGTAGCGGCGATATAAAGGAGCATGGGCTCTTTCTCAGTCGGCGTCGCCAAGACAGGCGGCGTGGCTAGCATCTTCTTTAGCTCGTGGAAAGCTTGGTCGGCTTGGTCGTTCCACTCGAAGTGAGTGGTTTTCTTCATGAGTCGGTAGAGGGGGAGAGCTTTCTCTCCAAGCCGGCTGATGAAGCGGTTTAGGGAGGCCAGGCATCCGGTAAACTTCTGGACGTCTCGCAGCTTGGTAGGAATCTCCATTCTCTCAATGGCCTTGATCTTCACTAGGTTGCATTCAATGCCGCGTTCGGAGACCAGGAAGCCTAGAAGCTGGCCGGCTGGTACTCCGAACACACATTTCTCGGGGTTGAGCTTGATTTGAAACCGGCGCAGGTTCTCGAACGTCTCCTTGAGATCTTCCAGCAAGGTGCCGCACTTCTCCGTCTTCACCACAATATCATCTACATAGACGTGGGCATTTCTGCCGAGTTGCTCGAGGAGGCATTTCTGCATGCAACGCTGAAAAGTGGCACCGGCATTTCTCAAGCCGAATGTCATAGTCAGGTAGTAGAAAGCTCCGAATGGTGTGATGAAGGCGGTCTTCAGGCGGTCAGCCGGATCCAACTTTATCTGGTGGTAGCCTGAGTAAGCATCCAAGAAACTCAACAACTCGCATCCGGCTGTGGAGTCTATCACTTGATCAATCCTTGGCAGGGCGAAGGGATCTTTGGGGCAGGCTTTGTTGAGGCTAGTGTAGTCTATACACATGCGCCACTTGTTATTCTTCTTTAGCACGAGGACCGGGTTGGCAAGCCATTCTGGAAAGGACACCTCCGTTATGAAGCCGGCTGCTAGAAGCCGGGCTATCTCTTCTCCTACAATCCTTCTCTTCTCCTCTGATAGTTGGTGGAGGGGCTGCTTGACTGGCTTTGCATCTGCTCGGACGTGTAGCTTGTGCTCGGCGAATTCCTTCGGGACACCCGGCATGTCTTTGGGGGACCATGCGAAGATGTCCCGATTCTCACGGAGGAAATCGACGAGCTCGCCTTCCTATTTGTTGTCCAAGTTCGCCCCAATGACGGCAAACCTTTTCGGGTTCTCTGGGTCCAGAGGTATCTTCTTCGTTTCTTTGGCCGGCTGGAAACAACCTTGGGATTCACATTCCTTGGGGCCAGGGGACAGGGCCGGCTGCTTGCCGGCCATGGCCACGACTCGATCCAGCATCCTATTCTCTTCAGCGATCACAAGGGACTCGGCCAGCCGGCTGCTGGCTGCTGCACACTCGGAGGATTTCTTGTAGTCGCCGTCTATGGTGATGATGCCCTTGGTACTCGGCATCTTCATCTTAAGGTAGGCGTAGTGGGGCACAACCATGAACTTGGCCAAAGCGGGTCGGCCAAGCAGTGCATGATAAGGGCTCTCAAGGTCCACCACCTCAAACCATATTGCTTCTCGGTGGAAATGATCCTTGTCCCCAAAGAGAACATCTATCTTGATTTTGCCGATTGGTGAGCAGGACAGGCCGGGTACGATGCCATGGAACACGGTCCGGCTTGGCGTGAGGTGCTTGGTCTTGACGTTTAGCTTCTCCATGGTGTCGCGGTACATGATGTTGATGCTGCTCCTGCCGTCTATCAGCACGCGGGAGAAACGGGCAGCGAGCCTGTCTGTTGCTAGGGTAGCCTCCAGAACCAATGCATAAGAGCCGGGGGACGGCATCATCTCTGGGTGGTCGGCCTGGCTCCAGCTGATAGGCCTTTCTGAACAGTGCATGTACTCGGGGTTGTTGGAGGCGACCGCGTTGACTTCTTGGTGCTGTCGTCGCCGGCTGCGCCGGTCTTCGGGCTGTCTTGTAAAGACGACGTAGGCGGCATGCTTGTCGAGGAACTCGTCTTGGACAGCCCCGACTGCTGGTCGAGCGGCGGGCTGTTGAGGAGCCGGAGGCGGCTGACCAGCAGGCGGAGGCGGCACTAGCCCTTCGTCTTTGGTGATTCGTGTGAGCCAGTGGCACTTCCGGGTCATATGGTTGGACGGCTTCGCGCCGCTGTGGAACTTGCAAGGGGCGTCGAGGGCTTGCTCGTAGGAGAAAGCCGGCTGCCAAGTTGGCCTGCCGCCCTTCGGCTTCTTGGGTGCGGGCCGCCCCTCGGGTTGTTCATCTTTGACTGTGGCCACCTGCCGACAGGTTGAAGGCGGCATGGGGCCCTTGCGCTTGTTGTCGTTCTGGTACGGGCGTCGGCTGGAGTCCCCAGCCGGCGTCTTGGGAGCCGTATTGAGTACCTTCCCGGAGGCGTCTACTCGGAGCTCGGTCTTCATTGAAGAGTCGGTGGTGGCGTACTTGTCCGCTATGACCAGCAGCTCGTCGAGGGTAGTCGGCTCGTCGCAGAGGAGCTTGTGCTTGAGGAGGGTGCCCTCTCGACACCCGGCGGTGAAGTACTCTATGGCTTGAACCTCGTGCACCCCCTCGCAGGAATTGCGGAGCTCGAACCAGCGCGTGAGGTAGTCACGAAGTTAATTGATTGGGCCCTGAGCGCTGGGAGAGCTGTCGGGGCTTGGGAGCCCGCTTGTAGGTGCTGGTGAAGTTGCGGATGAAGGCTTCGGTGAAATCCAGCCAGCTGTTGATGCTTTACGACTTGAGGCTGTTGAGCCAGGTTCGTGCCGTGCCTCGCAGCATGAGGGGCACATACTTCACGGTGACGCGCATGTTGCCGTTCGCTATGCTGACCGCAGTTGAGTAGTCGATCAACCAATCCTCCGGCTTCACGGGGCCGTTATACTTGGGGTGTCTCTTGGGAGCGAGAACCCTTTGGGGAAGGGCTCCTCGCAGATGCGGGGGCCGAAGCAAGGCGGGCCGACATCATCTTCTTCTTCCAATGCCAGGGATCGCGCTAGGCGATCGATCTGATGGCGGGCGTCGTTCTCGCCGACTCCTTCGCGGCGACCTAGTCGACCGCTGAGAGTCGGATGCGTGACAGGCAGCGGGGTGGGATATCTTTCCCCGCGAGGTGGAGGAGGAGGCGGGTTGCCTCGTCGCTCCACGGCTCGAGGACGGCCTTCTGCGTCGCGCTCGATGGAGATTCGAGTCCGGCTGCGGCTGGCAGCCGGCTCCTTTTCTTGCCGTGCGCGGGTGTTGCCCGCGGTCGGCGTGCGTGACGTCGCGCCGTGCTCTCGGCGCGGGGGAGGGCTTTCGGCGCGGACGCCGTCTTCATGCCGCTTTGCGGCCACGCCAATCAGCTGCTGGATGCGTCTGGCCATATAGGGGAGCTCGTCGGGCCCCAGTCCATTTAGCTCGTCTACAGCCGCCTGGGTGGAGCGTAGGTTCTCGAGGGGCATGGCGTAGACTGGGCGGTCTGCTCCTAGCATGTTGGCGATGACTGTGCTGCGTTTCTTGACGACACCGACTCGGCTCGGCCCGTCGGGAGGCGGCGTGCCAAAGGCGGCGCGGTCGACTTCGCGCTGGTGAGCCTCAGTGAGGCGTCTCATGGAAGCTATCCTCTGGCCCTCCGCGTGGAGGGCGAGGCGGCGCGCCTCCAGTGTCTCGGCGTCGGCGTCGGCCGGGAGAGGGACGGACAGGTCGTGCAGCGCCGCTTGCAGGGCGTCGTGGGCGTTCTCTCTAGAGGCGGCGCCGTGGCTGATGACCAACACCTCAGTGATGGCGCTGCCACAGCTGTCGGCTCGAGGGAGGGGGTCGTTGAAGATCACAATGTTGGTGGGGAAGGCATCGAGGGATGCCGCGTCGGAGTCGACAAGCATCGGGTCGGTGGAGCCAACCGACTCCAAATCCACAGCAGGCTCGCCGGAGACGTGGAGTTGACCGAGGAGGCTGACGAGATGGCTCTCGAGGCAGCCGGTGCTCGCGTCGGATGCGGGCTCTTCAGAGATGCGAGCCTTGCCAAGAATATCAGCGACGCAGCTCGCCGTGCAGGCGTCAGCGACGCCTTGCAGCGCGTCGGGGTAAGCGCCATCGGGCATGCCGGGCTGGCTACGCTCGCTGGGAAGGAAGAGTGTTCCCGTCCAGAACAGGTCTCCGGACAACGGTGCACCTGGCCCCACGGTGGGCGCCAAATGTCGGGTGGTAGGTGCGACATATGCCAACGGGTGGCTTATCATTGTGGGAGCCAATAAGACGTCACGGTGTGCAGAAACGGATGAGGCGAAGGCATGCACACCGGCGAATCTTCCCAGCTTTGGGGCTCTCCGTGGAGATAACACCCCTACTGCTGCTCCGCGGGGTCTCCGCATAATCACTAGATGAACAAGTAGCTACAAGAGGCTCCTTGAGCTGTTTCGGTGAGAGGAAGAAGAAGGACACGGCTAGCTCTCCTCTTCCCTCTATGTGGTGTCTAAAACTCTAAGAGATCAACCCTTTGCATGGGTGTCCTGGGGGGTTTATATAGGCCTACCCCCCAGGGGTACAATGGTAATCTGGCTGGGTGCGGACCCTAGCCGTCAGTGTCTGCGCTCGCCGGCTTCTCCGCCGGCCGCTGGGGCCCGCCGACTGGTGGGTCCCGCCGGCTGCCGGCTTCCTGGTCGACAAGCTGGCCCCACCATTGGGGGCCTTGTCGGGGGCTGGTTACTGTTTGCCTCAATCCTGATGATGAAGGCTTTGTCGAGGTAAGCATGGCTATAGTGCCGCCTCTTTGACGGCGATCACTGTAGCCTTACCTCACCTTGTCTCCTTAATGAGGCGCCTCCTTCGAGGGAGGGAGCAAGTCGGCTACGGGGAGCCGGCTATACCTCAGGTCGGCTGGGGGAGGCATGGCCACCTTCAGGTATCTCTCTGACCGGAGGGGCCCGCCGCCCTCGGGCCATGCTGACAACCTGTCGCGTGCGACGTCATGGTCAACATATGGCACATGTGTGCCACGGACGAGTGATGGCCGCCCGTCTGCAGACGGCCATGTGTACGCCGCTCAAGATTCGGGGGTGGCAGGCTTCTCTGTAGCCACGGCCCGTCTCATCACCGTTATGTGGGTGCAAAGTTTGAGGGGGCGATCCTGGCCGCCTGCTAGGGGGCCGGGTTCTTGGAGTCAGCCTTCTCGTGGCCGGCTTCTTGGAGTCGGCCTTCTCGTGGCCGGCTTCATGGAGTCGGCCCTCTGCCGGCCTTTCTCCTGTGGGTTTAGGGTCGGGCCGCCTCTCGGTAGCCGGCTTGGGAGGTAGCCGGCCAAGGGAAGGCGGCCCCACGCCTTGGATGCTTGGAGGCCCGATCGGCCCGTAATTTTTCAGAAGTACCAGGGGAGCCGGCTAGGCTACCCGTGGTCATTTACTCCGAAAGTATTGTAATAAATTCCGAATCATATGTGACTCTCTCAAAAGGTGTGTACAGCAAGGATGGTTGTGGCAACCTAACAAATAAATACTCAAATAATACAAGACGCTCCAAGCAAAACACATATCATGTGGTGAATAAAAATATAGCTCCAAGTAAAGTTACCGATGGAAGTAGACGAAAGAGGGGATGCCTTAGGAGCATCCCCAAGCTTTGGCTTTTAGGTGTCCTTAGATTATCTTGGGGTGCCATGGGCATCCCCAAGCTTAGGCTCTTTCCACTCCTTGTTCCATAATCCATCAAATCTTTTACCCAAAACTTGAAAACTTCACAACACAAAACTCAGCAGAAAATCTCGTGAGCTCTGTTAGCGAAAGAAAACAAAAGACCACTTCAAGGTACTGTAATGAAATCATTATTTATTTATATTGGTGTTAAACCTAATGTATTCCGACTTTTCTATGGTTTATAAACTATTTTACTAGCCATAGATTCATCAAAATAAGCAAACAACACACGAAAAACAGAATCTGTGAAAAATAGAACAGTTTGTAGTAATCTATAACTAACGCAAACTTCTGGAACTCCACAAAATCTACGAAAATAGGACGACCTAGAAAATTTGTTTATTGATCAGCAGAAATTGGAATCAATATTTTATCACGTTCTGGTGATTTTTAACAATTAGTTTTGTGAACAGAAAGTTTCTGGAATTTTCAGCAAGATCAAATAACTATCATCCAAGAAGATCCTATAGGTTAAACTTGGCACAAACACTAATTAAAACATAAAAAAACATCTAAGCAGAGGCTAGATCAAATATTTATTCCTAAATAGAAGCAAAAAGCAAAAGAAAAACTAAAAAATAAAATTGGGTTGCCTCCCAACAAGCGCTATCGTTTAACACCCCTAGCTAGGCATAATAGCAAGGATAGATCTAGGTATTGTCATCTTTGGTAGGCAATCCATAAGTGGCTCTCATAATACATTCATAAGGTGATTTTATTTTCTTTCTAGGGAAGTGTTCCATGCTTTTCCTTAACGGAAATTGGAATCTAATATTCCCTTCCTTAATATCAATAATTGCACCAATCGTTCTAAGGAAAGGTCTACCAAGAATAATAGGACATGAAGGATTGCAATCTATGTCAAGAACAATAAAACCTACGGGCACATAATTCCTATTTGCAACAATAATAACATCATTAATTCTTCCCATAGGTTTCTTAATGGTGGAATCTGCAAGGTGCAAGTTTAGGGAGCAATCATCAAAATCACTGAAACCTAGCAAATCACACAAAGTCTTTGGAATCGTGGAAACGCTAGCACTCAAATCACACAAAGCATAGCATTCATGATCTTGAATTTTAATTTTAATAGTAGGTTCCCACTCATCATAAAGTTTTCTAGTGATAGAAACTTCCAACTCAAGTTTTTCTTCATAAGATTGCATCAAAGCATCAACGATATCTTTGGTAAAGGCTTTATTTTGACTATAAGCATGTGGAGAATTTAGCTCAGATTGCAACAAGGAAATACAATCTATCAAAGAGCAATTATCATAATTAAATTCCTTGAAATCCAAAAGAGTGGGTTCATCAATCTCTTCAATCCCACTTTTATCAATTTTAGCATCAAGATCTAAAAACTCCGAATATTTGGAACACCTTCTAGGTAAAGGTGGATCATATTCAGTTCCATCATTATCAAGATTCATGTTGCAAAACAAAGATTTAATAGGGGACACACATTAACTTTTAGATCTTCATCTTTATTTTCATAAAAATTAGAAGAACACGCTTTCACAAAGCAATCTTTCTTAGCACGCATCCTAGCGGTTCTTTCTTTGCACTCATCAATGGAAATTCTCATGGCTTTGAAAGACTCATTGATATCATGCTTAGGAGGAGTAGATCTAAGTTTCAAATAATCAACATCAAGAGAAATTCTATCAACATTCCTAGCTAATTCATCAATCTTAGGCAACTTTTTTTTTCAAGCAAAGCATTGAAATTCTTTTGCGAATTCATAAATTCTTTAACACTAGTCTCAAATTCAGAGGGCATATTATTAAAATTTCCATAAGAATTGTTGTAGGAATTACCATAATTATTAGAGGGATTAGTAGGGTACGACCTAGGATTAAAGTTTCCTCTATACGCGTTGTTACCAAAATTATTCCTACCAACAAAATTCACATCCATAGATTCATTATTATTCTCAATCAAAGTAGACAAAGGCATGTCATTGGGATCAGAAGAAACACTTATATTAGCAAATAATTTCATAAGTTCATCCATCTTTCCACTCAAAACATTAATTTCTTCTATCGCATGCACTTTTTTATTAGTGGATCTTTCGGTGTGCCATTGAGAATAATTAACCATAATATTATCTAGGAGTTTAGTAGCTTCTCCTAAAGTGATTTCCACAAAAGTGCCTCCCGCGGCCGAATCTAAAAGATTTCTAGAAGCAAAATTCAACCCGGCATAAAAAATTTGTATAATCATCCACAAATTCAAACCATGTGTAGGGCAATTACGTATCATTAATTTCATCCTCTCCCAAGCTTGTGCAACATGTTCGTGATCAAGTTGCTTAAAATTCATAATATCGTTTCTAAGAGAGATAATCTTAGCGGGAGGAAAATACTTAGAGATAAAAGCATCTTTGCACTTATTCCAAGAATCAATACTATTTTTAGGCAAAGACGAAAGCCAAGCTTTAGCACGATCTCTAAGCGAAAAGGAAATAGCTTCAATCTAACAATATCATTGTCAACATCTTTCTTATTTTGCATATCACACAAATCAACGAAGCTATTTAGATGGGTAGCGGCATCTTCACTAGGAAGGCCGGCGAATTGATCTTTCATGACAAGATTCACTAAAGCAGTATTGATTTCACAAGATTCAGTATCGGTAAGAGGAGCAATCGGAGTGCTAAGGAAATCATTGTTGTTGGTATTGGTGAAGTCACACAATTTAGTATTATCTTGAGCCATCGTGACAAGCAAGCAATCCAACACACGAACAAACAAGAAGCGAGCGAGAAATAGGCAAACGGAAAAGAGAGGGCGAATAAAACGGCAAGGGTGAAGTTGGGGAGAGGAAACGAGAGGCAAATGGCAAATAATGTAATGCGGGAGATAAGGGTTTTTGATGGGTACTTGGTATGTTGATTTTTGCGTAGACTCCCGACAGCGGTGCCGTAAATCCTTCTTGCTACCTCTTGAGCATCGCGTTGGTTTTCCCTTGAAGAGGAAAGGGTGATGCAGATAAGCGGTGTAAGTATTTCCCTCTGTTTTCGAGAACCAAGGTATCAATCCATTAGGAGACCACGCACGAGTCCCTCGCACCTACACAAACAAATAAATCCTCGCAACCAACGCGATAAAGGGGTTGTCAATCCCTTCACGGTCACTTACGAGAGTGAGATCTGATAGATATGATAAGATAGTATTTTTGGTATTTTTATGATAAAGATGCAAGGTAAAGTAAAAGGCAATAAAAATAGCTAAGAGTTGGAAGATTAATATGATGGAAAATAGACCCCGGGGCCATAGGTTTCACTAGTGGCTTCTCTCGAGAGCATAAGTATTACGATGGGTGAACAAATTACTGTTGAGTAATTGATAAAATTGAGCATGGTTATGAGAATATCTAGGTATGATCATGTATATAGGCATCACGTCCGAGACAAGTAGACCGACTCCTGCCTGCATCTACTACTATTACTCCACACATCGACCGCTATCCAGCATGCATCTAGAGTATTAAGTTCATAAGAACAGAGTAACGCTTTAACTAAGATGACATGATGTAGAGGGATAAACTCATGCAATATGATATAAACCCCATCTTGTTATCCTCGATGGCAACAATACAATACGTGCCTTGCTGCCCCTCATCACATCGGGAAAGGACACCGCAAGATTGAACCCAAAGCTAAGCACTTCTCCCATTGCAAGAAAGATCAATCTAGTAGGCCAAACCAAACTGATAATTCGAAGAGACTTGCAAAGATAACCAATCATACATAAAAGAATTCAGAGAAGATTCAAATATTGTTCATAGATAAACTTGATCATAAACCCACAATTCATCGGTCTCAACAAACACACCGCAAAATATTACGTCGAATAGATCTCCACGAGAGGGAAGAACATTGTATTGAGATCCAAAAGAGAGAAGAAGCCATCTAGCTAATAACTATGGACCCGAAGGTCTGAGGTAAACTACTCACACATCATCGGAGAGGCTATGGTGTTGATGTAGAAGCCCTCCGTGATCGATGCCCCCTCCGGCGGAGCTCCGGAAAAGGCCCCAAGATGGGATCTCATGGGTACAGAAGGTTGCGGCGGTGGAATTAGGTTTTTGGCTCCGTATCTGTTAGTTTCCGGGCGTGAGGGTATAAATAGTAGGAAGAAGTACGTCGGTGGAGCAACGTGGGGCCCACGAGGGTGGAGGGCGCGCTCTGGGGGGGTAGGCGCGCCCCCCTACCTCATGCCCTCCTGGTTGATGTCTTGGCGTGGGGTCCAAGTCCTCCGGATCACGCCGTTAGATTACGAAAATCACGTTCCCGAAGGTTTCATTCCGTTTGGACTCCGTTTGATATTCTTTTTCCGTGAAACTCTGAAATAGGCAAAAAACAACAATTCTGGGCTGGGCCTCCGGTTAATTGGTTAGTCCCAAAAATAATATAAAAGTGTATAATAAAGCCCATTAATGTCCAAAACAGAATATAATATAGCATGGGATAATACGAAATTATAGATACGTTGGAGACGTATCACCGCCCCACGACCCTACCACACCTCCACTACCATGGGTTGCCTCGCCACCTCGGGCCCGCCTGACCGTTTCCATGCCACTACCACTTCGCTCAAGCCGCCTCCGCGTGCCTCGATTCCTCGGCCATCGATGCGCCTCACTGGCCTCGCCCCCAAGCGTCGCCGTGGCTTCGCCCCTCTTCGAGTTGCCATGGGCCGCAGCACCTCCGTCGTGGCTGTTCCGCCTCGGCCTCGGGCATGTCCACCGCACTGACCCCGGTGTCGTGCCCGTGGTCTCCCCGTCGTGGACCCCCTGCTCCGCGTGTCCCCGTCGCCTCTTCGCGTCCTTCTTCGACCCGCTTGGCCATGGGGCGCTGCTGCTGGGCCCTTCGTCCTTGCGTGCCCATCAGCGCACCACCTCTACTCCGATCTGTGCGGGGAATGGCCGCCCGCCTACTCAACCTCTCCGCAGACGTGCCTGATACGTCACCAACGTATCTACTTTTCCTAACACTTTACCTCTTGTTTTAGACTCTAATTTGCATGATTTGAATGAAACTAACCCCGGACTGACGCTGTTTTCAGCAGAACTACCATGGTGTTGTTTTTGTGCAGAAATAAAAGTTCTCGGAATGGAATGAAACTTTGCGAGGACTTTTTATACAATAAATGAGAATTTCTAGAGCCAAGAGCCACCGGAGGGGGGCACCTGGGTGGGCACGACCCACCAGGGCGCGCCAGCCCTCCCAGGCGCGCCTCAGCGGGTTGTCCCCACCTGGTGGCCCCGCAGACCCTGAAACCGACGCTATAAAATCCTATTTTTCTAGAAAAAAACTAGGGAGAAAGAATTATCATGATCCACGAGACGGAGCCGCCGTCAGCTCCTGTTCTTCATCGGGAGGCCAGATCTGGAGTCCGTTTGGGGCTCCGGAGAGGGTGATCTTCGTTCTTCGTCATCACCAACCCTTCTCCATTGCCAATTCCATGATGTTCCCCACCGGGAGTGAGTAATTCCTTCGTAGGCTCATTGGTCGGTGAGGAGTTGGATGAGATTCATCATGTAATCAAGTTAGTTTTGTTAGGGCTTGATCCCTAGTATCCACGATGTTATGAGATTGATGTTGCTATGACTTTGCCATGCTTAATTCTTGTCACTTTGGGCTCGGGTGCCATGATTTCAGATCTGAACCGTTTATGTTGTCACCATTATATCCATGTTCTAGATCCGATCTTGCAAGTTATAGTCACCTACTATGTGTTATGATCCGGCAACCCCAGAGTGACAACAGTCGGGACCACTCCCGGTGATGATCGTAGTTTGAGTAGTTCATGTATTCACCATGTGTTAATGCTTTGTTCCGGTTCTCTATTAAAAGGAGGCCTTAATATCCCAAGGACCCCGCTGCCACGGGAGGGTAGGATAAAAGATGTCATGCAAGTTCTTTCATAAGCACGTATGACTATTTACGGAATACATGCCTACATTATATTTATGAGCTGGAGGTAGTGCCGTATCGCCCTAGGTTATGACTGTCACATGATGAATATCATCCAACAAATTACCGATCCAATGTCTAAGAATTTATCTTATATTGTTTTTGCTGAGTTACTACTGCTATCGTTACTGTTTCACTTGCTACAAAATTACTGCTATCACTGTTAGGGATGAAAACGGAATGGAAACTTTCCGTATTTCCAGAGGAAAAACGAAAACGGAGAGGAAATATGAAAACGAAAATGAAATTTTGCAAAACGGAAGTGGAAGTGGAATTTTTTATGCGGAAATGGAAACAAAAACGGAATGGTGTTTTCCGGTGGCATAGGCGTGGAAACGGAACTTTCCATTTCCGTGAATATGGAATTTCCGTTTTTACTATAGACCTATGGCTGCATTGTAGTCCAACCACCAAACAACGACACACAATTATACAATGAGTAGAATGGATCATTTGACCCCAACTTCTACTACCACACACGTACTCAGCTTGACCGTATACACAATTGTCCCATAATACTACAATACTACACTAAGTTGCTAACATAATGTTTTTTTGTAGCCATGTTGACAATTCATTAAATTTGTTTCTGCTTTGCGCATATTTCTCTTTGATTCAAGATTTTTTAAATTTCCGGTCAACGCCCACTTCTGTTTGCGTGTCTGCTTTGTATTCGCTCTATGTCCGTTTCCGATAGTATCTGTTTCCGTATTCATTTCCGGGGTTTCTGTATTCGTTTCCGCTTCTGCAAAATTATATGAAAACAAATATGGTAGCACTCAGTTCCGTCCATTTCCGCTCGGTTTTCATCCCTAATCACTGTTACTGTTATCGTTGCTGATGTCACTATTATCAAAACTATCATATTACTTTGCTACTGATCACGTTGCTGTAGATAATTAATCTCCAGGTGTGGTTGAATTGACAACTCAGCTGCTAATACTTGCAAATATTCTTTGGCTCCCCTTGTGCTGAATCTATAAATTTGGGTTGAATACTCTACCCTCGAAAACTGTTGCGATCCCCTATACTTGTGGGTTATCAAGACCTTTTTCTGGCGCCGTTGCCGGGGAGCATAGCTATATTTGTTGAGTCACTTGGGATTATTATCAATTTATCACTATGAAGAATCTAAAGGATGCTAAGACTAATATTTATCCCTCTAAGACAAGGGGAGAGGTAAGGAACTGTCATCCAGTTCTGCTTTAGATTCACCTTCTGTTATAAGTAAACTTGCAATGCCACCACATGCTATTAATCCTGATATGTCGCAAGTTATTGATGATGATACTTATGCTATGAATGATACTTATGATGATGCTAGTACCTTGCATGATAATGATGTGCCACTAGGTGAATTTCTTGATGAACAAATTGCTAGCGTAGTACAACATGATGTTGTTATATCTGATGATGAGCTTGAAACTGAAACTCCTGAAACACCTGCTAGAACTAGCCTTCCTAGATATGAATTGCCTAAGGTACTGGAAGGTTATGTTATGAATGAGGGGACAACTAGAGATATTCTTGCTTGTAAGGATAGAGATGATCTAGAGAAATTATTATGCAAGTATAATAAAAAATCTCTGAATGCTAGAATGCAGTATGATCCTAAGTTTGCTACCTCACCTATCTTTATTGATGATAAGGATTATGAATTCTCTGTCGACCCAGAGTTAATTACTTTGGTTGAATCTGATCCTTTTCATGGTTATGAAACTGAAACTGTTGTGGCACGTCTTACTAAGTTGAATGACACAGCCACCCTTTTTACTCATGATGAGAAAACTCACTATTATTATATTCTCAAATCATTTCCTTTCTCATTAAAGGGTGATGCTAAAGCTTGGTACAATACTTTTGCTCCTGGTTGTGTGCGTAGTCCCCAGTATATGATTTATTATTTCTCTGGAAAAAAATCCTGCTCATAAGAAACAAGCTGCCTTACAGGAAATATTTAACTTTGTGAAAACTGAAGAAGAGAGTCTCCCACAAGCTTGGGGGAGGCTTTGGCAGTTACTTAATGCTTTGCCTGATCATCCTCTTAAGAAAAATGAAATACTTGATATCTCCTATAATGGATTGACCGATGTTTCTAGGGACTTCCTAGATAATTGTGCTGGTTGTGTTTTCAGGGAACGAACTATTGGACAAGCTGAATAATTATTGAATAACATATTGAAAAATTATGATGATTGGACTCTTCCTGAGCCACCGCCTAAACCCACTCCAAAGAAGAGGGGTATATTATATCTCAGTCCTGAAGATATGCAAGAGGCAAAGAAATCTATGAAGGAAAAAGGTATTAATGCTGAGGATGTTAAATTTTTACCTCATATTGAAGAAATACATGGGCTTAATACACCACCCACAACTAAGGTGGTAGAGGAAAATTCTCTAATGAAATTCAATGATAGTGATAACCCTCACAATATGTACCCTAGCCAATGCCTTTATGATTTTGTGAATTATGTTAGAAAACAAGATCACTTCAATGCAAATGTTATGAAACAATTGAAATACAAATATGATATGATTGCTCGCTTAAGTGACTTGTTATTTAGAATGTCAAATTATGTTAGAGGTGTGGGAAAGCATGCTTCTATGGTACAAACCCAGTTGGAACAAGTTCCTAAATCTCAAAGAGAGTTGCTTGATGAAATGAATAACAACATACATGACTTTGCTGTTAGAGTTGCAACTAGAGGAGGTAAAATGACTCAGGAACCACTTTATTCTGAGGGACACCCAAAAATAATTGAACAAGATTCACAAAGGAACAACACCACTGCACCTAGTCCTTCCAAAAGGAAGAATAAAAAGAAAAATGGTAGGACTTTGCATGCTTCTAGTGAACCTGAAGTAGAAAAACCTCCTGATAATGATAATGATGTTTCTATTTCTAATGCTGAAACTCAATCTGGTAATGAACATTCACCTAGTGATAATGAAAAAGATAATGTTGATGTTCATGAAGATACTCAAACAAACAATGAAAAAGAACCAGATAATGATATTGAAATAGAACCAGCAGTTGATCTTGATAATCCACAACCTAAGAATACACGATATGATAAAAGAGACTTTATTGCTAGAAAACACGGTAAGGAATGAGAACCGTGGGTTAAAAAACCTATTCCCTTTCCACACAAGTCAACTAAAAAGAAAGATGATGAAGAATTTGAATGCTTTGCTGAAATTTTGAGGCTAGTCTTTTGCGTACTCGCTTGACTGATATCTTGAAAATGCCTCCTTATGCAAAGTATATGAAAGACATCATCACCAATAAGAGAAAAATACCAGAAGCCGAAATCTCCACCATGCTTGCTAATTATATTTTTAAAGATGGAGTACCTAACGAACTTGGAGATCCGGGAATACCAACTATATCAAAAGAAATTATGTGAAAATGGCTTTATGTGATTTAGGAGCTGGTGTTCGTGTTATGACTTTCTCTTTATATAAAAGACTTGATTTGAATAAACTCACACTTACTGAAATATCTTTGCAAATGGTTGATAAATCAACTGCCATACCTATCGGTATTTGTGAGGATGTGCCCGTTGTTGTTGCTAATGTTACTATTTTGACTGACTTTGTTATACTTGAGATGCCCGAGGATGACAACATGTCGATTATCCTTGGTAGACCCTTCTTGAATACTGCGAGGGCTGTTATTGATTGCAATAAAAGCAAGGTCACTTTTCATATCAATGGTAATGAGCATACAAAGGCACTTTTATGTAAGAAACAATTCCAAGTGAATGGTATTAATGTTATTGAAAAATCTCCGCGAATCACTATTGGAAGTTTTCAACCACCTCTACCTACTGTCAAAAATAAATATGAAATGCTTATTGTTAGGGACATTCATATTCCCATTGAGGTAACTTAGTGATTTACGAAAGTTCTTCGGTTTCATGCTAATCATAAGTGGTTCTTAATAAGACTTGATCAACCTTATTAATGGATCATTTTTTAGAGGGTATGAAGTTAATGAATTTAGTGAGCATTACCTTCTGTTACTACCTTTTGTTTACTGTTTTTATTAGTTAAATAAAATAAAACTCCATGTTTTGTCTGTTTTCTGAATTTCCCGTGCAATAAAAAATGACCCAAAAATAAAAGTTCTCAGAATGCTATGAAAATTTAATACGATTTTTTTTGAATATTTAAGAATTTCTGGTGCAAATAATATCAGAGGGAGGTGCACGAGGTGGGCACAACCCACCTGGGCACGCCAGGATCCCCAGGCGCGCCCTGGTGGGTTGTGGTCCCCACGTGGGGCCCTCACTTATCTCTTTACACCACACCATCACCTACCTCCAGAAAAAATCTCCATTGCTCTCTCTCGTGTTCTTGCTCTCAAACCCGCGGATTTCGATCTCTTTGCTCGAAGCTCCGTTTCTGAAACTATTTCGGGGGATTGTTGCTTGGTATGTGACTCCTCCGTTTGTCCAATTAGTTTTGTTTTAGTGGTTTGTATTTTGAATAATTAGCAACTCTTGGGGCTGCTGTAGATGAGATTGCATGTTGAATTCTTAGAGTTCTAAGTAGTTTGAATGCTTGCTATGGCCTCTAGGCATCCCTATGAGTAGTTGCTATCAATCTTGTAAAGTTTTGTTGAGAAAAATTTTGTGGACTAAAAATTTCAGAATTTTTGTTCATAGGAAAAGGATGAATATCTTTAGGAAATTTTCTTCCAAGAAGAACTCCAAGGGAGTTATTGGGGAGTCATCTGACAGTGATCTCCACCCCCGGAGGTTAGCGGAAGTACAGCCGTGCGTATGGCCGCATACCCCGTTCATGGAAGAGGCTGGAATCTTTCAAGAGTTTACACAATATGCTGCTAATGCCGGTCTCACCCACTTCATCGCAGCTGAATGTGAATAGTATCATCTCCTCACAAACATCTTCGTTCAAACTTTTAATTACCTTCTTAGGAATAATCCCCCTAAAGTGCAGTTTAATTTATATGTTGAACCTCATCAGATACCACTTACTGAATTTTGGGAAATATGCTTGCTTCCTTCTTACGGTAGTTTAGCAGAGCCAAGACCTGCAAAGTATGAAAGCTTTTATCGTACTCTGACAGTGGGTGATGAGAGAGGGGTGTCGAGTATAACTGCCGCTGGCTTGCATTTCCCTGCTGTTCATTATTTTGCTCTTTTCATTTCAAAATGCTTGATCGCTAGAGAGAAGGTGGGTGCACTGAGTTCACCAGACCTTGCTGTTTTACACCATGCTATTGTGGCACGTCGCCTCCACATTAATAAGTCCAAGAAGGGTAAAATACATGGTGGTATTTTCGCTACTCGCTTGGCGGCTCACTTTAATGTTGAGATACACCTTCATGATTATCCTTTGACCAAGGTCTATCTAGATCGCACAGCTATGGAACACCACCACTTTATCGCACGAGATTTCCCTAACATTAATATTCCGTATAACTTGGTTTTCAGTGTGAGAACTCATGATATTATCCCATTGCCTGCACCGGTTGCTTTGTTAGATCCTGTTGCTAGGTGCGGATATAGGATTTTGCCTACAGATATCATCGCCTACCGGAACGACCAGGCTGCAGCAGAGGAGGAGCCTCAGCGATGGGATCCATGGATGCTTGCTCCTCAGCACCCCGACTAGTATCCAGGCTACCGACTGCTTACCAAGCTAGGACAAAATCCTAAGCTTGGGGGAGTACGCATTTCTCACCGACATTACATTCATGTTTACACATCTCATTCCAGTTGTCGGTGTTCACACTTTTTCATTGTATTATCCATGCTTAAATTTATTTTCTTGCTTTCTTCTTGTGTGTTTGAAAAACCTTAGAAAAAATAGTGGTAGTTAGTTTACTTTCTATGCATGCTTAATTGTAGCACTAACAAGAAAACCCAAAAAGATTTCCTTGTTCTTCTTTTGCTTGTTGGGAGTTTTCCCGTGTAAATAAGTTTTCTCGTTTTTGCTTTTTCCTTCTATTTGCTTATTCAAGAAAACCAAAAACTCCAAAAATATTTCAGTGTGTTTCTCTGAATTTCTTTTCTTTTTATTCGAGTCATACCGAGGAGAAGACCACAATGAAAATGTTGAGTGGCTCTCATATGCATAATTGTTTATCTAACAAAGAGCCCATTTTACCTTGTCTTCTCCTATTGAGTAAAATGTTTGCAGATTCCAGCTTAGTCCACGGCACTCTTGCACTATTATTATTTTCACATCATTCGGTCGTGCAAGTGAAAGGCAATAATGATGATATTCGATGAACTGGCCGTGGCAGAGAGAAACGGTTATGAACTAGACTTGTTCTTTTTTTGTAAATATGTTTAACCTAGTATCCATGATTCGGCCCATTATGATTAGACATGTTTGCAATGACAATTAGAGATTATAGTTTCTCATGCCATGCATAAGTAGCTAGGAGTGAATAATGATTTATCTTGAAAATCAACATTGCGTTAAAATGATTGTGATGTAGTATGATGATATGGTATCCTCCTCTGAGTGGTCGAGTGGCTTGACTTGGCACAAGTTCATGCATGTAGTTGAATCAAAACCAACATAGCCTCTATGATATTTATTTTTATGGTGTTCATATCCTACTCATGCTAGTGTCCAATGTTACTTATGCATAATGCATGTTCACGACCGTTGTTGCTCCCTAGCTGGCCGCTTCTCAACCTATTTTCTACCCTTCGCCTGTACTAAGTGGGAATTCTTCTTGTACATCAAAAAAACCTTGAAACCAAGTTATTCCAGATGAGTCCACCATACCTACCTATATGCAGTATTACCCTGCCGTCCTAAGTAAATTTGAATGTGCCACATCTAAAAAACTTCAAATAAATATCATTTTTGTGTGCCTGGATCGTTTATGGAACGACAGGAGGTGGTCGGTATCTTCCATGCTAAGCGGGTTATTCTCAGGTCGAGTGTTTATTCACTCACCATCGCATGAGAAAAGGGCGGTAATAGGGGTGCCCAGTCCCAAACTGCAAACAGGAAAAGCTTACAAATAATCAAACAAAAACTCCCAATAGAGTCAAAACCTTTACTTTTATCGCCTGGGAACCGCCACTAGCATGCTTAGCATGGAAGATATTGATAACTGATGGTCGTGAATTAAATGAGAAGGGTGCATGTCTCAAAATATCATTTACCTCTGTTTTAAAAACTTGAGCTCTGGCACCTCTGCAAATCACTGCTTCCCTCTGCGAAGGGACTTTCTATTTACTTTTATGTTGTGTCATCACCTTCTAAAATAAGCGCCAGAACCTGAGAGCACTGCTGTCATGCTGATGCATTGTGTGTAGCTAATGTTGGCACTGGTACGCGTCGGTCCTAAACGGTTTTTAACCCCCTTCCGCGACGGCATTTGGAACCGTCGCCAAGTGAGTGTGGGCGATAGGGGGGGTCCTTCCCACACGACACAGAAATCATCAGGGATAGGCCCTCCTGGGACCCAAGCTGGGGCCGTGTGCGATCGAGCAAGGTATTAATAACCACCAAGTATAGGGGATCAATTGTAGCCTCTTTCAATAAGTAAGAGTGTCGAACCCAACGAGGAGCTAAAGGTAGAACAAATATTCCCTCAAGTTCTATTGACCACCGATACAACTCTATGCACGCTTGACGTTCACTTTACCTAAAACAAGTATGAAACTAGAAGTACTTTGTAGGTGTTTTTGGCTAGGTTTGCAAGAAAATAAAGAGCACGTAAATAAAAGCTAGGGTCTGTTAAGATAAAAACACAATAAAGTAAATATGGCGAGTGTGGAAAAGTGGTGGTAGGAGTTGCGAAATTGTCCCTAAGCAATTGACTACTTTACTAGACCGATAGCAAGTATTATGTGGGAGAGGCCACTGCTAGCATGTCATCCCATGATCTAACAAATATAAGTGAAGCCAAAGAGCATTCTACAAATGGCAGATCCAAACTTCAAATGATATAAGTGAAGCACATGAAGCATTCTATAAAGCCATACTCAAAAGATATAAGTGAAGTGCAAAGAGCATTCTATAAATAAACCAAGGACCATCTCATACCAACATGGTTCATAAAAGAGAAAAAAGAAAACTAAAGCAAAAGACGCTCCAAGATTGCACATATCGCATGAACGAAACGAATCCAAAAACATACCGATACTTGTTGAAGAAAGAGGGGATGCCTTCCGGGGCATCCCCAAGCTTAGACGCTTGAGTCTCCTTGAATATTTACTTGTGGTTCCTCGGGCATCCCCAAGCTTGAGCTCTTGCCTCTCTTCCTTCTTGTCACATCGAAACCCTGTCGATCATCGAACACTTCATCCACACAAAACTTCAACAGAAAACTCGGTAAGATCCGTTAGTATAATAAAGAAAATCACTACTCTAAGTACTGTTGCAAACCAATTCATATTTTCTTTTTGCATTGTGTCTACTGTAATATAAATTTTCCATGGCTTAATCCACTGATATAAATTGATAGTTTCATCAAAACAAGCAAACTATGCATCAAAAACAGAATCTGTCTAAAAGAGAACAGTCTGTAATAATCTGAACATTAACCATACTTCTGATACTTGAACAATTCTGCCAAAATTAGTAAAAATAAAAAATTTGTATAGAAAGACATTGCAAAAAGTTTCAGAACCATTTGACGTTCCAGTAAAAATTTAAAAATCGCGCACTATAGCCAAAGTTTCTGTCCTAAACTGTACAAACCAACAAGCATTGTAAACATCCTAAAGGCAAACCTTGGCACATTATTTTTATTTATAAACTTTATAAAAGAACACAGCAGAAATAAATGACTCTCTAAAACTTCCGGGTTGTCTCCCTGGCAGCACTTTCTTTAAAGCCATTAAGCTAGGCATATAGTGCTCAAGTAGTGAATCCACCCGGATCCCAAGGTATATCAAAGCCAATTTTAGTTAGCAATGATTTGGCATTTAGTAGTGAGAACAAAGCAACATATATCAAGCAATGATGAAGTCTAACTCTCTTCCTATGCATCGGCATGTCATAATAGAACAATTCATGCACACAAAGTAAAAGCCAATGCATAGTATAAACAGTTTCTTGAAATTTTATCGTGTGGGAAACATAGAGAGGTGGAGATATAGTTCCTCTCTCATAATAATTGCAAGTAGGAGCAGAAAGCACATGCATATTATATCTATCAAAATCATCATGTGTAACGGTAAAAGGCAACCCATCAATATAATCCTTAATAAGTGCAAACTTCTCCGATATAGTGTAGTTGGGAGAATTCAAAAGGATAATAGGACTATCATGCGTGGGTGCAATAGCAACAATTTCATGTTTAACATAAGGAACTATAGCAAGTTCATCTCCATAAGCATAATTCACATTGGCATCTTGGCCACAAGCATAGCAAGCATCATCAAAAAGGGATATTTCAAGAGAATCAATGGGATCATAACAACCATCATAGCAATCATCCTTTGGTAAGCACGAAGGGAAATTAAACAATGTATGAGTTGAAGAGTTACTCTCATTAGAAGGTGGGCATGGGTAGCTAATCCGCTCTTCCTCCTTTTGTTCTTCGCTCTCCTCCTCATCTTTTTCATCCAATGAGCTCACAGTTTCATCAATTTCTTCTTCCATAGGTTCCTGCAAAATATTAGTCTCTTCTTGGACAACGGGTAATCCTCAATATATGGTTCAACATAGGCATTAGAAGCATAATTATCATAGCAATATTTAAGTATGGCAAAATTTTCGGATTTGTAAAGAGTAGCACCATACTTTTCAATCAAAGAAGCAATTTCGTAAGCACCCTTAAAAGCAACAAATTCTTCAATTTGTTGAACATCATAGTAACTATAAACACCTTTAGCATACAAAGATAAGATTCCATTATCAATAAACTCACATTGGTAGGGAAGGTGTTTCTTAGGGTTTTCAGAACAACAAGTAACATCATATATATAACATAAATTCCAAGCATAGCATTTCAAACGATGAATTTGACCCAGTAAAAGTTTCCTTTTTCAGATATGCGATTATGCTTTATAACAAGCATGCTCATCTAAGGATTTGCCCTCAACTAAGCTAGTTGGGGTTTCAGCACGAGCACATAGGGATCGAAGATGATCCAAGTAATAAGCTTCAATAGTGTGATAGATTTTGAGTGGTTCTTCAACCATTGGTTTAGTAGGTACAACTAATTTTTTTGGTATTTTGCGTTTCCTACCCATAACTAAAGATAAAGAACAACTAAGAACAGCAAATAAAAATTACTTAGTGATAAAGCAAACAAGCACACACGAGAATATTCACCCCACGCTATTGCTCCCCAGCAACGGAGCCAAAAAAGGTCTTGATAACCCACAAGTATAGGGGATCAATTGTAGCCTCTTTCGATAAGTAAGAGTGTCGAACCCAATGAGGAGCTAAAGGTATAACAAATATTCCCTCAAGTTCTATCGACCACCGATACAACTCTACACACGCTTGACATTCGCTTTACCTAAAACAAGTATGAAACTAGAAGTACTTTGTAGGTATTTTTGGCTAGGTTTGCAAGAAAATAAAGAGCACGTAAATAAAAGCTAGGGGCTGTTAAGATAAAAACACAATAAAGTAAATATGGTGAGTGTGGAAAAGTGGTGATAGGAGTTGCGAAATTGTCCCTAAGCAATTGACTACTTTACTAGACCGATAGCAAGTATTATGTGGGAGAGGCCACTGCTAGCATGTCATCCCTGACTTGTGTCGGATGTGGGGTTCCGGCAAACCCTTAAGGTTTGAACAGTGGGGTGCGCGCGAAGTATTTCCCTCCTACCGATCTACGCTCTAGCTCGCTAGGATCTTGCGGATGAACTCAATGAACTCGCAACACAAAAAGACACGGGATTTATACTGGTTCGGGCCACCGATGTGGTGTAATACCCTACTCCAGTGTGGTGGTGGTGGATTGCCTCTCGGGCTGATGATGAATAAGATAAGGGAAGAACGACCTCCACGAGGTTGAGGTGTTCTTGTGTGTATGAACTTGAGGGTTCAATGGACTGCTCGATCCCCATCCCTTCCTACTGTGGTGGCTAGTCCTATTTATAGAGGCCCTGGTCCTCTTCCCAAATATCGAGCGGGAAGGGAGCAACAACGGCGGGCAAATTTGAAGGGGGACTGTCGGTGTCAAAATCGGCGGATCTCGGGTAGGGGGTCCCGAACTGTGCGTCTAAGGTGGATGGTAACAGGAGGCAAGGGACACGATGTTTACCTAGGTTTGGGCCCTCTCTATGGAGGTAATACCCTACTTCCCGCTTGATTGATCTTGATGAATATGAGTATTACAAGAGTTGATCTACCACGAGATCGTAGAGGCTAAACCCTAGAAGCTAGCCTATGGTATGATTGTTGTTGTCCTACGGACTAAACCCTCCGGTTTATATAGACACCGGAGGGGGCTAGGGTTACACAGGGTCGGTTACAACAGAAGGAGATCTACATATCCGTATCGCCAAGCTTGCCTTCCACGCCAAGAGAGTCCTATCCGGACACGATACGAAGTCTTCAATCTTGTATCTTCATAGTCCAACAGTCCGGCCAAAGGATATAGTCCGGCTGTCCGGATACCCCCTAATCCAGGACTCCCTCAGTGTTTTCGGCATTGCAAGGCGGGTTCCTCCTTCGAATACTCCTTAGAAGATCTTGAACACAAGGATAGTGTCCGGCTCTGCAAAACAAGATCCACATTCCACCATAGAGAGAATAATATTCACAAATCCGACCTGCTGACGTATTTGATACCATGCCATCATGCCATGGCCCGGTTATTGTCGAACCGTGTTTTTCAACCAGCCTTGGCGCATATCGCGAGGCGGTTTCCTTGGCACGTCTTGTCGAAGCAGAGATTGTGTCCCCTTATCACGGGATTCTCATCAATACGGGCGTGGGTAACCCAATCGTGCCCGCTGGTATGACTCCTCGATTATAGGCAAGTCCCAAACGACCACGAGGAGGGCGCTTGGTTTCACCCTCTTTATAAAGAGACCAAGGCCTATCCTTTTTTATTCCTCGAACTCAATCGAATCCCTCCCCCGCCTCGAGTTCCAACACCCAAAGCTCAGGTCAGGCGCTTCGGACCTACAACCATGTCCGGATCCAACCTTCAAGGTCAGTGGATGCCCTCCACCGTCACGGAGGAAGACGTCAGAAAGTTAAGAGAGGCCAGGTTCTTGACCGGCGAGATTGCGCACCGGCTGCCTGCTCAAGGGCAGGTCATACCTACTCCCAAACCCGGCGAGAGCGTAGTATTCATATCTCACTTCCTCCGAGGGCTAGGCCTGGCTCTGGATCCCTTCGTAAGGGGGCTCATGTTCTATTACGGGCTGTACTTCCATGATTTAGCTCCGGATTCTATTCTCCACATCTCGTCTTTTTATCGTCAGTGTGAAGCTTTTCTCCGCATCACCCCTCACTTCGCCTGTGGCTCAAGACCTTCCAAGTGGAGCCAAGGCGATCGAGGGGAGGTATGCAGAATGTGGAGGTGCTGTAATAAGCAAAAGCGCCGATGCCCCATGTCCCGAGGGTTCTTTCCAGGAGGTGTCCAGCTTATGGCAACAAGAATGGTTTTATGTCACAACTCCCAGGGGTACCAAATGGGTGGCCCACCTGCTTTTCGCTCGGGTCACCCTCCCCGACTAACGTCATGGATCTGTGGGAATTCAATCCGGAGGGACCGCGAGCTATTCAGCACTTCCTCGGCATGACGCCCGAGGAGATGTACAAATTGTACTTCAAACCACAAGCAATGTGTCCGGATTCCACCGAGGATGCGGCTCTGAGCTGCAATCGTCCAAATACCCAAGTAAGCCGCCCTATGGCTGAACATGTTGTATTTCTATTCATCACAACATCATTCTGAAAAGTCGCTCTTTGACCAGGACTAGCAAAGGCGAAGATGATCAGGTGTCCGGCCCCCTCCCCGAGGTCTCACCGGATCCGGTACTAGTTCGGATGTTGGAGCTTGTGCCCTACCAAGCGCCCTCAGGGGAGGATAGAGGTGGGAAGAAAGAGGCTGACGCCTCCGCGAAGGCGGAAAATCGGGGAGAAGAAGCCAACGCTCCCTTTCCCCAAGGAAGGAAAAGGACCGCCTCTGAAGGCCCAAAGACAATAGTCTCTAAACGGGGGAAGAAATCTTCGCCAGAGGGTCTGGCTCAGGATACCCGGCAGACAGTGCTCGCCAGAGATCAGCCCTCCATCGAGCTGTAAGTAAAAGAAAGGGGTTAATAATAAAAAACATCCTACTTTACTTCTGAAGAAAATAACCGAAACATCCGTCTTGTAGTCCGGATCGTGGCCCTTCTCGGCAGAGTTCGTCTTCGGGGGATCTTCCTCTAGAGATGATGGAGAGCAAAACGCCTCCCCACGCCATCCCGCCTTACGAGGCGGGCGACTCCGAGGTGTCGTCTCGGAGGGATTCTCCCGATCCGGCAAGGCCAGAGAGTGATTCTTTGGCCACCCGAAGTCCTCAGTATCCGGCTCTTGAAGAGAGCAACTGGAAGGGTCCGACTCTGCCTGTCATGCGGTCAGACGCACTGAAGGATCTGCTAGAGCAGGAGGCTATCTTAGAAGCGCACCGTGCGCTAATGGGCGCGGTGATTGAGAGGGTTTCATCCACATAAAGCGGGTTGCATGAAGCCTTTATGAGTCTGCTGAAAGGTTTTGAGGTACGCGAAGCGACGTGTATTTTTGATAGTACCGCACATGTTTTAAATGTGCCCTATGCAGATAGTAGCCCCTAAGACTCTGGTTGCCATCAGAAACGGCAGTAAACAGAGGATCATAGTCGCAGATAATAATCCAGCCGTCTTCATATGCAGGTGGCGGGAGGTCCGGTGGCTAGCCGGACTTGTGAGGTTGCCGAGCTAACGCGGTGACTAGATGCGACAGATGCCGACATCATGCTTGTCAACAAGCGGCTTGATGAGGCGCAGGGTATGTAATTTCTCTGGATTTCAACATATGGTAAGAGGAGCGTAATACCAGTACCTTGAACATGTTGTGAAATGCAGATGGAGTTGCGGCAGTGGAGACCCTTCGGGCGGAACTTGCCCGAGCCAAAAAGCAAGCCAGGAATAGTGATGCGGCCGCTCTAAAGGCGGCTGAAGAGCTGACGGCCGAACAAGCTGCCCATTGCCAAAGTAAGGAGAAGATGGCAAAGATGGCCGTTTGCTACGTCTCGAGCTTGCGTTGGATTTCCCCGAAGAGGAGAGGATGATGCAGCAAAGTAGCGTAAGTATTTCCCTCAGTTTTTGAGAACCTAGGTATCAATCCAGTAGGAGACTACGCACAAGTCCCTCGTACCTGCACAAAATGATAGCTACTCGCAACCAAAGCTTAGGGGTTGTCAATCCCGTCACAGTCACTTACGAGAGTGAGATCTGATAGAGATAATATTTTTGGTATTTTTGGTATAAAGATGCAAAGTAAAAAAGTAAAAGCAAAGAAAATAAATAAAGTGATGGAGATTGATATGACGAGAATAGACCCGGGGGCCATAGGTTTCACTAGTGGCTTCTCTCAAGAGCATAAGTATTCTACGGTGGGTGAACAAATTACTGTTGAGCAATTGACAAAATTGAGCATAGTTATGATGTTATCCAGGCAATGATCATGTATACAGGCATCACTTCTGTGACAAGTAGACCGAAACGATTCTGCATCTACTACTATTACTCCACTCATCGACCGCTATCCAGCATGCATCTAGAGTATTAAGTTAAAACAGAGTAACACCTTAAGCAAGATGACATGATGTAGAGGAATAAATTCATGCAATATGATAAATACCCCATCTTGTTATCCTCGATGGCAACAATACAATACGTGCCTTGCAACCCTTACATCACTAGGTAAGGACACCGCAAGATTGAACCCAAAGCTAAGCACTTCTCCCATTGCAAGAACTACCAATCTAGTTGGCCAAACCAAACGGATAATTCGAAGAGACTTGCAAAGATAACTTAATCATACATAAAAGAATCCAGAGAAGAATCAAATATTTTCCATAGATAAGCTGGATCATAAACCCACAATTCATCGGTCTCAACAAACACACGCAAAAAGAAGATTACATCGAATAGATCTCCACGAGAGAGGGGGAGAACATTGTATTGAGATCCAAAAAGAGAGAAGAAGCCATCTAGCTACTAACTATGGACCCGAAGGTCTGAAGTAAACTACTCACACTTCATCGGAGGGGCTATGGTGTTGATGTAGAAGCCCTCCATGGTAGATGCCCCCTCCGGCGGAGCTCCGAAACTGTGACGCCCCCAATTCAATCGTACACTAATCATGCACGCAAATGTGTACGATCAAGATCAGGGACTCACGGGAAGATATCACAACACAACTCTAAAACATAAATAAGTCATACAAGCATCATAATACAAGCGAGGGCCTCGAGGGCTCGAATACAAGTGCTCGATCATAGACGAAAGTGAGCGGAAGCAACAATATCTGAGTACGGACATAAGTTAAACAAGTTTGCCTTAAGAAGGCTAGTACAAACCGAGATATAGATCGAAAGAAGCGCGGGCCTCCTGCTCATCCTCCTAAACTACTCACAGTGGTCGTCGTGAGGCTGCGTAGTAGTAGGCACCTCCGGTGCAAGAGGAGTCATCATCGACGGTGGCGTCTGGCTCCTGGCTCCATCGTCTGCTGCGACAATCGGGTAAAGAAAGGGGAACAAGGCAACCATGAGTACTCATCCAAAGTACTGCAAGCAAGGAGCTACACTACATATGCATGGATATATGTGTAAAGGGCCATATCGGTGGACCGAATCGCAGAATGCCAGAATAAGAGGGGGATAGCTAATCCTGTCGAAGACTACGCTTCTGGCAGCCTCCGTCTTGCAGCATGTAGCAGAGAGTAGTCTGAAGTCCTCCAAGTAGCATCGCATAGCAATAATCCTACCCGGCGATCCCCTCCTCATTGCCCTATTAGAGAGCGAACACCGGGTTATATCTGGCACTTGGAAGGGTGTGTTTTATTAAGTATCCGGTTCTAGCTGTCATAAGGTCAAGGTACAACTCCAAGTCGTCTCCTGCATCAAGATCACGGCTATTCAATAGATTAACTTCCCTGTGAGGGTGCACCACATAACCCAACACGCTTGATCCCATTTGGCCGGACACACTTTCCTGGGTCATGCCCGGCCGCGGAAGATCAACATGTCGCAGCCCCACCTAGGCTCAACAGAGATGTCAGCACGCCGGTCTAATCCTAAGCGCACAGGGGTCTGGGCCCATCGCCCTTAGCACACCTGCACGTTGCGTACGCGGCCGGAAGTAGACCTAGCCTAATAGGCGTTCCAGACCAATCCGGCGCGCGCCGCTCAGTCGCTGACATCACGAAGTGCTTCGGCTGATACCACGACGTCGAGTGCCCATAACTGTTCCCGCATAGTTGGTTAGTGCGTATAGACCAAATGGCGGACTCGGATCAAATACCAAGATCTCGTTAAGCATGTTAAGTATCCACGATTGCAGACCAGGGCCAGGACCACCTCTCTCCTAGGTGGTCTCAACCTGCACTGTCGCTCCGCCACAAAGTAACCGTCGGGGGGCGTCGGGAACCCAGGCCCACCTCTACCGGGATGGAGCCACCTGCCTTTCAACCCCCATCTCTAACAAAGTATCACGAGTAATGTAATAGTGTAAAGTATATAGTATATGCCCGTGATCACCTCCGAAGTGATCACAACCCAAAGAGTATAGCATGGCGGACGGACAAGAGTGTAGGGCCATTGATGGAACACTAGCATCCTATACTAAGCGGTAGGATAGCGGGTAAAGGTAACAACGAGTAGCAAGGACAGGCTATGCAGCAGTATAGGATTAACTGAAAGCAGTAACATGCTACACTACTCTAATGCAAGCAGTATAGAGAAGAATAGGCGATATCTGGTGATCAAGGGGGGGGCTTGCCTGGTTGCTCTGGCAAGAGAGAGGGGTCGTCAACTCCGTAGTCGTACTGGGTAGCAGCGGCGTCGGTCTCGGTGTCTAGCGGAAGAAGAGGGGGAAGAAACAATGAATACAATGCAAACAGATGCATAACGATGCATGACAAGTCAAGTAACGGTGCTAGGGGTGCCCTAACGCGGTATGAGGTGATACCGGTGAAGGGGGGAAGCATCCGGGAAAGTATTCCCGGTGTTTCGCGTTTTCGGGCATAGGAGCCGGAGGGGGAAAGTTGCAAGTTCGATAGGTTAGGGGGGTGTGGCGGACGAACGGGTTGCGTATCCGGAATCGTCTCATCGTTCTGAGCAACTTTCATGTTGAAAATATTTTAGTCCGAGTTACGAATTAAAAGATATGATTTTCTAAAGATTTTATTAATTTTTGGGATTTAATTAATTATTTAATTAATTTGAAAATGCTTTAATGACATCAGCATGATGTCATGCTGACATCAGCAGTCAACAGAGTTGACTGGTCAACCTGACCAGTGGGTCCCACATGTCATTGAGTGCTAATTAACCTAACAGATTAATTAACTAACCTAAGTGATTAGGTTAATCAAGTTTAATTAGTTCAACTAAACAAGATTAATTAAGTTAATTATTTAGTTAATTAATTAATTAATCAATTAATTTTAATATTACTTATTTACTTTTATATATTATTATTCATTTATTTTTTTAATTCGTTTTTTTGGGGGCTAGGCCCCACGTGTCATTGGCCCAGGGGCCAACCGGGCGGGGCGCTAGCGGGCGTGGCCGTGGGCGCCCGAACGGGCTCGAGCCCGAGAGGGCGCTGGGCAGCACGACGCACACCGGCGCCGGCGGCCAGAGCCACTAGCAAGGCACGGGGGAGCGGCAGCCAGCGAGGGGGGTTCGGGAGGAGCGCCGGGCGGCGAGGAGGGCGCCGAGCGCCTGGCGCCGGGCGGCCGTGGTGGTGGGGGGACGCAGGGTAGTGGTGGGGCGCCGGGATCCAAAGGCAGAGGCGTGTAACGGCGGTCGTGCGGCGTGCACGGAGCCGGTGCGGGGGATGGAGCGGAGCCACGGGGCTCGCAGGCGCGAGCGCCGACGGCCAGGGGCTGCGCGGGCGACGACGGGAGGGGCGTGGTGACCGCGGGCATCGGGAGGCGCGGGAGCACGCGGCGAGCGCGGGGGGGGGGGGGGAACGTGCAGGGGAGGGGGAGCTCACATCGAGGAGCAGGGAACGGGGCAGTGTGCTCGACGGAGTTCGGGGAGGTCGACGGGGACGAGCGGCGGAGCGGGAGGCAGTCTGGCGAGGTGGCGTCTCGGCGCGGGGCGGGGTCGGCGAGCTCCGAGGCGCCCACGTGCGGTCGTGGCGGCGAGCGAGGGCGACGGGGTCGGAGACGGGTGGCGCCCGCTTCAGGTGGGGGGGTCGCGCGAGGAGAGGGGGGGGGGCGAGAAGGCAACGACGACGACGATCCGGGGCGGTGGCGTGGTCGCCCGATCTCGATCCAGATCGGGGAGTGAGGGAGAGTGGGGGAGGGGATCGGGAGTGGGTAGGTTAGGGTTTCCCTGGTGGGGTTATGGAGGGAGGGTTGGGCGGTCGGTGTGGCAGAATGGGCCGGCTTTGAGCCGGCTTCGATGGGGCCTTTCTCTTTTATTTTTTGTTAGTTTGCTTTCTGTTTTCTTTTATTTCTTATTCTTTTCTGTTTTATTTAGTTTAAAGCACTTAGGCACTTGTAAAATTATGCTTTCTTCAATATAATTACTTTAGCAATATTGGTCACACACCGAACATTTTTGTTTAATATTTTAAAACTTTTATTGTTTGCCTCGTTTTTAAATTTGAAATTCGAACTAACGCGAGTTTATCCCCAGTAACCGAGGTGATGTGGCAACATTAGTGGGGATCACTGTAGCTTAAGTATCCGGGCGTCACAGGAACAGGCCCCAAGATGGGATCTCGTGGATACACGAAGGTACAGCGGTGGAATTAGGTTTTTGGCTCCCGTCCTGATCTGTTGGGGTACGTAGGTATATATAGGAGGAAGGAGTACGTCGGTGGAGCGTTAGGGGGCCCACGAGGCGGCGCGCCGAGGAGGAGCGCGCCCCCCACCCTCTTGACCGCCTCTGGAACTCCTTGGAGTAGGGTCCAAGTCTCCTGGATCACGTTCGGTGAGAAAATCACGTTCCCGAAGGTTTCATTCCGTTTGGACTCCGTTTGATATTCCGTTTCTTCAAAACACTGAAATAGGCAAAAAACAACAATTACATCTTTGGGCCTCCGGTTAATAGGTTAGTCCCAAAAATAATATAAAAGTGGAAAATAAAGCCCATTATAGTCCAAAACAATAGATAAAGTAGCATGGAGCAATCAAAAATTATAGATAAGTTGGAGACGTATCAGGCATCCCCAAGCTTAATTCCTGCTCGTCCTCGAGTAGGTAAATGATAAAAAGAGAATTTTTGATGCGAAGTGATACTTTGGCATAATTTCAATGTAAATCTTCTTAATCATGGTATGAATATTCAGATCCGAAAGATTCAAGACAAAAGTTCATATTGACATAAAAATAATAATACTTCAAGCATATTAAAAAAGCAATTATGTCTTCTCAAAATAACATGGCCAAAGAAAGTTATCCCTACAAAATCATATAGTCTGGCTATGCTCCATCTTCCCCACACAAAGTATTTAAATCATGCACAACCCCAATGACAAGCCAAGCAATTGTTTCATACTTTAACATTTTCAAACTTTTTCAATCTTCACGCAATACATGAGCGTGAGCAAGAGGTTATAGCACTATATGTGGAATAGAATGGTGGTTGTGGAGAAGACAAAAAGAGGGAAGATAGTCTCACATCAACTAGGCGTATTAACGGGCTATGGAGATGCCCATCAATAGATATCAATGTGAGTGAGTAGGGATTGCAATGCAACGGATGCACTAGAGCTATAAGTATATGAAAGCTCAACAAAAGAAACTAAATGGGTGTGCATCCAACTCGCTTGCTCATGAAGACCTAGGGCATTTTGAGGAAGCCCATCATTGGAATATACAAGCCAAGTTCTATAATGAAAAATTCCCACTAGTATATGAAAGTGACAAAATGGGAGACTCTCTATCATGAAGATCATGGTGCTACTTTGAAGCACAAGTGTGGTAAAAGGATAGTAACATTGTCCCTTCTCTCTTTTTCTCTCATTTTTTTATTTGGGCCTTTCCCTTTTTTTATGGCCACTTTTTTTTCGTCCGGAGTCTCATCCCGACTTGTGGGGGAATCATAGTCTCCATCATTCTTTCCTCACTTGGGACAATGCTCTAATAATGATGATCATCACACTTTTATTTTTCTTACAACTCAACAATTACAAGTCGATACTTAGAACAAAATATGACTCTATATGAATGCCTCCGGCGGTGTACCGGGATATGCAATGAAACATGAGTGACATGTATGAAAGAATTATGAAAGGTGGCTTTGCCACAAATACGATGTCAACTACATGACCATGCTAGCAATATGACAATGATGGAGCGTGTCATAATAAACGGAACGGTGGAAAGTTGCATGGCAATATATCTCGGAATGGCTATGGAAATGCCATAATAGGTAGGTATGGTGGCTTTTTTGAGGAAGGATATATGGTGGGTGTATGATACCGGCAAAAAGTGCGTGGTATTAGAGAGGCTAGCGATGGTGGAAGGATGGAAAAAGCGCGTATGATCCATGGACTCAACATTAGTCATAAAGAACTCATATACTTATTGCAAAAATCTAGAAGTTATCAAAGCAAATTATTATGCGCATGCTCCTAGGGGGATAGATTGGTAGGAAAAGACCATCGCTCATCCCCGACCGCCACTCATAAGGAAGACAATCAATAAATAAATCATGCTCCGAGTTCATCACATAACGGTTCACCATACGTGCATGCTATGGGAATCACAAACTTCAACACAAGTATTCTTTAAATTCACAACTACTCGACTAGCATGACTCTAATATTATCATCTTCATATCTCAAAACAATTATCAAGCATCAAACTTATCTTAGTATTCAACGCACTCAAAAGAAAGTTTCACATATCTTGAATACCAAGTATATTAACATTAAGCAAATTACCATGCTATTAACGACTCTCAAAATAATCTAAGTGAAGCATGAGAGATCAAGTTTCTTTAAAACAAATCCACCACCGTGCTCTAAAAGATCTAAGTGAAGCACTAGAGCAAAAATTATCACGCTCAAAAGATATAAGTGAAGCACTATGAGCAAACTATCAAGCTCAAAAGATATAAGTGAAGCACATAGAGTATTCTATCAAATTCCAAATAATGTATGGCTCTCTCAAAAGGTGTGTACAACAAGGATGATTGTGGTAAACTAACAAGCAAAGACTCAAATAATACAAGATGCTCCAAGCAAAACACATATCATGTTGGTGAATAAAAATATAGCTCCAAGTAAATTACCGATGGAAGTGGATTTAAAGAGGGATGCCTTCCGGGCATCCCCAAGCTTTGACTTTTGGTGTACTTGGATTATCTTGGGGTGCCATGGGCATCCCCAAGCTTAGGCTCTTGCCACTCCTTGTTCCATAATCCATCAAAAGAATTCACCCAAAACTTGAAAACTTCACAACACAAAACTCAATAGAAATCTCGTGAGCTCCGTTAGAGAAAGAAAACAAAACACTACTTTAAGGTACTGTAATTATCTCATTATTTATTTATATTGGTATTAAACCTACTGTATTCCAACTCCTCTATGGATCATAAACTATTTTACTAGCCATAGATTCATCAAAATAAGCAAACAACACACGCAAAACAGAATCTGTAAAAAACAGAACAGTCTGTAGTAATCTGTAAATAAAGCAAACTTATGGAACCCAAAAAATTCTACAAAAATTGGAAGACCTGGAAAATTTGTTTATTGATCAGCATCAATTGGAATCAGTATTTTATCACGTTCTGGTGATTTTTAACAATTCGGGCACTGAGCACAAAGATTCTGGAAATTACAGCAAGATCAAATAACTATCACCCAAGAAGATCCAATAGGTCCAACTTGGCACAAACACTAATTAAAAGATAAAATCACATCTAAAAAGAGTCTAGATTGATTATTTATTACTAACCAGAACCAAAAACAAAAAACACAAAATAAAATTGGGTTGCCTCCCAACAAGCGCTATCGTTTAACGCCCCTAGCTAGGCAAAAAAAAAACAAGGATAGACCTAGGTATTGCCATCTTTGGTAGGCATCCATAAGTGGCTCTCATGATAGATTCATATGGTAATTTTATTTTCTTTCTAGGAAAGTGTTCCATGCCCTTCTTTAAGGGAAATTGGAATCTAATATTCCCTTCCTTCATATCGATAATTGCACCAATCGTTCTAAGGAAAGGTCTACCAAGAATAATAGGACATGAAGGATTGCAATCTATATCAAGAACGATAAAATCTACGGGCACATAATTCCTATTTGCAACAATAAGAACATCATTAATTCTTCCCATAGGCTTTTTAATAGTGGAATCCGCAAGATGCAAGTTTAGAGAGCAATCATCAAAATCACGGAAATTTAGCAAATCACACAAAGTTTTGGGAATAGTAGAGACACTAGCACCCAAATCACACAAAGCATGAAACTCATAATTTTTAATTTTAATTTTAATAGTAGGTTCCCACTCATCATGGAGTTTCCTAGGGATAGAAATTTTCAACTCAAGCTTTTGTTCATAAGATTGCATCAAGGCATCAACAATGTGTTCGGTAAAAGCCTTATTTTGACTATAAGCATGAGGAGAATTTAACACGGATTGCAACAAGGAAATACAATCAATTAAAGAGCAATTTTTATAATTAAATTCCTTGAGATCCAAAATAGTGGGTTTAGCAACATCTAGATTTTTATTTCTTTCAATCCCACTTTTATCAATTTCATCATTAAGATCTAAAAACTCCGAATTCTTAGAACGCCTTATAGGTAAAGGAATATCATATTCAGTTTCATCAAGATTCATATTGCAAATCAAAGATTTAATAGGGGACACGTCAATAACTTTTAGATCTTCATCTTGATTTTCATAGGAATTAGAAGAACACGCTTTAATAAAGGCATCTTTGGAAGCACGCATCCTAGCGGTTCTTTCTTTGCACTCATCAATGGAAATTCTCATAGCTTTGAGAGACTCATTGATATCATGCTTAGGAGGAATATATCTAAGCTTTAAAGAATCAACTTCAAGAGAAATTCTATCAACGTTCCTAGCCAAATCATCAACTTTAAGTAATTTCTCTTCAAGCAAAGCATTAAAATTCTTTTGTGATTTCATAAACTCTTTAACACTACTCTCAAATTCAGAGGGCATCTTATTAAAATTTCCATAAGAGTTGTTGTAGGAATTTCCATAATTATTAGAAGGATTACTAGGATAAGGCATAGGATTAAAATTCCCTCTATACGCGTTGTTTCCAAAACTATTCCTACCAACAAAATTCACATCCATAGATTCATTATTATTCTCAATCAAAGTAGATAAAGGCATATTATTGGGATCAGAAGAAACACTCTTAGCAAATAAATTCATAAGTTCATCCAACTTTCCACTCAAAACATTGATTTCTTCTATAGCATGCACCTTTTTATTAGTAGATCTTTCAGTATGCCATTGAGAATAATTAACCATAATATTATCTAGGAGTTTAGTAGCATCTCCTAAAGTGATTTCCATAAAAGTGCCTCCCGAGGCCGAATATAAAAGATTTCTAGAAGCAAAATTCAATCCAGCATAATTTTTTTGTATAATCATCCATAAGTTCAAACCATGAGTAGGACAATTACGTAGCATTAATTTCATTCTCTCCCAAGCTTGTGCAACATGTTCATGATCAAGTTGCTTAAAATTCATAATATCGTCCCTAAGAGAGATAATCTTAGCGGGAGGAAAATACTCAGATAAAAGCATCTTTGCACTTGTTCCAAGAATCAATACTATTTTTAGGCAAAGATGAAAACCACGCTTTAGCACGATCTCTAAGCAAAAAAGGAAATAACTTCAATTTAACGACATCATTATCGACATCTTTTTTCTTTTGCATATCACATAAATCAACGAAGCTATTTAGATGAGTAGCGGCATCTTCACTAGGAAGGCCGGCGAATTGATCTTTCATAACGAGATTCAACAAAGCAGTATTGATTTCACAAGATTCGGTATTGGCAAGAGGAGCAATCGGAGTTCTAAGGAAATCATTATTATTGGTATTGGTAAAGTCACACAATTTGGTGGCATCTTGAGCCATCGCGACGAACAAGCAAACTAACACACGAGCAAACAAAAGGCAAAAGAAAAAGGCAAAGGGACAAAGGAGGAGGAGATTGGGAAAGAGAGGGCGAATAAATTGGCAAGGGTGAAGTGGGGGAGAGGAAAACGAGAGGCAAATGGCAAATAATGTAATGCGAGAGATAGGGATTGTGATGGGTACTTGGTATGTTGACTTTTGTGTAAGCCTCCCAGGCAACGGCGCCAGAAATTCTTCTTGCTACGTCTCGAGCTTGCGTTGGATTTCCCCGAAGAGGAGAGGATGATGCAGCACAATGGCGTAAGTATTTCCCTCAGTTTTGAGAACCAAGGTAACAATCCAAAGAGGAGACTACGCGCAAGTCCCTCGTGCACTGCACAAAGCGATAGCTACTCGCAACCAACGCTTAGGGGTTGTCAATCCCTTCACGGTCACTTACGAGAGTGAGATCCGATAGAGATAATATTTTTGGTATTTTTGGTATAAAGATGCAAAGTAAAAAGTAAAAAAGCAAAGCAAATAAATAAAGTGATGGAGATTGATATGATGAGAATAGACCCGGGGGCCATAGGTTTCACTAGTGGCTTCTCTCAAGAGCATAGATATTCTACGGTGGGTGAACAAATTCATCGTTGAGCAATTGACAAAATTGAGCATAGTTATGATGTTATCCGCACAATGATCATGTATATAGGAATCACGTCCGTGACAAGTAGACCGAAATGATTCTGCATCTACTATTATTACTCCACTCATCGACCGCTATCCAAAGATGCATCTAGAGTATTAAGTTAAAAAAGCAGTAACGCCTTAAGCAAGATGACATGATGTAGAGGAATAAATTCATGCAATATGATAAATACCCCATCTTGTTATCCTCGATGGCAACAATACAATACGTGCCTTGCAACCCCTTCATCACTAGGTAAGGACATCGCAAGATTGAACCCAAAGCTAAGCACTTCTCCCATTGCAAGAACTACCAATCTAGTTGGCCAAACCAAACGGATAATTTGAAGAGACTTGCAAAGATAACTTAATCATACATAAAAGAATCCAGAGAAGAATCAAATATTTTCCATAGATAAGCTGGATCATAAACCCACAATTCATCGATCTCAACAAACACACCGCAAAAAAGAAGATTACATCGAATAGATCTCCACGAGAGAGGGAGAACATTGTATTGAGATCCAAAAGAGAGAAGAAGCCATCTAGCTACTAACTATGGACCCGAAGGTCTGAAGTAAACTACTCACACTTCATCGGAGGGCTATGGTGTTGATGTAGAAGCCCTCCGTGGTAGATGCCCCCTCCGGCGGAGCTCCGGAACAGTCCCCAAGATGGGATCTCGTGGATACAGGAAGGTACGGCGGTGGAATTAGGTTTCTGGCTCCCATCCTAATTTGTTGGGGGTACGTAGGTATATATAGGAGGAAGGAGTACGTCGGTGGAGCGTCAGGGGGCCCACGAGGCAGGGGGGCGCGCCCAGGGGGGAGGGGCGCGCCCCCCACCCTCGTGACCGCCTCTGGCACTCCTTGGAGTAGGGTCCAAGTCTCCTGGATCACGTTCGGTGAGAAAATTACGTTCCCGAAGGTTTCATTCCGTTTGGACTCTGTTTGATATTCCGTTTCTTCGAAACACTGAAATAGGCAAAAACAACACTTCTGGTCTGGGCCTCCGGTTAATAGGTTAGTCCCAAAAATAATATAAAAGTGGAAAATAAAGCCCATTATAGTCCAAACCAATAGATAAAGTAGCATGGAGCAATAAAAAAGTATAGATACGTTGGAGACGTATCACCGTTGAGTTAAGTGATGCCGCCGACCGATACCGGCTTCTTGAGAAGGAAAGCCAAGCGAGGGCTACGGAGCTGGAGAAGGCCATGGTAGAGGCCAAGGAATCCTGCTCTACAATTAGAGCGATGAAGGAGGAGTTGCGTCATGCCGGGGATATCGCGGCTGGGAAGCCCCTTATGCTACGGATGAAGTTCGTAGATCCTAAGTATGCTCCTCTGGACCGGCTGTGGAGTTCTGCAGACTCCTATCTGGATTTGGCAGCTAGTGCTGCTGATGGGGCCGAGTTCTTCAAAGATCAAAGAGATCGCGAAGTGGAGAAGCTATTATGGTCTCAATTTAATGGTCCAGCGCGTCCGCTTCCTATGAATGAGCGGATGGACGACTGGGCCAAGCTCCATAGATTGTTCGGACTCGCCATGAGGTCTATTGTGGATCACCTGTGGCCGGCAGGGCCAAGGCCGAACAGTTACTTCAGTTTGGTGCAGCAGTTCCTTGGTGCTATGCCGCGCATCGACGCTATGAAGAGGTCGGCGTGCATAGAGGGTGCGGATGGCGCTTGCCAGTGTCAAAACGCACTGGGTGGAGATGGAAGCCACCGCAGTTGCAACCCCTAGTTCGGCAATTAGCCGAGTAGCTGCCGACCACTATTTTCATGAGGTCCTTGAAGGCGCTCGTTCAATAGAAGCGCAATGCTCGAAGAATATTCTGTTCGAATGACATGTATTCCCGTTGAAAAACAATGTTTTACTAAATTATATAAAGGCTATTTTTATACTTTTGCCTAAAAGTGTTATGATGCCTCCTGTGCGGCCATTTATGTATATGTGTATATAACCTAAAAGTTTGCAGTCGTCGGCTTTATCCCCCATGCATATAATAGGGGGGGTGTTCGCAGAAGACATGTGTTCACACATGATCCAACGTCTTGGTCCATTAAGGAGGTGATAGCGCAGCGAACTAGGCAATCAGACTATATTGCTTTAACATTTTCACTTACCCATAGGAGTTTGATACTGGGGCTACTATATAGCCCCTGGTGGCTCCGCGCTCATCCGAATACGGGGCGCGGTCATGCCTGACCGGGAAACGGCCTTTCGTTAATGCGGAGGAATCCCGAAGATTCCGATAATTCATCGAGTGGTTGACCAGTCTCGCTTTCTCATGACAAATCTGTTTTCGGCTTTCTCTCTTGAGGCGCTCGTCCGGGCCAGCTGTGGCACAATCGCAGATAGTTCTCCGGTGCCACCTTAGCCGATAGAGCGGAACATAAGGTAGCAAAACACAGGAGCTGGGCAAACCCAGCATTTGACCAAAGACATGATTCGGAGCTGATGCATATAATGCCTAACTTCATGACGCCGAACACTCCCTAAGGTGTTCGGTCTTTGAAACATATATCTTGGGCTTAGGTGATGCCCTTTGATAATGAACCCATAGTGTCCAGTGCGAGCAATATTCGACGTGGCCACATGCCAAGACGCCAAGATCCTTCTCGGTTGTATTGAGAATCCGGAGGATGTGAACAACAAAAGACAGTAAAAAAGGTTTACGCAGGTCTTAATCTAAAGAGAAACCTTTGCACAGGTCCCTGCTGCACGTCTGAGCCTGTGTCTATGTTGTGCCGTATCCTGGACGGGTGTAGCACGATCGTCATCTGTAAAAGAGAGGTGCTTAGTGAAAAGTTGTTGTGCAAAAATTTGGTTATTATAAATAAACCATGAAAAAGTCGAGATGGATAAAGTTGAGCCAAATTATCGCGGCGAAGCCCCTGGTACCATCTATACAGGTGTAACCATCGAACCAATATCTATCCAATGATTGGCCGGACTCGTCTAACCGTGTCTGCGGTCCTAACGACCGGTCACCATCTCTGGTGGTGAGGCCGTCTAGTGTTCGGCTGTTAAAGTAGCCGTGCGTTCTTCTGCTCGGAACGAACGCTCAACATTTCCATGTACTGTGATGGTGCCGCGCGGACCGGGCATTTTAAGTTGGAGTAAAGCATAATGTGGTATTGCATTGAAACGGGCGAAAGCCTCTCGTCCGAGTAGCGCTTGATAGCCACTTCGGAATGGAGCAATGTCGAAGGTTAACCTTTCGCTCCGGAGGTTGTCGGGCGAGCCGAACACAACCTCTAGTACTAGAGAGCCAGCATAGCGAGCCTCTGTGCCTGGTATTACTCCCTTGAAGGTAGTATTACTGTGGATGATGTTTGTTGGGTTTATCCCCATTTTGCGGACGGTGTCCTGGTATATCAGATTTAGACTACTGCCGCCGTCCATAAGGACTCGTGTAAGGTGGTATCTGTTTACTATTGGGTCCAGCACCAAGGCGGCTGATCCTTCCTGCCGGATACCTATTAGGTGATCCCTGCGATCGAAAGTGACCGGGCAGGCCGACCAGTGGTAGGACTCATGGGTGACGGGCTCTATGGCTCGTGTATTTCAGAGTGCGTATTAGCCTCTCCTCTTTGTCACGTGGATAACATTTACTGTTTTGACTTCTGGCAGGAATTTTTTCCTGTCCCCCAGTGTCTTGCTGGCGAGGCTTATCCTCGTCCTTGCTCGGAGTGTCCTCCCCCTTGTGATCAGCGTTTAGCTTGTCAGCCTGCTTGAAGACCCAGCAATCTATGTGGGTATGATTTGCGGGCTTGCCGGGGGTGCCGTGGATCTGACATAGTTTGTCTAGAATTTTGTTTAGGCCGTTCGTCTCTGTTGCCTTTAAAGGGCTTTTTCCGCTGACCCGGTCGAGAGCCTCTAAATCCGGCGTTTACCGCCGTGTTGTCTGAGCTGTCTTCTTTATTCCGGCGCTTGTTTTTACTGCGTCGCGGTTTTCCATTGCCGTCCCGGACCTTGGATGTGCTTGGGTCGCTGGTGCTGCTGCGAGCTAACCAGCTGTCCTTGCCCATGCAAAAGCGGGTCATGAGGCTTGTTAGGGTTGCCATTGTTCTCGGCTTTTCTTGGCTAAGGTGTCTGGCAAGCCATTCGTCTCAAACGCTGTGCTTGAAAGCTGCTAGGGCTTCAACGTCCGGACAGTCGACAATTTGGTTCTTCTTAGTGAGAAACCTATTCCAAAGCTTTCGGGCTGACTCTCCGGGCTGTTGAATTATATGACTCAAATCATCAGCGTCCGGGGGTCGGACACAAGTCCCTTGAAAGTTAGTCCGGAAAGCGTCCTCGGGCTCCTCCCAACTTCCAATGGAATTTTCGAGGAGGCTTTTCAGCCAGTGTCGAGCTGGTCCTTTGAGCTTGAGGGGTAAGTATTTGATGGCGTGGAGATCGTCTCCACGAGCCATGTGAATATGGAGGATGAAGTCCTTGATCCAGACCCGAGGGCCTGTGGTTCCGTCGTATGCCTCTATTTTAACTGGTTTGAACCCTTCTGGAAATTCATGGTCTAATACCTCGTCGGAGAAACATAGGGGGTGTGCGGCACCTCTGTATTTGGCTGTGCCATGGCGTTCAGACGGTTGTGGTATTTGGTGTTGGCTGAGTGCTGGAGCGTGTTTCCTTGATCCGTAGATGGATCTGGTTGCGCTGGCCCGTTGATGCGGGTCCTCGCGTCGGTCATGTACTGACTTATGTGCGGCCTCGTTGGCCACCCTATCGCAGCCACGAGGTCGTCGATTCGACCGATCGGCGGTTTTGGTTTTTGGCTGCGAGGGATTGAAGGCCTCGTCGTCGAACTCCGGCAGCAGCTTCCGCTTTGGGTAGCTCTTCGTGGGGCGACTGCCACCGTACTTTTCTGCCGTGTCGAGCACTTTATTGCATCTACTATTGAGTGTGTTTTGTGCGGCCTTGAGCCTTTATTTCTGCTTCTTCAAACTTCTTGCAGTGTCCATAAGCCTTTCTTGCTCCAGCTGCCCTTCCAGGATGATGCGCTCGTCGTCGTCCGGACTGTTCTCCTGACCAGAGACGGGTTGGTTGTCTTGATGCTCGGTGTCGCCGTGCTCGGATAGCGGCTCCGCACTTTGTTCGTCGTCCGCTGGCTTACCCTGCTCTATCGCTGGGTCAATTTGGCTTCTTGTTGCGCTTTTGTTGCTATTTTTGCCAAGGCGGGATTTAGAGCGGCGCCTGCGGCGCCGTTTGGATTGCTTGTCATGGGAGCTATCTTTCGTTGCATCCTCGTTATTATTTTATTTGGGTGTATCCACCATATATACGTCATATGTTGAGGTGGCGGTCTAGTGCCCTCTGGGCAGTGGTTCCTGTTCGTCTCTGGCATCGGTGTCCATACCATCGATGTCTTCGGAGTCGAAGTCGAGAATGTCGGTTAAATCGTCGACAGTGGCTACTAAGTGGGTCGTGGGTGGGGATTGAATTTCTTCGTCGTCTACGTCCCACTCTAGTCGAACATAGTTCGGCCGAGGTTCTCCAGACAGGGAGAGAGATTTTAATGAGTTCAGTATGTCGCCGAAGGGCGAGTGCTGAAAGATATCTGCGGAGGTGAACTCCATGGTCAGCTCCCAATCGGATTCGATAGGTATGGGCGCGGGTGGTACGGAGTCCGTGGCCGAGGACGAGTCTCGCAGTTCGGTGACACGGCTCTCGTGAAGGGTAAGGTCAGTATTCGGCTCTATCACCAGTGAGGGCGCGGTCTCCGTGGCGGAGTCTATCCTCTCGTCCTCGGATGGTGCGATCTGCTCCGGACTAGAGGCCAGAGTAGTTGCCGGCGTGATCTCCCGAACACCGTCCGATGATAAAGCTATATCGTGCTCGTCGTGATCGTGCGGCACACCTGGCATGGGCCCGAATCCGTCGAAGATCAAGTCTCCGTGGATATCGGCAGTGTAATTCAAGTTTCCAAACCTGACCTGATGGCCAGGGGCGTAGCTCTCGATCTACTCCAATTGGCCAAACGAGTTGGCCCGCAGTGCGAGGCCTCCGGACACGAAGATCCGTCCGGGGAGGAAAACCTCACCCTGGACCACATTGTTATCGATGATCGAAGGGGCCATCGAACCTTGCAGCAACGACACAGTGGAATTCTCAATGAAAGCACCAATGTCGGTGTCAAAACCGGCGGATCTCGGGTAGGGGGTCCCGAACTGTGCGTCTAAGGCGGATGGTAACAGGAGGCAAGGGACACAATGTTTACCCAGGTTCGGGCCCTCTTTATGGAGGTAATACCCTACTTACTGCTTGATTGATCTTGAGGAATATGAGTATTACAAGAGTTGATCTACCACGAGATCGTAGAGGCTAAACCCTAGAAGCTAGCCTATGGTATGATTGTTGTTGTCCTACGGACTAAACCCTCCGGTTTATATAGACACCGGAGGGGGCTAGGGTTACATAGAGTCGGTTACAATAGAAGGAGATCTACATATCCGTATCGCCAATCTTGCCTTCCATGTCAAGAGAGTCCCATCCAGACACGAGACGAAGTCTTCAATCTTGTATCTTCATAGTCCAACAGTCCGGCCAAAGGATATAGTCCGGCTGTCCGGATACCCCCTAATCCAGGACTCCCTCAGGGACAGCTAGTACAAGCTATCCTGACAAAAGCGGTCTTGGCCTGCGAAAAGCCCTGGGATGACACCGTCCTGGGCTCCATGATGACCTCCGCCCGACCGTCCTCCTGGTCTTGGTCTTGTTGCACCAATATGGCAACCTTTGCCTGATGCCTCGGTACTCTTTGTCTGGGCTTGCCTCCTTAGCACCAAAGAGGAAATGAGGACGCTGCATGCACCAGCGCTCGCCTGGCGCTGTTCGTCATGGCTCATGTCACGAGAGCCTCGTGAGGTTTGCCCCGCCTTGATATCTCCGCTCCTCGTGATCCTGCCTGGCTAGGCCACTCCAGAGGAGGTCTTGCGTCGTCCGCCTCGCGAGGCTTGGACCCTCGCTAGGGTCTTGGATGCCTTGTTGATGAAGATGGGCCGTACGGCCTGCTGCTTAGCCACGCCGTGGGCCGCAGGCAGGCAAGTGTGGGACCCCCGTTCCCAGAACACCGACAGTAGCCCCCGGGCCCAAGGTGCGCTCGGGCTTGGCTTCGCGGCGAAGCCAAGGGTCAAGTTCGGAGCACCGCGGGCCCCAAAAGCTTGAGGCCTCGATCGACGTGTGGTGGTTGATTGGACGTGGGCGTCTCCGCTTCTCCACGCTGCCTCGGCAACTGCACGACTTGACATGTCCCTGCGACATGCAAGGAAAACCATCATTACCTGCGATCGTGGGAGACGCCGGTTGGCCTTCTCTTGCTATAAATGGGGAGAGGGGCGAAGCCCCCGTTGCCCATCTCTTCCTTGCTTTCTCGTTTCTGCTCCATTGCTCACAGTGCCATCGATGGCGCCACGAAAGAAGTTCTCTGCCGCAGAGAAAGGAAAGGCCCTTCGCGAGGGCCCTGGCTCCCCGGCGCCCAAGCGCGGCCGCAGCCGTCCACACAAGCACGCTGCGACCCCCGCCGTGGCCCATCATCGAGGTGGCGCCGCGATGCGCGGTGGGGATCGTCCCTTCCGTGGTGGTCCTTGCCCGCGCTTCCATTCGGCTGAGGTGTCACCGGAGTTCGTTGTCTGGTCAGAGAGCCCGGCCGACAGCTGGCTCCAACTCCCGCGCTTCTTCGCCGGCGAACTGCCGGCCTCTGGTCCAGGCGGGCTCTGGCTGCAGGCGGACGGCTGCTGCAGCAGGGCCTCTTGGGTTGCAGTCGAGACTTCCGCAGCTGGCAACATAGCCCTGGCCCGCGGGTGGCAGACGTTAACCCGCGCGCGCGGCCTAGGCAGGCGGTGCACCCTCCACTTCAGGTACGATGGTGAATCGACCCTCTATGTGAGGGTGTTCGGGGAAGATGGTCGCCGCACCGGGTGCTGCCCCTAGACGAACGACGATGAGGAGGTGCTCGGCCTTGGTGATGGTCGCGATGAGGACGAGGGCGAGCCTGCCCTCGGCGGCGACTGCGCCTCCTCCAGCTACGACGACTCTTCCTCCGGTGACAGCTCCAGCAGCCGTGGCTACGACCAGCCGCCGTGTCGCCGAGCCCGCTTCGAAGGAGGCAGCGGGTCATCCCGTCGTCACGCCTCCTTGAAGCGCGAGAAGGGGCCTGGCTAGGCTCGGGGCGTCGCCAAGGGCCTACCTCCGCGGATTGCTGCGATGCTGCTTTGCTTAGCCTTTTCTTTCTTTCCTGCATTAGAAAACGAAACCAGCATGGGCCCAGAGGGGCGTGTATCGAACTGTGGTTCTTTAGTTAATGCATTGTGCAAGTCGTTCCCATGCCGTGTTGTTATTTGGCGCAAAGATAACTTAACTTGGTGTGCTTGGGAAGCCCTTTCCTCACGTGTTATCCGCGTTGCTCGGAAACTGCAAAAAAATCATTAGGGGGTGTACCAAAAGAGTTGCCGTCCACCCAAACCTTGACTAGGCGCCTTGTATCACGGTACCCGTGGGGTACGGATTTAGGAGAGGTGCACCAGCTTCCAGGCTCGAACGAGGGTGGCTCGCGAGAAGGCAAAGAGAAGAGAAATGCTCGTGAGGGCACCTGCCCAGCCCCCTCACGAGGTATGCGAGAGAGAGAACACGAGCAAACCAGAGCCAAAAATGTGGTAGAAGGCTAGGGAACCAAGTCAGCAACAAACACCAAGAGCAACCTCGATTAAGGAAAAAATGAGCCAACTACGAAAAGCAAATGAAAAGCCGCGTCCGGCACCTAATCTAGTCTTCAAGTCTTCTCACTAGCGCGGAGCTAAGTGCTGTCCACTATGCGTGGGAGGGAGCCCCAGGGCTTGAGGCCGGCGCTCCTGAGACTCCGGGGCGTGTACAACCCCAACTCATTATTACGTGAGAGTGTCACGGGCAGCGATTCTTCATAGGCGCCGGGCCTTCTTCATAGGCTCTGGGCCTTTCTTCTCAGGCTCTGGGCCTTGCTTCATGGATAGAACTTCCGGAAGTGCTGGATGTTCCAGGCATTCTGGATGGGCGTCCCATCCTGTGTCTCCAGGTGCGCTGCACCCGGCCTGGAGACATGAACCACCCTGAACGGGCCCTCCCACATGGGCGAAAGCTTGTGCAGCCCTTCCCTGGAGAGGACCCGCCTCAGGACGAGGTCGCCTACCTCGAGCGTCCCGGAGCGGATGTTGCGGAAATGGTACCACCGCAGAGCTTGTTGGTACCTTGCCGCCCTCAATGCGGCTTCATGACGGCGCTCCTCCCCCAGCACGAGATCCGTTCCCCGCGTGGCGTCCTGCTACATTTCGTCGAACGCCAGGACCTGCGCGGAGCGATGCTTGACCTCGTGAGGAAGGACTGCCTTGGCCCCATAGACGAGGAAGAATGGAGTCTCGCCCGTCGGCTTGGTGGCAGTGGTACGGATGGACCACAACACGGACTGGAGTTCGTCATGCCAGCCACTGCCACAGGCCTCCAGCTTCTTCTTGAAGGTCCTGGTCTTGAGACCCCTCAGGACCTCAGCGTTGGCGCGTTCGGCCTGACCATTGCTCCTGGGGTGGGCGATCGAAGCGTAGCAGATCTGCGTTCCAAGGTTAGCACAGTAGGTTTTGAAGAGGTTACTAGTAAACTGCGAGCCGTTATCTGTGATGATGTGGTTGGGAACCCCGAAGCGGCTCACGAGGCCCTTGATGAACTTGACGGCAGAGCCAGCTGGAATGGTACGGACGACTTCCACTTCCGCCCACTTGGTGAACTTGTCGATGGCGATGTAGAGATAGCGGTAGCCCCCTGGCGCTCGTGGGAACGGGCCTAAGCTGTCCAGCCCCCAGACCGCGAACGGCCACGTGAGCGGTATGGTTTGGAGGCCCTGTGCAGGCTGATGGATCTGCTTGGCGTGGAATTTGCAAGCTTCACAAGACTTCACCAGCTCGGCCGCGTCGTTGAGTGTTGTTGGCCCATAGAACCCGCCGCGGAAGACTTCGCCGACGAGGGTCCTTGACGACGAGTGATGTCCACAGCCCCCGCCGTGTATGTCTATCAGCAGCTCCCTTCCCTGATCGCTGGAGATGCAGCGCAGCGTGACGTCGTTCGGCCGCTTCCTGTACAGCTCGCTGTCTTGAATGCAGCATGCCATGGCCTGCCGGGCCACGCGCTCCGTGTCTTCTTCCTTCTCCGGCAGTGTCTCGTGCATCAGGTACTCCTTGAAATCCTTGGTCCAGCATTCCTCCTGTGGCTCGAGCGCCAAGAGTAGCCGAGCTCCTAAGGTTGGGCCACAAGCTGGGGCTCCCGTGGCCGGGGGCTGTGGGAGCTCCTCCCGAGGCTGAGTCGTGCTTGAAAGAGGTGGCATAGCTAACGGCTTGAAGAGCCGCTCCTTGAAGACACTGGGCTCCTGACGTTGCCGCTTGGATGCTCTCTTGGCGATGTCGTCGGCTTCCTTGTTGGTGCCCCGGGGCACGTGCTGCAGCTCCAAGCCTGAGAACTGCTTTTCCATTTTGCGCACCTCCGCAAGGTAGGCCTCCATGTGCTCGTCCTTCGGCTCATACACTTTGTTGGAGAAGTTGACAAGGAGTTGCGAGTCGCCCTTGACGGTGAGGTGCTTCACCCCTAGAGCTGCCGCAGCCTTCAAACCAGCTATGAGGCCTTCGTATTCTGCGATATTGTCGGAGACTTTCTCGCCGTGCTGGAAGTAGAGTTGCACGGTGTAGTGGAGCTTGTCCTGAGTGGGCGAGATGAGCACTGCTCCAGCCCAGCATACACAGTGCGCAAAGCGCCATCGAAATGCATGACCCAAATTGCCTAGTGCCTCGCTTCACAGGGAGGTGGACCGGTCTTCTCCTTCCTCAAGAGCTGGGGCATCTGTCCATTCTACCACAAAATCGGCGAGTGCGGCTCCCTTGATGACCCTGGTGGTGCTGAACTCCAGCTGGAATGCTTGCAGCTCGATGTTCCATTCAGTGAACCTTCCGGCCGAGTTCGGGCTCCTGAGTACCCTCTCCAATGGGTAAGATGAAACGACCTTGATGAGATGCCCTTGGAAGTAATGTCATAGCTTGCGTGAGGCCACCAGGAGTGCGAGCAGGAGCTTTTGCGGCATGGGGTAGCGTGCCCTCGCGTCCCGCAGTACGGTGCTGACGAAGTACACCGGGTGCTCAACGAGGACTAGCGCACTATTAAGGCTCGGGTCCTGCGGAGACTATGGTGTATCCTGATGTGGAGGGTTTCCTGAGATCTGACCGTCCTCGGGAGCTTCTGTGATGTTGCCCTGCTGAGCTTGGTCTCCCGCTACTGATGGCCCTGCCGCGCCTTCCTGACCCTGCGCTGCATTAGCTTCGGCTTGGCGCGGCGCACCCTTGTCTTGGCGCTCCTCCCGAACTGCCACCAGCGCCGCGCTGGCGGAGTACGGGGCGGCGGCAAGCTAAAGTACCAGAGGCTCGAGAGGCCTTGGTGCCACCATCACCGGGGGGCTGGTGAGGTATTTCTTGAGGTCTTGGAAGGCCCGGTCGGCCTCCGGGGTCCACTCTAAGGGGCCCGTCTTCTTCATGAGCTTAAAGAAGGGCAAGGCACGCTCACCAAGCTTGGAGATGAAACGCCCTAACGCGGTCACCCGTCCTGCCAGCTTTTGCATCTCCTTGAGGTTCTCTGGTGGGCTCATGTCTTCGATGGCCTTAATCTTCTCCGGGTTCGCCTCGATCCCTCTGTGGGATACAATGAACCCTAGCAGCTTACCAGAGGGGACGCCAAGCACACACTTCTCCGGGTTAAGCCTCAAGTTCACCTGGCGCAAGCTCTCAAAGGTCTCCTCCAAATCTTGAACCAACGTCTTCGCCTTGCGAGATTTGACCACTATGTCATCAACGTAGGCCTCCGTGTTCCTGCCGAGCTGCCGCCCCAAGGCGATGTGCATCAGCCGCTGAAAGGTTGCGCCCGCGTTGCGTAGGACGAAGGGCATGCAGGTGTAACAGTACACCCCACACGGTGTCAGGAAGGCCGTCTTCTCCACATCCTCCACCGCCATCTTGATTTGATGGTATCCAGAGAATGCATCCAGGAAACATAACAAGTCACACTCGGCGATGGAGTCGATGATTTGATCGATGCGCGGAAGGGGGAATGGATCTTGGGGGCAAGCCTTGTTAAGGTTAGTGAAGTCGACGCACATCCGTTCCTTCCCACCTTTTTCGGTACCACGACAGGGTTCGCCAGCCATTCGGGGTATCGAACCTCTCAGATGGTACCTTCCGCCTCCAGCTTGCGCATCTCTGTGGACTGCCGTCCTGCCCGCTGCTTCACGGGGCGCATGTTGGGGCACACCCTTAGGTGATGCTGGATCACCTCTCTCGGGACCCCTACCAGCTGATTGGGTTCCCACGCGAATATCTCCTTGTTGGCGCGCAAAAACCTCACCAAGGCTTCTTCTTGTCTCGGGTCAAGGCTGGTTCCTATGGTAAAGGTGGCTCCTGAAGACCCGTCCTCGTCAATCGGCACCTGCTTGGTCTCTGCCTTGTCTTGGGTGAACAACTGCTTCTTCTTGGCGGGCGCGGTCTTCCGGGCCTCGGGCGTACCGGCGCCGGATGGCTGTGCTACTGCCGCGGTCTTGAAGGCGAGCCTGAGCGCCGTTACTGCTTCCTTAGTGTCCCCCTTGATGGTGAGGACGCCCTTGCTCCCTGGCATCTTCATGAGGTTGTAGGCCGGGTGATTCGCCGCCATGAACTGAGCAAGAGCCGAGTACTCGAGTATGGCATTGTACGGGAGACCGATGCGGGCGACGTCGAAGTCCACCAACTCAGTGCGGTAGTTGTCGCGCGTGCCGAAGGTGACAGGGAGGCGGATCTGCCCCAGGGAGCGGGCAGCTCCGCCGCCCACTCCCGAAAAAGGCTTGTTGGGGTTGAGCCTCTCGGGTGGCACGTGGAGGAGGCTGAAGGCTTCTACGGAGAGCGAGTTGAGGCCGGCTCCGCCGTCGACGAGGGTCTTGGTGACGGCCACGTTGCAGATGGTAGGCGTGCAGAGCGTCGGGAGCATGCCAGAGCCACTGGTGGAGCCGGGGTGGTCTTCTGAACCGAAGGTGAGGTCGGCCTCCGGCGCAGCCCAACCCGGCGGAGCCCCCGGGCGCTTGGAGGCTGCCCCGATCTGACGGAAGAAAGGCTTGACGTGGCGATCTGAAGGCGGTGCTTGAGAGCCGCCCAGCAGCACCGCGACTGCGTGGTGTGCCGGCACCGCGTAGCGCGTGATGAAGCGGCCGTGGAGCTCCTCCCAGGATGCCACCGTGGACCCCGGGAGGTTGAGCAGCCAGACGCGTGGCTCGCTGGTGAGAGCCATGGGGAACCAGTTGACCATGATCTGGCCACCGCCTCCGGCATTGAGGACAACCTCCTCGTACGCCTGCAAGAACGACGCCGGGTCTGCCGCACCATCGTAACGCGGCGGTATGTCTGGCCTGAACTTGGTCGGCCACTGCACTCGCCGCAGGCGGGGCGAGCCAGGCCCGCACCTGCACTTCGCTGGTGTTTGGTCAGAGGCTGATGGCGGCACGCCTGCCATGGGAGCGAAGCGCAGCGGCACAGGGCGCAAATTGGTGGAGAGGAGCCCCGGCGCACCCCTACCTGGCGCCCCAAATGTCAGATGTGGGGTTCCGGCAAACCCTTAAGGTTCGAACACTGGGGTGCGCGCGAAGTCTTTCCCTCCTACCGATGTACGCTCTAGCTCGCTAGGATCATGCGGATGAACTCAACGAGCTCGCAACACAAAGAGACACGGGATTTATACTGGTTCGGGCCACCGATGTGGTGTAATACCCTACTCCAGTGTGGTGGTGGTGGATTGCCTCTCGGGCTGATGATGAACAGTACAAGGGAAGAACGACCTCCTAAGGTTGAAGTGTTCTTGTGTGTATGAACTTGAGGGTTCAATGGACTGCTCGATCCCCATCCCTTCCTACTGTGGTGGCTAGTCCTATTTATAGAGGTAAGGGTCCTTGTTGGTGTCAAAACCGGCGGATCTCGGGTAGGGGGTCCCGAACTGTGCGTCTAGGCAGATGGTAACAGGAGACAAGGGACACGATGTTTTACCCAGGTTCGGGCCCTTTCGATGGAGGTAAAACCCTACTCCTGCTAGATTAATATTGATGATATGGCTAGTACAGAAGTAGATCTACCACGAGATCAAGGAGGCTAAACCCTAGAAGCTAGCCTATGGTATGATTGTTGTTCGTCCTACGGACTAAAACCCTCCGGTTTATATAGACACCGGATAGGGTTAGGGTTACACAGTCGGTTACAATGGTAGGAGATCTACATATCCGTATCGCCAAGCTTGCCTTCCACGCCAAGGAAAGTCCCATCCGGACACGGGCGAAGTCTTCAATCTTGTATCTTCATAGTCTTGGAGTCCGCCGTGATAATAGTCCGCTATCCGGACACCCCTAGTCCTGGGACTCCTCAAGAGCTCTCGAACCAGGCGCCAATGACGATGAGTCCGTGCGCATATTGTCTTCGGCATTGCAAGGCGGGTTCCTCCTCCGAATACTTCACGAAGGTTTTGAACACCAAGATAGTGTCCGGCTCGCAAAACAAGTTCCACATACCACCGTAGAGAGAATAACTTTTGCACAGATCTGGCCGACGTATTCTGCGGGCGTGACATCACACCACGGCCAGGCCTTTATATGAATCGTTTTTACCGCTCCACCTCGGTAGCGTTTGGCGGCGGTTTCCTTGGCACGTCTTATCAAAGCATAGAACGTGCCCCCTTCTGCCGGGATTCTCATCAATACGGATGTCGGTAACCCAACCGTGCCCGTTGGCACGCCTCCTCTATCAACGGCGAGTCCTAATCGACCACGGGGTGGGCTCTTGGTATTCAACCTCTTTATAATGAGACCAAGGCCCTCTTCTTTTTACACCCTCCATCGAGTTCGCCTCGCGCTTCGATTTCCAACACCCAACGCTTCAGATTCAGGCGCTTCAGATCTTCGACGATGTCCGGCTCCGACCAGCACGGCCGATGGATGTCTTCCTCCGTTACGGAAGAAGATGTGCTAAAGCTGCGAGACGCCAGGTATCTAACCGGCGAGATCTCGCATAGGCTGCCTGCTCCAGGGCAGGTCATTCCCACTCCTGAGCCCGGCGAGAACGTGGTGTTCGTGTCTCACTTCCGTCGGGTTTAGGCTTCCCGACAGATCCCTTTGTGCGGGGGCTCATGTTTTATTATGGGCTTGATTTCCATGACTTGAATCCGGAGTCCATCCTCCATATCTCGTCATTCATTGTCGTATGTGAGGCCTTCCTCCATATTACCCCCCACTTTGGATTGTGGCTCAAGACCTTCAAGGTGGAGCCAAAGATGATCAAGTGGCAGCAAGCAGAGTGCGGAGGGGCGGTCATAAGCAAATGTGCTGATGCTCCATGGCCCGAGGGCTCTTTTCAAGATGAGCTTGGTTTGTGGCAACGGGAGTGGTTTTATATCACCGCTCCCAGGGGCACCAAATGGGTGGCGTTCCCTGCCTTCCGCTCAAGTCCACCACAGCGGCTGGCGTCATGGGTCAACAAGGGGCTCGACTGGGGGCCGTCCAAGGACGTTCCCTTGCTGCAGGGCCGTATTCGAGACCTCCAGGAAAGAGAGACCAATCTGGTTGCGATGGGCGCGAGGTTATAGTGATCCGCGTCTTACGCCTGCAAGAACGCCGCCTCCGCCTGTGGGAATTTAATCCGAAGGGACCACGAGCTCTCCAAAATTTTATGGGTACGACGCCCGTGGAGATGTATAAACTGTTCTTCGGATCACAAGAGAAGTGTCCGGACCTGACTGAGGATGCATGACTAAGCTGCAATCGCCCAGATACTCAAGTAAGTAGTCCTGTAACCGGACAAGATATTCATTCATTTATCATATATATATGCCCTTTAAAGGAGCCGTTTCTTGAACAGGAGTGGATTGCCAAGGCAAAGTTGATAAGGTGTCCGCTCCTCCCAGAGACCACGCCGGATCCCATGTTGACCAAGATGTTGAAGGTCGCTCCTTTTGAAGAAGAAGGCGAAGGGGGAGCGGGAAGCAACCGCCTCTCTGAAGGGCTATCAAGGAAGGAGGGATTAAAAGTCCCACCTTTCGAGGAGAGAAGAGGACCGCTTGTAAGATCCGGAGGTCAAGGCCTCAAAGAGGGAAGGGAATCTTCGTCGGAGAGTCCGCGCTAGGAAGTAACCCAGCCGCACTATTTCCCCAAGGATCAGCCCTCCAATGAGCCGTAAGTAAAAAGAAGGGTCTTGTAAATAAGGAACATCCTCAGATTTATTTATAAAGATAACCGAAATTGTACCTTGTAGTTCGGACCTCAGCCCTTCTCAGTAGAGCACGTCTTCGGGGGATCTTCTTCCGGAGATGATGGAGAGCGAAACGCCTCCACCTGCCGCACCCTCATGTGAAGCGGACGGCCCGGAGGTGTCGTCGCGGAGGGTTCCCCCAAGTCCGGCGGGGCCGGAAGGTCCGGCGCCAAGTGGTATGCGGTCGGAGGAGCTGAAGGATCTGCTCGGGCGAGCGGCTATCTGAGAAGATCACCATGCTCTAATGGGTACGGTGATTGAAAGAATTGCATCCGCGGAGAGCGGGTTGCATGAAGCCGTCAGAAGCTTACTGACGGGGTTCGAGGTACGCAAAAATGATGTACCTACTGACAGTTATGCATATAGAATGCGCCCTGTATAGATAGTAGCCCACGAGACTCGGTATGTTGTCAAAATTGACAACGTGCCGAGATCAAATTCTCGCTATAACATATCGCCGCTCCTAAACAGGTGGCAGGGCGTCCGGTGGCCAGCCGGACTGATGAATATGCTGAACTAAAGCGGCAACTTGACGAGGCGGATGCGGACATCGTGCTGGTCAATAAACGGTTTGACGAGTCACAAGGTATGCGACTTCTATGCGGACACCTGGTAAGGGAGCTTGACGCCCATGTCTCACTATTTGTATGCTTAATGCAGATGGTGTCGCTGCTATGGAGGAGCTGCAGGTGGAGCTCGCCCGAGCGAAAGAGCAAGCCAGAAATAGTAATGCGGCCGCTTTAAAGGCGGCCGAAGAGCTAGAAGCTGAACGGGCTGCTCACTGCCGAAGCAAAGAGGAAATGGCCGATATGGCCAGAAAGTTGAGGAATACTACCGATCGCTGCGAGGTTCTTGAAAAAGAGCGTCAAGCGGAACAAGAGGGCCTGAAAAAGGCCGCCGCCGAATCCAAGAATGCCCAGTCGGCTTTGAGAGCTGCCAAGGAGGAGCTGAGTCAGGCCGGGGCAATTGCGGTTGGAAAACCATTTCTGCTGCGGAGGAAGTATATGGATCCAAAGTATGCTCAGTTGGATAAGTTGTGGAGTTCGGAGGATGCTTATCTGGACTTGGCGGCGAGCGCTGCGGATGCGGTTGAGCACTTCCGGGGCCAGAAGGGGCACAGAAGGGAAGAGCTATATTGGTCGCAATTCCATAGTCCGGAGCGTCCTCTGCCGCTGACCGATCGGTTGTCCGAATGGGACGAGCTGAATCGACTGTCCGGATTTGCCATGAAGCATGTCTTGACTCACTTGTGGCTGGGCGGACCCCAGCCGAAGAGCTATTTTGGTTTAGTGCAGCAGTTCCTTGGTGCGGTACCGCGTATCGACACAATGAAGCGATCGGCGTGTGTTGAGGGAGCGCGGATGGCTCTGGCCCGTGTCAAGACATACTGGGCAGAGATGAAGGCCACCGACGTTGCATCCCAAGATTCGGACAGAAGCCGAGTACCTGCCGAGCACTACTTTGAAGAAGTCCTGCCGGGCGCTCGTTTAATAGAGACGCAGTGCTCGAAGGATGTTATGTTTAAATGACATGTATGATTTGTGAAAACAATGTTTTCAATATAATATAAGAGCTTTTTATACTTGTGCATTCAAGTAGTAAACTATTCCCTGTGCGGCCGTTTATGTATATGTGTATATAACCTGAAAGATGGCAGTCCTTGGTTTCAGCCCCACGCACATAGTGCGGGGTGTTTGCAAAGAAAGCGCTTTTTCACACTTAATCCAACGTCTTGGTCCTGTTAAGGAGGTGATAAGCGTAGCAAACCGAACAACAGACTATAATGCTTTATCACTTTCACTTAGCCGTAGGAGTTCGAGGTGGGGCTACTATATAGCCCACAGGGCACCGCACTCTCCTGGAATTCGGGTGCGTATGTGCTGACCGAAAACCGGTCCTTCGTTAATGCGGAGGAATCCTAAACATTCCAAAGTGAGTCATCGGTGGTTGACCGGTCTCGCTATATCATGACGGTCGGTTTTCGGCTTTCTCTCTTTGAGGTGCTCGCCCGGCGAACCGAGGCACAATCGCGATAGTTCTCCGGTGCCGCGTTAGCCGTGAAAGCGGGCGTAAGGCAGCAAAACACAGGAGCCGGGCAACCCGACATTTGACCAAAGACATGATTCGGAGCTGATGCATATAAGGCCTAACTCGAGACGCCAAATACTCCCTAAGGTATTCGGTCTTTATGAAAATGGGCAGAACAATGCCCTAAGCCCCTGGTGTCCAGGTACGCGCAAAAATTCTGGTGCGGCCAATGCCAAAATGCCGGCCTCCTCCTCGGTTATAGTAAGGAACCGGGGGATGTATATCAACAAGAGACAGTAAAAAAAGGTTTACGCAGGGTCTTAATCTGAAAAGAATCCTTGCAATGGGTCCCTCTTGCGTCTGCGCTTTGTGTCTCCGTTGTGCAGTATCCTGGACGGGTGTAGCACGTTATTCATCTATAAAAGAGAGGAACTTAGTTTGAAAGAAAACGATCGTGCGAAAAATGTACTTTACATTAAATAAACATAGTACGATTTTGAAGAAGTGAAGAAAATTGAGATTTATTGTCTCTTGTTGTATATGCATGCAGCCCCTTGTATGAGGGTATGCCACTAGTAGGCGCCGGACTCGTCTAGCCGTGTCCGGGGTTTGAATGGCCTATTCAGTTTCTTTGACTATCGGAGCCGGATAGGTGTGGGGCTGTCAAGGCGGTCTCACGTTCTTCCGTGCTCGAGTAACACTTAATACTCCCTTTTAATGAGATGATGCCGCGTGGACCGGGCATTTTAAGTGTGAGAGATGCATAATGTGGTATTGCGTTAAAGCGGGCGAAAGCTTCGCGTCCCAATAGTGCTTGATGGCTACTTTTGAATGGGGCAACATGGAAGACTAACTTTTCGCGACGGAAGTTGTCGGACGAACCGAACACAACTTCTAGCAATATGGAGCCCGTACAATGGGCATATGGGCCTGGCATTACTCCTTTAAAGGAGGTGTTGCTACGGCGAATTTTGGTTGGGTTTATCCCCATCCTACGGATTGTGTCCTGGTATATCAGGTTTATGTCACTGCCGCCATCCATGAGGACTTGTGTAAATTGGAATCCGTCGATTATAGGATCCAATATCAAGGCCGTCCATCCTGCGTTCCAGATATTTTCGGAATAGTCCTGATGGTCGAAGGTGATTGGTTTTGACAACCAGTGTGCGGCGCGCCTTTTAGTGGGCGCCGCTCTGTTTTTCCCGTTGATCACGTGAAGTGAGTTTACTGTTTTAACCTCTTGTGGGAAAGTCTGGTGTTTTCCGGGGCGGTGCGTGTGGTGGTCGTCGTCATCTTCACGGGGTGTGGCGAGCCCCTTGTGTTCGGCGTTCACCGCGGACTGTTTGAAGACCCAACAATTTTTGTGGGTATGGTTAGCGAGCCTCCCGAGTACTGTGGATTTGACATATCTTGTCCAAGATTTTGTTGAAGTTGGATAGCTCATCGCTATTGTCCTTAAGGGGCAGTTTTTTGTTGTTCTGCTGTGAGCTTTTGAATCCGGCGTTGACTGCCGCGCTCTTTGGACTGTTCCTTTTAATCCGGCGCTGGTCCTTGTTGCGCTATGGTTTCCCATTTCCATCCCTGATTTCAGATGTACTTGGGTTGCTGGTGCTGCATCTTGCTAGCCAGCTATCCTCTCCCGTGCAAAAGCGGGTCATGAGGCTTGTTAATGCGGCCATTGTTCTTGGCTTTTCTTGGCCGAGGTGTCTGGCGAGCCATTCGTCTCGGACGTTGTGTTTGAAAGCTGCTAAGGCTTCGGCGTCCGAGACGATCGACTATTTGGTTCTTTTTAGTAAGGAACCTGTTCCAGAATTTCGGGCTGACTCTCCTGCTGTTGAGTTATGTGACTTAGATAAATACGCATCCGGAGGGCGGACATAAGTCCCCTGAAAATTTGCCCGAAATGCATCCTCGAGCTCTTCCCAGCTTCCAATGGTATTTTCAGGGAGGCTTTTAAGCCAATGCCGAGCTGGCCCTTTGAGTTTAAGGGGTAAGTATTTTATGGCGTGGAGATCATCTCCTCTAGCCATGTGTATGTGGAGAATGTAATTCTCAATCCAGACTCCAGGGTCTGTTGTTCCGTCGTATGCCTCTATGTTTACGGGTTTGAATCCCGCTGGGAATTCATGATCCAGCACCTCATCGGTGAAACATAGGGGATGTGCGGCGCCCCTATATTTGGGTGTCCGTGATCTTCGGAATTTTGGCGTGTTGCATTGCTTTGACGAGCCTGCTTTCTTGGCCCATAGATGGACCTAACTGGGCCATCCTTTTGATGTGAGTCCTTATCTTTGATCAGCGTATTGGCTTGTGTGTGGCGCCATTTGCCGCTCTCTTTTTCTTGTGGGTCGCCCATCCGACCGGTGGCCTTCTTATTTTTTAATTGTGGGGCTCTAAGGCCTCCTCGTCGTCAATTCAGGCAGTAGCTTTCTTTTCGGTAGCTCTTTGTTCGGGCGATCGTCACTGTACTTGTCTCATGTGTGAATATTTTGCTCCATCGATCCTGAGTGCATCTTCCGCTGTTTTCAGCTTCCATACCTTTTTTTAGGCTACGCAGCGATGAATCTGAGCCTTTTCGGAGGTCATTTTGCTCCAATAGTTTGTCCGGCGTGAGATCGTCCGGACTGTTGTCTTCGCCGATAGATTGTTTATCCAAGTTGTCTTGTTCGGACGATTGCTCGATAGCTTGTTCGTTGTCCACGGTTCACCTGCGCTATGGCAGGGTCTTTGTTGAGGCGTGGACTTTGTTCGGCGTTTACGTTGCCGTTTGACTGCTTTTGAGGATTTATCCTTCGTGGCGTCCGTTGTTCCTCGCCTTCATTTCCTTTAGGTGTATCCACCATGTATACATCATGGGATGAGGTGGTTGTCCGGCATCCTATAGGTGCTGATTCATTGTTGTCTCCTACATCGTCGTCCATACCGTCGATGTCTTGAGTCAGTCGAGCACGTCGTGTAAGCTTTCGACAGTGGCTACGAAGTGGGTGGTGGGTGGGCGTCGAATTCCTTAGTCGTCCGCATCCCAACCTTCCTGACCGTAGTCCGGCCAGGGCTCTCCGGATAAAGAGAGAGACTTTATTGAATTCAGGATGTCGCCAAAGGGCGAGTGCTGAAAGATGTGCGCGGTCGTGAACTCCATGATCGGCACCTAATCGGATTCAATTGGCAGGGGCGCGGAGGGTTCGGAGTCCGGAAAGGAGTCCGGCACCCTGGAGTCGAGGTCTTCGCAGCGATGTGGACGGAGTTCGCTCAATCACCGTAGAGATTGTAGCCCCCGAGGCGGTGTCCAGCCACTCGTCCTCGGTCGGGGAATCCGGCTTCGGATTAAGGGTCGGAGCAGATGCTGGTGCGGCCTCCAAGGCGCTGTTCGGCTGCAGAGCTAGATCATGCCCATCGAAACAGTGCGGCACGCTTGGCTGCGGCTCGAATCCGTCGAAGATCTCCAGATGGCCAAGCGAATTGGCCCGCAGTGCGAAGCCGCCGAATACGAAGATCTGTCCGGGGAGAAAAGTCTCACCCTGGACCGCGTCATTGTTGATGATTGAAGGAGCCATCGGGCCTATCGGTGACGACACATAGGAACTCTCAATGAAAGCACCAATGTCAGTGTCAAAACCGGCGGATCTCGAGTAGGGGGTCCCGAACTGTGCGTCTAGGCAGATGGTAACAGGAGACAAGGGACACGATGTTTTTACCCAGGTTCGGGCCCTCTCGATGGAGGTAAGACCCTACTGCTGCTTGATTAATATTGATGATATGGGTAGTACAAGAGTAGATCTACCACGAGATCAAGGAGGCTAAACCCTAGAAGCTAGCCTATGGTATGATTGTTGTTCGTCCTACGGACTAAAACCCTCCGGTTTATATAGACACCGGATAGGTTAGGGTTACACAGAGTCGGTTACAATGGTAGGAGATCTACATATCCGTATCGCCAAGCTTGCCTTCCACGCCAAGGAAAGTCCCATCCGGACACGGGTCGAAGTCTTCAATCTTGTATCTTCATAGTCTTGGAGTCTGGCCGTGATAATAGTCCGGCTATCCGGACACCCCCTAGTCCGGGACTCCCTCAGTCCTCTTCCCAAATATCGAGCGGGAAGGGAGCCAACAACGGCGGGAAAATTTGAAGGGGGACAGCTAGTACAAGCTATCCTGACAAAAGCGGTCTTCGCCTGCGAAAAGCCCTGGGGTGACGCCGTCCTAGGCTCCACGATGACCTCCGCCCGGCCGTCCTCCTGGTCTTGGTCTTGTTGCACCAATATGGCAACCTTTGCCTGATGCCTCAGTACTCTTCATCTGTGCTTGCCTCCTTAGCACCAAAGAGTAAATGAGGACGTTCAAGACTCAGCGCCGCTGGCGCCGTTCGTCATGGCTCACGTCCACGAGAGCCTCGTGAGGTTTGCCCGCCTTGATATCTCCGCTCCTCGTGATCCTGCTGGCTAGGCCACTCCGGAAGGAGGTCTTGTGTTGTCCGCCTCATGAGGCTTGGACCCTCGCGAGGGTCTTGGATGCCTTGTTGATGAAGATGGGCCGTCAGGCGTCTTTGCTTAGCCACTGGGGCCATGAGCTGCAAGTCTGGGGACCCCCATTCCCAGAACGCTGACAACTTGGTATTCTATGCACTTATGATTGGAACTATTAGCAAGCGTCCGCAACTACTAACGTTCATTTAGGTAAAACCCAACCATAACATTAAGATATATTGGTCCCCCTTCAATCCCGTATGCATCAATTTCTATGCTAGGCTGAAGCTTACATCACCCTTGCCCTCCAATACATAGTCCTATCAACATACAACTAACCCTATTGTGTGATCCACGCGCGCGCTCATATGATGGGCACCAAAGGACAACAACATAACCACAAGCAAATTAAATCAATCATATCAAATTCATCAACCACCGATAGGACAACAAAAATCTACTCAGACATCATAGGATGGCAACACATCATTGGATGATAATATGAAGCATAAAGCACCATGTTCAAGTAGAGGGTACAGCGGGTTGCGGGAGAGTGGACCGCTGTAGATAGAGGGGGGAAGGTGATGTAGATGTTGGTGAAGAAGGCGGAGGTGTTGGTGAAGATCGCGGTGATGATGATGGTGGCCACGTCAGTGTTCCGGCTCCACCGGAGGAGAGGGGGAGAGGGGCCCCTTCTTCCTCTTCTTCCTTGACCTCCTCCCTAGATGGGAGAAGGGTTTCCCCTCTGGTCCTTGGCCTCCATGGCATGGGAGGGGCGAGAGCCCCTCCGAGATTGGATCTGTCTCTCTGTCTCTCTCTCATTCTGCGTTCTCCGAGAGCCCTTCCGAGAGCCCTTTCACCGTTTCTTTTATATCCGGAGATCCGTAGCTCCAATTGGATTGAAATCTTTGCCCAGATCTTTTTCCAAAAAATAGCTTTCTTGTGGCCAAAGTAGAGCATCAACCGCCTTACGGGTGGCCCACGAGGGTCAGGGGCGTGCCTGCCTGGAGAGGGCGTGGGCCCCACCCTCGTGGCCACCTCAGGCACCGTCTCACATTGATTTTACTTCCCAAAAATCACAAATATTCCAAAATAATTCTCCGTCCATTTTTATCCCATTTGGACTCCCTTTTATATGGGGTTTCTGTGAAACATAAAACATGCAACAAACAGGAACTGGCACTGGGCACTGGATCAATATGTTAGTCCCAAAAATAGTATAAAAAGCTGCCAAAAGTATATGAAAGTTGTAGAATATTGGCATGGAACAATAAAAAATTATAGACACAACGGAGACGCATCAGGCATCGAAACCCAATCATTTCTGTAGGTATGTACATCCCACACGGTAATCCGAGAAAAACATTTCCGTAGGTATGTACATCCCACACGGTGAATCCCAGGAAAACATTTTCGTAGGTATGTATATCGCACACAGTCAATCCAAGGAATAAGTTTCCGTTCTTATGTACATCCCACACAGTCAATCCAGGGAAAACGTTTCTGTTCGTATGTATATCACACATAGTCAATCCAAAGAATACGTTTCCGTTCTTATGACATCCCACACAGTCAATCCAGGGAAAACGTTTCCGTTCGTACGTACATCCCACACAGTTTTATGTGTAGGCTCGTGTGTGAAATGTGTAACTATCACACATGGTCTGCCTTGGTTAACTGTTTTCTTTTATCAACTATATCACACACGATTTGATGAAGAAAACTGTGTGGCATTGGGCTATCAATCGCAAGCGCTTTTACTGCTAGAACCATTTGCAAAGGTCCACGACACATTTACCAGGTTTATTAGTTTACAATTAATAATTCAAGTATTACGCAAATTCACATTTCATATCAAACAGCTGTTTGCCAATCTCATATCAGGCACATAAATATATTATAACATCACAGTACGGTAGCTACATGAAAACAACACAATACAACATATAGCTAGTTCAACTTCATAAGAACAATATATTCATTTCCCTAATCGAGATCATCCAGGCTCGTCTTATCCACCTCTGCTTTCAGTTCAGTAAGAACCTGTTTTGCACGGGCCAACTGGGAAAGTGCCTCCTCCTTCACCAACACCATCTTAGCAAAGTCTGATTTAAAAAATCTGAGCTCATTCTCCACCTTCAACTTTTTATCCCACAACTTGAAATATTCTTCAGCGTTGACAACAGTTTCTCTAAGCCTACGTCTGTTCTCTTCCTCATACATGCTCCAGGGCTTTGCTAGGCACAACTTGAAAGACTGTGGCCACTCTTGATCAACCTGAAGGAAATATGCCCTAGAGGCAATAACAAATTTATTATTTATTTCCTTATATCATGATAAATGTTTATTATTCATGCTAGAATTGTATTAACTGGAAACATGATACATGTGTGAATACATAGACAAACAAAGTGTCACTAGTATGCCTCTACTTAACTAGCTCGTTGATCAAAGATGGTTATGTTTCCTATCCATAGAGAAAGAGTTGTCATTTGATTAACGGGATCACATCATTAGGAGAATGATGTGATTGACTTGACCCATTCCGTTAGCTTAGCACTTGATCGTTTAGTATGTTGCTATTGCTTTCTTCATGACTTATACATGTTCCTATGACTATGAGATTATGAAACTCCTGTTTACGGAGGAACACTTTGTGTGCTACCAAACGTCACAACGTAATCGGGTGATTATAAAGGTGCTCTCTGGTGTCTCCGAAGGTACTTGTTGGGTTTGCGTATTTCGAGATCAGGATTTGTCACTCTGATTGTCGAAGAGGTATCTCTGGGCCCACTCGGTAATGCACATCACTATAAGCCTTGCAAGCATTGCAACTAATGAGTTAGTTGCGGGATAATGTATTACGGAATGAGTAAAGAGATTTGCCGGTAACGAGATTGAACTAGGTATTGAGATACCGGCAATCGAATCTCGGGCAAGTAACATACCGATGACAAAGGGAACAACGTATGTTGTTATGCGGTTTGACCGATAAAGATCTTCATAGAATATGTGGGAGCCAATATGAGCATCTAGGTTCCGCTATTGGTTATTGACCGGAGACGTGTCTCGGTCATGTCTACATAGTTCTCGAACCCGTAGCGTCCGCATGCTTAAAGTTTGATGATACTTATATTATGAGTTTATGTGTTTATGTACCGAAGGTAGTTCGGAGTCCCGGATGTGATCACGGACATGACGAGGAGTCTCGAAATGGTCGAGACATAAAGATCGATATATTGGATGACTTTATTTGGACACCGGAATGGTTCCGGGTGAGATCGGGATAATGTCGGAGCACCGAGAGGTTATCGGAACCCCCCGGGAGGTATATGGGCCTTAATGGCCTTTAGTGAAATGGAGGGGAAAGGAGCAAGGGATGCCCCCCCCAAGCCCAATCCGAATTGGGAGGGTGGTCGACCCCCCCCCTTTCCTTCCTCCCTCCTTCCTCTTCCTTCCCTCTCCCTCTCCAAATAGGAAAAGGAGTCCTATTCCTGGTGGGAGTAGGACTCCCCCCTTGGGCGCGCCTCCTCCCCTTGGCTGGCCCTCTCCTCCCCCCTTTATATACGGAGGAGGGGGGCACCCCATAGACACAACAATTGATCTCTTGGATCTCTTAGCCGTGTGCGGTGCCCCCCTCCACCATAATCCACCTTGATAATATCGTAGCGGTGCTTAGGCGAAGCCCTGCATCGGTAGAACATCATCATCATCACCACGCCGTCATGCTGACGGAACTCTCCCTCAAATCTCGGCTGGATCGGAGTTCGAGGGACGTTATCGAGTTGAACGTGTGCTGAACTCGGAGGTGCCGTGCATTCGGTACTTGATCGGTCGGATCGTGAAGACGTACAACTACATCAACCGCGTTGTGCTAACGCTTCCGCTTTCGGTCTACGAGGGTACGTGGACACACTCTCCCCTCTCGTTGCTATGCATCACCATGATCTTGCGTGTGCGTAGGATTTTCTTTTGAAATTACTACGTTCCCCAACAATGGTACCAGAGCCAGGTTTTATGCGTTGATGTTATTTGCACGAGTAGAACACAAGTGAGTTGTGGGCGATACAAGTCATACTGCTTACCAGCATGTCACACTTTGGTTCGGCGGTATTGTTGGATGAAGCGGCCCAGACCGACATTACGCGTACGCTTCTGGCGAGACTGGTTCTACCGACGTGCTTTGCACACAGGTGGCTGGCGGGTGTCAGTTTCTCCAACTTTAGTTGAACAGGGTGTGGCTACGCCCGGTCCTTGAGAAGTTTAAAACATCACTAACTTGACGAACTATCGTTGTGGTTTTGATGCGTAGGTAAGAACGGTTCTTGCTCAGCCCGTAGCAGCCACGTAAAACTTGCAACAACAAAGTAGAGGACATCTAACTTGTTTTTGCAGGGCACGTTGTGATGTGATATGGTCAAGGCATGATGCTATATTTTATTCTATGAGATGATCATGTTTTGTAACCGATTTATCGGCAATGGCGAGAGCCATATGGTTGTCGCTTTATTGTATGCAATGCAATTGCCACTGTAATTGCTTTACTTTATCACTAAGCGGTAGCGATAGTCGTAGAAGCAATAGTTGGCGAGACGACAACGATGCTACGATGGAGATCAAGGTGTCGCGCCGGTGACGATGGTGATCATGACGGTGCTTCGGAGATGGAGATCACAAGCACAAGATGACGATGGCCATATCATATCACTTATATTGATTGCATGTGATGTTTATCTTTTATGAATCTTATTTTGCTTTGATTGACGGTAGCATTATAAGATGATCTCTCACTAAATTTCAAGATAAAAGTGTTCTCCCTGAGTATGCACCATTGCCAAAGTTCGTCGTGCCGAGAACCACGTGATGATCGGGTGTGATAAGCTCTACGTCCATCTACAACGGGTGCAATCCAGTTTTGCACACGCAGAATACTCGGGTTAAACTTGACGAGCCTAGCATATGCAGATATGGCCTCGGAACACTGAGACCGAAAGGTCGAGCATGAATCATATAGTAGATATGATCAACATAGTGATGTTCACCATTGAAAACTACTCCATTTCACGTGATGATCGGTTATGGTTTAGTTGATTTGGATCACGTGATCACTTAGATGATTAGAGGGATGTCTATCTAAGTGGGAGTTCTTTAGTAATATGATTAATTGAACTTAAATTTATCATGAACTTAGTACCTGATAGTATTTTGCATGTCTATGTTGTTGTAGATAGATGACTCGTGATGTTGTTCCGTTGAATTTTAATGTGTTCCTTGAGAAAGCAAAGTTGAAAGATGATGGTAGCAATTACACGGACTGGGTCCGTAACTCGAGGATTATCCTCATTGCTGCACAGAAGAATTATGTCCTGGAAGCACCACTAGGTGCCAAACCTGCTGCAGGAGCAACACCAGATGTTATGAACGTCTGGCAGAGCAAAGTTGATGACTATTCGATAGTTCAGTGTGCCATGCTTTACGGCTTAGAACCGGGACTTCAACGATGTTTTGAACGTCATGGAGCATATGAGATGTTCCAGGAGTTGAAGTTAATATTTCAAGCAAATGCCCGGATTGAGAGATATGAAGTCTCCAATAAGTTCTACAACTGCAAGATGGAGGAGAATAGTTACGTCGGTGAGCATATACTTAGAATGTCTGGGTATAACAATCACTTGATTCAACTGGGAGTTAATCTTCCGGATGATAGCGTCATTGACAGAATTCTTCAATCATTGCCACCAAGCTACAAGAGCTTCGTGATGAACTATAACATGCAAGGGATGGATAAGACAATTCCCGAGCTCTTCGCAATGCTAAAGGCTGCGGAGGTAGAAATCAAGAAGGAGCATCAAGTGTTGATGGTCAATAAGACCACCCGTTTCAAGAAAAAGGGCAAAGGAAGAAGAAGGGGAACTTCAAGAAGAACAACAAACAAGTTGCTGCTCAAGAGAAGAAACCAAAGTCTGGACCTAAGCCTGAGACTGAGTGCTTCTATTGCAAGCAGACTGGTCACTGGAAGCGGAACTTCCCCAAGTATTTGGCTGATAAGAAGGATGGCAAGGTGAACAAAGGTATATATGATATACATGTTATTGATGTGTACCTTAATAGAGCTCGCAGTAGCACCTGGGTATTTGATAATCGGGTTACATTGCTAATATTTGCAACTCAAAAGCAGGGACTACGGATTAAGCGAAGACCTGGCTAAGGAAGAGGTGACGATGCTTGGCGTGGGAAATGGTTCCAAAGTTGATGTGATCGCCGTCGGCACGCTACCTCTACATCTACCTTCGGGAATAGTTTTAGACCTAAATAATTGTTATTTGGTGCTAGCGTTGAGCATGAACATTATATCTGGATCTTGTTTGATGCGAGACGGTTATTCATTTAAATATGAGAATAATGGTTGTTCTATTTATATGAGTAATATCTTTTATGGTCATGCACCCTTGAAGAGTGGTCTATTTTTGTTGAATCTCGATAGTAGTGATACACATATTCATAATGTTGAAGCCAAAAGATGCAGAGTTGATAATGATAGTGCAACTTATTTGTGGCACTGTCGTTTAGGTCATATCGGTGTAAAGCGCATGAAGAAACTCCATACTGATGGAATTTTGGAATCACTTTATTATGAATCACTTGGTACTTGCGAACCATGCCTCATGGGCAAGATGACTAAAACGCCGTTCTCCGGAACTATGGAGTGAGCAACTGATTTGCTGGAGATCATACATACTGATGTATGTGGTCCAATGAATGTTGAGGCTCGCGGCGGGTATCGTTATTTTCTCACCTTCACAGATGATTTAAGCAGATATGGGTATATCTACTTAATGAAACATAAGTCCGAAACATTTGAAAAGTTCAAAGAATTTCAGAGTGAAGTTGAAAATCATCGTAACAAGAAAATAAAGTTTCTACGATCTGATCGTGGAGGAGAATATTTGAGTTACGAGTTTGGTCTACATTTGAAACAATGCGGAATAGTTTCACAACTCACGCCACCTGGAACACCACAACGTAGGCCCTGTTTGGTTCGGCTGTGGATTTCTAAAAGCAGCTGTGAAAAATCTGCTGTGGAAAAACAGCTGTGGAAAATCTGATATTAAAAGATGCAGGTCATTTGGCAAACCAGCTTATACAGCTTTTTCAGATTTTGGCCCGCAGCGGAATCAGATTTTGGAAAGCACGTCCTGGGCTGCTTCCGCTTTTGGTTCAGATTTTGGCAGCGGATTTCTGGAATCGGATTCTGCTAGGTTCGCTCTTTGGTTCAGATTCTGCTGCGCGGCAGCCGAATCCATCGATAAAAGCTGAACCAAATAGGGCCGTAATGGTGTGTCCGAACATCGTAATCATACTTTACTAGATATGGTGCGATCTATGATGTCTCTTACTGGTTTACCGCTATCGTTTTGGGGTTATGCTTTAGAGACGGCCGCATTCACGTTAAATAGGGCACCATGAAAATCCGTTGAGACGACGCCTTATGAACTGTGGTTTGGCAAGAAACCAAAGTTGTCGTTTCTTAAAGTTTGGGGCTGCAATGCTTATGTGAAAAAGCTTCAACCTGATAAGCTCGAACCCAAATCGGAGAAATGTGTCTTCATAGGATACCCAAAGGAAACTGCTGGGTACACCTTCTATCACAGATCCGAAGGCAAGACATTCGTTGCCAAGAATGGATCCTTTCTAGAGAAGGAGTTTCTCTTGAAAGAAGTGAGTGGGAGGAAAGTAAAACTTGATGAGGTAACAGTACCTGCTCCCTTATTGGAAAGTAGTTCATCACAGAAACCGGTTCCTGTGACACCTACACCAATTAGTGAGGAAGTTAATGATGATGATCATGAAACTTCAGATCAAGTTGTTACTGAACCTCGTAGGTCAACCAGAGTAAGATCCACACCAGAGTGGTACGGTAATCCTATTCTGGAGGTTATGTTACTAGACCATGACGAACCTACGAACTATGAAGAAGCGATGGTGAGCCCAGATTCCGCAAAATGGCTTGAGGCCATGAAATCTGAGATGGGATCCATGTATGAGAACAAAGTATGGACTTTGGTTGACTTGCCCGATGATCGGCAAGCAACTGAGAGTAAATGGATCTTCAAGAAGAAGACCGACGACGACGGTAATGTTATCGTCTATAAAGCTCGACTTGTTGCGAAGGTTTTCGACAAGTTCAAGGGATTGACTACGATGAGACCTTCTCACCCGTAGCGATGCTTAAGTCCGTCCAAATCATGTTAGCAATTGCCGCATTTTATGATTATGAAATTTGGCAAATGGATGTAAAGGCTGCATTCCTGAATGGATTTCTGGAAGAAGAGTTGTATATGATGCAACTCAAGGTTTTATCGATCCAAAGGGAGCTAACAAAGTGTGCAAGCTCCAGCGATCCATTTATGGACTAGTGCAAGCCTCTCGGAGTTGGAATAAACGCTTTGATAGTGTGATCAAATCATATGGTTTTATACAGACTTTTGGAGAAGCTTGTATTTACAAGAAAGTGAGTGGGAGCTCTGTAGCATTTCCGATATTATATGTGGATGACATATTGTTGATTGGAAATGATATAGAATTTCTGGATAGCATAAAAGGATATTTGAATAAGAGTTTTCTCAATGAAGGACCTCAGTGAAGCTGCTTATACATTGGGCATCAAGATCTATAGAGATAGATCAAGACGCTTAATTGGACTTTCACAAAGCACATCCCTTGACAAAGTTTTGAAGAAGTTCAAAATGGATCAAGCAAAGAAATGATTCTTTCCTATGTTACAAGGTGTGAAGTTGAGTAAGACTCAATGCCCGACCACTGCAGAAGATAGAGAGAAAATGAAAGATGTTCCCTATGCTCCAGCCATAGGCTCTATCTTGTATGCAATGCTGTGTACCAGACCTGATGTGTGCCTTGCTATTAGTTTAGCAGGGAGGTACCAAAGTAATCCAGGAGTGGATCACTGGACAGCGGTCAAGAACATCCTAAAATGCCTGAAAAGGACTAACGATATGTTTCTCGTTTATGGAGGTGACAAAGAGCTCATCGTAAATGGTTACGTTGATGCAAGCTTTGACACTAATCCGGACGATTCTAAATCGCAAACCGGGTACGTGTTTATATTGAACTGTGGAGCTGTCAGTTGGTGCAGTTCTAAACAAAGCGTTGTGGCGGGATCTACGTGTGAAGCGGAGTACATTGCTGCTTCGGAAGCAGCAAATGAAGGAGTCTGGATGAAGGAGTTTATATCCGATCTAGGTGTCATACCTAGTGCATCGGGTCCAATGAAAATCTTCTGTGACAATACTGGTGCAATTGCCTTGGCAAAGGAATCCAGATTTCACAAGAGGACCAAACACATCAAGAGACTCTTCAATTCCATCCGGGACCAAGTCCAAGTGGGAGACATAGAGATTTGCAATATACATACAAATCTGAATGTTGCAGACCCGTTGACCAAGCCTCTTCCACGAGCAAAACATGATCATCACAAAGAGTCCATGGGTGTTAGAATCATTATTGTGTAATCTAGATTATTGACTCTTGTGCAAGTGGGAGACTGAAGGAAATATGCCCTAGAGGCAATAATAAAGTTATTATTTATTTTCTTATATTATGATAAATGTTTATTATTCATGCTAGAATTGTATTAACCGGAAACATGATACATGTGTGAATACATAGACAAACAGAGTGTCACTAATATGCCTCTACTTGACTAGCTCGCTGATCAAAGATGTTTATGTTTCCAAGCCATAGACAAAGAGTTGTCATTTGATTAATGGGATCACATCATTAGGAGAATGATGTGATTTACTTGACCCATTCTGTTAGCTTAGCACTTGATCGTTTAGTATGTTGCTATTGCTTTCTTCATGACTTATACATGTTCCTATGACTATGAGATTATGCAACTCCGTTTACGGAGGAACACTTTGTGTTCTACCAAACGTCACAACATAACCGGGTGATTATAAAGGTGCTCTACAGTGTCTCGAAGGTACTTGTTGGGTTGGCGTATTTCGAGATTAGGATTTGTCACTCCGATTGCTGGGAGAGGTATCTCTGGGCCCACTCGGTAATGCACATCACTATAAGCCTTGCAAGCATTGCAACTAATGAGTTAGTTGCGGGATGACGTATTACGAAACGAGTAAAGAGACTTGCCGGTAACAAGATTGAACTAGGTATTGAGATACCATGATCGAATCTCGGGCAAGTAACATACCGATGACAAAGGGAACAACGTACGTTGTTATGCGGTTTGACCGATAAAGATCTTCGTAGAATATATGGGAGCCAAGATGAGCATCCAGGTTCCGCTATTGGTTATTGACCGGAGACGTGTCTCGGGCATGTCTACATAGTTCTCGAACCCGTAGGGTCCGCACGCTTAAAGTTCGATGACGGTTATATTATGAGTTTTTGTGTTTTGATATACTGAAGGTAGTTCGGAGTCCCGGATGTGATCGCGGACATGACGAGGAGTCTCGAAATGGTCGAGACATAAAGATCGATATATTGGATGACTATATTTGGACACCGGAATGGTTCCAGGTGAGATCGGGATAATACTGGAGCACCGAGAGGTTATTAGAACCCCCCGGGAGGTATATGGGCCTTAATGGGCTTTAGTGAAAAGGAGGGGAAAGGAGCAAGGGAGGGGGCGCGCCCCCCAAGCTCAATCCAAATTGGGAGAGGGGCCGGCCCCCCTTTCCTTCCTCCCTCCTTCCTCTTCCTTCCCTCTCCCTCTCCAAATAGGAAAAGGAGGAGTCCTACTCCCGGTGGGAGTAGGACTCCCGCCTTCGGCGCGCCTCCTCCCCTTGGCCGGCTCTCTCCTCCCCCCTTTATATACGGAGGTGGGGGCACCCCGTAGACACAACAATTTATCTCTTGGATCTCTTAGTCGTGTGCGGTGCCCCCCTCCACCATAATCCACCTCGATAATATCGTAGTGGTGCTTAGGCGAAGCCCTGCGTCGGTAGAACATCATCATCGTCACCATGCCGTCGTGCTGACGGAACTCTCCCTCAAAGCTCGGCTAGATCGGAGTTCGAGGGACGTCATCGAGTTGAACGTGTGCTGAACTCGGAGGTGCCGTGCGTTCGGTACTTGATCGGTCGGATCGTGAAGACGTACGACTACATCAACTGCGTTGTGCTAACGCTTCCGCTTTCGGTCTACGAGGGTACGTGGACACACTCTCCCCTCTCGTCGCTATGCATCACCATGATCTTGCATGTGCGTATGATTTTTTTTGAAATTACTACGTTCCCCAACACAACCCACTCCAAGTAAGAACACTTTCCTTCATCCTATAATATTTAAAACTAGATCAGTAACAATTGTAGGGGAAATGGGTTTATAGCAACATAGAAAATCACCAATGCTTATTTCGAAAAACTGAAGAAACATGTTAATTATGACATATCTTCTCAAAAAGACCAATGTGCAAATGAAATAATTGGTACTAAGACAACAACCAAATTCTGGAACATCAGAAGCTATAATTAATTGAAAGTGCGTTATATCGACTAGAGGGGGGGGGGTGAATAGGCGATTTTTATGAATTCTTCACTGAGGAATTTGCCGGTGAGGAAATTCCTTAGCGAATAACTACTTGCAGTGCAATAAGTACTCAAAAGTAAACATAAGAGAACACAAGCATAGTCATCATGATGAAATGAAGACAAGCACAAAGTACAGAAAGCGTAATCACAGGATAACACAGGATGAAGACAAATAGACTGAATTAGTTGAACTGAGGAAATTGAGAAAGTCTTTAGTCAAAGTCTTCAAACACAGATATGACAAGCACACAACACAGTAATGAGGAAATGAAAGGGTTGAGGAAATGGAACCAGTAAGCTTGGTGAAGACAATGAATTGGTAGACCAGTTCCAACTGTTGTCTAAGTTGTACGTCTGGTTGGAGCGGCTAGGTATTTGAACCTGAGGACACACAGTCCCGGACACACAGTCCTCACCGTATTCTCCTTGAGCTAAGGTCACACAGACCTCGCCCAATCACTCATGGTAAGTCTTCAAGTGACTTCCGAACCTTCAAAAACTCGGTCACTCGGCGGTCCACAATTCCTCTTGGATGCTCTAGACCATGACACTTAACCGTCTGGAAGAAGCACAGTCTTCAAAGGTAACAAGCGTCAGATCCACGCAGGATCAATCTCTTCAGTGACGCTCAATCACTTTGGGTTTGTAGGTGTTTGGGTTTGGGTTTTCCTCACTCGATGATTTTCGCTCAAAGTCCTTGGAGGATGGGATGCTCTCAAATGACAAGTGTCAGTTTCTCTCGGAGTAGCCAACCAGCTAGTGGTTGTAGGGGCGGCTATTTATAGCCTAGGGAGCAGCCTGACATGATAAGACATAAATTCCCTTCAATGATATGACCGTTAGGTGGATAACATATTTTGGGACAGCTGGCGCGTAGCACAGCAACGGTCGGAAATTTGAGGCTCAAATTCCTCGGGGCTATCATGTTCCTCATCGTAGGCAATCCGCACTAGCGAATTCCTAACTCCTCAATCGTAACAAATTCTCGAGACCATAAGAACTTCATCTCATCCTTTGAAGAATATGACTGAACTGTATGAGATTTCCAATGGCTTCACTCAAGGGATTGGTAGGTGTAGGATTTTGAGTTGAGCATCACATGGAAATTTTTCCTTAGTATTTCCTCGACCCCCTTTAACGATGACGGTGTTTCCTATGACTCAAGAAAGAGAAAATGAAACTACGAAAATAAAAGTCTTCACGCTCCAGGTTCCTCGAATGAATACCAAGTCTTCAAGGTCACACCAATTTCTTCACTTTCAAAGTCTTTAGAATACCAACATCTTCAGTCGAAGAACTTCATTTTTAGGGGTCGACTTTCTCTGTAAATATCAAACTCCTCATAGACTTATAGACCTGTGTACACTCATAAATGCATTAGTCCCTTAACCTATAAGTCTTCAATACACCAAAATCACTAAGGGGCACTAGATGCACTTACAATCTCCCCCTTTTTGGTGATTGATGACAATATAGGTTAAGTTTTCAACGGGGATAAACATATGTAGTGTAAATACTGATATTGAGGAATTTGATTGCAAGATATAGAAGAACCCCCCCCCCCTGAAGATGTGCATAGTGAGGAATTTGCTTTTGAAGCAATGCACACTTGAAGAGTTGAATCATGGAGATCTCCCCCTATATCTTGTAATTCATACACGCATTGGACAGAGAATATGAAGAATTTGAAATGCATGATGAAATATGGTGACTGATGTAATTCAGCATGCGTGCAATAACATCAATGAGGAATAAGCATGCATAAGAACATAGCAAAAGTATCAGACCGCCATCGGGTTTAAGTTTACAACTTGATCAGCAAAGTCATCAGAAGAACGAGAGTTGTAACTTAAGAAAAAAACTCCCATATAAGATAGACCCTCTTGAAGACTAACTCAAATTTCTCCCCCTTTGTCATCGAATGACCAAAAGGATCGAAAATGAGGACTAACGCCCCTAAAGAATATCAAGTTGATGAAGGAGCGCCAGCGTTGTTGGGGTCGTTTGTTGATGTAGGTCCTGCCGTAATGTCGTCCAAGTCTTCATGCTCATCAATGTCGCGCGATGAAGAATAGGAGCTGGCCACCAAGGAAGGAACCTTGACCTTCTTGTATTTCTTCGGTGGAGGTGCAGACTTGTCAAAATCTTCCTTGAGACCCATGTTCTTCAGATCTTCTTCACCATATACATGTGACAGAATAGCCCAGGTGCGATCGAAGACTTCATGGAGGTAGTAATGGTTTTTCTTCACTGCATTATGTGTAGCAGTCATGTTGTGAAGAATTGAACCAAACTGACGCTTAACCCATTTATGGTTTTGATCCACCTTCTGGTGAAGACTTAGCAGAAGCTCACAGTCAGTCATCACACGAGGAGCAGTAGCTTGAGGATTTGGCTTGGAGGCATGGGCAGCAGAATCATGAGTGGTAGAGTCATCATTGGTGGAATAAGATGCAACTTTGCGAAACTGACCATCCAATGGATGAATGCCTTCATCTATAACAGCTGGTGCCTTGCCCTTGTCGTCAGCTGAGGAATAGGTCCGCTTGAGGACTTCAATTGGGGGCAAGTAGCTGAGGCGATTCTGAAAATCAGCCTTGTAGTTGAGTGAAGACCTTGTTATGAGGAATCTCATGATCCAGGGAGCATAAGGCTTCAACTCAAACGGAGAAAGTGCAACATTTGCCAGAGTCCTCATGAAGAAATCGTGATAATTGACAGGAATGCCAGGAATGATGTTGAATACCAGATTCTTCATGATGCCAAAAATTTCCTCATCAGATGAGTCATGGCCTTTGATTGGACTCATAGTCTTTGTCAGAATGCGATAGACTGTCCTTGGTACATACTGCGATTCCTTCATGAGGAATTTTGTCCTTGAAGCTTGACCAGGTTTCAATGGCTTCATCAGCACTTGCATATAGTTATCTGTAAGCTCAGGCTCTTGGTACATGCAACAAGCTCCTTCAGGTGGAGGACTGATGGGCAGGGCGTGAAGTAATTCAGAGGCCAGTGCTTTGTAGTGGGTGTTTTCGGTCATCGGTCCAAAACCTGTGAGTTCACATCGTCAAGATCTCCTGTGATGTGCAATGTTACGTAGAACTCAAGAATGAGTTCTTCATTCCAATCAACTATGTCTCAGGCAAAAGTTGAGGAGGCCTGTGTCATGAAGCACACTGAGGACAGGTGTGAAGCATGGCAGTGATTCCATGTCCACATGAGGAATATGCTCGTGGTTGAAGACTTTGTCCTTGTTTAAGAGCACTAAGGAATAGAAGTTTGCCTGGCTGGCGGTCCAGAAGGGCTTCCTTCTAAGATGAGCAGAATCATAGGGATTGTAGTCAGTGAAGAACACGTTCTCGCCGAAGAAATCATCAGCCTTGAATTTATGCTTCTTTGAGAATGGATCCTTTGGCTTGGGCTGAGGAGTGTCAGTCAATTGCATTATCACCTCAGAAATCACAATCTCAGGTTCTTCAGGCTGAGGAATTTTAGCTTCTTCTCCAGAGACAGCCTGGGTCTTCAATTCTTCATTTATATTTTCTTCAGCACTAGTGGCTGGAATTTCTTCATGGACAAACGATGTGGCATGTGGTTCATCAGATCCCATTTGAACTGTAGTTACTGGGGACTGAGGAATTTGTTGCAATGGTGTGAAGTGTGGAGAGTTGGGGTGCTGACTTTCCCAAAAGTCATCATTTGGCACGGGTGTGGTACAACCAATGTCCACATCTTCATCTTCCATTTCTTCAACGCCGGCCTCTTCAAAGATGGAACTGAGGCATAGGCGAGGAAACAACTGGAGTTGAAGGGATTGCATCCACTTCAATTTCTTCATCCAACTGCTCTGACGGAGCAGCAGAAGGATTTTCTTCATCGGATTTGCTAGGAATCACATATTCTTCATCATAAGGAACAATGTCCTTTGATGGCATGGTTGAGATAGGAACAACATCAATGGGGTTTGCAAATGAGATGGTCAGAGACTTCATCTTCTTCGGAGCTGAAGAATCTGATGAAGCTGATGCCTTCCTTTTCTTCACGGCTGCACACTCTGCAGCCTTAGTCTTCTTCACATCTGAAGCAGATGGAAGGATCGGAGTTGGGGTAGGCGCAGGAGGAGCAGAGGAATGTGGTTGATTTTCTTGAGCTGGCACAACCGATGCGATTGCCTGACCTCTTCATTTTCTTCAGGAGCACCACTAGTGGATGCCTTGGCAATTTCATCAGAGGCTGGAATGCAGTCATCAGCCCTGGAACTCACATTTTCTTCAGCAGCCTGAATGTCATCAGCGGTGCTGGCATGTTCTTCAGTCGGCTGAGCAGATGCTTCAGCCTGAGGAATTTCTTGTTGCGATGGAGCTGCAACATTTGGAGTGAACTTCTCTGTTAGCTTCACAAAACGGACTTTGGCTCCAAGCCAGTCAGCGCGGTATACATCAAATTCATCACTGAGTTTCTTGATCTCAGATTGAATGTTGACAAGTTCTTCAGTTGTCATAGAGACAATGTGTTTCTTCAGAAAACGCTCCTTCTTGTACTGCGCTTTCTTGATCTGCCTGGTCTTTTCAAATTTCCATTTCTCTTCTTGGATGAAGGCAGTCAGCATATGAATTTGGCCAGGAGTCAACTTGAAATCAGGCATAGGAGTGTTTGGGTCCTTGTGCCAGAGATCAATGTAGTCGAGGATCAACTTTGGATCCAAAAGCAGAGGCATATTTGTGCCCTTGGATCTAGCGGCCCTGACTTGCCTATCTCTTATGATTCAAGCAAGTTCCTCACCATCAGCTTCGTCTTCATCAGACGGCACTTGGAAGGCGACCTGCTTCTTGTGAGGACTTGGGCGAGAACCTCGTCCAACAGTGGCCTTTGTCTTCAGCAGAGAGGGGCGAGTTGAAGAATCTGGTGCAGCTGAGGAACTAGCAGAAGCTCCTAAGGCAATAGAGATGCATGTTGTCCTTTGGCATGTGGCAAGATGCACATGTGCAGAGGATTTGGTCGGAGCAGCTGAGGACTTTTGTGGAGGAGCTGAGGATTTTGGAGGAGCAGCAGCGACGTGAGGAATTGGCCGTGAGGGCTTTGATGATTCTGGCCGTGAGGGCATTGCTGAGGTACTCGGCCGTGAGGGCATTGAAGAAGAAGCAGTTGGCTTATGAGCAGGCTTCTTTGACATGGCCTTCTTAGGCTTTTCAGAGGCCTCAGCGGCAGCAGCAGCAGCAGAGTCTTCATTGAATTTCCTCACTGCTTCTCTGGCTTGTCTAGCCAACTTGGCCTGGCGCTTGGCCCATTCATCAGATAATCCTCACCGCGCTTGATCTGTGGTGGGATCTGCTTCTTGGCCAGGTGCCAATGGAGGTCTTGGGCATGGAGGATTGAGTGCGAATTTCTTCATGTATTTGGGAGTTACATACCTGTACTCCCTCCATTCTCTTGCCCATCTCCTCTCTATCCTCTGTATGTGCACCTTGCGCTGATTCTTGTCCTCCTTACCAAACTTTTCCTCATTAGGAGTGCAATAGTCTTTGTATATGTCATCAGGGATCTCAAAGGCAGTATTGATTTCAGGCATCTTTCCTCCTTTCTGTGGTTCTTACCATCAGCCATTTTCTTCAGTTGAGGAATTTGAACAATTGAATTCTCTGAAGAAGTATGCAACTTTTCTTCGAGGAACGCTGCAAATGAGTTAAGTTGATGAGAACCTAGTGATTCAGCAGCGGACATGAGTACCTGTGAACAGAGTATAGTTGCGAGGTATTTGGAGAGGTCATATGCGTTCTCGGAAGGTTTTGTAAAAAAAAGAACAACTTTGAGGAATTTGACCAGATGAGTCTTGAAGAATTTCACTAAGCGTTCTTTGTCTTAGGTTCCAGAGTTGTATAGATCGAAGATCCACACAATTGAGGAATCTTGAAGAAAAATTATTTCTTAGAGAAACGAATCAAGAACAGATGACATGAGGTGTTTAGTGTGTGAGGATTTTAAGAAAAACACCTTTGAAGATTTTGTAGTAATCATTTGAATCAAAGAGGGCAGTAAAAGTAACTTTTAATTACCCTGAATGAAGAACACGACGAACTGTGAGGTAGAGATGAGAAGTTCGTCTGTGCAGATCTTCCACGCCCTAACTCGGCGGAGGAAGACAGCTACGGCGGCGGCGGAGGGAAGAAATCTGCGGCCGGCGCGAGTACGGCGGCGATGAGGTCGAGGCAGTGAAGCTCTTCCTCACCGGCGATGATGAAATAGCGGCGGCGCTAGGGTTTGAGAAGCTCGAGATGGAGAGAGATCGAGCGAAGTAAAGGAAGTGAGGAAGGGGATGGGGTATTTATAGCCACGGTGAAAAATTGTTCGCACGAAGAATTTGGACGAACGTGCCCCTGAACCTTCTCATTTGCTTGACATGTGTCACCCACGTACAGAGAAGTGGAGATCGTGGGCGAATAGATAAGTATTTCATGGGATGCGGAACGGTTTGAGCGGCAAAGCCGAAAATTTGGATAAGTTAAGTTTTAACGTTTCATTCGCAAATTCTTCAGCTGACAAGGACACAATGAAGATTTTGAACGAGTGTAAAATAGAACACACATGAAGAATTTGTGAATAGATTGGGTTGAGTTTAGCATAGAGGGGGAAGGGTCCGATCACATTCACTTAGCAGAAAAAGCAACTTGAAGAATTAGCCATAAGTGAATGCTGTAGAGGACATAAACTCATATATATATAGCCATTGAAGAAAAAATGACGGAAACAGTGAAGACAATGCAAAGTTGAAGAAAATGAACAACTGAGGAATTTCAAAAATGAGGAAAAACTCAAATTTAAGATATTCAACTTTGGTGGTGGCGTGACCCACCGTATAAGAATGATGATTTCAGACACCGCGTACAATTGTCGTAGGGTTCTGAGAATCAAATTCTTCGTTAGTTTCTTCACACATAGAGTGTTATTCTTCATTGATTGAAGAAAAACGTTTCTTCATGTGTTGCACATCTAAGTCATCAATTTTGCATAAGTGTTAGGATGAGTGTCCTTTTCAAAGAACATTCGAAGATTCTAAGATATTTAGCTCACACCGCGACTTGCTAAATCTCTTCTCATCCAAGGGCTTTGTGAAGATATCAGCTAGCTGTTCTTCAGTCTTCACATGCTCAATAGAAATGTCGCCCTTCAACACATGATCGCGAAGAAAATGATGATGAATCTAAATGTGCTTTGTCTTTGAGTGCTAAATTGGGTTGTGAGCAATCTTGATTGCACTCTCATTGTCACAGAAGAGAGGCACATTCTTCACGTTGACACTGTAGTCCTTGAGAGTTTGCTTCATCCACAGCAATTGAGCACAACAAGAACCAGCATCAATGTACTCAGCTTCAGCAGTAGACAATGATACGCAGTTTTGTTTCTTCGAGGACCAACAAACCAAAGATCGTCCGAGGAAATGACATGTACCAGATGTTGACTTGCGGTCCACACGATCACCAGCATAGTCAGAGTCCGAATATCCAATGAGATCAAAAGCCGAGCTCTTGGGGTACCATAATCCAAGTGTTGGTGTGTGAGCTAGATATCGAAGAATATGCTTCACAACCTTATGGTGTGATTCCTTTGATGTAGCTTCAAACCGGGCACACATGCAAACACTAAGCATTATACCTGGCCTAGATGCACATAAGTACAATAAAGAACCAATCATGGAGCTATATACCTTATGATAGAAGTCAATACCATTTTCATCAGTGCACAGATGGCCATTTGTGGGCATAGGAATTTTGATGCCTTTGCAGTCTTGCATGCTGAATTTCCTCAGTACATCCTTGAGGTATTTCTCCTGAGGTATGGATATGCCATTGCGCTATTGACGAATTTGAAGACCTAAGAAGAATTTCAACTCTCCCATCATAGACATTTGATATTCTTCACTCATCATATAGGCAAATTCATCACTATAACGTTGGTCAGTACAGCCAAAGATAATATCATCAACATGTATTTGGCACACAAACAGTTCACCATCATAATATTTAGTGAAAAGAGTAGGGTCAAGTGAACCGGGTTTGAAGCCTTTCTTCATAAGGAATTCCTTAAAAGTATCATACCACGCCCGAGGGGCCTGCTTGAGGCCATAGAGGGCCTTATTGAGTCTGAAGACTTTGTCAGGATTCTTTGGATCTTTAAAACCTGGGGGTTGAGCAACATATACTTCTTCCTCAAGCTTACCATTGAGGAATGCACTTTTCACATCCATTTGATATAAGGTGATATCATGATGGTTAGCATAAGCAAGTAATATCTGAATAGCCTCAAGTCTAGCAAGGTGCAAAAGTTTCATCAAGTCAATTCCTTCAACTCGTGTGTAGCCTTGAGCTACAAGCCGTGCCTTATTCCTCACCACAAGGCCATTTTCATCTTGCTTGTTGCAAGAGATCCACTTTGTGCCAATGATATTGTGCTTGCGAGGATCTAGACATTTGACCAGTTCCCGTGACGTTGTTGAGCTCGAATCGATGTAATTCTTCTTGCATGGCCTGAATCCACTCAAAGCTACAGAAATGCTTCATCTACCTTAGTGGGCTCTGTGATAGAGACAAAAGCATAGTGCCCACAAAAGTTAGATAAATGTGAAGCTTTTGAGCGTGTGAGAGGACCTGGTGCTTCAATGTCATCGATGATCTTTTCAACTTGCACTTGTTTTGCAATGCGAGGATGAGCTGGTTGTCGTCGAGGAATTTGATCAGCATTTTCTTCAGCACCATTTTCTTCAGCATTTTCTTCACGTGCATTAGCTCGACGTTCTTCACGTTCTGGAATGAATTCTTCAGCAGATTCTTCGGTAGGAATGACATCCTCAGTAGCCTTGAACTTGATAGTTTCCTGAGGTGTTGGTTCATCTATCACAGAAGGTAGGTGCTCTCTTTGCGAGTCATTAGTTTCATCGAACCGCACATCTACAGTTTCAACAACCTTGTGAAGAACGTTGTTGAAGACTACAGAGGTGTGCGAGTCCTTTCCATAACCAAGCATAAAACCTTCATGTGCTTTCGGTGCAAATTTTGAGTTGTGATGAGGATCTCTAATCCAACATTTAGCACCAAAGACTTCGAAATAACTCAAAGTGGGTTTCTTGTCAGTGAGGAGTTCATAGGCAGTCTTCTTGAAGAATTTGTGAAGATATACTCTGTTGATGATATGGCACGCAGTATCAATTGCATCAATCCAGAGACGATGAGGCATTTTGTATTCATCAAGCATAGTGCAAGCCATCTCAGCAAGAGTCCTGTTCTTGCGCTCCACGACGCCCATTCTCACGAGGAGTATAAGGAGCAGATAACTCATGAGTAATACCAAGTTCATCAAGATAGTCATCAAGACTAGAATTCTTGAACTCAGTTCCATTGTCACTTCTGATGTGCTTGATCTTCACACCAAAGTTGGTTGAAGCCCTCGAGGAAAATCGTTTGAAGACTTCCTGCACTTCATGTTTGTAAGTAACAATGTGTACCCATGTGTATCGGGAGTAATCATCAACAATAACAAAGCCATATTGAGATGCATCATTTGAGACTGCAGAATAATGGTTAGGACCGAAGAGATCCATGTGAAGCAATTCAAATGGTCGAGTGGTGGTCATGATAGTCTTCGCTGGATGCTTAGCCTTTGTCATCTTCCCAGCTTCACAGGCTCCACATAAGTGATCCTTGAGGAATTTGACATTTTCAATGCCAATGACATGCTTCTTCTTTGCAAGCGTGTGCAAATTCCTCATGCCTGCATGACCAAGTCATCGATGCCATAGCCAGCCTTCTGAAGCTTTTGCAAGTAGGCACACGGCTGGTTGCGGTCCTCAGAGAGAAATCAACAATATACAAGTCTCCTCTCCTAAAGCCTTCAAGACTTGGAAATTGTCGACTTCCATAACCACAACACAACGATACTTGCCAAAGACAACAACCATATCAAGATCACAAAGCATTGAGACAGACATGAGGTTGTATCCTAAGGACTCGACAAGCATGACTTTGTCCATGTGTCGATCTTTTGAGATCGCAACCTTACCTAGGCCCAATACCTGACTTTTGCCTTTGTCAGCGAAGATGATATGCTTCAGATGCGATGGAGATAAGGGAGCATCCATCAATAGATTCTTGTCACCAGTCATGTGATTTGTACATCCACTATCGAGGACCCACTCAGTGGCTTTGGGTTGATCATCCTACAGATGAATTAGTGCAACTTACGAACTTCATATACTTCATCAGTGAAGAATATGACATCAATTCATCAGATAAATTTCATCAAGCAACATAATAGATAAAGCGGTGTGAGGGCGTGAGAAATGAGGGTCCATTTCTTCATGATTAGCCTGCGTCCTTTCAGGCACTTTTCAGGTCTCCAGCAAATTCTTCAGACGTTCACGCACGTCTGGAGACCTGACCCTGCAGAAGAGATTAGTTCTTTTTCTTCACCGCCCACATCTGAAGGGGTGGCAAAGAGTTCATCACTCTGCGAGATCCATACGAGAAAGGTGGCATAGAAGCCAACCCATTTCGTTTCACATAAGAGAAGTTAGGATAAGCATATGAATAAGCAAAGAAATTCTTCGAGGACTTATGAACATAATGGTTAGAAGAATAATGCTCATATCCATAGCCCTTAGCTCTTCCCTGTGAAATAGAGGTATTAGCACGATGATAATCATATGAGGACTTTGATCCTTTTGAGGAATATGATCCACGTGAGGAATTTGGTCCGTATGAGGACTTGGATCCATATGAAGAATTTGGTCCATATGAAGAATTTGATCTGGGGTTCCTATTCTTCACAGTTGGTGTCATGAGAACATTCACCTGAAGACTTTCAAGGCACCTTTTGGGAACCCAGATTTTCTTCATAGGGGAACCGTTCCTGCAGTTAGTGCCAACATATCTAGCAAATACTTCACCATTCTGATTTTTGAACAGTTTATAGTTGGAGTCAAATGACTCATCAATAGAATGAGAAGATTCACATGTAAAGCCAGATAAATTGGATGGATCAACTGGAGGTCCCTTTGCAGCAACCCATAAGGTTTTGGGGTGCTTTCGAACTTCCAATATGTACCATCAGCATTGAGTTTCCTCTCAAAGGCAATACCCTCTTTCCTAGGGTTCCTGTTGAGGATCTGCTTTTTAAGCACATCACAAAGAGTCTGATGCCCTTTGAGGCTTTTGTACATGCCTGCCATGTACAATTCCTTCAGCCCTGCATCGTCAGTGATACTAGAAATGTCCTCAGATGAGGAATTAGTGATATCAGAGGCAGGTGAAGAATTTGTAACATTAGAAGCATTTGAACATTCAGGTGAAGAATTAGCAGACTCACATTCAATGCATTTCAAACATGGAGGAACAGATTCTTCCTGATAAGCGCTGATTTGTTGAGCAAGTAATGAATCGCGCTCCTTCTGAAGATCTTCATAACTCACTCTTAGCTTCTCAAGATCTTGCTTTCTTTGAAGAAATTCATAAGAAGCTTCTCATGATCACCTTGAAGGTTGTCAAACCTAGTCTGAAGTCTCTGAAGATTTCCAGTCAAGGTTTTAGTGCGATCCATTTCTTCACCCAACATCTCATCACTTTTGTATAGCATGTTTTGAACCTTTTCGAAAGCCCTTTGTTGTTTCACAACAATCTTAGCAAGTTTAGAGTAGCTGGGCTTGAGGTTTTCATCAGATTCATTCTCACTAGATTCAGAGGAGGTATATTTGAGTACCTTGGCACCCTTTGCCATGAAGCAATAGGTGGGAGCATAGTCATCATTGTCTTCATCAGCCTTGTTGGTGAAGCCATTTTCTTCAGAGTTGAAGATAGACCTGCTGACGAATGCAGTAGCAAGAGCTAGACTCGCCACACCAGACTCGGACTCCTCAGACGCCTCCTCTTCCTCATTTTCTTCAGATTCAGCCTCAGAGTCCATTTCCTTGCTAATGAATGCCCGGGCGTTCTTGGAGCAGCTCTTCTTGTGAGACGAAGACTTCGAGGATTTTGATGAAGAAGATTTTGAGGATTTCTTCTTTTTTTTCGCATCATCAGAAATGTAATCCTTGTATTTCTTCTTCTTTGATTCCTTTTCCCACTGAGGACAATCTCGAATGTAGTGTCCAGGTTTCTTGCATTTCTGACAAAGCCTCTTCTTGTAGTCACTGGATGAGGAATCATTGCTCCTTGAGGGTCTTCCAAAGCGACCACGTCTTGAGAACTTCTGGAATTTCTTCACGAGCAGTGCTAGTTCATGGCTCAGTTCTTCAGGATCACCAAGGCTGCTGCCAGAGTCTTCATCTTTAGACTCAGAAACTGCCTTGGCCTTAAGTGCATGTGATCTGCCATAGCTCGAACGATAGAGATATCTCTTTTCAGCAAGTTGGAACTCATGAGTATTTAGCCTCTCGAGGATATCAGCGGGATCAAGTGACTTGTAATCAGCACGCTCTTGTATCATCAATGCCAGAGTATCAAATGAGGAATCAAGCGATCTCAACAATTTCTTCACCACGTCATGGTCGGTGATGTCAGTAGCACCAAGCGCTTGTAGCTCATTTGAGATGTCAGTGAGGCGATCGAAGGTTTGTTGAACATTTCCATTGTCGAGTCTTTTGAAGCGGTTGAAGAGATTGCGAAGAACATCAACTCGAGAGTCACACTGTGTTGAGACTCCTTCATTCACTTTGGACAGCCTATCCCAGATAAGCTTAGCAGTTTCCAAAGCACTCACTCTTCCATACTGTCCTTTGCTCGAGATGGCCACATATGATATTCTTCGCTTGAGAATCAAGTTGCTTGAATCTCTTCACATCGCAAAGATCCGGAGAAGGTGTGGTGAGGAACACCATTTTCCACAACATACCAGAGATCATTATCAATTGCCTCAAGATGCATTCACATCTTATTCTTCCAGTAGGGGTAGTCCTTCCCATCAAAGGTAGGACACCCAGCAGATACCTTGATCATACATGCGGTCGACATAACTAAAACTCCAGGCGTTAAACCAAGATCACACAGAACGAGGGAGTACCTTGCTCTGATACCAATTGAAAGTGAGTTATATGGACTAGAGGGGGGTGAATAGGCGATTTTTATGAATTCTTCACCTAGGAATTTGCCAGTGAGGAAATTCCTTAGCGAAGAACTACTTGCAGTGGAATAAGTACTCAAAAGTAAACATAACAGAACACAAGCATAGTCATCATAATGAAATGAAGACAAGCACAAAGTACAGAAAGCGTAATCACAGGATAACACGGGATGAAGACAAACAGACTGAAGAAGTTGAACTAAGGAAATTGATAAAGTCTTCAGTCAAAGCTTCAAACACATATATGACAAGCACACAACACAATAATGAGGAAATGAAAGGGTTGAGGAAATGGAACCAGTAAGCTTGGTGAAGACAATGATTTGGTAGACCAGTTCCAACTGATGTCTCAGTTGTACATCTGGTTAGAGCGGCTAGGTATTTAAACCTCAGGACACACAGTCCCGGACACACAGTCCTCACCGTATTCTCCTTGAGCTAATGTCACACAAACCTCGCCCAATCACTCATGGTAAGTCTTCAGGTGACTTCCGAACCTTCACAAACTCGGTCACTCGGCGATCCACAATTCCTCTTGGATGCTCTAGACCATGACGCCTAACCGTCTGGAAGAAGCACAGTCTTCAAAGGTAACAAGCGTTGGATCCACGCAGGATCAATCTCTTCACTGATGCTCAATCACTTTGGGTTTGTAGGTGTTTGGGTTTGGGTTTTCCTCACTCGATGATTTTCGCTCAAAGTCCTCGGAGGAAGGGATGCTCTCAAATGACAAGTGTCAGTTTCTCTCAGAGCAGCCAACCAGCTAGTGGTTGTAGGGGGCGGCTATTTATAGCCTAGGGAGCAGCCCGACATGATAAGACATAAATGCCCTTCAATGATATGACCGTTAGGTGGATAAGATATTTTCGGATAGCTGGCGTGTAGCACAACAATGGTCGGAAATTTGAGTATCAAATTCCTCAGGGCTATCATGTTCCTCACTGTGTAGGCAATCCGCACTGGCGAATTCCTAACTCCTCAATCAGAACAAATTCCTCAGAGACCAGAAGAACTTCGTCTCTATCACTGAAGAATATGACTGAACTATATAAGATTTCCAATGGCTTCACTCGAAGTGATTGGTAGGTGTAGGATTTTGAGTTGAGCATCACATGGAAATATATCCTTAGTATTTCCTCGACCCCCTTTAACAGTACGGTGTTTCCTATGACTCAAGAAATAGAAAATGAAACTACGAAAATAAAAGTCTTCACGCTTCAGGTTCCTCGAATGAATACCAAGTCTTCAAGGTCACACCAATTTCTTCACTTTCAAAGTCTTCAGAATACCAAAGTCTTCAGAAGAAGAACTTCATTTTTAGGGGTCGACTTTCTCTGTAAATATCAAACTCCTCATAGACTTATAGACCTGTGTACACTCATAAACGCATTAGTCCCTTAACCTATAAGTCTTCAATACACCAAAATCACTAAGGGGCACTAGATGCACTTACATTAACTACAACGACGCTACAAGTTCTTACTCATGTACAATAAATAACAAATTGTACATTTTATGAGGAAGGTAAATATAACTGCAACAACATAGGACAGTGTTTGGATGACAGCAAATTTATACTAACAGCTGTGTACATGCACAAATTTAGTAGCATAGAACTAATAGCACTAAGGCCATCCACTATGTATGCCAAAACTGGGGTAAAGACAATTGTTGCTACATCTCGCACCGGTGCCCTACACTAGCGAGCCGATGCAGCGGAAAAAAAAATCAGGGACCCAAACTCCGGAGCATGTAGTTGCTCCAATGCCCAGTTCCTCTTCATGCCATAAAGATTTAGTATTTTACTGCTTGGTTGCTCGGATGTGTGGACAAAGTTGGCTGCACAAACTGCTGAAGCGGTGCCAAATAATTTTCTAATGGCACCACTGATGAGATGGCAACAGTTTAAGATACTAGGTACAAACTGTGACACTGTCTTAGGATGTGTTTGGTTGAAGGTGTGGTATGAATGGGTTGGGACTGTGACAGTGTCTGAATCACATCTAACAGATGATTGGTAACAACGAAAGAGGGTCTAACCTTCTCTACACATGCCAGAAACTTCCTCCCACTGTCCAGAGAATCAAATGCAACTAGCTACACGCATGGAGATTGATGGTGACAACGAGCAGATAGATTTTCAGCCACCCCGCTCCATTCGTTGCCACTGATGGTCCTAGGGAGCTACAAGAGGAAGAAATGACTCAAATCAACCGTCGGGTAAAAATCCTTCATTCCAAGTCATAGCCCGAGAGAGAGAAGAGAGGCATACCCGGGTGGTGAAGGAGTAGCCACCGGAGGAGGAACCGCTTGAGAGATCTTTGAAGAAGACCATGGCGACCCCGGCGGTAGATGCGAGACGGCGAGAGCGAGGAAGCGGCTATAGCTTAGCAAGGAAGGAAGGAAGGAGGAAACATGGGAAATGTGACCTGTGGTCGGGGAGAAAAGGGGGTGGGAAAGGGGGGCGGTGGTAGATATTTTGGCGGTAGGCCAAAATTTTGGAAATGTGGAGGGAAACTTTGCGTGCGGTGCACTTTGAACGATTGTGTGCACCGCAAACGATTCTTCTGCTTTACGCGCATGGGATGAGTTTGATAATTCAAATGTTGGTAGAAATTTCCCCGGGTACGTCATTGCATAATTTAACATCGGTTGCTAATTTGGGCACACAAAAGAGCGTACAACAGGTAGACCACACTTACTGGATCGAGCAATTTTAGTAATTAAACAGAGCCAGTTGACCTAAACACTGCTCTAACAAAAGACTAGCATTAAAAACAAAGCCTAAGTACGCATAATTTCAACAAATCCGCCGCTACGCCGGCCTATGCAGCGCCGGTGTGAGATGAGACGTCGATGACTTGTCCTGACGACATGCCACCATTGGTGGACTCCGCGTCCCCCTGCTGAAGTCGACCGCATCCTCATCCTCGTCCTTGGCGCTGCCCTGAAGGTTGTAGTACTCGTAGTAGTGGCTGCACCAGAGCTCGCGTTGGTACTCCACCACCGATTCCTCGACGGACAGACTCTTCTCTACCTCGACCTCGGCCACGCGCAACTCCTCCTCCTGGCGCTCCTCGATCTCCGCCGTCTCCTGCATCTCCAGCTCCCGCTCGGCGACCTCATGAGGAAGCAGGTGCTCCATGGCCACCGCCGCCTTTTCGCACGTGGGTTGCATCTTTGGAGTCCGAGGTGGCATGGAATATCTTGGCGTGTGCATCCTCAATCTTGGCATGGATGGCCTCGACCCGGGCCAGGGCGACATCAGCGGCACGGACGGCAGCTCGAGCGATCTTGGCGTTTGCAGCCGCCATCGCAGTAGCAGCTACAGCCGTCTCGGCTGTTGCAGCTGCCTGTCGGCTTCCATAGATGCCCTCTCGGCGGAAGCAGCCGCACTCAATGCGGATGCGGCGGCACTCTCGGCGTAGGCGGCGGCGCTCGGGGGGGGGGGGGACGTGGCCATCGTACGGGCCTTCGCGAATGTCTCCACGGCGTCATCTTTGCAAGAAGGGGATGCGGCTCGGGGGGGGGGGGGGACGTGGCCATCGTACGGGCCTTCGCGAATGTCTCCACGGCGTCATCTTTGCAAGAAGGGGATGCGGGAATGGGGATTGGGATTCGTGGATTCGGGGGTTGCCGTCACTGGAGCAGACGAGCCGGCGAAGCTTAAGGAGGGACACCTAAATAGACCCAGATATTTTCATCGCAAACGGTTCCTAGAAAACAACTGTGTGTGATGTTGTAGATATTTTTATTAGGCATGAAAGACGAATTTGGAGTAAAGTGCCAACGGATGGTGTTTTAAATGAACGAGAAATTTTGTAGTACTAATACAACATCGATGTCAAATTTTGTAAAATTTCAGGGGTCATTTGACCTTTTAAGACATTTAAGTGATTTTCTAGCCATTTAATGACCGTAATTGAAATTTGAACTATATGTACATGCAACAGCTAACCATAACGGGTTGAAAACTCATATTTCGTGTACTTGTGTGCGATTTAATTCCATGTGCAGTAAATTGGAAGGAATTTTCAAACATATTGGTCTAACGGCTATGACACAATTAAGCATGGAGTGACATGGCATTTTAATTCCAAAAAATAAAAAATAAGAAACACATGAAACATTGGTTGATGTAATGTCATGCCACCAAGAGGATGTGGTAAAAAAAATTGACATCTTTGACGAAAGTTTGGACACACACCCCTCACAAACCGGAGAAACTCCCTAGAAGGCTCGTGGTTCCGAGAGGGAACAATGCATGTTTGATGACGAACGGGAAATAGCTTCCTCTTACGACCTCCAATTTTTTTTCTATGTCTAACGTGCACTACTAAAATTGTATTGTGATTTTTTTGAAAATTCTAGGGGTCATTTGACCTTTTAAAGACATTTAAGTGATTTTCTAGCCATTTAATGACCGTAATTCAAATTTGAAGTACATCTACATGCAACGCCTAACCAAAACGGTTTGAAAAATCATATTTGTGTACTTGTGTGCGAGTTAATTCCATGCGCTGTAAACTAGAAGGAATTTTCAAACATATTTGTCTCAGGACATGGACACATGCATGCATACGTATGCATGGAGTGACATGGCATTTTAATTAAAAAAATCAGAAATACATGAAACCTTGGTTGTTGTAATGTCATGCCACCAAGATGATTTGGTAAAGAAATTGGCATGTTTGATGAAAGTTTGGACACACACCCCTCACAAACCGGAGCAACTCACTAGAAGGCTCATGGTTCCGAGACGGGACAATGCATGCTTGATGACGAGCGGGAGATAGCTTCCTCTTACGGCCTTCAATTTTTTTCTACGTCTAACGTGCACTACCACAACTGTAATGTGAAGTTTTGGAAAATTCTAGGGGTCATTTGACCTTCTAAAGACATTTAAATAATTTTCTAACCATTTTAATGACCGTAATTCAAATTGGAACTACATCTACATGCAACGGCTAACCAAAACGGTTTGAAAAATCATATCTGTGTACTTGTGTGCGAGTTAATTCCGTGTGCAGTAAATTAGAATGAATTTCCAAACATATTGGTCTGACGACATGGACACGTGCATACGTATGAATGGAGTGATGATACGTCTCCAACGTATCTATAATTTTTGATTGCTCCATGCTATAGTATCTATTGTTTTGGACCATATTGGGCTTTATTTTCCACTTTTATATTACTTTTGGGACTAACCTATTAACCGGAAGCCCAGCCCAGAATTGCTGTTTTTTTTGCCTATTTCAGTGTTTCAAAGAAACGGAATATCAAACGGAGTCCAAACGGAATGAAACCTTCAGGAACTTGATTTTCTCAACAAATAAGATCCAGGAGACTTGGACCGTCCATCAAGAAAGCCACGAGGAGGTCATGAGGGTGGAGGGCGCCCCCCTAGGGTGTAACATCCCAAATTTCCCATTTGGAATGTTTTACAATTATAGTTAAGCATCTATGCATTATTGTTTGAATTGAGTGACATTTGAATTATTTCAGAGGCTTTTGAGTTTGTTGGAACTTGAATTCAAATTGGCAGTTGAATTTACTTCAAAACAATGCCCGACAAATACTTGAGAAAAAGTATGAGAGGAGTAAACATGACACTCCAAAATGTCAGAAGAAAAGTTTTGCCAAAAAGTTTGAATTCAAATTTGATTTTATTTGGGATTTCTAGAAAATGTTTTTTTAAGTTGAGTTTTGCCCCTGGAAAAATGTCCGAGTTGTAGGATAAATTCCCCTGAGAATTTTGATATATATATGTCCTATATAAAAATAATATATATTTTTATATATTCTCTCTTCTCTCTAATTCAAAAAAAAAGAAAAATCAAAAAAAACCCCGGCGCCCGGCCAATGACCCGGCCAGTATGGCCTTGACCACCAGACTGAGCGCGCAGCCACCCGGCCTTGGCCAGCCCTGCGCCCGGCGCCCGACCACTTTCGCCTCGGTCGCTCGCTCTCCTCTCTCCCTCTCTCACCCAGCAGCCCCACCCTTCTCTTTCCCCTCGCCCCGTCCACTTGCCGCCCGTCAGCGATCTTCACGGGATCACGATCCCGAGTCGCCTGCCCCAAGTTGATGCCCTATAAATACCTCGCCCTTCCTCCCTCGAACCCCTAAAACCCTAGCCCAAAACCCACCGTAGCTCGCACCCTACTTGAGCATCTCGCCGCCGCCGCCTCGGTTCGCCGCTGTATCCGCCACCGGTGAGTCACCCATCGACCTCCAAGCTACCCACCCGAACCGCCACTTCATCCCGCACCTCCCTGACATCCTCTCTTTGCTCAGAGCCCCAGCCGTCGCTCCGAAGCTCGTCACGCCGCCCACCGGAGCAGGAGTTCATCCGAGCTTCGCCCGATCGTCTGCGTCATCCCCGAGCTCCAACGACTCCACCCGACCTCCCAAAGCCGCCACGCCTGACGCCCCGTCCCGCCGTCTTCCCCGACCACCCGAGCCACCGCGCCCCACGCCCGAAAGCAGCCGTCGTCCGTCAGCCCGTCGTCACCACCGCGGTATGTCACTGAGCCACCCACCACCGTCCGATCTGAAACCTACGGCTTAGATTAGACTAGCGAAGGGTTAGGTTTTATTTAGATTAGATCGGTTTTAGTTGGTTTTAGTCCGGTTTATTTCCTGGTTTAGTTAGACCGGCCCGATTGGTTTATTTCTGTTAGCCCGTGGACGTATTGGTCTATTAAGTGCTCATGCGCTGTTTAGTTTTAGAGCGCCACTGTTCGCCCGTTAGCGCTAGTTTTTCTTTTAGTTATATTTTCGTTTCTGTTTTTAACAGAATAGTTCCATTTTGTAAAATCCGTATCTCTTAGGTTACTTAATATTTTTAGTTGATTCTTTTTTGTTAGTTTGCAAATTTGTTGTAGTTTCTGTAGAAAATATGTTTAGCCATGTTTAAATTATTAGAAATAGTTTTATTTTAGTTTTAGACAGATTAGTTTTTCTGCCATAAATTGAGTTAGGATTATTTTTTTAGTGATTCTTTTTGCTACAGCTTAGTTTAGTTCATGCCTAGCAGTAGGAACTTGTTTGGGTATTTTAGATTTAATAAAAAAAATAGTTTTAGTCGAAATCATGTGTTTCTTGGTTATTTAGCTAGCTACTATTTTCCTATTGTTCTAGTTAGTAAATTATTTTATTTTTACTATGTTATAGTTTATTTTAGATTAGTTTCTGTAGTTTTAGAACGTGAACTTTTATTTACAGAAAATAAAAGTTTATTTTATTTTCTTGTTAGTTGTTGGCTTGGATTTCTTGAGTTTTCTTTGGTTTTTGGTTCGATTGTTTTGTGTGTTTTATGTTAGCATGATGTTATGTTAAGTGATTGTATGTTTGTATGCTTATATGATTATTGTTTGCTTGATAGAATTTCCTGAGTCTGAAGCTCACTATTACGAGTCCCTATCTTTCAAGACCGTCACCAGCAAGTCATTTGATCATGTTTTCTTTTACAATACCTATGATTTTATTGCATTAGAATTATAGCTCCCCACCATGCATGCAGTAGGAGAATTTTAAGTTATGTTCTTGAGTAGTATCATGAGGTAGGATGAACCCAATTCCCCTTATTACCATTGCCCGGGACGATGTAGTTTATTTTGCTATGCTCGTAGACGGGGTTGGTTGAGTGATTCATAAGGGAGATGTGAGAGTCAAGATGATGACAACCCCATGACTTCAAGCTCAAGAGGGACTTCAAAATTCACTACTGGGTGGAGGACGGTTGACGGGCACCCTGGAGAAACCAACGGATGGCCGGGAGGGATTGAGAAGCGCCATGACATCTTGCGGAAAGCTTCACCCAGCCACGAAGAGACGGATGGATACCCCATTGACCGGAAGCTTACCTGTGCAGCCGCAAGACATTATGGGCTCTGGCTTGGTCGACCCTAGGCATGACTCTGGCCGGACGGTGCTACGAGATGTAGAAGAACGGTAGGATTGGATGGGCACCGCAAAGGGCCTGAAGGAACTCTTCTGAAGACCCTGTTTCGTTCGTCTCCGTCTTCAAGCACCAGCGGTCACGAAGACTTAAAGGAGGAACGATTCTTGCGGGTAAAGTGCATAAACCTCTGCAGAGTGAAGATCTAATCGGTTAGCCGTGTCCCCAGTTACGGACAATTTGAGCCTCTGGAACTTGGAGTATTTCGGATATCTCAACACCGAACTTAATAAATTAATTGAGGGGGTTATTTAATAATTGGGAATGAGACATTGGTTTGCGGAACCATCTCGATAACCACCAACATTTTGTAGTATTTGCAAACAAGTCCTTGTTGTAGGGAAAAACTGGCTTTTCAAGCAAAACAATGAAACTTAGAGCCCCACAGCCAAATTGCATATAGTGTTAGTAATTTTATTGTTGTTCTCTCTTTGATCGCCGGCATATTCAAAATGTCGACCTACACGGCTGCAACGTCTTATGTTGCGAGAGGAGTTTTCCGATCGGGAGTGAGGCTACGATCCACGCTTGGCGATTGCCCTATGGAGTCGGATGGACTCGCTATTCGCTCACGCCCGCAGCCTTTATTTAGTTTATTTCTCATGAGTTGGCCTTCGTCAATTTATTATCTTGTAATAAAGACTCGATATGAGAATCGTGTAATAAATTCAGGTGTGATTGAACTTTGAATCTTTGCATCAATGTAATCGTGTGTGCAAAGATAATCTTGGGATGGTACAGCTACACAGAGACTTGACCGATTTCGGGTCGGGTCGCTACAGAGATGGTATTCAGAGCACACGCTGACCGTTGGACGTAACCCCTAGGATCGGAAAGCCATACGAAGATACTTTTTATTTTATGTCCTTATCATTCCGTAATTCTCCCTTGTTCATTTCTGACTTCTCTCCGATTTTCAACATTCTAGATGGCCGCCGAGTTCACCCCAGTTCTACTACCGGAGTTTTGCCAGCCAGATGAGACGATGCCTCTCGGCAAGAAGCTGGTTCAGATCGTGAAGAAGCTGAAGATTGCTCTGCCCTCAATCAATGAAGCCTACCAATGCACTTCCGACGGATACCCGCCATGTGATTAAGGTGCACATTCCAGGGAGGACCTTCGGAGGACATTCAGAACCCATTGACTTTGAGTTTACCGATTTCAGTTGGATCCTCGGAAGAGACATGGCGATTTATCGTGCACTTGGACATCTCCGAGAAGAATACAGGGCCGAGCTCGACCCATCGGACCTCGCCATGATTTCTCGCAGAGCTAGGAATGGAGATATCATCCGTACCGTAGAAGACGACTCCACTCTCTCATATGTCCAAGACTTGGAGAGTCTCCTCAGGAAACGGGAAATCCAGACTACCAAACTCAAGGTACACAGGAGGCTATTGTTCCGTGAACTGGAACTGGAGGAGAAAGCACGCGCGGACTCCCTTGACCATGAAGAAGAAATCAAGGATTTCATGGAGAGAGTCGACAAGTTGAAGATGGATGTTGCCGCATTAGAGGAGAAGATGGACCTGGGAGAAGACCTTTTTCCGAGTGGAGATCACGGACCCCTCGTGAGCAATGACCAGGATTATGAAGAGAGCTCCACCAAGAAAGCCAGAAGAGGAGGCGCCGCACTGCAGGACGCCATACCGGAGGACGCCGCACTAGAGGACGCAAGGATAATTGATGAAGACATTTAGTCGACCGCCATGTTATTCTATTTTTTTCCGTCGATCAGTTAGGCCGTTATTTTCGATTAGTCGTGAGAATTTGTAATCTGAGATTGAACCATGTTTGAGATGATTGAATAAATGATTGGTGTGATTATGATTGTGCATTCATATGGGTAGTGATATTTTCTCATTAGACCCTTGTTCTATTCTAATTTTCTCATCCACTCCAAAACACCGGATGCCTCCGAGACGTGACCCGGTTTCAACTTTCCGCGGAGCTCACCCGGTGATCCAAAGCAGCAGAATGCCCTTATCACGGATGCTCATCCGTAACCAAAACAACAACAACAACAACAACAACAACAACAACAATCCACCGCCACCACCCTCGCTGACAACTTGACCCGCTTCCTAAGGCTGAATCCGCCAGTTGTTCTCTAGCAGACCTTGAGCCGATTATGGCCGATGATTGGCTCCGCAAGGTCGGAAGGAGTTAGCCACCTTTGGATGCACAGATCACGAGAGAAGGTGCGCTTTGCCGCACATCGACTTGATGGACCAGCAGCCTCTTGGTGGGAGAACTACACCGCCACTTATCCCATCGCCAAGATCACATGGGATCAGTTCCAAAGAAGCTTTCAGACCGCTCATGTCTCGATTGGAGCCATGAGTCTGAAGAAGCGTGAGTTCCGCAACTTACGCTTAGGGGAACCGTCTTGTGAGGCAAAGGCGTGGATGAGTTCAAGAAGTTAGCTCGCTATGCCCCGGATGATGTGGCCTCGGATGCCGCAGCAGGAAAAAGTTTCTCGAGGACTCAATGACGAAATGGGAATGCAGCTAATGGTGGCTACCTTCAACAACTACCAGGAGCTGGTAGACAAGGCCACCATACTCGAAGGCAAGCAGCAGCAGATTGATAGCCGCAAGCGGAAGTATGGCCAGGGGAAGTACAACTCTGGAGCTCAGCAGAAGCCCCGTTATGCCCCATACTCGGGAGGACATACCCATCACACCCATGGAGGACATAATCATGGAGGACATAACCATGGAGGGAATGGGAACAACCGCAACCACGACAACAAGTCAGGCAATGGAAACGGCAATGGCAACCAAAGATCGTCTGCCTTGGCTCGTAAGGATCTGAGTCACATCACTGTTCAAGTTCCAGAAAACAGGGCACTATGCCACCGACTGCCCGGAGGCCAAGCAGAGGAATGGAAATGGCAATGGAAGCTCAGCAAAGAAGCCCAACCCTTTTCCTCGTGCTCAGGTGAACCACATTGACGTGGAGGACGTCTATGATCAGCCAGACACTATAGTTGGTAAGTTTTTATTAAATTCACGCCCAAAGATTGGTACTCTTTGATTCTCGTGCAACGCATTCATTTATATCAAGGGTAGTTGTGGAAAAGTACGGGTTGGCCACTAGAACCCTTAGAAGCCCTCTTCACGCCGGGCCCGCAGGAGGAGAAATGATGGCGAGCTTAGGTCATCATGCAACCCTTAACATCGGAAACCATAAATTTCCGCAGACCTCATAGTATTGGAAACCCGAACTTGGATGTAATCCTAGGCATGGATTGGTTGACGAAGTTTGAAGGAAACATAGATCGTGTTCAAGAAGACGATTACGCTCACCACCCGGAGCGTAAGAGGATCAAGTATGTATCCGGGCGTATCCCGATGAAGAATCAGTGAATTCCCTCACGGGAGTTGTTCAGAGAAAGTGCCGATGGTGCAAGGTTTTCCCGATGTGTTTCCGGAGGAATTACCAGAATGCCACCGGACAGAGACATTGAATTTCTGATTGAGTTATTGCCGCACAGCCCCAATATCCAAGAGACCCTATCGGATGCCCCGAACGAATTGGAAGAGATCAAAAACAAATTAATGAGCTATTGGAGAAGGGATATATTCGCCAAGCTCGTCACCTTGGGGAGCCCCAGTTCTTTTGGTAGAGAAGAAGGATGGAACCCCGAGAATGGTTGTGGATTATCGTTAGATTGAGCAGCGTGACCATCAAGAACAAGTACCCTCTACCGATGATTAATGATCTATTTGATCAGCTAGTTGGAGCCAAGGTATTCTCCAAGATCGATCTTCGATCGTGGTATCATCGATTGAAGATCCGTGAAAAGGATATACCCAAAACAACATTTACCACCAGGTATGGTTTATATGAGTATACCGTCATGTCATTCGGATTGACTAATGCCCCTGCATACTTCATGAATTTGATGAACAAGGTATTATTGGAATATCTGGACAAGTTTGTCGTGGTGTTCATCGATGATATACTGATTTTCTCCAGGAGCGAGGAAGAGATAAGGAACATGTGCGTCTAGTTCTGGAGAAACTCCGAGAACATCAGTTGTATGCCAAGTTCAAGAAATGTGAATTTTGGTCAAGGAAGTCGGATTCCTCGGACATGTTATTTCAGGAGAAGGAATAGCAGTTGACTCCACCAAGGTTGTATCACCACCGATTGGCGCCACCTACCTCGATCAAGGAGATCCGCAGTTTTCTCGGACTCACAGGATATTACCGGAGGTTTATTGAGAATTTCTCGAAGATTGCCAAGCCCATGACTGAGCTGTTGAAGAAGGACGCCAAGTACATCTAGACCGAGGATTGTGAAGCCAGTTTCCAGGAATTGAAGAAACGTTTGGTTACAGCCCCCAAGATTGATTTTGCGGACATACACAAGGATTACCAGTATATTGTGGCGCTTCTCGCCAGGGACTCTGAGGAGTACTCATGCAGGAAGGAAAAGTTGTAGCTTATACCTCCGCATAGCTACGACCTCACGAGATGAATTACGCCACACATGATTTGGAGTTAGCAGCCGTAGTGCATGCACTCAAGACACAGAGGCATTTCCTTATCGGAAAGCTTGATTGTGATGTTTACATTGCATCATAAGAGCTTGAAGTATATTTTCACGCAGAAAGAGTTGAACCTCGTGCAGAGGAGATGGCTAGAGTTAATCAAGGACTATGACATGAGATTGCATTACCACCCAGGAAAGGCTAATGTTGTAGCAGATGCTTTGAGCCGTAAGAGTTATGTGAATACTCTCATAGCTGGAGGATTACCCAAGGAGTTAGTCGATGACCTCAGAGATCTCCAGCTGGAGATAGTTCCGAGAGGATATGTTGCAGCTCTGGAAGTTCATTCCACTTTGGCCGAAAGAATTCGTGAAGCCCAGAAGTCGGACAAGGAAATTGATGAGATAAAGAAAAGGATGAATGAAGGAAAAGCTAAAGGGTTTCGTAAGGATGAATACGGAGCTATATGGTTCGAGGATCGTATTTATGTACCCAATGATCCCGAACTCAGGAAGCTAATTCTTCAGGAGGCTCATGATTCACCGTACTCGATTCACCCCGGTAACACCAAGATGTATCTGGATTTGAAGGAAAGTTTCTGGTGGAGATGTTTGAAGAAGGATATTGCTGAGTACGTAGCAATATGCGATGTTTGCCAGCGAGTAAAGGCGGAACATCAGAAGCCAGCAGGGTTACTTCAACCCTTGCCAATTCCCGAGCGGAAATGGGAAAAACTTGGAATGGATTTTATCACAGGATTAACCAGGACCCGTTCAGGTTATGATTCCATCTGGGTAGTGGTTGATCGATTGACCAAGGTAGCTCATTTCATTCCGTGAAGACTACCTATACCAGCGCTAAGTTAGCCAAGATATACATGACCAGGATCGTATATCCGCATGGAGTTCGAGGAGTATCGTGTCGATAGAGGAACACAATTTACCTCAAAGTTTTGGAATCGGTTGCATGAAACTTTGGGTACGAGGCTGGAGTTCAAGATGACTTTTCATCCGCATAAGCAGATGGATGACCGAGAGAGTCAACCAGATCCTGGAGGACATGTTGAGAGCTCGTGCGCTAGACTATGGGTCTAGCTGGGATGATAATTTGCCATACGCAGAAGTTCTCGTACAATAACGATTATCGCACCGATCAAGATGGCCCCTTCGAAGCCCTATTCGGAAGGAGGTGCGTAACACCATTCTTTGTGGGATGGTGTTGGAGATCGAAAACTTTTCGGTCCCGATCTTATAAGAGATTCCAAGAGAAAGTCAAGCTGATTCGAGATAGACTCAAGGTAGCTCACCGAGGCGTAAGAGTTATGCCGACAAAGAACGCAAGGAAGTAACATACTGCGGGAGACCGGGCATATCTTCGTGTATCCCACTTCGTGGAATCAAGAGGTTCGGTGTTAAAGGAAAGTTGGTACCCAGGTTCATTGGCCCTACAAAATCCTCGAACGTCGTGGAGAAGTTGCTTACAAGTTGGAATTGCGGAAGGATTGTCCGGAGTTCATGATGTCTTCCATGTTTCTCGGTGAAGAAATGCCATGCCGAGATGGCCGATATTCCGTTGAGAGACACGGTGCCCCTAGAGGCCATACAGCTCGACAAAGGATCTGACTTATGAGGAGAAACCCGTCCGAATCCTCGAGATCATGAACAGAGTCACCCGCAGCAAGATCATCAAGTTTTCCAAGGTGCTGTGGAGTCATCATTCCGAGGAGGAAGCCACCAGGGAGCGAGAAGAAGACCTCCGCCGAGACCACCCGCACCTATTTGCTAGCCAACCCGAATCTCGAGGGCGAGATTCATCTTAAGGTGGGTAGGTTTGTAACATCCCAAATTTCCCATTTGGAATGTTTTACAATTATAGTTAAGCATCTATGCAATATTTTTTGAATTGAGTGACATTTGAATTATTTCAGAGGCTTTTGAGTTTGTTGGAACTTGAATTCAAATTGGCAGTTGAATTTACTTCAAAACAATGCCTGACAAATACTTGAGAAAAAGTATGAGAGGAGTAAACATGACACTCCAATAATGTCAGAAGAAAAGTTTTGCCAAAAGTTTGAATTCAAATTTGATTTTATTTGGGATTTCTAGAAAATGTTTTTTTTAAGTTTGAGTTTTGCCCCTGGAAAAATGTCCGCGTTGTAGGATAAATTCCCCTGAGAATTTTGATATATATATGTCCTATATAAAAATAATATATATTTTTTTTATATATTCTCTCTTCTCTCTAATTCAAAAAAAAACGGTAGCGCCACCCGGCGAGCGCAGCCACAGCCTTGACAGCCCCGGCGCCCGACGCCCGAACCCTTTCCGCCTCGGTCGCCCGCTCGCTCTCCTCTCCCCCTCTCTCACCGACGCCCCACCCCTTCTCTTTCCCCTCGCCCACGTCTCGTCGCGCAGGCCGCGACCGCCGCCACGCCGTCGCCCGCGATCTTCACGGGATCACGATCCCGAGTCGCCCCGCCCCAAGTTGATGCCCTATAAATACCTCGCCCTTCCTCCTCGAACCCCCTAAAACCCTAGCCCAAAACCCACCGCAGCTCGCACCCTCGCTTGAACGCATCTCGCCGCCGCCGCCTCGGTTCGCCGCCGTATCCGCCACCGGTGAGCCACCCCTCGACCTCCAAGCTACCCACCCGAACCGCCACTTCATCCCGCACCTCCCTAACATCCTCTCTTTGCTCAGGAGCCCCCGACGCCATCGCCCCGAGCTCGTCCGCCGCCCGCCGGAGCAGGAGTTCATTCGAGCTCGCCCCGATCGTCTCCGTCATCCCCAAGCTCCAACGACTCCACCCCCGACCTCCCAGCGAGCCGCCGCACCCGCCCGACGTCCCCGCCGTCTTCCCTAGCCACCGGAGCCACCGCGCCGTCCACGCCCGAGCCGCCATCGTCTGTCGCCATCGTCACCATCGCGGTATGTCGCCGGAGCCACCCACCACCGTCCGATCTGAAACCTACGGCTTAGATTAGACTAGCGAAGGGTTAGGTTTTATTTAGATTAGATCGGTTTTAGTTGGTTTTTAGTCCGGTTTATTTCCTGGTTTAGTTAGACCAGCCCGATTGGTTTATTTCTGTTAGCCCGTGGACGTATTGGTCTATTAAGTGCTCATGTGCTGTTTAGTTTTAGAGCGCTCACTGTTCGGCCCGTTAGCGCTAGTTTTTCTTTTTAGTTATATTTTCGTTTCTGTTTTTAACGGAATAGTTCCAGTTTTGTAAAATCTGTATCTCTTAGGTTACTTAATATTTTTAGTTGATTCTTTTTTTGTTAGTTTGCAAATTTGTTGTAGTTTCTGTAGAAAATATGTTTAGCCATGTTTAAATTATTAGAAATAGTTTTATTTTAGTTTTAGACAGATTAGTTTTTCTGCCATAAATTGAGTTAGGATTTTTTTTAGTGATTCTTTTTGCTACAGCTTAGTTTAGTTCATGCCTAGCAGTAGGAACTTGTTTGGGTATTTTAGATTTAATAAAAAAATAGTTTTAGTCGAAATCATGTGTTTCTTGGTTATTTAACTAGCTACTATTTTCCTATTGTTCTAGTTAGTAAATTATTTTATTTTTACTATGTTATAGTTTATTTTAGATTAGTTTCTGTAGTTTTAGAACGTGAACTTTTATTTACAGAAAATAAAAAGTTTATTTTATTTTCTTGTTAGTTGTTGGCTTGGATTTCTTCGAGTTTTCTTTGGTTTTTGGTTCGATTGTTTTGTGTGTTTTATGTTAGCATGCTGTTATGTTAAGTGATTGTATGTTTGTATGCTTATATGATTATTGTTTGCTTCGATAGAATTTCCGGAGTGCGAAGCCTGCTATTACGAGTCCCTATCTTTCAAAGACCGTCAGCCAGGCAAGTCATTTGATCATTATTTCTTTTACAATATCTATGATTTTATTGCATTAGAATTATACCTCCCCACCATGCATGCAGTAGGAGAATTTTAAGTTATGTTCTTGAGTAGTATCATGAGGTAGTATGAACCCAATTCCCTTATTACCATTGCGGGGCGATGTAGTTTATTTTGCTATGCTCAGAGATCGGGTTGGTTGAGTGATTCATAAGGGAGATGTGAGAGTCAAGATGATGACAACCCCATGACTTCAAGCTCAAGATGGACTTCAAAATTCACTCTTTGGGTGGAGGAGCGGTTGACGGGCACCTGGAGAAACCAGCGGATGGCGGGATGCATGGAGAAGCACCATGACATCTTGCGGAAAGCTTCACCCAGCCACGAAGAGACGGATGGATACCCTATTGACCGGAAGCTTACCTGTGCAGCCGCAAGCCATTATGGGCTCTGGCCTGGTCGACCCTAGGCGTGACTCTGGCCGGACGGTGCTACGAGATGTAGAAGAACAGTAGGATTGGATGGGCACCGGCCGGCTCGAGGAACTCTTCTAAGACCCCTGTTTACGTTCGTCCGCCTTCAAACACCAGCAAAGGCGAAGACTTAAAGGAGGGAACGATTCTTGCGGGTAAAGTGCGCAAACCTCTGCAGAGTGAAGATCTAATCGATTAGCCGTGTCCCCGGTTATGGACAATTTGAGCCTCTGGAACTTGGAGTATTTCGGATATCTCAACACCGAACTTAATAAATTAATTGAGGGGGTTATTTAATAATTGGGAATGAGACATTGGTTGGCGAAACCATCTCAATAACCACCAACATTTTGTAGTATTTGCAAACAAGTCCTTGTTGTAGGGAAAAACTGGCTTTTTCGCAAAACAATGAAACTTAGAGCCCCACAGCCAAATTGCATATAGTGTTAGTAATTTTATTGTTGTTCTCTCTTTGACTTGCCGGCATATTCAAAATGTTGACCTACACGGCTGCAACGTCTTATGTTGCAGAGGAGTTTTCGATCGAGGAGTGAGGCTACGATCCATGCTTGGCGATTGCCCTATGGAGTCGGATGGACTCGCTATTCGCTCACGCCCGCAGCTTTATTTAGTTTATTTCTCATGAGTTGGCCTTGCCGAATTTATTATCTTGTAATAAAGACTCGATATGAGAATCGTGTAATAAATTCAGGTGTGATTGAACTTTGAATCTTTGCATCAATGTACTGTGTGTGCCAGCATGATCTTGGGATGGTACAACTACACAGAGACTTGACCGATTTTGGGTCGGGTCGCTACATAGGGTGCGCCCCCTGCCTCGTGGGCCCCCCGAAGCTCCACCGACGTACTCCTTCCTCCTATATATACCTACGTACCCCCAAGTGATCAGATCCGGAGCCAAAAACCTAATTCCACCACCGCAACCTTCTGTACCCACGAGATCCCATCTTGGGGCCTGTTCCGGAGCTTCGCCGGAAGGGGAATCCACCACGGAGGGAATCCACCATAGCCCCTCCGATGAAGTGTGAGTAGTTTACCTCAGACCTTCGGGTCCATAGTTAGTAGCTAGATGGCTTCTTCTCTCTTTTTGGATCTCAATACAATGTTCTCCCCCTCTCTCATGGAGAACTATTCGATGTAATCTTCTTTTTGCGGCGTGTTTGTTGAGACCGATGAATTGTGGGTTTATGATCAAGATTATCTATGAGCAATATTTGAATCTTCTCTGAATTCTTTTATGTATGATTGGTTATCTTTGCAAGTCTCTTCGAATTATTAGTTTGGTTTGGCCTACTAGATTGGTTTTTCTTGCAATGGGAGAAGTGCTTAGCTTTGGGTTCAATCTTGTGGTGTCCTTTCCCAGTGATAGTAGGGGCAACAAGGCACGTATTGTATTGTTGCCATCGAGGATAACAAGATGGGGTATTTATCGTATTGCATGAATTTATTCCTCTACATCATGTCATCTTGCTTAAGGCGTTACTCTGTTTTCTTGAACTTAATACTCTAGATGCATGCTGGATAGCGGTCGATGAGTGGAGTAATAGTAGTAGATGCAGGCAGGAGTCGGTCTACTTGTCTCGGATGTGATGCCTATATACATGATCATACCTAGATAATCTCAAAACTATGCTCAATTCTGTCAATTGCTCAACAGTAATTCATTCACCCATCATAGAATACTTATGCTCTTGAGAGAAGCCACTAGTGAAATCTATGGCCCCCGGGTCTATTCTCTACATATCAATCTCCAATCACTTTATTATTACTTTGCTTTTTACTTTTACTTTTTATTTTACCTTGCATCTTTATATCAAAAATACCAAAAATAGTATCTATCATCTCTATCAGATCTCACTCTCGTAAGTGACCGTGAAGGGATTGTGTGAAGGAAATATGCCCTAGAGGCAATAATAAAGTTATTATTTATTTCCTTATATCATGATAAATGTTTATTATTCATGCTAGAATTGTATTAACCGGAAACATAATACATGTGTGAATATATAGACAAACAAGATGTCACTAGTATGCCTCTACTTGACTAGCTTGTTAATCAAAGATGGTTATGTTTCCTAACCATGAACAAGGAGTTGTTATTTGATTAACAAGGTCACATCATTAGTTGAATGATCTGATTGACATGACCCATTCTGTTAGCTTAACACTTGATCGCTTAGTATGTTAATGCTTTCTTCATGACACATACATGTTACTGTAACTATAAGATTATGCAACTCAATTTTACAGTATGAACACTTTGGGTACTACCAAACGTCACAACGTAAATGATTGATTATAAACGATAACTACAGGTGTCTACAAATGTACTAGTTGGGTTGGCGTATTTCGAGATTAGGTTTTGTCACTCCGATTGTCGGAGAGGTATCTCCAGGCCTTCTCGGTAATGCACATCACTTAAAGCCTTGCAAGCATTACAACTAAATGAGTTAGTTGTGAGATGATGTATTACGGAACGAGTAAAGAGACTTACCGATAACGAGATTGAACTAGGTATTGGATACCGACGATCGAATCTCGGGTAAGTAACATACCGATGACAAAGGGAACAACGATGTCGTTATGCGGTTTGACCGATAAAGATCTTCGTAGAATATGTAGGAACCAATATGGGCATCCAGGTTCCGCTATGGGTTATTGACCGAGAATGGTTCTAGGTCCTGTCTACATCGGTCTCGAACCCGTAGGGTCCGCACGCTTAACGCTTCGATGACAGTTCATTATGAGTTTATAAGTATTGATGCACCGAAGTTTGTTGAGTCCCGGATGTGATCACGGACATGACGAGGAGTCTCGAAATGGTCGAGACATAAAGATTGATATATTGGAAGCCTATGTTTGGACTTGGAAGGGTTCCGAGTGAAAACAGAAGTTACCAACACCGGGTTACCGGAACCCCCGGGGTATATGGGCCTTCATGGGCCACAAGGGAGAAGAGGAAGGGCCGGCCGGTGGGCTGCGCCCCTCCCCCTCTAGTCCGAATAGGACAAGGAGAGGGGCGGCGCCCTTCCCTCTTTCCCTCCCCAATCCTACTCCAACTAGGACAAGGGGAGTCCTACTCCGGTGGGAGTAGGACTCCTCGGCCAGCGCCTCCCAAGGCTGGCCGCACCCCCTTGGCTCCTTTTATATCTGAGGCAGGGGCACCCCATGACACACAAGTTGATCTACGGATCTTTCCTTAGCTGCAGTGCGGTGCCCCTTCCACCATATTCCACTTGGTCATATCGTCAGAGAGCTTAGGCGAAGCCCCGCTACGGAGAAGTCATATCGTCATGAGCTTAGGCGAAGCCCTCGTCGCTGGAGCATCAACATCGCCGCCACACCGTCGTCCGACGGAACTCATCCCCGACACTTTGCTGGATCGGAGTCCGGGATCGCCATCGAGCTGAACGTGTGCGAGAACTCGGAGGTGCCGTCGTTCGGTGCTTGGATCGGTTGGATCGTGAAGACGCACGACTACATCAACCGCGTTGTTATAACGCCTTCGCTTTCGGGTCTCACGAGGGTACGTGACGGACACTCTTCCCTCTCGTTGCTATGCCATCACCATGGTCTTGCGTGATCGTGAGGAAAATTTTGAAATTACTACGTTCCCCAACAAAGTGGCATCCGAGCCAGGTTTTATGCGTTGATGTCATGTGCACGAGTAGAACACAAGTGAGTTGTGGACGATACAAGTCATACCGCCTACCAAAGATGTCATACTTTGGTTCAGCGGTATTGTTGGACGAGACGATCCGGACCAACCTTACGCTGCATTTCCACGCGAGACCGTTCCCTCGACGTGCTTTGCACATAGATGGCTTGCGGAAGACCTGTCTCTCCAACTTTAGTTGAACTGAAAGGTATACGCCTTGCACTTGAGAAGGTTAAAACGGAGTCTATTTGACAAACTATCGTTGTGGTTTTGATGCGTAGGTAAGATGAGTTCTTGCTTAAGCCCGTAGCAGCCACGTAAAACTTGCAACAACAAAGTAGAGGACGTCTAACTTGTTTTTGCAGGGCATGTTGTGATGTGATATGGTCAAGACATGATGCTAAATTTTATTGTATGAGATGATCATGTTTTGTAACCGAAGTTATCGACAATCGGCGAGAGCCATATGGTTGTCGCTTTATTGTATGCAATGCAATCGCGATGTAATGCTTTACTTTATTACTAAGCGGTAGTGATAGTTGTGGAAGCATAAGATTGGCGAGACGACAACGATGCTAAGATGGAGATCAAGGTGTCGCTACCGGTGACGATGGTGATCATGATGATTGCTTGGCGATGGAGATCACAAGCACAAGATGATGATGACCATATCATATCACTTATATTGATTGCATGTGATGTTTGTCCTTTATGCATCTTATCTTGCTTTGTTTGACGGTAGCATTATAAGATGATCTCTCACTAAAAATTATCAAGAAGTGTTCTCCACGAGTATGCACCGTTGCCAAAGTTCGTAGTACCCGGACACCACGTGATGATCGGGTGTGATAAGTTCTACGTCCATCTACAACGGGTGCAAAACAGTTGCACACGCGGAATACTCGGGTTAAACTTGACGAGCCTAGCATATAACAGATATGGCCTCGAACACGGAGACCGAAAGGTCGAACGTGAATCATATAGTAGATATGATCAACATAAAGATGTTCACCATTGAAACTACTCCGTCTCACGTGATGATCGGACATGGTTTAGTTAATTTGGATCACGTGATCACTTAGATGACTAGAGAGATGTCTGCCTAAGTGGGAGTTGATTGATATGATTAATTGAACTTAAATTTATCATGAAACTTAGTACCGATAGTATTTTGCTTGTCTATGTTTACCGTAGATAGATGGCTCGTCTTTGTTGTTCCGTTGAATTTTAATGCGTTCCTTGAGAAAGCAAAGTTGAAAGATGATGGTAGCAATTACACGGACTGGGTCCGTAATTTGAGGATTATCCTCATTGCTGCACGTAAAAATTACGTCCCCGAAGCACCGCCGGGTGACAGTTCACTGCAGATGTCGAGCCGAAGTTATGAACGTCTGCAAAGCGTAGCTGATGACTACTCTATAGTTCGATGTGCCATGCTTTACGGCTTAGAACCGGGTCTTCAACGACGCTTTTGAACGTCATGGAGCATATGAGATGTTCCAGAGTTGAAGTTAATATTTCAAGCAAATGCCCGGATTGAGAGATATGAAGTCTCCAATAAGTTCTATAGCTGCAAGATGGAGGAGAATAGTTCTCACAAGGAGCACATACTCAAAATGTCCGGGTATAACAATCACTTAATTCAGCTGGGAGTTAATCTTCCGGATGATAGTGTCATTGATGTAATTCTCCAATCATCGCCACCAAGCTACAAGAGCTTCGTGATGAACTATAATATGCAAGGGATGACTAAGACAATTCCTGAGCTCTTCGCGATGCTAAAAGCTGCGGAGGTAGAAATCAAGAAAGAGCATCAAGTGTTGATGGTCAACAAGACCACTAGTTTCAAGAAAAGGGCAAAGGGAAGAAGAAGGAAACTTCAAAAGAACAGCAAGAAAGTTGCTGATAAATAGAAGAAACCAAAGTCTGGACCTAAGCCTGAAACTGAGTGTTTTTACTGCAAGCATACCGGACACAGGAAGCGTAACTGCCCCAAGTATTTGGCGGATAAAAAGGATGGCAAGGTGAACAAAGGTATATGTGATATACATGTTATTGATGTGTACCTTACTAGAGCTCATAGTAGCACCTGGGTATTTGATACTGGTTCTGTTGCTAATATTTGCAACTCGGAACAGGGACTACGGAATAGACGAGCACTGGCAAAGGACGAGGTGACGATGCGCGTGGGAAATGGTTCCAAAGTCAATGTGATCGCGGTCGGCACGCTACCTCTACATCTACCTTCGGGATTAGTTTTAGACCTAAATAATTGTTATTTGGTGCCGCGTTGAGCATGAACATTATATCTGGATCTTGTTTAATGCAAGACGGTTATTCATTTAAATCAGAGAATAATGGTTGTTCTATTTATATGAGTAATATCTTTTATGGTCATGCACCCTTGAAGAATGGTCTATTTTTGTTGAATCTCGGCGGTAGTGATACACATATTCATAATGTTGAAGCCAAAAGATGCAGAGTTGATAATGATAGTGCAACTTATTTGTGGCACCGCCGCTTAGGTCATATCGGTGTAAAACGCATGAAGAAACTCCATACCGATGGGCTTCGAATCACTTGATTATGAATCACTTGGTACTTATGTAACCGTGCCTCATGGGCAAGATGACAAAAACGCCGTTCTCCTAACTATGGAGCGAGCAACTGATTTGTTGGAAATCATACATACCGATGTTTGTGGTCCAATGAATGTTGAGGCACGCCAAGCGGGTATCGTTATTTTCTCACCTTCACAGATGATTTAAGCGGATATGGGTATATCTACTTAATGAAACACAAATCTGAAACATTTGAAAAGTTCAAAGAATTTCAGAGTGAAGTGGAAAATCATCGTAACAAGAAAATAAAGTTTCTACGATCTGATCGTGGAGGAGAATATTTGAGTTACGAGTTTGGTTTACATTTGAAACAATGTGGAATAGTTTCAACTCACGCCACCCGGAACACCACGTAGAAATGGTGTGTCCGAACGTCAGAATCGTACTTTATTAGACATGGTGCGATCTATGATGTCTATTTCCGATTTACCGCTATCGCTTTGGGGTTATGCTTTAGAGACGGCCGCATTCACGTTGAATAGGACACCGTCAAAACTCCGTTGAGACGACGCCTTATGAACTGTGGTTTGGCAAGAAACCAAAGTTGTCGCTTTCTTAAAGTTTGGGGCTGCGATGCTTATGTAAAGAAACTTCAACCAGATAAGCTCGAACCCAAATCGGAAAAATGTGTCTTCATAGGATACCCAAAGGAGATCAGGGTACACCTTCTATCACAGATCTGAAGGCAAGATTTTCGTTGCTAAATTCGGGTCCTTTCTAGAGAAGGAGTTTCTCTCGAAAGAAGTGAGTGGGAGGAGAGTAGAACTTGATGAGATAATCAGATTCCGCTCCCTTATTGGAAAGTAGTTCATCACAAGAAATGGTTCCCGTGACAACTACACCAATTAGTGAGGAAACTAATGATGATGATCATGAAGCTTCAGATCAAGTTGCTCTTGAACCTCGTGAGGTCAACCAGAGTAAAATACGCACCAGAGTGGTACGGTAATCCTATTCGAAGTCATGTTACTTGACCATGGCGAACCTACAAACTATGAAGAAGCGATGGTGAGCCCAGATTCGCAAAATGGCTGGAAGCCATGAAATCTGAGATGGGATCCATGTATGAGAACAAAGTATGGACTTTGGTTGACTTGCCGATGATCGGCAAGCCATTGAAAATAAATGGATCTTTAAGAAGAAGACTGACGCCGATGGTAATGTAATCTCTACAAAGCTCGACTTGTTGCAAAAGGTTTTCGACAAGTTCAAGGAATTGACTACGATGAGACTTTCTCACCAGAAGCGATGCTTAAGTCTGTCCGAATCATGTTAGCAATTGCCGCATTTTATGATTATGAAATTTGGCAAATGGATGTAAAAACTGCATTCTTGAATGGATTTCTAGAAGAAGAGTTGTATATGATGCAACCAGAAGGTTTTATCGATCCAAAAGGTGCTAACAAAGTGTGCAAGCTCCAAATGATCAATTTATGGTCCGTGCAAGCCTCTCGGAGTTGGAATAAACGATTTGATAATGTGATCAAAGCATATGGGTTTGTACAGACTTTTGGAGAAGCCTGTATTTACAAGAAAGTGAGTGGGAGCTCTGTAGCATTTCTAATATTATATGTGGACGACATATTACTGATTGGAAATGATATAGAATTTCTGGATAGCATAAAAGGATACTTGAATAAAAGTTTTTCAATGAAAGACCTCGGTGAAGCTGCTTACATATTGGGCATCAAGATCTATAGAGATAGATCAAGACGCTTAATTGGACTTTCACAAAGCACATACCTTGATAAAGTTTTGAAAAAGTTCAAAATGGATCGTGCAAAGAAAGGTTTTTACATGCGTGCAAGGTATAAAATTGAGTCGACTCAATGCCCGACCACGCAGAAGATAGAGAGAAAATGAAAGATGTTCCCTATGCTTCAGCCATAGGCTCTATCATGTATGCAATGTCTGTGTACCGGACACGACGTATGCTTAGGCTGTAAGCTTGGCGAGAAGGTACCAAAGTAATCCAGAGTGGATCATCGACAGCGGTCAAGAACATCCTGAAATACCGAAAAGGACTAAGGATATGTTTCTCGTATATGGAGGTGACAAAGAGCTAGTCGTAAATGGTTACGTCGATGCAAGCTTTGACACCGATCCGGACGATTCTAAATCGCAAACCCGGATACGTGTTTTTATTAAACGGTGGAGCTGTCGGTTGGTGCAGTTCTAAACAAAGCGTCGTGGCGGGATCTACATGTGAAGCGGAGTACATAGCTGCTTGGAAGCAGCAAATGAAGGAGTCTGGATGAAAGAGTTCATTTCCGATCTAGGTGTAATACCTAGTGCATCGGGACCGATGAAGATCTTCTGTGACAATCTTTGGTGCAATTGCCTTGGCAAAGGAATCCAGATTTCACAAGAGGACCAAGCACATCAAGAGACGCTTCAATTCCATTCGGGACCAAGTCCAAGTGGGAGACATAGAGATTTGCAAAATACATACGGATCTGAATGTTGCGTACCCATTGACTAAGCCTCTTCCAAGAGCAAAACATGATCTGCACCAATACTCCTTGGGTGTAAGGATCATTACTTTGTAATCTAGATTATTGACTCTAGTGCAAGTGGGAGACTGAAGGAAATATGCCCTAGAGGCAATAATAAAGTTATTATTTATTTCCTTATATCATGATAAATGTTTATTATTCATGCTAGAATTGTATTAACCGGAAACATAATACATGTGTGAATATATAGACAAACAAGTATGTCACTAGTATGCCTCTACTTGACTAGCTTGTTAATCAAAGATGGTTATGTTTCCTAACCATGAACAAGGAGTTGTTATTTGATTAACAAGGTCACATCATTAGTTGAATGATCTGATTGACATGACCCATTCCGTTAGCTTAACACTTGATCGCTTAGTATGTTAATGCTTTCTTCATGACCCATACATGTTCCTGTAACTATAAGATTATGCAACTCCTGCTTACGGAGGAACACTTTGGTACTACCAAACGTCACAACGTAATCGGGTGATTATAAAGGAGTACTACAGTGTCTCCAAAGGTACTTGTTGGGTTGGCGTATTTCGAGATTAGGTTTTGTCACTCCGATTGTCGGAGAGGTATCTCCATGCCTTCTCGGTAATGCACATCACTTAAAGACTTGCAAGCATTACAACTAAATGAGTTAGTTGTGATATGATGTATTACGGAACGAGTAAATAGACTTCTACCGATAACGAGATTGAACTAGGTATTGGATACCGACGATCGAATCTCGGGTAAGTAACATACCGATGACAAAGGGAACAACGTATGTCGTTATGCGGTTTGACCGATAAAGATCTTCAGAGAATATGTAGGAACCAATATGGGCATCCAGGTTCCGCTATTGGTTATTGACCGAGAATGGTTCTAGGTCATGTCTACATAGTTCTCGAACCCGTAGGGTCCGCACGCTTAACGCTTCGATGACAGTTCATTATGAGTTTATAAGTATTGATGCACGAAGTTTGTTCGAGTCCCGGATGTGATCACGGACATGACGAGGAGTCTCGAAATGGTCGAGACATAAAGATTGATATATTGGAAGCCTATGTTTGGACTTGGAAGGGTTCCGAGTGAAAGCAGAAGTTACCGAACACCGGGGTTACTGGAACCCCCGGGGTATATGGGCCTTCATGGGCCACAAGGGAGAAGAGGAAGGCCGGCCAGGTGGGCTGCGCGCCTCCCCCTCTAGTCCGAATAGGACAAGGAGAGGGGCGGCGCCTTCCCTCTTTCCCTCCCCAATCCTACTCCAACTAGGACAGAGGCGGGGAGTCCTACTCCCGGTGGGAGTAGGACTCCTCCAGCGCGCCTCCCAAGGCTGGCCGCACCCCTTGGCTCCTTTATATACGGGGCAGGGGCACCCCATGACACACAAGTTGATCTACGGATCTTTCCTTAGCTGTGCGGTGCCCCTTCCACCATATTCCACTTCGGTCATATCGTCAGAGAGCTTAGGCGAAGCCTGCGCCGGAGAAGTCATATCGTCATGAGCTTAGGCGAAGCCCTGCGTCGATGGAGCATCAACACCGTCGCCACGCCGTCGTCTTGTGGAACTCATCCCGACACTTTGCGGATCGAGTCCGGGATCGCCATCGAGCTGAACGATGTGCGTAACTCGGAGGTGCCGTACGTTCGGTGCTTGGATCGGTTGGATCGTGAAGACGTACGACTACATCAACCGCGTTGTTATAACACTTCCGCTTTCGGTCTACGAGGGTACGTGGACAGACACTCTTCCCTCTCGTTGCTATGCCATCACCATGGTCTTGCGTGATCGTAGGAAAATTTTGAAATTACTACGTTCCCCAACATTGTGTAAGTGCATCTAGTGCCACCCCTAGTTGGTTTTGGAGTATTGACGACAAATGTGGTTGAGGGACTAATGCGTTTGTGAGAATTGCAGGATAACGCAGGTAGTGTCCCTCATTGATTCGGTTTACCTACCGGGGACGACCCCTAAAATTGTATGAAGACATTGACGACAGTGGTGGTATGTGAAGATATTCACATTGAAGACTATGACATGAGAAGACATTGAGTGAAGACTATGGAGCGTGAAGACTGTGTGGCTTCGTTGTTTCCTTTTCTTCTTTGTTGAGTCATAGGAACCACCGTACTGTTAAGTGGGGTCCAAGTGATCATAGTCAGAATGACTAAAGTGATGCTCAACCCAAATCATATGTCTTCGAGCGAAGATAATGAGAGAAAAACTTATCCAGAGCTGGATGAGTCAGCTTTGCTTGTAGCCCAAGTAAAGTTGCCGTGTGTGTTTGAAATATGACCGTTGGAACACGTGTCAGTTCCTTAGTGACCCGTGGTCATTTCGGACATAACAGGTCGGGTTGCCTAGTGGCTATAAATAGCCCACCCCTACACCATAAATTGGTGGCTGCTCGGAGTTCACGACGGCTTTTGTCGTTTGAGAGCAACCCACCTCGAAGCCTTTGAGAGAGAGAAATCCTTGCGAGGACAAAGCCCAAACACCCAGAGCCAAAGAGTGTTTGGCATCATCAAGTCTTTCCATGCATGTGACCAAGACTTATTACACTTGAGGACTGTGACTCCTCCAGCTGGTTAGGCGTCGCGTTCTGAGCATCCAAGAGTCATTGTGGATTGCCGGTGAACGAAGTCTGTGAAGGTTCGGAAGTCTACCTTGAAGACTTACCAGAGTGATTGGGCGAGGACTGTGTGTCCTTAGCTCAAGGGGAATAAGGTGAAGACGCGGACTTCTGAGTTGAATCTCAGCCTCCCTAACCAGATGTCACAGCTTGTCACAAAGAATCGAACTGGTCCAACAAATCTGTGTCTTCAACAAGTGACCGGTTCTATCCCTTCCTCCTTTACTTTGAGTTTGTCTTCGTGAAGTCATTGCTTATATGTCTTATCTGTTTGACTTCATTGCTTGACTACTATCGTTGTTTGGCTTCATACTATCTTCCATCTTGATCCTTACTACCAAGCTGCTATTAGTCTTGTACTTTCACGTTATTGCATACTAGACTATGGTTTGCTTGTTGTAGTTCATCTTCCGCTGCATATCAATTAGGATATTTCTATTGTTTGTCTTCGAAATATCTGTGTTTTGAAGACTTTCCTAAAAATTGCCTATTCACCCCCCCTCTAGTCGATAACTAGCACTTTCAATTGGTATCAGAGCAAGGTACTCCCTTGTTCTGTGTGATTCGGTTTAACCACCTGGAGTTTTAGCTATGTCGACTGCAGGGATAATCAAAGTCTCTGCTGCTTGCCCCGTGTTCGATGGAACTGACTATCCCTACTGGAAGAATAAGATGCGCATGCATCTTGAAGCCATTGATGTCGACCTACGGTATGTCGTCAAGAACGGCGTTCCCAAATCAGTGAAGGTGTCACCCCCGCTGATGTCAAGAAGTTCATTCAAGCTGGACTCCACCGCAAAGAACATCATCTGTGTTCATCTCGACCAAAGGACAAGATGGCCGTGTGAGTGCTCCGAAACGTCGAAGCTAGTCCGGGACTGGCTATCCAAGGTCAACGAAGGCGTCTCAACCCAGAGATCAAAGGATCAGTGTTCTTCGCAACCTCTTCAACCGCTTCAAGAGAAACGACAATGAAAATGTCCAGCTCACGTTTGATCACCTCACTGACACACAAATGAGCTTCATGCTCTCGGCGCCACTGAGGTCACCAAGCATGAAATCGTCAAGACACTACTGAGATCACTTGACAGCTCTTTTGACACCCTTGCCCTCATGATACAAGAACGTCCTGACTTCAAGACACTCGATCCGTCTGATATACTTGAGAGGCTCAACACACATGAGTTCCAAATTTTACGAGAAAAGAGATATCTATGGTCCCAACTATGGCCGAACTCGCTCTTTGAAGGCAAAAGTTGCTTCCTCATCTGAAGAAGAATCTGACTGCGGTTCTGATGATCCTGAAGACATTGGAAAGGAACTTACTATGCTTGTGAAGAAGTTCCAGAAGTTCACTAGGAAGAAAGGCTTCAGAAAGTCTTCACGATCCAGCTCAAGAAATGATGAAGCTTCCACTCATGACTACAAGAAGAGAACCTGTCACAAGTGCAAGAAAACTGGACACTATATCTCTGAGTGTCCACAGTGGGACAATGAGAAGAAGAAGAAAAGCAAGGAATATGATTCTGATGACAAGAAGAAGAAGAAATCTTCAAAGTCTTCTTCCAAGTCCTCATCAAATTCTTCATCGCATAAGAAGAGCTCATCTGGCAAGGCTCGTGCTTTTGTTGGCAAGGAAATGGATTCAAAGGAGGAGTCTGCTTCTGAGGAGGTGGAGGTGGAGTCCAAGAGGAGTCCGACCCGAGCGTTGCAAGTCCGGGCTTTAGCCACAACCTATGTTGCCAAGTCCATCTTCAACATCAAGACAATGACTTCTACACCAACGTCAAGGCGATGACAAGGACGACCCTGCTCCCACTCTATCGCTTCATGGCACGCGGTGCCAAGGTAAAATCACGTGATGCTTACTTTCAAACATCAAGTGAAGATGACTCTGATTGTGAATCCAAACCCAGCTACAAAACACTTGCTAAAATTGCAACCGAACAACAAAGAGCTATGGAACATACTCAAAAGCTGTTAGAAAAAAGCGATGACCTGTTGGACGCGGAAATGACACGTTCACAGTCCTTAGTTGAAGACATTAAAAATCTTCATGCTAAGTACCAAGAACTTGAAAGTCGTCATGAAACACTCTCAACTACTCATGAAAAGCTCTCCTATGATTATCTTCAAAGGAAGCAAGAGCTTGAGAAATTGAGAGCGGCTCATGAAGATCTTCAAAAAGAGAATGAGTCACTTAGCGCTCAACAGATCAGTTCCGCTTAGGATGGATTTGAACCACCATGTCTAAAATGCCTTGAGCATGATATAGCTACCTCTGTTGCTGAATGTTCAACTGCTGCTACTGTTGCATTGTCTTCAACTACTAATGTGGTAACTAACCCCTCTGCGGAGGATACCACTGCTATTGTTGATGAAAATGCTAGGTTGAAGACATTGCTTGAAACAGGGATGTATAAAAGTCTGAAAGGGCATCAGACACTTTATGCGATGTCCTCAAAAGCAGATTCTGAACCGAAACCCTAGGAAAGAGGGTGTTGGGTTCGAAAGGAAAATGAATGTTGATGGTTCCTCTTTGGAAGCCCGAGCGAGATCCCAAAACCACATGGGTTGTCTTGCAAAAGGACCTTCAAGGATCCATCCACCTTATCTGGCTTTACCTGTGCTAACCCTATTATCATTGATGAATCCTTTGATGCAAACTATAAGCTGTTCAAGAATCGAATGGTGAAGTGTTTGCTGTATATTGGTACTAATCTGCAGGAATGGACCGCCTATGAAGAAGATCTGGGTTCCCAAAAGCTGTCTTGAGAATCTTCCAGATGAATGTCATCATGACACCACCAGGAAGAAGACAAACCCAGGACCTAAGGCGTCATATGGTCCAAAGGCTTCATACATGACAGAGGACTCACCGAGTCACCCTAACGCCAATGTTTTGCCGGGAAACCTTACTCAAATTTATGAATATGAGCGTGTGTCTTCAAACCGCTATGTTCATAGAACTAAGAACTTTTCTGCTTATTCATATGAGTATCGTTCATCTCCTGCAAGGCTATTTGATAGGGCTCCAAAGCCGAAGTTCTCTGATGCTGCACTTAGACTCATTGCTTCTAAGCCACCCCTGAAGATGTGGGTGGTTAAGAAGAAAACTCTCTTTGCGTGAAAGGGTCTCCACCAAAAATCAAAGGCGTCTGATGCTATTGTCGGGACCTAAAACATCTTGTAGGGCACAAGATCAAATGCCCAAATGGTCTCACTATGTATTTTGTTCCTAATCGCTTGCCATTCATCCTATCAGTCCTAATCTTGATTTAAGCTTCAATAATCCACTTGCCTATCAAATGTTTATGCTTCACAATGCTCTTTGTGAAGCCTATCCCTAACTGTCTTCAGAGGGTATGACACCTCATGCTTCGTAATGGATTATGGATAGTGGATGCACTAATCATATGACTGGTGATCAAGTCTTCTCATGGACTCAACCTTACGTCCATCGGACAAGAGTCACATCACATTTGCCGACACCGTAAAAGCAAGGTATTGGGTCTAGGTAGAGTTGCAATCTCAAAGGATCAACACATGGATAAGTGATGCTTGTTGAATCCCTTGGTTTCAACTTGATGTCTGTCTTAATGCTTTGTGACTTGAACATGATTGTGATATTCAGAAAATATCGTTGCCTTGTACTAATGGAATCTGACAAGTCTCTAGTCTTTGAAGGGTATAGGAAAGATGATCTACACATGGTAGATTTCTCAGTAGGTCCACAGCTTGCCGTATGTCTTCTTGCAAAAGCTTCAGAATGCTAGCTCTGGCATCGGAGGCTGGGGCATGCTAGCATGAGGAACTTACACACACTCGCCAAGAAGAAGCATGTCATAGGCATCGAAGGTGTCAAGTTCAAGAAGGATCATTTGTGTGGTGCCTCATGGTCGGAAAGATGACTAGGGCAAAGCACCCCTCAAAGACAATCATGACGACATCTCAACCCTTCGAGCTGTTACACATGGATTTGTTTGGCCCTACTCATTACTCTACCCTCACAACAACTGCTTGTTTCTACGGCTTCGTCATTGTTGATGACTACTCAAGATACACATGGGTGCACATAATTCTCTACAAGACTGAAGTGCAAGATGTCTTCAGACGCTTCGCCAATCGAGCAATGAACAATTGTGGCGTCAAGATCAAGCATATCAGAAGTGATAACGGCACTGAATTCAAGAACACTGGACTTGATCTTTATCTGGATACCATGGGAATCACTCATGAGTTCTCTGCTCCATACACACCTCAAAGAAATGGCATCGTGGAGCGCAAGAACAGAACCCTCATTGAGATGGCTCGAACAATGCTCGACGAGTACAAGACACCAAGAAAGTTCTCGCTGAAGCCATTGATACTGACTTGTCACGTCATCAACCGTGTTTATATCCATAAGATTCTCGAACAAAACATCCTATGAGCTCCTTCTTGGCAAGAAGCCAAATGTCACCTACTTGAGTATTTGGGGCTAAGTCTTTGGATCAAGGATCCCCATCACAAGTCAAAATTTGAACCCAAAGCTCACGAAGGCTTCATGCTCGATTACGGAAAGGACTCACACTCTTCTGAGTCTTCAATCTCTATCTCTACAAAATCGTCGAATCAGTAGACGTGCGATTTGATGAAACCAATGGTTCTCAAAGAGAGTTCTGCCAAGTACACTAGACGAAGCTCGCCCAAAGTGAATCTATCAAGCTGATGGGAACCGTGAAATCATGCCAAATGAAGCACAACCTGAAGAGGAATTTATCATTTCTGCACCTAACCAACCTGAAGACAATGCTCAGCCTGAAGACAATCCTCCCAATGATGACAATGATCAACAAGAGCAAAGTCTTCGTCCAGTTCATCCTCGAGTTGCAACTGAAGTACAGATTGAGAAGATAATCGATAGCATCAATGCACCTGGTCCGCTTACTCGCTCAAGAGCAACACAGCTAGCAAATTTCTGTGGGAACTTTTCATTTGTGTCAATATCAGAACCCAAGAAAGTTGTTGGAGCCTTTATGGAACCAGAATGGATACAAGCTATGCAAGAAGAACTTCAACAGTTCAAGCTGAATAATGTTTGGGAACTTGTCAAGCGCCCTGACCCTCACAAGCATAACATTATTGGCACCAAATGGATATATCGAAACAAGCAAGATGAGCATGGTCAAGTCGTAAATGGGAAACAAAGCATGGCTTGTGGCTCAAGGATATACTCAAGTTGAAGGAATTGACTTGATGAAACAGTTGTTCTCATAGCTAGGCTTGAAGCCATTCACATACTACTAGCCTATGCTAAGCACCACAACATCTTGCTATATCAAATGGATGTGAAGAGTGCATTTATCAACGGCAAGATTGAAGAAGAAGTATATGTCGCTCAACCACCTGGCTTTGAAGATCCAAAACTTCCTGATATGGTGTACAAGCTAAATAAAGCACTGTATGGCCTCAAATAAGATCCTCGTGCCTGGTATGATACAATCAAAGACTTCCTGAAGAGCAAAGGCTTCAAACCTGGATCCCTTGATCCCACGGTCTTCACGAACACATATGATGGTGAATTGTTTGTATGCCAAATATATGTGGATGCCATTATCTTCGGCTGCACCAACCAGAAGTATAGTGATGAGTTTGGATACATGATGCAAGAACAATATCAGATGTCCATGATGGGAGAGCTCAAGTTCTTCCTTGGTCTTAAAATTCGTCAGCAAAGGAATGGCATCTTTATATCTCAAGAAAAATACCTCCAAGATTGTTTGAAGAAGTTTGGAATGCGAGAGTGCAAAGGATACACGACGCCAATGCCAGCCAAACACCACTTTGGTCCCGACGACAATGGTAAAGAGTTCGATCAAAAGGTATACCGCTCCATGATTGGTTCCTTACTTTACCTATGTTCATCTAGGCCAGATATTATGCTTAGTGTTTGCATGTGTGCTCGATTCCAAGCGGCACCAAAGGAATCACATCACTTAGCTGTGAAGCGAATTCTTTGATATTTGGCTCACATCCCAACACTGGAATTATGGTATCCAAAGGGCTCAAAATTTGATTTGGTTGGATTTTCGGATGCTGATTATGCTGGTGACAAGGTGGATAGCAAGTCTACATCAGGCACATGTCACTTTCTGGGACGATCACTCGTCTGTTGGTCTTCAAAGAAGCGTAACTGTATCACTCTCAACCGCTGAATCTGAATACATTGTTGCTTTGGATCTTCTTTGTGCTCAGCTTCTATGGATGAAGCAAACTCTCAAGGACTATGGCATCAATATGACACAAGTACCTCTCTTCAGGACAACGAAAAGCGCCATCAAGATTGCCAACAATCCAGTCCGGCACTTTCGAAGACAAAGCACATTGAAATTCGTCATCATTTTCTCGTGGATCATGTCATGAAGAAAGATATTGACATCATTCACGTCAACACCAAGAGCAATCGATGATATCTTCACAAAGCCCTTGGATGAGAAAAGGTTTTGCAAGTTACGGTGTGAGCTAAATATCTTGGAATCCTCAAATGTCCTGTGATCAAGCACACATCCTAACACTTATGCATGTTGATGACTTAGATGTGCAACACACGAAGTAACGTATATCTTCAATCAATGAAGACTTACATTCTAAGTGTGAATACATTAACGTGGAATTTGACTTGAGCGCCCACGATAATTGTGCGCCGTGTCTGGGTCTAATACTTCCTATATGGTGGGTAACGCCACCACCAAATTTCTTCGTTTGAAGTGTTTCACTCATGGCGTTATTTCTGCAATATCTTCGCATTTGATTTGACTTCAACTTCAACCTATCTTCATGATTTTCTTCACTATGTTGATTTGGTTGTCATATCGATATATATATATATATATATATATATATATATATATTTATATATTTCTGTCCTCTACAACATTCACTTATAGCTATGTCTTCAAGTTGAATCTTTTGAACTCAGTGAATGTGATCGGACCCCAATCTCTCTATGCTTTCGATCTCAAACTCTATCTGTCCAAATCATATGCATTCTATTGAAATCGCTAAATGTCTTATCTGCGTCCTTGTCGCCAGAAGACACGAAGACAAACTTTAAGTCTGTTTTAAATGATTCATCCTTCATCGTTGAAATCCGGAGAAGCCGGAACGACCATCCGACAAACCTGGCGAGCGTGGGAACGTGGGACAACTCAGAGTATGTTGCATGCGTGCCACGTGCCCCTCAGATGTGAACTGCCAGGGGCACCTGTGTAATTGCGCTATGCCGCACACCTCGTTATAAATACATGTCCCCTGCGGTAAAGAAAATCTTCTTTCACCTCTCCACCTCGTCAAAACCCTAGCATCACCGCTAGCTCTCGACGACGCCGGCGACGAAGCGCTTAGCTGCCGCGACCTCTCGAACGCCGTCCTCACGCCGGCCGCGAACATCTTCATCTCCGCCGCCGCTGTAGGTGTCCTCCGTCGCCAAGTTAGGGCACGGTGGACTGAACTGCTCGGCCTCCTCTTCTTCCCGTCTAGCAGTTCTTCAAGTGGTAAATATAACTCTATTTTTACCATATGTTTGATCTTCAAGATTCATCCTTCTTGCCAAAACTGGTTTCTGCCCATACAATGTTAGATCTATTCTGTCTGCATCTCGTATTGCCTAGTATATTCACTTAAGCTTCACAACTAGTTAGATTCCTCACTTGTACTTATTCACGGATTGGTACAAATCTGGAACCAACTCTCAGCGTATAAGTGAATGTCTTCGCATCATGAGGTCAATGTCTTCAAACTGATTTATCTTCAAAATCTTTTGAGAATGCATATGACCTCTTCCCCTTCCCTCGCATCTCTAATGCTGTCACAGGTACATGTCCGTGGGAGAATCCCTTGTTTCTCATAGTCTCCATTCGTTTGCAGAATTCTTACAGCATCGAACTAATTCTCCCGAAGCCAGTTCCTGTCTGTCCAGCAAACGCGAGCCTTTGAAGCCCTTGAACGTGAAGCCATTCAGTTTGAAGCTTATGGGTGCAGATAAATCAGTCAGGAAGGGCGGCAGACAACGTCGTGAGGGAACCTCAAAAGATCTGCCTGATGACCTCGCAGAGCTGTACAAGACATATCCCGAAGAGAATTACAACCAGCGCAAGACGCGAATCCAATGGATTCGACAATATTGGGCTGAGCAGTGGTTCAAGTACAATTTCGTCACACAGGAATATGCCGAGAAGAATGCTATCAAAAGCCCTTGGGGTGATATTCTCTTTCGAGGCCTTCCACCCAAGAACATGGCTGAAGCTATTGCACAAGGTTTCTATCCTTGTATGGTCCGTGGACCTCAGCCAGAGAATGCCGACCCAACGTCTTTGCTCTGGTGTCGTGATGATAATCTCTTCAAGCGCAACTTCCAGCATGCAAAAGCTTCTGCAAAGGAAAAGAAGAAGTAATTGGGATTAGACTTCAACCCTGGTCCCTCTGCTCCCCGTGCTGACGGCTCACGTGACGCTGAACCCAATGTCATCGGTCCCTTTTCAAACCTTGATGGCCTCATCACCTACATCTTGGTCCAAGGTGCCAAAGTGGATCACTCTGATGACGATGCTGATTCTGATGAAGCCCCAGCTCCAGCTCCTGCTCCTGCTCCAAAGCCGCAGAAGCAAAAGAAAGTCAAGGCTTCAAAGTCAGCTGCTCCACCAAAAGCTTCACGTGTGAAGCCACTGGCTATTGCACCTCCTAAAGCCAGTGCACAGTCTGAAGATCAATCCCGTATCTCCAAGAATACGGAGATGAGAAAAAAAGTGTCAAGAATACTGCACTGACACTGACTCCTGCTGGCATTCTGCGTGAAGAGCACATTGATCTGTCAAGTGATGACGATCTTGCAGATGATGCTCTTGAGAAACTTATCAAGAGCAAAGAAGAAGCAAAAATCTTCAACAATTTGCCTCTCTTTGATGTGGCAATCATCCATCACTTCATTGATGAGTGGTTTGACACTCCAAACATCAGCTTTGAAGATCTGCAACTTCCTATTGGCCTCAGCGTCTCCTTCAATGGCGCCATTGCTTCTGAGCTAGCTCTTGCTCAGCGCATTGTTGAACTGAAGCATAAGATTGACTATGAGAAGGCTCAGTTCAAGAAGCACATGGCTGCATTCAGCGTGCAAGACGTCAAAAACTTCAAGGTCATGCTGCATGACCTCAAGGAAGCCTTTGTCAAGAAGCGTGAAGAAGCCAGAGGCTCTCGTGAGAGCATGAAGAGCTTGGCTGACAAGTGCGTGCTTGCCTACAATGAGGAAATTTGAAGCGCGCAAGGCTCTTGGCCGTCCCGGCATCGACCCCTGTGATGGCTGCAAAGAAAAAGAAGTCTTCAACTGACCAAGCTGCACCTTCAAGGCAGGAAGAGCCCCACATAGTCTTCCCAAGCAGCATGACTGGCTCGAAGCCAAAGGTTCGCTCAACCGCTTCTGAACAGAAGAAGACGAGGGCTGCCGAGGCTGAAGCCAGAAAAAGGAAAAATCCTGACGCCTCTGATGCTGCTCCCTCCAAGAAGAAGCTAAAGACCAAGAAGAATCGGGCTGCTCCCACAGGCCCTTGATTGTTGAACCCATTTCGATGGTTCGCCCCAAGGCGTCGCAACCCAAGAACTTCAGATGACTGTTCATGAGCCTCGCTTCCACAGAGGCTCCTCGGTGAAGAGATTCCAGCAATGATCCCATCATCTGCTGAAGACATTGGTCACCATGACAATGTTGAATATGATGAAGTTCTTCCTCAAATCGAGTACAATGTGGTATCATCGCTTTGTTAAATGCGAACAACGAACTCATCAAGATTGGTCGCCCTCGACGCCAATTGCTCAGATGCTTCATGGGCTGATCGCCCGCAACAACAAGACTCCCTAGTACTCCCCAACAACAAGTCACTCCCCAACAACAAGTCACTCCCCAACAACAAACAACAAGAAGAAGAGGAAGACTTTGAGGCCCAGGCAACCCCATCTCCAAAGGCGTCGCCAGCATTTCGCAGGCTTCGCAAAGGTCAAAGGCCTCAAGTACCTCTCTCGAGCGTTCCAGAAGGAGAAGTGCACCACCAACCTGTTGCACGTCAAGTGTTTTCAGAAGCCACTCCAACTGTGAATGTCTCCGAGTCTGAAGCTAAAGCTGCTGAAGACAATCCGGCTGCATCAGCCGCAGACACCCAAGAAGAAGAAGAACGTGTCCCTGCACCCCCGTTACTGAAGAAGTTATACCTGATATCAACATGCCAGTGCCCGACCCTCCAGCTCCTCAAGTGGAGGTCGAAAACATTGAGGCTGCCACCTCCAACACCAATGAAGCCAATGACGTGGTCATGGCTGAAGCCAATGTGGAGCCTGTCCCAACTGCTCCTGAAGCCAGTGAAGGAAATGTGCCTGAAGCCAATGAGGCAACTGCTCCCGAAGCATCTGCTGAGCAGCCTGAAGCCTCAGTTGCTGCCACTCCTCCAGTTCCACCACCAAGGCCCTACACAATCGAGCAATCATACAACTATGGCGAGCTAGTCACAGTAAGATGGCCCGTTCTGGTCCCTCCGCCTCATGCCTCTGGTCCTCGGCCGACTATCATATTGAGCATAGGCCTCGGGTCCGTAAGCCGAAGCCAAGACTGCGAAGGTTTCTGTGCACCGCCACCTCAACAGTTCTTTCAATGCAAATGGCTTCAAAGCCCACAACACTTTCTTTGACAGTGCAAAGAACCCCTACACAAGGCCAAGGATCTCATCTGACCGTTTCTGGAGCTATCAGCAAAGAAGCTATTACTCATGCGTTATGTATGATCAAGGGCGCATTTTCCCTCATATGCGCCTCGACACTGAAGCCATTGCCGGACTGCCGTGCTTAGAAGAAGCACTTGATTGCTTTCATGATGCATGTCTGCTTGGTTTCAAGCATGCATAAAGAACACTGGAATGAAGAATTAGTGCTTCAATTCTATGCTACCCTCCACATCCGCGGCTACAACAGAGATACAAAGACATGGGTTCTCGAGTGGATGACAGGAAATGTTCATCATGAAGCCAAAGCTCTTGACATCATTGAGCTCACAGGCCTACCCACTCCCGGAGAGCTGTTTGAACCTGGATGTCAACTCCACCGCGATGCCTTGGAGAGCATATTTCATAAGCCAGAATCCGACATGAGTCAGATGCTGAATACCCTCAACACTTCTTTGTTGATGACCTTGAGTATCTGCCTCGCACAATATATCATATCATCAGGAGAACTCTATGGCCTATCAAAGGGCATTCATCATCTGCAAAACTAGAAGGAGCGATGAAGACATTGGTCTTCTACATCCTCAATGGCATCAGCTTCAACACATAAGAATTCTCATCCGACAACTGGCTGCGTCTGGATCTGATCTGTTTGGTCTGAAGTCCTATGCTCCATGGGTCATGCACCTCATCAAGATGCACTCTGCTATCAACTATCAACCCTCTGCTCGCAATCATCTGATCTTTCTACCAGAGGTTGATATGTCTGTTGAAGCCATATACCCTGAGCCTGCCAAAACGCCACTAAGTCTTCAGAATGCAGATCACCATAGCTTCTCTCAACCCATGGAAGGCGTCCAAGCGGCATCTCATGTCTATCCCCTGGCTGGGAACACACGTCTGCCTCATCGCGGCGCGGATTGAAGCCACTGAGAGCACAATTGGCCAAAGGCCTCGGAAGCGCTCTCGAGTCCTCAATGATCGAGAACTTCTTGTGGCGCTGCATCAAAAGCAAGATAAGCATCACTCCTGGCTCAAGCGTCAAATGCAAAGCCTCTTGGTGGACGTCAATCTCATTCGAAACCTTGCCACCAAGAATGCTTTTGTAACTCACGAGACCTGTCGGCGATCATGGAAGAGTTTGACCCTGCTTTCGGTCAAGCGAGATCTTCAAGACGATGGCTTCACTGAACGCTTCAAGTTTGACTCCACTCCTCCACGGAATGCAGTCCTACGACGAACTCCATCACTTGAAGACTCTGACTATTCTTCCTCCGCAGCAACTATCAATGCCAGAGTGATCGATGATGAAGCCGATGCTACTTCACCGCCCCCTACTTCGCATCGAATCGACATCGCACCAAGCTCGCTGCACCGCCAACCAACAACGACAACCTCGCTGCATCATCTTCTTGAAGAGGACGAGTAGATGCTCTATGTCTTCAAACCTTTTGTTCCTTCTTGACAAAAGGGGGAGAAGCATATGAGTTTGATAGTCTTCAAGCGGGTTCATAAGGCCGGTTGCACTATATTTTGCCTAGTGTTTACAACTCTCGCTTTTGATACATTTGGTTCTTTGAGTTGTAACACTTAAACTCGATGGTCGTCTGCTACTTATTTGCTTTACTCTGCGACGATAAATTCCGCATGTCTGCGGCGATAACTTCCGAACTTAGATCATTCTGCAGACGTCCATTTTCATTATGCATGTCATTCTCTTAGCTATATCATTTCATGCATGATGAATTATCTTCATAAGTTGAAGAGGATATCCACAAGTACAACCTGCCATGTGCATTTGCATTCCAAAAGCAAACTACTTATATGCACATCTTCGTGGGGAGCCTTTGCCACTTATGAAGACAATTCCCTATCCTTTACAATTTCACATATTTTATCCCGTTGAAAACTTCAACCAGTTTGTCATCAATCACCAAAAAGGGGAGATTGTAAGTGCATCTAGTGCCACCCCTAGTTGGTTTTGGAGTATTGACGACAAATGTGGTTGAGGGACTAATGCGTTTGTGAGAATTGCAGGATAACGCATGGTAGTGTCCCTCATTGATTCGGTTTACCTACCGGAGACGACCCTAAAAATGTATGAAGACATTGGCGACAATGGTGGTATGTGAAGATATTCACATTGAAGACTATGACATGAGAAGACATTGAGTGAAGACTATGGAGCGCGAAGACTGTGTGGCTTCGTTGTTTCCTTTTCTTCTTTGTTGAGTCATAGGAACCACCGTACTGTTAAGTGGGGTCCAAGTGATCATAGTCAGAATGACTAAAGTGATGCTCAACCCAAATCCTATGTCTTCGAGCGAAGACAATGAGAGAAAAACTTATCCAGAGCTGGATGAGTCAGCTTTGCTTGTAGCCCAAGTAAAGTTGCCGTGTGTTTGAAATCGACCGTTGGAACACGTGTCGGTTCCTTAGTGACCTGTGGTCATTTCGGACATAACAGGTCGGGTTGCCTAGTGGCTATAAATAGCCCACCCCTACACCATAAATTGGTGGCTACTCGGAGTTAGTGCACGGCTTTTGTCGTTTGAGAGCAACCCACCTCGAAGCCTTTGAGAGAGAAATCCTTGCGAGGACAAAACCCAAACACCCGAGCCAAAGAGTGTTTGACATCATCAAGTCTTTCTCGTGCATGTGACACGAAGACTTATTACACTTGAGGACTGTGAATCCTCCGGCCGGTTAGGCGTCGCGTTCTGAGCATCCAAGAGTCATTGTGGATTGCCGGTGAACGAAGTCTGTGGAAGGTTCGAAGTCTACCTTGAAGACTTACCAGAGTGATTGGGCGAGGACTGTGTCCTTAGCTCAAGGGAATAAGGTGAAGACGCGGTCTTTTGAGTTGAATCTCAGCCTCCCTAACCGGATGTACAGTTGTCACAAAGAATCGAACTGGTCCAAGAAATCCGTGTCTTCAACAAGTGACTGGTTCTATCCCTTCCCTCCTTTACTTTGAGTTTGTCTTCGTGAAGTCATTGCTTATATGTATTATCTGTTTGACTTCATTGCTTGACTACTATCGTTGTTTGGCTTCATACTATCTTCCATCTTGATCCTTACTACCAAGCTGCTATTAGTCTTGTACTTTCACGTTATTGCATACTAGACTATGGTTTGCTTGTTGTAGTTCATCTTCCGCTGCATATCAATTAGGTTATTTCTATTGTTTGTCTTTGAAACATCTGTGTTTTGAAGACTTTCCTAAAAATCGCCTATTCACCCCCCCTCTAGTCGATAACTAGCACTTTCAGATTGACAACCCCTAATCGCGTTGGTTGCGTTGAGCTATTTGTTTTGTGTAGGTACGAGGGACTCACGCGTGGCCTCCTACTGGATTGATACCTTGGTTCTCAAAAACTGAGGGAAATACTTACGCTACTTTGCTGCATCATCCTCTCCTCTTCGTGGAAATCCAACGCAGTGCTCAAGAGGTAGCAAGAAGAATTTCTGGTGCCGTTGCTGGGGAATCTACGCAAAAGTCAACATACCAAGTACCCATCACAATCCCTTATCTCTCACATAACATTATTTGCCATTTGCCTCTCGTTTTCCTCTCCCCCCACTTCACCCTTGCCATTTATTCGCCCTCTCTTTTTCCGTTTGCCTTTTTCTCGCTTGCTTTTTAGTTTGCTCGTGTGTTGGATTGCTTGTCTGTCTCGATCGCTCTACCTAGATTTGGTGATCTTCACCTTAAAAGGTTAGAAGAGATCGAAAGCAACGTTAGGAGTTTTATGGTTTTGCAATTTAAGCATAATAGTTTCTTCAGAAACGAGCTTAAGGAACAAAAAAGTTTTATGAGTTATATGAATAAAGAGCTCGATGATATGTCTAAAGAATTTGATGGTATAAGATCTCAAATTGCTCGTCTTGAGAAGTTGACTGCTGAAATTTCGGATAAGCAGGCTACCTTAGTTAATAAGATGGCCGCTAAACCGAATCCCTATGAAAATCAAGAAGAAGATCTAAAAGTTATTGATGTATCCCCTATTAAATCTTTGTTTTGCAATATGAATCTTGATGAAACTGGATATGATCCACCTTTACCTATAAGGCGTTCCAAAAATTCGGAGTTTTTAGATCTTGATGATGAAATTGATAAAAGTAGGGTTGAAAAGAATAAAACCATAGATGTTGCTAAACCCACTATATTGGATTTCAAGGAATTTAATTATGAAAATTGCTCTTTAATTGATTGTATTTCCTTGTTGCAATCCGTGCTAAATTCTCCTCATGCTTACACTACTAGGGAAAAGCCTATACACAGAAAGTTACTAGTAGCGCAGGTTTTTAAACCTCGCTACTACTAAGTTGATAGCAGTAGCGCGGGTTTTTAACCCTCGCTACTACTAAGCGGTCTCTACCGTGCCCCCCGGGACATGCCATAGTAGTAGCGCGGGTTTTAGCCCTCGCTACTACTAAGTTTGATAGCGATGGCGTTGGTTTTAGCCCTCGCTACTACTAAGTGAAAGCCATAGTAGTAGCGAGGGGGTAAAAAACCGCGCTACTACTAAAGGTCCCATTTTCAAACTCTACCCCACCTGTGGATCGCCTTTTCAGTTTAAAAAAATAAAAGAAAATGATGAAAATGTCAAAAAAATAAAAGAAAATAAGTTTCCCATGTGATATGTGGTCTAGTTGTTGGGAAAATTTGCAAATATGAATTTCGACTTTATTTGCAAAATCTCTCGAGAATTTGTAAAAATGGGGATAACTTTTGCATACTAACTCGGATGAAAAAAAAAATTTATATGAAAAATCATCTACTCGAAAAGTTACATCCAAATTTAACTGGGGAAACCATGTTAAACATTTTCAAAATCCTCAAAAACCTAACAGAAAAAAAGTTACGGGGCTTTTAAGATCTGGAGGCAAAAAAATTCATCATACTTCAGTTTTTTTTAATTTTTGTTAAATCTGGTCAAACTATGGTCAAACTAATTATTCAAGAATATTAGTGTTACTAAATAATTATTTTAGTTTTTTTTGAATTTTGGTCAAATTTGGTCAAACTATGGTCAAACTGTGGTCAAACTGTGGTCAAACTAATTATTCAAGAAATATTAGTGTTACTAACTTTATAGAACAATAGTTTCAAACTCAAACAGTGAAATGTGTGACTTCATGCTCAAGCTAAATTCCTGAGGTTAATAGGATTGACATCTTACTATTGTCAGGAAAACAACAAGTGCAGATTTGGAAACGAGGGAGAATAGAACCCGGAAGTTAAGCATGCTCAGGCTGGAGTAGTGAGAGGATTGGTGACCGTCCGGGAAGTTAGATGATTTGGAATGATGAGGGGTGATTAGAGATTAAATTGAGCAGTGATTAGAGATTTGAGGTTAAAATAATTCAGAAATTTGAAAATTAGGGGAAAAAATCGAAATATTTTTTTGAAAAAATTCAAAAAAAAACCTGGTAGTAGTAGTAGCGGGTTTTTACCCACGCTACTACTAAAGGACATAGTAGTAGCGCGGGTGGCACCCGCGCTACTGCTATACGTTAGCTGTAGCGCCTTATTAGTAGCGTCGGCCCCCGCGCTACTAATAGGCCCAAAACCCGCGCTGCTGCTAGGCTTTTCCCTAGTAGTGTTATAGTCAAAATAAAGCGTTTACCAAACATATCGTTGATGCCTTGATGCAATCTTATGAAGAAAAACTTGAGTTGGAAGTTTCTATCCCTAGAAAACTTTATGATGAGTGGGAACCAACTATTAAAATTAAGATTAAGGATCATGAATTTTATGCTTTATGTGATTTGGGTGCGAGTGTTTCCACTATTCCCAAAACTTTGTGCGATTTGCTAGATTTCCGTGATTTTGATGATTGCTCTCTAAACTTGCACCTTGCGGATTCCACTATTAAGAAACCTATGGTTAGAATTAATGATGTTCTTATTGTTGCAAATAGGAATTATGTGCCCGTATATTTTATCGTTCTTGATATAGATTGCAATCCTTCATGTCCTATTATTCTTGGTAGACCTTTCCTTAGAACGATTGGTGCAATTATTGATATGAAGGAAGGGAATATTAGATTCCAATTTCCATTAAAGAAGGGCATGGAACATTTCCCTAGAAAGAAAAATAAAATTACCATATGAATCTATCATGAGAGCCACTTATGGATTGCCTACCAAAGATGGCAATACCTAGATCTATCCTTGCTTTTATGCCTAGCTAGGGGCGTTAAACGATAGCGCTTGTTGGGAGGCAACCCAATTTTATTTTAGTTTTTTTGCTTTTTGATTCTGTTTAGGAATAAATAATCCATATACCTTCTGTTTAGATGTGGTTTTATCTTTTAATTAGTGTTTGTGCCAAGTTAAACGTACAAGATCTTCTTGGATGATAGTTATTTGATCTTGCTGTAATTTCCAGAAACTTTCGGTTCACAAAAACAATTATTAAAATTCACCAGAACGTGATAAAATAGTGATTCCAATTGCTGCTGATCACTAAACAAATTTCCTAGGTAGTCATATTTTGGCTGATGTTTTGGAGTTCCAGAAGTTTGCGTTAGTTGCAGATTACTACAGACTGTTCTGTTTTTTACAGATTCTGTCTTTCGTGTGTTGTTTGCTTATTTTGATGAATCTATGGCTAGTAAAATAGTTTACAATCCATATAGAAGTTGGAATAAAGTAGGTTTAACACCAGTACAAATAAAGAATGAGTTCATTACAGTACCTTGAAGTGGTCTTTTGTTTTCTTTCGCTAACGGAGCTCATGAGATTTCTGTTGAGTTTTGTGTTGTGAAGTTTTCATGTTTTGGGTGAAATCTTTTGATGGATTATGGAACAAGGAGTGGCAAGAGCCTAAGCTTGGGGATGCCCATGGCACCACCAAGATAATCCAAGGACACCAAAAAGTCAAAGCTTGGGGATGCCCCGGAAGGCATCCCCTCTTTAAATCTACTTCCATCGGTAACTTTACTTGGAGCTATATTTTTATTCACCACATGATATGTGTTTTGCTTGGAGCATCTTGTATGATTTGAGTCTTTGATTTTTAGTTTACCACAATCATCCTTGCTGAACACACCTTTTGAGAGAGCCATACATGAATTGGAATTTGATAGAATACTCTATGTGCTTCACTTATATCTTTTGAGCTTTATAGTTTTGCTCCATGTGCTTCACTTATATCTTTTGAGCTTTATAGTTTTTGATCTAGTACTTCACTTACATCTTTTAGAGCACGGGGGTGGATTTGTTTTATAGAAACTATTGATCTCTCATGCTTCACTTAGATTATTTTGAGAGTCTTAAATAGCATGGTAATTTGCTTAATAATAATAATATGCTTGGTATTCAAGATTTGTAAAACTTTCTTTTGAGTGCCTTGAATACTAAGAAAAGTTTGATGCTTGATAATTGTTTTGAGATATGAAGATGGTGATATTAGAGTCATGCTAGTTGAGTAGTTGTGAATTTGAGAAATACTTGTCTTAAATTTTGTGATTCCCGTAGCATGCACGTATGGTGAACCGTTATGTGATGAAGTCGGAGCATGATTTATTTATTGATTGTCGTCCTTATGAGTGGCGGTCGGGGACGAGCGATGGTCTTTTCCTACCAATATATCCCCCTAGGAGCATGCGTGTAATACTTTGCTTTGATAACTTCTAATTTTTTGCAATAAGTATATGAGTTCTTTATGACTAATGTTGAGTCCATGGATTATACGCATTTTTTCCATCCTTCCACCATTGCTAGCCTCTCTAATACCACGCACTTTTTGCCGGTATCATACACCCACCATATACCTTCCTCAAAACAGCAACAATACCTACCTATAATGGCATTTCCATAGCCATTCCGAGATATATTGTCATGCAACTTTCCATCGTTCCGTTTATTATGACACGCTCCATCATTGTCATATTGCTAGCATGATCATGTAGTTGACATCGTATTTGTGGCAAAGCCACCGTTCATAATTCTTTCATACATGTCACTCTTGATTCATTGCATATCCCGTACATCACGGAGGCATTCATATAGAGTCATATTTTGTTCTAAGTATCGAGTTGTAATTGTTGAGTTGTAAGAAAAATAAACGTGTGATGATCATCATTTTTGGAGCATTGTACCAAGTGAGGAAAGGACGATGGAGACTATGATTCCCCCACAAGTCGGGATGAGACTCCGGACGAAAAATAAAAAAAGAGAAAAAAAGAAAGAAAAAAAAGAGGCCATAAAAAAGAGAAAAGGCCCAAATAAAAAAATGAGATAAAAAGAGAGAAGGGACAATGTTACTATCCTTTTACCACACTTGTGCTTCAAAGTAGCACCATGATCTTCATGATAGAGAGTCTCTCATTTTGTCACTTTCATATACTAGTGGGAATTTTATATTATAGAACTTGGCTTGTATATTGCAATGATGGGCTTCCTCAAAATGCCCTAGGTCTTCGTGAGCAAGCGAGTTGGATGCACACCCACTTAGTTTCTTTTGATGAGCTTTCATATACTTATAGCTCTAGTGCATCCGTTGCATGGCAATCCCTACTCACTCACATTGATATCTATTAATGGGCATCTCCATAGCCCGTTGATACGCCTAATTGATGTGAGACTATCTTCCCCTCTTTTTGTCTTCTCCACAACCACCATTCTATTCCACATATAGTGCTATATCCATGGCTCACGCTCATGTATTGCGTGAAGATTGAAAAAGTTTTGAAAATGTCAAAAGTATGAAACAATTGCTTGGCTTGTCATCGGGGTCGTGCATGATTTAAATACTTTCTATGGTGAAGATAGAGCATAGCCAGACTATATGATTTTGTAGGGATAACTTTCTTTGGCCATGTTATTTTCAGAAGACATAATTGCTTTCTTAGTATGCTTGAAGTATTATTATTTTTATGTCAATATGAACTTTTGTCTTGAATCTTTCGGATCTGAATATTCATACCACAATTAAGAAGAGTTACATTGAAATTATGCCAAGTAGCACTCCGCATCAAAAATTCTCTTTTTATCATTTACCTACTCGAGGACGAAAGCAGGAATTAAGCTTAGATGCCCGATACGTCTCCAACGTATCTATAATTTTGATTGCTCCATGCTATATTATCTACTATTTTGGACCATATTGGGCTTTATTTTCCACTTATATATTACTTTTGGGACTAACCTATTAACTGGAGGCCCAAATTTCAAAATTGTCTGTTTTGTGCCTATTTCGGTTTCGAAGAAACGGAATATCAAACGGAGTCCAAACGGAATGAAACCTTCGGGAACGTGATTTTCTCAACAAATAAGATCCAGGAGACTTGGACCCTCCGTCAAGAAAGCCATGAGGCGGTCACGAGGGTGGAGGGCGCGCACCCCCCTAGGGCGCGCCCCCTGCCTCGTGGGCCCCCCGAAGCTCCACCGACGTACTCCTTCCTCCTATATATACCTACGTACCCCCAAACGATCAGATATGGAGCCAAAACCTAATTCCACCGCCGCAACCTTCTCAGACTCCACGAGATCCCATCTTGGGGCCTGTTCGAGTTCCATGGGAAGGGGAATCCACCACGGAGGGCTTCTACATCATCACCATAGCCCTCCGATGAAGTGTGAGTAGTTTACCTCAGACCTTCGGGTCCATAGTTAGTAGCTAGATGGCTTCTTCTCTCTTTTTGGATCTCAATACAATGTTCTCCCCCTCTCTCATGGAGATCTATTCGATGTAATCTTCTTTTTGCGTTGTGTTTGTTGAGACCGATGAATTGTGGGTTTATGATCAAGATTTTCTATGAGCAATATTTGAATCTTCTCTAAATTCTTTTATGTATGATTGGTTATCTTTGCAAGTCTCTTCGAATTATCAGTTTGGTTTGGCCTACTAGATTGGTTTTTATTGCAATGGGAGAAGTGCTTAGCTTTGGGTTCAATCTTGCGGTGTCCTTTCCCAGTGACAGAAGGGGCAGCAAGGCACATATTGTATTGTTGCCATCGAGGATAACAAGATGGGGTATTTATCATATTGCATGAATTTATTCCTCTACATCATGTCATCTTGCTTAATGCGTTACTCTGTTTTCTTGAACTTAATACTCTAGATGCATGCTGGATAGCGGTCGTTGAGTGGAGTAATAGTAGTAGATGCAGGAGTCGGTCTACTTGTCTCGGACGTGATGCCTATATACATGAACATACCTAGATATTCTCATAACTATGCTCAATTCTGTCCATTGCTCAACAGTAATTCGTTCACCCACCGTAGAATACTTATGCTCTTGAGAGAAGCCACTAGTGAAATCTATGGCCCCCGGGTCTATTCTTATCATATGAATCTCCAATCACTTTATTATTGCTTTGCTTTTTGAATTTTACTTTTTATTTTACCTTGCATCTTTATATCAAAAATACCAAAAATATTATCTATCATCTCTATCAGATCTCACTCTCGTAAGTGACCGTGAAGGGATTGACAACCCCTAACCGCGTTGGTTGCGTTGAGCTATTTGTTTTGTGTAGGTACGAGGGACTCGCGCATGGCCTCCTACTGGATTGCTACCTTGGTTCTCAAAAACTGGGGGAAATACTTACGCTACTTTGCTGCATCATCCTCTCCTCTTCGGGGAAATCCAAAGCTGTGCTCAAGAAGTAGCAAGTGACATGGCATTTTAATTCCAAAAAATAAAAAAAATGATCAGAAAAACATGAAACCTTGGTTGATGTAATGTCATGCCACCAAGATGATGTGGTAAAGAAATTTGCATGTTTGACGATCGTTTGGACACCCCCCCCTCACAAACCGAAGCAACTCGCTAGAAGTTTCGTGGTTCCGAGAGGGAACAATGCATGTTTGATGACGAACAGGAGATAGCTTCCTCTTACGGCCTTCAAATTTTCTCCTACGTTTAACATGCACTAATACAACTGTCATGTGAAAATTTGGAAAATTTCAACGGTCATTTGACCTTTTAAAGACATTTAAGTGATTTTCTAACCATTTAATGACCGTAATTCAAATTTGAACTACATCTACATGCAACGCCTAACCATAACGGTTTGAAAAATCATATTTTTGTGTACTTGTGTGCGAGTTAATTCCATGTGCAGTAAATTAGAAGGAATTTTCAAACATATTGGTCTCAAGGCATGGGCACATGCATGGAGTGCCATGGCATTTTAATTCCAAAAAAAAATGATCTGAAAAACATGAAACCTTGGTTTATGTAATGTCATGCCACCAAGACGATGTGGTAAAGAATTTGGCATGTTTGACGAATGTTTGGACACACACCCCTCAATAATCGGAGCAACTCGCTAGAAGGTTCATGGTTCCGAGAGGGAACAATGCATGTTTGATGACGAACGGGAGATAGCTTCCTCTTACGGCCTTCAAATCTTTTCCTACGTTTAACATGCACTAATACAACTGTCATGTGAAAATTTGGAAAATTTCAACGGTCATTTGACCTTTTAAAGACATTTAAGTGATTTTCTAAGCATTTAATGACCGTAATTCAAATTTGAACTACATCTACATGCAATGCCTAACCATAACGGTTTAATCATATTTTTGTGTACTTGTGTGCGAGTTAATTCCATGTGCAGTAAATTAGAAGGAATTTTCAAACATATTGGTCTCAAGGCATGGGCACATGCATGGAGTGCCATGGCATTTTAATTCCAAAAAATAAAAAAAGATTAGAAAAACATGAAACCTTGCTTGATTTAATTTCATGCCACCAAGATGATGTGGTAAATAAATTGGCATGTTTGACGAACGTTTGGACACCCCCCCTCACAAACCGGAGCAACTCGCTAGAAGGTTCGTGGTCCCGACAGGGAACAATGCATGTTTGATGACGAATGGGAGATAGCTTCCTCTTACGGCCTTCAAATTTTTTCCTACATTTAACATGCACTAATACAAGTGTGATGTGAAAATTTGGAAAATTTCAGGGATCATTTGATGTTTTAAAGACATTTAAGTGATTTTCTAACCATTTAATGACCGTAATTCAAATTTGAACTACATCTACATGCAACGCCTAACCATAACGGTTAGAAAAATAATATTTTTGTGTACTTGTGTGCGAGTTAATTCCATTTGCAGTAAATTAGAAGGAATTTTCAAACATATTGGTCTCAAGGCATGAGCACATGCATGGAGTGCCATGACATTTTAATTCCAAAAAATAAAAAATGACCAGAAAAACATGAAACCTTGGTTGATGTAATGTCATGCCACCAAGATGATGTGATAAAGAAATTGGCATGTTTGACAAACGTTTGGACACACACCGCTCACAAACCGGAGCACCTCGTTAGAAGGTTCGTGGTTCCGAGAGGGAACAATGTATGATGACGAACGGGAGATAGCTTCCTCTTACGGCCTTCAATTTTTTCCCTATGTTTAACGTGCACTAATACAACTGTCATGTGAGAATTTGGTAAATTTCAGGGGTCATTTTACCTTTTAAAGACATTTAAGCGATTTTCTAACCATTTAATGACCGTAAATCAAATTTGAACTACATCTACATGCAACGCCAAACCATAACAGTTTGAAAAATCATATTTTTGTGTACTTGTGTGCGAGTTAATTCCATGTGCAGTAAATTAGAAGGAACTTTCAAACATATTGGTCTCAAGGCATGGGCACATGCATGGAGTGCCATGGCATCCTAATTCCAAAAAAATAAAAAAATGATCAGAAAAACATGAAACCTTGCTTGATTTAATGTCATGCCACCAAGATGATGTGGTAAAGAAATTGGCATGTTTGACGAACGTTTGGACACACACCCCTCACAAACCGGAGCAACTCGCTAGAAGGTCCGTGGTTCCGAGAGGGAACAATGCATGTTTGATGACGAACGGGACATAGCTTCCTCTTACGGCCTTCAAATTTTTTCCTACGTTTAACGTGCACTAATACAACTGTCATGTGAAAATTTGGAAATTTTCAGGGGTCATTTGACCTTTTAAAGACATTTAAGTGATTTTCTAACCATTTAATGACCGTAATTCAAATTTGTACTACATCTACATGCAACGCCTAACCATAACGGTTTGAAAAATCATATTTTTGTTTACTTGTGTGCGAGTTAATTCCATGTGCAGTAAGTTAGAAGGAATTTTCAAACATATTGGTCTCAAGGCATGGGCACATGCATGGAGTGCATGCCATGGCATTTTAATTCCAATTTTTTTAAAAAATGATTAGAAAAACATGAAACCTTGCTTGATTTAATGTCATGCCACCAAGATGATGTGGTAAAAAAATTGCCCTGTTTGACAAAAGTTTGGACACACACCCCTCACAAACCGAAGCAACTCTCTAGAAGGTTCGTGGTTCCGAGAGGGAACAATGCATGTTTGATGACGAAGGGAGATAGCTTCCTCTTACGGCCTTCAATTTTTTCCTACGTTTAACGTGCACTAATACAACTGTCATGTGTAAATTTGGAAAATTTCATGGGTCATTTGACCTTTTAAAGACATTTAAGTGATTTTCTAACCATTTAATGACCGTAATTCAAATTTGAACTACATCTACATGCAACGCCTAACCATAACGGTATGAAAAATCATATTTGTGTGTACTTGTGTGCGAGTTAAAAAATCATCAGACGATGTAAATATCTGGTGTTCAAACAAAAATGTAATGATCTGGCAAGGCAACTGGCACCCACACGATTGGCACTCTATCTCGCAGCTCGAGGTTTGGTAGGTGATTGGCAGGGATCATTAATTAGACACGGTTATGTATTCGAAACCGTCAGCTATTATGTTCACACACGGATTTTGCTGCGGGAATCGTGTGTAATTCAAACTACAGTACTCGTAAATTCCGGCGACCGGCGTGTGTACTGTCCCCGTCGATCTAGATTCCGGCCGCCAATAAATACTACCTTGCTCATGTCGTCCCGCCTGCATTCTCATCTACATCCTCCCCTCGCTAGCCCCCCCTCTCTCTCAAGTCTCTGCCATGGCGCCGCTGCCCATCGCCACGACGAGGAGTCGCCGCCCCGAGGACGCCACTGATTAGCAGCGATGAGGACCCCTACGCTACCGCTCGACGAGGTTGCGCCGGACCCCTAACTTTGGATTGGTTTTGGGGCCAGTACAATCTTTATCTGTGGAAGTCGCTGCCGCCGGCTGAGAAAGCCAGGCAAGTGGCGTTCAAGAAGGAGATGACGCAGGAGGAAGCCAGGTACTAGGCCGCCTGTGAAGCCCGTGATGCCGCCTAGAATAAGGAGGTGGCGGAGCTTTGGGGGCGGGCACGTCATCGTGCCGAGGAGGTGTACAAAGACGAGTACTTCGCGAGGAAGGTCGTAGGGGATGGGTGCCTCGTCGCTGCATGGAGGTGGGCCAATAAGCTCCAGCGTGCCACCAACGAGGAGCTCCGATGGGCGCCCAACAAAATAGCAAGATAGGCCGCGCGCGTTCACCATCAAGAGGCAGATCGGTACGTCAAGCGCTGCGAGGTCAGAGTACTGCCTGCGCACTGGGAAGACACCGCGCACCAGGGAGCTGCTGGCGAGGAGCTGCCGGAATACTGGCCCCAGGAGGGATTATTAGTTTTACTATTGTTCGTTTTCAATTTTATGCATTATACCTAGTAGTTAAGTATCATCATATATATGTGATGATATTATATATATATTATGTGATGAACTAATTCATAATATATATATATATATATATATATATTATGAATTCCATTTTCTATCTGTTTTTGTATACTAATTTGAATCTAGCTGTTATCATCCACATATACAGAATGGAAAGCGTATATAGACACATTGAAACAGAACATATAAGAATGGAAAACAGAGTACAAACATTGAAACAGAGCAATAAACAGAGCAATACTATGATTGCTGTGAATACATAGCTATCCATATCGAAACAACTTTTCAAAATAAAACGCGTCCATGGGACCATGACCAGCAGCCCTTGCCTAGGGTAGCTCTTGGCTCTGCCTGAACTTGTGCACGCATTCGACCAAGTGGTCGACACGCTCACGGTACATCTGGAGCGCAATCTGGAGCTCCAAGTTGGCTATTTCATCGGAGATCACTAGCTCGAGGATGCGACAACCGTGTTCCTCTACTGCACCCAGGTGGACACCTGGGCCAAGGAGGCGGTCGAGCCTACGGACCAGCGCGTCGGCATCCAGCGGGCCGCGGACAAGGCGAACGACGGCACCCATGCGAATGGCACGGCCGGCGTCCGGTGCAAGTACGGCGCGGCCGACCTCTGGTGCAAGTACGGCACTGAGGGCCTCTGCCCACTCCTGGCGAGGAATGGGGGTACTGACGGGACGTGTACCCAGCTGCGACGCCATGTCGACAGCAGGCAAGCGCCGATGGATCCGCTCGATGCACCGCGCCTCTCGCTTTGCGGCGCTCCAACGGTCTCGCCGTGTGGCGAGCCGCAGCCTATCAGCGTGGACGTGCCTAGCTTGCTCTGCGGCACGCCATCGATCATGTTGTGCGGAGAGCTGCAACATGTCGGCGCTGACATGCCTATCTTGATCCGCGGTGCTCAAGCGCCACGCGCCAAAGGTCTGCTCAATCCTGGAGATGACACGCATCACGACGTCGTCCATCACGTTGCCGGGGAGCGCCTCGGCCTCGATGGGCCGTGGCGCCTGCTCATTTTCCTCGTCGACGAGGTTGATGGCAAAGGCGGCGCTTTGGTGGGTTGGCATGCTTGGAAAAGGTGGATGTGCTACAGGCTGCGCTTGTCGCCTCCGTGTGTCGCGCGCCGCCTATGCGCAATATAGCTGGGTGGCGGGAAACAGGTGAGGAAATGGCGGGAAATGGTGGCGTGTTCATAAAACGCCATCATTAATGGAAACTTAGCATAGAAGGAACATCGAGCTAGCACAAGAAGTAGATGATGATCAGATGAACATGGACCACACTAGGGAACCCGTCGGTGATGAATTCATCAATCCCAAACGGTTGAATACTAGGAAGCGTTTGCCCACAACACACACAGCCTATTCCATCACAAACAGGTCGGATGGATCAACGGTATGCCACGTATCGCACATTGTCAAAAAGTAATGCGGTAGACCTTCTTTAACGCGTGTTAAAAAATAAAAAACAAGGACCTCGAGGTTAAATTAACTCATTGGGTGGGTCGTATCAGTCATTTAATTTGACAGGTATGACCCATCCTATCAGTTAATTTAACATCAACACAACTTCCCATCCAGTCACCCATCTCATGGCTGCTCCAGCCTGAGCACACTTAACTTGAGAGTTTTCTTACATGAGCTACTGGTGGAATAGCTAGTCCTTGCTGATAGGATGCCTCTTCGCATCCTTATGGCGTATACAGATGACCGCCCGTCCCCCAATGGCCAATAGATGTTGTGTAGACAGAGCATATCACATATGTCTTATTAGTCGCAACCGTCTGTGTGATTATCGGTCTTCACACACATTTCTGATTACAGACCTGTTTGCCGCGTATCACACACATCTTGTTATATTGAACCGTTTTTGTTCTCTTGTCTCAACGCAAATAGTTCATCTGAGTGAACCGTATGCCGTATGTCGCACACACCTTCATCTGGCTGACCGTTTCTTTTGTGTTGCCTAATCACAAACAGTTCATCCGAGTGAACTGTATGTTGTATATCGCACACACCTTCATCTGGCTGCCTGTTTCTTTTGTTCCTCCTTATCGCAAACAGTTAATTGAGCTGAACCGTATGCCCTACATCGCACACACAACTAAACTCTGAACCGTGTTTGATGCATCCTCCATCGCAAACATTTTGCACCTTTTTTGACGGTTATTTTACACCACCGTTTGCGATTATGGCATCGCATATAGTATATGCCCTGCATCGCACACGCAACTAAACTCTGAACCGTGTTTGATGCATCCTCCATCGCAAACGTTTTGCACCTTTTTTGACGGTCATTTTACACCACCGTTTGTGATTATGGCATCGCATACAATTTCGTCGAAGGGTCTATGACCGTAGTGTCGCGTTAGCAGCAACCAGTAGTAGTGTGGGTGCATCATGACTGTATCTTTTCTACCATGAATTACAATGTTTAGTCGATGCTTGAACTTTGGAGGTGCTCTGCATTTATGTTTTGCGGTCTCAGAAAGGGCTAGCGAGATACCACTATTGTCATATTATATCATGGTTGTTTCGATAACGTCTTGCTATTTGAGATATCTTATTATTGCTCTCTAGTTGATTATGTCATTGATATGAGTTAATATAATTTTTAAGACTTATTGTTGGCATGGTTAGTTATAATATTGGCTGAAAACCTGGGTGTTGTTTAAGCTTATTTATGCAAACAAGAGCAAAAGAGTTCATAAAAGTTTTTCTTTTTCACTTTCAGTTTATCAACTGAATTGCTTGAGGACAAGCAAAGGTTTAAGCTTGGGGGAGTTGATACGTCTCTAATGTATCTACTTTTCCTAACGTTTTCCTCTTGTTTTGGACACTAATTAGCATGATTTGAATGAAACTAACCCCAGACTGACGCTGTTTTCAGCAGAACTACCATGGTGTTGTTTTTGTGCATAAATAAAACTCGGAATGGAACGAAACTTTGCGAGGATTTTGTATACAATAAATGAGAATTTCTGGAGCCAAGAGCCACCGAAAGGGGGGCACCTGGGTGGTCACAACCCACCAAGGCGCGCCAGCCCTCCCAGACGTGCCCAGGTGGGTTGTCCCCACCTGGTGGCCCCGCAGACCCTGAAACCAACGCTATAAAATCCTATTTTTCCAGAAAAAATCAGGGAGAAAGAATTATCATGATCCACGAGACGGAGCGGCCGTCACCTCCTGTTCTTCATCCGGAGGCCAGATCTGGAGTCCGTTTGGGGCTCTGGAGAGGGGGATCTTCGTTCTTCGTCATCACCAATGCTTCTCCATCGCCAATTCCATGATGTTCCCCACAGGGAGTGAGTAATTCCTTCGTAGGCTCGCTAGTCGCTGAGGAGTTGGATGAGATTCATCATGTAATTGAGTTAGTTTTGTTAGGGCTTGATCCCTAGTATCCACGATGTTCTGAGATTGATGTTGCTATGACTTTGCCATGCTTAATGCTTGTCACTTTGGGCCTGGGTGCCATGATTTCAGATCTGAACCGTTTATATTATCACCATTATATCCATATTCTAGATCCGATCTTGCAAGTTATAGTCACCTACTACGTGTTATGATCCGCAACCCCGTGAGTGACAATAGTCGGGACCACTCCCGGTGATGACCGTAGTTTGAGGATTTCATGTATTCACCGTGTGTTAATGCTTTGTTCCGGTTCTCTATTAAAAGGAGGCCGTAATATTCCTTAGTTTCCAATAAGGACCCCGCTGCCACGGGAGGGTAGGACAAAAGATGTCATGCAAGTTCTTTCATAAGCACGTATGACTATTTACAGAATACATGCCTACATTATATTTATGAACTGGAGCTAGTGCCGTATCGCCCTAGGTTATGACTGTCACATGATGAATATCCACTACTGCAGGATGCTGCTAATGCGACACTACGATCAGAGGCCCTTTCACGAAACTGTGTGCGATGCATTAATCACAAACGGGGATGTAAAAAACCCGTCAAAAAAGGCGCAAAACGTTTGCGATGGAGGACGCATCAAACACGGTTCAGATTTTAGTTGCGTGTGCGATGTAGGGCACACGTTTAACCCGTTCAAACTGTTTATGGCGAGGCGTAACAATGTAAACGGGCAGCCATATCAAGATGTGTGTGATATACGGCATACAGTTCGCTCCGATGAACCGTTTGCTATTAGGGAGTGCAACATAAATGGTTAGCCAGATCAAGGTGTGTGTGATATAGGGCATACGGTTCACTCGGACGAACTGTTTTCGATTAGCGAACGTAACAGAAACGGTTCAACTTAGATATGATGTGTGTGATACATGGCAAACAGCCGACTCGGATGAACTGTTTGCGATGATAATTTACAACACAGACGGTTAATACAGTTAGTTCGTGCGATTCTGTGTACAAAAAACTGAAAAATGCAAACTAGTTGCTTGCGGTGGCTAGGAGTATCGCACACGATGCATCTGCGAGTACTCGTGTGCGATGGTTAGTAAGTTACACATGCATTTCCTTATGTTAACACTTGTGTGATAAATAACACGTGGCACCGGATACGGTATTCGGGTTGTGTGTGTGCTCCACTTAGTCTTCCCGCGCTCCACATGGGTGAATTGTAAAATCCACGCCTATTCCCTCACCGGTTTCCCGCCACCAGCTAACGACTTGCTGCATATAACCCAGGAGGCAATGCACCACCGCGAGACTCTGCGAAGATCTAGTCCTCATCCATCTACCGTTAGTTATTCCAAGCATGCCAGGCAATGACCAAAGCTTCGACGTCGACGCCTACCTGCGTTACATCTTCGGCAAGGAGAACAAGCCGGAGCAGGCTGGGGAGCAAGAGCTTCATCGGCCAGTGCAGGCACCATGGCCCATCGACATCGATATCGGTGTCACAGTCCTTGGGAGCACAATCGACATATTGCAGAGGAGGTGTGATGAGCAGTTTGCCATCCATCATGCAAAAGATCCAGAGCTGCTCCGCGGCATGATCAATGACCCACCCGAAGAACCGCCGTCACCAGTGCTCATCGAGAGCCTCATGCCCCGCAAGGAATGGGCAGAGGACCTCTGCGATTCAGTCAAGACAAAGGTAGCCTGCGGCTTCATCATTGCCCGCGGCGGCCATGTCAACCTCGATCCTGATGATGTGGTGGCCAGGCTCGACCGCATCCTTGCGGAGTTGACGTCCCCAACGAAGTAGAATATCGCCAACGTGATATCTTGAGGATGTAGGTGATCGACGGAATTTGCTACCAGGCCAGAGGCATGGAAATGGAGCGGTTCCGCGGAATTGTCATGCACACTATTGCGCACTGTCAAGCTCTTCTGGAAAGAGGCCCAGCAGCTCCAAGAGCCTCCCAGCGCTAGCAGCTCCGTAGGCGGAGGCGGGTCGGGACACTCGGAGTGAACGACCGCAAGGGTGCTATGCTGATCATGGAGTCCGAGAAGACCATCGCCTAAGGCCGCCAGCTCAGCCTTTTAGCTTATATTTTATTATAATTGTATGCATATGTAGGTCGTGAGTGTTCTGGGCCTTGCCACATTTGGCATTTTAAATTATCCGGAATATGTAAGACAATTATTAAGAATTATTAACCGTTGCCATTGTAACTTTGCCTCAACGGCGAGCAGAGCGCTAGGACGCCAGAGCGGGCGTGCGTCGCCGCCTCAACGGCGAAAGCAACCACGTGGTCAACCTTCTGCCATCAATAAATTTTGACCTTGTTTCTCGTCACATTGCTGATTACAATGCAATAAGTAATTGCAAATCTGTTCACACCTATCAAACTAATATGTGTTCACACTTAGCACCGGGCTATAAATACTACCCACTTGAAAATTACTTCATAGTTCCTCTCCTCATCACCAAAAAAACTGATTTTTTCTGTCAAGTCATTCCGCCATGACCGGTAGGAGGAGTTTAGGGTGTACATATAACCATGCAGCAAAGACCAAGGCCGCGTAAGCACTAGAGAGGTCCCGTCGCGAAGCCGCAGCCGTAGCAGAGATGTCCCAGCGCACCGCGGAGCCCTCGAACAAGCTCTCATGGGCACGCGAGGGCTCTCACAAGCGCATTCGCGGTGTCGGCCATCATGACGAGCCGGTGTTCCTGAAGTCCTTCACCGGCGACGACGACATTCTCGCTGGCGTCACTACGCAGCAGGAGCAGGTCGACGACTTGATGAAGCTGCTCAGGATCAGCGATGCCTCGGTTGACAAGGCGGCCGACCTCGTCGAGCAACTCATGGATGACAATGAGAAGCTCCTCAAGTTGGTCACCGAGAAGGTTGAGGAGGCTGCCGGCTGGAAGGTGCTGCATGAGCAGAGCAGTGCCTCGGACATGACGCTAAAAACGGTCGTCGAGGAACTGATGGGTGGCTTGAGGAAGCTCTGGATCAAGCACGAGCAGGAGGTGGAGGAATCCGTGGCTGCTTTCAAGCAAAGTCGTGAGGAATTGAAGAAGGAGTTGGAGGATTTCGCCGCCCGGTGATCCATTGACGAGTAGAGACAGTAGCGGCCCAGAACGTTGTCTGCAATTTCCTTCTTCTCTTGCCCCTATGTCTTCTGGGCTTTGCCGCATGTGGCATTTTAAATTATCCGGAATATGTAAGACAATTATTATCTGCGCCATTGTAAATTTGTCGTCGTATTATCCATTGCCATTTTATTTGTGGTCGTATTATCCCTTGTTGTCGGTGTCAAAACCGGCAGATCTCGGGTAGGTGGTCCCGAACTGTGCGTCTAAGGCGGATGGTAACAGGAGGCGGGGGACACGATGTTTACCAAGGTTCGGGCCCTCTCGATGGAGGTAATACCCTACTTCCTGCTTGATTGATCTTGATGATATGAGTATTACAAGAGTTGATCTACCACGAGATCGTAGAGGCTAAACCCTAGAAGCTAGCCTATGGTATGATTGTTGTTGTCCTACGGACTAAACCCTCTAGTTTATATAGACACCGGAGGGGGCTAGGGTTACACAGAGTTGGTTACAAGGGAGGAGATCTACATATCCGTATTGCCAAGCTTGCCTTCCACACCAAGGAGAGTCCCATCCGGACACGGGACGAAGTCTCAATCTTGTATCTTCATAGTCCAACAGTCCAACTAAAGTATATAGTCCGCCTGTCCGAGGAACCCCTAATCCAGGACTCCCTCAGTAGCCGGCTTCAATGGCGATGAGTCCGGCGCGCAGATTGTCTTCGGCATTGCAAGGCGGGTTCTTCTCCAAATTCTGAATACTTGTTTGAGTAGTGTCCAGCTTCCCATAAATGTTGCACTCCTTGGCTTCCGCGCCTAATAATGGATATTCTCCACGCATCGAGGGAATGCGAGAAGTCAGGGCATTTTTACAATTGCCCCCTAGCCATGTGGGTAAATCATCTATTAAAGAGACGGGGATCCTCAGATCCAGATCACACCATCCTCCCATAGCGAGTATCCATCAGAGCGCGCCCGGAAAAAATCCATTCCAACATGGCCGGTCGTCGCAGCTCCTCCTCTCGCTCCCGTAGCCCTAAGCTCGGCAATTGGAAGAAGTGTTCAGTCCCCCAGAACCAATTAGTAGAGTTGCAGACCCAGGGATTTCTCCCTCCAGCGTATATGGTCCCGTTCGAGCCGGGCTCGCCACATATAACGGCGGGGAGCAAGCAGAGATCTTTCCCAGCCCATCCATGGGGGAGCGGGTATGCCTCGTCCCTTACTTATTAAGAGGGCTTGGATTTCCAATTCATCCGTTCCTCCGCGGGCTCCTGGAGTTCTATGGCCTCCACCTGCATCTTTTCACCCCCGCCTCCATATTACACATTGCTGGCTATGTCGCCCTTTGCGAGCTGTTTCTGGGCTGCGAAGCTCATTTCGAGCTATGGAAGAGGCTATTCTGCCTCGTACCCCATGCACACGAGGGGTCACTGTACCAAGTGGGCGGAGCCGAAATATGGCGCATCGCCGGGACCGAATACATGTCCGGTACTCCGAAGAAGACATCCGAGGACTAGCCTTCGGAGTGGTTTTATATGGAGGACGTCCCCCTTCCGGACCCTATTCGGATGGGCCTCCCTGAGTTCGACAACGCTCCCCTGAAGAAACGCCGCAGCTGGCGCCCTCAGAGCCCTCAGGAGGAAGATAACGGAGAAGTCCTTTACCTGATGGGCCGGATAAAAATGCCGGCTCAATCAGGACTGACAATGATCGAGGTTATGTCAATATGTATAATGCGGGGGGTATAGCCACTTCAATATCGAGGGCACCCCATGTGGCACTTTAACGGGGAAGATGATGCCACCCACTGCGGGCGTAAGGGACCGGACTCAGTTGCTGCTCTAGCAAAAATTCTGTCCAGTTTGTACAAGGGAGAGGAAGAGGATTTCATCCGCATTAAGCCGCGGGATGGATTCTCCATGTACAACCCTCCAAGCTGGGTGAGCTGTCACTTTTTACTCCCAGCCTTCCCGCATTCTTCGTCATAAGTACTTACCTTGCCGTTTCATGGCAGGAACTGCGAAAAGCTGTAAGGGAGGTCAACAGCCCGCCTCCACAACCGGAGGACCCTGACCGGGCCCTCGATCCCGGACTCGAAGAGGATCCGGACATATTTGTGGAGCTGATCGACATGACATTCTATCAATTGAGCTGCGATGATGCCATGGTGGCCATCATAGCCGACTATCCTGGGCTACTCCTTGCATCGCATGTAAGTAAAGCCGGAGTCCCAACTTCCGAGAAGGATCCCCTTTTTGCACTTCACCTACCGTACACATATGGTGTCTTACAGGGAAGGCCCTCAGGACGCCATGTCGAACCCGCAATGACTCGCCAACAAGGGGCACTGAAGCCGGGTAGGCTAAAAAGGAAGGCGGTCAGGACTGAGACGCCGGCGCAGAGGTATGATATAGAACGTCGCTCCGTGGTTGTCGTCTTTTATAATATAATAACGTCCATGTTTCCTAGTAGGAAAAACACTCGCCGGACTATATCCGAAGAGGTTGCCGATCACGCCTCCACCAGTCGGGCTCCACGGACGGACATAGAGGCGGAAGCTAACACGGGGAAAACACCGGATGCTCCTCCTACAGAGGATGCGGATAGATTATCCGCTACAAATTCCGAAGTGGAGAGCGCCATGAATCACAGGCGTCGCCGGGCGGTACTCCGTGACGCTTGTTTCTCCCAAGAGGCGTTTGATGCCTTCAACTCAGGAGACACGTACATCTGTGCTGCTCAAGATGGTCTTGCCAGAGCCACGGACCAGTATGTAAAAGATATACGGGTGAGAAAATCTGATGATTATGTATATTAGTAGCCCCTGAGACTTGAAACAGTTGACACGACTGATTTAAGGATCATTATTTGTGCAGGTTCTTACAGAGAAGAATACCCAATTGACTCAAGAACTGGAGGAGTGCAAAGCCCAGCTACGGGCCGTAGTGGCCGCGCTGAAGGAGTCCGAGAAGGCCCCCTCTTGTAACACTTGTTTCCATTGAAAAGAATGACAGGTACCAGATAGTATGTGGCATGCATGCAATTCTAATCAATAGATGCTGCACATGACTTCGGAGTGAATCCGGAGGCCGTGCCGGGGAATGCGCAACGTGCTAATCATCAACTAAATGCTGGCGAGCACGTGCTTACGCGGGTTAGGCAGGAGAAAAACGATCTCCAAGACGCCAATATCCAGCTGGGCGTGGAACTGAAAGATGTCCGAGCCCAGCTTGCGGACTCCGTGAAGGAGAACAAGCGGCTTCGACGCGACATTTTCAGTAAGTGCTTGAACGAACCTTTGAAAGAGTTCAACGAAGAAGCTGGCTAATAGAGTTATATCTGCAGGTATGCTGACGGGTCGTCCCGCGGAGGAGATGCCCGGGTCTGCGGGTGATCTTCTACCAGAGCTCTCACAACTGCATGAACAAGTTTGGCAGGTGATGCAGGGTATTGCCCAAGCCTTGTGGCCATCCGCCTCCCCGCCAGGAGGCATGGGGGAGCTTATAGAGAAGCTCAAGGGAGCGTGGTGGAAGGGAAGCCTGGGCCATGGTGAAGACGCGATATACCAAAGCTGACCCAAACCACATGGCCGAGGTCGGACCTGCGGGGCCTGATGGGAAAGAGATCCCTGTCAGTTTGGTGTATGACCAAGTAGAATTAGCCGCAAAGTATTCCCAACAGGATTGTAGGCTAGAAAGCCTGTTGGATGGTATAGAAGAAGAATTTAGTCAGTCTAAGTGACTGTGTACTTCAAGTGACATATATTGTCCCTAGCCGGATTGTAAATCATTTGTCATGGCAGACCTTTTCGCTTCGACCTCTGGACCCGATAGTCCGGAGTGTATCCGAATACCCGCTCAGTTATGTAAAAACCGGGGTACGCGTGGAAACCAGGCGTAGGGGTGATAAGTGCTTGAACAGACAAGTACCCAACTAGCTATGTTATATTACATGGATAGTAAGAAACATCTTCCAGGAGAATAGTTCCGTTAAGGGTTCCTTTCCACAGTGCGCATGCCCTAATGTGCATGTCCTAACTGCAAAATGAGACGCGGGCTATAAACATCCGGGGCATGTATTAAAATAAATAAAAGTCATCTTTTGTTCACCGACCGAGTATTCCCTTGAGCGCTAGCTTTCGGCTTCACCCAGTCTGAGGTACACATCCGTGAGACCAGCGGTAACAATCGCAGGGGTGCTCCCCTTATGCCCTAGCCGAATTAACGGGAACGTAGGGCATAAACTCAAGAGCCAGGCAACCTAGCTTGGCCAAAACTTAAGTCATATCGATGCATATAATGGCGAAAAAAGGTACATGTGGAAGAATAACACATGTGCGGGGCATAAAGCCCGGAAAATAGTTATATTAAGCTTCTGTATAAGAAGCCCCCAGGTATAATGAGCGCGGTTAGCGCGTCAAGCTTGTGTAGTCAAGACACAATTTAGCCTTTTAAGGCCTTGAAGAAAAGGAAAAAGGAAGAGAGAAAGAGATAAAAGACAGATAGAGGATATGTAAAAAAGTTGACGGAGGTAGGAGACGAACATAGAGTCCGGCACTAGGCGTAGAACCTTCAGAGTCTGGCTGCGTTCCATGGGTTTGGCTCGAGTCGATTATCCGATGCATCCCGCAGACGGTACGCTCCACCGGTCAGAACCTGGTAAATAATTAAGGGACCTTCCCATTTGGGCTTGAGCTTGTTCTTTTTCTTCTCCGGTAGGCGTAGAACGAGTTCGCCAACGTTATAAGCTTTGGCCCGTACTTCTCTGCTTTGATACCTTCGAGCCTGTTGCTGATAGAATGCGGAACATGCTTTTTCCACGTCATGTCTTGTAAGTAATGGGGATTGTTTGGAGAGCGGTAGGCGGCATATGGATATGGTTTGCAAAAAGCTAGCAACCGACGCAACGTTTAACAAGGTCCTGTGCGTCTGCTCGGGCCGTCGGCCAATAGAAACCTGTATGGAAGGCCTTGCTTACAAGGGCCCGGGCTGCGGCGTGGTGGCCGCCGAGTCCAGCATGGATTTCTGCCAAAAGCTTCCGCCCTTCCTCTTCGGAGATGCACCTTTGAAGGACTCCGGTAGTGCTTTTCTTATAAAGCTCTCCCTCGTGGACCTTGTAGGCTTCAGACCACCGCACTATGCAGCGTGCCTCATTTTGGTCCTCGGGTAGTTCCTGCCTGGTTAGGTAGGACAGGAATGGTTCTGTCCACGGGGCGATGACGGCCATTATCACGTGGGCTGATGGTGTTATTTCGGTGGCAGAGCCTCCGATTATGTCAGAGTGTTCGGTATCTGGTGTTGTCGTTGGGTCCGGACTATTGTTACTGGTGTCCCCTTCCCATACCACGGATGGCTTAAATAGCCTTTCCAAGAAGATGTTAGGTGGGACAGGGTCGCGCTTAGCGCCGATACGAGCGAGGATATCCGCCGCCTGATTGTTTTCCCGAGCCACATGGTGGAATTCAAGCCCCTCGAACCGAGCTGACATTTTGAGGACGGCATTGCGATAAGCCGCCATTTTCGATCCTTAGCGTCGAAGTCTCCATTTATTTGAGATATTGCGAGGTTCGAGTCCCCACGCACCTCCAGGCGTTGAATGCCCATGGAAACTGCCATCCGAAGACCATGTAACAGGGCCTCGTATTCGGCTGCGTTATTGGAGTCTGTGTATAGTATTTGGAGTACGTATTGGACTGTATATCTGGTGGGGGACGTCAGAACGATGCCAGCCCCCAGACCAGCCAGCATTTCAGAGCCGTCGAAGTACTTGATCCAGTTGGAGTACATGGTGTATTCTTTAGGGAGTTCGGCTTCTGTCCACTCGGCGACAAAATCGGCCAGTACTTGCGACTTAATGGCTCGCCGTGGTCTGTATGTTATGTCGAACGGGAGGAGATCGATAACCCATTTGGCAATCTGGCCCGTGGCATCGCGGTTGTTTATTATGTCGTTGAGTGGTACTTCTGAGGCCACCGTAATTGAACACTCTTGAAAGTAGTGTCGTAATTTCCGGGATGCCATAAATACCGCGTATGCTATCTTTTGATAATGTGGGTACCGTGATTTGCATGGAGTGAGGACAGTGGATACATAATATACCGGCTTTTGAAGTGGGAATTTATGTCCGTCCGTCTCTCGTTCGACGACGAGCACTGCGCTTACAACTTGGTGAGTTTCCGTTATATATAACATCATTGGTTCGCCGACATTTGGCGCGGCAAAGATTGGGTTGGTGGCCAGAATGGATTTTATTTCTTCCAGTCTGGCCATCGCCACGTCCGTCCACTCGAAGTGTTCGGTGCGCCGAAGAAGGCGATAAAGGGGTAGTGCCTTTTCTCCTAATCGGGAGATAAAGCGGCTTAAGGCCGCCACACATCGAGTTAACTTGTGGATTTTCTTGAGGTCGGTTGGGATAGCCAACTGTGACAGAGCTCGGATTTTAGCCGGATTTGCTTAAATTCCTCTACTGGAGACGATGAAGCCTAGGAGCTTTCCGGCGGGCACGCCGAAAATGCATTTTTTCGGATTGAGCTTGATGTCGTATGTTCGGAGATTGTCAAACGTGAGCCTCAAGTCATCTATTAAGGATTCGACGTGTCTGGTTTTCACGACCACATCGTCTACGTATACCTCCACTATTTTGCCGATCTGTTTTTCCAGACATGTCTGAATCATGCATTGATACGTTGCACCGGCGTTTTTGAGCCCGAAGGGCATTGTGTTAAAACAGAAGGGGCCGTATGGAGTGATAAATGCCGTTGTGGCTTGATCGGACTCTGCCATCTGAATTTGGTGGTAACCGGAGTATGCGTCGAGGAAGCACAATGAGTCGTGTCCTGCGGTAGCGTCGATAATTTGATCGATGTGAGGGAGGGGGAAGGGATCCTTTGGGCAAGCCTTATTAAGGTCCTTGAAGTAGGCGCATAGGCGCCAGGATTTGTCCTTCTTTGGTACCATCACCAGGTTTGCTAACCAGTCCGGATGTTTTATTTCTCTAATGAATCCGGCCTCCAGTAACTTGGCTAGCTCCTCTCCCATGGCTTGTCGCTTAGGTTCAAAGAAACGCCGAAGAGTCTACTTGACCGGCTTGAATCCCTTTAGAATGTTAAGGCTATGCTCGGCCAGCCTGTGTGGGCTTCCTGGCATGTCTGAAGGATGCCAGGCGAATATGTCCCAATTCTCGCGCAGGAACTCCCATAGTGCGGCGTCTCTGGTGAGGTTTAAGCGTGCCCCGATGGATGCTGTTTTTGTAGGGTCCGTTGGATGGACTTGGAATTTGACTATTTCATCCGCTGGTTTAAAAGAGGTGGACTTGGATCTTTTGTCGAGTATCACGTCGTCCCTGTCCATTGTGGAGCGCAGCGCAGTTAATTCCTCGGCCGCGAGGGCTTCGGATAATGCCTCGAGGGCCAGTGCGGCTGTTTTGTTTTCGGCGCGGAGTGCTATGTCCGGATCACTAGCTAGAGTGATGATTCCATTGGGCCCGGGCATTTTGAGCTTCATGTACCCGTAATGGGGTATGGCTTGGAAGATCGTGAATGCCTCCCGCCCTGGGGCCACTTGGAATGTAATTTCTTCGGACCTATAATTCTCCGGTGTCGGGGATATACCCTGCAGAATGACTCGGCCAGAATTATGACCCGGCCAGACTTGGCGACTCACCGGAGACCCGGTTGGAGCTAGGCGACTCACTGGCGGTCCGCCCGGACATGGCGGTTTACATGTAACCCGCCTGGACATTGTGACTCACTAGAGATCCGGCGGGCGGATCAGACGGACGACAAGGCCCAAGGCCCAGACGACCGGCTCATGTTATGGTGGGCAGGCTTAAGAGGAAAGGCATGAGGAATATTTCCTTTACGAGGAAGCAAGACCCGGACTTGTATCCAACTTGTAATAGAAGATAGACTAGTCCTAATCCTAATAGAACTCCTCATGTAAACCGCCCCTCCAACTTATATAAGGAGGGGCAGGGCTCCCCAAAGAGGGACAAGCAACAAGAAATAATCTTTAAGGCTAGACACAACTAATGAGAGCCGGCTATGCGGTGTCTCCCTCATGAGCATAATGAGACCTAGCCACAAACAACATGTAGGGTTATTACCGGATGGTGTTTCCCGGGGCCTGAAGCTGTCTAAATCCTTGTCCTGTGTTGCGTCTCTCAATTTCGATCAACCCCTCTCAAGCTACTACATAGATGCGTTGGCCTCATGACTAAGTCCTCACACTAGGACATCTGCCATGACCAATCCACGACAGTTGGCGCCCACCGTGGGGCTCGCGCAAGGTGGTGATGAGTTCTTGAAGGGATTTCTTTCAGGGATCAAGAAAGCTCGTGATGTGTCGGATGAAGAAGAACCGGCGCAGAAGATAGCATCGTCGAACGGCCAGTCGAGATGTGTTTGAAGAATCTACATCATCGCTATGATAGACAGTCAGAACGCCATAAGGCGACGAGATTTATTCCAATCAGAAGCGCAAGTCGCCGTAACCAAAATTCATACGGATTCGATCTCTTGGTCATCGATAGCTGCCAAAGACATAAGCCGGATACAGCCACTCGTCTCCGATGCGCTGAGTGGCTGTTGTTTTTTGCTATCTACAAAATTAAGTCTGGAGGTAGCAACCAGGACTGCTCGTATTAAGCATCAGATAAGAGTTCAAGTGCTACCTATTCCTCATTACGTCAAAGCATCAAAGTTTGACCAAAAAACAGAGGAGGCCACAACCTAAAAGACATGGCCGTGGATAGCTAAATTGACAGCCACCGGAAGGAGGACCCGGAAGTGGATTGGACTTGGATTCCTCCACGGCCACACCTGCAAGTCAGTCCACCACGAGCCACCCGCGCCTCGCCAATTTTGCTTCCGCGTCGAGTCACCTCCGTGCTGCCGGCCTCGGGCCGACCTCCCCTCGCTGGCGCTCCGTTTCTGCGCCCGGCCTTAGTCGCCGCAGCGGACTCCTCCGCCAACGCGACCGTCGCGCCGTCTTTCCTACGTGGCTGCTTTACTCGGGCGCCGGCTCGTTTCTGCCGCTCCCGCTGGTTGCCCGTGTCGGACTCCAAGTCGTTTCTTCTGCAGCCGTTCGCCTGCAAACTGCTCTAAGCTGCGGCCTCACCGATGACTCACTTCTGAGCCGGTTGTCTTGAAACACGTGTTCGCCCCTAAGCCCCCGAGCCTCGCCGTTCGCTCCTGCCACGGCCGCCTCCGCGTCGCCCCATGCGGTTCTGTGAGGCGCCTCTTCTGCCGCGGCCGCCTTCGACGCCGCCGCCATTCCGGCCAGGGGCCTGTCTTCTAGTCACCATCAATCACGTCGCCTCACCGGGGACCTCTTCAGCCGCAGCTGTGCCGAGCCATCGTCACCGTGAGGCGCCTCGATTCGCTGCTGCCGCGGCCTCTCCGTGAGCCGCGTCAACCACGCGCCACTAAGGCCAACCGTGCGCTGGCCAGGCACTTCTCGATGTGGAGTTGCAGTAGAAAAAGCAGCCTCTTCTTGTTGGAGGCCGCGGAAGTCAAAGGGTCAGCCGCCCGACTCGTGCATTAGTAGTATGAAACTACTACGAGTACAGCATCAGTATCCGTCTTATCGGACAAAAAATCAGGTGCTATTTTCCCAATGTCTTTTTGTCACTTATGTTAATATATCTGAAAACAATTACTCTGGTCTCTGGTTTTTTTCTCCCAGGACAATTATTTGTTACAAAGGTGTTGCAAAGGGGAGCGCGCTAATGTTATTGCCCTAGCGCTTGTCCGTGCCGTGCTGCTGGACGTATATATTAGTAAGTCGCCGCCACCCGCTTCATCAACACACGGGACTGACTCGTCGTCCATGCCTGCGGCCGACTCACCCGTGTTTGTGCCGTTTTTCAACACCGTGGTCGACTCTCTCGTCCATGTCGGCTTACAACGCCACTGCCGACTCTCCCCATCCGCACCGGCTTACAAAGCCGCAGCCTACTCATCTGCCTGGTCCTATGGCCGACTCGCCCGTCATTTATTTCAGCTTCACCACAGAGATCATCAACTCTGTGACGGATAAATTCCGGCTCAACATGTCAGGTGAAATGCATCCAATATATTTTTCACATATTCATTCCTTTAAAAAAGCAATTACTCTGGTTTGCAAATTTTCCAATGCATGACAAATTGTCTACTACAAAAAGCGACTATTATATCACTGAGCTATTGGATAACTCATGCCTGTTTATATCACGGTCAAATGTGGAGAATCTCAAGACAACTCGTCGAGTCGTCTTAAGACTTGGGGGCTACAATGACATGACTCGGGAACTCCGGGTCATTGGAGGGAATGATAACCCGATTCCGGAGGACGCCGCCATATTGATGAAAATTTAAAGGCCGTCAGAAAATTGTCGGTTCAAAATAAAGATTCCAGTTTAAAATCCGGTTCAAGAGACATCTCTCTCCTGCAAAGCTTTGAAGCTCTCAAATCTGGTTCAAACATCCGGCTCAAGGTAAATTTTTCGCTTACAAAGCTTTTAAGCTCTCAAATCCGGTTCAGAAAGAATTAATCTCTCGCAAGATTCGAGTTCTCAGAAAAATTAAAGGTTGCCAAAGAGAACTTGATGCCATGATGCGCGGTTCAAACATGGGTATCCTGCCTTACGGCTTATCTTATTATGGTCACTTAGGGGCTTCCTGCTCATCGAGCATAGCTGTCAGTACCGTCTTGATCGACGCGATGCCAAAATTTATATAGTCACTTGGGGGCTTCCTGTTCAAACATAGGTCGTATTCGAACCAAAGACAACATAGCTGGCGGTACCCTTTTGATTGGCACACTGCCAAACCCACTAGGGGGCTTCTTGATCGTATACGAATCATAGCTCAAACCCTTTGGGTCCGACATGGATCGTATTCGAATCAGCGTCATTAAACAACTCTCAAGGTCATTTGGGGGCTTCCTGTTCAAACATAGGTCGTATTCGAACCAAAGAGAACATAGCTATCGGTACCCTCTTGATCGGCAACGCCAAACCCACTAGGTGGCTTCTTGATCGTATTCGAATCATAGCTCAACCCCTTTGGGCCGGCGTGGATCGTATTCGAATCAGCGTCGTTAAACAACTCTCAAGGTCATTTGGGGGCTTCCTGTTCAAACATAGGTCGTATTCGAACCAAAGAGAACATAGCTGTCGGTACCCTCTTGATCGGCAACGCCAAAGCCACTGGGGGCTATATGATCGTATTCGAATCTTAGCTTAACCCTTTTGGAACGGTTTTCTGATCGTATTCAAATCAGAAGCCTCAAAATTTTTTTGAAGTCTCTTTTTGCAAACAATTTTTTGGATTTTACTTGAAGCTTTTTTGATCATATCTAAAGTGTATATGAGTTGTTTCTGTTTAACCCAGCTTGATTTTCGATGATAAATCGCCAGCGTATGACAATCATCATCTATGTGGAAGCACTGGCTTCTAAGGATTGGGTTATTGCCCTTACTACACAGGTCATGTAAACCGGCAGTAAAATTCAATATCACAGTGGTTATATGTGAGATATTCTGACCCGCCCTGCGGTAAACCGCCAAGGGATCTTGTGATCTACTTGTGTGTAGGATAAGAGTACTTTTGGGTGGTTACCCGCCCTGGCTTTTGACGTTAAGTCGTCAGGGCATATGTTGTTTAAACTCTATGCAGAATTTACAGAGCTGTGACTTACATAAATGATTAAGTTCCAGCCCATTATCAAACATTGAAATTGGTGTCTCAAAAGGGTTATCAATTCTTGATTTTCTCAAAGGCTATAAGCCGCCGGGTTATAAAAATTCCGGTTTACAATGGAGGCGTATTAAATCGTTATCGGCCAAGAGTCGTCGGGTATTTAAACTCCGGGTTTACTTATCAACAGATGAGGTATTCAAAGTCGCTTTGGCGCAATGGCTATTATTTTATCAATGGATATGATTTATTCTACAATGAAAGGAATAGTCCCAAGTCGCTGCAGGCTTACAACACGACACTTGGGGGCTACATTATTTATATTGAGATTATATCAAATATGCAAGTCCCATGTCACTGCCAACATGCACCATGGCACTTGGGGGCTAATGTAAAATCACTTTTATTCAATTTATTGAAGACCCGACTCATCACATTGTAATGAACAGGCCCTTGGGGGCTACCAATTGCTCTTGTCAAAAATTCAAGGTACACAAGCATTAATCCATTATATTGAACGGTCCGCTACTCAGTTGGTAGAGTACAAAGCTCTTAACCTTGTGGACGTGGGTTCAAGCCCCATGGTGGAGATCATATTTTCGATGATAAGCCGGCCCTTGGGGGCTACAAGTTGTTGTTCAAGTTTACATGGTTATATCTACAAAGTCCCTGCTCATTATTGCATAATGACCCGGCCCTTGGGGGCTACACTGGTTGAAGTTTTCATGAGCATAAGGCAATTACAAGTCCCAGGTTGTTGCAAGCATTACAATTACAAGCGTGCCGAATACCACATCTAGTGTGATTTTCCCAGTGCATCGTGCCTCCCGACTAGGGATAATTCCTCTGAAGGTCGTGCTGCTTTGCTCAATGCGGTTTCTGTCTATTTCCATTTTTTGAAGAGTCTCCTCATAAATGAGGTTTAATCCGCTGCCGCCGTCCATGAGCACTTTTAGTGAGCTGAAAGCCGTCCACAATTGGACTAAGGACCAAGGCGGCTGGTGCTCGGGCTGTTCGGAATTTAGATTCATCACTGGCATTGAAGGTGACAGCCGTGTCGCTCCATGGATTTATTGCTGCCACGTGGCAAACTTCGGCAAGGCTGCGGAGTGCTCGCTTACGCCTATTATTTGAGGCGAAGGTTTCGAAGACTGTCAATAATGTATTGTTGTTATCCACTGGGTGGTGCTCTGTGGTATTTTTAATGAGGAGATCCTCACCGCTTTTGGCCACCTGCCGGAGTACCCAACATGCTCTAAGGCTGTGTGTTGGTATGGTATCCGCTGTACTGTGAATTTTGCATGTCCCATTAAGCCATCCCTCCAATACAGTTCCACGCCCTGTAGTGGGATTTTGCTTCTTTGTAATTGAGTCGGGCGACTTATGAGAGTGCACCCTTTTAGTTCGTACTGGGGGTTTTGTCAGAGCCGGATTATCCCAAAATTTTGTCTGGGTTTTCTAGGCACTTTCCATCGCACAGTACTTCCCTACTATGGCCGCCAAGTCAGCGAAGTGTGCTATGTCACGACGACTTATGGCGTTGACGATTCCCTTGTCCGTGCAATTATTGCAAAAGAATGAAATTGCGTCTTCCTCGCGACAGTCCTCGACCTTGTTCATTACAAGGAGGAATCTGGCCCAATATTGATGTACTGTCTCCTGGGGCTCTTGCCTAATGTGGGAAAGATCGTTTATATCTGGGTGGGTGGGTGGATTTAAGTCCGGACCTTGACCCGATCTGAGACCCAGGGGCGGAGGAGTTTTCGATCTTGGAAGTTTGGGCTCCGGGATGTTGCCCAGTAGGTCTGCCCCGCTGCCTGATTCTACGTTCAGGGTTTGGGCGATGTCCTCCCGTAGATGGGTATCCGTCCCAGAGAGCTCGGGAATCCGGACATAGTTTGTCCTCAAGATAGAGGAAGAATTGCCGCATTGCTCGTCCACCACCGCTATCTGATGGGTGACCGACGGGGAGTTAATCTCCCTTTGGTCGGGTTTAAGCCCAATCCGATTATAGTCTATAGCGACTCCCAAAGCGGCGATGCGATCCAAGAGCTCATTCAAAGAGGAGAGCTCCATTGGATCCATCCGCTCGGTAAGTTCCGAGCCGATGTGGAGGCTGGTTTCGATGACCCGAGAAATCATCGTCGGCGCAGCGGCCGAACAGGCGGTCATGACGAAGCCGCCTAGTCGGAGAGTTTGGCCTACAACCAGGGCTCCCCCAGAGGAGATGTTGTCCCTGACAATGAGACGAGCCATCCTTCCTTATGATGACGACACAGTGGAACTCCCAATGAAAGCACCAATGTTGGTGTCAAAACCGGCAGATCTCGGGTAGGGGGCCCCGAACTGTGCGTCTAAGGCGGATGGTAACAGGAGGCGGGGGACACGATGTTTACCCAGGTTCGGGCCCTCTCGATGGAGGTAAAACCCTACTTCCTGCTTGATTGATCTTGATGATATGAGTATTACAAGAGTTGATCTACCACGAGATCGTAGAGGCTAAACCCTAGAAGCTAGCCTATGGTATGATTGTTGTTTTCCTACGGACTAAACCCTTCGGTTTATATAGACACCGGAGGGGGCTAGGGTTACACAGAGTCAGTTACAAGGGAGGAGATCTACATATCCGTATTGCCAAGCTTGCCTTCCACGCCAAAGAGAGTCCCATCCGGACACTGGACGAAGTTTTCAATCTTGTATCTTCATAGTCCAACAGTCCGGCTAAAGTATATAGTCCGCCTGTTCCAGGACCCCCTAATCCAGGACTCCCTTAGTTGCCCTATGTGGCAATTTAAATTAGGGCGGAATACGAGTTGAAAACACGAACAAAGCAAATGCTGCCATGGGATCACAAGCAAACACCCTCCGTCCAGGTGCTTTAATTAACCCATTAATGGAGAAGTTGTGAGCGAGGCGGGCGGCTGGTGGATGGAGGTCAAAGAGCTCGCTTCCTGATGAGCATGGGCGGCCTTGCTGCTCGCACATGTCCCATCGAGCCTGCGAGGTGGACAGGATGCATGCGTCCCGTCGAGCCTGCGCGGCGGACTGCTCGCACACGTCCCGTCGAGCCTGCACGGTGGACTTCTCGCGCTCATCCCGTCTAATCAAATAGCTGCACGCACGACACCGAGTATGGTTAAATTGCGACACAGTAAATATAATACAACCGTTTGTGATATTAACGTGTCAGCTTTTTTTCTTCAAAAAGGACTTCGTTGGCTACTAATGTGTGCGCCTCTTCTCAAACTTGATGATTTTTTTACCACGGCATATATGTGCCATGTCATGAAATCATGCCAAGTTTCATGTTTTTGGGTGACTTTCTGATTTACTGGGATTTAAAAACTGAGATTCTCATTGTTTCAGGATGAAGTACAATTTGTAATTCATTCTCATTCCTTAAACGAGACCTAAACATGCACCCAATGACACATGTATGATTTCCCACCCATTTTGCTTCACGGGAGCATGTGGTTGTAGTTCAAATTTGAATTATGGACTACATTAAATGCATATAAAACCTAGTATTTATTAACATGTATATACAATGGCCAAACGAACCCTGAACAGTTTCAAATTTCAGCCCGACACTCCTGTTATTCTATGTTGCTTGTAGAAAACAAAGTTCAGGCGAGAAGAGGCAGCGATTATCGTTTCGCCCACAAGAGGGGCACGTTTCCCTACTGGAACCACGAGGGTTGCGACAGGCTCCGGTTTGTAAAAGGCTTGTAATATAGCTTCGCCCAAATTGGACAATTATATGTACCATGTAGTGACACCATGCCAAGTTTCATGATTTCCTGGTGAGTTTTGGATTTACAGACATTTAAAAACTGAGATTCACAATGTTTGTGGCCAAGCCAGGATGGTTAGACGATTGAATTCATTCCCATTCGTTCCATGGGACCTAAACATGCATCCCAAGGAAACATGTACGTTTTTCTAGCCATTTTGGTGCACTGGAGCATGTATTTGTAGTTCGGATTTGAATGATGGACATTAAATGCCCAGAAAACTCAATTAATGAATAAAAAAGGTCAAACGAACCCTGAATAATTTCAAAGTTCAGCGCGAATCTCCAGTTGTTCCGTGTCGCGTGTAGAAGAAAATACGAGGCTAGAAGTGGGAGTGATTATCATTTGGCCCACAAGGGACACGTTTCCCTATCAAAACCACGAGGGTTCTTGCGACAGGCTCCGGTATGTAAGAGGCTTGTAATAAAGCTTGACCCAAATTGGCCATGACATATATGTGCCATGACGTGACACCATGCCACCTTTGATGACTTTCTGATGAGTTTAGGATTTATGGGGACTTAAAAACCGAGATTCGAAATGTTTGAGGATGAGCCAGGACACCGGTACAGTTGTAATTCGTTCCCATTCCTGGCATGAGACCTAAACATGCACCCAAGGACACATGTATAATTTTTCTAGCCATTTTGGTGAGCTGGAGCATGTATTTGTAGTTCAGATTTGAATTATGGACATTAAATGCCTAGGAAACACAATTAGTGTATAAAAAGGCCAAACAAACCCTGAATAAGTTTAAATTTCAGCACGGATATCCTGTCATTCCATGTTTCCCGTGGAAGAAAATACAAGGAGAAAATAGGCAGTGGTTACGTTTCGCCTACAAGGGGAACACGTTTCCCTATCAGAACCACGAGGCTTCTTTGAGAGAAGCTCCAGTTTTTGTATGAGGTTTGTAATAAAGCTTGGCCCAAATTGGACAATGTTTTTACCATGACATATATGTGCCATGACGTGCACCATGCCACCTTTGATGACTTTCTGGTGAGTTTAGGATTTACGGGGACTTAAAAACCGAGATTCGAAATGTTTGAGGATGAGCCATGACACCGGTACGGTTGTAATTCGTTCCCATTCCTGGCATGGGACCTAAAACATGCACCCAAGGACACATGTATAATTTTTCTAGACATTTTGGTGAACTGGAGCATGTATTTGTAGTTCAGATTTGAATTATGGACATTAAATGCCTAGGAAACTCAATTAGTGTATAAAAAGGCCAAACGAACCCTGAATAAGTTTAAATTTCAGCACAAATATCATGTCGCTCCATGTTGCCCGTAGAAGAAAATACAAGGCGAAAAGAGGCAGTGATTACGTTTCGCCCACAAGGGGGACATGTTTCCCTATCGGAACCACGAGGATTCTTTGAGAGAAGCTCCAGTTTGTAAGAGGCTTGTAATAAAACTTGCGCCACAATGGACAAAAAAAATTCCTCGACATATAAGTGTGATGTCGTGACACCATGGCAGGTTTCATGATTTTCAGCTTAGTTTTGGATTTACGGGGATTCAAAAACCGATATTCTTCTCAAGAAATGTTTTCAAATAGCACAAGGTTGCCCCGAGGACGATTTCAAGGTTTGCAAGTGATGAGATGGGCCATAACCCATAGCCCCAGGACCTGCCAAGAAGCAAGCACACTCTTGCTGAAGGAAAAACCCTGGAAGGAGTTAAGATTTATCGACAGACGATCTTATAGGAGTAACGCAAAACCTGAGAGTTGTGAAGGAATGATAGATGTTTGTTTGGCTTGCAGAATCAATGGATTATCCAAACTTGGTTCATCGACAAGAGAAATTCTGCAATGCTTGTGAGGATGACCGAGTGTTAGAATGCGAGATTCGCTAAACCGTATACAAGGTAATGATTTGGGTGCGGGATGGATTGATCACCATACCGACTTACTCTTGTTATTCTCCTTGCTATATGGGATGGTAAATCTGAGTGACTTGCCTACAGTAGAGAGATGATGATCAAAACCTTTTTTAAACCTTAGAATGGTATAACATTTTTCCCTTGTACAAGGCAGTTGTTGCTAATCGTAGAATATACGGTGAGGTTCAACCCAGACCCATTTCCTGCAGGAGAAACCATAAATTGTTGACCACCATGAGAGATCGATAGTTGTTTAGTATTGGCGCCAGACCCGTCAGCTAAGAAGACCCAGTCCTGGAATAACCTTACCAAGATAAATGGACACGAGGATTAAGGAAAAAGGTTATGACACTACCGGAAGAGTCTAGAGAAGGAATTTTCCCGAGAATTTGAGAAGACCGGCCCCGTCAAGAATAAGGATGGAGTATATGAGTATTGATGGGACCGTAACCATGCTTCTAAGGGTGATAGCACCCCAGACCCCTGAGATGATCGATGGCTTTTGAGGAGACCCCAAACCTAACCTATTTCTTTCTAGCCTCTCCGAATCTCGAGGACGAGATTCATTTTAAGGGTGGTAGGTTTGTAACATCCCAAAATTCTAAATTTTGGAATTTTATATTAAATAGATAGTTGTTTGATTGTTGTGTGATTGATTGACTGAAAGTGAGTGAATTCGAAACTTATGAAAGTTAAATGAGAGGGAATAAAAGGACTTTCCCAAACTTTCATCTTGCCTTTATGATCTCCGTGAATTCAAATTCTTTTCAGTACAAAACCCTGGAGAGAAGATGACATGACTTCTTCCATTTGAATAAAATGAAAAGGGTTTTGAAAAGATTTGAATTCCATTTGGAAATATTTTCCTATTCAGAAACTTTAAGCAACTCAATGATTTTCATGAGAGAAGATAAAATGACTTCTTCATAACATATGAAATATGAGTTGGAAGTTTCAAAGAATTCAAATTTAAAGTCCTTTTGGAAATTATTTTCAATTTGGAGTTATTTGGATTTTATTCAAATTATTTTTCTCCAAAAATAAAGTATACAGAAATTAGGGTAAAATGATTCCCTACATCAGAAAATGGGACAGAAATAAGTTTGAATTGATTTTGGCATTTTAAAATGATTTTTATTGGATTTTAGTGCAACAGTAGCACTATTTGATTTATTTGAATTATTGAGGATTTTATTTGATGCTAGAAAAATGTCCATGCCATAGGAAATCTTTTTCTGAAAATTTTGATATATTATATGCCTATAGTATATTTTTATTTTGGTGGTTATTCTATTTTTGTTTTATAGAAAATGTTTTTTAAATCTTCTCCTCTGCCGGACCGGGCCGGCCCAGCTTGTCAGGTCGCGGCCTCGCCAGCCCAGCACCCTCGTCCCCGAGCTCGGGAGGTTTCCCTCACAGACGACGCCTTGGCCACCGCGTGTCCGCCCGGCCTCCTTGCCCCTCCTCCACGCCACCTCCTCCCCTTCCGATAAATCCGGAGCCTCGGGCCCCGTTTCCCTCTGTGCCAGCGCCGCCGCCTTCTCCCGCATCTCGCGCCGCCAGCGAGATCCGCCGAGCTCCGCCCGAAGCCGCCTCTCTCGCCCCAGACGACCACCGCCGTCGCCACCAACGCACCTGCCGCCCAGCGCTGCCCCTCCCCGAGCCTTCGCCGCCTCCCGCGACGCCCGGAGCCACCGTCCCCGAGTTCGCCGAAGCCGCCGCCACCGCCGCCCGATCTGTCGGAGCCGGTCGATCCGCCGCCGCGGGTTTTTCTTCTCGAACTGGTAAAACTCGCGCAAAATCCGAACCAGCTTTCTTCGGTTTTTCAGTTTAAGTCGGTTTTTCTTTTAGTTAGATCTAATTAGTAAACGTTCGCTATGTTAGCTTCTGCAGTGAACAAGTTCATTCATTAGCGTTTGGTAGCGGACGTCCGTTATTTAGATTTTTTCTTTTCTTTTTATTTTTGGCCAGGGACCCGTCTGTGAATATTTTATTTACATATTAGCCCCTCGACTTCAAACACTCACAACTTTTTACTCGTTAGTCCAAATCCAACGAAACTAATGCCCACTTCTTCATTATGATCCCTTCTATCCAGTAATCCAACTCAAATATGTTTTTGATATTTTAAAATTTTGAATTAGACCAGATTTGAATTCAAACTTTGTTTGATCGTAACTTGAGTTTCGTAACTCCGATTTAGTTGATTCTTTTTGCAAATCGAAGCTCTTGACCTAAACTTTCTGATAAGGCCAAATACACATAGTTTTGGTAGTGTTAGAAATTGTTTTATGCTTCAAGAGTTATTTGATTTGGTTTTGATGTTTCCTGATGAGGACATCAATACCATTGTTACACCCACAGCCCCTACTGCTACATATACTGGACCAATTACTAGAGCTCGCGCACGCCAATTAAATTATCATGTACTTTAGTTTCTTGGTAATGATTCTAATGTTCATGAGAATATGATGCTGCCTAAATTGGATACATTTGTTTTGCTTACAAATGAAGGGCTTAGCTTGGAGAAGGATGGACATTGGAGCAAGAACAAGCATGGAGATGATGCCATGCTAAGGGGAACAAGAACGGAGTTACAAGTGATGATTTCAGGACTTTGAAGCCACCATAATGGGTGCATGAAGCCTTGGACGAAATATACAAGATGCTACTTCATAAATTTCGTCCCGAGGCTATTCTAGGTGTCAAGGTCACCTTATTATTGGGCCAGGCCCTTGTAATTTCGAAATACACAAGTATAGGCTATTTTTAGAGTCCGTATGTGTGGGGAAACAAGAGATAGGGTTGATTTCGGACCCCTCCACCAAGGGCAACGAAATCCCCCCCTCTTCCTCCATATATACAGCCCTTAGGGCACCGTTTAGACTTTGGGTTTTGTTTAGATTAAAAGTTCGCCATAGCTGCAACTTCGCGTACTTCGTTTGTGTTCAACGACCGCATAAAGGCGTCCACAGAACCCCACCTTGATCAATAAAGCTTTCATCTTATATTCGCAATATCCAGATTGCAATCTCAGTTTCTTGCTTGTTCTTCGTTTGCTCGCAGGAAGCAGAGACCCTCGTGGTCGAGTTGATCGTGCTCTGGCGTGGTCAATAACCTCTCGGAGTTGGTTTAGCGATTGCTAAGGCGCGGCGTCCTTACTGCGTTCGTAGTCGGATCGTCAAAGTCGACTTCCTCCAAAGAGAAAAACAAAATCTCATAGAAAGACGGGAAACCTTTGACTCTATCAAGTGTTATAATATTTCCAGGTAGCTCGATGAGATTTTACAGCTTTTCCGTAGTTTAGATCGAGTCTGTTCTTCATACCTATAGTCCATGAAAAGCCACAAAAAATTAGGGTTAGTTCATCATATCCGAACCAATCTGAGCCTTTGCATAATCTTTTTAGGGTTTTGCTTTGTTGAATTCTTGGTTGCATCGTCGTGTCTAGTTGCCGGGTCTTAGCATCTAGTCTTTTAGAGTTTCGAGTTACGGTCATAAGTTGTCATGCCGCCACCGCACCATCATCATCGCCCCTGCCACCTACCACCACCGTTCCGAATCCGTATCCATATACCACCACCAATCCGTGTCCATATACCACCACCGGTCCATATCCATATACTACCACCGCTACCACCACCGCTGCCATATACCACCACCATATATCCACCACCAATCCGAGTTCCTTGAATATTAGGTTTGATTTCGAGATCCATCTAGTTTCCGATTCGTGTTTCCTTGCGGAGTAGGTTTGAAAAAAAAGAGTCTGAAACCACCCTCCGCTTAGGCCCAAAATTTTCCAAAACGCACTTGTCGAAAAAATTTCTGGCTATCCTATTTTTAGGTGTTTCTAAGCGTATTGAGACAATCGCCGTTCTGAAAGTTTTTTGACCCGTTTCAGTTTTTGGGTCCGGCAATGAAATTTTTTTGGTCGAAAAATTTCGTGCCCATCCTGTCGATTTGACCCGGGAAGAGTTTTGAGACACTCGCCATTATAGTGATTTTTCGCAAAAAAAAAAATAGAGCGGCAAAAAAAAGCAGCGCAAAAAAAAGAGCGATTTTTTTTTCCAGTGTGCTTTTCCTTGTTTACGTGTAGCGCCGTGATTTTGTTAGTGTTCTAGGCTCGCGTCTCTAGCACGGTCTAGCCTAGGACCCGACCGACTGGCTCGTTGAGTGTTTATTCAACTTTGTATCTCTGAATTGATTATTGCTGACCCTTTTTGCTACCATATTATAAGCCTTCCCAGCTCCACATACATCTACATCGTGCGTTTGACTCTCCCTGGCAATCGCTCTATCCAAGCTTTTGAGAGTTTTTGACCACAACGGTTGCCGATCACCGCCTGCTGCTGGGTAAGAACTGGTAAGACTTTGAGATTTTCTTGACGGATTTGTGACACCACCACCACCACAACTTCCTAGTAGTCTCAGAGAATCATATTCTTGTGTGTTTCTATTGCTGCTAACCATGGCGGGATCACAAGCCGACGAGACCGACCGGGAGAACATGACAAGCAAAGAGTTACATGATAAGTTTCAGCAAATGATGAGTGGACAGTGGAAGATGTGCTAAATAGATTTGATGAGGCCATGGAGAAGATAGATGGCATTGAGAAGGCGTTCAAACAAAGCTCGATAACAAATTTAATGAATTGCTCGCGTCTTCCACCACCACCACCGGCTGCACCTGACGCACCTCTACAACAACAACAACGACTACCTCCACGTCGCGAAACAACCCTCCGCCGAGCGAGCCGTGTCCCTCTTCAGCCTGGCCAAGCTGCTGGTGCTGCTATTGATACTTCTGTGGCTCCTGCTGCTGATGTGGAGGAGGATGATTATGTGGGAGATTGCGAGGATGAGGTTGATCAACATCAGAACTACGTGCAACCACCAGCACCACAACCACCGTGTCGTCCACATGCAAATAATGGCAATGTTAGGGCTCCCCTCAGTGCGAGATCATGACCATCTCCCTAAACTGAAATTGAATATTCCACCATTTGAGGGTAGATATGTTCCTGATATATATCTTACTTGGGAGTTAGAAACTGAACAACGATTTACATGTTTACAATATCCTGAGGAGAGGCGTGTTCCTGCTGCTGTTTGTGCTTTCACTAGCTTTGCATGTGTTTGGTGGTCTGAACATTGTCGATTATATCCTGTTCCAGCTACTTGGGCTGCTTTGAAAACTGCTATGCGTACTCGTTGGGTTCCACCATATTATCAACATGAATTACTTCAAAAATTGCAGCGCTTAAGACAAGGAAAAAATTCGGTAGAAGAATAATATCAGGAATTACAAACTGGCTTGATTAGATGTGGTATTGTTGAGGAGAATGAAGCTATGCTTGCACGCTTCTGGGTGGATTAAATAGAGAGATTCAGACCATTCTAGACTACAAGGATTATAATAATATCACTCGATTATTCCATCTTGCTTGTAAAGCTGAGCGTGAAGTGCAGGATCGATGTGCATTGGCGCGAACTAACTTTTCTGCAGGCGATCTTCATCATGGACACCACGCATCATCTACTTCCACACGTTCTACTACACCGGCACCTCCGTCGGCTGCCACCTCCAACCGTGATACAAGAAAGCAGGCACAACCACCACTATCCGCCAAGAGCACACCTTTGGGCCTACAGAGCTCTTCTTCTTCCATGGCGTCAACAGGCACACAAGTGATATTATTTGTCGTCGTTGTAAGGGAAGAGGACATTTTGAGAGAATGCCAATCTCAGCGTGTGATGATTGCTACTGAGGATGGTAGGTATGAGTCTGCTAGTGACTATGATGAAGAGACTTTGGCTCTTATTACACATGAAGAACACGGTGGAGATGATTCTGATCATGAGACGCAATACATGGCTGCTGAAGATGCTGATAGGTATGAATGTTTAGTTGCTCAACGTGTTTTGAGTGTGCAGGTTACACAAGCTGAGAAAAATCAGAGGCATAATTTGTTCCATACAAAGGGAGTTGTGAAGGAACGTTCTATTCGCGTCATCATAGATGGAGGGAGCTGCAACAACTTGGCTAGCATGGAGATGGTGGAGAAGCTATCTCTCACCACAAGACCACATCCACATCCTTACTACATCCAATGGTTCAACAACAGCGGCAAGGTTAAGGTAACACGTCTTTGTTCGTGTGCATTTTAGTATCTCTACATATGCCGATTATGTTGATTGTGATGTGGTACCTATGCAAGCATGTTCCTTATTACTTGGTAGACGATGGCAATTTGATAAAAATTACGTACACCATGGTAGAAACAATCAGTATACTCTTGTTCATAAGGATAAAATATTACTTTGCTTCCTATGACTCTGATTCCATTTTGAAAGATGATATTAATAGAGCTAATAAAGCAAAAGCAGAGAAAAATAAGAGTGAAAATCAGATTGTGGCAAAAGAATTTGAGCAACAAATGAAGCCTAATAGTAAACCATCTAGTGTTGTTTCTGAAATTAAATTGAAAAGTCCATGTTTACTTGCCACTAAATCTGATATTGATGAGCTAGATTTCAGCAATTACATTTTGCTATACTTTTGTGTGCAAAGAGGCATTATTTTCATTCGAGGACGTGCCTTCCTCTTTGCCTCCTCATGTCACTAACATTTTGCAGAGTTCGCTGACGCCTTTCCACAAGGCGTGCCACCGGGATTACCTCCCATTCGAGGGATTGAGCATCAGATTGACTTAATTCCCGGTGCATCATTACCCAACCGTGCACCATACCGTACCAATCCAGAGGAGACGAAGGAGATTATGCGTCAAGTACAAGAGCTGCTCGACAAAGGTTATATACGCGAATCCCTTAGTCCTTGTGCTGTTCCTATTATTCTAGTGCCGAAAAAGGATGGTACACCACGTATGTGTGTTGATTGTAGAGGCATTAATAATATTACTATTCGTTATCGTCATCCTATTCCTAGGCTAGATGATATGCTTGATGAATTGAGTGGCTCTACAATATTCTCCAAAGTTGATTTGCGTAGTGGATACCATCAAATTCGTATGAAATTGGGAGATGAATGGAAAACAGCATTTAAAACTAAGTTTGGATTATATGAGTGGTTAGTCATGCCTTCGGGTTAACTAATGCACCTAGTACTTTCATGAGATTAATGAGCGAAGTTTTACGTGCTTTCATTGGACGATTTGTGGTAGTTTACTTTGATGACATATTGATTTATAGCAGATCTTTGGAGGAACATTTGGAACATTTACGTGTTGTTTTTATTGCTCTACGTGATGCACATTTGTTTGGTAACCTTGGGAAGTGCACCTTTTGCACCAACCGAGTATCTTTTCTTGGCTATGTTGTTACTCCACAGGGAATTGAAGTTGACAAAGCCAAGATTGAAGCTATTGAGAGTTGGCCGCAACCCAAAACGGTCACACAAGTGAGGAGTTTTCTTGGCCTTGCTGGATTCTATAGGCGTTTTGTGAGAGATTTCAGCACCATTGCTGCACCTCTCATCAAGCTTACAAAGAAGGATGTGCCTTTTGTTTGGGGTACCACACAGGAAGAAGCCTTCATGGTATTGAAAGATCAGTTGACACATGCTCCTTTACTCCAACTTCCTGATTTTAATAAGACTTTTGAGCTTGAATGTGATGCTAGTGGAATTGGATTAGGAGGTGTGTTATTACAAGATGGCAAACCTGTTGCATACTTTTACGAAAAAATTGATGGGCCTAGTCTGAATTATTCTACTTATGATAAAGAATTATATGCTCTTGTTCGGACTTTAGAAACATGGCAACATTATTTATGGCCCAAAGAATTTGTTATACATTATGATCATGAATCTTTGAAACATATTAAAAGTCAAGCTAAACTGAATCGTAGACATGCTAAATGGGTTGAATTCATTGAGACTTTCCCTTATGTCATTAAACAAAAGAAGGGTAAAGAAAATGTTATTGCTGATGCATTGTCTCGTCGCTATACTATGCTTTCACAACTTGACTTCAAAATATTTGGTTTGGAGACCATCAAAGATCAATATGTGCATGATGCTGATTTTAAAGATGTATTGCATAATTGTAAAGAAGGAAGAACGTGGAACAAGTTAAATGCGTTAATGATGGATTTGTGTTCCGTGCTAACAAGCTATGCATTCCAGCTAGCTCCGTTCGTATTTTGTTGTTGCAGGAGGCGCATGGAGGATGACTAATGGGACACTTTGGCGTGAAGAAGACGGAGGATGTACTTGCTACACATTTCTTTTGGCCAAAAATGAGACGAGATGTTGAGCGTTTTATTGCTCGCTGCACTACATGTCAAAAAGCTAAGTCACGACTCAATCCTCCTGGTTTATATATGCCTTTGCCTGTACCTAGTGTTCATTGGGAGGATATATCTATGGACTTTGTTTTAGGTTTACCTAGAACAAAGAAGGGAGGATAGCATATTTGTTGTCGTGGATAGATTCTCGAAAATGGCACACTTTATACCATGTCATAAAAGCGATGATGTCGTTAATGTTGCTGATTTGTTCTTTCGTGAAATTATTCGCTTGCATGGTGTGCCAAATACTATTGTTTCAGATCGTGATACTAAATTTCTTAGCCACTTTTGGAGATGTTTATGGGCTAAGTTGGGGACTAAACTTCTTTTAGTACTACTTGTCACCCCCAAACCGATGGACAAACTGAAGTAGTCAATAGAACATTGTCTACTATGCTTAGGGCTGTTTTGAAGAATAATAAGAAAATGTGGGAGGAATGCTTGCCTCATATTGAATTTGCTTATAATCGTTCATTGCATTCTACTACTAAGATGTGCCCTTTTGAAGTTGTGTATGGTTTCCTACCTCGTGCACCTATTGATTTGTTGCCTCTTCCATCTTCGGAGAAGGTTAATTTTGATGCTAAACAACATGCTGAATTGATTTTAAAAATGCATGAGTTAACTAAGGAAAACATTGAGTGTATGAATGCTAAATATAAACTTGCTGGAGATAAGGGTAGAAAACATGTTGTGTTTGCACCTGGAGATCTTGTTTGGTTACATTTGCGTAAGGATAGATTTCCTGATTTGCGCAAATCAAAGCTAATGCCACGTGTTGATGGTCCCTTTAAGGTGTTGGAGAAAATAAATGATAATGCATATAAACTTGAGATGCTCGCAGATTTTGGGGTTAGTCCCACTTTTAACATTGCAGATTTGAAGCCTTATTTGGGTGAGGAAGATGAGCTTCCGTCGAGGACGACTTCATTTCAAGACGGGAGGATGATGAGGACATCAATACCATTGTTACACCCACAGCCCCTACTGCTACATATACGGACCAATTACTAGAGCTCACAAGACGCCCAATTAAATTATCGTGTACTTTCGTTTCTTGGTAATGATTCTAATATTCATGAGAATATGATGCTGCCTAAATTGGATACATTTGTTTTGCTTACAAATGAAGGGCCTAGCTTGGAGAAGGATGGACATTGGAGCAAGAACAAGCATGGAGATGATGCCATGCTAAGGGGAACAAGAACGGAGTTACAAGTGATGATTTCAGGACTTTGAAGCCACCATAATGGGTGCATGAAGCCTTGGACGAAATATACAAGATGCTACTTCATAAATTTCGTCCGAGGCTATTCTAGGTGCTGCATCACCTTATTATTGGGCCAAGCCCTTGTAATTTCGAAATACACAAGTATAGGCTATTTTTAGAGTCCGTATGTGTGGGGAAACAAGAGATAGGGTTGATTTGAGACCCTCCACCAAGGGCCACGAAATCCCCCCTCTTCCTCCATATATACAGCCCTTAGGGCACCGTTTAGACTTTGGGTTTTGTTTAGATTAAAAGTTCGCCATAGCTGCAACTTCGCAGATTTCGTTTGTGTTCAACGACTGCATAAAGGCGTCACAGAACCCCACCTTGATCAATAAAGCTTTCATCTTATATTCGCAATATCCAGATTGCAATCTCAGTTTCTTGCTTGTTCTTCGTTTGCTCACAGGAAACAGACCCTCGTGGTCAGGTTGATCGTGCTCTGGCGTGGTCAATAACCTCTCGGAGTTGGTTTAGCGATTGCTAAGGCGCGACGTCCTCGCACGTTCGTAGTCGGATCGTCAAAGTCGACTTCCTCCAAAGCGAAAACCAACATCTCATTGAAAGACGGGACACCTTTGCCTCTATCATTTCCCGAATTGTTTTCTTCGTTCTCTCCGATCTTTTGAGTGATTGCTTATGTGTGGTTACTATTGCTTGCTCACGATAGATTGACCGGAGAGTGACGAGTAGATCTATCAGAGGTTATGAGTGCGAGTCATCTTCATCAACAGTACACGCAAGTTCACACTTTGATCATATCCCTTTTCATACCCAGTTTTTTTATGCATTAGATCAATCCTCAAACATTGCATGATTAGGATCTAATTAAATTGTGGGTTTTGGGAAAGTAGACGAGGTAGTACCTATTACCTGTTTTATTATCAAACCCTTTGGAGTTACTTCTACGTTTGCTCTTTATGCCATGCTATGCTAGTAGACGTGGATTGGGTGAGTGTATCCATGATGTATGTGAGATTGTTCTTTCATGGTGTATTTAAGGTGGCAACTTAAACACACATTTGGGTGGATTGAGGTACCTGGGTATTCCAGGATTGCCTGTTTCTTTTTGGACCGCCACCCAGGCTCAAAGGGATCATGAGATTATTCATGCTAGAAACTTCCGTGTGCAACCACAAGCTACTATGGGCTCTAGCATAGTTGACTAAGTCATGCGAACTCTTACAGTGGTAGACTAGTAGATGTAGGGGATGTAGGTTGGTACTGTCTTCCCGTTCCTAAGGTGCTAGCGCTTCTGAAAGACTATGTGTCGGTGTCAAAACCGGCGGATCTCGGGTAGGGGGTCCCGAACTGTGCGTCTAGGCGGATGGTAACAGGAGACAAGGGACACGATGTTTTTACCCAGGTTCGGGCCCTCTCGATGGAGGTAAAACCCTACTCCTGCTTGATTAATATTGATGATATGGGTAGTACAAGAGTGGATCTACTACGAGATCAGAGAGGCTAAACCCTAGAAGCTAGCCTATGGTATGATTGTTGTTCGTCCTACGGACTAAAACCCTCCGATTTATATAGACACCGTATAGGGTTAGGGTTACACGGAGTCGGTTACAATGGTAGGAGATCTACATATCCATATCGCCAAGATTGCCTTCCACGCCAAGGAAAGTCCCATCCGGACACGGGACGAAGTCTTCAATCTTGTATCTTCATAGTCCAGGAGTCCGACCAACGGTGATAGTTCGGCTATCCGGACACCCCCTAATCCAGACTCCTTAGTAGCCCCTGAACCAGGCTTCAATGACGACGAGTCCGGACAAGCATATTGTCTTCGGCATTGCAAGGCGGGTTCCTCCTCGAATACTTCATAGAAGATTTTGAACACAAGGATTGTGTCCGCTCACGCACAACAAGTTCCACGTACCACCGTGAGAGAATAACCTTTGCACAGATCTGGCGGACGTATTCAGGGGTGACATCACACCACAGCCAGGCCTTTACATCGAATCGTTTTACTATCCCACCTCAAATAGCGTTTAGCGAGGCGGTTTCTTGACACGTCTTATCGGGCGTAGATCGTGCCCCTTTATTCGGGATCCTCATCAATACGGGCGTGGGTAACCCAGTCGTGCATGTTGGCACGCCTCCTCCATCGAAGGCGAGTCCCGAACGGTCATGGGGAGGGCTCTTGGTATTCAACCTCTTTATAACGAGACCAAGGCCCGCTCCTTTCTTTCAATCTCATTCGAATCCGCCCCTCGCCTCGAGTTCCAACACCCAAAGCTCCAGATTTAGGCGCTTCAGACCTTCAATGATGCACGGCCGGTGGATGTCTTCCTCTGTCACGGAAGAAGATGTGCTAAAGCTGAGAGTCGCCAGGTATTTAACCGGCAAAATTCCGCATAGGCTGCCTGCCCAAGGGAAGGTTATTCCCACTCCCGAGCCTAGTGAGAGCGTGGTATTCGTGTCTCACTTCCTTCGGGGTTTAGGCTTCCCGACGGACCCCTTTGTGAGGGGCTCATGTTTTATTATGGGCTGGAATTCCATGACTTGGATCCATTGTCCATCCTCCACATCTCGTCGTTCATTGTCGTATGTGAAGCCTTCCTCCGCATTACCCCTCACTTCGGATTGTGGCTCAAGACCTTCAAAGTGGAGCCGAAGATGATCAAGGGGCATCAGGAAGAGTGCGGAGGGGCTGTTACAAGCAAGAATGCGGACGCTCCATGGCCCGAGGGCTCTTTTCAAGAGGAGCTCAATTTATGGTAACATGAGTGGTTTTATATCACCGCTCCCAGGGGCACCAAATGGGCGGCACCACCTGCCTTCCGCTTGGGTCCTCCACTGCGGCGGGCGTCATGGGCCAATAAAGGGCTCGACTGGGGACCGTCCAAGGACGTACATCTGTTGCAGGGCCATATTCGAGACCTCCGAGAGAGAGATCAATCTGGTCGTAGTAGCGCAGGTCATGCTGATTCGTCGCACCTTGCCCTGCAAACGTCGCCCCCTCCGCCTGTGGGAGTTTAATCCGGAGGGACCACGAGCTCTCCAACATTTTATGGGCGTAACGCCCGTGGAGATGTACCAACTGTTCTTCGGATCACAAGCAATGTGTCCGGACTTAACCGAGGACGCAGGTCTGAGCTGCAATCGGCCGGATACTCAAGTAAGTAGTCCTGTACCCGGACATGCTATCCGCATATCTATCATACACTTGCCCTTAAAAGAGCTATCCTTTAAACAGGAGTGGATAGCAAAAGCAAAACTGATCAGGTGTCCGGCCCCCCTCCCTGAGATCACGCCGGATCCTGTATTAACCAAGATGCTAGAGGCTGTGCCTTTTGAAGAAGGCGAAGGGAGGAACAAGGGAACTACTACCTCCGTGAAGGAGGCTATCAAGAAAGGGGGGATCGAGAATCCCTCCCTCCAAGGGGAGAAGAGGACCGCTTCTGAAGATCCGGAGACCAAAGCCTCGAAGCGGGGGAAGAAATCTTCACCAGAGGGTCCTGCGGCGGGAGATGCCCCGGCCGAACTATTTCCCCAAGGAGATTATCCCTCCAGCGAGTCGTAAGTAAAGGGGGCGTTTTTTTAAAAGAGAGACATCCCCATTTTATTTCTGAAGGCAACCGAAAGTTTACCTTGTAGTTCGGATCTCAGCCCTTCACAGCAGAGCTGGTCTTCAGGGGATCTTGGTCCGGAGATGATGGAGAGCGAAACGCCTCCGCCTGCCGCACCGTTATGCGAGGTGGACGACCCTGAGGTGTCGTCGTGGAGGGCTTATCCGAATCCGGCGGGGCCAGAAGGCAGCCATATGTCCCCTCAAAGCCCTCCGTGTCCGGCCTTCAAAAAAGGCCACCGGACGAGTCCGGCACCAACGGGTGTACGGTCGGAGGAGTCAAGGATCTGCCGGGCGGCGTCTATCTCGAAAGATCACCGTCGTTAATGGGTACGGTGATTGAAAGATTTCATCCGCTGAGAGCGGATTGCATGAAGCCGTCGTAAGTTCTTGACGGGTTTTCATGTACGCAAAATGATGTACCTTCCGGCGCTTTTGCATATAAAATTACCAGAGTAGATAGTAGCCCCTGAGACTTGGTGCGGTGTCAAAAATGAAGGCGCGCCGAGGATCGTAACCCCATGTATAACATGCGCTCTTCCTATGTAGGTGGCGAAGCGTCCGATGGCTAGCCGGGCTGATGAATTTGCCGAACTGAAGCGGCAACTTGACGTGGCAGATGCGGACATCACGCTTGTTAATAAGCGGCTTGACGAGTCACAAGGTATGCAACTTCTTCGCGGACACCTGGTAAGGGAGCTTGACGCCCATGCCTTACAACATGTATGCTTAATGCAGATGGTGCCGCTGCTATGGAGAGCCTTTTCATGAGCTCGCCGAGCCAAGGAGCAAGCAGAAAAAGTGATGCGGCTGCCTTAAAGGCGGCCGCAGAGCTAAAAGCCGAACAGGCTACTCATCGCCGAAGCAAGAAAGAAATGGCCGAGATGGCCGTGAAATTGAAGAATGCTACCGACCGCTATGCGAGCTTCTTGAAAAATAAGATTGAGCGAAACAAGAGGACCTGAAACAGGCCGCCACCGAGGCCAAGGATACTCGCTCTCTGATGAGAGCTATGAAGGAGGACCTACGTCAGGCCGGAGATATTGCGGCTGGAAAGCCCTTTCGATGCGGAGGAAATTCACGGATCCTAAATACGCTCAATTGGACCGGCTGTGGGGTGCGGAGGATGCTTATCTCGACTTGGCGGCGAAAAGCCGCAGACGCGCCGAACACTTCCGAGGTCAAAAGGATCATGTAATGGAAGAGCTTTTTTGGTCGCAGTTCCATAGTCCGGAGCGTCCACTTTCATTAACCGATCATTTGGCCGAATGGGCTGAGCTGAATAGGTTGTCCGGACTTTCCATGAAGGCTGTCGTGACTCGTCTGTGGCCGAAAAGGCCCGAGCCGAAGAGTTATTTTGGCTAGGTGCAACAGTTCCTTGGTGCGGTGCCGCACATCGATGCAATGAAGCGGTCAACATGCATAGAGGGTGCGCAGATGGCTCTTGCCCGTGTTAAGACATACTGGGCGGAGATGAAGGCCACCGACGTTGCATCCCAAGATTCGGACAGAAGCCGAGTACCTGCCGAGCACTATTTTGAGGAAGTCCCAGAGGGCGCTGTTTAATAGAGACGCAGCTTCGAAGGATATTATGTTTTAATGACATGTATGATTTGTGAAAACAATGTTTCAATATAATATAAGAACTTTTTATACTTGTGCGTTCAAGTATTAAAACACCTCTGTCTTGACGTTGATGTATATGTGTATATAACTTGAAAGATGGCAGTCTTTGGCTTCAGCCCCCACGCACATAGTGCGGGGGTGTTTGCAAAAAGGCGCATTTTCACACTTAATCCAACGTCTTGGTCCTGTAAAGGAGGTGTTAGCATAGCAAACTAGGCAACCGGACTATAATGCTTTATCACTTTCACTTAGCCATAGGAGTTCGATGGTGGGGCTACTATATAGCCCCTAGGGGCACCGCGCTCTCCCGAATTCGGGGTGCGTATGTGCTGACGGAAACGGTCCTTCGTTAATCTTGAAATTCTAAACATTCCGGTGGGTCATCGAGTGGTTGACCAGTCTCACGCTATATCACGACAGTCAGTTTTCGGCTTTCTCTACTGAGGTGCTCACCTGGCCGAATCGGGGCACAATCGCAGTAGTTCTCCTGGTGCCACGTTAGCCGATAGAACGGAATGTAAGGCAGCAAAACACAGGAGCCGGGCAAACCCAACATTTGACCAAAGACATGATTCGGAGCTGATGCATATAAGGCCTAACTCGAGACGCCGAACACTCCCTAAGGTATTCGGTCTTTATGAAAGCAGGCGAGAATAATGCCCTAAGCCCCGGTGTCCGTGCACGCAAAAATTCTGGTGCGGCCGATGCCAAAACGCCAGCCTCCTCCTTGGTTATAGCAAGAAACCGGGATGTGTATCAACAAGAGACAGTAAAAAGGTTTACGCAGGGTCTTAATCTGAAAAGAATCCTTGCAACGGGTCCCTACTGCACGTCTGCGCCTGTGTCTCCGTTGTGCCGTATCCTGGACGGGTGTAGCACGGTGTTCATCTATAAAAGAGAAGAACTTAGTTGAAAAGAAAAAAAAGATCATGCAAAAAATGTAATTTATATTAAATAAACAGAGTACGGTTCGAAAAGTGAATAAAAATTGAGCTTTATTGTCTCTTGTTGTACATGCGTGCAGCCCCTTGTACGGGGGTATGCCGCTAGTAGGCGTTTATATGTTTACGCCGGACTCGCCTAGCCATGTCCGGGGTTCGAATGACCTATTCATGTGCTTTGATTAGCGGAGCCGGATTAGTGTGGGGATGTCAAGGCAGTCTCACGTTCTTCCGTGCTCGAGTAACACTTGATACTCCCTTTTAATGAGATGATGTCACGTGGACCGGGCATTTTAAGTGTAAGAGATGCATAATGCGGTATTGCGTTAAAGCGGTAAAGCTTCACGTCCCGATGGTGCTTGATAGCTACTTTCAAATGGGGCGATGTGGAAGGTTAACTTTTCACAAGCGAAAGTTGTCGGATGACCCGAACACAACTTCTAGCGATGAGGGAGCCCGTACAATGGGCATATAGGCCTGGCATTACCCCTTTGAAGGAGGTGTTGCTATGGCGAATTTTGGTTGGGTCTATCCCCATTTTGCGGATTGTGTCACGATATAGCAGGTTTAGATCGCTACCTCCGTCCATTAGGACTTGTGTAAATTGGAGTCCGTCGATTATAGGATCTAATATCAAGGCAGTCCATCCTGCGTTCCGGATACTTCCGGAATAGTCCTGATGATCGAAGGTGATTGGTTTTGACAACCATCGTTGGGACTCTGCTGGGATAGACCGTGCGACGCGTGTTTCTATGGGCGTCGCTCTATTTTTTCCTTTTGTCACTTGAAGTGAGTTCACTGTTTTGACTTTTTGTGGGAAATTCTTTTGTTTTCCGGTGCTCTGCTTGTGGGGTTCGTCATTGTCCTCGCTTGGTGTGTCGAGCCCCTTGTGTTCGACATTGAGTTTGCGGACTGCTTGAAGACCCAACAATCTCTGTGGGTATGGTTTGCGGGCTTCCCGAGTACTGTGGATTTGGCATATTTTGTCCAAGATTTTGTTTAGGTTGGATAGCTCGTCATTTGTTGTCCTCGAAGGGCAGTTTTTATGATTCTGCCGGAGCTTCGAATCCGGCGTTGACTGCCGTACTCTCTACGGGCTGTTTCCCTTTGTCCGCGCTGGTCCTTCTGCGTCGTGGTTTTCCATTCCCATCCTCGACTTCGGATGTACTTGGGTCGCTGGTACTGCATCTTGCCAGCCAACTATCCTCTCCCGCGCAAAAGCGGGTCATGAGGCTTGTTAATGCAACCATTGTTCTCGGCTTCTCCTGGCCGAGGTGTCTGGCGAGCCATTCGTTTTGGACATTGTGTTTGAAAGCTGCTAAGGCTTCGGCGTCCGGACAGTCGACTATTTGGTTCTTTTTGATGAGGAACCTGTTCCAAAATTTGCGGGCTGACTCTCCGGGTTGTTGAGTTATGTGACTTAAATCGTCTGCATCCGGAGGACGGACATAAGTCCCTTGAAAATTTGCCCGAAAAGCATCCTCGAGCTCTTCCCAACTTCCAATGGTATTTTCAGGGAGGCTTTTGAGCCAATGCCGGGCTGGCCCTTTGAGCTTGAGGGGTAAGTATTTTATGGAGTGGAGATCATCTCCTCTAGCCATGTGTAAGTTGAGGATGTAATCCTCAATCCGAGACTCCTGTGGTCTCGTTGTTACATCGCATGCCTCTATGTTTACGGGTTTGAATCCCGGCTGGGAATTCGTGATCCAAAGACCTCATCGGTGAAACACAGGGGGTGTGCGGCACCCCTATATTTGGGTGTGCCATGATGTTCGGATATTTGGCGTGTTGCATTGCTTGGAAGAGCTTGCTTTCTCGGCCCATAGATGGACCTAACTTGGCTATCCTTTTGATGCGAATCCTTATGCGGATTGCGTGCCGGCTTGTGTGCAGCGCCGCTTGCCGCTCCATGTTTTCCATGTGGTCGTCTATCCGACCGGGCAGCCTCTTTGTTCTTTGATTGGGGGCCTCTGCGGCCTCCTCATCGAATTCGGGCAGTAATTTGCGCTTCGGGTAGCTCTTTGTTTGGCGACTATCGCCGTATTTCTCTGCAGTGTTGAGTACTTTGCTCCATCTTATTCTGAGTGCATCTTCCGCTGTTTTGAGCTTCCGCTTCTGCTTTTTCAGGCTACGCACAGTGGCAACGAGCCTTTTGTGGAGGTTCTTCTGCTCCAACAATTTGTCCGGCGTGAGATCGTCCGGACTGTTATCTTCGCCAGGGACGGGTTGTTTATCCAAGTTGTCCTGTTCGGACGGTTGCTCGATAGCATGTTCGTCGTCCACCGGTTCGCCCTGCTCTATGGCTGGGTCTGCGTGGCTGCTGTCTTTGTCGAGGCGGGACTTGGTGCAGCGTTTACGTTGTCGTTTTGACTGCTTTTTGAGGGATTTATCCTTCGTACTGTCTCGTTGTTCCTCGTCGTCACTTCCTTTAGGTGTATCCACCATGTATACATCGTGAGATGAGGTGGCTGTCCAGTATCCTATAGGTGCTGGTTCATGGTTGTCTCCTACATCGTCGTCCATACCGTTGATGTCTGCGGAGTCGAAATCGAGCACGCTGCTTAAGCTTTCGACGGTGGCTACAAAGTGGGCGGTGGGTGGGCGTTGAATTTCTTCGTCGTCCGCATCCCAACCTTCCCGACCGTAGTCCGCCAGGCTCTCGATAAAGAGAGAGACTTTAGTGAATTCAAGATGTCGCCAAAGGGCGAGTGCCGAAAGATGTCCGCGGCAGTGAACTCCATAACCGCGCCCAATTGGATTCGATTGGCGGGCGCGGAGGGTTCGAGTCCGGAGAGGAGTCCGACACCTTGGAGTCACAGCCTTCGCAAAGGACGGATGGAGTTCGCTCAATCGCCGTGAGATCGTAGCCCAGGCGGTGTCCAACCACTCGCCCTCGATTGACGGAGTCGGCTCCGAGCTAAGGGTCGGAGCGGACGCCGGTGCAGCCTCCAGGCACCGCTCGCGGCAGTAGCTAGATCGTGCCCATCGAGACAAGGCGCGCGCTGGCAGCGTGGCTCGAATCCGTCGAAGATCAAGTTTCCGCGGATGTCGGCCGTGTAGTTCAAACTCCCAAATCTGACCTGATGGCCAGGGCGTAGCTTCGATCTGCTCCTCGATGGCCAAGTGAATTGGCCCGTAGTGCAAAGCCGCCGAATACGAAGATCTGTCCGGGAGAAAGGTCTCACCGGACCGCATCGTTGTTGATGATCGAAGGAGCCATCGGGCCTAAGGATGACGACACGTAGGAACTCTCAATGAAAGCACCAATGTCGGTGTCATAACCGCGGATCTCGGTAGGGGTCCCGAACTATGCGTCTAGGCGGATGGTAACAAGAGACAAGGGACACGATGTTTTTACCCTGTGTTCGGGCCCTCTCGATGGAGGTAAATCCCTACTCCTGCTTGATTAATATTGATGATATGGGTAGTACAAGAGTGGATCTACCACGAGATCGTAGAGGCTAAACCCTAGAAGCTAGCCTATGGTATGATTGTTGTTCGTCCCCACGGACTAAAACCCTCCGGTTTATATAGACACCGGATAGGGTTAGGGTTACAGTAGTCGGTTACAATGGTAGGAGATCTACATATCCGTATCGCCAAGCTTGCCTTCCACGCCAAGGAAAGTCCCATCCGGACACGGGACGAAGTCTTCAATCTTGTATCTTCATAGTCCAGGAGTCCAGCCAACGGTGATAGTTCGGCTATCCGGACACCCCCTAATCCAGGACTCGCTCACTATGTCTCGATCATCCGTTTCTCAAACATCATGTAGTGCGAGAATCCCAACGGAGGAGATCGAGTCTTGTGGGGAAAAGTGCGCACACTTCTACAGAGTGTACAAACTAATCATGATTAGCCGTGTCCCCGGTTATGGACATCTTGAGTATCTAGTACTTGGATTTTCCGATGAATCTCATCATGTTACTTTAACTAATATTGTTGGGTTTTAATGATGTTACTTAATTGGGATTGAGAGTGCTGTCAACCATTCTCAATGTTTAACAACCACCATGATAGTTAAATAAAATATATTCCTTGCAGTAGGGAAAAATTGGCTTTTCGCAAAAACATTATAACCATAGAGCTTTCCACCAGCCAAATATGCATGTAGTGATAGCTATTATTCATCATTATCCTATGGTGTGAATTTGCCAGTACATTCAATGTACTGACCCGTTTGTGGCTGCAACGTGTGATGTTGCAGGATCTTACGACGAGTAAGTGATACGTTAGGGTTACGATTTCCACACTCAACTTTGCCGTTGGTGTCGATGGGAATCCACAACCTTGTTACTTCCGCTATTTGGATTGAGGTAATAGTATTTACGTTACTTTATACATGTGATTTACCTCTGTTATAAATTCTAGAGTACTGTGTGTGTGTCAAAGATACCGATCCAGGATGACACTTAAGCACGAAGACTTGATCCATTCGGTCGGGTCGCTACATGCGAAGGCTTCATGTCGGGCTAGCGTATTCAGTATCTCGGGAAAGCTGGCTACGACATCAAGCTCGTCCACACCGACGGCTTCACGCGGGCCATGTCACAGGTTAAGTGGTCCATCCCCAACCCCTCTGGTTCAACCGCCGTCGATCTCTTCGACGGACCTGCTGCTGATCTCCTCCGCCAAGCGGTCAAGGATTTGCTTGTTTTATATGCCATCGAGCCCATTATGTCACTTCTGAAGGACACGTTCTATGGCGGTGGCTTGGGGTCCTCAATTGCCAAGTCAGATCTCGTCGACTACGACCACGACCACGAGGAGGGCACCCACGAAGGTTCTTCCAAGGTCAAACAGCCCATCTGTGACATCAGAGAGCGCACCATGGGTCTGTGCTCTTCCAAATGGAAGGATCCCCTCCATGAAATGTGAGGCAACATTCTATCAGCAAATCTTACCTTTTCTAGCTTGCCAACCCGTACCCTTTGTTGTAGTACCATTTGTCATGCGGAGCTTTAACTATGTCGTGTTTAATTATTTCAGTTATGTAAAAATGTATTGTTCAATAGGTCTATGTGATGTTTAAGTATGAATTGTCCACTTTAGTTTCACGAATGGCTATATTTGGTTGTTTATAGTGAGTAGATGCCTTTTTTATCTGTATTTGGTTGTTAGGTTGGTTGGAGTGAGCATTTTTTTAGTTATCAATCAGATGCCTTGTTTATCTGTATTTGGTTCTTAGTTTGGCTGCAGTGAGTATTTGTCCAGTTATCAAGCAGATGCCTTGTTTATCTGTATTTGGTTGTTAGGTTGCTTTTTATAGCATTTGTCCAGTTATCAAGAAGATGCCTTGTTTATCTGCATTTGGTTGTTAGGTTGCTTTTTTTAGCATTTGTCCAGTTATCAAGTAGATGCCTTGTTTATCTTTACCTGCTTGTTAGGTTGGTTGTAGTGAGCATTTGTCTAGTTTTCAAGCATATGCCCTGTTTATCTGTATTTGCTTGTTAGGTTGGTTGAAGTGAGACCCTGTCCAGTTTTCAATGGCTATATTTGGTTGTTATACTGGTCATTTATGCCTTGTTTATTTCAGGCATTCACAATGTGTTGTTCATTATGTGCAAGTCGGAACTATGCCGCTCGACTACATCAATACCAGTTTGAACGGCTATATTTGGTTCCAGTTCTTCCTGGTGTAGTTAACACATGCCCTTTATTTCAGTTTTACACATTTATCTAGTGTGATGTTTATGCATTACCTACGTTCTATTTATTTTCAACAATACCAGTTTGAATTGCAATATTTGATGGCTGTTAAGCCTGCTGTCGGTAACATTGCCTTACATTTTATATCTGCTTTAATAGCATGCTGAAACCAACACATTCAAGCTATCATTTGGAGATGATGTTGTTTGCCTTTGCTATATTTGTTTGATGTTAAGATTGCTGTTGTTATCATGCCTTTCCACTACTTATGTAGGACAACAACGAGAGTGTCCACCATTTTCCACCAAGGTTAGCTTCATCCCTCGGCTTGTACTCCCCCCGTCGTTCCATAATGTAGTGCATATAGATCCAAGCCTGGACACTAGTTAGCTTCTAATATTGACTTGTTGCTTGTAGGTACATATGCCCTTGGCAAGGATCCACGCATCGACCCTTTTTGCGTATGGGGCAATGAGATATTGATGAAAAAGCATAAAGTGAGGAAACTGATAAGGATTATTAGCAAAAAGATAGGAATGGTGGCAAGCAAATTATTTTTTTATGCTCTATCCAACACAAGAATGAGCTGTAGGATGGTAACTACAAACTCTGCAACCTTCTCTTTTTACTGCCCATAATGACTTGTTAGACAACAATGTCTGAATCCTTTTCGTTCCCAGTGGTTCCCGAAGTAGTTCACTCAAGATTACCTCACAAAGTACATGATTGGTGGACACGCAATGAAGGTTAAAGTATTTCACCCAGACTACAATGAGCATCGAGAAGTCCTAGTGAAGACAGTGAAGGATGGACGGGCAGCCATCACAAGGGGTGAGTCGTGCGCGCCTTACGCATGGAGGAGGGCACAATATGGGCATTCCGCTTCACCATCTCCAGCAACCAGAATGTCTTTCTCCTCTCTCTTTACAGTCTTTAGTACAACTATGGTTCATCATTCTTTACTTGGTGCTTCTGTAGTTCTTCAGTATATGTACATGTGCATCGGATTATGGATTCGTGGTTGAATCTATATTTGTAATAAACATGGTTGGATATGAAATAAGTGATTACCTACTTTCAAATTCAAAACATGTGATTTTTAAATTAGGGATTAATTGGATTAATTAGGGATTACACTTCACACAGTTTGCGAAAGAGAAACGTCTGTGATATACATGGAGATCAGAAACGTTTCGAGGATCCACTACGTGTGCGATCAATCTCCACCGCACACACGACTTTCTCTTGAAAAATGTTTGCGTTAGGCCACCTTGCGCAAATGTTTACCACATAAAAAGTGTGTGTGATGGACAACCTTTGCCACATAGTTTCTTCTACGCACCGTGTGTGATGCATTCAATAAGGCATAAGATAAAATTATTAATATCTGTGCAATGGCAATGCTATCACAAACGATTTGACGGGAAAAATTATGTGTGATGTACCTGTGAACGGAAACGTTTTCCTTGGAGCGACTGTGTGGGATGTATGTACGATCGGAAACGTTTAACGGGGACTGACTGTGTGGGATGTACTTGCGACCGGAAACAATTTCGCCATATAATTGTATTTTCTTAGCTTTACTGTACGTATTTCCATATTTGAGCGCTCGCTGGTCGCACACGAACTCATTTTGTCGAGCGTGTGTGCCAGGAGGGCATATCCCCGACGGTTTTTGGGTCATGTGGGAAGGACCCCCCAATGGCCCACACTCACTTGGCGATGGTTCCAAATGCCGTCGCGGAAAGGGGTTAGAAACCATTTGTTTAGGACCGACGCGCACCAGTGATCATCCAACAAATTACCGATCCAATGCCTACGAATTTATCTTATATTGTTTCTGCTAAGTTACTACTGCTATCGTTACTGTTGCACTTGCTACAAAATTACTGCTATCATCATATCTTTGTTACCATTTACATTGTCACTATTATCAAAACTATCATATTACTTTTGCTATCGACTAATGCTGTCAGAGATAATTAATCTCCAGGTGTGGTTGAATTGATAACTCAGCTACTAATACTTGCAAATATTCTTTGGCTCTCCTTGTGTCAAATCTATAAATTTGGGTTGAATACTCTACCCTTTAAAACTATCAGTGCCCGAGTCTGAGCGCACCAATTTCATTGGTCCTCCTCTTCGAGCCGCGGCTCCCGCACGTGTCGGGTTCTCCGTGCCGTATCCCCCACTCCGTCTCGCTGCCAGCCCCCCGCCCCACCCCCCCCCCCCGCGCAGGGTCGACCGCTCCCCCTGGCCAAAGAGGCTCGCCTCCGCCTTACTCCACCTCCGCCTCAAGTCGTCGTCCTGGGCCGCCGTGAGCCGCCGGCTCCACCTCGCTTGTGCCTCGAACAACATGCCGCCTCACCGATGCGGGCTCACCTGCGCCGAGCCGCCACTGTGGCCTTGCCTCCCGGCAGCCGTCGAGCCGCCTCGCGACCTCGCTCGCACATCGAGCCTCCTCGGCCTCTGAGCCGCCCTGTTGTCGTTGTTCAGCTCGCCGCCGCCTTCAAGTCACCACGATGAGCCAGCTCCGCCTCCGCTATCGGAGTGTTGCCCACCTCTCCTCGCCTCCACCCACGAGCCGACTTGCCGTTTTCTGTTGCCGCCGTGGATTATGTCGCCACTTCGGCTGCTTCTACAACATCTTCCTCGCCCTTGAGCCGGCCAAAGTCGCCTCTGCTACCTCGCCGAGCCGCCGCCGTAGAGCGCCCCGATGGCCTGTCTCTGTTGCCTTGCCTCCGCAGCCGTCACAGCTCCGCCTCCGCCGGGTCGTCATCGCCTCCAACTCGCCTCTGCTCAACCTCGCCTCAACGGCCTCACCCCTTCCTTGAGCTGCCCTCGCCAGAATGACCCTCACATCTACAGCACTCGTTGCCTCGGTGCGCCGAGACCTCTCAAGCCGCTGCCTCGCCGCGACGAGTCACCTCTGTGGCAGTTGCTCATCTCCGGCTACCTCATGGCTACCATCGACCCACCGTGGCCTCGACCCGCCCCCGCCGACGTGGCCTCGACTCGCCTCTGCCCCTGTGGGCTTCACCGCTGCTGTCGGGTGCTACTGTGTCCGTGCAGGCCGGCTCCGCCTCGCCGCTACGCTCGGCCACCTTCTGCAGCACCCGTCGGGTCCGCTGCCTCCTCTGCCTGTGAGATGTCGTTGCTGTCTCCTCCGCCTTGATGTCCCCCGCGCGGCCTTGTCCTATCCCGGCTTCTGCGCCGCCCGCACGGTTCCCCCCATCCGCGGCCGGGTGCTCCACCCTCCGAGCCCCCGTTTGCTCCTCCCCTCATGGTGCCCCTCCTTCACGAGCCCACGACGCCCGCGCCGGCTGCTCCGCTACCAGCTCGCCAGCACACCGGCCCAGCTATCCAGCACGGGCCCGACGCTTCCATCCGTCTCCGCGCGCCGGCTCCACCACACGCGGGCTCGTGCCTCCATGCGCCCGTGGCCGGATGCCCCGTGCGGGGAAAAGAAAAACAAAAGGGCGGCGGCTGAAAAAAGGGCAAAGTGTGGTCAGCTCAAAATTCATTACTACCTCCGTCTCGGTGAATAAGTCATTCTTGTAGTTCTAGGTCGATGATTTAACTATCTAAATATGTATTATATGTGACAAAAATATATATTTAGAAACTATATTCGTGTAGAAATCTAGTGATATACTTTTCATGATATATAACACATATTTAGTTAGTCAAATCGATGACCTAGAATTACGTGAATGACTTATTCACCTAAACGGAGGTAGTAGTATACACATGCCAATTATTGCGAGCCTCTCCGACTCGCCCACAGTCTACTTCAACAACTCCACCGTGATCATTATCAACCCCGCCGCGGACAAGTCTAACCTCGATGGTCCGTATTTGTCAGCCATGTCATTAATAGTTGTACTAAGTGGGATAGGAAATTCCCACTACGGTCGTTCCATTCACTCCACCAAGTTGTGGATACTGCTCTAAGCCCGGAGGCGATCTGCTGACGTTGTTGTATTTTGACATCACGAACGAATAAGTCTCGTCGGCCGTCCAACTACCCGACAAAAAAGTCAGGTGATATCCTTTCTATGTATTTTATTTGTGTGCATATTAATTCATCCAAGAGCAATTACTCTAGCCTGCAATCTCTTTAACGCAGGACAATTGTCTACTGCAAAGGTGAGCATCATGTCACGGAGTTTGTTGAATGACATATGTCGGGATATACAACAAGCATTGCGAAGATCATCGACTCGCTACAAGCCTCTGGCTTCCATAAATTCCAATGTTCCGTTGTTCAACTATATGCTAGTTTATATCACGACCAAGTATGAAGAATCTCAAGACGGCTCCTCGAGTTGTCTTAAGACTCGAGGGTTACTGAGGGAGTCCTGGATTAGGGGGTGTCCGGATAGCCGAACAATCACCGTTGGCCGGACTCCTGGACTATGAAGATACAAGATTGAAGACTTCGTCCCGTGTCCGGATGGGACTTTCCTTGGCGTGGAAGGCAAGCTTGGCGATACGGATATGTAGATCTCCTACCATTGTAACCGACTGTGTAACCCTAACCCTATCCGGTGTCTATATAAACCGGAGGGTTTTAGTCCATAGGACGAACAACAATCGCATTACAGCCTAGCTTCTAGGGTTTAGCCTCTCGATCTCGTGGTAGATCCACTCTTGTACTACCCATATCATCAATATTAATCAAGCAGGAGTAGGGTTTTACCTCCATCGAGAGGGCCCGAACCTGGGTAAAAACATCGTGTCCCTTGTCTCCTGTTACCATCCGCCTAGACGCACAGTTCGGGACCCCCTACCCGAGATCCGCCGGTTTTGACACCGACATTGGTGCTTTCATTGAGAGTTCCTCTGTGCCGTCGCTGTCAGGAAGGATGCCTCATCCCGTCTTTAAAGACGACACCGTTGCTAAAGGAGCTTTGGCCACCGGCCAAACTCTCCGGCTAGGCGGTTTTCTTATGACCACCTGTTCGTCCGCCGCGCCGATGGTGACTTCTCGGGTCATCGAACGCAATCTTCACGTTAACTCGGAACTCGCCGAGTAGTTAGATCCGATGGAGCTCTCTTCCTTAAACGAGCTCTTGGATCGCATCGCCGCCCTGGGAGTCGCTACATGCATCACGATCAGATTGGGCCTAAAACCGATCAGAGAGAGATCAACTCTCCCCAGGCTACCAACCACGTTGCTGTGGTAGAGGAACAATACGACGACTCTTCTCCTACCTTAAGGACTAGCTATGTCCGGATTCCTGATCCCTCCATGCCGGATTCCCATGAGGGAGGACACCACTCAAGCCCCGAACTTAAAGTCGCAGCGGGCTAGATTCATTGGACAACCTCCAAGAACCCAAGCTTCCAAGTTCGGAAACTTCTTGGCCCTGAATCTTAGATCGGACGGGGTTGAATTTAATTCCACCCGCCCACCCAAACATAAGCGATCTATCCCAAACCCGCAAGAGCCCAAAGTGAAACAAAGACATCATTATCGGGCCAGATTCCTCCTGGTTATGGACAGGATAAAGGATTGCCGCGAGGAGGACGATTCTCATTCTTCCGCAATAATTGCACGGACAAGGGAATCCTAAACGCCATAAGTCGTCATTGAAATTACACGCTTCATCGACTTGGTGTCCATAGTACGAAAGTATCGCGATGGAGAGCGCTGAAAACCGAAATCAAATTTTGGGATAATCCGCCCCGAATAATGCACCCTAGTCTGAAATAAAAGAGTGCATCATCACCAGGCACCTGGGTCACATACCAAAAAGCAAAAACCCCCCAAAGGGCATGGAACCATACTGGAGATGGCTCAATGGACCCTGCAAACTTCATAGCACAGAGGGCGCCACTCCAACTCATAGCCTTAGAGCATGTTGGATACTACGGCAGGTGGCCAAAAGTGGCGAAGAGCTCTTAGCTCCAGAGCACCAGCCCAACAATACCAGTACGGTATTAACAGTCTTCGAGACTTTCGCATCAAATAATATGCGGAAACGAACACTCCGCAGCCTTGCCGAAGTCTACCAGATAGCAACAATAAATCCATGGAGTGACACGGCTATTACCTTTAACGCCAGTGACGAACCTAAATTCCGAACAGCCCGAGCACCAGCCGCATTGGTCCTCAGTCCAATAGTGGACGGCTTTCGCCTTACCAATGTACTCATGGACGGTGGCAGCGGATTAAACCTCATCTACGAGGAAACCCTTCGAAAAATGGAAATAAACTGGAGCCGCATTGAGCAAAGCAACACAACCTTTAGAGGAATAATCCCCAGTCGGGAAGCATGCTGTACAGGAAAGATCACACTGGATGTGGTGTTTGGCACGCCGGACAATTATAGGTCCGAGGAGGTCACATTCCAAGTGGCCCTGCTCAGCAATGGATACCACGCTCTATTAGGGCGAGAGGCATTCACAGTTTTCAAGCTATACCCCATTACGGGTACATGAAGCTCAAAATGCCCGACCCAACGGAATTATCACTCTCGCTAGTGACCGGACATAGCGCCCGCCCGAAAATAAAACAGCCGCACTTGCCCTTGAGGCACTATCCAAGCCCTAGCGGCAGAGGAACTCACTCAACTGCGGTCCACGGTGAATAGGGACGATGTGATACTCGATAAGAGATCCAAGTCCACCTCTTTAAACCGCGTATTTAAATAGTCAAATTCCAAGTCCATCCAACGGACACTACAAAAATGGCCTCCATCGGGGCACAATTAAACCCTGATGTGGACGCCGCACTACGAGAATTCCTACGCGAAAATTGGGACATTTTTGCCTGGCACCCTTCAGACATGCCAGGAATCCCACGCCGGCTGGCAGAGCACAGCCTAAATATCCTAAAAGGATTCAAGCCAGTCAAACAAGCTCTTCGGCGTTTCTCCGAACCCAAGAGACAGGCCATGGGAGAGGAGCTAGCTAAACTATTGGAGGCCGGATTCATCAGAGATATTAAACATCCGGACTGGCTAGCAAACCTGGTAATGGTACCAAATAAGGACAAATCCTGGCGCCTATGTGTCAATTTTAAGGACCTTAACAAGGCTTGCCCAAAGGATCCCTTCCCCCTCCCCCGCATCGATCAAATTATCGACGCTACCGCAGGACACGATTCATTGTGTTTCCTCGACGCATACTCCGGCTACCACCAAATTAAGATGGCAGAGCCAGACCAAGCATACGGCATTCATCACTCCATACGCCCATTCTCGCTTCAACACAATGCCCTTTGGGCTCAAAAATGCCGCGCAACATATCGTCACATGATTCGTATATGTCCGCAAACCAGATCGGCAAAACAAAGGAGGCATATTTAGACGATGTGGTCGCCAAATCCAAGCATGTCGAAACCCTAGTCGACGACTTGAGGCTCACATTCGATAATCTCCAACATATGACATCAAGCTCAACCCGAAAATGCGTTTTGCATCACCGGAAAGCTCTTGGGTTTCATTGTATCCGTAGAGGAACCGAAGCAAACCTAGCCAAGATCCGAGCTCTGTCACTATTGGATATCCCCAAAGACCTCAAACAAATACAAAAATTGACTGGATGCGTGGCGGCTCTAAGCCGCTTTATCTCCCGCTTAGGAGAAAAGGCATTACCCCTTTATCGCCTCCTCCGACGCACCGAACACTTCGAGTGGATAGATGCTGCCACGGCCGGACTCGAAGAAATCAAAGCCATATTGGCAAAAAATCCGGTCCTGGCCGCGCCCAACATGGGCGAACCAATGCTATTATACATCGCAGCAACCCATCAAGTTGTAAGCGCGGTGCTTGTCGTCGAACGAGAAACGGACGGACACAAGTTCCCTCTCCAAAAACCAGTTTGCTTCGTGTCCACTGTCCTAACTCCATGCAAGTCACAGTACCCGCATTATCAAAAGATAGCATACGTGGTGTTCATGGCATCCCGGAAGCTGCGACACTACTTCCAAGAGTGTTCGATAACAAGTAGCCTCAAGTACTTCTTAATGACATTATAAACAACCGCGACGCAACGGGTCGGATTGCTAAATGGGCCATTGAGCTCCTCCCGTTCGACATAACCTACAAGCCACGGCGAGCTATTAAGTCGCAAGTTTTGGCTGACTTCATTGCCGAATGGACTGAACCCGAACTCCCTAAAGAGTACGGCGCATATTCCAACTGGATCATGCACTTCTACGGCTCCAAAATGTTGGTCGGATCGGGGTCAAGGCGTCGACGTCCCTCAACCGGAGATACAGTCCAATACGTACTTCAAATAATGTACACGGACTCCAACAACGCAGCCGAATCTGAGGCCCTTCTACATGGTCTCCGGATGGCAGTCTCCATGGGCATTCAATGCCTAGAGGTGCTGAGATTCGAACCTCGCGATATCCCAAATAAATGGGGACTTTGATGCCAAGGATCCGAAAATGGCAGCTTATCGAATGCCGCCCTAAAAATGTCAGCTCGGTTTGAGGGCTCGAATTTCACCATATAGCCCGGGATAACAACCAGGCAGCAGACGTGTTGGCATGCATTGGCGCAAAGCGCGATGCCGTCCCCCCCAACATCTTCCTAGAGAGGCTTTTCAAGCCATCCATACTATGGGGGGAGAGTCCGGAAATAACAACCCGGACCTAACCACACTGCCCCACACCGAACATTCCGACATAGTTGGTGGTCTCGCCAACGAAATAACACCGTCAGCACACATAATAATGGCAGTCATCGCCCCGTGGACAGAACCATTCCTAGCCTACCTAACTAGGCAGGAACTTCCCGAGGACCAAAACGAGGCCCGCTGCATAGTGCGACGGTCTAAAGCCTATAAGGTCCATGAGGGAGAGCTTTATAAGAAAAGCACAACCGGAGTCCTTCAAAGGTGTATCTCTGAAGAGGAAGGGCGGAATCTCCTGGCTGAAATTCATGCCGGACTAGGTGGCACCATGCCGCAGCCCGGACCCTTGTAGGCAAGGCCTTCCGTATAGGATTTTATTGGCCGACGGCCCGGGCAGATGCTTTGGACTTAGTCCAACGATGCGTCGGTTGCCAGCTCTTTGCTAATCAAAGCCACATGCCACCCACCGCCCTCAAAACTATACCCATCACACCGCCCTTCGCAGTGCAGGGCTTGACATGGTTGGACCCCTTAAAGGAGGAACCCACAAGCAAAAATACCTATTGGTCATGGTGGATAAATTCACCAAATGGATAGAGGCCAAGCACAGAAGACGGCGAATCCGGACCGATGACAGACTTCATATCGTGGGTAGTACACCATTACGGCGTCCCCATAGCATCATCACTGATAACGACACGAACTTCACGGCCGACGAGGTCAAACTCTGGTGCAAAAACATGGGCATCAAGCTCGACTATGCTTCAGTCTATCACCCCCAAACTAACGGTCAAGTCGAGCGAGCAAACGGTCTAATCATGAGCGGCATTAAACCCAGGCTAGTGCGGTCCCTCAAGGAATCTAACATGCACTGGGTAGAGGAGCTCGACTCCGTACTCTGGGGGCTGCGGACCACGCCGAATCGCACTACCGGATTCACACCATTTTTTATGGTATATGACGCAGAGGCAGTTTGCCCTGCGACATAATTCATGACTCACCTCGCGTGCGCATGTACGAAGAAAGAGAAGCCGAGCTCGATCGGCAGGACAGCTTGGACGCCTTGGAGGAGGAGCATGACGTGGCAAAAGCTCGTTCCGCATTCTATGAAGAGCGAGGCTCGAAGATATCAAAGCGAGGAAATGCGGGCCAAAGCTTACAATGTTGGCTAACTTGTTCTACGCCTGCCGGAGAATAAAAAGGACAAACTCAAGCCCTATTGGGAGGGTCCCTTCATCATCGACAAAGTCGTGACCGGCGGAACGTCACTGCCTCTAAACGACGGATAACCGACTCGAGCCGAACCCATGGAACGCAGCCCGTCTCCGAATATTCTACGCCTAGCGCCGGATTACGAGTTCGTCTCCTTCCTCCGTCTATATTTTATACTTTAAGCTGTCTTTTATTTCTCTCCTTCTCCTCTTTTTCCGAAGCCCTTAAAGGCTCGTTTTGCGCATTGTTCACAAGACACTTGACACGCTTATTCGCTAGTTATACAGGGGCTTCTTTAATGTAAGCTTATTTATACGGGCTTTATGCCCAACACATGTGTCACACTTCCGCATGTACCTTTTATTCACCATTATATGCATCGATATGACTAAAGTTTTGGCCAAGCTGGGTTGCCTGGCTCATGTGCTTACCCCTACGTTCCCGATTGTTCGGCTAGGTGGTAAAGGGAGCACCTCTGCGATTGCTACCGCCGGTCACCGGACGTGTACCTCAGACTGGGTGAAGCCGAAGCTAAGCGTTCTTAAGGGAATATTTGGTCGGTGAACTAAAAGACGATTATTTATTTTTCATTTATCTGCCCCCAGATGCTTTTCTGCTTTTTTCGCAGTCCGGACATGCACTTTAGGGCATGCCTCCCAGGGAAAGGAACCCCTAACGGAACTATTCTCCCTGGAAGATGTTTCTTACTAACCATGTAATATAACATAACTAGTTGGGCACTTGTCTGATAAAGCACTCATGACCCCTACGCCCGGTCTCCATGCATGCCCCGGTTTTTACATAACCGCGAGGGTATTCGGACACACTCCAGCCTATTGGGTCCCGAGGTTGAAGCAAAAAGGTCCGCTATGACAAACGATCTACAATCCGGCTAGAAGGCATTTTACATGTCATTTTAAATTACATAGTCAAATTGACTGATTGTATTCCTCTTCAATGACATCTAATAGGCTGTCTAGTTTACAGTCCTGTTGGGAATACTTTGCAGCCTACTCTACTTGGCCGTACACTAAGCTCATAGGGATCTCCTTCCCGTCGGGCCCCACAGGTCTGACCTCGGCCATGTGGTTTGGGTCCGCCTTCGTGTACCGCGTCTTCACCATGGCCCAGGCCTCCCTGGCGCCTTGACGACAGGCCGATATCTTCCATAGTAGGAAGCGCCGCCGTGCTCCCTGAAGCTTCTCTGCAAGCTCTCCAAGGCCTTGAGCGGGGAGATAGATGGCCGCAAGGCACAAGCAACGCCTTTCATCACCTTAGAACTCGTTCGTGCGCTTGCAATAGCTCGGGAAGAAGGTCACCCGTAGAACCGGGCATTTCCTCTGCAGGACGACCCGTGAGCATACCTACAGACATAACTCTGTTAATTGACTTCCTCACCGAACTCTTTTTCAAAGTTCGCTCAAGAACTTACTATAAATGCCGTGGATTTAAGTCGCCGATTCTCCTTCACGGAGTCGCATACTGAGCACGAACATCCTTTAGTTCCTCACCCAGCCGGGTGTTGGAATCTTGGAGATTATTTTTCTCTTGCCTCACCCTTGTAAGCACATTCTCACCGCCTTCAACCAAGCGCAAGAGATGTTGCTTGTCCGGATCTAGTCCGCGCCATCTGCAATATTATTGTCGATTTACACACACACAGAGCGACCGACCGAATGGATCAAGTCTCGTGCTTTCGTGTCATCCTGGATCGGTATCTTTGACACACACGATTACTCGAAGTATTTATAACAGAGGTAAATCACATGTATAAAGTAACGTAAAAACTATTACCTCAATCCAAAACATAGCGAAAGCAACAAGGTTGTGGATTCCCATCAACACCAACGGCAAAGTTGAGTATAGGAAATCGTAACCCTAACATATCACTTACTGTCGTTCGAGAAGTCTCGCAACATGAAAAAGTTGCAGCCGAAACGGTCAGACATGGAATATCTTTGGCAATGTAACACATAGAGAGTAATGAAAGAATAAGCCTATACTACATGCATATATGGCTGGTGGAAAAGCTCTCTGATTCTGATTTTGCGAAAAGCCAATTTTTTTCCTACTTCAAAGGAATAAGTTTATTTAGCTATCATGGTGGTTGTTGAACATTGAGAATGGTTGACAGCATCCCCAATCCCAATTAAAAGTACTCATTAAACCTAACAAATTATATTAAGTAACGTGATGAGATCAACAGGATAATCCAAGAACTAGATACTCAAGATTGTCCATAACCGGGGACACGGCTAACCATGATTAGTTTGTACACTCTGCAGAGGTTTGCGCACTTTTCCCCACAAGACTCGATCGCCTCCGTTTGGTTTCTCGCACTACATGGTGTTTGAGAGACGGATGACCGAGACATAGTCTTTCAGAAGAGCTAGCACCTTACGATGGGTAGACCGGTACATCTACATCCCCTACATCTGCTAGTCCACCACTATAAGAGTTCGCACGACTTACTCAACTATGCCAGAGCCCATAATGGCTTGTGGCTGCACACGGAAGTTTCTAGTTTGAATAATCTCATGATCCCTTTGAGCGTGGGTGGCGGTCCGAAGAAAAACAGGCAAGTCCTGATAGAAACCAGGTGCCTCAATCCACCCAGATGTGTGTTTAAGTTGCCACCTTAGATAAACCATTAATTATCAACCTCACATCTGTCATGGATATTCACTCAACCAATCCACTTGCATAGCATGGCATAATAAGCAAACGTAGTAGTAACTCCCAAGGGTTTGATAATAAAACAGGTAATAGGTACTACCTCAATCTACTTCCCAAAACCCACAACTTAATTAGATCCTAATCATGCAAGTGTTTGAGGAATAGATCTAATGCATAAAAACTGGGTATGAGAAGAAAATGGTCAAAGTGTTACTTGCACGCAAAGTTGATGAAGATGATTCGCACTCAAAACTCTTGATAGTTCTACTCGTCACACTCCGGTCAATCTATCGTAATCAAGCAATAGTAACCACATATAAGCAATCACTCAAAAGATCGGGAAGATCGAAGAAAACGAATCGGAAAACGTCAAAACCAAATCAAATAACTCCTGCAACATAAAACAATTTCTAACAGTACCAAAACTATATGAATTTGGCCTTATCAGAAAGTTTAGGTCAAGAGCTTCGATTAGCAAAAAGAATCAACTAAATCGGAGTTACGAAACTCAAGTTACGATCAAACAAAGTTTGAATACAAATCTGATCTAATTCAAATTTTAAATTATCAAAAACATGTTTGAGTTGTATTACTGGATAGAGGGGATCGTAACGAAGAAGTGGGCGTTGGTTTCGTTGGATTCCGACTTACGAGTAAAAAGTTATGAGCGTTTGAAGATTAGGGACTAAAAAATAACACTACGGATAGGTCCCTAACGGAAATTAAAAATAAAAAGAAAAATCTATCGAGCGAATGCTCGCTAAACAAAACCGGAAAGAAAAACCGGCGAGAAAACCGATCTAGGGTTTGGAAAGAAAACGAACGAAAAACCGATCTAGAAAACCCGGAACGGAAACCGAACGATTCTGAAAAACCGAACTGAGGAAAAGAAAAGGTGGCGGCTGAGGCTAGTACCTCGAAGAGGCAAGGGGCTCCGGCGGCGTTAACAAGCGGCGGTAGCGCGGTGTAGAAGCGGCGGCGACGGTGTGGGGCTGTCTTTGCTGCAGAGGAGAGGAGAGGAGAGGTGTTGGTTTGATGTGTTGGAGGGGGTGCTTGGGTATTTATATTGGGAAGGGAGGGTTTTGCTTGGAGTAGGGACAAGAATTAGAGTAGGATTAGGAATCCTAGGAATAAAAAACGGAATAACGAAACGGGATCAAATCCTACTAGGATTTGTAAAAGAATAGGAAACCTTGGCTCCCTGGCTCCCTAGGTGCGTGCGCGCGATGGTCTTGGCCTTGGCCGGCCGACTGGTTGGCGGCTTGGGCCTTTGGCCCAAGGCGCTGCAGATTTTTTTTTAAACAAATAGAGAGGAAAACAAAATGATAAAACAAAATAAAATGAAAATATTATATAGGCATATAATATATCAAAATTTTCAGAAAAAGATTTCCTACCTGATGAACATTATTAGAATTCCAAATAAAGTCCACACAAATTCAGATAATTAAAAGAGTGCTACTGGTCTAATAAAATCCAAAAAAATCATTTTAAAAATACCAAAATTGATTCAAATTTATTTCTCTCCATTTTTCCTAAGAGGGAATCATTTTACCCTATTTTCCATGTATTTTATTTTTGGAGAAAAATAATTTGAATAAAACTCAAATAACTCCAAATTGAAAAATAAATTCAAAAGAACTTTGAATTTAATTCTTTGAAACTCCCAACTCATATTTCATAAAATTTGAAGAAGTCATTTTATCTTCGCTCGTGAAAATCATTGAGTTGCATAAAGTTTCAGAATTGGAAATATTCTCAAATGAATTTCAAATATTTTCAACACCCTTGTCATTTAAATAAATGGAAGAAGTCATGTCATCTTCTCTCCAGGGTTTTGTGGTGAAAAGAATTTGAATTCACGAAGATCATAAAAGCAAAAACGAAAGTTTGGGAAAGTCCTTTTATTCCCTCTGATTTAACTTTCAAATGTTTCGAATTCACTCACTTTCAGTCAGTCACTCAAACAATCAAATCAAATCTATCTATTTGTTTATAACATTCCAAAATTTAGAATTTTGGGATGTTACAAACCTACCACTTAAAATGAATCTCGTCCTCGAGATTCGGAGAGGCTAGAAAGAAATAGGTTAGGGTTTGGGGTCTTCTCAAAATCCATCGATCATCTCCGGGGTCTCGGGTGCTACCACCCTTAGAAGCATAGTTACGGTTCCATCAAAACTCATATACTCCATCCTTATTGTTGACAGTGTCGGTCTTCTCAGATCGTAAGGATAATTCCTTCTCTGGGCTCTTCCGGTAGTGGCATAACCTTTTCCTCAAATCTTTTGTCCTTTACTCTGGGTAAGGTTATTCCAAAACTGGGTCTTCTTAGCTGACGGGTCTGGCGCCAATGCTAAACAACTATCGATATCTCATGGTGGTCAACAATTTATGGTTTGTCCTGCAGGAAATGGGTCTGGGTTGAACCTCACCGTATAACCTACGGTTGGCAACAACTGCCGTGTACAAGGGAAAAAATACCTATACCTTTCTAAGGTTTAAACAAGGTTTTGATAAATCGTCTCTCTACTATAGGTAAGTCACTCAGATTTTACCATCCCATATAGCAAAGCGAATAATAAGAGTAAGTCGGTATGGTGATCAATCCATCCCGCACCCAAATCATTACCTTGTACATGGTTTAGCGAATCTCGCATTCTAACACTCGGTCATCCTCACAAGCATTGCAGAATTTCTCTTGTCGACGAACCAAGTTCGAATAAATCCATTGATTCTGCAAGCCAAACAAACATCTATCGGTCCTTAACAACTCTCAGGTTTTGCGTAAACTCCTATAAGATCGTCTGTCGGTACAAGTCGTAACTTCTTCCAGGGGTTTTCCTTTAGCAAGAATGTGCTTGCTTCTTGGCAGGTCCTGGGGCCTGTGGATTATGGCCCATCTCCTCACTTATAATCCTTGAACACATCATCTAGGCAACTGATCATTATCCCAACATCCAACTTCCTGGCATACTTAAAATCCATCCAATTGTACTGTCTTCCTTCCTTCTATTGGCACCAAACTAGGACATGATTACTCAGACTCATCATGGAATTTCCATTGATCCATATTTCCACAATCATACCTCCTTTATATCCAATAGTAGTTCATCTCTTCATCCTCGTGGGAATTTCCACATACCGAGATAAAACTTATACTTATGAAGTCCATACTCCACTTCGTGGAACATCATTATCCTTTCCAGGGTCAGGCGTGCTTACAGGAGAATATTGGCCATCTCTGCATGGCACTTCTTCAACTGGGAAACGTGAAACACATCCTGAACTCCTGACAGTCCTTGGGGTGACTCCAACATTGTTAGCCAATTCTCCCATACGTTCCAACTCGGTATGGTCCTACAAATCTCAGGGCTAACTTTCCTTTAACTCCAAATCGTTTAACTCCTCGTAGAGGGGACGCATGAATACATGCTCTGTCTCCAATTTCATAGACTTCCTCCTTGCGTTTTTGAGTCTGCATAACCCTTCTGCCAGGACTGAGCTACCTTCAGTCTATCTCGAATCAACTTAACATTCTCTTCTGACTCCTTGATCACATTTGGTCCAAACAACTGACGTTCTCCAACTTTATCCCACATCAAATGGTGTCTGGCTCCTTCTCCCATACAAAGCTTAAAAAGGGGCCATCTTCAAACTAGCTTGGGTAACTGTTGTTGTATGAGAACTCCGGGTAAGTAGATTATCATCACTACTAGATCCATAATCTTGCGCACAAGCTCTCAACATGTCCTCCAGAATCTGTTTTACTCTCTCGCATCGTCCATCCGTCTGCGGATGAAAAGGTCAGATCAACTCTAGCCTAGTACCCAAGTCCAGTGCGGCTGATTTCAAAACTTTGAGGTAAATCAGTGTTCCTCTATGATGGTCCTCGGAACTCCATTCAGACATACGATCCTTGTCAAATATATCTTGGCCAACTTCACACTTGTATAGGTGGTTTTTCACTGGGATAAAGCGAGCCACTTTGGTCAAGCGAATCAACTACTACCCAGATAGAATCATATCCCGATCGGGTTCTGGGAAATCCGGTAATGAAATCCAAGCTTATCCCACTTCCATTCGGGTAGCGACACGGTGTAGTAATCCTGCCGGGCTTCGATGCTCTACTCTTACTCTCTGGCATACATCACCTACGACTACATACTCCGAAATATCCTACTTCATACCAGTCCACCAGAAACGCTCCTTCAAATCCAAATACGTCTTGGGGTTTCCAGGATGAATCGAGTATGGTGAGTCATGAGCCTCCTGAAGTATTAACTTCCTGATCTCTGCATTATTGGGTACATGTACACTATCCTCAAACCATAAGGTGTCGTGCTCATCCTTACGAAAACCTTTGGCCTTTACTTTGCTCATACTCTCTTTTACCTCAGCAATCTCTTTGTCATCCTTCTGAGCTTCACGGATCTTTCCCAACAATATAGACTGAACTTCCATTGCTGCAACAAAACCTTTGGGAACAATCTCCAATCAAGTTCCCTGAAAATCCTCGGCTAACTCCTTTGGTAATCCTCTGCTTTGAGGGTATTTGTCCTTATTTTCTTTATGGTTGTGTCCTTTTTCTCCACAAAGCTTGCATGCACTTTCTCCATATCCTTTCCATAAGGCTCCAATTTCTGGGACACAAACCTAGACTTTGACAAAGTCAACTTAAATTTCCTTCCAGGTGGTTACTCCTTGCAATCCATTGATGGTTTGATACATCCTCCACCAAATAGCAGCACCTCTTTCAAAGCACTGAAGAGCATGCTGGGCCATATCCTTTCCGGCTATAGGGTTATTCTCCATGTGATCCTCCATGTTCTGAATTCATCAGTCCATCACAATTGACTCATCGATCCAGACAATACAAGCTCATCTCCATTCATCCTCTATTGGGTCCATGGGTTTGGGGTGGGATAAGAGAGATCGAGAGGGATGCACACAATACAAACAAAAGTTTTGAAAAGACAGATTTTTGTTGTCGCTGTCGAAAAACATCAAACAAATGACAGCTCACAAACGTCATATCTAACGTAGGTGTAACAGGGGTTTGGTCTTCTAAAGGTCAATAGATCTCAAAGTCATCACACTCTTCAAGTCTTGTTCATGTCTCTGATGGCTGCTTCTGATCATGCTTGTTCCTTTTGCCAGATCATATCTGTTGACACGAAGTCTCTTGGGACGCCCTTTAACTCCGGAGTTGCATTCCAAACTTCAGATTTCATCATCCTTGGCATGAACCATGATCCTACTGTCCTTCAGGTCCTGACGAATCTCCGTACCTCGGGGTTTTGCTTCTCCAGCTTGACTACTTGCAGCTTCTGGGTTCTGAGTTCTTCACGAACTGTTTCCTTGTCAAATACGGCTTCCTGCAAGTCCATCTTAAACTTCTTCATGTAATACTCCAGATCCTGGTGATACACCGGCTAAGGTTAAAACTTCATCTTGCTGATAGGTGCTCCATCAGCCTTCTACCATCCAATTCTTTCATGCATATGCATGCTTAACTCAGCACGGTGAAAATAGCATAAGCAAACAATAACATCATGAATATCCATGTTTCTCCTCTTATCATTTCCATGATCTTTCATTCCATAATTGATATCTCCTGTCTTAGGGTTTTCTTGACAAAAACTTTGAGTTTCTAACTCTCCATGTTCCGGTCTTTCTCCGATACACCTTGATCTCGGGTATTGACAGCTTCCATAGTCTGTCAAGTTCCATAAGGGGTGCCTTCCTAGGTTATACAAATCTGGGAATTCTTCAGAGCCTTCAAAATCTCATAGTCTTCGGAGTCTTCACCGTTTGTAGTTTCCGTCATTGTAATGCACGGTAAAATCCTCTTCATTCCAAATGGTCTTAGTTGTCCGATATCTTGTCTTTGGAGTGGTCTCATCAGTCAAATCTTCGAGTGGTCAAAAGGGAAAAGGGGTATGGTCTCACTAAAAAGGAATATTTGAATAAGCTCAGAAGAGAGGTAAAAGATCTTTTTGAAAAAGAAAGTTGTAGAGAAAAATCTTTCCTATGGGCTTGCCGATTTTAGGGTCACGTCCTACAACAACATGTGCTCTCGATACCATCTTGTAGCGACCCTACCCGAATGGATCAAGTCTTCGTGCTTCGTGTCATCCACAGATCGGTATGTCGACACACACAGTACTCAATGATTTATAACAGAGGTAAATCACATGTATAAAGTAACGTAAAAACTATTACCTCAATCCAAAACATAGCGGAAGCAACAAGGTTGTGGATTCCCATCAACACCAACGGCAAAGTTGAGTATAGGAAATCGTAACCCTAACGTATCACTTAATCGTCGTCTGAGAAGTCTGCAACATGAAAAAGTTGCAGCCCGAAAACGGATCAGCACATGGAATATGCTGGCAATGTAACACACAGAGAGTAATGAAAGAATAAGCCTATACTACATGCATATATGGCTGGTGGAAAAGCTCTATGGTTACAGTTTTGCGAAAAGCCAATTTTTTTCCTACTTCAAAGGAATAAGTTTATTTAGCTATCATGGTGGTTGTTGAACATTGAGAATGGTTGACAGCATCCTCAATCCCAATTAAAAGTACTCATTAAACCCAACAAATTATATTAAGTAACGTGATGAGATCAACAGGATAATCCAAGAACTAGATACTCAAGATTGTCCATAACCGGGGACACGGCTAACCATGATTAGTTTGTACACTCTGCAGAGGTTTTGCGCACTTTTCCCCACAAGACTCGATCGCCTCCGTTTGGTTTCTCGCACTACATGGTGTTTGAGAGACGGATGACCGAGACATAGTCTTTCAGAAGCGCTAGCACCTTACGATGGGTAGACCGGTACACCTACATCCCCTACATCTGCTAGTCCACCACTATAAGAGTTCGCACGACTTACTCAACTATGCCAGAGCCCATAATGGCTTGTGGCTGCACACGGAAGTTTCTAGTTTGAATAATCTCATGATCCCTTTGAGCCTGGGTGGCGGTCCGAAGAAAAACAGGCAAGTCCTGATAGAAACCAGGTGCCTCAATCCACCCAGATGTGTGTTTTAAGTTGCCACCTTAGATAAACCATTAATTATCAACCTCACATCTGTCATGGATATTCACTCAACCAATCCACGTCTACTTGCATAGCATGGCATAATAAGCAAACGTAGAAGTAACTCCCAAGGGTTTGTTAATAAAACAGGTAATAGGTACTACCTCAATCTACTTCCCAAAACCCACAACTTAATTAGATCCTAATCATGCAAGTGTTTGAGGAATAGATCTAATGCATAAAAACTGGGTATGAGAAGAGTATGATCAAAGTGTTACTTGCCTGCAAAGTTGATGAAGATGATTCGCACTCAAAACTCTTGATAGTTCTACTCGTCACACTCCGGTCAATCTATCGTAATCAAGCAATAGTAACCACATATAAGCAATCACTCAAAAGATCGGGAAGATCGAAGAAAATGAATCGGAAAACGTCAAAACCAAATCAAATAACTCTTGCAACATAAAACAATTTCTAACAGTACCAAAACTATATGAATTTGGCCTTATCAGAAAGTTTAGGTCAAGAGCTTCGATTAGCAAAAAGAATCAACTAAATCGAGTTACGAAACTCAAGTTACGATCAAACGAAGTTTGAATACAAATCTGATCTAATTCAAATTTTAAATTATCAAAAACATGTTTGAGATGTATTACTTTGGATAGAGGGGTCAGAACGAAGAAGTGGGCGTTGGTTTCGTTTGATTCCGACTTCTGAGTAAAAGCGTTATGAGCGTTTGAAGATTAGGGACTAAAAAATAACACTACGGATAGGTCCCCGACGGAAATTAAAAATAAAAGAAAAATCTATCGAGCGACGCCGCTAAACAAAACCGAAAGAAAAACCGGCGAGAAAACCGATCTAGGGTTTCGGAAAGAAAGCCGAAACGAAAAACCGATCTAGAAAACTGGAACGGAAACCGGAACGATTTACGAAAAACCGAACCGAGGAAAAGAAAAGGTGACGCGGCGCGGGGCTAGTACCTCGAAGAGGCGAGGGGCTCCGGCGGCGGCGGCGGCGCGGGTGTGGGGCTGCTGCTGCTGCGGAGAGGAGAGGAGAGGTGTTGGTTTGATGTGTTGGAGGGGGGGGGGTGCTTGGGTAGTTATATTGGGGAGGGGAGGGGGTTTGCTTGGAGTAGGGACAAGAATTAGAGTAGGATTAGGAATCCTAGGAATAAAAAACGGAATAACGAAACGGGATCAAATCCTACTAGGATTTGTAAAAGAATAGGAAACCTTGGCTCCCTAGCTCCCTAGGTGCGTGCGCGCGATGGTCTTGGCCTTGGCCGGCTTGGTTACGGCTTGGGCCTTTGGCCCAAGGCGCTGCAGATTTTTTTTTTAAAACAGAGAGCAAAACAAAATGATAAAACAAAATAAAATGAAAATATTATATAGGCATATAATATATCAAAATTTTCAGAAAAAGATTTCCTACCTGATGAACATTATTAGAATTCCAAATAAAGTCCACACAAATTCAGATAATTAAAAGAGTGCTACTGGTCTAATAAAATCCAACGAAAATCATTTTAAAAATACCAAAATTGATTCAAATTTATTTCTCTCCATTTTTACGATGTAGGGAATCATGTTACCCTATTTTCCATGTATTTTATTTTTGGAGAAAAATAATTTGAATAATACTCAAATAACTCCAAATTGGAAAATAAATTCAAAAGAACTTTGAATTTAATTCTTTGAAACTCCCAACTCATATTTCATATAATTTGAAGAAGTCATTTTATCTTCGCTCGTGAAAATCATTGAGTTGCATAAAGTTTCAGAATTGGAAATATTCTCAAATGAATTTCAAATATTTTCAACACCCTTGTCATTTAAATAAATGGAAGAAGTCATGTCATCTTCTCTCCAGGGTTTTGTGGTGAAAAGAATTTGAATTCACGAAGATCATAAAAGCAAAAATGAAAGTTTGGGAAAGTCCTTTTATTCCCTCTGATTTAACTTTCAAAAGTTTCGAATTCACTCTCAAACAATCAAATCAAATCTATCTATTTGTTTATAACATTCCAAAATTTAGAATTTTGGGATGTTACAACCGCACTTCACAAACTACATATCTTTTGAAGCATATATTACCAGAGGGGGTCTCTGTGGCTCCCCCTGTAGCGGCTAGTGCGGCCTCAAGTTGGGCCTTGCATTCTTCAAGCTCCTGGGACAGTCGGGTATTCTTTTTTGTAAGATCCTGCATAACAAATGATTCTTAAATCAGTTATTCTAACTATTTTAAGTCTCGGGGGCTCCCGGCATATATAACCGTCAAATTTCATCACCCGTATGTCCTTTACATACTGCTCCGTGGCTCTGGCTAGACCATCTTGAGCGGCACGGAGGTGCGCATCTCCCGAATTGAAGGCATTCAATGCCTCTTGGGAGAAACATGCGTCATGAAGAACTGTCCGGCGGCGCCTGTGATTCATGGCACTCTCCACCTCGGAGTTGGTGGCGGACAATCTGTTGGCATCCTCTATCGGAGGAGCATCCGACGCACGCCTCGTGCTCGCCTCCGCTTCTGGACTCGGCTTTGGAGCCTGGCTGGCGGAGGCTCGATTGGCAACCTCTCCGGACACAGTCCGGCGAGCGCTCTTTTTCCTGAAAAGAGCACCAGCGTTAATCGCCTTCCGTGAATCAATCACAGGAATATGGTGACGCGCCATACCGCTATGGGCGCGTTTCGATCCTGACCGCACTTCTTTTTAGCATGCGGGCCGTGCTGCCTTGTTGGCTAGCCGCGCGTGCTCGGCCTCCTGCCTCGAAGGCACCCCCTGCGAAACACCATTGGTATACGGTGATCAAAAATAAGCAAGGATGGGTCATTGTCAGAGTATTGGGACTTCGGTCTTAGTTACCTGTGAGGCTGGAAGTATTCCGGGGTAATCGGCCGTAATGGCAACCAAGGCATTATCGATGCTCAGTTGGTGGAATACCCCATCAATCAGCTCCACCAATATGTCCGGATCCTCTTGGGAGGCCGGATCGAGGAGCCGTTTTGGATCCTCGGGTTGTGGAGGCGGGCTGTTTATGTCTTTCACGGCCTGGCGCAGTTCCTGCGTCAAAATCACAAAATGAGATACCTAACAATGGGAATACGGATCGGGTGTACAAAAAAGAAATGTCCGCTTACCCAGCTTCGAGGATTGGTCATAGAAAATCCGTTAAATGGACTGACATGGAGAAAATCCTCCTCTTCTCCATTGTACAGCGCGGACAAGATCTTCACCAGATCGGTGACCGATCCCGGCCCCTTACGGCCATGACGGGTGGCATTGTCCTCCCCGTTGAAATCCCACATGGGGTGGCCCCTATACTGGAGCGGCTGCACCCCCCGCATAATACATGTGGCCATGACACCGATCATGGTCAGTCCGGAATGAGCTAACAATCTTATTCGCCTCATTAGGTAAAGGACGTCCCTATTGTCTTCCCTCTGGGGGCTCCGCGGGCGCCAACTCACGCGTTTCTTCAAAGGAGCATTGCTGAACTCCGGGAGACCGATCCGAACAGGATACGACAGCGGGACGTCTTCTATATAAAACCATTCCGAAGGCCAGTCTTGGATGCCTTCTTCGGGTTCCGGATAGATATCCGGTCCGGCGATCTTGCGCCACAGCTCGGCTCCGCCCACTTGATATATTGACCCCTCATGAGAACGGGGTACAAGGCAGAATAATCTCTTCCACAACGCAAAATGAGCCTCGACGCCCAAGAACAGTTCGCAAAGGGCCACGAAGCCCGCGATGTGCAAAACGGAGGCAGGCGTAAGGTGGTGCAACTGGAGGCCGTAGAACTCCAAGAGCCCCCGGAGAAACGGATGAATTGGAAATCCGAGTACTCTTACGAGATAAGAGACAAAGCATACCCGCTCTCCTTTGGAGGGATCGGGGACACTCTCCGCTTGCTTTCCGCCCTTATAGGTGGCGAGTCCGGCTCGAACCGGAACCATGAAGGCCGGGGGAAGGAATCCCTTGGTTTGGAGTATCACTAGCTCGCTATGCGGGATTGAGCATCTCTCCCAATTTCCAGGCTGAGGGCTGGGAGCGCGAGAGGAGGAGCCGTCACCGTCCATGATGGAATGGATTTTTGTCGGAGGCGCTCCGACGAAAGCTCGCGGAGGGGGGATGGTGTGACTCAGATCTAGATCCTTGTCCCTTTTGTAGGCGGCTCATTTGCGCAGCTAGGGGGATAAGTGTAAAAATACCCTGGCTTTTCACATTCATTCAACACATGGAAGATGGCCATTATTGGGCGTGGAAGCCAAGGAGCGCAGCATTTATCAGAAGCCCGACACTATTTGACAAGTATATGGAATTTGGAGAAGAACCCGCCTCGCAATGCCGAAGACAATCTACGCGCCGGACTCATCGCCATTGAAGCCTGGTTCGGGCTCTTGAGGGAGTCCTGGATTAGGGGTGTCCGGATAGCGAACTATCACCGTTGGCGGACTCTGGACTATGAAGATACAAGATTGAAGACTTCGTCCCGTGTCCGGATGGGACTTTCCTTGGCGTGGAAGGCAAGCTTGGCGATCTGGATATGTAGATCTCCTACCATTGTAACCCGACTCTGTGTAACCCTAACCCTATCCGGTGTCTATATAAACTCGAGGGTTTTAGTCCGTAGGACGAACAACAATCATACCATAGGCTAGCTTCTAGGGTTTAGCCTCTCTGATCTCGTGGTAGATCCACTCTTGTACTACCCATATCATCAATATTAATCAAGCAGGAGTAGGGTTTTACCTCCATCAAGAGGGCCCAAACTTGGGTAAAAACATCGTGTCCCTTGTCTCCTGTTACCATCCGCCTAGACACACAGTTCAGGACCCCCTACCCGAGATCTGCCGGTTTTGACACCGACAGTTACACAGACATGACTCGGCAGATTTGGTCGTTTTCACAAATTCAAGAACCCCGGGTCAATGCAGGGAAGACAACTCGATCCCGGGGGTTGTTGCCGTATTGGCGAAAAAAATTAAAGATTGCCAGAGAGAGCTAGCTGCCACGATGCGCAGTTCAAACATGCTTATCCTGCCGTATCGGTGAAAAATTAAAGGTTGCCAAAGAGAACTAGCTGCCATGATGCACAGTTCAAACACGGGTATCCTTCCTTATTGGTGAAAAGTAAGGTTACCAAAGAAGACTAGTCGCCATGATGCACAGTCTAAACATGGGTGTCCTGTTCAGTCTTGATCATTGGTCACTTGAGAGCTTTCAACTCACTGAGTTTAGCTTTCTCACCCTCTTGACCTGGCAAAAATGCCAAATATTATATTAGTTAAACCTGCTTGTCTGCTTGATGCTACCTCGAAAAGGTGACCCGCCGTACTCTTGACAGCCAATGTTTATGACCCTGAACTCGTGAAGGATAAAACGGCGGCTGAAGTCACGTGAGAGCCGGCTTATAGAAAGTGAGGATAAACCAAGGCTATCATACCAGCTTCACTGAAGCAAGACTCGAGCCTCGAAAGCCGGTCTTATGTCGAGCCCAGAAAGTCGGCATTTTTATACTCTGTTATCATACACATACATCATCATACAATGCTTCATATATGCATATATATATATATATATATATATATATATATATATATATATATATATATATATATATATATATATGTTTAAGTTGCAGGAGCTGGTTTTCAAACCATGTTACATTGTAACTCTGCAGGTATAAACAAATCTTTCATGGCCAACATGGCTGGATTTGCATCATGGTTATCATAACAAGTGTTAAATGATTGAGGTTTTCAAAGCCGTTTCAGAGAGATGGCTATTATTTCCTAATCCAAAAACACCAGCTTACATCAAGCAGCATGGTTCAACATTGATATGCAAAGCATTCAACAAACATCATCCAAACGATGGATATGATTGTATTCTACAATGGAAGGAATAGTCTCAAGTCGCTGCAGGCACACAACCCGGCACTTGGGGTCTACATTATTAAGTCAATATTACATCAAGTATGAAAGTCCCATGTCGCTGCAAGCATGCACCATGGCACTTGGGGGCTAATGCATGATCATTTTTAACTCGTCTCATTGTAGACGTGACCCATCACATAGTGATGAGACGGCCCTTGGGGGCTACCAATTGCTCCTATAAAAAATTCAAAGTACACAAGCCTTAATCCACTTATTAAAGGTGACCCAAAGAATGGGGGCTACATTATATGAAGTTATTTTCAAAGAAGTACATGTAAATCCCAGGTCGCTGCAGGCAAGACAACCCGACACTTGGGGGCTACAATATTCAGTTGTTTACCCAGATTATACGGTCGAAATTGAAGACCCAGCCCATCACATACTGATGAGCCAGCCCTTGGGGGATACACATGTGAAGTGCAAAATATTCAGTTTATGATTGGAAACTCGGCTGGATAAACTGTTTCTCTCCAGAAGATGTAACATTTATATTTAAGCAAGTCTTACGCTATCACTTTGTTCTACTCAAGACTTGGGGGCTATATGTGAGGGAGGAACACCTTCTAGTTCTTAGTTTTTAACGAACCAGATCTCATATTTTTGGTCAAGAAATTTGCAAAGATCATTTCCCCCAAGCTATTCAGATAAGTCAGCTCAACATTGATAACCCGCAAGTATAGGGGATCGTTTGTATCCTTATTCGATAAATACGAGTGTCGAACCCAATGAGGAGCTAAAGGTAGAACAAATATTCCCTCAAGTTCTATCGACCACCCATACAACTATACGCACACTTTAACGTTTGCTTTACCTAGAACAAGTATGAAACTATTTTGCAAGAATAAAACTACAAGCACTTTGTGAGAATAAAACTATGAATAAATTAGAAGGAAATAAAATTAGATAGCTTTTGTCAACAGGAAAGTCATTTGTCCCTAAGCCATCGATAACTAGACCGGTAATCATTCTTGCAATTTTATATGAGGGAGAGGCATGATCTAACACACTTTCTCTACTTGGATCATATGCACTTATGATTAGAACTATAGAAAGCATCCGCAACTACCAAAGATCATTAAGGTAAAACCCAACCATAGCATTAAGTATCAAGTCCTCTTTACTCCCATACGCAATGACCCCCAACCTTGGGTTTGTGCTTCTGTCTCTCACACACAACCCTATAAGCGAATCATGAACGTATTGCAACACCCTACAGCGGGGATCCCTCACGTTTGCGCGAGATGGAGGGCACCGTAGGACAACACCATAATAAAATATACATTCAAACCAACCATGATCATCAATTAGCCCATAGGACAAAATGGATCTACTCAAACATTATAGGATAGTCATAGATCATTGGGAAATAAAATATAGAATTGAGCACCATGTTTAAGTAGATACTACAGCGGGGAGAAGGGGTGTTACACCGCTGCATAGAAGGGGAGAGAGTTGGTGTTGAAGGCAGCGAGGTTGTTGATGTAGATCATCGTCACGATGATTGCCTCAGTGGTGTTCCGGCGCCACTTGGAGAGAGGGGGAGAGAGCCCTAATGCCTACTACACAACTTTATTCTTGTAGACTCGTGTTGGGCCTCCAAGCGCGGAGTTTTATAGGACAACAGTAATTTTCCCTCAAGTGGATGACCTAAGGTTTATCAATCCGTGGGAGGCGTAGGATGAAGGTGGTCTCTCTCAAACAACCCTGCAACCAAATACAAGAAATCTCTTGTGTCCCCAACACACCCAATACAATGGAAAATTTTATAGGTGCACTACTTCGGCGAAGATATGGTGATAAAAGTATAACATGAATGGTAGAAATATATTTTTATTTCTATAATCTGAATAAATAAAAACAGCAAGGCAACGAACGATAAAAGTGAGCACAAACGGTATTGCAATGCTTGAAAATGAGGCCTAGGGTCCGTACTTTCGCTAGTGCAATCTCTCAACAATGCTAATCTAATTGGTTCATATAACCATCCCTCAACGCACGATGAAGAATCACTCCAAAGGTTTTATCTAGCGGAGAACATAAGAATAAATTGTTTGTAGGGTACGAAACCACCTCAAAGCTATTCTTTCCGATCAATCTATCCTAGAGTTCGTACTAAAATAACACCAAGCTATTCTTTCCGATCGACCTAACCAAGAGTTTGTACTAAAATAACACCATATGATACACATCAACCAACTCTAATGTCACCTAGATACTCCAATGTCACCACGAGTATCCGTGAGTTGATTATACGATATGCATCAAACAATTTCAGATTCATAATACTCAATCCAACACAAAGAACCTCAAAGAGTGCCCCAAGATTTCTACCGGAGAAACAAAGATGAGAACATGCATCAACCCCTATGCATAGATTACCCCAATGTCACCTCGGGAATCCGCAAGTTGAGTGCCAAAACACATATCAAGTGAATCAATATGATACCCCATTGTCACCACAGGTATTCATAGCAAGACATACATCAAGTGTTCTCAAATCCATAAAAGTATTCAATCCGATAAACCGAAATCTCAGAGGGAAAACTCAATTCATGACAAGATAGAGTGGGGAAAACACCATATGTTCCAAATATATTAACAAAGCCCCCGATACATCAAGACCGTGCCATCAAGAACACGAGAGAGAGAGAGAGAGAGAGAGAGAGAGAGAGAGAGAGAGATTAAACACATAGCTACTGGTACAAACTGCAACCCCGAGGGTGGACTACTCCCTCCTCATCATGGTGGTCGCCAGGAAGATGAAGATGGCCACCGGTGATGATTTCCCCCTCCGGCGGAGTGCCGGAACAGGGTCTAGATTGGTTTTTCATGCCTACAGAGGCTTGCAGCGGCGAAACTTCTGATCTAAGGTTACCCCTGATGGTTTCTCTATTGATAGGATTTTTTGGCGTCGGTTTCACGCGAAGATGGGCCTCGAGGTGAACACAACCCACCGAGGCAAGCTCGGCCCCTCAGGCGTGCCCCGGTGTCTTGTGCCCTACTCCTTCACCTTATGGTCCTTCCGCGACGCTTCGGGGGTCTCTTTTGTGCAAAAAAATCATCAAAAAGTTTCAGCTCATTTGGAGAACTTTCATTTCTGCACAAAAACAACACCACGGGAGTTCTGCTGAAAACAATGTCAGTCAGGGTTAGTTCCATGCAAATCATACCAAAACCATATAAAAGTATTGTAAACCTGGCATGAATACTTCATAAATTATAGATATGTTTGAGACGTATCAGCATCCCCAAGGTTAATTCCTACTCGTCCTCGAGTAGGTAAATGATAAAAGAAATAATTTATGAAGTGTGAATGCTAGCAAAGTGCATAAGTTTGATCAATGATAATTTCAATCACTTTTCCTAGAATCATAATAGCAATTCTTTCTCATAAAACTTTTCATGTTAAAGTAGCAAATGAAAAATGATTTTTGATGTGGAATGCTACCTATTATATTCATCATATACTCTTTTATTTTGTAGCATGGACGTTTGGACTTGAATGATTCAAAGCAATAGTCTATAATTTTATATGAGGACATCAATACTCAAGCATATCCACAAGCAACCATGTATTTCAAAAATATCAACACTAAAGAAAGATATCCCTAGCCCATCAGGCTCAATCATTGATTCCTTTATGAAACACACTCACACATTATGTACATCCAATGCTCAAGTACGATCATAGTGCCCCTTAGTTGGTGCTTTATAAGAGAAGATGGAGACTCAAATAAAAATAAAAATTGCGTAAAGTAAATAGATAGGCCCTTCGCATAGGAAAGTAGGGATTTGTAGAGGTGCCAGATCTCAAAGCTTAAATTGAGAGATAAAAACATTTTGAGGGGCATACTTTTCCCGTCAACAAAAACGACCGAGTAATTCCCAACACTTCCCATGCTAGACATATCATAGGCGGTTTCCAAACAGAAAATAAAGTTTATTCCTTTTTCCACCATTCTTTCACAATCCATGGCTAGTCGTATCGACGGGTGCCCTCCATACCAACACTTTCCAAGGAATTTTTTATTTGACAACACAAAGTAAATTAATTTTTCATTTTGGGACTGGGCATCCCTAATACCTTTGCCGTACTCTCATGATATGACAAGTGAATAAACACTCATCTTGAGAAAAACACATCTAGCATGGAAAATATTGGCCACCCCCTGCCGCTTCATGAGCGGTACGAGCACACAAAAAGGAAATTATTTTGAAATTCTAGAGATGGCACATACAAATTTGCTTAGAACGGCACGGGAATACCGCATATAGGTAGGTATGGTGGACTCATGTGGCAAAACTAGGATTAAGGATTTTGGATGCACCAGTAGTATCTCTACTTATTACAAGTGGAGGCTAGCAAATAGATTGATAAGCAACCAATCAAGAAACGAAAAATCACATAAGCGAGCATAAGCATATCTAACACCGAATAATGCACCACAAGTAGGATGTAATTTCATTGCATAACTATCGACTTTCATGCTTGCATAGGGAATCACAAACCTTAACACCAATATTCTTACTAAAGCATAATTACTCACCAACATGACTCACATATTATTATCTCCATATTGCAAAACTATTGCAAGGAATCAAACTTATCATATCCAATGATCTAAATGAAAGTTTTTATTATATCCCTCTTGAATATCTATCACTTTGGGGCTAAATTTATATATTACCATTGCTACTAACAACCTCTAAAATGAATTTAAGTGAAGCATGAGAGCATAAGTATTTCTTCAAAATTTTCCACTCTCAAAATAATCTAAGTGAAGCATAAGAGTAAATGACAAACTACTGCAAAAAGAAATAAGTGAAGATCAAGCGAGTAGTTATGTAAATTGGTAGCTATTTGAGAACTCTCTCTTATTTAAAAGTTTCAGATCTAAGTAATTTATTAAAACAGAAAGCAAAACAAAATAAAATGGCATTCCAAGAATAGCACAACTCATGTGAAGAAGCAAAAACTTAGGCTCAACCGATACTAGCGATAATTGTTGAAGAAGAAAGGTGGGATGCCTACCGGGGCATCCCCAAGCTTAGATGCTTGAGACTACTTGGAATATTAACTTGGGATGCCTTGGGCATCCCCAAGCTTGAGCTCTTCTGTCTTCTTCATTCTTCTCATAACACGGTTTCCCTAATTCTTATAAACTTCATCCACACAAAACTCGTCAAGAACTCGGAAGATACATTAGTGTAAATCGATGCAACCTTATCATTCTCTACTGTAGCAAATCACTAAAACTATAATTTTGACATTGCATACTAAATGCCTCTACATATTTAATACTCCTATCCTCGAATAGAATCATTAAACGAGCAAACATATGCAAACAATGCAAACATAACAGCAATCTGTCTAAACAGAATAGTCTGTAAAGAGTGCAATATTCATCATACTTCCCTAACTCCAAAAATTCTAAAAATTACCACACTGTAGAAAATTTATTATAGCTTACTATGCAAAAAAAATCGACCTTTTTTCACATTCTGACTTTTCTAGAGAATTTTTGCAACAGCGATAAACTTTCTGTTTTGAAACAGCAACTCATATAGTTGCAAAATAAGCATGGCAAAGGCTATTCTTGACATTTTTATTGAAGTAAAAGATGCAAAACATTATTATAGATAGAAGCAAGCAAATCAAAACAAAATAAAATGATGCTCCAATCAATACTCATATCATGTGGCGAATGAAAATATAGCCCCAAGTAAGATTACCGATAATGTTGGAGACCAAAGAGGGGATGTGTCGTGGAATTGTCACGGCAGATGTCCTCTTGCAAGGACTTAGTCGTGGAGCCATCGCAACTAGGAAGCTTAAAGGGGTTAATAAGGACAAAGGACACGAGAGAGTTATACTAGTTCGGCCCCTTACGCTGAAGGTAAGGGCTACGTCTAGTTGGGTTGGTATTACTTGATGTTCGATAACCAGGGAGCGAAATACGCTATGCCCGGCTCTCGAGGAGTTTTTTCTTGCCCTAGCCGCCAGCGGGTCGTCCCCTTATATACACGGGTGGACGCCCTATGGCCCTCTGAGTCCGCCGGCTCATAAAGCGATTGCCGGCTCGGTGACTAGTTAAATCTACCTTATGATACAAGTCATGCCATCATGGCGGTTTATCACTATGGGCCTTAAGCCGCCTGTGGGCCTTAGACCCTTTATTGAACCGCCATCTTCGTGCTTGGTCTTTGGGCTTCTTCCTGATGAGTCTTATTTGCGTAACCGGGCCCCTACTGGGCGGCTTACACAAATAGTTATATCCCCAACGTTAGGCCCCAGATTGATTTGAACCTGTTCATGTCAATCTTAAAATACCTTAAGAAATAAACATTCAGCCTTCTGCTTGTGCAAAAGGTTTTTTAACCCGCCATGACGTCATCTTCTGGATCCGCGTTAACCCGTCGTGACGTCATCTTTGCTTGAATCCATATTTTACTCCACCGTATCCTCCGACGGATCTTTGCTTTTATTGACCGTTCCAAAAATCGAGGCATCGGGGCCGCTGGATAATGATGTCTGGCCTCCTCGTCTCTCGCGCCGTCTCAGTCAGCCCTTCCTTATAAATAGGCACGACATAGGTCTTTTCCATTCTCCCCCTTAGTTCATCTTCTTCCTCTCGCTGTCTCTCTGCTGTTCGAGCTCCGCCGCCGCCACCGCCACGGATCTCCTCGTCCTCACCAACTCAGGCCAGCATCAACTCGACTTGACCGGAAAACGTGATGTATCTCTCAGAGCAACTCCGCATCTGTAAGTTTTTCCCTCCAAGTTCCTCAGATCTGCATTAGTTATTTTCAAGTTCGTCGGTGTTCATCGCCGTCCGTCACGAACCCTTGATAGATTCCACCTCTAACGCCTTTGTCTGATCTTTAGACAGTATAGAACTGTTGTGGTAGTTGTTTCACACCCGTTTCCAAATACACATAGATCCCTTTCCATTGCTCAGAGGCCCCGTTCGAGCCTATGAGCTTCATCTGTGTCAGTTGTAGGTCTAGAAATTTTTCCTTTCAAAACAGCCGTTTGATCCAAAATAATAGCTGCAACTTGTGAAACCCGTTTGTTCCAAACTTAGTCAAAAAACTGTATCTGTTAAATCTGCTTCACACGGTAGCTCATGTAGCCGGTTTAAGAAGACAACACTGATTGTCAACTTTGCTTGCTTCCCGCAGTTTAAGAAAATTTAACTGCCTTTGGTACCTGTAGCGGCTTAAACATCACTGCATAGTTACCCATATGTCATTAGGCCCCTTTTTAAGCCGCCATTTTGAATAGGCTTACACTTTTTTCCTCTGGGTTAAATTGGAACTAAAACTTCTTATTTTGTCATAGGCTTCAATTTATACAATGGCACCCAAGGCTCCCAAAGCTCTTGTGATCTGCAATTTGGTCAAATCCACTGTTACAGAAAGCACTTTGTCTGACTTTGTGAAATCCGGCCATTTTCCCAAGAGAGAGATCATGTCTTATCGTGCTCCTAACCCGTCAGAGGAGAAACCTCAACCCAAGGAGGGGGAGGTGACCGTGTTTACTGATCACATGAACCGGGGCTTCGCTCCACCCGGTTCAAAATTCTTCAGGGATGTTTTGCATTTCTTCGATCTCAGACCTCAAGACATCGGGCCCAATTCCGTGTCAAATATTTGCAACTTCCAAGTTTTCTGCAAGGTGTACCTTGGAGAGGAACCCCGCATACTTTTATTCAGAGAACTGTTTTACTTAAACCGGTAGAACGAACGTGCCAACGGGCCCAATTTGGAACTTGGTGGCATCTCGATTCAGCGGTGGAGAGACTATCTTTTTCCTTATGCTGAACTGCAGATTCATCCAAAGGATTGGAATCAGACGTGGTTTTACTGCGAGGATACTTCTCCGGCTGACGAAAATCCTCTGCCCGACTTTCGAGCCTTGCGCCTTGAATCCAACCACCCGCTGCCGGATAAACTGACAGCTGTTGAGCATTTGCCACTTGCTCCCACCATTAGAAAAATCAAAGCTCTTTTGGAAACGGCTAAGATGGCACTGACCTGGTCCGGGTTTGGGTCGCTTGGCGGGTGATTCCATTAAGCCGCCGCCCCGGCTTAATGTGCACCTACTCAGGCGAGAAGAATGACCCACTACATCATAGTCCCGACGACTTACCAGATGATGTGGTGGAGGCTACAACCCAGACATTGTTGAGAGAGGGTACAGTAACTAGTAACGCCTTTGGCTTACTTCCCTTCTGCAAGAAGAACCCAGCCCCTGCAGTGAGTCATCAACTTTAGTGAATACTCTTTGTTATATCACACCTTGATTTTACTCATAATCCTTGATCATTTTTCACAGGCTGATGACAACTTCTGGAAGGTCAAGTACGACCATGAGGCGGCCAAACAAGCCAGAGCGGCAAAAAGAACTGAGAGGAAAGCCGCCAAGACTGGAACTTCAAGGAAAAGAAAGCCAAGCGCTTCCGATTTACTTAAATTGGATGACACTTCTAACGACGAAGAAGAGGTAATCCTTAATTCTCCTAACTCTTTTATCATTATTTTATTGACATTCTGCCCTTTTAGGAGGATACGGGGAACAACCAAGCGGTTGACGAAGAGGTAACTATAATCTCCTCCGACTCAGAGCCTTTGCCAAAGCCAAAAATCCGAAGGGTAACCCAAAAAGTACGATTTTCACATCCTTTGGCTTACCAAGATCCTCAATTTCTTTTGAAGCAACAACAATTTGAAAGCCGGGGGCAGACCAGAACAAGCAAGGATATAGAGCTATCCTCCGGCTTACGGCGTAACCAGGAAGCGTCGGGCTGAGGTTATCTCCGATTTACGTTCTGTTTATCCTTTGGCGGGTTTAATTCGTCAACCTCTCAATTCATGTGACTCCAATTATGAGGATACCTCTCCTTCCTCCGGCGAGTCTATGCAATCTAACATGCCGGCTTTCAAAACCGCCCCTGGGTAATGTAACTTTATTTACCTTATGTTGTACCTTACTCATGCTTTTTTACTCATCCTTTCTGCCTTTTCCATAGTGTGCAAGTGAAGCCCAGTAAGAGGGTAAAAAAGAATAAGCCATCCCAAGACCCGGTAGTAACTGAGCCGGAACTCGGAACAGCCGCCCCTGATACTTCCACTCATCAACCGCCGCCTGAACCGGCTTATGAAATTCCAGCACCATCCTCTGATCCGCCCGCCGAAGAAACTCTTGGCGGCTCTGATAAACCGGAAACGCCTAGCCTGGTCAAGACAATTGATCCAGAAGTTGAAATTACCAAGACTCAGTTTGTCGAGCCAAGTCAACCCACCGTCCTTGCCAAGTGCTCTGCCAGGGAGGAGCTTTTGGAGCGCCGAAAGGCTAAATTAGACATTGTAGATTATACCCATTTGAGCGTTGGAGATATAGTCTCTGGCTATATCAATCAAGTACATAGCAGCCGCGACCTGGAAATTGACATGGTAAAGCAGATACAGCAAAAATCTTAGGTATAACTTAGGCTACTTTCTTTAACCATACTTACTGTATCAGCCCCCAAGTCTATTGCTTATGAATAAATATGCTGTAGACTTAGAATTCTGCCTAGTAGTGCTTTGTCCGGCTTATAAAGAAGATACTTAACCCAGTTGTAATACGAAACTTTGAACATGCAACACACATTAGCCCCCAAGTGTCAAGTACCTTTGCTTGCAAAGTGCTTGGGACTTTAATTACCATGAACCGGCAAAGCAACTTAAAATTCTTCAGCATACATTAGCCCCCAAGTGTCAAGTACCTTTGCTTGCAAAGTGCTTGGGACTTAATGACATCTTACCATGATTCTGACTATAACCCGGCATCAATGCAGGCCACCACAAGTCAATTTGAGTCGGAGATTGCTGACCTGAAGAGCCGCCTGGCAGCATAAGAGCTTGAACTTCAAAAGGCCAACTCCAAATTTGAATTCAGCGTCTCTGAACAAGAGAAGTTGAAGAATAATTTTGATGCGGAGAAGAAAATCTGGGCTGATGAGAAGGCCTCACTGGTGACCCGGGCCGAGACAATGAAAGCGTCACTTGCGGAAGCAACAGCCGAGCTGTCCGGCTTAAAGCGCTAGATATCTCAAATGGTCTCAGCAATCTTCGATAAGTTACTATATATAACCTTGGATATCGCAATCCTTCCTTTGATGACTATTTTAAGTGTCATCTCCGGCTCACCTTATGCTTATAAATGCAGGCCCCAGGAGCACAAACCTCAAGCAGAACATGTTAATCAAGCTGAAGGCGGTTTACACTCTGGTGGAGCAGCTGTACACCGGGTCTGGCGTGCTTTGGCCGTTGTGGCTTTATCAAATGACGTTCCCAATCTCCTGCAAGATGTGCTAAAGCGGCTTGCCATGCTACCCCAGCAGATCCAAGAGCTAAGACGGGCATCTGCCAGAACCGGGGCTGTAGCTGCCTTGAGCCGGGCCAAGGCGTTGCTTCTAGAGTTAGACCTGGCAGACGTTGCTCTTGGATATCCCAGCTTGAAGGAAGACGGCTCTGTGTTCGACGAAACAGACTTTACCGCCTGTGTGAGAGTCGTACACCCTGTGGCTACCATCATTGGGAATGATATTGATCTTACCAAGTATCAGCCGGGCTATGATAGCGAGAACTGGAGGATTCCAACACCTCACTACGATGGCGTCACCGATCCCTCTACCTCGTAAGCACACCTTTGCCCCTGAAGTTGACCCAGCCGGTTTAATAGATGATGAAGCTGAGTTTGAAGCCTTAAGCGGCATTGACTGGGCCTCGTCAACCTTCCAGGGCAGGGCAACGGACGGAGAGGCGGAGAAGGATAACCCGGAATCTTCAAGCCCACCTAAGGAGTGAGCCGCCAGGCGTTTATGACTCCGTGAAAACAATGCTTCATTATTCAGACTCAGGGAGTCTTGTAATAGGGTAGAAAAACTTCTTGATCTCTGTCATGCCTTCGCGCATGTTTGTGGCGCTTTAATACTTCCGTAAGCCGCCATCGCTATATATTTCCAGTTTATGTTGATCTCTCCTTGATGTTAAAAATTTGCTTGCCTTATCCTGCATATAGAACAAGCAAACTTCCCTTGGCGACTTATCGCGACGGGGGTTACATAAAGTATTGATAACCCGGAATGTAAACCCAAACATCACATAAAAGTCGGTTGATGACCATATTTGTTAAACATAATCACAATAGCATACCTGTGATCCATTTGGCAGTCTTGCCAGCTTATGTGACCCAAATCATGAGAGTAAATTTAACTCCTGAAAGTTGGTACATAGGATGTTTACCTGGCCTTTAACAGCTTGAAGTGATCAATGTTAAACCGGTGTAACAAGAACCCCATAGTACTTTTGAGAAGGCCTCACGATAGTCGAACATTTATACTTACAAAGCATGATAAATAATAAACCAAACTTAAAAAGGCCTCTGATTCGAATATGATCAATGAACCGTTCTAAAGGGGTTAAGCTAAGATTCGGATACGATCATATAGCCCCCAGTGGCTTGGCGATGCCGATCAAGTGGGTATCGACAGCTATGTTCTCTTTGGTTCGAATACGACCTATGTTTGAACAGGAAGCCCCCAAGTGACCATGAGAGTTTTTTAATGACGCTGATTCGAATACGATCCACGTGAGACCCAAAGGGGTTAAGCTATGATTCAAATATGATCAAGAAGCCCCCAAGTGGGTTTGGCAGTATGTCGATCAAGTGGGTATCGACATCTATGTTCTCTTTGGTTCGAATACGACCTATGTTTGAACAGGAAGCTCCCAAGTGACCATGGCTAGATTCAGATATGATCATAAGCCGGACCAAAGGGAAAGCCGGATTCAGATATGATCCGCTTCCTGTTGGTTGTTTCCACCACCTGGTAAAGAAGATACGTAAACCTTTGAGGGTGAAAAGAAAAGAGGTCCTGCTTTATTGCTTTATATAATATATACATTGTCAAAAAAGAATATATATATATATATATATATATATATATATATCTTGAGAGCCGGTGGCTCAAGTATAGTAAGGCCGAAGATGGGCGATATTCCACGGCCGGCGGGTCTCCTCCTCCGACTTACGTGAGTCTTTGCGCTCTCGAACATCAATAAGGTAGTATGACCCGTTGTTCAGATTCTTGCAGACCACAAAGGGTCCTTCCCAAGGAGGGGATAGCTTGTGCATATTAGATTGATCCTGGATGAGCCGGAGCACTAAGTCGCCTTCCTGAAAGGTTCTGCTTCTAACCCGGTGGCTGTGATAGCGGCGCAGGTCTTGCTGGTAAATAGCCGAGCGGGCTATTGCCAAGTCTCGTTCCTCATCCAACAAGTCAAGTGCATCCTGACGAGATTTTTCGTTATCGGCCTCAACGTAAGCCGCCACGCGGGGTGAGTCGTGTCGGATGTCACTTGGCAGGACTGCCTCTATACCGTACACCATAAAGAAAGGTGTGTAACCTGTAGATCTGTTAGGCATAGTGTTGATGCTCCACAGTACAGAGAGTAGCTCCTCCACCCAACAACACAGGTTATTTGTAAGGGGACCAAGAGCCGGGTTTGATACCCTTCAAGATCTCTTGATTAGCTCTCTACCTTGACCATTAGATTGAGGGTGAGAAACAGCGAAACATCAAGCCGGATATGTTCTCGTGAGATGTAACTCTTCCATGGCACCCTTGGAGAGATTAGTACCATTATCAGTTATGATGCTGTGTGGAAAACCAAAACGAAAGTTCACCTTTTTCATGAACTGAACCGCCGTGGCTGCATCACACTTACTGACCGGCACTACCTCCACCCACTTTGTGAATTTATCCACCGCCACCAATAGGTGTGTATTTTTATCCTTAGACCTCTTGAAAGGTCCAACCATGTCAAGCCCCCAGACTGCAAACGGCCAAGTAATTGGAATCATCCTCAACTCTTGAGCCGGCACATGAGCTCGTCGTGAGAATTTTTGACATCCGTCACATTTGCTGACCAGATCCTCCGCATCAGCATGAGCCGTCAGCCAATAGAAACCATGACGGAAAGCCTTGGCCACCAGTGATTTTGAGCCGGCATGATGACCACACAATCTCCTTCATGGATCTCACGAAGTATCTCCTGACCCTCCGCAGGCGACACACAACGTTGAAACGCCCCAGTAACACTGCGGTGATGTAACTCACCCTGAACAATTGTCATAGATTTGGACTGCCTGATGATTTGTCTCGCCAAGGTCTCATCCTCGGGCAACTCACCCCGGGTCATATAGGCCAAATATGGGACTGTCCAATCTGGGATAGCGTGGAGAGCTGCCATCAGCTGTGCCTCCGGGTCTGGCACTGCTAGTTCTTCCTCTGTAGGCACTTTGACATAAGGGTTATGCAAAACATCGAGAAAGGTGTTAGGCGGCACCGGCTTACACTGAGATCCCAGTCGGCTTAAAGCATCAGCCGCCTCATTCTTCCTCCGATCAATGTGCTCCACTTGATAACCTTTGAAGTGCCCAGCCACAACATTAACTTCACGATGATAAGCCGCCATAAGGGGATCCTTGGAGTCCCACGTGCCTGACACCTGTTGAGCTACGAGATCTGAGTCGCCCAAGCACCTTACTCGGCTCAAATTCATCTCTTTGGCCATCCGGAGACCATGGAGTAAGACCTCGTACTCAGATGCATTGTTAGTACAAGGAAACATAAGTCGGAGCACATAACAAAACTTGTCACCTCAAGGGGAAGTTAAAACAACCCCAGCCCCCGAGCCTTCCAACTGCCTGGACCCATCAAAGTGAATAGTCCAATATGTGTTATCTGGCTTCTCCTCGGGCGCCTGCAATTCTGTCCAATCATTGATAAAATCCACCAGGGATTGAGACTTGATAGCAGTCCGAGGCATGTATTTCAAACCATGAGGCCCAAGCTCAATGGCCCACCTGGTGACTCGTCATGTGGCCTCTCTATTCTGTATGATGTCTCCTAAAGGGACAGAGCTTACCACAGTAATTGGATGACCTTGGAAGTACTGCTTCAGCTTCCGGCTTGCCATAAACACTCCGTAAACAAGCTTCTGCCAATGTGGATACCTTCGCTTAGACTCAATGAGCACCTCACTAATGTAGTAAATCGGCCGTTGAACCGGATGCTCCATGCCCGGCTCCTTGCGTTCCACCACGATAGAAACACTGACGGCTCGGGTGTTAGCAGCCACATATAACAGTAATGGCTCTCTATCAATGGGAGCCGCAAGGACCGGCGGCTCAGATAACTGCCTCTTTAAATCTTCAAAGGCAGCGTTAGCGACATCCTCCGAGACAAAAGCGTCTGTTTTCTCCATCATCGTCTGATGGTAGGGCCTTCTCACCTAACGGTTTATGAACCGGCTTAAAGCAACAACACAACCCGCCCGGTCATTTGAACATCATTGATGCACGCGGTTTAGCCAAGGAGGTGATTGCCTTGATCTTCTCCGGGTTAGCTTCAATGCCTCTGTTTGAGACCAGAAAGCCCAGAAGCTTGCCTGCACGTACACCAAACACACACTTGTACGGGTTAAGCATCATCTTATAAACCCGGAGATTATCAAAGGTCTCCTTTAAATCAAATATCAAAGTTTCCTTTTCCCTGGATTTCACCACGATGTCATCCACATAAGCGTGAACATTGCGCCCAATTTGGTATGGAGAGCAGTTTTGTACACATCTCGATAAGTCGCTTTGGGCACTCTTGAGCCCAGATGGCATAGATACATAGCAGAAGGCTCCAAACGGAGTGATGAAAGCCGTCTTCTCCTGGTCCTTGACTGCCATTTTTGATCTGATGATAGCCAGAGTAAGCATCCAAAAAGCTCAATCGCTCGCAACCCGCCGTAGCATCAATGATTTGATCAATACGGGGGAGGGCAAAGGGATCAGTCGGACAAGCCTTATTTAAGTCTGTGTAATCCACACACATCCGCCAGGTGCCGTTCTTCTTGAGTACAAGCACCGGGTTAGCCAACTACTCCGGGTAAAAAACTTCAATAATGAACCCAGCCGCTAAGAGCCGGGCGACCTCCTCTCCAATAGCTTTCCGTCTTTCCTCATTGAACCGTCGAAGAAATTTCCTGACCGGTTTATACTTCGGATCAATATTAAGAGTGTGCTCAGCGAGTTCTCTCGAGACACCCGACATGTCAGAAGGTTTCCATGCAAAAATGTCCCGGTTCTCACGGATGAACTCGATGAGTGCGCTTTCCTATTTAGGATCCAAGTTGGCACTGATGCTGAACTGCTTGGAAGAGTCGCCTTTAGTAAAGTCAACAAGCTTTGTTTCAGCGGCCGATTTAAACTTCAACGCCGGGTCATGCTCTGTAGTTGGTTTCTTCAAAGAGGTCATATCCGCCGGGTCAACATTACTTTGATAAAACTGTAGCTCTTCTGCTGCACAAACAGACTCAGCATAAGCCGCGTCGCCTTCTTCACACTCCAAGGCTACCTTTCGACTCCCATGCACAGTGATGGTGCCTTTGTGACCCGGCATCTTGAGCTGCAGATAAACATAACACGGCCGTGCCATGAACTTGGCATAAGCCGGCCGCCCGAACAGAGCATGATATGGGCTCTTGATTTTGACCACCTCAAACGTTAATTTCTCAGCCCTGGAATCATATTCATCTCCAAAGGCCACCTCCAATTCAATCTTACTGACCGGGTACACCGACTTACCAGGCACCACCCTATGGAAAACGGTGTTGGACGTCCTTAAATCCTTGTCAGTCAAACCCGTGCGTCGGAAGGTCTCGTAATAGAGGATGTTGATACTGCTACCTCCGTCCATGAGTACCTTGGTAAATTTATATCCACCAACCTGAGGCGCCATCACCAAGGCTAATTGACCCGGATTATCAACCCGGGGCGGGTGATCTTCCCTGCTCCATACAATAGGCTGCTCTGACCACCTCAAGTAACAGGGAACTGCCGGCTCAACAGAGTTCATGGCCCTTTTACGAACCTTCTGGTCGCGCTTACATAAGCTAGTGGTGAACACATGATACTGCCCACTATTCAGCTGCTTTGGATGGCTTTGATAACCCGACTGCTGCTGTTGTCCCCCTTGACCAGGCTGCTGTTGATTATAGCCGCCTTGATTTCCCTGAAAGCCGGAACTTGAACCGCCGCCCGGGCCATGAAAGCCGCCGGCCCCTGAGCCGCCGCCCGATCCATGATTGCCATCAAACATGTTGGAATTCTTGTAAGCCTTCATGATCGCGCAATCCTTCCATAAGTGGGTGGTGGGTCGTTCCCGGTGCCGTGCCTCGGGTAAGGCTCATTGAGAAGCTGGTCAAGAGATGGGCCTGACCCGCCAGATCGAGGGGGCGGTTTTCCCTTACGTCTCTGATTGTTACCCTGTGCATTGGCATTGGCCACAAACTCCGGGTTACCCTCCGCCTTACGCTTGTTGCCTCCTTGATTTGTCGGGTTATGCTGCTGACCCTTTCCATTGTCGTTCTTCTTTCCCTTCCCTGTCTTTTCCTCATCAGACGCGGGATCCTTGGTACTATCAGAATCGGCGTATTTGACTAAAGCTGCCATCAGCGTACCCATATCATTGCAATCACGCTTAAGGCGCCCCAGTTTCTGCCTCAACGGCTCAAAGCAGCAATTCTTCTCCAACATGAGGACAGCAGAGCCGGCATCCATCTTATCAGACGAATGTATTATTTCCTTGACCCGGCGCACCCAATGAGTTGTGGATTCACCCTCCTCCTGCTTACAATTGGTCAAGTCCACAATTGACATAGATTGCTTGCAAGTGTCCTTGAAGTTCTGGATAAACCGGGCCTTTAGCTCTGCCTATGAGCTAATGGAATTGGGCGGCAAACCCTTTAACCAAGACCGGGAAGTTCCATCTAACATCATGGTGAAGTACTTAGCCATTGCTGCGTCGCTGACCTCCAATAGCTCCACGGCCATCTCATAACTTTCGATCCATGCTCCGGGCTGTAAGTCGGCTGTGTAATTCGGCACCTTTCGAGGTCCCTTGAAGTCCTTGGGTAGATGTACATCCCGCAGAGCCGACACCAAACAAGGAACACCACCGGTTCTAGTAGCCACTCCTGCTCCAACAGAAGTCATCGGATACTCTGGGGGGTCTTGATGAGCCGCGTGTTGAGCCGCTGGCTGAGCCGCCCGCTCATCCTCCTGACGTATTCGGTCTTGCACTTGGTTATAACCACCGGGCTGGTTAAGACGCTTGGCATTGCTTGACAAAGCTTCCAACTCCATGTGCCTGCTGTAACTCGGACTCCGGTTTTGACGAGGCGGTGCTAACCAAGGCGGAGGAGTTGAATGAATCCTGTCCCGGCTGTAAGAATAAGTCTCTTGCTGCGCCAGGGCCGTCTGAACAAGTTCTCTGATCGTCCGGGTCTCCACCGCTGTCGGATCATCACCGTCCACTGGGAGAGCCGCCAAACGCGCGGATGCTGCGATTAAGTTCTCCATGGTATTGGAAAAGTGACCCGGTGGTATTGGTACATAGCGGGGCGGGGCCATACTCCCATGAGGAGGTGCCATCTCTCGAAGCTGAGACGGTCCTCCCACTCCGGCTGTTGTGAACTGATTTGCCTCGGGCGGGTTGCTAGGGCTGGCACTGGGTGTAGCGAAGAGGTTCCGAGGGTCGTAAACCGGAGGCAAATGGGATTGAGTTTTCTGGTGCCTCCTTCTCATTACCTCATTAGATGCGTTTAGGCTCATATTAAGCTGGAAAGCCTCTGACTGGAGCTGCTGCGCCCGTGCATCCAAAGCCGCTTGTTCTGTAGCTAATCTGGTGTCCTCAGCTTCCAAGACCTCCTTGGCCCGAGCTATCGCTTCACGCACCTGTGCCACCTCTGCGTTATGCTCATCTTGATTTGCAGGAATAACCGTGGCGGTTAACAGGGCCGTAAGCTTATCCATGAGATCCATCAGTATCTGAGCCGGCGGGCGCACAGGGCCTCCTGCCCCGGCCGCTCCTGACCTGGATGTTATTGCCGCAACAGCCGTAGAGTTTTGGCCGGGTTGAGTCCCAGCCATGAAGACTCCTGCCCAGCTTGGCGGCTCATAGGGGACCGGAATACTGGAGCCGTCGGAACAGCCCCCAAGCATGCCATCTTGCACTTGATACAACGAATCTGTTGACCCGGTGGACGAGTCACCATCCGAGAGGACGGCCGTCTCACCACCATCTTCAGATCCTTCAGAAAGTTCCTCTCCGTGGACGCAGCCCACGAAGGCACGCTTCATGACGGGTTGAGCTCGGGCGGGTCTCGCATGCTGAGCCGTCTCGACGAGGTCGGTGCAGTTGTCCGGCTCAGAACCCGGCTCACCAATCCGGCCGATGAAGACGAGGATTCCGCCAAAGGGGACCCGGTACCCGTACTCGATTGAGCCGGCGTCGGGGCCCCAGCCTTCATCGTCGATGTAGATCTTGCTGCGGCGACTCTTGGTCATCCGGCCAACTACGTATCCCTTGAGCCCTTCGAAGCTGCCCTTCAAGAACTCAAATCCACCGTGCGCTGACCCCATGGTGGGCGCCAACTGTCGTGGAATTGTCACGGCAGGTGTCCTCTTGCAAGTACTTAGTCGTGGAGCCATCGCAACTAGGAAGCTTAAAGGGGTTAATCGGGACAAAGGACACGAGAGAGTTATACTAGTTCGGCCCCTTACGGTGAAGGTAAGGCCTACGTCTAGTTGGGTTGGTATTACTTGATGTTCGATAACCAGGGGGCGAAATACGCTATGCCCGGCTCTCGAGGAGTTGTTACTTGCCCTAAGCCGCCAGCGGGTCGTCCCCTTATATACACGGGTGGACGCCCTGCGGCCTACAGAGTCCCGGCCGGCTCATAAACAGTGTCCGGCTCGGTGACTAGTTAAATCTACCTTATGATACAAGTCATGCCATCATGGCAGTTTATCACTATGGGCCTTAAGCCGCCTGTGGGCCTTAGACCCTTTATTGAACTGCCATCTTCGTGCTTGGTCTGTGGGCTTCTTCCTGATGAGTCTTATTTGCGTAACCCGGCCCCTCCTGGGCAGCTTACACAAATAGTTATATCCCCAACAGGATGCCTTCCGGGGCATCCCCAAGCTTAGTTGCCTAGATCTTCCTTGAATATTAACTTGGGGTGCCTTGGGCATCGCCAAGCTTAGGGTCTTGTCACTCCTCATATCGACATCTCACCCAAAACTTGAAAACTTCAATCACACAAAACTTAAAGGAACTTCATGAGATAGGTTTGTATGATAAAACAAATCATTCATTTTGGTACTGTCAAAGACAAGATTCATAATTGTTCTCACACAATGGCTACTGTACCTTATCATTTCCACAATTTATATTGAGCAATATAAGCCATAGAAACTAGGAAACAAGCAAACTATGCATTGAAAACAGAATCTGTCAAAAACATGTAGTCTGTAATGATCTGGACAACTACCGTACTTCTGCTACTCCAAAAATTCTGAAAAATTAGGAAAACGTAGGGAATTTGTATATCTATCACCTGTAAAAATTCAGATCAAAAACACGTTCCAATGAATTTTGAAAATTCCTGGACTGAGCGCAAAAGTTTATGTTTTTTGCACAGATTCAAGTCAACTATCATCCACACTATCCCAAAGGCTTTACTTGGCACTTTATTGAAAAAATGCTATAAAACATGATTACTACAGTATCCTAATCATGTGAACACACAAAAACCATAGGGGTAAATGTTGGGTTGTCTTCCAACAAGCGCTTTTCTTTAATGCCTTTTTAGCTAGGCATGATGATTTCAATGATGCTCACATAAAAGATAAGAATTGAAACATAACAAGAGCATCATGAATCACATGGAAATCACATTTAAGTCTAACGCACTTCCTATGCATAGGGATTTTGTGAGCAAACAATTTATTAGAACAAGAATCAACTAGCATAGGAAGGCAAAACAAGCAAAACTTCAAGATTTTCAACACATAGAGAGGAAACTTGATATTACTGAGATATGTAGAAGCATATGTTCCCCTCCCATAATAATTTTCAGTAGCATAATGAATTAATTCAACAATATAGTTATGACATAAAGAATTCTTTTCATGATCCACATGTATAAAAAAGTTATTACTCTCCACAGAAGCAAATTTATTCTCATGAATAGTAGTGGGAGCAAACTCAACAAAATAACTATTATGGGATTGAAAATTAAAATCGTGATGACAAGTTTCATGGTTATCATTATTCTTTATAACATACATGTCATCACCACAATCATCATAGATAGTAGGCATGCTTTCATCATGATGCAACCGTCGACAGAAATATCGAACGCGCGAATAATTTGCCCAATCTTTCACGGTACGAAGTCACCTGAAACGGTGTGGCGCTCGCGATCTTGTAGATGCAATCACCACGAAAACAACACGCACACCCTAAAGAGGAAGTACGTGGACGATCTTCAGCAGATCAGCAGAAATTAAAACTCTAGAATCAATCTCAAACCAGAATCACAAAGCCTCAAAAGCTATCAACAAATATTCTGTGGCGGATCGAAGATACCCCGACTTGCCGATCTATCCCTCGATGAAAAATAGCCAAAAAACTCATCCCCGTACAAGGCCAGCCTCGGCCTTTAAAATAGTGCTCGCAGGCACGTACGTGACCAGGTCTGACTCGATTCCTAAGTTGGTTACAAAACCAGACTAACAAGAAAAATAGACACGGACTATTTGTCTCTCCAATCTAAACAAATCGCTAATTAACTAATATAAAAATACGGCAAGCTGATCACAAGATGCCAAAACTATTGACTAGGCACGCATGCCTCTTTCCAATCTTCAAGGTGCCTTCCCTTGTAATTATGCTGGTATTGACTTTTACGATCACGCCACGCATTACCTCGCACAATCATTTCATCCTTATTGAAAACACATGTACGTGAAAGTATTGCAGACGCACTTGCATCGTAGTTAGTGCCCGTAGGAATTCTTGCACATCGACATTCTGTTGCACGCACTGGACGCAATGTCGGCATTTTCTTCAGACTTCTCGTTGTCCCAACTCGCTGACGTAGTGCAGGCACGACGTACTTGCCATTTCTTCCTTGATTACTTTTATAAACATGATCCTTAGCGACGACATAGGGGGTCGCATCATCCTCCCCCCCTTGAGAAGAAACCGTCCTCGATTTTGATCCGTGTTTAGCAGTCTTTTTCTTGAATACTTCCACAGTACACTTTATATCCTTTGCATCTTTTGGATGAATAGCGTAGAACTCACCCTTATGCATAAAAGTGTATCTATTTGTTCGCCCATGATGAAGAGCGTTAACATCATGCTGCCATGGACGCCCCAAAATAAAATGACAAACATGCAGTGGCATAACGTCGCATTCCACTTTATCCACATAGCCATCAACAGAAAAAGGGACCTTCACCCTGTGAGTAACCTTCACTTTGTCCACATCATTGATCCACTTCATATAGTATGGTTTTGGGTGCTCCCAAGTTGGCAAAGAAAGTGACTCCACCACATCCTTGCTAATCATGTTGCTAGCACTGCCGCCATCAATTATCAGTTTGCACACTTCTCCTTTGATGGTACATGCAGTTTGAAAAATACTCCGCCGCTGTCCTTGTTCAACAATGGTCTTGTCATCTCGCTGGACCTTATGTGCTAGCAAACTCTCCATATCAGGATCATCTTGAGGATAACATAGTATGGTATCACCATGACCTCTTTCAATTCCATCCTCTAACTTAGGCGTCTCATCTTCAGATTCTGAAATATATTCCGCATCAACAAGTAGAACCCTTCGTTGATTGGAATATTCATGCTTCATGTGTCCACGTCCTCCACACTTGTGGCAAATAATATTATGATGATGAGATGAAGACGCATTAGATGAAACATGAGAAACCTCCTTTGGTGCAGCCGCCACTTTGCTCTGTTCAATGCTTCTCGACTTATAAGGAGTCGGTTTAGCACTAAACCCACCCTCAATAGGAGAAGAACCGCGTCGCCCACTATTGTAAGTTGGATGATTCTCTGAAACTTGCTTCTCCAATACCCAACGTTCAGCATGCTCCGCTTGATGAAGTAATTCATGAATATCATTATATTGCATTAAATCAACATGATCACGAATCTTTTCTTCCAACCCCTCAAAGAAACATACCATGGTCGCCTCCGCAGACTCACGCACAACTGTACGGATCATCAAAACTTGCATCTCCTTATAGTACTCATCAACTGATTTCGTACCTTGCACCAGACAACGCAATCTACTATGAAGCTGGCGAGTGTAGTAAGCAGGCACAAAACGTTCCCTCATGATTCGCTTCATGTCAGCCCATGTCGCTGGTCGCTCGTGATTACGGTTCTTATTATCCCACCATACAAGAGTGTACTGTGTAAATTCCATTGATGCAACACGAACCTTCTTCTCTTCGGAGTAGTTGTGACCGTCAAAAATCTGATTTACTCGCATCTCCCACTCCAAATATTTCTTCGGATCAGCACAACGTCCAGAGAATTCAGGTATGGTTATCTTGATTCGACCCAAACCATCATCCTCGTGGGCATCATTGCCGCCATAGTCACGGCCCCGCCCAGCATGGCAGTGAGCCCCAGCATCATGTCGTGGTCGGTGAGGTGAGTCTCCACGGGCATCGGAATCCTCAGAAAAATCACCACCATCAGTGTTGTTACGGTCACGATGTCGTCGTGGTGAGAGGGACTGTCGAGGTGCCACATCTCTCGCCTGAAGGCGCTGAACTGCTGTAGTGAGCCGATTAAGACTCTCGGTCATCACCTGTAGACTATCAATGCGCTGTCAGTCGCTAGCAGTCAAACGCTCGTTCAACCTGTCCTCGACGCCTACAATATTTGCAGACAATTCCTCAACCCTTGTCCCAAGCTTCTTGTTGGCTCCCTTGATCGACATCAGATGGATACGCAAATCATCACTTATATCTAGATCCTCCGGAAGTTCATCGCCTTCCTCATGATCAGATTTCTCATGCTGCGAGTTCACCATCTTTCAAACAATTGAATCAAATAGCAGGAAAAAATTGTACCGTGATCAACCTTGCTCTGAATACCACTTGATGCAACCGTCGACAGAAATATTGAACGCACGAATAATTTGCCCAATCTTTCACGATACGAAGTCACCTGAAACGGTGTGGCGCTCGCGATCTTCTAGATGCAATCACCACGAAAACAACACGCACACCCTAAAGAGGAAGTACGTGGACGATCTTCAACAGATCAGCAGAAATTGAAACTCTAGAATCAATCTCAAACCAGAATCACAAAGCCTCAAAAGCTATCAACAAATATTCTGCGGCGGATCAAAGATACCCCGACTTGCCGATCTATCCCTCGATGGAAAATAGCCAAAAAACTCACCCCCGTACAAGGCCAGCCTCGGCCTTTAAAATAGTGCTTTCATGAGAACGCGTCGTGACCAGGTCTGACTCGGTTCCTAAGTTGGTTACAAAACCAGACTAACAAGAAAAATAGGCACGGACTCTTTCTCTCTCCAATCTAAACAAATCGCTAATTAACTAATATAAAAATACGGCAAGCTGATCACAAGATGCCAAAACTATTGACTAGGCACGCATGCCTCTTTCCAATCTTCACGGTGCCTTCCCTTGTAATTATGCTGGTATTGACTTTTACGATCACGCCACGCATTACCTCCCACAATCATTTCATCCTGATTGAAAACACATGTACGTGAATGTATTGCAGACGTACTTGCATTGTAGTTATTGCCCGTAGGAATTCTTGCACATCGACCTTCTATTGCACGCACTGGACGCAATGTCGGCATTTTCTTCAGACTTCTCGTTGTCCCAACTTGCTGACGTAGTGCAGGCACGACGTACTTGCCATTTCTTCCGTGATTGCTTTTATAAACATGGTCCTTAGCGACGACATAGGGGGTCGCATCACATCATAATAAATCTTCTCATCGAAACTTGGGGGACTAAAAATATCATATTCATGAAACATATCATCCCCAAGCTTATGGCTTTGCATATTGTTAGCATCATGGATATTCAAAGAGTTCATACTAACTACATTGTAATCATGCTCATCATTCAAAGATTTTTTGTCAAATATTTTATGGAATTATTCATCTATCAATTGAGCACAATTTTCCTTTCCATCATTTTCAAGAAAGACATGATAAAGATGAACAATATGAGACCACCTCAATTCCATTTTTTTATTTTATAAACCAAACTAGTGATAAAACAAGAAACTAAAAGATTCAATTGCAAGATCTAAAGATATACCTTCAAGCACTCACCTCCTCGGCAATAGCACCAGAAAAGAGCTTGATGTCTACTACACAACTTTACTCTTGTAGACTCGTGTTGGGCCTCCAAGCGCGGAGTTTTATAGGATAGTAGCAATTTTCCCTCAAGTGGATGACCTAAGGTTTATCAATCCGTGCGAGCATAGGATGAAGGTGGTCTCTCTCAAACAACCCTGCAACCAAATACAAGAAATCTCTTGTGTCCCCAACACACCCAATACAATGGCGAATTGTATAGGTGCACTAGTTCGGCGAAGAGATGGTGATAAAAGTGTAATATGAATGGTAGAAATATATTTTTATTTTTATAATCTGAATAAATAAAAACAACAAGTTAGCGAACGATAAAAGTGATCACGAACGGTATTGCAATGCTTGAATATGAGGCCTAGGGTCCATATTTCGCTAGTGCAATCTCTCAACAATGCTAATCTAATTGGATCATATAACCATCCCTCAACGCGCGATGAAGAATCACTCCAAAGGTCTTATTTAGCGGAGAACATAAGAAGAAATTGTTTGTAGGGTACGAAACCACCTCAAAGCTATTCTTTCCGATCAATCTATCCTAGAGATCGTACTAAAATAATACCAAGCTATTCTTTCAAATCGATCTAACCAACAGTTAGTACTAAAATAACACCATATGATACACATCAACCAACTCTAATGTCACCTAGATACTCTAATGTCACCACGAGTATACGTGAGTTGATTATTCGATATGCATCAAACAATTTCAGATTCATAATACTCAATCCAACACAAAGAGCCTCAAAGAGTGCCCCAAGATTTCTACCGGAGAAACAAAGACGAGAATGTGCATCAACCCCTATGCATAGATTACCCCAATGTCACCTCGGGAATCCGTGGGTTGAGTGCCAAAATGCATATCAAGTGAATCAATGATACCCCATTATCACCACGGGTATTCATAGCAAGACATACATCAAGTGTTCTCAAATCCATGAAAGTATTCAATCCGATAAAACGAAATCTCAAAGGGAAACCTCAATTCATCACAAGATAGAGAGGGGAAAACACCATATGATCCAACTATATTAATAGAGCCCCGATACATCAAGGTCGTGCCATCAAGAACATGAGAGTGAGAGGGAGAGATTAAACACATAGCTACTGGTACAAACCCTCAGCCCTGAGGGTGGACTACTTCCTCATTATCATGGTGGCCGACGGAAAGATGAAGATGGCCACTGATGATGATTTCACTCTCCGTTGGAGTGTCAGAACAGGGTCTAGATTGGTTTTTCGTGGCTACAGGCTTGCGGCGGCGAAACTTCTGATCTAGGGTTACCCTTGATGGTTTCTCTATTGATAGGATTTTTGGCGTCGGTTTCACGCGACGAGCCTCGAGGTGAGCACAACCCACCAGGGCGAGCCCGGCCCCTCAGGCGCGCCCGGTGTCATGTGTCCTACTCCTTCACCTTCTCGTCCTTCCACGAAGCTTCGGGGGTCTCTTTTGTTCCAAAAAAATCATCAAAAAGTTTTAGCTCATTTGGAGAACTTTCATTTCTGCACAAAAACATCACCAGGGTAGTTCTACTGAAAACAACATCAGTCCGGGTTAGTTCCATGCAAATCATACCAAAACCATATAAAATTATTGTAAACATGTCATGAATACTTCATAAATTATATATACATTGGAGATGTATCAAGCCCCCCTCCTCCTTCTTCTTGCTTGGCCTCCCCCATAGATGGGAGGAGAGTTCCCCCTCTGGTCCATGTCCTTCATGGCGCTGGAGGGGCTGGAGCCCCTCCGAGATTGGATCTCCCTCTCTGTTCTCTTCTCTTTCACTTTTTTTGTTTTCTGGCTGAAAAATGTTTCTTATATTCCTGGAGATCCATAACTCCGATTGTGCTGAGATTTTAACACGATTTTTTTCCGGATATAAGCTTCCTTTGTGCCCGAAGTAAAGCTCCAATCGACGTACGAGGTGAGCACAACCCACCACCGCGGGCTGGCCCCTGGGGCGCGCCTTGGTGTATCTTGGGGGTTGTGGGGCCCCGTTTGCGTTGATTCCAAGTCCCAAAAATCACATATATTCCAAAATAATTCTCTGTAAAATTTTATCGCGTTTGGACTTCGTTTGATATGGATATTCCGTGGAACAAAAACATGCAACAAACAGGAACTGGTGTTGCGGACTTGATCAATAGGTTAGTCCAATAAATCAAATAAAATGTTGCCAAAAATATAAATTTGTATAATATTGGCATGAAACAATCAAGAATTATAGATATGATGGAGATGTATCACACATCATATGGATTTTTTTATCAAAGTCCGAAGCATCGAAAGTTCGCTCAACATTTGACGGATTTTCCTTTTTATCAAGCAAAGGCATTTGAAGATAGCTCAAAATATGCGTTATTTTTTTAATATTCTTTCTGCATGAAGCCAGCGTCAACATGTTGATATGACAGTGACCCAAATTTTCAGGAGCCGGTTCGTGGAATAAGTGGCCATTTGAGCGAGCCAGTCATGGTTTTTTCTCAGTTCAAGAGCTTAGCATGAATAAATTCAAAGCTAACCTAGGGGATAATGTTGGGGATATTCCCCACGACCAAGACCCGGCTCATGAGGATAAATCATCTCGGAGGTTAAGTTATCTCTGGGCTTAAGCCGCTGATAACCCATAAGTATAGGGGATCACAACAGTTATCCAGGGTAGAGTATTCAACCCAAATATATTGATTCGACACAAGGGGAGCCAAAGAATATTCTCAAGTATTAGTATCTGAGTTGTCAATTCAACCACACCTGAAAGACTTAATATATGCAGCAAATATTTAGTAGCAAAGTAGTATGGAAGTAATTGTAACAGTGGCAGAAGTAACAATAGCAGTTTTGTAACAGTCGTAACAGTGGCAACGAAAAAGTAACTAAGCAGAGATCAATGTGAAACGAACTCATAGGCAATGGATCAATGATGGATAATTATGTCAGATGGCATTCATCATGCAATAGTTATAACCTAGGTTGACACAGAACTAGCTCCAATTCATCAATATAATGTAGGCATGTATTCCGAATATAGTCATACGTGCTTATGGAAAAGAACTTGCATGACATCTTTTGTCCTACCCTCCCGTGGAAGCCGGGTCCTATTAGAAACTAAGCCATATTAAGGCCTCCTTTTAATAGAGCACCAGACCAAAGCATTAACACTTAGTGAATACATGAACTCCTCAAACTACGGTCATCACCGAGAAGTGTCCCGACTATTGTCACTCTGGGGTTGCCGGATCATAACACGTAGTAGGTGACTATAACTTGCAAGATAAGAACAAGAACACAAATATATTCATGAAAACATAAAGGGTTCAGATCTGAAATCATGGCACTCGGGCCCTAGTGACAAGCATTAAGCATAGCAAAGTCATAGCAACATCAATCTTAGAACATAGTGGATACTAGGGATCAAACCCTAACAAAACTAACTTGATTACATGGTAAATCTCATCCAACCCATCACTGTCCAGCAAGCCTACGATGGGATTACTCACGCACGGCGGTGAGCATCATGAAATTGGTGATGGAGGATGGTTGATGATGACAACGGCGATGATTTCCCCTCTCCGGAGCCTAGAACGGACTCCAGATCTGCCCTCCCGAGAAAGAACAGGAGGTGGCGGCAGCTCCGTATTGTAAAACGCGATGAATCCTTCTCTCTGTTTTTCTTCTCCCCGAACATGAATATATGGAGTTGGAGTTGATGTCGGTGGAGCTTCATGGGACCCACAAGACCAGAGGGCGCCCCCTCCACCCTTGTGGACAGGGTGTGGGTCCCCTCTGGTTGATTCTTTCGCCAATATTTTTATTTATTCCAAAAATAATCTACGTGAAGTTTTAGGTCATTCCGAGAACTTTTATTTCTGCACACAAATAACACCATGGCAATTTTGCTGAAAACAGCGGCAGTCCGGGTTAGTTCCATTCAAATCACGCAAATTAGAGTCCAAAACAAGGGCAGAAGAGTTTGGAAAAGTAGATACGATGGAGACGTATCAACTCCCCCAAACTTAACCCATTTCTTGTCCTCAAGAAATTGAGTTAACAAACTGAAAGTGATAAAGAAAAACTTTTACGAACTCTGTTTGATCTAGTTGTTGCAAATATGTAAAGCCAGCATTCAAGTTTTCAGCAAAGATTATGAACTAACCATATTCATAATAACATATAGGTCTCAAAATTACTCATATCAATGGCGTAATCAACTAGCAAGCAATAATAATTAATCTCGGATGACAACACTTTTCCGAAACAATCATGATATGACATAACAAGTTGGTATCTCCCTAGCCCTTTTTGAGACCGCAAAACATAAATGCAGAGCACTGAGACGTCTCTGTCGTATCTACTTTTCCAAAAACTTTTGCCCTTGTTTTGGACTCTAACTTACATGATTTCAATGGAACTAACCCGGACTGACGCTGTTTTCAGCAGTATTGCCATGATGTTGTTTTATGTGCAAGAATCAAAAGTTCTCGGAATGACCTGAAACTCCACGGAACATCTTATAAAAAATAAAAAAAATCCACGCCAAAGATGAAGACCAGGGGGCCCACACCCTGTCCACGAGGTGGGGCGCCCCCCAGGGCGTCCCCTACCTCGTGGGCCCCCTGGAGACCTTCCGACGCCAACTCCAACTCTATATATTTGCTTTCATGGAGAAAAAAATAGAGGAGAAGAAATCATCGCGTTTTACGATACGGAGCCACCGCCTAGCCCTAAAACCTCTCAGGAGGGATGATTTGGAGTCCGTTCGGGGCTTCGGAGAGGGGGATTCGTCGCTGTCGTCATCATCAACCATCCTCCATCACCAATTTCGTGATGCTCACCGCCGTGCATGAGTAATTCCATCATAGGCTTGCTGGACGGTGATGGGTTGGATGAGATCTATCATGTAATCGAGTTAGTTTTCTTAGGGTTTGATCCCTAGTATCCACTATGTTCTAAGATTGATGCTGCTATGACTTTGCCATGCTTAATGCTTGTCACTAGGGCCCGAGTGCCATGATTTCATATCTGAACCTATTATGTTTTCATGAATATATGTGAGTTCTTGATCCTATCTTGCAAGTCTATAGTCACCTACTATGTGTTATGATCCGGCAACCCCGAAGTGACAATAATCGGGACAACTCCCGGTGATGACCGTAGTTTGAGGAGTTCATGTATTCACTATGTGCTAATGCTTTGTTCCGATTCTCTATTAAAAGGAGGCCTTTAATATCCCTTAGTTTCCATTAGGACCCCGCTGCCACGGGAGGGTAGGACAAAATATGTCATGCAAGTTCTTTTCCATAAGCACGTATGACTATATTCGGAATACATGCCTACATTACATTGATGGATTGGAGCTAGTTCTATGTCACCCTATGTTATGACTGTTACATGATGAACCACATCCGACATAATTATCCATCACCGATCCAATGCCTACGAACTTTCCTAATACTGATTTACGCTTATTTACTTTCCCGTTGCTATTGTTACAATCACTACAAAATACCAAAAATATTACTTTTGCTTTCATTACTCTTTTGTTACCGTTACCACTACTATCATATTACTTTGCTACTGAATACCTTGCTGCAGATATTAAGTTATCCAGGTGTGGTTGAATTGACAACTCATCTGCTAATACTTGAGAATATTCTTTGGCCCCCCTTGTGTCGAATCAATAAATTTGGGTTTAATACTCTACCCTCGAAAGCTGTTGCGATCCCCTATGCTTGTGGGTTATCAAGCACCCCTGAAGATCAAGGACTGACTAGACATTGTAATTCATGGTAAAAGAGATCCAGTCACATCATACTCAATATGAATTAATAGCAACACATACAAATGACAGTGGTGTTCTCTAATTGGTGCTTTTTATAAGAGGATGATGACTCAACATAAAAGTAAATAGATAGGCCCTTCACAGAGGGAAGCAAGGATTTGCAGAGGTGCCAGAGCTCGAGTTTTTGAAACAGAGATGACTAATATTTTGAGCGGTATGCTTTCATTGTCAACATAACAACCAAGCAATCTCGGTATCTTCCATACTAGATACATTATAGGAGGTTCCCAAACATAATGGTAAAGTTTATACTCCCACACCACCAATGAGAACACTCCACGGCTGGTCCGAAAGAACGGGTACCGTCCAACTAACAACAATCCCGGGGGAGTTTTATTTGCAATTATAATTTTGATTTGATTTGAGCATGGGACTGGGCATCCCGGTTACTAGCCATTTTCTCGTGAATGATGAACGTAGTCCACTCATCGTGAGAATAATCCACCTAGCATGGAAGATATAGACAACCCTAGTTGCTACATGAGCGATTCGAGCATACAAAACAGATTATCATTTGAAGGTTTAGAGTTTGGCACATGCAAATTTACTTGGAATGACAGGTAAATACCGCATATAAGTAGGTATGCTGGACTCTCAGGGAACAAATTTAGGTTTATGGAAGTGGATCATAAGCAGTATTCCCGCTTAGTACAAGTAAAGGCTAGAAAAAGACTGGGAAGCGACCAGCTAGAGAGCGACAACAGTCATAAACATGCATTGATATTAACCAACATTGAATGCAAGCATTATAGTAGGATATAATTAAATCACCGTGAAAAAAAACATCGTGGAGGCTATGTTGATTTTGTTTCAAGTACATGCGTGAAAATGTGCCAAGTCCAGCCACTCGAATCATTCAAAGGAGGATACTGTCACGCCCAAGATGCGACCCTATCCTAAAGGAACTCGAAGGTCCCACCAAGGATAGAAGCGCATCTTGAAGACGCTTTTGCAAGGTGGATATCATTACATCAACATTACATAATAGTGGGATACAGCCAAAACATACAATGTCACATGAATACAACATCATCTCATACAAGATCAACTTCCGACTACGGATGAAACATAAGCAAACTCAAACAATATCCACCACTGCTAGCCCAGCTGCCGACACGGAACCTATCCCCTGATCGAAGAAGAAGCAGAAGAAGAACTCCAAAGCAAGCAAACATCGCTCTCGCGTCATGATCATCACATAACCTGTACCTGCAACTATTGTTGTAGTAATCTGTGAGCCACGAGGACTCAGCAATCCCATTACCATGGGTATCAAGACTAGCAAAGCTTAATGGGTAACGAAGAGGTAAAGTGGTGAGGTTGCAGCAGCGACTAAGCATATATGGTGGCTAACATACGCAAATGAGAGCGAGAAGAGAAACAAAGGAACGGTCGTCAACTAGTAATGATCAAGAAGTGATCCTGAACTCCTACTTACGTCAGACATAACCCAAGAACCGTGTTCTCCTCTCGATCAACCCGGAAAAGAGACACTCACTATTACGCACGGTTGATGTATTTTAGAAGAGTTTGCTTGAGTTTACTACAACCGGATATTAACAAATTCCCATCTGCCACATAACCGCGCACGGCTTTGAAAGTTCAAACCCTGCGGGGTGTCCCAACTTAGCCCATGATAAGCTCTCGCGATCAACGAAGGATATTCCTTCTTCCGGGAAGACCCGATCAGTCTCGGAATCCGGCTACAAGACATTTCGATAGTAATAAAACAAGACCAGCAAGACCGCCCGATGCTTGAGCAATCCCGATAGGAGCTGCACATATCTCGTTCTCGTGGCAACACCGGATGAGCACACCGTACAACTAAAACCAGCCCTCGAAGTTTCCCCAAGGTGGCGCTGCAAAGGACTCTAGTTTGGACCAACACTTAGACAAGCATTGGCCCGGGGGGGCTGAATAAAGATGACCCTTGGGTTGGCCGACCCAAGGGAAGGGTATAGGTGGTGGTGAGGCAAATGGTAAAACGAAGGTTAGGCCTTCTTTGGACAAGTTTTATTCAAAGCAAAGCTGTCAAGGGGGTCCCATAAATCACCCAACCGCGTTAGGGGCGCAAAATCCGGGAACATAATACCGATATGGCCGGAAACTAGGGCGGCAAGAGTGGAACAAAACACCGGGCATAAGGCCGAGACTTCCACCCTTTACCAAGTATATAGATGCATTAATTAAATAAGAGATATTGTGATATCCCAACATAAACATAATCCAACATGGAGCAATCTTCATCTTCACCGCAACTAGCAACGCTATAAGAGGGCTGAGCAAAGCTGTAACATAGCCAAACAACGGTTTGCTAGGAATGGTGTCAAAGGTTAGAGGTTCATGGCAATTTGGGGAGGCTTGAATAAACAGGTGATAGGTAACGCAGCATAGCGATATAACGAAGCAACTAGCATAGCAATGATAGTAGTGAGATCCAGGGTAGCGGCCATCTTGCCTGAAATCCCGCTAGGAAGAAGAACGAGTCCATGAAGAAGATGAAGCCATGAAGACGAACCAAGCGTAGACGAACGAATCCTCACGATCGCAACAAAACGGGAACTATCGAGAAGAAGCACACAACATAGTAAACACACCACACATGAACAAGACATGATGCAAGACAATACTACATGAAGCTACTCATGGGAAGAGATGATGCAAACAAGAGCAACACATCAAGGCAAGTTTAAATGAGGCCGGGAACAACATATCACAACTCCGGTAAGTCCTCATATGCAAATTTCGAAATTGTTCCAGATCTGAATAAACTTTAAGTTCAAGTGATTAAACAGCAAGTTAATATGCACCAAGATGATCTACATGAAATTCTAGTCAAGTTACATATAAATTTCATTTAATTCGGAGCTACGGCCTAGAAGATATGAGCAAAACAAGTTAAGCATGGCATTGATGCAAAATACATACAAACATCAAGCAAACACCTCAAAACATGGATGCAACATGATAATATGAACTACATGCAAAATCAAGCAAGTTTCATATAGAGCACACTCAAAACGGAGCAACGGTTCAACACATACACTATATACAAGTTATAGCAACAATCTGTCCAAAACAGCAAGTAGGCATATTGCAAGCATCAAAACAATATGCTACAGCACCTCAATATGAAAAAAAAGGCATGGGCATGAAGTACAGGTAAAGAACAACAAAACTTGAACACTGAGCTAACTCCAGAAATCACTAGAACATGCTCAAACACACATGGCAAGATTGCATATATTAACAGTTTCAGACTTTAGCAGAAATAACATCAGGTTGCAATGTTTAGAGCTATCAAACAATATGCTACAGGAACTTCTCATGGCAAACAAGGGCATGTCATAATACTAATAAATGCATAGAACAAAAGTCCTTTACTGACCATGAGCCAAAAAGGATCAGAAAATAAGATGGCACCCATGTAAACATGGCAAGTTATATTACAGATTCATACATGGCAGGAACAACAATAAGTAGGCATGTTGGTGAGCTTGAATCACTCACCACAGAGCAATAAATGGCACGGCAAGGCAACTCACAGTAAGAAGACATGTTTATGAAGCTAAGAATGGCAAGAGAAAGTTCATAGAGTGCAAGGATCACTAACAACAATCGTGGCAACATTGAACTTAATGTTAACAGGCCGACAACAACATTATTTAGCAACTTGAGAACAAGATTACAACAAGTTACAGTAGGCTATAAATGCAACCAGGGCATGGATGGATAGAGAATGACATGTGTAACAAAATAACCTTAGTGAGCATCTCCAGATTATGCGTAGAATGACTTGTAGCAGCAGGTTAACATAGCATCATGATATAGCAGATTCAGACATGCAAAAGCGATGACAAGTACCCTACTTAACAAGCTTGATGCACTCACTACAGGAATCACAAAAATACATGGATAGCACCCTGTAAATATGGCATGGCATAGATAAAAACACATGTAGAGCTCATGCTCATAGGATGCACACATCAAATGCAACAAAAATGACAAATCAACAAGTTATAACAGTTTCAGCAGGTTAACATCATATAGCACCCTTGCAACAAAGATTCAGATATCAAGATGAGCTCAACTGAAAATGGTGCAATGTAATGAAACGAAGTACTCGTCGAGGCGAACAATTTGACATATTACACGCACGAAACGGAGAAGTATGCAGCAAGTTATGATGCAATGAACATGGGCTAAAAATATGGCAGAAAAATGACTTAAACGAGATCGGGGGCAACCTCCGGTCTAGATCTAGGGTTCATGGCACGGTTCCCGAGGTGGCAGCGCGAGCTCACCGGAATCCTCGCCGGAGAGGAGGGAGGTGGCCGGAGTGGAAGAAGGGGCCGGATCCGAGGCGCTCCTCGCCGGATCCGCTGAGGAGGCGAGGAGGCCGGCGGCGGCGGCTGTGGCCGGCATGTGAGGCGGGAGGCGGCAGAGGGGCATGGCGCGGGGCAGCGGGAGGCGAGCCGGGCGTGAGCGGCCCGCACGGGCCCCTGATGGGCTCCATGGGCCGCGGCGGCGGGAGGCGCGGGTGGCACGTGGCGTGCCCGGATTGGCCGGGAGCGGCGGCGGGGACGTGTCCGGCCGCCGGGCGGACATGTCCGGCGGCGCGGAGGGAGAGATCTAGGGTTTCGGGGGGGATTTCATCTGCGAATTTCGAGGGAGGGGCTAGTTTTATAGGTAGAGGGAGCTAGGAGTGTCCAAATGAGGAGCGGTTTTCGGCCACGCGATCGTGATCGAACGACCGAGAGCATTGAAGGGAGTTAGGTGGGTTTTGGTCCACTTTGGAAAGGGTGTTGGGCTGCAAAGAGAGAGGGGCTTTACGGTTACCCGGTTAACCGTTGGAGTATCAAACGACCTCCAAATGGCATGAAACTTGACAGGCGGTCTACCGGTGGTATACCAAGGCCGCTTGGCAAACCTCGGTCCATTCTGAGACCGTTTAACACCCGCACACGAAAAGAGGCAAAAGGGGGCGCCGGGGAACATAGGAGTGCCGGATTGCAAAACGGACAACGGGGAAAATGCTCGGATGCATGAGACGAACATGTATGCAATGCAATGCACATGATGACATGATAAATGCAACACACAAGCAAATGACATGGCAACTACGGCGAATAACTGGCGGACACACAGGCGCGCCAATCCGGCGTTACAACACTCCTCCACTAACAAGAGATCTCGTCCCGAGATCTTAGGACTGAGACGGAAGGGAAAAAGGGATGAGGTGAAACAAGAACTCAAGAGAAGAAGCAAAGAATCGAGAGCACTCGAGAAGAAGAGAGGAACGACGAGAAATGACGAGAATAAAAAGCTCACGGAATCGGATAGACTATGAAAGCACTCCAGTTAGAACGAGATAAGAAACGAATAAGACTGAAAGGATTCAGGCAGCACACCGACTGAAAAAATGGAAGGAATGAAGACATGAATTTGAGAGGATGGAATGATACTTGATGAAGACATAGCACAAGACCTCTGGAAAGAATTGAAAGAGAATTTAATGAAAAGAATTTAGAAGGATTGAATGGAGTTGTTGAGAAAAGCAACAACGAAAGAACAAACTTGTTGTGGATTATGGATAACATCTCAGAAATTATGAGGTGATAACCAACCACAAACGGAAATGATTGGATAGCTGAGAAGAACGAAGAAATGCAAAATTCCACTTCAAAAGAAAATGAAGAATTACTTGCGCTTCGAGATGCGAGAAGAAAAGATACTTGAACTCCTCCAACAAAACTTGATGAACTCTTGAAGAATGAATTAAGTCATGAAGAACCACCATGAAGAACTCCGGTAACAAAAAGGATGATGAGATAAAATGAAGGGTGAAAGAATAAGATGAGCCTTGCGATGATTTAGATGGAGGTTCCGACGAAATGTCCGGGGAAAATTTGAACTCCGGAAAAGAAAAGATGAAAAGACTTGGAACTAGAATTTATTCCTCAAGAACAAACTCCGAAGAAAAAGATTAACCACTTTGATGAAATAAGAATAAGATTTATTGTATGCTTATCCTTCATAAAATTAAATTGATGACAAGCAATGGATTTTGCATACTACTTATTCTTCTTGAAAAAGAATTGAGAAGTGACATATCGCCAACTTGAGAAGGTCTTCATGAACCACCGGTAGGATTGAAAAGAACGAATGGATTAAATGATAATTAAGGAAAAAGAATCTTGCACGAACCACCGTAAGAAATGAGAAGCGAGCGAAGAAAAGAGAAAGAATCACATGGAAGAATTAGAAGAACAAATATGCTAGAGGGAATTTAGATGCAAAAGAACAAAGAGATCATGAGCTGATTAAAGAACACTTGAATGAGGCACCGGGATAAATAAAGAACGATAACTGGAATGATGGCCTCCGGTAAAAGAAATGGAAAAACAACTCCTGACATACTCCGGATGGGTAAGAAAAAATATCTGACAAACGGAATAATTCGAGAGGATAGCATGAAGCTAGAACCACGAATCTTCGAGAGAACGGGCAAGATTTGGAGAAACTCTTCCTCGATCTTCAAAGTTGAGAATGACGACGAGAAACACCATCAAAATTGTTGAGGTACTCCGAAAGAATGAAAAGCGAAGAGGTTGAGCCAACAATGAAAAGAATTTGAAAACTATCTTGGAGATGGCATCTGACTGATGAAATTCATACTTACGTCAAACTCCAAAAGAATTAGAGAATAGCTCCGGAATAATTAGGAGAGTCAGGTAAGATCCTGGGAAAAAGACCTGTGGGTTAGGGCCCACTGAAGAGATAACACCGTTGGAAAGGATTTTTGAACAGATAGATGATGCACCGGAACAATTGAAATATTTAAATGAGGTGACAACCTCGAATTAATCGGAACACAGATGAATCTCCTGAGATGTCTTGAACACTCCGGAAGGATAAGCTGGCAAGAGGCGAACGAGCAAGTAAAATACTTGATCCGAGGGAAAGAATATAATCACTACCGAAAAAAACTTGAATTGAAACCACCGGAAAAAGAAAAAGGATGAAGAATGACGAACGAGACGAGATCACCGGTTGAAATAATTGAGGGAAGCCTGAAGAGGTTCCATACGAATGAAATTGATGGTCGAAAGAGACTCAGTCTCCGGGAATAAGAGGGTGGGAGGGCAGAAAAAACAAAGGCAACTTGGAAGGGGAACCGACGAACAATTTGAAGAGAAAACACCGGTTGAAATCATTGAGGAGAGAGAGAAAAACTTCACACGAGTAGGATGGATACTCGATTACGGACTCCGGTTCCGAGAAGAAGAAGGGTGGGCGGGATAGAGAAATAACTTCGTTGAGATTAAGCTAAGGATTGAATTTGGCAACGATGAAGAGGGTCGAATCGCCTTGACGAGAAAATGCACCGGATGAAAAGAGATGAGAACCAATCATCGGAAAACCAACTGCGTGATCCTAAAGAAAAACTTGAATGGGAAGAGGAGTAGTTCAAAACACCTACGTCAATATTCCTCACCAGAGCGACGAAGGGGCAGAGGAGTAAAAATAAATCCTACTCTCCGATATAACTGGACTCCGAAAAAAGTTTTTCTTCTAGACTTGACAACGGCCAAACTACACGATCAATCAAGGGGGCTCCTAGGGTCGGTCGAGGCTCTGATACCAACTTGTCACGCCCAAGATGCGACCCTATCCTAAAGGAACTCGAAGGTCCCACCAAGGATAGAAGCGCATCTTGAAGACGCTTTTGCAAGGTGGATATCATTACATCAACATTACATAATAGTGGGATACAGCCAAAAACATACAATGTCACATGAATACAACATCATCTCATACAAGATCAACTTCCGACTACGGATGAAACATAAACAGAAACTCAAACAATATCCACCCTCCTAGCCTAGGCTACCGACCTGGAACCTATCCCCTGATCGAAGAAGAAGCAGAAGAAGAACTCCAAAGCAAGCAAACATCACTCTCGCGTCATGATCATCGCATAACTGTACCAAGAATCGTTGTTGTAGTAATCAGTGAGCCACGAGGACTCAAGAATCCCATTACCATGGGTATCAAGACTAGCAAAGCTTAATGGGTAAGGAAGAGGTAAAGTGGTGAGGTTGCGGCAATGACTAAGCATATATGGTGGCTAACATGCGCAAATGAGAGCGAGAAGAGAAACAAAGGCGAATCGTCAACTAGTAATGATCAAGAAGTGATCCTGAACTCCTACTTACGTCGGACATAACCCAAGAACCGTGTTCTCCTCTCGATCAACCCGAAAAGAGACACTCACGCAGTTACGCACACGGTTGGTGTATTTTAGAAGAGTTTGCTTGAGTTTACTACAACCGGATATTAACAAATTCCCATCTGCCACATAACCGCGGGCACGGCTCTCGTAAGTTCAAACCCTGCAGGGGTGTCCCAACTTAGCCCATGATAAGCTCTCGCGATCAACGAAGGATATTCCTTCTCCCCGGGAAGACCCTATCAGTCTCGGAATCCCGGCTACAAGACATTTCGTGATAATAAAACAAGACCAAGAAGACCGCCTGATGCTTGACAATCCCGATAGGAGCTGCACATATCTCGTTCTTAGGGCAACACCGGATGAGCACACCGTACAACTAAAACCAGCCCTTGAGTTTCCCCAAGGTGGCGCTGCAAAGGACTCTAGTTTGGACCAACACTTAGACAAGCATTGGCCCCGGGGGGCTAAATAAAGATGACCCTTGGGTTGGCCGACCCAAGGGAAGGGTATAGGTGGTGGTGAGGCAAATGGTAAAACCAAGGTTGGGCCTTCTTTGGACAAGTTTTATTCAAAGCGAACTGTCAAGGGGTCCCATAAATCACCCAACCGCGTTAGGGACGCAAAATCCGGGAACATAATACCGATATGGCCGGAAACTAGGGCGGCAAGAGTGGAACAAAACACCGGGCATAAGGCCGAGCCTTCCACCCTTTACCAAGTATATAGATGCATTAATTAAATAAGAGATATTGTGATATCCCAACATAAACATAATCCAACATGGAGCAATCTTCATCTTCACCTGCAACTAGCAACGCTATAAGAGGGGCTGAGCAAAGCGGTAACATAGCCAAACAACGGTTTGCTAGGAATGGTGTCAAAGGTTAGAGGTTCATGGCAATTTGGGGAGGCTTGAATAAACAGGTGATAGGTAACGCAGCATAGCGATAGAACGAAGCAACTAGCATAGCAATGATAGTAGTGAGATCCAGGGTAGCGGTCATCTTGCCTGAAATCCCGCTAGGAAGAAGAACGAGTCCATGAAGAAGATGAAGCCATGAAGACGAACCAAGCGTAGACGAACGAATCCTCACGATCGCAACGAAACGGGAACTATCGAGAAGAAGCACACAACATAGTAACACACCACACATGAACAAGACATGATGCACAATAAGCATGATGCAAGACAATACTACATGAAGCTACTCATGGAAAGAGATGATGCAAACAAGAGCAACACATCAAGGCAAGTTTAAATGAGGCCGGGAACAACATATCACAACTCCGGTAAGTCCTCATATGCAAATTTCGAAATTGTTCCAGATCTGAATAAACTTTAAGTTCAAGTGGTTAAACAACAAGTTAAGATGCACCAAGATGATCTACACGAAATTCTAGTCAAGTTACATATAATGTTCATTTAATTCGGAGCTACGGCCTAGAAGATATGAGCAAAACAAGTTAAGCATAGCATTGATGCAAAATGCATACAAACATCAAGCAAACACCTCAAAACATGGATGAAACATGATAATATAAAACTACATGCAAAATCAAGCAAGTTTCATATAGAGCACACTCAAAACGGAGCAACGGTTCAACACATACACTATACAAGTTATATCAACAATCTGTCCAAAACAGCAAGTAGGCATATTGCAAGCATCAAAACAATATGCTACATCACCTAAATATGAAAACAAAAGGCATGGGAATGAAGTACAGGTAAAGCACAACAAAACATGAACACTGAGCTAACTCCATAAATCACTAGAACATGCTCAAACACAGATGGCAAGATTGCATATAATAACAGTTTCAGACTTTAGCAGAAATAACATCAGGTTGCAATGTTTAGATCTATCAGACAACATGCTACAGGAATTTATCATGGCAAACAAAGGCATGGCATGATACTACTAAATGCATAGAACAAAAGTCCTTTACTGACCATGAGCCACAAAGGATCATAAAATAAGATGGCACCCATGTAAACATGGCAAGTTATATTACAGATTCATACATGGCAGGAACAACAATAAGTAGGCATGTTGGTGAGCTTGAATCACTCACCACAGAGAAATACATGGCATTGCAAGGACCCTCACAGTAAGAATACATGTTTATGAAGCTAAGCATGGCAAGATCAAGTTCATAGAGTGCAAGGATCACTAACAACAATCGTGGCAACATTGAACTTAATGGTAACAGGCCGACAACAACATTATTTAGCAACTTGAGAACAAGATTATAACAAGTTACAGTAGGCTATAAATGAAACCAGGGGCATGGATGGATAGAGCATGACATGTATAACAAAACACCCTTAGTGGACATCTCCAGATTATGCATAGAATGACTTGTAGCAGCAGGTTAACATAGCATCATGATATAGCAGATTCAGACATGCAAAACAGTAACAGCAAGTACCCTACTTAACAAGCTTGATGCACTCACTACAGGAATCACAAAAATACATGGATAGCACCCCTGTAAATATGGCATGGCATAGATAAAAACACATGTAGAGCTCATGCTCATAGGATGCACACATCAAATGCAACAAAAATGACAAATCAACAAGTTATAACAGTTTCAGCAGGTTAACATCATATAGCACTCTTGCAACGAAGATTCAGGTATAAAGATGAGCTCAAATGAAAATGATGCAATGTAATGAAATGAAGTACTCGTCGAGGCGAAAAATTTGACATATTACACACACAAAATGGAGAAGTATGCAGCAAGTTATGATGCGATGAACATGGGCTAAAAATATGGCAGAAAAATAACAAACGAGATCGGGGGCAACCTCCGGCCCAGATCTAGGGTTCATGGCACGGTTCCCGAGGTGGCGGCGCGAGCTCACCGGAATCCTCGCCGGAGAGGAGGGAGGTGGCCGGAGTGGAAGAAGGGGCCGGATCCGAGGCGCTCCTCGCCGGATCCGGTTGGAGGAGGCGATGGGAGGCCGGGCGGCCTTGGAGGGCCTTGGCCTTGTGGCAGCCGGGCCAGGAGGCGATCAGCGAGAGCCTGGCAGAGGGCCGCGGGAGGCCGAGGCGAGGCCAGGCCCTTGAGCCGGATGGGCTCCATGATGGCTTGGAGGGCCTTGGTGGCACGTGGCGTGCGGATTGGCCGGAGGCGGCGGGGCGTGTCCGGCCCGGGCGGACATGTCCGTGGCGGAGGAGAGATCTAGGGTTTGGGGATTTCATCCATGAATTTCGGGGAGGGCTAGTTTTATAGGTAGAGGGAGCTAGGAGTGTCCAAATGAGGAGCGGTTTTGACCACTGTGATCGTGATCGAACGACCGAGAGCATGGAGGGAGTTAGGTGGGTTTTGGGCCACTTTGGAAGAGGTGTTGGGCTGCAAAGAGAGAGGGCTTTCTGATTTACCGGTTAACTGTTGGAGTATCAAACGACCTCCAAATGGCACGAAACTTGACAGGCGGTCTACCGGTGGTATACCAAGGCCGCTTGGCAAACCTCGGTCCATTCTGAGACCTTTTAACACCCGCACACGAAAAGAGGCAAAAGGGGGCGCCGAGGAACATAGGAGTGCCGGATTGCAAAACGGACAACGGGGAAAATGCTCAGGTGCATGAGACGAACATGTATGCAATGCAATGCACATGATGACATGATAAATGCAACACGCAAGCAAATGACATGGCAACTACGGCGAATAACTGGCAGACACCTGGCGCAATGAATCCGGGGCGTTACAGATACCATCCTATCATACTATATCACAACTATTTTAAAAGCATGTTGGCACGCAAGGTAAACCATTATAAACTCCTAGCTAATTAAGCATGGCATGAGTGATTATAATCTCTAATTGTCATTGCAAACATGTTTCATTCATAATAGGTTGAATCAGGAACGATGAACCAATCATATTTACCAGCTTTTCCTCATCTCAATCATTTCATCATATATCATCATTATTGCCTTTCACTTGCACGACCGAACATCATTGATAATAATAATAATAATAATAATAATAATAATAATAATAATAATAATAATAATAATAATAATAATAATAATAATAATAATAGTGCACGTGCATTGGACTAAGCTGGAATCCGCAACATTTATTCAAAGGAGAAGACAAGGTAATATGGGCTCTTTGTTAGATCAAGAATAATGCATATGAGAGCCACTCATCGTTTCATCGTGGTCTTCTCCTCTCGACCCCCAAAGAAAAGAAAAGAATTTCAAAGAAACACACTAAAATGTTTATGGAGTTTCTGTTTTTCTGAAGAAAGTAAAACAAGAATGAAAAAAAACTATTTACACGGGAAAGCTCCCAACAAGCAAAAGAAGAACGAGATATCTTTTTAGGTTTTCATTTAATAGTACTACTACTAAGAAAGCAAGGAAAGTAAACTAAAAGGAAGCTACAACTATTTTTTTGGTTTTTCTTAAGGTTTTTATAACACACAAGAAGAAAGCGAGAAAAAGAAATAAACTAACATGGATAACACAATAAAAAAGTATGAACACCGACAACTGGAATGAGTGTGTGAACATGAATGTAATATCAGTGAGAAATACATACTCCCCCAAGCTTAGGCTTTTGGCCTAAGTTGGTCTAGGGCCAACACTGGCCTGGATGATATCCGAAATCATAGTTGGGGTTGTACTGCGCTGCTGCAACTACTGCTTGGCGAGCTGCTTCTTGGAGGCAAGAGGCCTCCGCTGCTCTCTCATACTCGTTTGCCTCCTATCTTGTTATAAAATATCTCCCATTTACCTAAAAGTTAAAGAAGGCAGGAGCAGGAAGGGTAACATGGACAACACGTCGTCTGTCAAAGATTAGTCGATACTGCAGGGACTGTTTGTTCCTCTCAAGAAACTAGTAGCGTACCATAGCATTGTAATCTAGAAAAGTGGGTGGCTACTCAATATCATTCTCTCTTATATGGGTACACCAAGATAATTAGCTAAGCGACTTGCATAAGTCCCACCAAGTAGATCTCCCTCCTTAGCATTAAGATGTAACCTCCTTGCAATAATAGCCCCCAAGTTATATTGCTTATCACCTAACACCGCACACTTGAGGACACTAAGATCCGAAACACAAAGGTGGCAATGATCATGTTTACCGTTAATGCATCTACCTACAAACAGAGCAAAATAATGTATGACAAGAAAGTGAATGCTCCCTATGGTAGCTTGTGTGATATTTCTAGTTTCTCCCACAGTGATGCTAGCAAGGAAATCGTTGTATTCAGATTTGTGAGGCTCACTATGAGTGCCCCACTATGGGATTTTGCAAGCAGTAATCTTCAAGGTCCCTGGTATATGATTCATCATAAAGATCAAATAAAATAGTATGGGTATTGCGCTTAGATGAAAATTCAAACCTCTGCACGAAGGAATTGGTGAGGTAATAGTGGCACTTATTTGATACGAAGTCCTCAAGATCAGCATTCCGTACGTACGCATCAAATTCATGCTTGAAGCCTGCATGAACCATAAATTCATCCGACGGCCATTCACACGGCCGCACTTGAGCTTCCCTTCGTGGTTCAAGGTCCGGCTCATGTATCGCGAGCCTCGGTGCCCGCTTCATCGAAGAACCACCTTGGTACATTTTCCTAGACATTTTTTTCTTCTGAAAAATTTCCGAAATTTTTAGTGACTCAAAATAAAAGTGAACCAAACTCAACAAAATTTATAGTAACTACTCCTACAAGTGTCTAGAGGCTATATCATGCAACAAGACTACTTTGGACCATATAAATTTGACATGCAAGCTCAAGAACAAGGTCACCACAACAACAAAGTCTTGCAATAAATAAAGTACTAGAACAAAAACTAATTGGACCATTGGAGGAGTCACATACCGAAGAACAATCCCCCAAAACAATTTTGCAAATGGAGCTTTGCACAAGGAGATCGAAAATGGCAACAAGATGAGCAGAACACGGGTTTGAGCTATGAGATGATTTTTTCCTGGAGGAATCCAAAGTGGATGGGTGCTGGAATAAGTGAAGGGAACCCACGTGGGACCCACAAGATAGGGGGGCACGCACAGGGGGGTAGGGAACGCCCTCCATCTTTGTGGCCCACTGGTGATGCCCCTGGTGTGTTCTCAGTGCCAGAAATTCTAAAATATTCTAAAAAAATCATAGTAAATTTTCAGGGCATTTGGAGAACTTTTATTTTTGGGACATTTTTTATTGCACGGATAATTCAGAAAAGAGACAGAAAATACTATTTTTGCTTTATTTTATCTAAATAATAGAAAGCAAAAGATAGGTACAGAAAGTTGTGCCTTCTAAATTCATCCATCTCATGCTCATCAAAAGGAATCCATTAACAAGGTTGATCAAGTCTTATTAACAAACTTCTTCTGAATGACATGAAACCGGAGAATTTTCTAATAACACTAGGTTACCTCAATGGGGATATGCATGTCCCCAACAATAAGACTATCATATTTCTTCTTGACAATAGGAAGAGGAAATTCAAAACCTCCAATAGTAATAGTTGGAAATTTCCAATAGAATTGATACTATGAAGTTGAGGTTGTTTCCTCGGAAAGTGTACCGTATGGTCATTACCATAAATATGAAAAGTGACATTGCACTTGTTTCAATCAATAACAGCACCTGCAATATTCAGAAAGGGTCTACCAAGGATGATCGACATACTGTCGTCCTCGGGAATATCAAGAATAACAAAGTCCGTTAAGATATTAACGGTTGCAATCACAACAGGTACACCCTCACAAATACCGATGGGTATAGCAGTTGATTTATAAGCCATTTGCAAAGAGATTTCAGTAGGTGTCAACTTACTCAATTCAAGTCTACCGTATAAAGAGAAAGGCATAACACTAACACCGGCTCCCAGATCACATAAAGCAGTTTTAACATAGTTTCTTTTAATGGAGCATGGTATAGTTGGTACCCCTGGATCTCCTAGTTTCTTTGGTATTCCGCCCTCAAAAGTATAATTAGCAAGCATGGTGAAAATTTCAGCTTTCGATATCTTTCTTTTATTAGTGACGATATCTTTCATATACTTAGCATAAGGAGGCATTTTAAGCATATCAGTCAAACGCATACACAAAAAGATAGGTCTAATCATTTCAGCAAAGCGTTCAAAATCCTCATCATCCTTTTTCTTGGATGGCTTAGGGGGAAAGGGCATGGGTTTCTGAACCCATGGTTCTCCGTCTTTACCATGCTTCCTAGCAATGAAGTTTCTCTTATCATAACATTAATTTTTTGATTGTGGGTTATCAAGATCAACAACAGGTTCAATCTCTACATCATTATCATTACTAGGTTGAGCGTCAACATGAACATCATCATTAACATTATCACTAAGTTCATGTTCATCAACAGATTGTGTCTCAGAATCAGAAATAGAAATATCATTAGGATTCTCAGGTGTGACTACAATAGGTGAGGGAGTCCTGGATTAGGGGGTCCTCGGGTGGCCGACATATTTAACATGGGCCGGACTGATGGGCCGTAAAGATAGAAGCTGAAGATTATCCCCCGTCTCCGGGCAGGACTCCTCTATGAGTGAACGACAGGTTTTGGTGTCTGGATGTACTCCCTACCTCTGTAAACCAACTCTGTACAACCCTAGACCCCTCCGGTATGTATATAAGCCGGAGGGTTTAGTCCGTAGAGGCCATCAGAATTCTCATAGGCTAGACAGCTAGGATTTAGCCATTACGATCTCGAGGTAGATCAACTCTTTTATCCCCTATACTCATTGAATATAATCAAGCAAGACATAGGGTTTTACCTCCTTTAAGAGGGCCCGAACCTGGGTCAACATCGCGTCCCCATTATCCCTTGTTACAATTGATCTTTAGACACACAGTTCGGGACCCCCTACCCGAGATCTGCCGGTTTTGACACCGACGTTGGTGATTTCATTGAGAGTTCCATTGTGTTGTTGATAGAAGGACCGATGGTTCGCATTGTCATCAACAATGATATCACTTCTCGAAGGATCCTGACTTCAGGACAGACCCTCCGGCTCGGCAGTTTCACCGCGGGTGCCCACACGATCGTCAAGCCGACAGCGCCCCCCGTGATCGCCAAACATCACCTCTGCATCAGTCTCGAACACTCCGAAAAGATGGATCCGGCAGACGTCTCGTCCTTAAACGAGATGTTAGATCGCATCACCGCCCTGGGGCTTTCAACGGATTATGACCGGGTCGGGCTCAAACCTGACCAGAGGGAAATCAATTCTCCGCCGATCACTCACCTGGTGGCGGTTGTCGAGGAACGAGACAAGAACACTTCTTCTCCTAAGTTAAAGACCAACTATGTTCGGATCTCCGAAACCATTGATCCAGATACTCTTCCTTTGGAGGAGAACCCACGTCCCCCGAACTCAGGGTCGGACTTAGGGTCCGGAGAGCACTTGGATCTTCCCGGACCCGAACCGGTGACCTTGGAGATTTTGCAAGATCCAAACACAACCTCGGGCAGGGATTAAAGTTTTAGCCCACCCGCCCACCACAATCAATACTCTCCAAGAAATTCAGGCCCCCGTGACATATACGACCTGATGTATGTACGACAGCAACCTCAGGAAACGATTCATCACTTTTGGGCCAGGTTTCTACTTGTTAAAAACAAGATCAAAGATTGCCGCGATGACGATGCGGTCTCGGTTTTTCATCAGAATTGTATCGATGAGAGAATTCGGAAAGCCCTCGACCGCCGTCGCATATAGAATTTCACGGAACTATCATACATAGTACGGAAGTACTACTCAATGGAAATCACATGGAAGGCCCACAAAACCCAATTGGAATCTGCTGCCTTTAAGCAGTGCACCACCCGGGAAAAATGGATACACCCTTACGAGGCATCCGATCATAAGCCCGTCGGCAAGAAAAATAAACCCTTTACGGGACACAGGTCCGTTCTTGACGAACTACTTGACAAGCCATGTCAGATACATGCAACACCGAACGCCGAACCAACTCATAGCCTTCGGGCATGTTGGGTACTCTGGAAGGTGGCCAAAAGCGGTGAGGCTATCCTCACCGTCGCGACTCTGGAGAAGCATTCTCTGGAAAAGGACGACATTAACGTCTTCATGGTCTTCGAGACTTTCTCTTCAAATAACCGGGGTAAAAGGGCACTCCGTGACCTCGCCGAAATTAACCAAGTAACTGCAATAAGCCCATGGAATGATGCGGCAATAACTTTCAGCGCCAACGACGAACCAAGGGCCCGATTGGTCCGAGCACCAGCCGCATTGGTCTTAAACCCAATTGTGGACGACTTTCGACTTACCAAAGTGCTCATGGATGGCGGCAGTGGGCTCAACCTCATCTATGAGGACACGCTCGACAAAATGCATATGGATAGAGCATGCATCGAGCAAAGCAGTACCACCTTTTGAGGCATCATCCCCAGTCGAGAAGCACGATGTTTGGGGAAAATCAAACTTGATGTAGTATTCGGCATGCCTAAGAATTACAGGTCCAAAGAGTTGCTTTTCCATGTGGCTCCCTTCAATAGCGGATATCACGCCCTTTTAGGGCGGGATGCTTTCTCGTGCTTCCAAGCCATACCCCACTACGGGTACATGAAGCTTAAAATGTCGGGGCCCAATGGGGTAATCACTATCACAAGTGATCCGGATATAGCACTCCGTGCTGAAAACAAAACCACATCCTTGGCCCTCGAGGCACTATCCGAAGCCCTTGCGGCCAAAGAACTAACCACCTTGCGATCCACAGTGGACAAAGATGATGTGATCCTCGATAAGAGACCCAAATATACCTCTTTCAAACTAGCGGATGAAATAGTCAAATATCAAGTGCACCCGACGGATCCTAATAAACACAGTCAATCGGAGCACAGTTGGATCCGATGGTCGATGCTGCTCTACGAGTGTTCCTGCGTGAAAATTGGGATATCTTTGCCTGGCACCCTTCGTACATGCCCGGAATCCCATCTAACTGGCCGAACATAGACTCAACATAATCAAGGGGTTCAAACCAGTCAAGCAAACGCTACGACGATTTTCCGAACCCAAACGACAATCTATGGGGGAGGAGCTAGCTAAATTACTCGAGGCCGCGTTCATCAAAGGAATCAAACACCCGGCTTGGCTAGCTAACTTGGTCATGGTGCCAAAGAAAGATAAATCCTGGCGCCTTTGTGTCGATTTAAAAGACCTTAATAAGGCTTTCCCCAAGGACCCTTTCCCGTTACCCCGCATTGACCAGATTATCGATGCAACCGCGGGCACGACTCATTGTGGTTCCTCGATGCTTACTCTGGATACCATTAGATTAAGATGAAGGAGTCCGGCCAGGCCGCAACAATGTTCATTACCCCGCATAGGCCTTTTTGTTTCAACACTATGCCTTTTGGGCTTAAAAATGCTGGTGCCACTTACCAACACATGATTTAAACATGCTTGGAAAAACAAATCGGCAAGACAGTGGAAGCACATGTGGACGACGTGGTTGTCGGTGTCAAAACCGGCGGACCTCGGGTAGGTGGTTCTGAACTGTGCGTCTAAGGCGGATGGTAACAGGAGGCGGGGGACACAATGTTTACCCAGGTTCGGGCCCTCTCGATAGAGGTAATACCCTACTTCCTGCTTGATTGATCTTGATGATATGAGTATTACAAGAGTTGATCTACCACGAGATCATAGAGGCTAAACCCTAGAAGCTAGCCTATGATTATTATTGTTCATGTCCTACGGACTAAACCCTTCGGTTTATATAGACACTGGACGGGGCTAGGGTTACACAGAGTCGGTTACAAGGGAGGAGATCTACAGATCCGATTTGCCAAGCTTGCCTTCCACGCCAAGGAGAGTCCCATCCGGGCACGGGATGAAGTCTTCAATCTTGTATCTTCATAGTCCAACAGTCCGGCCAAAGGATATAGTCCGGCTGTCCGAGGACCCCCTAATCCAGGACTCCCTCAGTAGCTCCCGAACCAGGCTTCAATGACGATGAGTCCGGCGCCTAGATTGTCTTCAGAATTGCAAGGTGGGTTCTTCTCCGAATTCCGAGTACCTATTAAGTAGTGTCTGGCTTCCCATGAATGTTGCACTCCTTGGCTTCTGCGCCTAATAATGGCTATCCTCCACGTGTCGAGCGAATGTGAGAAGTCGGGGCATTTTTACATTTGCCACCTTAACCATGTAAGTAAATCGTCTATTTAAAGAGACGGGGATCCTCAGATCCAGATCACACCATCCTCCCACAGCGAGTATCCATCAGAGCACCCGGAAAAGTCCATCCCACCATGGCCGGCCATCGCAGCTCCTCCTCTCGCTCCCGTAGCCCTAAGCCAGGCAATTGGAAGAAGTGTTCCGTCCCTCACAGCCAATTAGTAGAGTTACAGACCCGGGGATTTCTCCCTCCAGCGTATATGATCCCCATTCGAGCCGGACTGGCCGCCTACAATGGCGGGGAGCAAGCGGAGAGCTTTCCCAACTCATCCATGGGGGAGCGGGTATGCCTCGTCCCTTACTTATTAAGGGGGCTTGGATTTATAATCCATCTGTTCCTCCGCGGGCTCCTGGAGTTCTACGGCCTCCAGCTGCATAACTTCACTCCTGCCTCTATATTACATATCGCTGGCTACGTCGCCCTTTGCGAGCTATTTTTGGGCTGCGAAGCTCATTTCGAGCTATAGAAGAGGCTATTCTGCCTCGTACCCCATACACAGGAGGGGTCAATATATCAAGTGGGTGGAGCCGAGATATGGCGCATCGCCAGGACCGGATACCTGTCCGGTACTCCGAAGAAGGCATCCGAAGACTGGCCTTCGGAGTAGTTTTACATGTAGGGCGTCCCCCTTCCGGAACCTATCCGGACGGGCTTTCCTGAGTTCGACAAAGCCCCCCTGAAGAAACGCCGCAGCTGGCGCCCTCAGAGCCCCTAGGAGGAAGATAACGGAGAAGTCCTTTACCTGATGGGCCGGATAAAGACGCTGGCCCAATCAGTGTTGACAATAATCGAGGTTATGTCAATATGTATAATGCAGGGGGTGCAGCCACTTCAATATCGGGGACAATCCATGTGGCACTTCAATGGAGAAAATGATGCCACCCGCTGCGGTCGTAAGGGACCGGACTCAGTCGCTGCTTTAGTGAAAATTCTGTCCGATTTGTACAAAGGAGAAGAAGAGGAGTTCATCTGCATTAAGCCACGGGATGGATTCTCCATGTACAACCCCCCAAGCTGGGTGAGCTGCTACTTTTTACTCCATACCTTCCCGCATTCTTCGACATAAGTATTTACCTTGCCATTTCATAGCAGGAAGTGCGAAAAGCTGTGAGGGAGGTCCACAGCCCGCCTGCACAACCAGAGGACCCTGGCCGGGCCCTCGACCCCAGACTCGAAGAACATCCGAACACATTTGTGGAGCTTATTGACAGAACGTTCTGTCAATTAAGATGCGACGGTTCCATGGTGGCCATCATAGCCGATTATCCTGGACTACTCCCTGCATCGCATGTAAGTAAAACCGGAATCCCAACTTCCGAGAAGGATCCCTTTTTCTGCACTTCACCTACCGCACACATATGGTGTCTTACAGGGAAGGCCCTCGGGACGCCGTGCCGAACCCGCAGTGACTCACCAATAAGGAGCACCAAAGCCGGTTAGGCTTAAAAGGAAGGCGGTCAGGACTGAGACGCCGTCGCAGAGGTATGAAAAAGAACCCCGCTCCATGGTTGTCGTCTTTTAAAATATAATAATGCCCATGTTTCCTAGTAGGAAAAACACTCGCCGGACTATATCTGGAGAGGTTGCCGGCCACGCCTCCACCAGTCGGGCCCCAGAGCCGGACTTAGAGGCGGACACTAACATGGGGCCAACACTGGATGTTCCTCCTACAGAGGATGCAAATAGGCTGTCCGCTACGAATTCCGAAGTGGAGAGTGCCATGAATCACAGGCATCGTCGGGCCGTACTCCGTGATGCTTGTTTCTCCCAAGAGGCGTTCGATGCCTTCAACTCAGGAGACGCATACATTCGAGCTGCTCAAAATGGTCTTGCCAGAGCCACGGACCAGTACGTAAAAGATATACGGGTAAGAAAATCTAATAATTATGTATATCAGTAGCCCCTGAGACTTGAAACAATTGGGACAACTGATTTAAGGATCATTGTTTGCATAGGTTCTTACTGAGAAGAATACCCAGTTGTCTCGAGAGCTGGAGGAATGCAAAGCCCAGCTACGGGCTGCAGTTGCCGCAATGAAGGAGTCCGAGAAGGCCCCCTCTGGTAACACTTGATTCTATTGAAAAGAATAACATGTACCATTTAGTATTCGGCATACCTGCAAATCTAACAATAGATTCTGCAGATGATCCCGGAGTGAATCCGGAGGTCGTGCGATGGAATGAGGAACATGCGCAACGACAGCTAAAGGCTGGCGAGTGCATGCTTGCGCAGGTTAGGCGGGAGAAAAACGATCTCCAAGATGGCAATACCCGGCTGGGCGTTGAACTGAAAGATGCTCGAGCCCAGCTTGCTGACTCCGTAAAGGAGAATAAGCGGCTTCGACGCGGCATTTTTAGTAAGTTCTCTAACGAAGTTTTATAGGGTTCAGCGAAGAAACCAGCTAACAGAGTTATATCTGTAGGTATGTTGACGGGTCATCCCGCGGAGGAGATGCCCGGGTCTACAGGTGATGTTCTGCCAGAGCTCTCACAACTGCACGAACAAGTTCGGCAGGTGATGCAGGGCATTGCCCTAGCCTTGTGGCCATCAGCCTCCCTGCCAGGAGGCATGGGGGAGCTTGTAGAGAAGCTCAAGGGAGCGCGGCGGCGCTTCCAATTATGGAAGATATCAGCCTGCCGACAAGGTGCAAGGGAAGCCTGGGCCATGGTGAAGACGTGATGTACCAAGGCTGACCCGAACCACATGGCCGAGGTCGGACCTGTGGGGTCTGATGGGAAAGAAATCCCCGTCAGTTTGGTGTATGACAAGGTGAAATTAGCCGCAAAGTATTCCCAACAGGATTGTAGGCTAGACAGCCAGTTGGATGGTATAGAAGAATAATTTAGTTAGTCTAAGTGACTTTGTACTTCAATTGACATATATTGTCCCTGGCCGGATTGTAAATCATTTGTCATGGCGGACCTTTTCGCTTCGACCTCCGGACCCGACAGTCCGGAGTGTATCCGAATACCCTCTCAGTTATGTAAAAACCGGGTGCAGCGTGGAAACCAGGCGTAGGGGTCATAAGTGCTTGAAATGCATAAGTACCCAACTAGCTATGTTATATTACATGGATAGTAAGAAACATCTTCCGAGGAGAATAGTTCTGTTAGGGGTTCCTTTCCTGGTACGCATGCATTAATGTGCATGTCTGAATCATGAAAAGAGACGCAGGATATAAACATCTGGGGGCATGTATTACAATAAATAAAAGTCATCTTTTGTTCACCGACCGAATATTCCCTTAAGAACGCTAGCTTTCGGCTTCACCCAGTCTGAGGTACACATCCGGCTGACCCGACAGTAGCAACCGCAGAGGTGCTCCCCTTATGCCCTAGCCGAATTAACGGGAACGCAGGGCATAAACACAAGAGCCAGGCAACCCAGCTTGGCCAAAACTTAAGTCATATCGATGCATATAATGGTGAAGAAAAGGTACATGTGGAAAAGTAACACATGTGCGGAGGGCATAGAGCCCGAAACATAGCTATATTAAGCTTATGTATAAGAAGCCCCCAGGTATAATGAGCACGCCTAGCGCGTCAAGATTGTGTAGTCAAGACCCGTTTTAGCCTTTTAAGGCCTTTGAATAAAAAGGGAAGAAAGAAAGAAAAGACAGATAACGGATATATAAAAAATTGACGGAGGTAAGGAGACGAACATAGAGTCCGGCACTAGGCGTAGAACCTTCGGAGTCTGGCTGCATTCCATGGGTTTGGCTCGAGTCGATTGTCCGATGCATCCCGCAGACGGTACGCTTCACCAGTCTGAACTTGGTCAATCATGAAGGGACCCTCCCATTTGGGCTTGAGCTTGTTCTTTTTCTTCTCCGGTAGGCGTAGAATGAGTTCTCCAACGTTATAAGTTTTGGCCCGTACTTCTCTGCTTTGATACCTTCGAGCCTGTTGCTGATAGAATGCAGAACGGGCTTTTGCCACATCACGCTCCTCCTCCAGGGCGTCCAAACTGTCCTGCCGATCAAGCTCGGCTTCTTTCTCTACGTACACGCGCACTCAAGGTGAGTCATGAATTATGTCGCAGGGCAGTACCACCTTTGCGCTGTACACCGTAAAGAACGGTGTGTATCCGGTAGTGCGATTCGGCGTGGTCCGCAGCCCCCATAGTACGGAGTCAAGCTCCTCTACCCAGTGCGTATCTGATTCCTTCCAGGATCGCACTAATCTGGGTTTAATGCCGCTCATGATAAGACCATTTGCTTGTTCGACTTGACCATTAGTTTGCGGGTGATAGACAGAAGCATAATCGAGCTTAATGCCCATGTTGCTGCACCAGAGTTTTACCTCGTCAGCTGTAAAGTTTGAGTCATTATTGGTGATGATGCTGTTGGGGACGCCGTAACGGTGTACAACCCCGGATATGAAGTCTATCACTGGTCCGGACTCGGCCGTTTTAACTGGTTTGGCTTCTATCCATTTGGTGAATTTATCCACCATGACCAATAGGTATTTTTTCTTATGGCTTCCCCCTTTAAGGGGTCCAACCATATAAAGCCTCCAGGCCGCAAAGGGCCAAGTGATGGGGATTGTTTGGAGAGCGGTAGGTGGCATATGGCTTTGGTTTGCAAAAAGCTGGCAACTGACTCAATGTTGAACGTGGTCCTGTGCGTCTGCTCGGGCCGTCGGCCAGTAAAAACCTGTACAGAAGGCCTTGCTTACAAGGGCCCGAGCTGCGGCATGGTGGCCGCCAAGTCCAGCATGAATTTCTGCCAAATGTTGCCGCGCTTCCTCTTCGGAGATGAACCGTTGAAGCACTCCGGTAGCGCTTTTCTTATAAAGCTCTCCCTCGTGGACCTTGTAGGCTTTAGACCGCCGCACAATGCAGTGCGCCTCGTTTGGGTCCTCAGGGAGTTCTTGCCTAGTTAGGTAGGCCAAGAAGGGTTCTGTCCACGGGGCAGTGACAACCATAATAACATGGGCCAAAGGCGTTATTTCGGTGGCAGAGCCTCTGATTATGTCAGAGTGTTCGGTATCTGGTGGTGTGGCCAGGTCCGGACTGTTGTTGCTGGTCTCTCCTTCCCATACCACGGATGGCTTAAACAGCCTTTCCAAGAAGGTATTAGGTGGGACAGGGTCGCGCTTGGCGCCGATGTGGGCGAGGATATACACCGCTTGATTGTTTTCCCGGACCACATGGTGGAATTCAAGCCCCTCGAACCAAGCTGACATTTTGAGGACGGCGTTGCGATAAGCCGCCATTTTTGGGTCCTTGGCGTCAAAGTCTCCATTTATTTGAGATATTGCGAGGTTCGAATCCCCACACACCTCTAGGCCTTGTATGCCCATGGAGACTGCTATCCGGAGACCATGCAACAGGGCCTCATATTCTGCTGCATTGTTGGAGTCTGTGTATAATATTTGGAGTACGTATTGGACTGTATCTCCGGTGGGGGATGTCAGGACGACGCCTGCCCCCAGACCAGCCAGCATCTTTGAACCGTCAAAGTGCATGATCCAATTGGAGTACGCGTCGTACTCTTTAGGGAGTTCGGCTTCCGTCCATTCGGCGATGAAATCGGCTAGTACTTGCGACTTAATGACTCGCCGTGGTTTATATGTTATGTCGAATGGGAGGAGCTCAATAGCCTATTTAGCAATCCGGCCCGTGGCATCGCGGTTATTTATTATGTTGTTGAGTGGTACTTCCGAGGCCATCGTAATTGAACACTCTTGAAAGTAGTGTTGTAATTTCCGGGATGCCGTGAAGACCGCGTATGCTATCTTTTGATAATGTGGGTACCGTGATTTGCATGGAGTGAGGACAGTGGATACATAGTATACCGGCTTTTGAAGCGGGAACTTATGTCCTTCCGTCTCTCGTTCGACAACGAGCACTGTGCTTACAACTTGGTGTGTTGCTGCTATACATAACATCATTGGTTCGCCGACATTTGGCGCGGCCAAGATTGGGTTGGTGGCCAGGATGGCTTTTATTTCTTCCAATCCGGCCGCGGCCGCATCCTTCCACTCGAAGTGTCCGGTGCATCGAAGAAGGCGATAAAGGGGTAGTGCCTTTTCTCCTAATCGGGAGATAAAGCGGCTTAAGGCAGCTACGCATCCAGTAAATTTCTAGATTTTCTTGAGGTCTGTTGGGATAGCCAACTGTGACAGAGCTCAGATTTTAGCCGGATTTGCTTCAATTCCTCTACTAGAGACGATGAAGCCCAGGAGCTTTTCGGCAGGCACGCTGAAAATGCATTTTTCCGGATTGAGCTTGATGTCTGTCGGTCTACAAAAATAGGGGCACATTTTTGTACCCCTTTACCTATGCACGGGCAGTCACAGCCGCGCCCACGGCCACACCAAGAAGAACGAGGAAGGTGAGCCAAGGTAAGACCAAAACCCAAGACGGTCAAAGCAACGCCAAGGCCAAGACCACAAAGAGAAGAGGGATGAAGCAGGTTCCCCCAGCAAGATCTTTGCCGGGAGGCCTCAGCGGCCCCGGCAAGACCCTTGCCGGAACAGCTCGCCCCGCACCAACAGAGCGAGCCACCCTTGAGCCCACGGCCCCCAGCACCATCATCAGCGTGGGGCCAAGGATCTTGCCGGGGACGACAGCACGCCACGGCAAGACCCTTGCCGGGCCACCCGGCAAGGCCCCCCCAAGGACGCTGGCAGGGCAACCGCCAAGCCCACGTCAGCCAAGCTTCCACCACCGTTCACATGCAGCTGCCAGCCCAACCGGCTGGGCAGGCACCTGCGTGGCAACATGCAGCCCCCAGGCCAACTCATCAGGCGCCTGCGTGGCGGCATGCAGATCTTCGTGAAGGCTCCACCACCGCGCCAACTCAGCTGCCTGCCTGCCTACATGGCACTGCATGTATCCCTGGCCAAGGCGCATGTCGAAGCGAGGAGGAGTGGCGACGGACGGGACGGGCCTTGCCCCCGTCCCCCAATAAAGCAAGGGGACACCTAAACGATGCATTAAATGCGCCTTGTCCTGTAATACTAGGGATAACCTCGTGCCACTGTAGACCTTTCCACCTCCTGTGTGACACTGTGGCAACCCCTTTGTCCTATAAAAGGAGGCTTGAGGCGACCAGGAGAAGGATTCGGCTCTTTGGAACCACACGCTGACCACAGCTAGTTTGAGAGCTCAAGAACTCTCAGAAATATACCTACCAAAGCAGGACTAGGGTTTTACGCATCCTCGCGGCCCGAACCTGGGTAAACGATCCTTGTGCTGTCTACTAGCCCTGCTCTCCTTGCAACCCTGCACCCCGGCAACCGTAGTAGGGATTCTTGTGATCCCATAGGTGTCGTTCCACACCGACATCTTTGGCGCGCCAGGTAGGGGGCGCAATTGTGAGAATCTGGTCTGGTAGTTAGCCTAGCAGTTCTTCGTCACTTTCAGTTTCTGAGAAGAAGGCGGTTGGAGAAACGACGCCGGCCTGGCAACAGAAAAGCTAAGTCATTCAGACCCTTGGGTTATTTCCTTTTACACTTAAGGTTATCGTCCTCGAGGATCTTGCCTATGTATGGGAAACCTGCATGCAAAGGGGCCCCCAGCAATTGGCAACGCCCTTGTTCTGTTTCGAGTCCGCTCAACAGCTCAAAGCGGCCGCGTCAAGAGTGGCGGGGTAGCCTTCCGCACCTGGCAACGCTCCTGACTCTGACTCAAGTCAAACTCGACAGTTCGGGCGGCCTCGCTCAGGGCGGTAAGGTGGTTTACCCGGCAGCAAGCACACCCGGCAGGCCAGTGGGGATCCATCCCCACAACGCCGCCCTGGGTTTACGCGCCGGCAAGCCTACCCAGTGACGTAGGGTGGACATACAAGGAAAAATCAAACAGGAAAATAACATGCATAATACTAAGAAGTGCTGCAGAGTTATGTTACATCAAATTATTGTTGCGGTTCTAACTAGAGATAGCAATTGTCTTGGTTATGAACCTGCATCGGCGATAAGAGAACGGGATGCCTAATCCCGGCGCTGGCCCTCCACCCTCAGAATTCCACCGACACGGCTAACGATGGGCTTGATATGCTCCCTGAGCGGCGCGAGGTCAGTACCCTCCGGCAAGCTCTCCAGCGCGGCTTCGAAGTCGAGATTGGGGTACCAGTGCGCCACCTTGTTGATAATCTTGGTCATGGCACCCTGGCAAAGCTTTCGGGATTCGTCGGCCAGTGAGGCCGCCCGGTTGGCGTGGAGCCGCTCCAGAGCATCGATGACCTTCTCAAAGAACATGGTCAGACTGCAATTGGCGCTCACACTCCGTTCCGGGACGTACCTCACATCCGGCATCCCCATGATGGCCAGTTGCGTGGCGACCTGATTGGCGACAGTGGCGAGGCGATTGAGCCAACGGTTCTCGCCCTCCACGTGATCCGCGAAGTTGAGGCCCTCGTTCTTCCGCAACAGCTTCTCGGCCTCCAGCTCCTTGGATAGGGTCCCCTCCCAGGCGTTGGCCTCCGACAACACCTTCTCGAGACTCTCCAGCTTTAGCTTGAGGTCTTTGATGGAGTTGTTGGCCTCGGAGAGCTCCCCGGCCTTGCTGACGACCGCGCCCTGCGCCTCCGTCAGGGCACTATTGAGTGTGTCCTTCTCCTGGGACAGCTTCAGAGCCTGCTCCTTCAGCCTGTCGCACTATGCCTCCAGCTCCTCCACCTTGCCGGCGTGAGCCTGGGCCTGGGCGTTAAGTGCCTCTTTGTGCCTCTGCTCCAGTTCACTGGTCCATTGCAGGACAAGCTTCTCCACCTCTGCATCCTTGCCGTGAAGCGTGGTGGCAAGCTTCTCCTCACGTGCGGCGAGGTCCTCCTCCTGGGAGTGCAGCGCGGCCTCATGCTGGGTCCGGGCGGCTTCGGCAGCCGCGGCCAAGTTCCTCGCCGTCTCTTGAGCTTTCTCGATGTCGGCGAGCTTCATGGTGAGCTCCACATCGCGCCTGGCCAGCTCGCCTTGGGCGGCCGTGATCTCCTCGTGGGCCTCGCGGAACCAGTTCTGCGTCTCGGCAACACGCTCCTGGAGGTCCGCCTCTGCCTTCTCCACCACCGTCGTCCTGGACTTAACTTTATCCAGGCGGGCGCGGTGGATCACCTGGAGCTTCCGGAAGCTAGCGCCCATGGCATGGAGGAGCCGCTCCTCCTGCGAGCCGTCGCCACCAATGATTGGCTCGTCGACGACTTCAAGCCCGGCAGTGGCAAGCACTTCGTTGTCGAACACCTCTCCCTCGACGGGTGTCCTGGTGCTCGACGCGCCTGGAAGGTGGAAGAACAAGTCGTCACTCACCCTCAGGTACTTGCCAGAGCCGGAAGCAACGGAGGAGGAAGGCCGATCGCCAGCCTCCTCCTCCTCCTCCTCCTCCTCAGCAGCGGCCCCGCCGGCCTCCCCAGCAGGCCCCTTGCCGGCCTCCTCAGCGGTAGCCTTGTCGGCCTCCCCGGTAGGCCTCTCGGCAGCGTCCTTGGCGGCCTCCTCGGCGGCGATCTTCTCGGTGTACGCCTCGGCGGCCTTGGCGACGCCCTCGATGACAGTGTCCACGTCCTCTGGGTTCACCGAGGAGGAATCTGGGTGCCGAAGAAGGGGGTGAGGTAAGGCCAGGACCAAGAGCCAGAAAGAAAAAGAAGCAGAGACGAACGGCGAACGACTTACCAGTGCCAGCGCCCGGCTGGGAAACGGAAGTCCCCTCCCCGCCAACATTTGGCGTCGAGGCAAAGCCGCCGGCGCCCAAGTTCTCTTCCTCCTCCTCCATGTGTGTGGGCTCGGTGCTTGGCACCCTTGTCGGGTACGTCCCTCGAGGCGGCGTGGTCGATGGGGGCGATGTGTTGGGAGTAGCCCTCTGTGGCTCCTCCTGCTGCTGCTCTCCTCCTGCATACCTGGCAATGTCAGCACCAAAGTGTTGTGCCCCTGACACGTGTCGAAGAGAGGAGAATGATGAACTTACGCTGGGGGCTGTGCCGAGGGCTGCTGTCCGGGCTGCTCAACACCACAAGGGGCACCCTCGAAGTACCGGTCGGGGGCTGGCCACCCGCCGAGAGCTTGGCCCTCTTCACTCTCTGGGCCAGCGTCTCCACGTCCCTGCAAGGATTACGACAAGTCAAGACAAGAAACACAGAGTGAGGAGGTAGAGATAACGAAAAAGGAACCAGATACTTACTCGTCGTTCACCTCCTCCTCTGCCATCTTCCTCTTCCTCCTCGGGCTGAGGGATCCATAATCGAAGGTGACCTCCGTGTCAACACCCACCAGAGGAGGGGAAGGAGGCGGCGTCTGGGCACGCTTGGATGAAGAAGGGGAGGCTGTCTTCTTCTTCACCGCGACCTTCGCCGGCTTCTTCGCCGCCGCGGCCCTCATGTGAGGCTGGGACCCCTCCAAGGTCAGCTGCGGCTGCGCAGCCCTGCCAGGCCGGACCGGCTCGCCGGAACTGGCTCGTCGCAAGACTCGCCCCCTCCCCATAAGTGGCATTGGGTCTACGGTCTCGGCCTCCTCCGACGACGACTCGCTGGTCACATCCTCAACCAGAGGAGCCTCGGTGCCGGCGCTGCTGGCTCCCCCGACGGCCGCCGCCCACCGGGCAAGCTCCTCCTCCTCCGCGGCCGTCGCGGCCTTGTCCTCCAGTCCGTCGACGTTGCCGGCCTCCCTGGCAAGTTGCGCCTCCCTCGCCCTGGTGGCGATGTAGTCCAGCTCCGCCTGGGAGGTGTCCTGGACAAGCAGCCGCTCGGCGTCGGTGTTGACTTACACCTCATGCAAGGTGTCGAAGAACTACTGCACTTCAGCGTCCTCCGGCTCCTTCCAGCTCGGGGCGGGGCCGTGCGCGTTGCAGTCCGGCATCATGGCGATGATCTCGGACCGACGCGAGTTGTTGCACAACAGGACCACCCCCATCGGCAGCTTGGGCGGAGGCCCCTTGAGGACCTTGTCGGCCTTCGCAGCGGCCTCGCGACCTTGCTGGTCCGTTCAACCTCGCCGTCGCGGCCCACGTCGAGCTGGAAGATCCGCTGGCAGAAATGGGCGTGTGCCATCACTGTGAAGTTGTGGTCGAGGCCGGGGCGGAGCCGCATGATGTCGGCGGGATTCATGAAGAGCCAAGCTGGCCTCCCCTTGTTATGCAGAGGAGCGATCCAGCGACGGATGAAGTCCGCCCTGATCATTTCAAGGGTGAGCCCGACCTGGGTGAGCCGGAGGATCCTTGTGGTGGCAACCGCGAGCTTTCCGTCGTCGGCGCCGATGTTGCTCCAATCACTTCCGCAAACCGGCGGCCCGGCGAACTCTGTAGAATGCCGGCGGGTCCTTCTCTTCGATCCAGCACCACTGGCCCCGCCATTCCTCCCACCTCTCCTTCATGGCGCCGTCCGGGTACGCTCCCTTGGATTTTGGGATCCAGGCGATGCACCCCGAGATGGCACCTCCCGTCTAGATCCGAGGGAAGAAGTAATGGCGGAAGAGCGTCGTGTTGGCGTGCACCCCGGGGAAGCCCTCGCAGAGGTGCGCGAAAAGGGCCATGCACGCCACCGCATTCGGAGTAAAATCCAGGAGGCGGAAGCCGAAGGTATGCATGATGTCGCTGAAGAAATCGGCGAAGGGAGGACGGAGCCCATAAGAATAATAGTCCACAAAGAAGGGGTACCGATTTGGGGCAGGCTCGGCGCAGTCAGCGGGGATGACACGCGTGGCTGGATGCACCAAATTCTCCCCCTCGCCTTCGGGCCCCCACAGGCTCAAGGAGTCCCGGCTTCGAACACGTCAACCGTCGAGGGCAAGAAGAAGGCGGATGATAACCCACAATTATAGGGGATCGCAACAGTTTTTGATAAGTAAGAGTGTCGAACCCAACGAGGAGCTAAAGGTAGAACAAATATTCGCTAAAGTTCTATCGACCACCGATACAACTCTATGTACGCTTGATGTACGCTTGATGTTCACTTTACCTAGAACAAGAATAAAACTAGAAGTACTTTGTAGGTGTTTTCGGGTAGGTTTGCAAGAAAATAAAGAGCGCGAAAATAAAGACTAGGGGTTGTTTAGATAAAGATGCAAAAAAGTAAATATAGAGAGTGTGGAAAAGTGGTGGTAGGAGTTGTGGAATTGTCCCTAAGCAACTGACTATGTTACTAGACCGATAATCGCTATTGCAATTCTATTTGAGGGAGAGGCATAAGCTAACATACTTTCTCTACTTGGATCATATGCACTTATGATTAGAACTCTAGCAAGCATCCGCAACTACTAAAGATTCATTAAGGTAAAACCCAACCATAGCATTAAAGTATCAAGTCCCCTTTATCCCATACATGCAAACAACCTGCTTACTCGGTCTCAGGCTTCACACTCACGCCACCCACCATAAGCAAATCATAAACATATTGCAAACCCTACAGCTGAATCCCTCACGCTTATGCCGACACGGAGGGCACAATAGGACAGCACCAATAATAAAATATGCAATTCAAACCAATCATAGCAGTTCATCAATCACCGATAGGACAACGAAAGTCTACTCAGACATCATAGGATGGCAACACATCATCGGAAAATAATATGAAGCATAAAGCACCATGTTCAAGTAGAGGGTACATCAGGTTGTGGGAGAGTGGACCGCTGAATATAGATGGGGGAAGGTGATGGAGATGTTGGTGAAGATGGTGGAGGTGTTGGTGAAGATCGCGGTGATGATGATGGCCCCCGGTAGCGCTCCCGCGCCACCGGAAGCAAGGGGGAGAGAGCCCCACTTCTTCTTCTTCTTCCTTGACCTCCTCCCTAGATGGGAGAAGGGTTTCCCCTCTGGTCCTTGGCTCCCATGGCGTGGGAGGGGCGAGAGCCCCTCCGAGATTGGATCTATCTCTCTGTTTCTGCGTTCTATTCTGGCTCTGTTTCACCGTTTCACGTATATATGGAGATCCGTAACTCCGATTTCCCTGAAACCTTCACCGTGATTTTTTTCCGAATGTTAGATTTCTTGCGGCAAAAGAAGAGCGTCAACCGCCTTACGGTGGGCTCACGAGGGTAGGGGGCGCGCCCTAGGGGCGCCCTACCTCGTGCCCACCTCGGACACCGGTTTGTGTTGATTTTCCTTCCAGATTTTCCATATTTTCCAAAAATAAGCTCCGTCCGTTTTATCCCTTTGGACTCCGTTTGATATGGATATTCCATGAAACCAAAAACATGCAAATGTATGTGGACTGCACTGGCAATCGGATCAATATGTTAGTCCCAAAATAATATAAAGAGTTGCCAAAAGTATATGAAAGTTGAATAATATTGGCATGGAACAATCAAAAATTATAGATACGACGGAGACGTATCAGCGGATCAAGGCCCATCGCCTTGCCAATAGCTCTTTCGGGCGGCTCCACAGCCCCAAGGCCCTTGGCCACCCCCTTGCCCTTGGCGGATTTTGGCACCATGGTGGCTGGAGGAGGAGGGCAAGACAGAGGGCGGCGGAAGCGCAACGGCGGCGAGCAGAAACAAAGCTCGGAGAAGAAGAGGAAGTCGGGCGGAGGTTTCTGAGATTGGGGTTGCGCGAAGGGTAAAAGGAACAGTGCGCCCGCGGTTATCCCTTTTTATGGGGAAGCCACGGGTTGCACTGCCCATTTACTGCGATGTGACGCATGTGTGCGGGAACCGCCCCACGCATGCCGCCCATGTAACGCACACCCCTCCGCGCCGCACCACGCGCACGGATCGTGGGAGGCGGAGCGCGCGAAGAATCTTACCATGGTGAAAATTGTCCCACCTGCCCGCGCACCATTTTAGGCCTGGCCCAACAACGTGTCGCGCTTATGTGTGGCCCAGGACCGGGGGCTCCTGTCGGTGTACAAAAATAGGGGCACATTTTTGTACCCCTTTACCTGTGCACGGGCAGCCAGAGTCGCGCCCACGGCCCCACGAAGCAGAACAAGGAAGGTGAGCCAAGGAAAGACCAAAGCCCAAGACGGTCAAATCAACGCCAAGGCCAAGACCACAAAGAGCAGAGGGACGAAGCAGGTTCCCCCGGCAAGATCCTTGGCGGGCGGCCTTAGCGGCCCTGGCAAGACCCTTGCCGGGACAGCTCGCCCCGCACCAACAGAGCGAGCCACCCTTGAGCCCACGGCCCCCAGCACCATCATCAGCGTGGGGCCAAGGCTCGGGAAGGCACCTCTGTGGTGGCATGCAGATCTTTGTGAAGACATATTCAAGATCAGATGAGGATTAGAAGACGATGATTCTCGGCAAGATCCTTGCCGAGGAAGGCCACCAGACCCCCGGCAAGATCCTTGCCGGGGACGACAGCACGCCACGGCAAGACCCTTGCCGGGCCACCCGACATGGCCCCCGCCAAGGACGCCGGCAGGGCAACCGCCAAGCCCACGTCAGCCAAGCTTCCATCGCCGTTCACATGCAGCTGCCAGCCCAACCGGCTGGGCAGGTACCTGCGTGGCAACATGCAGCCCCCAGGCCAACTCATCAGGCGCCTGCGTGGCGGCATGCAGATCTTCGTGAAGGCTCCACCACCGCGCCAACTCAGCTGCCTGCCTGCCTACATGGCACTGCATGTATCCCTGGTTGAGGCGCGTGTCGAAGCGAGGAGGAGCGGCGACGAATGGGACGGGCCTCGCCCCGTCCCCTAATAAAGCAAGGGGACACCTAAGCGATGCATTAAATGCGCCTTGTCTTGTAATACGGGGGATAACCTCGTGCCACTGTAGACCTTGCCACCTCCTGTGTGTCCATGTGGCAACCCCTTTGTCCTATAAAAGGAGGCCCGAGGCGACCAGGAGAAGGATTCGACTCTTTGGAACCACACGCTGACCACATCTAGTTTGAGAGCTCAAGAACTCTCAGAAATATACCCACCAAAGCAGGACTAGGGTTTGACGCATCCTCGCGGCCGAACCTGGGTAAATGATCCTTGTGCTGTCTACTAGCCCTGCTCTCCTTGCAACCCTGCGCCCTGGCAACCGTAGTAGGGTTCTTGTGATCCCATAGGTGTCGTTCCACACCGACAATGTCGTATGTTCAGAGATTCTCGAATGTGAGCCTCAAGTCGTCTATTAGGGATTCGACATGTCTGGTTTTAATGACCACATCGTCTATGTATGCCTCCACTATTTTGCCGATCTGTGTTTCCAGCCATGTTTGGATCATGCGTTGGTAGGTTGCATCGGCGTTTTTAAGCCCGAAAGGCATGGTGTTAAAATAGAAGGGGCCGTAGGGAGTGATAAATGTCGTTGCTGCTTGATCGGATTCCGCCATCTTAATTTGATGGTATCCGGAGTATGCATCGAGGAAACACAATGAGTCGTGTCCTGCGGTAGCATCGATAATTTGATCGATGTGGAGGAGGGGGGAAGGGATCCTTGGGGCAAGCCTTGTTAAGGTCTTTGAAATCGACACATAAGCGCCAGGATTTGTCCTTCTTTGGTACCATCACCAGGTTTGCTAGACAGTCCGGATGTTTTATTTCTCTAATGAATCCGGCCTCAAGTAACTTGGCTAGCTCCTCTCCCATGCACTACAAAAAAAGACACATCCGTGACATTTTGGGCCGAACGAAAAAAAATTATGTCATACATATGACACTTCTATGACGATAATTGTGACAAAACCCGGTATCATCATAGATGTGGTGGGCTCCTACTTCTATGACAAAAAATCATGACAGAAAATGGGCTTTTCATCCTGAGCGGGCCGGAGACGCAGCTGCTTGACATTCTTTGGGCCGTCCTTGACGGAAAAAACTGTGGTAGAAGTGAGGGGGAGGAAAATTTCGGGGAGTTCCCGGTTACGGTGGGAGGTCGGGGGCCGAGCGATGCACGTTTCTCTAGTACACGTACACGCGTGTGTGCGAGGCGTTGGCTCTAACTGAACCCGAGCGAGGCGTTGGGCTCTAATCGAACCCGAGTGATTGCACCGCAGCTATGCGCGTTATCGAACCCGAGCGATCGATCGATGGTCGTTAATCGAACCCGATCGAAGCGATTCTTCGCCATCGCCGCTAATCAAGCCGATCGATTGATGAACAAGTGAGCGTTGCCGGGGTTGGATGAACAAAGGAGCGGTGGCGGTGCCTCTGGAAGAACAGGACCCCGTGGTGTGGAGGGCTGGATGAACAGTAGACGGTGGAGGGATGCCAGTGGAGGGGTGGTTGAATAGGACCCCGTGGTGTGGAGGGCTGGATGAACAGTATATGGTGGAGGGGTGCCCGCGGAGGGGTGGTTGAACAGTAGCCGGTGGAGTAGCGCACGGTTGAGGCTGGATGAACAGGAGCCCGTGGAGGCTGGAGGAGGTCGACGGTAGCCCGTGGAGGCTTGAGGAGGTCGACGGTAGCCCGTGGAGACTGGAGGAGGTCGACGGTGAAGATGAACAGTATCCCGTGGAGTCCCGTTTTGCGGTACGCCACACCCCTCCCGATGAACAGGACCCCCGTTTCGACCGTAGTGCTCCAACACAAGTCCGTTTAAATCCGCTTTTGCGGTCGCCACACCCTCCCGATCAACAGGACCCCGTTTACGACTCTAGGAGGTCCGTTTGCCCGTTTTTTATGCGGTACGCCACACCCCTCCCGATCAACAGGACCCCCGTTTCGACCGTAGGAGGTCTGTTTCCTCTGTTTTGCGGTACGTCGCACCCCTTCCGATCAATAGGACCCCGTTCCAAACTTAGGAGGTCCGTTTCCTCCGTTGTGCGGTACGCCAGGCCTCGTTTCCATCGCCTGTTCCGTCGAGGCTGGTTGGCTCCCACGCGTTCCGTTGCCTCCCGATGAACACGACGCATTCCGTTGCCTCCCGATGAACACGACGCATTCCGTTGCCTCCCCATAAACACGACGCATCCCGTTTCCTCCCGATGAACACGACACATTCCGTTGCCTCCCGATGAACACGACGGCGGACAGCCTTTGTTTCTCCGTTCGACTCCAGCCATGTACACGAGCCCTCGCCGTGCGTATGTGCGGAAAGTACGCTGCTCGAGACCCTGCCCATATGTACGTGACGCGGGTCAGATTTTCTTTCTTGCACCCTCGCGCTGCGTGCGTGTACATGCTACATGCGGCGCCTCTACTACGACACGTCGCGGCGCCTCTACTACGACCAGTATGTACGTACACGTTCGCGACAGGAATGACAACGCTACGTACGCTTCAACCAGGTGGGTCCCGACTGTCAGGCACTTCCTTGCGTGCGAAGATATAGCTGATGGGTCCCAGCAGTCAGGGGGGCGAATCGTTTTTTTTTGCCCGAACGCACTTCCTTGCGTGCGAAGATGTAGCTGGTGGGTCCCAGTAGTTAGGGGGCGAATCGTTTTGTTTTTTTCCCGGACGCACTTCCTTGCGTGCGAAGGTGTAGCTGGTGGGTCCCAGCAGTTAGAGGGAAACGTTTTTTCGCGAAATACGGTGGCCCGTCCGGTGGGTCCCCGCTATGAGGTGGAGGAATAATTATTTTGCGCGTAATAAGGAGGCACTTCCTTGCTGCGGCCGTGGACCCAGCTGTCAGCCTCTCCATGTACAGTCCAGGTCCGATGGAAGCCATTCCTTGACCACGTTGACCACGCCGCGCCGAGAGCACCAGGGCAGTGGACGACGGCGAGGCATAGGAAGGGGACGACGCGGAGCCGGGGAAGACGTGGCAGTGGATGCCCACGCGTAGAGGAGTACGAGGGTTCACTGGTTTGCTGTGGTGTGAGGCTGCCGTCGCCACAGAATAACAGGGGGTGTGGTTGAGTAGAGGGATGGTCTGGCCAGCGGTTGGAGTAGTAGGGGGCGGTGAGGCCTCCGACGCATCGCAGCCGGCCACGGGAGGCAGGAGCACGAGGCACGACCGACGCTGGTTTGGGCAGCTCGAGCAAGAAGACCAGAGGTTGAAGAAGCACTACGGCCATTGGATGGACATCGTACGGTCACTAGAGCTAGAATCGTGCAGATTGACTAAGTTGACAAAGCCCTCCGTCCCCGTCAACTTAGTAGGCCCACAAGTCAGCCTGCCACTATACTGGGTCCCAGCTAACAGGGGGAGTATTCATTTTCTTTGTGCGTAATAAGGAGGCACTTCCTTGCGTGTGAAGATATAGCTGGTGGGTCCGAGCTGTCAGCGGCGGTAACGTTTTTTCGCGAAATACAGAGGTCCTTTCGGTGGGTCCCTGATGTCAGGTGGAGGAATCATTATTTTGCGCGTAATAAGGAGGCATTTCCTTGCGTGCGGCATCGTGGACCCAATACGCCCCACGACATCCGCTTTAGATGCATGTCGGTCGTTGACCACGTTGACCAGGCCGCGACGAGAGCACTAGGGCGGTGGACGACAGTGAGGCCTAGGAAGGGAACGACACGGAGGCAGGGAATACTCAGCAGTTGTTTCCCACGCGGAGGGGAGTATGACTGTACGAGGGTTTACTGGTTCGTCTGCCGTCGCCGGAGAATAACAGCAGGTGTGGGTGTGTAGAGGGATGGCTAGGCCAGCGATGGGAGTATGGTGGGGCGGTGAGGCCTGCCCAAAGAAGACAGCCCGGGAGGAGGAAGGAGCAGTCCCGCCGGGCGCTTGTTTGAGCGGCTAGAGCAGGAAGAGCAGAGATTGAAGAAGACGACGGCCGTTGGATGGACATCCAACGATCCACCGCTTAAAGGCCAACCTTTTTAGGGAAGCCTCAAATCTGTGGAAAACAGCATAGAACCCATCTGCCCTTATTTCTAATAATTTACAGTCCATTTGCTAATTCTTAAGGTTTTTTTGGAGCCCATATTCTTTTTGTTAGCATTACAGCCCATATCGTGGCCATGGTTAAAAAATTATACAAAATTTTGCATATTTTGGTGAGGTCCGAACTGTTTTTAATCCCGAAATTTTGACTCACATTCAAACTGATTTTAAAAATAAATATATATCAATATAAAATCTAACAAATTCTCCACGCATAAAAATTAATGTAATTTAAAATCTCGAAATGAAAAAAGATATTTGAAACTAATTGCCGCTTGATGTGTTCTAAAAATGTACAACCAATTTCTCATTACTGATGGGCCATTTTCTCGGCCAGCCGAATGAAAGCTCTCCTCATCTTGAAAGATTTGCAGCCCAACAGGCCTGACAAAGCAACTTACTTGGCAAATCACAAAAAAACTGGGTTGTGGCCATGGACCCAGCTGTCAGCCTCTCCACGTACAGTACTCTTCCGATGGAATGTCGTTGACCACATTGACCACGCCGTGCCGAGAGCACTAAGGAGGTGGACGACGGCAAGGCTAGGAAGGGGACGACGCGAAGCCGGGGAAGATGCGTACAGTCCACGTCCGATGGAAGCCATTCCTTGACCACGTTGACCACGCCGCGCCGAGAGCACCAGGGCCATGGACCCAGCTGTCAGCCTCTCCACGTACAGTCCATGTCCGATGGAAGCCATTCCTTGACCACGTTGACCACGCCACGCCGAGAGCACCAGGGCGGTGGACAACGGCGAGGCATAGGAAGGGGACGACGCGGAGCCGGGGAAGACGTGGCAGTGGATGCCCACGCGTAGAGGAGTACGAGGGTTCACTGGTTCGCTGCAGTGTGAGGCTGCCGTCACCGCAGAATAACAGGGGGTGTGGGTGAGTAGAGGGATGGCCTGGCCAACGGTTGGAGTAGTAGGGGGCGGTGACGCCTCCGCCACATCGCATCCGGCCACGGGAGGCAGGAGCACGATGCATGACCGGCGCTGGTTTGGGCAGCTCGAGCAAGAAGACCAGAGGTTGAAGAAGCACTACGACCATTGGATGGACATCGTACGGTCACTGGAGCTAGAATCGTGCATATTGACTAAGTTGACAAAGCCCTCCGTCCCCGTCAACTTAGTAGGCCCACAAGTCATCCTGCCACTATACTGGGTCCCAGCTAACAGGGGGAGTATTCATTTTCTTTGTGCATAATAAGGAGGCACTTCCTTGTGTGCGAAGATATAACTGGTGGGTCCGAGCTGTCAGCGGCGGTAATGTTTTTTTGCGAAATACAGAGGCCCTTTCGGTGGGTCCCTGATGTCAGGTGGAGGAATCATTATTTTGCGCGTAATAAGGAGGCATTTCCTTGCGTGCGGCCGTGGACCCAGCTGTCGGCCTCTCCACGTACAGTCCACTTCAGATGCATGTCGGTCATTGACCACGTTGACCAGGCCGCGCCGAGAGTACCATGGCGGTGGACGACGACGAGGCCTAGGAAGGGAACAACACGGAGGCAGGGAATACTCGGCAATTGTTTCCCACGCGGAGGGGAGTACGACTGTATGAGGGTTTACTGGTTCGTCTGCCGTCACGGAGAATAACAAAAGTGTGGGTGAGTAGAGGGATGGCTAGGCCAGCGACGGGAGTACTGTTGGGCGGTGAGGCCTGCCCGGCCAAGCCAAGGAGGAGGAGCAGCAGTCCTACCGGTGCTTGTTTGAGCGGCCAGAGCAGAAGAGCAGAGATTGAAGAAGCCACGGCTGTTGGATGGACATCCAATAGTCACTACTTGTAAAGGCCAACCTTTTTTAGGAAAGCCTCAAATCTGTGGAAAACAAAGATACAACCCATCTGCCATTATTTCTAATAATTTGTAGCCCATTTGCTAATTCTTAAGGTTTTTTTGGAGCCCATATTCTTTTTGTTAGCATTACAGCCCATATTGTGGCCATGGTTAAAAAATTATACGAAATTTTGCATATTTCGGTGCGGTCTGAACTGTTTTTAATCCCGAAATTTTGACTCACATTCAGACTGATTTTAAAAATAAATATATGTCAATATAAAATCCAACAAATTCTCCACGCATAAAAATTAATGTAATTTAAAATCTCAAAATGAAAAAAAGATATTTGAAACTAAATGCCGGTTTGATGTGTTTTAAAAATGTACAGCCAATTTCTCATTACTGATGGGCCATTTTCTCGGCTAGCCGGATGAAAGCTCTCCTCGTCTTGAAAGATTTGCAGCCCAACAGGCCTGACAAAGCGACTTACTTGGCAAATCATAAAAAAACTGGGCTGTGGCCATGGACCCAGCTGTCAGCCTCTCCACGTATAGTACTTTTCCGATGGAATGTCTTTGACCACATTGACCACGCTGTGCCGAGAGCACCAAGGCGGTGGACGACGGCGAGGCCTAGGAAGGGGACGACGCGAAGCCGGGGAAGACGTGGCAGTGGATGCCCACGCGAAGAGGAGTATGAGGGTTCACTGGTTTGGCTGGGGTGTGAGGCTGCCGTCGCCGCAGGGCCTGGCTAGCGATGGGAGTAGTTGGGGGCGATGAGACCTCAACGGCAGCACTGCCGACCACTGGAGGCAGGAGCAGGCGGTCTCCCCGGCGCTGGTTTGGGCGGCTGGTGCAAGAAGAGCAGCGATTGAAGAAGCAGCAGGACCGTTCGATTCAAATCCAACGATTGCTGCTAGAATTGTTTGTTAACTAAGTTCCCAATCCCTGCGTGCACGTCAACGTAGTAGGCCCACTGTGTCAGCCTCCCAACCGGTGCGCCCAGGATGTCGATGGGAGGAATCATTTTTCGCGTAATAAGGAGGCGATTGATTGCGTGCGGCCAGGCCAGCGGAGGGAGTAGGGTGGGCAGGGAAGCTCGCACGGCATCACAAAGAAAGCCACAAGAGGAGGGAGCAGGCAGTCCATGGCGCTAGTTTAGGCGGCTGGAGCAGGAAGATCAAAGATTGAAGAAGCATGTCGGCCGTTGGATGGATATCCAATAGTCACTGCTGCTAGAATCGTGTGTTCACTGACAAAGCCTTGCGTAAACAAGTCAGCCATTTGCTATTATTTTTATAATTTTTACTCATTTTCTAATTCATATGGAATTTATTGCAGCCCGTTTTCCATTTTTAGAATTGCTGGCCATTTTCTGGTCAGTACCAGTGTCAAAAAATTAACTAAATATGTGGGAAATTTTGAAAAGTTGCAAATTTTTGCTGGGGAACGAAATATTCTTAATCCAAATATTAATAGCCATAATTTGAAAATAAATTAGTACTATGTCATGTTAAATCCAATGAAATACGTATAAGATATCAGTGAAGAACAAAAACAAAAAAATACTAATATCCCATTTGCTATATTTTTTTGGAATTTTCAACCCTTTTGATATTACTTTTAATGAGACATTGACCATACTCTTTGGCTAGGACGGAATGCATCCCTCCTCGTCTTGAAAGATTTGCAGCCCAGTAATTCGGAGAAAACAAATAGGCCTAGCTTGGGTATTCTTCAAAAAGAAATATTGGGCTACCTATTTTCCCAAAGAACTGGTGCATGAACATTTAGCTTTATTTATTTATTTACTTATTTATGTTTAGGGGACCATGAGCATGTACCTGGGCCGGATTCATGTGAGAGCCTCCCTTCCAGTTAATTATGGGCTTCTCTATTGGGCCTTCATCGATGGGCTGCATCTTATCAACAAGTGGAAAATGTGTTCGTCTGAAAAATAGTATGAGCTACGTGACAAGACGGGGCACTAAAGGATCGAACCGCAACGACTTCCAAAACATTGTGTTTGTCGTTCTAACAACACATTTATTCAACCAACGTATTTAAATATACTACTGATTGTACATTGAAAAGCGATAGCAGCAACAACCAGGGCTGGGGGTGCAATGTATAGCGATAGCGAGCGTAAGAGAGAAGACGCAACTCTCTCTTCCAAACCAAACATCAGCCATCATTACAAAAGGGCTACCAAAAAAGAACAAGTGTATGCATAAAACTAAATAAAGATCCTACTACACCAAGTGTATGCATCTAACTAACTGGCTCAGTTAGACGTTACTATTTATTAAGTTGTGGAGATTGGTCGTGGCTTGAACCAGATGGGTGCCTCGACGGGGAAACTCCAGCCAAGAATTGAAGTCTCGATACTTGCGACCCTCTCTCCTACTTTGGGCTGCAGAGCGTGGTGGCACATATCAGGGTATGGTGCATGCAGAGACGCATGGTACGCTGTGTACACACAGTTTTGCCTGATGAACGAAACCGCGCTGCCATCATGATCCTTGCCGTCGGTTATCTCCTGGTTAATCGGATAATTTAGTCCGAATAACAGAGAGCATGCACCAAGGCTACTTACCAGCCTCCAGTCAAAAATTCCTGAAGGCCCAGAGAAGCTGGGATCCTGCTCAAAGACCTTGCAGTGACTGTGATTGTATTCCGCGAAACAACACGTCCGGTACGTGCGAACGATCATCAATCTTTCGCCGTCGTCTGATCGAGCCAGGAACCACCTGCAACTGCCATGCCGCTTTTCTTTGAAAGGTTCTAGGATTAGGAAGGGTAGGGACACCAGGCGGCCTACAACATCATATCAAGTTGGAGTCAAGTAAAAAAGGGCTCTTGATTTAGTCAATCTTAAGAACAGCATGTTATGAGCATGAATATTTTTCAATAAATGTTGACAGTAATATAAGCAAGCCATCATGATATCATAGGAAAGTAACATACTGCTGTAACAGCCGTTTGTAGCGATGACTGGAGTAGGCCAGCAATACGTCCATCCATAGAAGGAGTCGACATCGTAAATGAAGCCCTTGTGTTCAATGGCATCAGAGAACCATGGAGGATGTATGATCCTACGATGGACGTGCAGATTTATCCACTTACCGCAGTGACCTGTCAGATAGGAGAGATCGCGGTTAAAGAACACAATTAGCCTGAAGTCTTTATAATTCGCAGATCTTGTTGGCACTTGGCAGAATCAAACTTGGTATCATGTTGGCTACTGTAAGATTCCGAGTATTCTGGGCCGCGGTGCCAAAGTAGTGCAGTGTTAATCGAAGGAAGGGGGATCAATCGCCGGGTGTAGACCTCCACGAGCATCCAGCTGTCGCGACCGTCGACGAGCACCATCCAAGACGTGTTCATGCCGACCCAGTACATACCGTTAATGTAGTTGAGGCTGACGGGGATCGTATCGAAGTGAAGGGGGTTGATGCTCGCCACCCTATGATCGTTATGCTACGTGACACGCCGTTTCTGAAGATCAGGCGGCATCAGCAAGCAAGGAGCTGGCTTAAAAAGCTCCGGCCTGAGGGCTTTGAGTAAACGGTACAGCCCCGACGAGCACGCGGAGAGCGGCATGGTACTGAGATTGTCCACACGCGAAACAATGAGCTTGATTACCTCTGTGGAGAGCGAATTCCACCCACTCTTTCGGCGGACGCTGCTCGGTTCTACCATTGTTAGTGCTTGGGTTTCTGAAGAGGGGGGAGGCGCCTTAGCTTCCAGCGGGGATGGAAGCTTGGACGCGATTATGTGCGGACAAAGATGGAGAAGCGAATATGTGCTGGGGGAAGTGGACATGTGATGATGACTACAGCACGCCGCTTGACTTACGAGAGACATACCAGCAGCGTAGGGTCATATCGATGCCAGACAACTTGCTTGAGTGATCACAGTACTGGTACTCCCTACAGTACCTACTACATTACTATGCTCTAGCTTGCTAGAGTAGAATAGTAGAGTAGGACTCTGCTCTACTACTAGCACCGGAGGAGTAGTAGTATATTCTAATCTAAAATAGTTACAAACTTCAATGCCCGAAAGCGTGGAAAGCGACTACGAACCGTGCATTTCTAAAGACCGTGTCTAGGTGGTGTTTGGACTTATATGCAAAAAAATAGCAAGATGCCCCTGCATTGCACGGCACACCATCATCACCAACTCGGTTTTTTCTCTACTCCTACTCCTATAAAAGATTCAATTGGTGATGATGGAGGCGTGTTCAGCCGGGCGTGCAGCGGACGGCGCAGCACTATTTGATTTGTTATAAAAACAAAGAAGAGTAGTAGAGATAGAGACATAGGGAGGAGCACGAGGTTGTGGGAGATAAGGATGAACGAGGCAAGGCCTTATCTGTAAATGTGGAGAGAGGTGCGGGTATCTTTTGTAAAATTGTCATAGTTGGATTTCTATCCGCCAGATATAGATCAGACGGTCTATATTACAAGATGGCAGGCATACCATCATCACCAACTCGGTTTTCTATAAGAGTAGATATATATAGATATAGATAGATAGAGACTAGGGAGTACTAGTAAGGACACCATCTACTGCTTCGTGCTACTCCTGCGCTCCATTCGGCGGCCATAACGTCCCCTCATGACCACCCCTCCTGCGCTCCATTCAAGTGGTATTTGTTGAAATCTGGGGAGAGCACTCCCGCGACTGCTGGCAGCCACGACTTCACCGACGATGACTTCTTCCCCGACCTCGGCAACCTCTTCCTCAACGACATGGACGACAACCTCAACCCCAACGGTGCTGCTCCTGTTGCACCGTATGTGTTTCTGTCCTTCCTGTTTGAAATCATGGTAGAATTCATGTTTCTACTCTGTATCCTACTACTATGCTAGTCCACATGATTAGTTTCATCTCTGTTACAGCCGTCATGACTTATTTTGTGCTTATTGGGATTAAATCTCGTAGTAACTTGCTCATATATTCAACTGGCGCAACGTCCCCTACAGCCACTCCCGTTTCATGGACAGCCTGGTCGATGCCTCCAAGGAGCCCGTCATCCACTGCTATGAGTGCCTGATGCCGTTTTGTGGCTTGCCGGTGGACATGGTGCATCACCTCACGGATGCGTGCAGCGGTCACTGTTGGCCCTTGGCGGAGAACATCAAGTACGACACGTGCTACCGGTTCACCATGCCGGAGTCGCTGGAGGATCACCGCCACCTGCTAGTCTCGGAGGAGGACGGCAGCTGAGGGAGTCCTGGATTAGGGGGTATTCGGACAGCCGGACTATATACATCGTCCGGACTATGGAAGCGTGAAGATACAAAACTCAACACTTCGGCCCGTGTCCGGATGGGACTCTCCTTTGCGTGGAAGACAAGCTTGGCGATCCGGATATTGTGTTTCCTTCCTTGTAACCGACTCCATGTGAACCCTAGCCCTCTCCGGTGTCTATATAAACGGAGAGGTTGGTCCTTAGAAGGCCGATCACAGTTACAATCATACCATCATAGGCTAGCACTTAGGGTTTAGCCTCTACAATCTCGTGGTAGATCTACTCTTGTACTACTCATATCTTCAATATTAATCAAGCAGGAAGTAGGGTTTTACCTCCATCGAGAGGGCCCGAACCTGGGTAAACATTGTGTCCCTTGCTTCCTGTTACCATCAGCCTAGAAGCACAGATCGGGACCCCCTACCCGAGATCCGCCGGTTTTGACACCGACATTGGTGCTTTCATTGAGAGTTCCTCTGTGGCGTCGTTGCAGGGCTTGATGGCGCCTTCAATTGTCAATAGCACGGTCCATGGGGAGACTTTTCTCCCCGGACAGATCTTCGTGTTCGGCGGCTTCGCACTGCGGGCCAATTCGCTTGGCCATCTGGAGCAGATCGATAGCTACGCCCCCGGCCACCAGGTCAGGTTCGGAAACTTGAACTACACAGCGGATATTCGTGGAGACTTGATCTTCGACGTATTTGGGCCTGCACCAAGAGCACCGAACAGTCACGATGAGCACGGCTTAGACCTGCTATCGGACGAAACTCGGGATATCACCCCTGCAGAAGCCTCGGATCTAAATCCGGAGCAGGTTGCGTTGCCTAAGGACGGAGGGATGGACCCTGCCCCGAAGGCCGCACACTCATCGGCGATGGAGCCGAATACAGGTCTCACCCCTGTGGAAGCCTGTAACCCCGGGCCCCTGGACTCGTCTCCGGTTGTTGGCTCCGGTCCGCATACCTTTGAGCTAGCCGAGCCAGGTTGGGCTCCGGTAATGGAGTTAACCGCTGCGGACATCTTCCAGTACTCGCCCTTTGGCGACATGCTGAACTCATTAAAGTCTCTCTCTTTGTCAGAAGGCTCTGGCCCAAACTATGTCCGGCTTGAGTGGGAAGCAGGCGACAAAGGAATTCGCTGCCCACCCACCACCCACTTCATTACCACGGTCGATGATTTAACCGACGTGCTTGACTTCGACTCCGAAGACATCGATGGTATGGACGACGATGCAGGAGAAGTACAGGAGCCACGGCTCACAGGGCAGTGGACGGCCACCTCCTCATACGATATATACATGGTGGACACTCCGAAGGAAACCAATGGCGACGAGGCAACGGAGGATAACCCCTCAGGGAGAAAAGCAAAGCATGGGCGTCGTCGGCGCCGTTCCAAGCCCCACCACAGCAATACCGGCCCCGGAGATGAAAGCAATCCGGATGGCGCCGAAGAGGAATACAACCCTGACCAGCCCGCCTTTGAGCAGGCCGAACAAGAAGATGAGCAGGTCAGCCCAGACGAACAGGCGACCGACGGATATCCGGAGGAGGACAACTATATGCCCCTCTCCGAAGACGAGATTAGCCTCGGTGACGACGAGTTCGGCGTGCCTAAGGATCCCGTGGAGCAGGAGCGCTTCAAGCACCGGGTTATTGCCACTGTGAGGAGCTTGAAGAAGAAGCAGCAACAACTCCAGGCTGATCAAGACCTGCTCACAGATAGATGGACTGAAGTCCTGGCAGCTGAGGAATACGGACTCGAGCGCCAAATGGCTGACCGGCCACCTCGTGGCCGGGATAAAACGGGATATCAGCTCGAATACCAGCACGCACCCCAACGCCAATACACTACGGCCCTGGGCAATAGGCAGGACCTGCAAGATATTCTGGAAAACAAAGCAGGACAGCCAAGATCGATCTACGGATCACGGGGGCGCTCCCCAGAGCCCGACGATGACCGTCACGCCGGATACATTATCAACAAGTCCGGCCGGGCCGAACACAGCAACCCAGACCAATTCGAACTGCGTAGCCACATAGCCCGGCACAGAGGCGCCGCACACCCCCTCTGCTTCACTGACGAAGTGATGGATCATGAATTCCCAGAAGGGTTCAAACCCGTAAACATCGAGTCATACGATGGCACAACAGACCCTGCAGTATGGATCAAAGATTTCCTTCTCCACATTCACATGGCCCGCGGAGACGATCTACACGCCATCAAGTATCTTCCCCTTAAGCTCAAAGGACCAGCCCGGCACTGGCTAAATAGCCTGCCAGCAAATTCCATTGGCAATTGGGAAAACCTGGAAGACGCATTCCTCGACAACTTCCAGGGCACATATGTACGACCGCCGGACGCTGATGACCTGAGCCACATTACTCAACAGCCCGGAGAGTCAGCCAGAAAATTCTGGACTCGGTTCCTAACTAAAAAGAACCAAATAGTCGACTCGGACGCCGAAGCCCTGGCGGCTTTTAAGCATAATATCCATGACGAGTGGCTTGCTCGACACCTCGGCCAGGAAAAACCCAAGTCCATGGCAGCTCTCACAACACTAATGACCCGCTTTTGCGCGGGCGAGGACAGCTGGTTGGCTCGCAGCGGCACCACGCCACATTCCGGCACTTCGGATGTCCGCGACAATAACGGCAAGCCACGACGCAACAGACATAAGCGACGGAACAACGGCGACAACATCAAGACACACGGCGATGCTTGCCGGATTCAGCGGATCCAAGTCCGGTTAGCGGAAGAAGGCATTCAAAAGAAACAATCAGGACCGTCCGATGCGGACCGCATCTTTGGGCGCTGTGCCAAATTCATGGCACCCCGGACAAGCCAGCCAACCACACCAACAGACACTGCTGGGTATTCAAACAGGCCAACAAAATAAACACCGAAAACAAGGACAAGGGGCTGCACAGCGACGATGACGAGGAGCCCCGGCGTCCGAACACAGGGGGACCGAAGAAATCCCCCCCCCAAGTGAAAACAGTCAACATGATCTACACCACTCATATCCCCAAGCGGGAACGGAAGCGGGCACTACGGGACGTCTACGCGATGGAGCCAGTCGCCCCCAAGTTCAACCCATGGTCAGCTTGTCCGATCACCTTTGATCGTAAGGATCATCCTACTAGCATCCGTCACGGCGGCTCAACCGCATTGGTCTTCGACCCAATCATCGACGGATTTCATCTCACGCGAGTCCTCATGGACGACGGTCGCAGCCTGAACCTGCTTTATCAGGACACGGTGCGCAAAATGGGCATCGACCCCACAAGGATCAAGCCCACCAAAACCACCTTTAAAGGTGTAATTCCTGGGGTGGAGGCCCGCTGTACGGGCTCTATAACATTGGAAGTGGTCTTCGGATCTCTGGATAACTTCCGAAGCAAAGAGTTAATCTTCAATATCGTCCCCTTCCGCAGTGGTTATCACGCACTGCTGGGACGAACCGCATTTGCTAGATTCAATGCGGTACCACATTACACATACCTCAAGCTCAAGATGCCAGGACCGCGCGGGGTCATAACAGTCAACGGAAACATGGACCGCTCTCTCCGAACAGAGGAGCATACTGCAGCCCTCGCGGCAGAAGTACAATGCGGCCTACTCCGACAAACCAATCCGGCAACAACAACTTCAAGCACAACAAAGTCCGGAGCACCCCGCAACAGGATCATCAAGCACGCCAAGAGCGAGACTAGCAGTCCGGCCTCCGCTCAAGCCCCATCAAAGCAGCATTCGTGCCACGCGTACACAATTATGCGCTCAAGATACTATGGGCGTAGGCAGAGGCGCAACAATGACTCAATCAGTAGTGCGGGTAACCGCTACATACCTTCATAATCTTTCCCTTTTACCTTCAGGACATTGCTTTAGTGCAGCCTCTTCAGAAGAGCCGGATTGCCGGACTCGCATAGGAGAGAAAACCAAGGAGGCAACAGGCGATGCGCACAGAAGGAAATACCCAGGTGGAATCTATTTACGATCGCTATACCTGTTTTATCTATTTGTACGCGGCCTGCCCCTGGATAGGACATGTCAAATAGTCCTATTTATCTCCGCTTAATGCATCCCTTGTAAACATACGCTTAAACGTATTATTCATCAACGGGAGATCATAAATAGCGTCAGCTTATTATTCTTATTTGAGCATTTTTTCTTACAAATGTTTATTTGATATTGCATCCGTACACCTTGGTACGGTCAGATTGCCAGGGGCGTCTCATGGCGCCCCGTAATACGGCAAGTAAAGTCTGAACACTTTCAACAGTGCAGCACCCCGAACTTATAGCACTATATGCATCAGCTCCGAATCATGTCTTGGGTCTACAGTTGGGTTAGCCCGGCTCCCTTGTTTTGGTACCTTACGTTCCGTTATATCGGCTAAGGTAGCGCAGGGAGAACTACTGCGATTGTGTCCGGTTCTTCCTGGACGAGCACCTCGAGAGAAAGCCAAAACTGACCCAGATGATGTGGCGAGAGCTGCTCGCTGTTCGAGAGGTCTTAAAATCCTTAAAGATTTTCCACTTTAGGCGATAAATCGGCTTCGTCCGATCTAGGCGTATATAGTGCCCCAATTCGCCTTCCGGATTCTAGGGCTTCACGAAATTTAAAATTGTAGACTTCTATGGCTTAGTGAAAGTTATAAAGCCGCATAGTCCGATTGCCTTGTTCGCTATACCGACACCTCCTTAAGGGACCAAACATTTGGATAAAGAGTGTCTGGGTTTTCCACGAACACCCCAGTACTAGTTACGTGGGGGCGGAAGCCGACGACTGGCCTACTTTTAGAATTTTATAAACAGCCGCATAGAAGGTAATATTTTAAATAACAAAAGCGCTACATAGCGCAAGTAACTTCGTATTTAAATTACAAACATGACAGAAGTGAATTCATTCTAAAAGGGTGTCCTTGGTACATTCATCGGCCACGAGACGAGCGCCCTTCATCACGCCATCATAGTACATCTCGGGATGGCGATGCACCTTGCCCTCTGGTGGCCTGTCCTTCACCAGCTTCTCCGTATCGAGCTTGCCCCAATGCACCTTCGCGCGGGCAAAGGCCCGGCGGGCACCCTCAATGCAAACGGATCGCTTGATCACTTCAAGCCGCGGACAGGCATCCACCATCGGCTTGATCAGCCGAAGTAGCTAGTGGGCAGGAGCTCACCAGCCACATCCGGACTATGAAATCTTTCATAGCCACTTGGCCGCTCTGTGGAGTTCGACCAACTGCTTGATTGGTCACTCGAAACATGGGCTGTTCGGCCCAGATATCGACCGAGCAGCTTCTCCGCTGAGCTCCCTCACAGGCACGATAGAACTCCGCGACATCTGATACACTGCGTGGAAGATCTGTGAATGCCCCTGGAGAGCTCCAAATTCGGGTAAGTAAAAGAAACGCCTCCTCCACATGTGTGCTTTTGCATAAAGAATTTCTTACCCGCCGCTATCTTTTTGGCCTCCTGGATTTTCTGCTGTGCCTTCTCGGCTTCGGCCTTGGCGTCTTTCATATTCACAAGGGCCTTCGCAAGCTCAGCCTCTTTCATCTTCAGATCATGCTCCACGGACTCGAACTTCTTGCCGAGGTCCCGGAGCTCTTGCTGTACCTCGCCCACTCTAGCACTTTGCTTTTCGCGCTCCTTGCATTCCAAGGCCGCCTTGTCTTCGGCCTCGGACAGCGCTTTCTTCAGGGACGCCACTTCGGCGATGGCCCCTGTTACACAGTCACGACGCTTTGGCGTTAGACTAACCAATTTTGTCTATCCTTAACTACATAAGAGCAGGGAATCACTTACCCTTGTTCTCTTCGAGCTGCCTCTTCGTGAGGTCGAGCTCTCCCTGCGCCTGCTCCAGGTCCCGCTTTAGTTCGGCAACCTCGCTTGTGCGGGCAGCAGCGGCAAGCAGCACAGGCTGCTTATTCACATAAATATTTATTGTTAGACTCCTGCGGATTATAATTGACCCTCCATTTCGTTTTTCTTTCCGAACACCAAATAGAGTATCAGGGGCTACTACCTATCGGGTGGTAATTTTACACATATTTACTACTTACCTCAAAGCATGTCAGGAGGCTGGTGCAAGCTTCGGTTAGTCCGCTCTTGGCGGACGAAACCTTCCAAATCACCGCACTCATAAGAGTACGGTGCTCTTCATCCATGGAAGCACCGCGAAGCGCTTCCAGCAGACAATCCGGCGCCTAGGGCGCAACGGAAGTCCTCGACGCAGACGGCTCGCCCTCCCTAACGAGGGGCTGCCTACCTGAGTCCGGAACCATAGAAGGTTCCGGAACAGTGTTCGGCTGAGAGCCCAGCCTATTGTGGCTCTCATCGACACGATCCGCGGGGATCTTGAACCCCGCGTGTCCGACATCTGGAATCCCGCCTTGGGGCGTCTCCAGAGTCACCTCCCCCCCGCTCTAGGAGCCTTCGGGACAACACCTCCGTGTCATCCGCGAGCTGAGGAGTAGTGGCCGTCGGAAGCGCATTCATCTCCGAATCGCCCAGGGACCCGGAAGAAGATACCTCGAGATGAGACCTCGCCGGACTGCATATATGTTCGGCGTTATAAAAAGCTATGGAGTGAAGTCATGATAGAGTGCGGACACTTACGATCGCACTGGGGGCTTCCCCCTGGGCAGCCACCCCTCCTCGCTGAGAGCGGCCGTGGCGGAGTAGTCCGGAAGGGACACCTTTCCCTTCTTGGATGTCCCAGTCTCCCCTTCTGGGGTGGATTTTCTCTTTTTCTCCTCCCCAATGCGGGGAGGTAGAATCTCTTCTTGCTTCCCCCCGCCTCCGCAGGAGGAATCTGTCTCGTTGTCATCAGACGACGTGGGTATGACGGCGTTGCGCCGAGGGCCTTTTCCGGCCCCCTAGTCCGCCTTCCCAGGCCCCTCATCCTTTTCGGATGGGGCGTCTTCTTCTTCTTCCTCCTCCCCTTCATGAGAGGAGTGTGCCTCATCATCTTTAGACGAGGCTTCCGGCACAACCTTTCGCCGGAGACCCTTCCGGATCCCCGGGGCCTTCTTTTTGGCCTTCTTTCCGGCACCTTGTAAGGCGCAGGGGCCAGCATCTCCGTCAAGAGAGCATCAGCTGGACCTTATGGCAGCGGAGCCGGACAGTTAATCTACTCCGCTGTCTCCACATAATCCTGAACAGATATGCACAAATACTTAAGACTCCCCCATGAATATATTGGGAAGAACTGAATCCGGTGATAGCCTGAAAACTCACCTTACTAGGAGGCCGCGAGGCGTGGAGCCCACGGTCCTTGGATGTGGGAGGAGGTACTTCGGAGGCCTTGAACAACGCCTTCCACGCATCTTTGTGCTTCATGCCGTAGAGCCTCTGAAGCATCTGGTGTTCGGCCGGGATGAACTCCCATAGATTGAGTACCCGCCTTTGGCACGGCAGAATCCGGCGAACGAGAATGACCTGGATCACGTTGACAAGCTTGATGTTCTTGTCCTTCATGCTCTTGATGCAGGTTTTGAGTCCGGTCAGCTCTGTAGATTCGCCCCAGGACAGACCCTTCCTCTCCCAGGAGGTGAGCCGCATGGGGGTGCCGGATTGGAACTCGGGGGCCGCCACCCAGTTGGCGTCGCGTGGCTCGGTGATGTAGTACCATCCCGACTGCCACCCCTTCACGGTTTACGCAAAGGAGCCGTCAACCCAGGTGACGTTAGGCATCTTTCCCACCATGGCTCCTCCGCACTCCGCCTGCTGGCCACTCACAATCTGCGGCTTCACGCAGAAGATTTGCAGCCATAAGCCGAAATGAGGCTTGATGCGGAGGAAGGCCTTGCATACGACGATAAACGCCGAGATGTTGAGGACGAAATTCGGGGCTAGATCATGGAAATCTAGCCAGTAGTAGAACATGAGCCCACGGATGAAGGGATGAAGTGGAAATCCTAGTCCACGGACGAAGTGGGCGACAAAGACGACCCTCTTGTGGGGTCCTGGGGTCGGAATGACCTTCCCGGCGTCCGGTAGCCGGTGCGTTATGTTTGCGGCCAAGTATCCGGCCGCCCGAAGATTTGCGATATGCTTCTCATTGACGGTGGAGGCCACCCACTTGCCTCCTGCTCCGGACATGTTTGGCTATACGGAGAAGACTTGGGCTGGGCAAAGGAGGAAGAAGGCGTGGGTAAAAATGGGGAAATCTTATCCCTTTGTAGAGGCGACAAAAGCGGTGCGCCTCCCCACTTGTCCGTTGAGAATCGCTTACTTCCCAAGCGCCACGATTGATGGCGTGGTGGGATTACCCATACCTGTATTGATGAGAATCCCGTGATAAGGGGACACGATCTCTGCTTTGATAAGACGTGTCAAGGAAACCGCCTCGCAATATGCGCTGTGGCTGGTTATAGGAAAAATGTTCGAATAATGACCCGACCGTAATGACACGTCGCGTTGTCTAAAAAGTTGTCAGCAGATGGCATTTGTGAAATATCATTCTCTCTACAATAGTATATGGAGATTATTTTGTGGATTCGGACATGGTCTACATGATCGATAATTACTTTGGAGTATTCGGAGAAGGAACCCGCCTTGCAATGCCGAAGACAAGACTGCGCGCCAGACTCATCGTCATTGAAGCCTGGTTCAGGGGCTACTGAGGGAGTCCTGGATTAGGGGGTATTCGGACAGCCGGATTGTATACATCATCCGGACTATGGAAGCGTGAAGATACAAAACTCAACACTTCGGCCCGTGTCCGGATGGGACTCTCCTTTGCGTGGAAGACAAGCTTGGTGATCCGGATATTGTGGTTCCTTCCTTGTAACCGAATCCATGTAAACCCTAGCCCTCTCCAGTGTCTATATAAACCAGAGAGGTTGGTCCTTAGAAGGCCGATCACAATTACAATCATACCATCATAGGCTAGCACTTAGGGTTTAGCCTCTACGATCTCGTGGTAGATCTACTCTTGTACTACTCATATCTTCAATATTAATCAAGCAGGAAGTAGGGTTTTACCTCCATCGAGAGGGCCCGAACCTGGGTAAACATTGTGTCCCTTGCTTCCTGTTACCATCAGCCTAGACACACAGATCGGGACCCCCTACCCGAGATCCTCCGGTTTTGTCATCGACAACAGCGTCTTCCTCTTGGTCATGGGCACCGGCGAGGCCCGCGCAGGCCGCCACCCCGTCCCTGTAATATGCGTCAGGGGCGACACCGCTGACGCTGACACTGACACGAGGCAGATGTACGGGTGCGTGGCCTATGTTACTACCCCTCCGGGTCGCGTGGGCGGCGACACCGGCCTCATCGAACGGACTTGGACTCTGGGGAGCTGGGACTATCCCGCCAATGTGGACTTGGAAAACCCATGGCATCCATTCCATCCTTTACCCGCCGATGCGGTGCACGGGGACTCCAAGGAGGTTCACCTGGACATACACATTATCAAGTGTACTTACAAAACATGTAGTGTTTGTGTGGGCGCTTATGGCCCGTGTGTTTGCCGCTTTTGATTCTGTAAGCTTGTCGCTAAACTTGAGTGGCTTTCGCCGTAGTCCTTCCTTTGAAATGCTCCTCTCAGTGAGTTGATGTAAGACACTTTGGGTTTCATTTGATAATGGAACCGGGGAGGAGCCTCCCTGTTCTTCTAAAAAAAATTACGCATTGTCAAGTTAAATGTTGATCATTAGTCTTCGCTCAATGTAATCCGCTGTCTAAGCATGTGGAGACTTCCATGCAGGATCTTGCTCTATTGGAGTATCGCGCATGAATAAAAGTGTCAGGACCCCGATTCTAAGTCACATCGACCTAGCCGGTAACACCTCATATCACTTTGCGGCCTCACGCACGGTGTTCCCACGGGCGTCGCCTTACCATGGCCTGGGACCGTTTGCGCCTTTTGGCTCACGTATATGATAGTGTCGCTAGCATCCATATGACAGAGAACCCGGGCCGACATGGCTAGTCGTGAACCCAAAGCGGCCCTAACCCATGGGGACAGGCATACATGAATCACATCGAGCATGTCGGTCATCAACGTATGAATTCGGGCTGTAGCACTGGCTAACAGGACTCCGTATTCGGCGGTAGCAGTGCTAGGCAGGACTCGAATATCACCGCGTGACATTTCACCGAAGGGATGTACATAGGAACGGCGGAAACACATGCCGCCAGTCAAGTGTCCAAAGCGGTAGTGCTGGGCTAGCGAGGACTCCGGTGAACTGGTCAGAAGCGGACTACTATCGCCAGGAAGCACTAGACTACATTTCCCCATATGAGAGGCTGCCAAGGATAAACAACTAGATTGTCGGATCCCACACATACAAAGCATTTCAAACATACACACAATATGCTCAATATGTGTAAATACAACAAGGCATCACAACATAACTCTACGACTCAAATATTTATTCATTAGGCTCCGAGGAGCGAGATATTACAAACATGGGTCTCATGACCCAACACTCAGAGCATACAAGTCAAAGCACAAGCGGAAGCTTAACATGTCTGAGTACGTATATCTACAAATGAAAAAGGCTGAGAAGCCCGACTATCTACCGAGATCTGCCGGGGCACAAGATCGTAGCCGAGGTAACAAGCTAAACGTCAAGTCCAAGCGGAACTACTAAGCGAGATCAAGGCGTCTCTCGCAAAACATAAAATTAGCAAACGTGAGTACAAATGTACTCAAGAAGACTTACATCGTAACTATCTACATATGCATCATTATCAAAAAAAGGGGGTGGTGGAGTTTGACAAGCAAGCCAGCTTTGACTCGGTGGATATCCTAAACTACATTTGCAAGTAACTCTTTTGAGGTGGCGCACACGAGTCCACATATTCACCATATCAATACACCACTATGGATCCGCTCCCGTCTCCCTACGAGAACGCCATCCATAGCACTCACGCTTATCTTGCGCATTTTAGGTATCCACTTTCACTTGTCTATGAACTGTTATAGGCAACCCAGAAGTCCTTTTCCGTGGACACGGCTATTCGAATAGATCATTTATAACCCTGCAGGGTGTACTTCTTCACACACGCTCTCACCACTTACACGCCGTTTACGACATGTACTCGGCAACCTTCAAGCGGAAGCTCAACGTGGGTGTCAGCCACGGCCTACCTAAAAACTCAAGTCCCTAGTCCAGGTTTATCGCCTATTCGGGTTCCATCCACAGGGAGTCCGGCCGAGGTTTCCACTAACGGCCCCGAACGATGTGTGCAGGGTTCCCGAGATACGAAACGGGCATTCGGTACACCGGGCCACGGTGTATCTACCGCATCATAGCCCATCCCTAGGGTCAGCGCTACGCACGGCCTCCAACACATATCCTACAAACACCAGAAACTAGTTGCAACTCCTGGACAGAGAACAAGGTTGGTTAAGAAGCCGAGAGGGTCCATTGGTTTCGGGCCCAATGCATGGTAGTAACTGTTTCATGGATCACAAACACGTAACTCAGTTCCTGAGGACGGCTGCAATGAGACAACCCACCATGTACTCCTACATGGCCTCTCACCGCTACCTTTACCAAATCGTGTTCACACACTTAGCTCACACACAATAGGACATGTTCACACACCATTCCAATTCATTCCCGATGAATCAGACCTGACTCAACTCTAAGCAGTAGCAAGCATGACAAACAAGCATGAATGAGTAGGCACAACAGGGCTCAAACAACTCCTACTCATGCTAGTGGGTTTCATCTATTTACCTTGTGGAATGACAGTCATGCAGAGGATAAAGGGGTTCAGCTACCGCAGCAAGTAAATGTATAAATCATTGTTGTCCTAATGCAGTAAAAGAGAGCAGGAGCGAGGGAGTGGGATTATATCGGAATGAACAAGGGGGTTTTGCTTGCCTGGCACTTCTGAAGATAATATAGTTCTTCATCGGTGTCATCGAACTCATCGTCGGTACGTCAGCATGAATTTTAGAAGTTTTGGGCATTTTCTGGAATTTCCTGAATTAGATTTAATCCAGAAAATGACTAACTACGTCAGCATGACAGCAGCATTGCGTCAGCAGGTCAACCAGGTTGACCCGGGTCAACCTGATCGGTGGGTCCTGCATGTCAGTGACTCATTATTTAACCCCGGTCAAAACCCGTGCTGACGGGGTTTGACCCAGCGGTAGGGCCCGCTGTCAGTGTTAGTGATGTGGCTAATGGTGGGGATTAGTCCTAATGACTGTGCCACGTCGACAGTCGCCGGAGTTGCGCCGGCGGTGACCAAAACGCGGCGGAGGCACTCTGGAGGGGCTCGGGTTTCGCCTACGGTGCACCATTTTGCTCGGGGTTTGCGGCTACAGCGAGCTAGAAGACTCGCGCATCTAGTGGTTGTGGCGGCAGCAGCTGCGGTGGTCGGGATCGACGGCGGCGACCAAATCGGCAGCGGCCGGAGTTCGGGTGCTCACGGTTTTGGTGCTACGGGGCACGGCGGGGCGAACGGCCTGGTGCTACGGCCTCCTGGGATCTCGGTGAGCACGGAGGCATGCTCAAAACGGGCGAGGGCGATCGGCCACGGCAACGACATGGCACGGCGGCGGCAAGCTCGTGTCCGGGCGAAACAACGGCTAGAGCGCCAATCGACATGGGAAGAAGAGGGAACGGTTCAGCGGCTCACCGCGAGTCCAACGAAGCGCGAGGGCGAGGCCGGGACGCTCTGTGGCCGGTGAATCGAGCAACGGCGGCCGTGGTGGGGGAAGAAGCCGCGACATCGTCTTGGGGCATCCGGGCTTCAGTGGGTCGACGTAGAGGGGCTTGGGGTCCGGGCGGAGCTCCGGGTCACGGCCACGATGCAAGGGAACGGCGGTGGGCGCAGCGGCAGTGAGCGGCGGCAACGGGCTCCGTTCGGTCGCGGGAGGGAGAGAGAGCAGAGGGGGATAGGGACGGAGGGAGAAGTGGACGTGGCGCCAGGGAGGTGCGTGGCATCTCTGTGGGGGTCGGGAAGCGGCAGAGAGGCAGGAGGTGGCGCTCGGGAGGCGCGTCTGGCGAGCACACGCTCGGCGTCCTACTGGCGCAAGGTTGAAGACAACCTTGCCCCTGGTGGGTTTGGCTGTCTTTGCCCAGCCGGGCTGCTACAGAGGTGGGCCGGTTGGGGCGCCAGGTAAGTCGCCAGGTACTATCTCTCTCTCTCTTTTCTATTTTCTTTTTCTATTCTCATTTTCTTTGTTCTGATTTAGTTTAGGAACTAAATCATTTTAGATAATTCTGGAAATTATTTTGGTGGTTAACTGAATTATCTCAGGCTCCACAAATAACTTTAGAATATTTGGACCATTTAAAATATATATAGCATTTAAACGGCTCCAAGTCAAATACTTTTGTGTTAATTCAAAAATCCAAAGATGACCTAAAAATATGTCCACCATTGTTGGCAGAGGTTTTCACCTTTATCAAAAATCATGAACATTTTCAAAGGCATTTTGGATTCATTGAAAATGATTTTTATTTGAACCTAGTTGAATTCTTTCTGATGCTAGGGTTTGATCAATCCCCATTTCAGTTAAAAAAAAATTTAAACATGATGCAACACTCTAATGCAAGCACTAAGCATTACCAGAACTAGGGATGTGACAACTCACCCCGACTAAACAAGAATCTCGTCCCGAGATTCAAGACGTGAGGTAAGAAGACAGAGGGAACACAAAACTACGCAATCTTCATGATCCATCTTGCACTTCATAAGGTTGTTGATTTGTTGCATACGTTGATCTTGACATCCTTGCTTTTGAGATCTTCATCCACGCGATGTCGACGGAAAGAAACTCTACTAGGATTGATCTTCTCGAAGATCAAGCTATACCATATCAACTCGCGGAATGAGATGTTGAAACATCTCGAGTTGAGACACAAAACACATCGAGAGGGATGGAAGAACAACGACGAAGTTTGATTTGGTGGGCAACAATTCCATGCTTAGAAAGATGGTGGATGGTGTCAAGGTAGCGAGGAAAAAAATTGCTTTGATTCCATAGCGGGGCACCTCAGGGAAGGTGACTCGAAGAACTATTCCCTTAAGTGGCAAAAAGAATTACTTTTGATATCTAGATCACTGAACTCTTTATACCAGCCTAAGGCAATCACAAACGATCGTTTGGCGGAGTTCAAAGGAATGACGCATATCCGTATTCGGATGGATGATGTGGACTACCTTGTTGAAGACAACGCGATGGATGATTTTGCTTATCATCGGAAATGGATGGGACCCATGGTAGGACCGCTTTGAGGATGATCCTGAACAAGAATTACTAAGAAGGCAGCCCATGGTTAGATGGGACAATGGCGGTGCAAGCTAGGGACAAGGTGCTAATGCTGGGAATGTTCCAACCATCATATCTTCCTGAGATTCAGATCTGGTTGGAAACAGGATACTTCAGACTCACATGTCTGAAAACAAAAGTTGCAACACAAATCGACGAGATGGAGTTGCGAGATTCTCGGGGAATGAACCACGATAGCAAGCTCCAAAACATGAGCTGGTTCTGCTACATACAAGTGAACACGCTGTCCCAGACAAGCATGACCACGTAGTAGTCTTATATTAAAACACTACCAAGTTCTGGTTGGGAACCATCATTGCGGAGAGCGAAGCCCTTGCATAAGTCTTATGATTAGCTCTTATGAAGGAACTTCTTCTCCTTGGACAAGTCAATTAGTGGCTTGGTGTGCTAGGAACACATATGGAGTGGAGGCGGCCAACCTATCACACCATAGGGCACTTCGCACGTGCATGACTAACTTGGGATGATTCCAGAGAAAACAAAACAAACCTTTCTCAAATTCATGGCGGCAACTTACACCTAAAGCACATGAATTCGAGGAAGTCACTTCTTCCATCCAAGCATAAGCTTCATGAACGGAACACTAAGGCATTGCTTACAAAGTTTCCAACAATAGGATGATGTTCAACATGAAACATTGGGGAGACAAAATGTCAGATGGGCTCAACAACAACTCATCGAAATTTCCATATCACTGGACTTCCGCCATCATGTGAACACAGTAATAGCATTGGTCAGACCCAAAAGATATAATGGTGTAGGCTCGAGGAATCAACCACGAGTAAGACAACATTATGAACATCGTTGGTTCTGATTTGATTTGACGATAGCCCATACTCAAATCAAGGATTGGATAAGACAATAGCACCGACAACTGTTCACGAGGATCAATCAACGAAGATATCATCTTTCTTCAACACACACACACACACACACAAGGATATCCCATAGTGATGAACTAAGTGGATTAAGCTTTTATCTTCCAACTCTCCAAGTTGTTGTTTAGCTCAACCAACTAGCTCAGGGTATCCAACACAGATTCCTGGAGAAAGGGTGGTTCACAAGAAACCAACTTGTTCACGAGCTCAACATAGCAGTCAGGGGTCAACCTGGTAATACTTCCGAGAAGATATTCGGAAAATCACGAACCACCGATATGTTACTAAGCTTGAGAACAATCTTGTTTTACAGGGCAAGATGATATGATCAAAATAGTGAGGGATTGACACAATCCTAACTCATTGATCGAAGAGTGCACCAGAAATAAGGACTAGGTAGCACAATTGTTGGGGATATAACTACTGAGTGTGAACCGCCCCGGGAGGGCCGGTTCACGCTCGTTCATGATCCAGGCCCATGTGGACGCCTGGAGCCCAGAGGCGAATTAAGGTCCATGTATGTAAACCGCCTTAGCGTTATAGCTTGTGTTGTAAGACAGAAAGGAGAGATCAAGCGGACTCTTGTATGAGCCGGATTGGGACTTCAGAAACCGACCGGGCGTCCATCCGTGTATATAAGGGGACGACCCGGCGGCGAGTTAGAGACAGAGATTTCGAGGCTAAGGCAAAGCTATTGCTCCCTAGTCGCCGAAACCATATCAATCACATCACAACTGGACGTAGGTTTTTACCTTCATTGAAGGGGCCGAACCAAGATAATTCCCGTGTCTTGTGTCCGCTTTAACCTCTCTAGGTAAACCCGTACGATGGCCCTACGACTAAGTCCTTTCATGAGGACATCTGCCGTGACAAGTCCACGACAGTTGGCGCCCACCGCTGTTGAACCGGCGACCGGGGGCGCCGCGGTCGAAGAGTGAAGCGCCGCCTGCGTACCGGCCATGAAGATCCCAAACCGGATGGCCAGACCGGGGGTTGTTCCGACGGAGAGAGTATTCCAGACCCCTTCAATCTACCCCACCGGGTTGGGATCTTCATGGCCGGTACGCAGGCGGCGCTTCACTCTTCGACCATGGCGCCCCGGCCGCCGGGTTCAACAATGATGATGGCAGCCGAAGGAGGCCCCGGCGCCCGCCGCTCAAGTTTTGTCGAGCTCTTCGACGTTAGCTGTGCTCTTGGCGGAGGCTAATCCGCCGGATCAGGACCTGCACAACGCAGAGATTGCAAAGGTGAGGAACAGATCACTACGCTAAAGCGGACTGGCAGCCGCGGACGCAAGGATGGCAGCGAACGGGCCGCTTTGGATGCGCGAGCTTATAGGCTCAGCCGGACCAGAGCGCGTCACAGAAGTCATGAAAAGGAAGTACAGTCCGTTTACCTTCCGCTTTCGAGGAAGGAGCTTTTCAATACCCTGTAAGCGAGGACGATAATCCGCCGCCATTGGTAAGCCGCCGGGCACTTTGGGACGGCCGCACCGGTTCAGCCCGTATGATAGATCTATCTCGCCATCATACCGGTGCGCCCTGCATCGTCAGACACCCCGGTCACTACTCCAACCCGATGGATAACCTCGTGGCGGCTGCGGCACGGTTGGAGGCGATTCCAATTGAAGGCGATTCACCGCAGGCGGTGGAGACACGCCGGGTTAAGGAGCTCCTCAGGACGGCCTTGGCGCAGCAAGAAGCGTACTCGTCTGATCGAGATCGGATCCACTCCACCCCGGCCCGAGCCGGAGCTACAGCCGGCAGCGTCGATGAACCGGCCGTGTCGAGCAATGCGCAGCGTGGTCCGCCAAGGCAACAATCCGCAGCGGCTTTGAAGATGCTCAAGTGGTAGTGGACCGCGCCAGGCACGCGTAGGGAGGCCGAGTTAGTAGCACAAGCGGAGGATCATCCGCCAGCGCCCGGTTCGACCGACCACCTTCGAACCAGGGGTCACGTCCGGCTCTTTGGGGTACCTTGCCTTGTCCCCGCTTTACGCAACGTCACGATTGCCCAAGGACTTCAAGGGGCCACGCAAGGTGCCGAATTATACCGCCGACTTGGCTCCAGAGGCGTGGATAGAAAGCTACGAGATGGCCATGGAGATGTCGGACGTGGATGAAGCCGCATGTGCGAAGTACTTCACAATCATGCTGGAAGGTACGGCCCGGACTTGGTTAAAAACTTGCCGCCCAACTCCATCAGCTCGTGGACCCGATTCGCGAACCCGGTTCATCCAAAATTTCAAAGACACCTGTAAGCAGCCCATGTCGGTGGTGGATCTGGCAGCTTGTGTCCAGGCGGAGGGAGAGTCTACAACCCATTGGGTGCGCCGCGTTTCGGAAGTTTTACATTCTTCAGACCGGATCAACCCCTGATTCCGCGATCTTGACCTTGGAAGCCAATTGCGGTTCGAGCCATTGAAATTGAAGCTGGAGTCGCATGAAGCGTTTTGCCATGACATGGGCACTCTAATGGGCGTGTTGGTAAAATCGCTGATTCGATAGTACCAAGGATCCCGAATCTGATAATGATGAAGTGGGGAAGGAAAAGCGAGCGGCAGCTCCGTGGTCCAGCAGCACCATTTGGCAGGCAATGGAGGGAACAAGCGCAAAGCGAACGGCAACACGGGTTTCGTAGCCAACACCAATGCGCAGGACAAGGGTCAACGGCGCAGGGGCAGGCAGTCAAACCGGGGCGGTCACAATCCGGATCGTTTGAACTTCATATTAAATCAACCTTGTCCGAAGCACGGGACGAAGGAGGTACCGCGAACCACCTTTGGAAGGATTGTTATATTATGCAGGAGTTTAAAAACTCCAACTCTTTCGGTATGATCAAGGGACCGGCGGCGGTTCCGGATCCGCTCCGGTTACGATGGAGGAAATTCGGCCGGGATTCGGTGGTAATCCGGCGGGCAAGGCAATCGAGAATAATCAAGGTAATCAGAACAGTCAGAACCAAGGGGGCTACAATCAACAGCAGCAGCAGTCGGGTTATCAGAGCAACCCAAAGCAGTTGAATGGGGGGCAGTACCACGTCTTTACCACCAGTTTGGACCGACGGGACCGAAAACTTCAGAGGCGGGCGGTCAGTGTTGTTGAACTGCCGCCAGACATTACCTCTGCTGGTCCGAGCAGCGATTGTGTGGAGCAGAGGATCATCCTCCCGGGTTTACAATCCGGGCCGGGCTTAGCCTTGGTGGTGGCACCCCGTAGGAGGGTACAAGTTTACCAAGGTTCTTATGGATGGAGGAAGCAGCATCAACATCACGTACTACGAGACTTTCCGGCGTATGGGGTTAACAGATAGGCATCTTAGGCCGTCCAAAGACGGTGTTCCACGGAGTGGTGCACAGTAAGTCAGCGTGCCGGTCGGTAAGATAGTTCGAGGTGACCTTTGGGGACGAACATGACTCCGAGCGAAACGTTGACGTTTGAGGTGGTAAAATTCAAAGCCCTTACCACGCCCTCTTTGGGCGGCCGGCTTATGCTAAATTTATGGCACGGCCCTGTTATGTTTACTTACAGCTGAAAATGCCGGGTCACAAAGGAACGATAACGGTTCATGGAGCCGCGGATCGCCCTAGAGTGCGAGGAAGGTGATGCGACTTACGCGAGTCGGTTTGTGCCATGGAAGAGTTAAAGTATTATAAAGATAATGTTGATCCGCGGATATGACCCTTTGAAGAAGCCAACTACAGAGCATGATCCGGACTTGAAGTTCAAATCGGCGGTGAGACGAAGCTTGTTGATTTTGTGCCCGCGATTCATCCAAACAGTTCACCATCGGTGCCAGCCTGGATCCGAAATAGGAAAGCGCGCTCATCGAAGTTCATCCGTGAGAATCGGGACATTTTTGCATGGAAGCCGTCGACATGCGGTGTACCGAGGGAGCTCGCTGAGCACACTCTTAATGTTGACCGAAATACAGACCGGTAAAACAGTTTCTTCGACTGTTTAATGAGGTAAGGCTCTAGGCCATCTGAGAAGAAGTTGCTATGGTGTTGGGAGCAGGTTTTATCTTAGAAGTCTTTCATGCAGAGTGGCTCGCTTAACCGGTTATGGTCCTTAATAAGAATGGCACTTGGCGCATGTGCGTAGATTACACAGATCTTAACAAAGCTTGTCCAGCAGATCCTTTCGCCCTCCCCCGCATTGATCAGATTATTGATGCGACGGCGGGTTGTGAGCGTTTGAGCTTTCTGGATGCGTATTCCGGTTATCAATAGATTAAGATGGCGGTTAAGGACCAGGAGAAAACGGCGTTTATCACCCCTTTTGGAGCCTTCTGCTATGTGTCCATGCCTTTTGGGCTCAAGAGCGCCCAGGCAACTTATCAGCGTTAATGCATGTAATTGTTTGCATAACCAGATCGGCCGTAATGTGCACGCTTACGTGGATGATATCGTGGTGAAATCAAGGCAGAAGGAAACATTGATTGAGGATTTAATGGAAACCTTCGACAACTTGCGGGTGTACAAGATGATGCTCAACCCTGCCAAGTGCGTCTTTGGTGTTCCAAAGATGCAAATTGTTGGGTTTTCTCGTGTCTAACCGGGGATTGAGGCTAATCCGGAGAAAATTACAGCTATCACCTCCTTAGCCAAGCCAAAATGCATCAACGATGTCCAACGCTTGGCAGGCGGATTGCTGCGCTAAGCCGGTTTATCGATCGCCTAGGAGAGAAGGCCATCCCTTTGTACCGTGAGATCTTTGAAGAAGACGGATCAATTCGTCTCGAGTTCAAACTGATGAGGCATTGGAGGACTTAAAGCGGCAGGCCAACCCGCTGTTCTTGCTGCCCCTATTGACAGGAGCCGCCTCTGTTATATGTTGCTGCCAATGCTAGGGCGATGAAGTGTAGCCATTGTGGTGGAGCGCAAGGAGGCGGGGAAGGAGTATCCGGTTCAGCGACCAGTTTACTACATCGATGAGGTTCTCATTGAATCTAAGCAAAGATATCCACATTGGCGTAAGCTGGTATATGGGGTTTTTATGGCAAGCGGAAGCTGAAGCAATATTTCCAAGGGCACCCCATCACAAAGGGTCGATTCGGCTCCTTTAGGCGATATCATACTGAACCGGGAAGCAATCGTGATTGCTAAGTGGGCTATAGAGCTTGGGCCATACGGTTTAAAGTATGTGCCCCGGACGGCTATAAAGTCTCGAGCACTTGTGGATTTCATTAATGATTGGACGGAGTTGCAAGCACCGGAGAGAAGCGGATCACACCTATTGGACCATCCATTTTGATGGATCCAGGCAATTGGAGGGCTCGGGGGCTGGAGTCGTATTAACTTCCCCACGAGGTGATAAGTTCTGTTATGTTCTCCGCCTAATGTTCCCTTGTACTAACAATGCAGCTGAGTATGAGGCTTTGCTCCATGGCCTCCGGATGGCCGTGAGAGATGAACCTCAGCCGGTTAAATGCTTTGGTGATTCGGACTTAGTGGCCCAGCAGGTATCCGGCACTTGGGACTCCAAAGATCCACTCATGGCTGCATATCGTCGGGAAGTGGACGTTGTTGCAGGACATTTTAAGGGGTACCAGGTGGACCATGTGGATCGTCGGAAGAACGAGGCGGCTGATGCTTTGAGCCGGTCCGGGTCCCAAACAGAACCGTCCCGCCTAACGCTTTTCCTTGACGTCGGTCGCATAAGCCGCCGCTAAGCCGCCTGATGAAATTGATTTGGCTATCCCTGATCCGGAGGCTCAATTGGTGGCGGCTTTGCACATCATTCCGGATTGGACGCTCCCTTATTTGGCGTACATGAATCGGGGCGAAGTTACTGGGAGGATGAGACGTTGGCCCGCAGATTGTTCGGCGGTCTAAGTCTATGACCATTGTTAATGGCGAGTTGCACCGTCGCAGCGTGTCAGGGGCGTTTCAGCGTTGTGTGTCCCCTGAAGAGGGCCGTGAGATATTGCGAGAGATTCATGAAGGGGATTGTGGTCACCACGCGGTTCAAAATCCCCGTGGCCAAAGCGTTCCGCCATGGCTTCTATTGGTTGACTGCCCATGCCGATGCGGAGGATCCGGTCGACGGTGTGATGGTTGCCAAAAGTTCTCTAGGCGTGCTCATGTGCCAGCCCAAGAATTGAGGATGATTCCAATTACTTGGCCGTTTGCGACTTGGGGGCTGGATATGGTTGGACCTTTCAAACGATCCAAGGACAAAAAGACCCACCTGTTGGTAGCAGTGGATAAATTTACCAAGTGGGTCGAGGCAGAACCTGTTAGCAAGTGTGATGCGGCCACGGCGGTTCAGTTCATCAAGCGGGTGATTTTCCGGTTCGGGTTTCCGCACAGTATCATCACGCATAATGGCACCAATTTGTCCAAAGGAGCTATGAAGGAATTTTGTGAACGGAGCACATCCGGCTTGATGTTTCTTCCGTAGCCCACCCGCAATCCAATGGTCAAGCGGAACGAGCTAATCAGGAAATTTTGAAAGGTATCAAACCCGGCTTATGGTCCCTTTAGAAAGGACGCCGGTGTTGGGTGGAAGAGCTACCATCGGTGATATGGAGTATAAATACTACCCCAACCGATCCACCGGATACACGCCGTTCTTTATGGTCTATGGAGCGGAGGCGGTCCTTCCCAAAGGATATCCGTCACGACTCGCCCCGAGTAGCAGCTTATGTTGAGGCAGATAGCGAGGCAGCACGGCAAGATGATTTGGATCGACCGGACGAAGAGCGCGATATGGCGCAGCTCGCTCGGCGGTCTACCAAATAGGACCTTCATCGGTATCACAACCGGCGGGTTAAAACCAGAACCTTTCGTGAAGGAGACTTGGTGCTGCGGCTCATTCAAGATCGTAAAGATATGCACAAGCTATCCCCACCTTGGGAAGGGCCTTTTGTGATCGATAAGGCTCTATACAACGGGTCCTACTATCTGATTGATGTTCGAGAGCGAAAAGACTCACGCATACGTCGAGAGGAGGAGACCAACGAGCCATGGAACATAGCTCATCTTCGCCTTATTATACTTGAGCCATTGGCTCCACTTATGTACATATCAAGACGATGTATATATTATGAATAAAAGCAATAAACCAGATCCTCGGCTAAAGCGGGGTATCTGCTCTGCATAAAGGACCGGTTTGGGTACATGGAGATGATGTCTTTATGCGGCCTCCGGTTTAACCCTTGGCCTTGTTTTTAGAAATTTTTGTCATTTGGGGGCTTGGTCGTGTCCGAACCAATGCAACACCTCTTGGCAGGCGAAAGCCACCAGATCATTTGGGGGCATGGTCACGTCTGAACCAGTCACACCTCTTGAGTCGGCCTAAGGCCATAGAATCACTTGGGGCTTTGGTCGAACCCGAACCATCGCAATGCCATTTGATCGGCGTCATGCCATGAGTTCGATTGGGGACCTGGCTGACTTGAACCACCGCTACACCGTATAGGGGGCTTGGTCATGTCCGACCATGGTAGCGCCATCTGATCCGCTCGGTAGCCTTTCCTTGCAAAGTGATTTTCCTCATTGATTTTGCTTCCATGGGGTCTTTATGCCTGTCATTTGGTTTTTGTTGGCCTTCTTAAACCGACAAAATTCTTTAAACCGGATTTATGTTCCGCATTCAATACCTTTTTTTAAAGTTGGCGATTTTTTTTGTTCCGGTTTGATTTTGCTGTTAACATCCCATTATGGAGTAACAGGGCTTATCATGTTCGGCTACGATTTACACGGTAAATCGGTTTTATATGCTTGAAGGACTGTTCTCCTGTGATGTTGATGGTTTATAAGGCCTTCACTTGGGTTTGACTAAAGCCAACTGTGTGCCCTATCTTGGCAAAGCGGTTTAAGAACTTGTGATTGCAGGCAAAATATGTTGCAGGATTTACTACGAAGCCAACGGGTCCCGTCTTGCCATGCAAAAGTTTACAGATCGAGATTGTACCGCATTGTTCAAAGAAAGACACTTGCTATCCTATTACAAAGCCTTTTGAGGCCCGGCGTTTCCACGCCGGGTTATGCCTTGAAAATTTGAATATGTCGCCTGCTTGGCGGATTACGCCGCTTCACCGGGTTGGCGCGAGGTGGAGGGCACAGCGCTGGCGTCGGTTCAGCTTCCTCTTCTTCTTCACCCAAAGCCGGAAGTCATTGGTAGACCAAGTCAATCCGGGTTAAGGCACGAAAAGATGCTTCTTCACTTATCACCTCGGCGGATCAACGTCGAGGCGTAAGTGTGCTTACGGATTGGAGGAATCAGGCTCTGCACTTCCGGGATGACAAAATCCACCCGCTTGTTGTTTGCGTCATAAAAGATCGGTGAACTTCCAGATTGGCTTCAGCGCCGCTTGACTTCGCCCGGACGCATTTCCTTCGTAATCCGTTTGAGGCATCGTTATCGAAGGCTTCGCCGTTCTCTTGAGCGCTGGGAAAACCTTTAGCTATGTCAGCCGGATCAAGATCCGCTATCCATGCCTTGGCACGAGTCAGAGCCAGCAGGGCGCCAGCCCGGGCTGCGGATCGCTTCATCTCTTCTAGCTGTCTCGGAATCATGGACAGCCGGTCCAAAGATCTCTCGATCGTGGACGGCGCCCGTGTTGTCGTATGAAGTGGCGCATATGGCCCGGCTGGCGCCGTATATAGCTGTTCAATCAGGGTGTACGAGGCCTTGAGCTTTTTTTCGCACGCCGAGCCCGGATGAGCAATACGCTTACTGCACCAGTTTAGACAGCCCAAGTTAAACGGCGGAAGCGTTAACACAGCATATTCAAGATAAATTTACTTACCAAAGACGGCAGAGGTCATGGCATGCACTTGGCGTTTGAGTCCGTAAGCTCTTTGATCACGGTTTAAGGGCCGCCTCCGCTTCCTCCGCCTGTTTTATTAAACCGGCTTTCTCGGTGTCCCAGCTTGACCCGCTCGGATTTGTACCACTCCTTCAGCTGCTCCATGGTGGTCGTATGGTCTTTAGCTCATCCTTGGTTTTGGTGGCTTCGCTATTTGGGTTTCAGATTGGTTCGGAGGTCCTTGAGTTGCACAGACTTCTTTGGTGTATTTCATTCGATGACAAATAAAGCATGTTAGTGGTTTCATTATACAAGTCCCAAGCTTAATACAAGTATTCAACTTGGCACTTGGGGCTAATGGCTAGTTGATCTCAATTTGCTAAGGAGACGCAACTTAAGTCCCGGGTTTAACTTTGCAAAATTAAACCGACCCTTGGGGGCTATTATGCGGTGAAAAGATGAGAAAGGTCAAATTATTACCTCATAGCGGTCCTTCATGCGATTTACTAGACCGGCTTCAAGGTCACGGCTTGTGTAAAGCCGGTTCGTAGCCGGAATGAAGTTCTTGGGCGGAGAAATTGTCGTAGCGCATATGTCAGTCTTCCCCTTGTCTTTGCCGATAGTAGTGGAACTTTCTTTGATGCTATGCTTGGCTAAAGCGACCGGTTGGCTAGGAGCGGTGTAGCGATTACTGTCACAAGAACATCGTCATTTTCAGCGGTCTTGTTTGGGCTTGATGTCATCTTGCTTTGGCTCGGCGGTTCAACGGGTCACGATCCGCTCGGTGAACGGGATTGGTGGAGCAGGCTGTGAGGTTTCCACTTGGACCTCGGTTCAACTTCAAGGGTCAGCAGTATCATCCTTGTACAACTCGCCAGAGCTTTCCTTGGCGGCTTGAGGATTTTCGTGTGGCTGTTCGGGGTTTTTCCGGATCACCATCCGGAGTAGGATCAAGAGTTTTCGCTTTCTTGCTCAAACGCGCCTTGGTGCTGCAATATTCAGAGTTGGATCAAGACAAATTGACCAAATTAATAGGGAATCGAATTGACGGACAGTAATTACATACCCTGCGGCGATGTTCAGCGGAGGCAGTTGTGTGGTGGATGAACCGCCCAGACGAGTTGGAAGAGGCCTGATAATTGAGTCGGACGGATTGAGAGAACATCGGAAGAAACCTTTTAAGGGATAACGCTTTTCAGAGAGCAAGTCACCTCTGACGACGCTTCCGGATTGGGATGTCTGGTAAACCGGCTGAGGTAACCTGTTGACCATCGTGCGGGTTGTACGGGCGCTCTTCAGTCTGCTGTGTCTTCAAGAAAAGATTTGGATTCAAATAAGCATGTGAATGGTATTTTTTCACTTTCCGGACGGGCGCGATTTAATTCTCTTAACAGCGCAAGCTCAGATTCGGAAGAAAGAAGGATTACCTCAACAAGATCGGCATGACTGGCTTCATCATCATGGGAAGAAAAAGTGTCGGTAAAAGAAGGTAAAGGGGCCAAGCATGTGCAAGAAGAAATACACAGCGGAAAGCCGGTTTATGGCGGCTCCCTTGTAAATGTCAAAGTTTTACCTCGGCTTCGGATTCTTCATCCTCCGGTGGTTCAGAGGACTCGGTGGTCTTTTTCTTGCCAGTTTTCTTAGTGGCCTTGGACTTTGCACGTGGCGCCCGGACCGGTCTGGTGCGTTTCCAGAAGGAGCTTTCAGCCTGGGAAGCAGCAAGCATTAGCATATGTCAGCGGTATTACGAGCTTGAAAGACAGTAAGAAGAGCTTACATCACGGGCGGTTTGTTGGCGGCACAAAATGGAGCCAACCCGGTGAGGCTGCAGACGGAGATTGGCTCATCGAGCATCTTCTTGACGATCTCGGTGGTCTCCTGTTCGTTATGGGTAGCTCGTGACGCCTTTGAGGATCTTTGAGGCTGCCGTGTACTGCAGCATCAATCCGGCCGCGGCTCGGTGGCAACACGCCCCAAGAGACCCAAAGAACGCACAAGATCCACGCCGGTTAAGCCATTGGCCATTAGAGCCCGGAGCTTGATTATTTGTGGCGCGAAGTTTTTCCGTTCACAGCGGTTAAGCGTGAAGGCGATGGATGATGGTTGCTGAGCGGTGAGGACGGTAACCCGGCAAGGGGTTTTCGTTAAGGTAGCGGTGTTACGGCAAGAGAACCAAGTTTGGTTCCAATCCTTTGGATGGCTGTGGTGCTTGGCGTGAGGGAAATCGGCTTCCTTCCTCTTCTGAATTGAAACGCCGCCCAGCTCGTGTTGGGACCATCGAGAAAATTCTGTGCGACGGTTCAAATGGAAAAATCCCTAACAACTCCACAGACGGTTCTTCTTGAAGATAGACTTCACGAAGACTTGAAAGTTGCATATGTTCGAAACGAAATTGGGCCGATATCCTGCGGATGGAGTTGCAAACCGGCAAGGACGCCCCGAAAAACTTTGAACCGGGCGGGCGTAACCCCGGTCTAGGTGCTGCATAAACACAATTACTTCCCCGCCATGCTCGAGGAAACTCGCCCTCCGGAACACGCCAATGGAGGACGTCTTTTGGAGCCAAACCGCCAGTAGTGACGTAGCCGTTAAGCTGCGTCTCAGTGATTTTGGACCGGACCTAGTTGCAAGCAGCAAATTGAGGAGCCATTCCGAAAGATTAAGGCTGCGAAAGAAAGGAAAACGGTTCACCATTGAACAGGTCAGAGTTACAGATAATGTTAAACCGGCAATCCAAGAAACCGGAAATTCCGGCTTAACTAAGGACTAATGGAGGACGGATTAGATATCAGTAGTTAAACCGCCGTAAGAGGCAGAGCTGAAAAAAGTTGCTAAGTATAGATGTAAACAGGTTTCCCATGCAAAAGGAAATAATCTAGATCTACCGGGTTCAAGAAGGAAAATTTCTGCGACCTATGCGCACCTCCTACAAGCAGGAATGTTCAGTCATGTTAAAGCGAAGGATCTGAAAAAAGGGGGAAGATGCCTAGAGTCGGGTAAACGGCGAAAGCAGCCGTTTGCATATGAGGAGCAGTACGGCTGAGCCGTACGGCCATGGTGGAACTGGTATGAAGAATCGGCAAGCTATGAGACGAACCGAGTTTCCAGATGAGATCTAGGGTTTAAAGAAAACCTTACCTGACGAGCGGGAACCACGGAGGAGCGCTAAAACTCTGGTAAGATCAGGTTGATGCAGCGGCCCGGCGGGAAGCGTCGGTCGAAGGTTGAGGGCGACGGCAAGAGCTTCAGGGTCAGCGGGTCGCGAGGAAGAAGAAGAGAGGAAGAAGAAGAAGAAGAGAATGGCCCGACCGGTCTATTTATAAGGGACCGGAGCAATCAACGGGCGCGAGAATCGAGGAGTCAAAAGCGGCGGAAGGTGCAGCGCCGCCTCGATTTCCGGAATGGCATTAAATGCAGGGAATCTTACTGTTTGGATTTCTTTATTAAGGATGACGTCAGGATGCTCTGACACGCGAATCGGAAGATGACATCACGGCGGTTCAAGCAGCTGGCGGTTTACGAAAAGAGATCAAGAGTTTCTTGAGGGTGTGAAGATTAACATGAACCGGTTCAAGTCAATCTGGGGCCTAATGTTGGGGATATAACTACTGAGTGTGAACCGCCCCGGGAGGGCCGGTTCACGCTGCTCATGATCCAGCCCATGTGGGACGCTGGAGCCCAGAGGCGAATTAAGGTCCATGTATGTAAACCGCCTTTAGCGTTATAGCTTGTGTTGTAAGACAGAAAGGAGAGATCAAGCCGGACTCTTGTATGAGCCGGATTGGGACTCAGAAACCGACCGGGCGTCCATCCGTGTATATAAGGGACGACCCGTGGCCGAAGTTAGAGACAGAGATTTCGAGGCTAAGGCAAAGCTATTGCTCCCTAGTCGCCAAACCATATCAATCACATCACAACCGGACGTAGGTTTTTACCTTCATTGAAGGGGCCGAACCAGTATAATTCCCGTGTCTTGTGTCCGCTTTAACCTCTCTAGGTAAACCCGTACGATGGCCCTACGACTAAGTCCTTTCATGAGGACATCTGCCGTGACAAGTCCACGACAACAATCTATCTTAGAATGATGATTCAAGAACCAACACGCTAAGAATGAAATTATTATCCTTTAACTACCAAGCAACTCGTTGCTAGGAGTATTGATTTCACACGTCACAGTACACTTGTCGGCATTCCGGTTACAACAACTCGGGACCGAGGAATGAATAATGATGGCGAGAAGTATCACTGCGTCAAGAATTCATAAGAGAAGGTGCAATTCTCATGACGTTCCTGACATAAAGTGGGTAATACTTCAGGATAGAACAGAATCAAAAGCTTGATTGCATTTGATCTGCGGATTACGACTGCTTTGACCCAATCCTAGATATGGATGAGGTACTGGAGTTTGTTTCTCCTAGTCATTCTGGAATAGAATGGCTTGACGGACCACATGAGTAATAGGCATTGATAACATGAATGCACAACTACTCCTGACTACCAACTGATAGACGGGGATCAGAAGACAAACTAAAATGGGGACAACTCAAGGAACATACGGTTTTCTGAGTTGTGGATGCATGGACTAGCATGTCGAACGAGTTCAACATATTTATTCCGGATAACCCATGCAGAAAGGTAGAACTGGCAGATTCACAACATAGGATAGGAAACTCACTGAGAGCACTCTTGTTGTGATCTTTCGGTTCAAGAGAACTTCTACCAAAATGGTTCATGGTATTTGGAAGAAGGGAATACCACGGACTTCGAGGGCTAATGCAAAGGTTACTAATAACCTAAGGGAGCTAGGAATTACTATCAACATGAAGTAGGGTGGATCTCGGGTTCAAGAACCCAGGAATAGAATGCCTACTAACTAATAACATCACGGGATGCTTTCAAGAATAATGGCCAGAATCATCACACTGGGGACACAAGCATGGCTGGATTACTAAGTGATACTCCAGACACCTAGGGTCATAATAATAACTCCAACATATATGTCGAGGCAATAGGGTACCTCAACTCACCGATTAGTGTGCTTATCTGGCCCAAAAGGACATCAGGAACGGGAGGAAGGGATTTGCAAATGCATCAGATAGTTTAGAAACCTGGGATGACTCGGACAGCATTACGGCTGTAAATGCTCAAAAAGATTTGAGACATCATGCAAAATGGTGGCATAACCACTCAATATCATCATATCAAGGTTCCGAGATCAACAGTTAACATACAGAAATAGTAGAAACTGGACTGGGGCGTAAAACCAACAATCTTAAAAGTCTATGGATTAGTAACACGTCATCCTAATAGATAGATGACAAGCCTAGTTCTTAACCCCGTAGAAGAGAAGACGTTGACTCAGATCAGAAGGCCATGAGGTATAAGGAGTAAAAAGAGCCTTACGTTCCCTTCCACAATCAATTCCCTTACATAACTAAAGCATTTCTAGACACAACTTCGACCAGTTTGGCTGGGTAATCCTACAGGCAGTCAGGATCTGATACCAACGCTGTCAGGACCCCAATTCTAAGTCACATTGACCTAGCCGGTAACACCTCATATCACTTTGCGGCCTCACGCACGGTATTCCCACGGGTGTCGCCTTACCATGGCCCGGGACCGTTTGTGCCTTTTGGCTCACGTATATGATAGTGTCGCTAGCATCCATATGACAGAGAACCCGGGCGACATGGCTAGTCGTGAACCCAAAGCGGCACTAACCCATGGGGACAGGCATACATGAATCACATCGAGCATGTCGGTCATCAACGTATGAATTCGGGCTGTAGCACTGGGCTAACAGGACTCCGGTATTCCGGGCTGTAGCAGGCTAGGCAGGACTCCGAATGTCACCGCGTGACATTTCCCCGAAGGGACAGACATAGGAACGAAGTGAAACACATGCCGGCCACCAAGTGTCCAAAGCAGATAGTCTTTGGGCTAGCGGTGACTCCGGTGAACTGGCTGTAGCGGACTACTATCGCTCAGAAGCACGAGACTACATTTCCCCATATGAGAGGCTGCCGAGGATAAACAACTAGATTGTCGGATCCCACACATACCAAGCATTTCAAACATACACACAATATGCTCAATATGTGTAAATACAACATGGCATCACAACATAACTCTCGACTCAAATATTTATTCATTAGGCTCGAGGAGCGAGATATTACAAACATGGGTCTCATGACCCAACACTCGTGAGCATACAAGTCAAAGCACAAGCGGAAGCTTAACATGTCCGAAAGTACAGACATCTACAAATGAAAAAGGCCGAGAAGCCCGACTATCTACCAGATCTGCCGGGGCACAAGATCGTAGCTGAGGTAACAAGCTAAACATCGAAGTCCAAGCGGAACTACTAGCGAGACCGACGCCTCTCGCAAAACATAAAATAAGCAAACGTGAGTACAAATGTACTCAAGCAAGACTTACATCGTAACTATCTACATATGCATCGGTATCAACAAAGGGGGTGGTGGAGTTTAACTGCAGCAAGCCAGCTTTGACTCAGTGGCTAACCTAAACTACGACTGCAAGTAACTCTTTTCAGGTGGGGCACACGAGTCCACATATTCACCATATAAATACACCACTATGGATCCGCTCCCGTCTCCCTATGAGAACGCCATCCATAGCACTCACGCTATCTTGCGCATTTTAGGGTATCCACTTTCACTTGTCTATGAACTGTTATAGGCAATCCAGAAGTCCTTTTCCGTGGACACGGCTATTCGAATAGATCATTTATAACCCTGCAGGGGTGTACTTCTTCACACACGCTCTCACCACTTACCGCCGTTTACACGACATGTACTCGGCAACCTTCAAGCGGAAGCCCAACATGGGTGTCGGCCACGGCCTACCTAAACACTCAAGTCCCTAGTCCAGGTTTATCGCCTATTCGGGTTCCATCTGCAGGGAGTCCAGCCAAGGTTTCCACTAACGGCCCCGAACGATGTGTGCAGGGTTCCCGAGATACCAAACGGGCATTCGGTACACCGGGCCACGGTGTATCTACCGCATCATAGCCCACCCCTAGGGTCGGCCTCACGCACGGCCTCCAACACATATCCTACAAACACCGAAACTAGTTGCAACTCCTAGACAGAGAACAAGGGTGGTTAAGAAGCCGAGAGGGTCCATTGGTTTCGGGCCCAATGCGTGGTAGTAATCAAGTTTCATGGATCACAAACACGTAACTCAGTTCCTGAGGACGGCTGCAATGAGACAACCCACCATGTACTCCTACATGGCCTCTCACCGCTACCTTTACCAAATCGTGTTCACACACTTAGCTCACACACAATAGGACATGTTCACACACCATTCCAATTCATTCCCGATGAATCAGACCTGACTCAACTCTAAGCAGTAGCAAGCATGACAAACAAGCATCAATGAGTAGGCACAACAGGGCTCAAACAACTCCTACTCATGCTAGTGGGTTTCATCTATTTACTGTGGAATGACAGGTCATGCAGAGGATAAAGGGGTTCAGCTACCGCAGCAAGTAACAGATAAATCGTTGTTGTCCTAATGCAGTAAAAGAGAGCAGGAGCGAGGGAGTGGGATTATATCGGAATGAACAAGGGGGTTTTGCTTTCCTGGCACTTCTGAAGATAATATAGTTCTTCATCGGTGTCATCGAACTCATCGTCGGTACGTCGTCTACCGAGAGGGGACAATTACCGGCAAACAAGAAAGAACACAATCAATGCGATGCAACAATGTGATGCATGATATTGACATGGCATTATGCTAGTGTTTTGAGCTAATGCAGCAGTAAGCCAAGTTAATTGAAGTGGAATTCAAACAAGGTTAAACTCCAACTCCAAATGCTAGTTCATAAATTACCCTAATCATGATTCATCCTATTCAGTGAGGTTAACTTGTTCAGACATGCATGATCATGGCATAAACAGATTCTTCATATTTTTCTGATCATTTTTCATATATAACTTATTTCCATTGGAGTTACGGTTGAATTACTATGAATTTTAGAAGTTTTGGGCATTTTCTGGAATTTCCTGAATTAGATTTAATCCAGAAAATGACTAACTACATCAGCATGACAGTAGCATTGCGTCAGCAGGTCAACCAAGTTGACCCGGGTCAACCTGATCGGTGGGTCCTGCATGTCAGTGACTCATTATTTAACCCCGGTCAAAACCCGTGCTGACGGGGTTTGACCAATGATAGGGCCCATTGCCGTTGTTAGTGATGTGGCTAATGGTGGGATTAGTCCTAATGATCGTGCCACGTCGGACAATCGCCGGAGTTGCGCCGCGGTGACCAAAACGCAGCGGAGGCACTCTGGAGGGCTCGGGTTTCGCCTGATTGCACCATTTTGCTCGGGGTTTGCGGCTACGGAAATGGAAGACTCGCGCATCTAGTGGTGGTGGCGGCAGCAGCTGCGGTGGTTGGGATCGACGGCGGCGACAAAATCGGCGGCGGCCAGAGTTCGGGTGCTCACGGTTTTGGTGCTACGGGGCACGACGGGGCGAACGGCCTGGTGCTACGGCCTCCTGGGATCTCGGTGAGCACGGAGGCATGCTCAAAAACGGGCGAGGGCGACTGTGGCCACGACAACGACATGGCACGGCGGCGGCAAGCTCTCGGATCCGGCGGAAACAATGGCTAGAGCGGCCAATCGACATGGGAAGAAGAGGGGAACGGTTCAGTGGCTCACCGCGAGTCCAACGAGCGCGAGGGCGAGGCCGGGGACGCTCTGTGGCCGGTGAATCGAGCAACGGCGGCCGTGGTCGGGGAAGAAGTCGCGGCATCGTCTTGGGCCATCCGGGCTTCAGTGGGTCGACGTAGAGGGGCTTGGGGTCCGGGCGGAGCTCGTGGTCACGGCCACGGTGCAAGGGAACGGCGGTGGGCGCAGCGGCAGTGAGCGGCGGCAACGGGCTCCGTTCGGTCGCGGGAGGGAGAGAGAGAGCAGAGGGGGATATGGACGGAGGGAGAAGTGGACGTGGCGCCAGGGAGGTGCGTGGCATCTCCAGGGGGGTCGGGAAAGCGAGCAGAGAGGCAGGAGGTGGCACTCGGAGGGCGCGCGTGCGGCGAGCACACGCTCGGCGTCCTACTGGCGCAAGGTTGAAGACAACCTTGCCCCTGGTGGGTTGGGCTGGCTTTGCCCAGCTGAGCTGCTATAGAGGTGGGCCGGTTCGGGCGCCAGGTAAGTGGCCAGGTACTATCTCTCTCTCTCTCTTTTCTATTTTCTTTTTCTATTCTCATTTTCTTTGTTCTGATTTAGTTTAGGAACTAAATCATTTTAGATAATTCTGGAAATTATTTTGGTGGTTAACTGAATTATCTCAGGCTCCACAAATAACTTCAGAATATTTGGACCATTTAAAAAATATATAGCATTTAAACGGCTCCAAGTCAAATACTTTTGTGTTAATTCAAAAATCCAAAGATGACCTAAAAATATGTTCACCATTGTTGGCAGAGGTTTTCACCTTTATCAAAAATCATGAACATTTTCAAAGGCATTTTGGATTCATTGAAAATGATTTTTATTTGAACCTAGTTGAATTCTTTCTGATGCTAGGGTTTGATCAATCCCCATTTCAATTTAAATAAAATTTAAACATGATGCAACACTCTAATGCAAGCACTAAGCATTACCAGAACTAGGGATGTGACAAAAAGTGTATCCGTTTATGGTTTAGTCTAGAATCTTCCATGTATGAATTTTTACTACAGTACTGGTGAAAGACTTACGATGAACCATTTCTTACATCTCCTCTGCCCCCTTGCAAGTCATCCTAATTTAATCCCTCCGTCTAGGTGTATAAGGGCATGGTTAATTACTTAATAGTATAGCCAACTGTTGACTATAAGAAAGTGCCATGTCATCTGTAGCCAACATGTATAACAATCGATACTCAAAAACTAATTCTTAAAAATCATTTGTTGCAAAGCACAAGAAGTGTTATTTCTTCACAAGTTTTGGATGCAGGTTGAACAGTTGAACGCTTTTGTTTGCAAAAGATTCCTTTTTATCTATTTCACCTGGACGTTTGTGAGCTCTAGAGATGAGATAATATCCAAAGAAACCTATCGAAACCCGTTACACATGAGATGACCCCCACATCCTTTGTCAAAATAAACAACTCCCCAATCAATGCATTTCACTCTTGATTTAGCAACGACGGGCACCTTACTACTATAGATTAGTACGACCAAAAATTGAACTAACATTATATATAGTATGATAAATACTGATGCATGTCACCTAAAATTATATCATTCAAAACTATTTTCAAATACGAATCCAACGATATAGTTTTTTTGACATGCACTAACATTTTGTCAGTTAAATCTTCAGTCAAATTCAATGGGGGACTAATAAACCACGACTGATGTAGTACAAGTGTAGAGGGCGGCGCTGCACGGGAGTCTCACCTCTCACCCCGCTCGTGGCACCGCAGTAATGCCGTCATATCACAAAACCCAACCACTCCCAGTAATAAGTGGCCTGGTAAAATAAACGGACAAGCAACCATCACATCCCTCCGTCTTTTTTGCATTTCATCTCTCTGCATTTACTTTCTCCGGTTCATCTCGCACACTCAATCCCAAGCTACTACTCCTAGGGCTAGTTCTTTTGGAGGCTTCCCCAGCTTTTCCCACAAGACTAGTCACAGTGGAGAGTAACAATAAGGCGCCTCACTCATTTATTTGGGCTTCTAAACTACTACTCCGTCCTGGTTTATTCCTCACCATTGTAATTTGTGATAAATTTTGACCAAAGATTTAGCAAATAAACATTAACGTTTCTCATTTTCTCCTCCTCCTTGGTCACGGTGCACAGCCTAAGATGACTTACTCACCTAGACGGATGGAGTGGTGCATATGACATGCACTAAAATTTCATTAGTTAAATTTATGATCAAAATTTGACACAGATTACAATGGGGGCCAATAAACCAGGACGGAGGTAAGTAGTTATGGGATTACTAATCTAGAAGCCTAAAAGAACTGGCCCCTGGTACTCCTACTAGTAGTAGTACTCAAGTTGGAATTCCAATTGCATGGCACAACTTGTTAGGCAAAAAAATTCGATACAGGGTGTAGGAAGCGGTTTGGGAATTTGCATGCCTTTCCAACCAAAGGAGATACTCGGTACAAAGTATGACAGAGAAATAACGACAGAGAAGGAAGCTAAAAGTAAACAATTAAACGAGCATTTTTGCATTTGTTTTGCATTGAATCGTTTCACAAGCTTGACTAGTGCTGTTTTTCTACTTTTACAAAAACCGCATCGTAATGTTAAAACGTGCATTTGCACGTACATAAGTAATAGTAGTACTCCCTCCGTCTAGGTGTACAAGTCTTCCCTCCTTGGTCACGGTGCACAACCAAAGATGACTTATTGACCTGGACGGAGGGAGTAGCACAGTCTGCAAGCATATATCGAGAGAGACGTGTAGTGCGATAATATATAGTAAAGTTTGTGCTATATGCACGCATTTCTTGCAAAATGCGTCATTTAATACACAAGGTTTCGAAACGTTCCCTTTTACATACTTAATTAAGGACGCTAAAAATTCCTAAACGTTCGGGATTTATCATTTGCGTCCCAAAACTAATGAGATCGCCTTAAGAAATAAAAATTATACTCCTCCTAAAAGCCACGACGCTCAAAGGAGCGCTTGCGGCGCGCCACAAGTGCCCTAGTGTGTGGTCGTTTCCCAGCGCGCCGACACAACGCCTCTTCCTCAACCTCGCAACTCGCTAGGTGCTGATTGGCGGCTTGCCGGCGGGCGAGCACGATCTCACCGGTGTGGTGATCCGGCGCCAACAGGTACTCCGCCTCGCTGGAAGCGTGCACCCGGTCCATGTATCGCCAAGCGTAGATGAGGCGCTTGGGCCCGACTGCACTCAGGGCGTCGGCACGGGCGTCCTCCACCACCCTCACGGCCCTCGCACGAGCCTTCTGCCAAAGAGCCAATTGCCTGACTCTCTCGGACGCGACATAGGCCTCCTAGGCAGCTTGTTCCGCGGTGCGCTTCTCTTCCTAGGCCTTCTTCTCCGCCTCTATTTTGGCGCGCTCTGCTTGTGGCAAAGCCTCACACAAGGCGACATCCATTTCTTTCCAAAGCTCCTCAAGGCTGGGGGCTTGGCGGGCGTGGCGTTCTCCTCAGAAGGTGGAGCCGACGCATCCTCCGACGCGCGTGTTGGCGAGATTGGGAACACCGACGCGTCCACCTCGACGCGTCGCGGCGAGGAGCGGAACGCCGACGCGTCCTCGTCGACTAGTGGCGGCGAGGAAAGGAACGGCGACGCGTCGCGTCGCGGCGAGGAGCGGAACATCGACGCGTCCTCCTCGACTAGTGGCGGCGAGGAACGGAAGGGCGATGCGTCGCGTAGCGGCGAGGAGCGGAACACCGACGCGTCCTCCTCGACTAGTGGCGGCGAGGAACGGAACGACGACGCATGACCGTCCGCGTGATGCAGCGAGGGGCTCCTAGGGCATGGGAGGGGCGATGCCATGGTGGTCGATGTGAGAGGGAGGGGGAGGAGATAGCGATGAACGTGAACGTGAGGGGGAGGAGATAGCGATGTCGCCGGAGGCGCAGTATTTATAGCGAGCAATGGCACAACCTACGTAAGATATGGACTGAGCTACACTGACTTAACTTTAGGTCCGGTTGCGTCACTGACATGTGGGCCGAACACCTGTTGGGCCCATATGTCAGTGACCCAATGCACCTGCAGTTAAGTAACAACTACGTGGGCATATTTGGTTGAGTAAATTACGGGGGAGCGAAGGGGTGGAAATATTGCTGGTCACAATGGATTGGACGAGCGTGGGGGGAGGAGAGTCATGCATGCAGATTTTTTTCACACGGGGTGGAGTGGTGGGACCTTGAAGGAGAAGGAGAGTTTAAGGTGCATATTGTTTCCACACATGGAGAGGAAAAGATTTGGAGACAAACGGGCTTCCTCAGAGGTATGGGGAACGGTGCATAATAAGTCATCTTGCATGCCGGCTAGGTATAGTCTCAAGTCATTAAAAACATACACGCCCCACACATGTTCATATTTCAAGGTGCACTAAATTATTGCATGCGATGATTAAGGCTGGCCATAATGGTGGTATCTTAGCTGGTATCATGCACACAGGAATAGTAGCAAACATGCTTATGTGGCAAAGAATTAAAGAAGAGAGGGGGGTTAGAGTAACTAGTGTTCATGCATTCATTGGTAAACCCATTTTTGTGTGAAGAACGACAGCACTAGTTGAGTACTTTTGCAGACTTCAAAAACTATTCCACCGCCTCTACTATCTTGCTAAGAGTAGGTGAAATTTTTGAATCGAACCCTTTAAACTAGAAGGGAGGTAGTGGTACTATAATAGCTAACCTTGTTGTGATGACAAGATAGGACATGGCACGCACCTGGACGGAGGAACTAGTCTGCATTGTGCATTTAAGTTTTGTCTGAAGTCAATGTACCTCTACTTTCAGCAGACTTACAGAAAAATGTATCAACATTCACAATGTCAAATCAATATTTTTACACTCATTATAAAACATAGTTGTTATACTCATTATAATCAGTATTGTAGATATTGATATTTTTAGTATAAATTTGGTCGGGATTTCATTGATGCCTGTCAAAGCGTGGAGGAAGCGGAGCTTAGGGCTTGCATTGCCGGTCTCTATATAGGTATTTCTCTTCATAATCCTGTAATTTTAGAGACTGATTGCGCTTTTGTGGTAGCGTCTCTTGCATCGGGGGACTATGACAGGTCTGCTATGCGTGACCTGAAGATGAAAGTGTTGAGCATCTCGAAGTTGATCAACAATCTTCAACTGTGAAAGATTAGCCGTTCGGCCAATAAGGTGTCACACTTAATCGCTAAGTATAGCTTTGACAATAGATTAGATGGTATTCTTGTAACTAACGTACCGCCCTGTGTGGTGAATATTGTATCGAATGAGTGTACTGGTGTGGCTGGTTTATTAATATAAGGTGGTGTTCAAAAAACATTATAAATTTGGTCAAACACTTTGCAAACGATTGACGGGAGTAAAAAGGACCAGAGGGAGTATCATGCATGCGGAGTAGGCAAAAAAATTGCTTATTTATAGCCGGTCGAAGTCTCAAAGGGCCCGACCGCGCGAGGGAGGCGAAGGTCGTGGGAGGCGCGCGGTTGACGGAATTAAGTGAAGTTACATCCACGCGCCGGCATGGCATGCGAACAGGCAGAAGCTATACCGTCAGGCCTACGATATGGGTCTAGTAGACATGACATCTAGTGGGTCCCGCATAGTTCTCGAGAACTCTTTGGGGGCTTGCAGCCGTTTATCCACCGGGCAAGCCAGCAACCCCACGCCGTTCGCACGCCCTACTCGTCCCCGTCTTCTACTACCTTACAACAATTCGCTCCCAGTCGTCCCATCCTTTCACATTAGTTCGCTCCCAGTTTTTGCGGGGTACAACAGTTCAACTTCTCCTAACCCCCCTCCAAAATCCATGGCCTCCCAAATCTCCATGGTCGCCGCTGAGTACCAGGTTAGAGCCATCACTGGCGATCAGTTCATCGTCATCTACACACGTGGATCCGCGACGGTGAAAGCATGGCTTGCTCGCTTCCTACGCATGTTCAACAGTTTAACGGATGAGTGGGTCGCTGGGCTAGATGTTGAGTACACCACAATCCTGCAACGAGAGAAGGATCTAAAGGATGAAGAGAGGAAGAAGCCCGCCGTGATCTAGGTTTGCATACATAATGTTTGCTTGGTCTACCACATATGCCATGCCGACGTTGAGTGCCAGGATTTTAAGAACTTCCTCAAGGACAAAAGAGTGAAATTCGTTCTTGTAGGCTTTAAGAACGACAGGGGATGTCCTGCGTCGGATAGGTCTCGTTGTAGGCCAGCCCTTCGTTCTCCAGAAGGCAAGCCTGGTGTCCTCCTCTCAACCTTCAATGCTGACCCTGGCAGCAGCCATGATTGATCCTTCGTACGCTAAACTGAAGAAACCTCATCATGGGTTTCATCATGCATGGGTGTCGAAGACATTAGATGAAGATCATATCCTGTACGCAGCAATGGATGCCTACCTTTGTTTAAATATCTACAAGGGTTGGATGAAGAAGCAGAGCCCAGTGTCCGGTTCAAGCAAAGAAGCGTCGGCGACGAGGAAGAGGAAGAGGGACGAGGACGTGGACTCAAACTCCGAGTAGGTGGCAGTGTCGTCGCTCATGCTGGTTCTACTGCAGTGTCAAGCGGACTAGTTGCTTAGTTTATTTTCAAGGGTGTGTTGTGCTGAGGCCCAGCAGAACTATGTTTAGTATGTTCTTTCTCGTTATTTGAACTCTTTAGTACGTACAGTAGTACTAGTACTATGTCTTACTACTGTTCTTCTTGCAGTTGGTACTACTGCTCATATCTTCATGTTCCTACTGTACTTATGTCAGGACCCCTATTCCAAGTCACATCGATCTAGCCGGTAACACCTCATATCACTTTGCGGCCTCACGCACGGTATTCCCACGGGTGTCGCCTTACCATGGCCCGGGACCGCTTATGCTTTTGGCTCACGTATATGATAGTGTCGCTAGCATCCATATGACAGAGAATCCGGGCGGACATGGCTAGTCGTGAACCCAAAGCGGCACTAACCTATGGGGACAGGCATACATGAATCACATCGAGCATGTCGGTCATCAACGTGTGAATCTGGGCTGTAACCTTTGGGCTATGAGGACTCCGGTATCCCGGTCAGAAAGCAGGCTAGGCAGGACTCCAGATGTCACCGCGTGACATTTCCCCGAAGGGACAGACATAGGAACGAAGTGAAACACATGCCGGCCAGTCAAGTGTCCAAAGCAGTAGTGCTGGGCTAGCAGGACTCGGTGAACCGGGCTGTAGCGGACTACTATCGCTCAGGAAGCACTAGACTACATTTCCCCATATGAGAGGCTGCCAAGGATAAACAACTAGATTGTCGGATCCCACACATACCAAGCATTTCAAACATACACACAATATGCTCAATATGTGTAAATACAACATGGCATCACAACATAACTCTCTGACTCAAATATTTATTCATTAGGCTCCGAGGAGCGAGATATTACAAACATGGGTCTCATGACCCAACACTCGTGAGCATACAAGTCAAAGCACAAGCGGAAGCTAAACATGTCTCGAGTACGCATAACTATAAATGAAAAAAGGCTGAGAAGCCTGACTATTCACGACATCCTGCCGAGGGCACAAGATCGTAGCCGAGGTAGCAAGCTAAACGTCAAGTCCAAGCGGAACTACTAGCGAGACCGACGCGTCTCTCGCAAAACATAAAATAAGCAAACGTGAGTACAAATGTACTCAGCAAGACTTACATCGTAACTATCTACATATGCATCATTATCAACAAAGGGGGTGGTGGAGTTTGACCGCAAGAAGCCAGCTTTGACTCGGTGGCTATCCTAAACTACGACTGCAAGTAACTCTTTTGAGGTGGGGCACACGAGTCCACATATTCACCATATCAATACACCACTATGGATCCGCTCCCGTCTCCCTACGAGAACGCCATCCATAGCACTCACGCTTATCTTGCGCATTTTAGGGTATCCACTTTCACTTGTCTATGAACTGTTATAGGCAATCCAGAAGTCCTTTTCCGTGGACACGGCTATTCGAATAGATCATTTATAACCCTGCAGGGGTGTACTTCTTCACACACGCTCTCACCACTTACCGCCGTTTACACGACATGTACTCGGCAACCTTCAAGCGGAAGCCCAACATGGGTGTCGGCCACGGCCTACCTAAACACTCAAGTCCCTAGTCCAGGTTTATCGCCTATTCGGGTTCCATCTGCAGGGAGTCCAGCCAAGGTTTCCACTAACGGCCCCGAACGATGTGTGCAGGTTTCGAGATACCAAACGGGCATTCGCAGACACCGGCCACGGTGTATCTACCGCATCATAGCCCACCCCTAGGGTCAGCGCCACGCACGGCCTCCAACACATATCCTACAAACACCGTAAACTAGTTGCAACTCCTAGACAGAGAACAAGGGTGGTTAAGAAGCCGAGAGAGTCAATTAAGGATCCCAATGTGTGGTAGTAACTGTTTCATGGATCACAAACACGTAACTCAGTTCTCGAGGACGGTTTCAATGAGACAACCCACCATGTACTCCTACATGGCCTCTCACCGCTACCTTTACCAAATCGTGTTCACACGCTTAGCTCACACACAACAGGACATGTTCACACACCTCCGATACATCCCCGATGAATCAGACCTGACTCAATTCTAAGCAGTAGCAGGCATGACAAACAAGCATGAATGAGTAGGCACAACAGGGCTCAAACAACTCCTACTCATGCTAGTGGGTTTCATCTAATTACTGTGGAATGACAGGTCATGCAGAGGATAAAGGGGGTTCACCTACCGCAGCAAGTAACAGATGAATCGTTGTTGTCCTAATGCAGTAAAAGAGAGCAGGAGCGAGAGAGTGGGATTGTATCGGCATGAACAAGGGGGTTTTGCTTGCCTGGCACTTCTGAAGAAAATATAGCTCTTCATTAGTGTCATCGATCTCATCGTCGAAACCACGTCTACCGAGAGGGGACAAACACCGGCAACTGAGAAAGAACACAATCAATGCAATGCACATTCACATGAATGACATGTCATGTTAAGGTACTGAATTGACCTAATGCAGCAGTAAGCCAAGTTAATTGAAGTGGAATTCAAACAAGGTTAAACTCCAACTCCAAATGTTAGTTCATAAATTGCCCTAATCATGATTCATCCTATTCAGTGAGGTTAACTTGTTCAAACATGCATGATCATGGCATAAACAGATTCTTCATATTTTTCTGATCATTTTTCATGTATAACTTATTTCCATTGGAGTTACGATTGAATTTCTATGAATTTTTGAAGTTTGAACTATATTCTGGAATTTCCTATAATGTAATAATTCCAAGAATTCATTTCATCGCACAAGAATGCGTCAGGATGATGTCATAGGTCAACAGGGACGTCCAGGTCAAACCTGACTGGTGGGTCCCGGTGTCAGTGTAATTAGTTTAACTAAAAATTAATTAAAACTAATCCTAATTAGTTAACAGGGCCGGGCCCCACCTGTCATTGACCCAGGAGAGTCAACCAGGGCCCACCCATGGTCAAAGTCAACGTCGGCTGCACCGGCTTAGTCAGCCGCGAGCCCGACGCCAAGCGGTGGAAGTCGATTTGCCATTCCGCGACCAAATGGGTCGTGGAGGGCATCTAGGTGGAGCTGGGGACAAACCGCAGCTCTTGGTGGAGTTAATGAGCTCGGGCGGCGGAATCGGGCGCCGGCGATGACCTAGGCGGCCGCCGGAGTTCGGCCGAAGGCGAACTCGAGGCTAGGGTGTGCGGTGAGGTGTGGGGAGTGTATGGTTGGACCCTACGCAATGTGGTGTGTGCGATGGACACCGAGAGGTGGCGGAGGATGGCCGGGAGCACGCCGGGCGACGAGCTCCAGCGGCGGGGTGCGGGTGATCTTTGTGCGGTCGCTACAAAGCTCGAGAGCTAGAGAGGAAGGGAAGGGGGTAGCTAGGCTCACAGAGCACTCAGGAGGCAACCGGCGTGGCCGGGACGGATCGTGCGACGGCCGGCGTTGAAGGGATCTCCAAATGACGGGCGGAATCCAAGTAGGTCGGTGCAGTGGCCTCGGGCTACTCGAGCACGCGGGGCTCGGCTAGCTCGACGTAGAGGAGGGCGGCGGAGCTCCTAGACACGGCGGGGAGGAGCAAGGACGACTGGGAGTGCGGCTACGGCGACGGCGTGGCTGCGGTGGCGTCGGCCATGGCGGGGGAGCGCGAGGGAGAGGAGCCGGGGAGGACAGGAGATGTCCGAGGGGTTCGGGGGAGAGAGGGGGAGCGCTTCGCGTCGCAGCTCGGTGAGGGAAGCGGCGAGGCGGCGACCAGGTGCGTGGCATGCATGCGGTGCTCGCCGCCGAGCACCTGCCTGCCTGCCTGGCCAAGCCAAGCAGCCCATGGCCGGTTGGCTGGGCCAGTGGGCCGGTTGGGAGACGCCAGTAAGCTTTTCTATTTCTGCTTTTTTCTATTTTCAGAACTTTGTGGACTTTTTAAAATACTTAGATAGCTTCAAAAATCACCAAACTGGACCAGGTCCATAATTGGAATATTTCCAACATGAAACATTTTAGTTTGGGAATATTTGGGCATTTGCAATATTTTATATAATTTTAAATGCCCAAACTCAAATACTTATGATTTAATTCAAAAATCCAGAATGGCCTAAGAAAATGTGCACCATTTTTGGGAGAGGTTCTAGACCAATCCAAAAATAATGAACTTTTCTGAAGAGCATTTTGGGTTCATTGAGAATATTTTTAATTTGAACCTAGTTGACTTGATATGGTGCTAGGGTTTGAGAAATCCCCATTTCAAATTTCTTAGAAATTTAAACATGATGCATGGATGCTAAAGCAAAAACAAGCAAGGCCTAAACTGGGGATGTGACAACTCACCCCCACTAAACAAGAATCTCGCCCCGAGATTCAAGACGTGAGGTAAGAGGAAAAGGGGAGTCACAAAACTATCACAATCTTCATGATCCATTTGCCCTTCTCGAAGATGTTGATTCATTCCATCATCTTGGTCTTGACGTCTTTGCTTTCGAGAACTCCATCCAACAAGACAATGACAGAGAGAACTCTGCAGGAATCGATCTTCTTAAAGATCGAGCACTCAAGATCAACTCGTGGGATGAGATGTTGAAACATCTTGAGTTGAGACACAAAATACATCGAGAGGGATGGAAGAGCAAACGACGGGGTTTGATTGGTTGGCAACAATTCCACGCTTAGAAAGATGGTGGATGGTGTCAAGGTGGCGAGGAAATATTTACCATGATCCCGTAACGGGGCACCTCGAGAAGGATGACTCGTAGAATTATTCCCTCAAGTGGCAAAAAGAATTACTTTTGATCCATAGATCATTGGAACTCTTTATACCAGCCTAAGGCAATTCACAATGATCGTTTGGCGGAGTGTAAGGGAATGGTACACCCGGAATATAATGGATGATGTGGACTACCTTGTTGAAGACAACACAATGGATGATTTTTGCTTAACATTGGAGGTGGAGGGGACCCATGGTAAGTCCACTTTTGAGGATGATCCTAGACATCAATTACTGAGAAGGGCATCCCATGGAAAATTGGCACGATGGGATGCAAGCTGGGAACAAAATGCAAATGTTGGGAAGGTTCCAACCATCATATCTGCCTGAGATTCAGATCTGGTTGGTGTTAGGATATTCCAAACTCATCGATTCTAGAGAGAAAAATGAAAGTTTGCAACACAAATCGACGAGAAGATGTCGCGAGATTCTCGGGAATGAACTACGATAGCAAGCTCCAAAACATGAGTTGGTTCTGCTACTAACATGTGAACACGATGTCCCAGACAATCAAGCCCACGTAGTAGTCTTATAATGAGACACTATCGAGTTCAGGTGGGGAACCATCATCGAGGATATCGAAGTCTTGGGCATTACCATGGATTAGCACTTAACTCCTCCTACAACAAATCAATCAGTGGCTTGGTGTGCTAGGGACACATGTAGAGCGAAGGTTGCAAATCTCCGAACCACAGAATACTTCGCACGTATGCATGACTGAATTGGGATGATTCCAGAGGAGGCAAAAACAAACCTTTCTCAAATTCACGGTGGCAACTTGCACCAGATGCACATGAATTAGAGGAAGTCACTACTTTCATCCAAACATAAGCTTCATGAGCGGAACACGAAGGCATTGCTTATAAATTTCCAACACAAGGTTGATGTTCAACATGAATCATGGGGGAGACAAAATGCTGTTGATGGGCTCAACAACAACTCATCAAAATTTCCATATCACTGGACTTCCGCCATCATGTGAACACAGTGATAGTATTGGTCAGACCAAAAGATATAATGGTGTATGCCCGAGGGATCAACCACGAGTAAGACAACATTATGAATATCATTTGTTCTGACATTGACTTGACGATAGCCCATACTCAAATCAAAATTTTGACAAGGCAATAGATCCAACAACTGATCACGAGGACCAATCAATGGAGATACCATCTTTCTTCAACACACACACACGTAAGATATCCCTTAGAGATGAACTAAGTTAAGCAAAGCTTTATCTTCCAACTCTCCAAGTTGTTGTCTAGCTCAACCAACTAGTTCGTGGATACCGAACACGTAGTCTTAGAGAATGGGTGGTTTAGAGGAAAACCAATATGATCACGAACTCAACATAGCGGTCGGTGACAACCTGGTAACACTTCCAAGAAGATATTTGGAAAGTCACGAACCACCGGTATGTTACTAAGCTCGGGAACAATCTTGCTTTTCAAGGCAAGACGACATGATCAAATAAGCAAGGGATTGAATAATCCTAACTCATTGATCGAAGGGTGCACCGTAAATAAGGACTAGGTAGCACGATCAATCTTAGTATGATGATTTAATAACCAACACGCTAAGAATGAAAATATTGTCCATTAACTACCAAGCAACGAGGTTGCTAGGAGTATCGATTTCACACATCACAATTCACTTGTCGGCATTCCGGTTGCATCAACACGGGACCGAGGAATGAATAATGATAGCGAGAAGTATCACAGCGTCAAGAATCCATAAGAGAAGGTGCAATTCTTATGACGTTCCGGACATAAAGTGGGTAATACTTCCGGATAGAACAGAATCAAAAGCTTGATTGCATTTGATGTGCGGATTACAACTGCTTTGACCCAATCCTAGATATAGATGAGGCACTGGAGTTTGTTTCTCCTAGTCATTTCGAAATAGAATGGCTTGACGGACCACAAGAAAAATGGGCATCGATGAGGACGAGAGCACGACTACTCCTGACTATCAATTGATAGACGAGAGTCAGAATACAACTAAAGAGGGACAACTCAAGGAACATATAACTTTTCGAGTTGTGGATGCATAGGTTAGTATGTCGAATAAAGTTCAACAGGTTTCTTCCGGATAACCCATGCGGAGAAGGTAGAACTGGCAGAGTCACAATATAGAATGGGGAACTCATCGAAAGCGCTCTTGTTGTGACCTTTTGGTTCAAAGGAACTCCTGCCAAGGATGGTTCATGGTATGTGGAAGAATGAAATACCATGGACCTCGAGGACTATCATAAAGTTACTAATATCCTAAAGGAACTAGCAAATACTAACAACATGAAGTAGGGTGAATCTCGGGTTCAAGAACCCAGGAATAGAATACCTACTACTAAGTGGCATCACGGGATGCTTTCGAGAATGATGGCCGGAATCATCACACTGGGGACATAAAGCATGGCTGGATTACTAGGTGACTCCCTAAAACACCTAGGTCATAATAATAACTCCAACATATATGTTGAGGCGGCGGAGTACCTCAACATACTAATTTGTGTGATTAATCCGTCAAAAGGACATCGGAACGGAAGGAAAGGATTTGCAAATGCATCAGACTATTTAGAGACCTGGGATGACTCGGACAGCATAACGGCTGTAAATGCTCAAAATGATTTGAGACATCCTGCAAAATGGCGGCATAACCACTCTACAACATCATAACAAGATTCTGAGATCAACAGTTAACATACAGAAATAGTAGGAACTGAACTGAGGCTTAAAACCAACAATCTTAAAGGTCTATGGATTAGTAACACGTCATCCTCGATAGATAGATGAGAAGCCTAGTTCTTAAACCCCGTAGAAGAGAAGAGGATGACTCGGATCGAAGGCCATGAGGTATAAGGAGTAAAAAGAGCCTTACGTTCCTTCCACAATCAACTCCCCTACATAACTAAAGCAGTTCTAGACACAACTTCGACCAGTTTGGCTTGGTAATCCCACAGCAGTCGGGGCTCGATACCAACGCTGTCAGGACCCCGATTCCAAGTCACATCGATCTAGCCGGTAACACCTCATATCACTTTGCGGCCTCATACACGGTATTCCCACGGGTGTCGCCTTACCATGGCCCCGGACCGTTTGCATCTTTTGGCTCACGTATATGATAGTGTCGCTAGCATCCATATGACAGAGAATCCGGGCCGACATGCCTAGTCGTGAACCCAAAGCGGCACTAACCTATGGGGACAGGCATACATGAATCACATCGAGCATGTCGGTCATCAACGTGTGAATCCGGGCTGTAGCACTGGGCTAACAGGACTCCGGTATCCCGGGCTGTAGCAGGCTAGGCAGGACTCGGATGTCACCGCCGACATTTCCCGAAGGATGTATATAGGAATGAAGTGAAACACATGTCGGCCAGTCAAGTGTCCAAAGCAGTAGTCTTTGGGCTAGCAGGACTCCGGTGAACCGGGTTGTAGCGGACTACTATCGCCAGAAGCACTAGACTACATTTCCCCATATGAGAGGCTGCCAAGGATAAACAACTAGATTGTCGGATCCCACACATACCAAGCATTTCAAACATACACACAATATGCTCAATATGTGTAAATACAACATGGCATCACAACATAACTCTACGACTCAAATATTTATTCATTAGGCTCCGAGGAGCGAGATATTAGAAACATGGGTCTCATGACCCAACACTCAGAGCATACAAGTCAAAGCACAAGCGGAAGCTAAACATGTCTGAGTACAGACAACTATAAATGAAAAATGCTGAGAAGCCTGACTATCTACCACATCCTAACGAGGGCACAAGATCGTAGTTGAAGTAACAAGCTAAACGTCGAAGTCCAAGCGGAACTACTAGCGAGACTGACGTCTCTCTGCAAAACATAAAATAAGCAAACATGAGTACAAATGTACTCAGCAAGACTTACATCGTAACTAACTACATATGCATCATTATCAATAAAGGGGTGGTGGAGTTTGACCGCAGCAAGCCGACTTTGACTCGGTGGCTATCCTGAACTACGATCGCAAGTAACTCTTTTGAGGTGGCGCACATGAGTCCACATATTCACCATATCAATACACCACTATGGACCCGCCTCCGTCTCCTCACGAGAACGCCATCCATAGCACTCACGCTTATCTTGCGCATTTTAGGGTATCCACTTTCACTTGTCTATGAACTGTTATAGGCAACCCAGAAGTCCTTCTCCGCGGACACGGCTATTCGAATAGATCATATTAACCCTGCAGGGGTGTACTTGGTAAGGCCGAGCTCTTCCTTGGACCGCTCAAGGTCCCGCTTCAGTGTGGCGACCTCCGCAGTACTAGCCGCGGCAGCCAGTAGTGAAGCCTGCTTATTCACATAGACACATTCTGATTAGACTCCTACGATTATTATTTGATCCTCTATTCGGCCTTCCTTCGCGAATGCCAAACAGAGCATCAGGGGATATTGTCTATGCTATAACATTTTCTTATAATTCGATTACTTACCTCAAAGCCGGTTAGGAGGCTGGCACAGGCTTCAGTAAGTCCGCTTTTAGCGGACTGAACCTTCTTGACTACCGCACTCATAATAGTGCGGTGCTCTTCGTCAATGGAAGCGCCGCGAAGCACTTCCAGCAAGTTGTCCGATGCCTCTGGATGGACAGAGGCCATCGGCACAGACGGCTTGCCCCCCTTAGCGAGGGGTTGCCTGACAGAATCCGGAACCACTGGAGGTTCCGGCGCCGTATTCGGCTTGGGGCTAGACTTGCTGCCCCCGGTGTTAGGGCCCAGAGGAGTCTTGCCCCTCGTGCGCCTAGCGCCTGGAATGTCGCCTTGAGGCGCCTCCGGAACTGTCTCCCCTTGGTTCAGTCCCCTTTGAGACAACACCTCGGTGTCATCCGTAGGGCGAGGGGAGGAGGCAGTCGGGAGTGAATCGTTGTTCATATCTGACGGGCCCAAAGAATCATCCGACGAAGCCACGTCGATGTGGGCTCCGGATGGGCTGCATAATCATGCGCAGCGTGATAAGAAACAGTACAATAAGACGTACCATGAATTATTACGGTATCCGGATACTCACGACTTCGCCAGGGGCTTGCCCCTGGGTAACCACTCCTCGTCGCTGAAAGCGGCCGTCGTGGAGCAGTCCGGGAGGACGGTCCTTCCCTTCTTAGACCCTTCGGCCTCCCCCGATGGGGCGGCCTTCCTTTTCCTATCCCCCCCCCCGGCAGGGGGGGGGGGGAGAACTTTCTTCTTCCTCCTCCTCGTTTTCGTGGGAGGAGTGCGCCTCGGTTTTTTCGGACGAGGAGTCCGACATAACCTTGCGCCGGAGACCCTTCCTGGTCCCCGTGGCCTTCTTCTTGGCCTTCTTCTCCGGCACCTCATAAGGCGTCGGAACCAGCATCACCGTTAGGAGAGCATCTGCTGGATCTTCGGGCAGAGGGGCTGGAGAATCGATCTGCTCTGTTGTTGCTACCCAGTCCTGTTAAATGGCATGGGGGCTTAGATCCCGCACGTGGTTAAACTGGGGAAAAGAACATCTTATGAGATATAAAAGACTTACCGGATTGGCAGGGCGCTTTGCGCTGAGTCCGCAGTCCTCGGTAAGGGGAGGAGGCACCTCGGCGCCCTTGAACAGCACCTCCCAGACGTCCTTATGCATCATGTCGAAGAGCTCTCGCAGTGTCTGGTGCTCATCCAGGTCGAACTCCCACAAATTGAACGCCCGTCTTTGATGCGGGGGGATCCGGCGGAAGAGCATGACTTGGACCACGTTGACAAGCATATTTTCTTGCTCATCATGTTTTTGACGCAGGTCTGGAGTCCGGTCAGCTCTACCGAGGAACCCCATGATAGGCCCTTCTATTTCCAGGAAGTGAGCCGAATGGGGATTCCGGATCGAAATTCGGGGGCCGCCACCCAGTTGGTGTCACGCGGATCGGTGATGTAGAACCACCCCGATTGCCACCCCTTTACGGTCTCCACATAGGAGCCTTCGAGCCAGGTGACGTAGGGCATTTTGCCCACCATGGCGCCTCCGGACTCCGCTTGCTGGCCGGCCACCACCTTCGGTTTAACATTGAAGGTTTTCAGCCACAGGCCGAAGTGGGGCTTGATGCGGAGGAAGGCCTCGCACACGACGATGAACGCCGAGATGTTGAGGATGAAATTGGGGGCCAGATCGTGAAAGTCCAGCCCGTAGTAGAACATGAGCCCACGGGTAAACGGGTGGAGACGAAATCCCACTCCGTGGACGAAGTGGGTAAGAAATACCACCCTCTCATGGGGTTCCGGAGTAGGGAAGATCTGCCCCGCATCTGGTAGCCGGTGCGCGATATCCGCGGCCAGGTATCCGGCTCCCCGGAGCTTTGTGATGGCCTCCTCCGTAATGGAGGAGATCATCCACTTGCCTCCCGCTCCGGACATGCTTGGAGTGGTCTTGAGGAGAAAACACGAACTTGGGTGCTGGAGCTCGAGTGCGCAAGAATGGATGAGCAAAGAGGAAGAGGGCGTGGGTGAGATAGATGAATCCTTGTCTCTTTACAAGGGCGGAAGAAACTATGCGCCTCCCCACCTGCCTGGTAAACTCGCTTATTACCCAAGCGCCGTAATTGATGGCGCAGTTGGGTTACCCACACCCGTATTGATGAGAATCCCATAATAAGGGGGACATGATCTCTGCTTCGATAAGACGTGCCAAGAAAACTGCCTCGCAATATGTGTAGTGGCTATTTGAGAAAAATGGTTCGAGTAATGACCGGGCCGTGGTGTGATGTCATGTTGCAGAATGTGTCAGCAGTTTAGATTTGTGGAAATATTATTCTCTCTGCGGTGATATGTGGAATTTGTTTTACAGAGCCGGACACTATCCTTGTGTTCAAAATCTTCTATGGAGTATTCGGAGGAAGAACCCGCCTTGCAATGTCGAAGATAATCTGCGTGCCGGACTCATCGTCATTGAAGGCTGGTTCGAGAAATCTTGAGGAGTCCTGGATTAGGGGGTCCTCGGACAGCCGGACTATATACTTTAGCCGGACTGTTGGACTATGAAGACACAAGATTGAAGACTTTGTCCCATGTCCGGATGGGACTCTCCTTGGCGTGGAAGGCAAACTTGGCAATACGAATATGTAGATCTCCTCCCTTGTAACCGACTCTGTGTAACCCTAGCCCCCTCCGGTGTCTATATAAATCGGGGGGTTTAGTCCGTAGGACAACAACAATCATACCATAGGCTAGCTTCTAGGGTTTAGCCTATACGATCTCGTGGTAGATCAACCCTTGTAATACTCATATTATCAAGATCAATCAAGCAGCAAGTAGAGTATTACCTCCATCGAGAGGGCCTGAACCTGGGCAAACATCGTGTCCCCCGCCTCCTGTTACCATCCGCCTTAGACGCATAGTTCGGGACCCCCTACTCGAGATCCGCCGGTTTTGACACCGTCACAAAGCTTGGGACATGTCCTCGCGTAGACGGGTATCCGGCTCGGAGAGCTCATGAATCCGGACATAGTTCGTCCTCAAGATAGAGGAAGAATCGATGTGTTGCTCCTCCACCACCGCTATCTGATGGGTGACCGGCAGAGAGTTAATCTCCCTTTGGTCGGGTTTAAGCCCGATCTGATCATAGTCCGTAGAGACTCCCAAGGCGGCGATGCGACCCAAGAGCTCGTTCAAGGAGCAGAGGTCCATTGGATCCATCTGCTCGGCGAATGCCGAGCCGACGTGGAGGCTGTTTTTGAGAAGTCATCATCGGTGCAGCGGTCGAACGGGCGGTCATGATGAAGTCGCCTAGTCGGAGAGTTTGGCCTACAGCCAGGGCTCCCCCAGAGGTGATGTTGTCCTTGAAAACAAGACGAGCCATCAAGCCTTATGGTGACGGCACAATGGAACTCTCAATGAAAGCACCAATGTCGGTGCCAAAACCGATGGATTTCGGGTAGGGGGTTCCGAACTGTGCGTTTAAGGCAGATGGTAACAGGAGGCGGGGGACACAATGTTTACCCAGGTTCGGGCCCTCTCGATGGAGGTAATACCCTACTTCTTGCTTGATTGATCTTGATGATATGAGTATTACAAGAGTTGATCTACCACGAGATCGTAGAGGCTAAACCCTAGAAGCTAGCCTATGATTATTATTGTTCATGTCCTACGGACTAAACCCTTCGGTTTATATAGACACCGGAGGGGGCTAGGGTTACACAGAGTTGGTTACAAGGGAAGAGATCTACAGATCCGATTTGCCAAGCTTGCCTTCCACGCCAAGGAGAGTCCCATCCGTACATGGGACGAAGTCCTCAATCTTGTATCTTCATAGTCCAACAGTCCGAACAAAGGATATAGTCCGGCTGTCCGAGGACCCCCTAATCCAGGACTCCCTCTGTGGTCATCAAGACTAAACATGTCGAATCATTGGTGGAGGATCTCCGCCTCACATTTGACAACCTCCGAACATATGACATACGGCTCAATCCGGAAAAATGTGTTTTCGGTGTTCCAGTCGGCAAGCTACTGGGGTTCATTGTCTCCAATAGGGGAATTGAAACGAACCCAGCCAAAATCTGAGCCTTATCACAATTGGCCATACCAACAGACTTAAAGCAGGTCCAAAAAGTAGCAGGGTGTGTGGCAGCTTTGAGACGCTTCATCTCCAGATTAGGAGAAAAAGCATTACCGCTTTATAGATTGCTCAGACGCACCGACCACTTCGAATGGATGGACGCGGCTACAGCCGGATTGGAAGAAATAAAAACCTTATTAGCATGCCACCCAATCAGAGCCGCCTCAAGTGTTGGCAAGCCTATGTTGCTCTATATGTCGGCAACTCACCAGGTAGTGAACGTCGTAATCGTCATCGAGCGAGAGGAAGAGGGACATAAATTCCCCATCCAGAAACCAATATAATATGTATCAGCGGTCCTTACACCATGCAGATCACGATACCCTCACTATCAAAAGATAGCTTACGCGGTCTTTATGGTATCCCGCAAGCTCCGGCACTATTTTCAAGAGTGTTCGATCACAGTGGCATCTGAAGTACCACTCAATGACATCATAAATAATAGGGATGCCACCGGCCGCATAGCTAAATGGGCCATTGAGCTCTTACCATTTGAAATCACATACAAGCCGCGCCGAGCTATTAAATCGTAGGTGCTGGCCGATTTCGTCGCCGAGTGAACGGCAGTCGAGCTCCCTAAAGAGTACGGTTCATATTCCAAATGGATTATGAACTTCGACGGCTCTAAAATGTTAGCCAGACTGGGGGCTTGGGTCATCTTGACATCCCCCACAGGGGACACAGTCCGCTACGTGTTGCAGATCATGTATACGGACTCCAATAATGCAGCCGAATACGAGGCTCTTCTACATGGTCTCTGAATGGTTGTCCCGATGGGCATACAATGCTTAGCGGTGCGCTGTGATTCAAACCTCGCAATATTCCAGATAAATGGAGAGTTCGATGCAAAAGATCCCAAAATGGCGGCGTATCGTAAGGCCGTATTAAAAATATCGGCTCGGTTCGAGGGGCTCGAGTTTCATCATGTTGCTCGAGACAGTAACCAGGCAGCGGGCATCCTTTCTCGGATGGGCGCCAAGCGCGATCCTGTCCCACCTAATACCTTTGTGGAAAGGCTCTTTAAGCCATCCATGGTGTGGCAGGACGAGAGCGGAAATACCAGTACGGACCTGGTCACGCCCCCAGCAGCCGAACACAGTACGGATGTCATCGGGGGTTCGGGTACCGAAATAACACCCTCCGCCCATGAAATCATGGTCGTTATTGCCCCATGGACTGAACCCTTCCTAGCCTACCTTAATAGGCAGGAGCTTCCTGATGATCAAAATGAGGCCCGTCACAAAGTTCGACGTTCTAAAGCCTATGAAGTTCATGAAGGTGAATTATACAAGAAAAGCACTACTGGAGTCCTTCAAAGGTGCATCTCTGAAGAGGAAGGACGGCAACTCTTGGCTGAAATACATGCTGGTCAGGGCGGCCATCACACCGCAGCTCAGGCCCTTGTAAGCAAGGCCTTTCAGACAGGTTTCTTCTGGCCAACGGCCCGAGCAGACGCACAAGCCCTTGTGCAATGTTGCACAGGATGTCAACTTTTCTCCAATCAAAGTCACATGCCTCTCACTGCCTTACAAACAATCCCCATCACTTGGCCTTTTGCAGTCTAGGGGCTAGACATGGTTGGACCCCTTAAAGGGGGAAGCCACAAAAAGAAATATTTATTGGTCATGGTGGATAAATTCACTAAGTGGATAGAGGCCAAACCAGTAAAAACGGCTGAAGCAGGGCCAGTGATTGACTTTATATCCGGCGTGGTACACCGTTATGGTGTCCCACATAGCATCATCACTGAGAATGGCTCCAATTTTACAGTCGATGAGGTAAAAAACTGGTGTGCTAACTTGGGCATTAAGCTCGACTATGCATCAGTCTACCACTCTGAAACTAACGGCCAGGTTGAATGGGCCAATGGCCTGATAATGAGCGACATTAAACCCAGATTGGTGCGCTCCCTGCAAGAGTCAGATAAGCATTGGGTTGAGGAACTCGATTCCGTACTTTGGGGGCTGCGGACTACGCCTAATCGAACGACCGGATACACACCTTTCTTCATGGTCTACAACGCAGAAGCTGTTTTGCCCTGCGATATTATTCATGACTCACCTCGAGTGCGCATGTACGAGGAGCGAGAAGCTGAGCTCGATCGGCAGGATGACCTAGACGGCCTTGAAGAAGAGCGTGATATTGCAAAGGCCCGTCCCGCACTCTATTAGCAACAGGCCAGGCGATACCAAAGCAGAGAAGTGTGGGCCAAGACATACAACATCGGCGATCTCGTCTTACGTCTCTAGAGAAGAAGAAGGAGAAGCTCAAACCAAAATGGGAGGGCCCCTTCGTCATAGATGAAGTTCTCACAGGAGGACCCAATCGCCTTCGTAATGCACCGGATAATTGCCTTGAGCCGAATCCATGGAAAGCCGCTCAGCTTCAACGGTTCTACGCATAGTTAGGCCGCCTCCTTTATGTTTCTTTGACAAGGAACCTTTTTTTCTCCTCTTCTTTATTTCTCTTCTTTTTTATTCACTTCCCCTTTTTATATCCCAGTGTATTTTCGGATCTACCGAACTGTTAGGGGTACACATCTTTAAATGTATACACCCCATTATAACTGGGGGCTTCGTTGAACGAAGTTTCTATTAAAAGCTTGTTGCTTTCATTGCTTACATCATTCGCTCTATACAAAATTTTCCATTATATGCACTTCTATGACTTAAGTTTTTGCCAAGCTGGGTTGCCTCGCTCCTGTGTTTATACCCTACGTTCCCAATTTTTCGGCTAGGGTGTAAATGGAGCACCTCTACGATTGTTACAACCGGGTAATCCGGACTTGTACCTCATACGCGTGAAGCCGAAAGCTAGCGTTCTTAAGGGAATAATTGGTCGGCAAGCAACGGCAGATTGTTTACATTTCTGTAAATCTTCTAAAAAGATAAATACGGGATAGGCTCCCCGTAATTCGAATCAAAGCCTAGGCACGCATAATTAAGCATGTCAACCCAAGGAAAGGAAGCCCTAATGGAACTATTTTCCTTGGAAGATGTTTCTTATGTTAAATAAGTAATATTACATAACTCCCCGAACAAAATTTTGTTTGTTTGAACAACATGGCCGGATTGCCTAGTTTCCGGACATAATGAATGTTTCTTACATTCCAACACGGTATTCGGAAACACTCCACCTTCCTGGTTCGGAGGTTGAAGCCGAAGGCTTACGATGACAATTTTTGACATGTTCGGTTGGAGATAAGGTTGATAATAAAGTACATTGATACATTGAATCAAATGCCTACTCCCTATCTATGACATCTATAAGATTGTCTAAGCAATAGTCTTCTTGCGGATATTTTGCAGCTATCATCACTTGCTCATATACCAAGTTCACGGGAATCTGCTTTCCGTCTGGTCCCTGAGGTCCAACTCGGGCCATATAATTCGGATCGAGTCTGGTGTACGCATCTTCACCATCACCCACGCCTCTCGTGCGCCTTCCTGGCATGCGGACACCTTCCATAGTTAGAAACGGCGACGGGCACCTTTGAACAGGTTTGCCAACCCCTCCATACTTTCTGGAGGGTCATCAGATGGCTACAGGGCCTTAGCCATACTTCTCATAGCTTTTCGGGCCCGCTCGTGCACCACGGACAGCTCCTTAAGCATGTCGCCTCGAAATCCGGATACTTCCTCTTCAGGCCGACCAGTTAATAGACCTGCAGCAATAGAGTTATGACAATCCGCATTATGGAATAATATGAGTCTCTTTGATGGTTCAAAAGGTCATACCGAATATGCCGCCTTTCAACTTCTCATTTTCTTTTTGTGTGGCCGATAACTGAGCCTTTAAGCTCTTTATCTCTTCGGCTTGTTTATCTTTTTCCTCCTTGAGTTTGTTCTTTTTATTGGTGATCATGGTGGTTTTCTTCATCTCCGCAAGCTCTGTGGTGGCGGCATTCAGCTTTGTCTGGCTGGTTTTCAGCTCCTGGGATAGCGCATTGTTCTTCTCTTTAAGAACCTGCGATCATGACGATCCTTAAATCGGTTGGCCTAACCGCCTTAAGTCTCGGGGGCTACTGTCATATATCTATTAAAAATCGCATGAGCTATTACTTGCATATTCTTTGCAAACAGTTGAGTAACTCCAGCGAGTCTGTCTTAGGCGGCCCGGATATATGCGTCCACAGAACTAACGGCGGTGAATTCATGTTCACTAAAAACAAGAGCACGCATGGCCTCTTTTAGTCGACGATGATTCATCACGCTCTCCACCTCGAAATTTGTGATGGATACATCATCCGAATCCTCGCGAGGGGGTGGATCCTGCACTGTATCAGCCCTCGTCCTGGTCGACGAGTCCACCGCCGGATTAGCTGACATTTGGCTAGCAGGGCATTTTCCCACGGTTTGCTGCATGCTCCTCCTGAAATAAAGATAGAGGAGAAATTTAGCAATCTGATCTCATGCTTAGGCACGTATCAATGGACATACCTCTTTGAAGAAGGAAGGGGCTCGACAGCGCTCCCGGTTTCCTTTCGTTTTGAATGATTGCCCTGCATAGAGGCCACTCTCGAGGGAGTACGGCCGACCGAGCACCGGTCCTATGAAATACAGTTTAGTGTAATGGATAAGGCACAAGTACGGGCCTCTTTTTGAGGAAGCTTTTTGAATACTTACAATGGAGAATGGATAAAGGCGGGGGTAGTCGGCCGTAATAGCCACGTCAGAGCCGTCAAGGCTCGCTTGATAAAACACTCCATCATCAAACTCTATGTATATATTCGGATCCTCGCGGAATCCAGGGTCTTTCTCGCGAGCGTGATCCTCTAGCTGTGGGGAGGGACAATGAATGTCCTCTATCATCTTCCTCCATGACTGTTTTAGGGCAACAAGAACTATTTGATTAGCATGCCTTGATAACAAGGAAAAGCACTGCTGATAATAAAAAACTTACCCATTCAATGGGGTTGTACATGAGCCTTCTCGGCATTTTAAGCGGAGGAAGTCTTCTTTTTCCCCCTTATACAGATCGGCCAGGATTATGGCCAGTTCAGCTGGGGTATCCGGGCCATTGCGTCTGCAACGAGATGCGTCATCATGTCCGTTGTAACACCATAAAGGGGTCACTCTAGACTGGAGAGGCTGAATACAACGCTTTATCGCGATGGCCACGACTTCAATTATCGAGAGCTCGGTATGAGCAAGTAATCTGATCTTGCTGACCAGCCTCTTCACTTCTGCAATGTCTTCCTCCTTGGGACTCCGGGGACACCAATTGAGGTGTTTCTTCAAAGGAGCATTGGAGAATTCGCGGAGACCATGCCGAACTGGGTCCGAAAGGGGAACATCCTCAATATAGAACCATTCTAGAGAGATTCTTGAGATACTTCCTTGGGAGTTCCGATGAGGCAGCCTGATCCGGTTATGCACCATACTTTGGCGCCCCCACTTCAAATATGGAACCTCCTCGATGACGAGGAACAAGGCAAAAGGACTTTCTCCATAGTTTGAAGTGAGCCTCGCAACCCAAGAACAGTTCACAAAGAGCGACCAAACCCGAGATGTGCAAAATAGAACCTGGAGTGAGATTGTGCAGTTGGATCCCGTAGAACTTCAACAGGCCCCTGAGAATGGGGTGGATCGGGAATCCTAAGCCCCACAGAAGAAACGGAATGAAGCACACCCTCTCCTCCTTGTTGGGGTTGGGAAAATTTTCTGCTAGCACATCGTTGCCAATCGAGGCTAATCCCGCTTGCACCAAGACTAGATCTGTGAGAGGGAGATACCCCTGCGTCTGAAGACAACTCAACTGAAGATGACACATTGAGCAGCTCCGGCAATCACCCTCTTGAGGTCCATGAGGGCACGAAGAAGGGCTATGAGTGCTGGCCATGTTTTGAAGTATTTCGTGGCTGGTCCTGATGTTCTCTACACGATGTGGATGGCATTTGGGGATCTAACCTCTTTATATAGGCGTCGTCCCTGTGTGGTCAGGGGTGTATGCGTAAAAAGTTATTATGGACCATTCGCATTCGCCCCACGTGTGGAAATTGAGGCGACAACTGGGAAGGAGTCATAAAGGCAGAACGTGAAGGTCAGGGCTGGAATGTCATCCGCCCGAAGTATGGTGAAGAACCTGCCTTGCAAAGCCGAAGACACAAGCCGGATACTACATCATCATTGGAGGCAAGTTCAGGGGCTACCGAGGGAGTCTTGTATTAGGGGGTCCTCGGGTGGCTGGCCTATTTAACATGGGCCAAACTGATGGGCCGTAAAGATAGAAGTTGAAGATTATCCCCCGTGTCCGGGTATGACTCCTCTATGTGTGAATGACAAGTTTTGGTGTCCGGATGTACTCCCTTCCTCTGTAAACTGACTTTGTACAACCCTAGACCCCTCCGGTGTGTATATAAGCCGGAGGTTTTAGTCTGTAGAGGCTATTAGAATTCTCATAGGCTAGACAGCTCGGGTTTAGCCATTACGATCTCGAGGTAGATCAACTCTTGTAACCCCTATACTCGTTGAATATAATCAAGCAGGACGTAGGGTTTTACCTCCTTTAAGAGGGCCCAAACCTGGGTAAACATCACGTCCCCATTGTCCCTTGTTACAATTTATCTTCAGACACACAGTTCGGGACCCTCTACCCATGATCTGCCAGTTTTGACATCGACAACAAGTTCACTAGAAGCATGCAAAGTCCTATCAGTTTTCTTTTTATTTCTATTACTAGGACTAGGTGCATCAGTATTAATTCTCTGAGAATCTTGCTCAACTCTCTTAGGGTGGCCCTCAGGATACAAAGGTTCCTGGGTCATTTTACCACCTCTAGTCATAACCCTAACAACATTATCATTGTTCTTATTATTTAACTCATTAAACAGATCATCTTGTGCCTTAAGTACTTGTTCTACTTGAGTTGTAATCATGGAGGCATGCTTACTAATAAGCTTAAGATCATTAACGGTTCTACTCATATAATCACCCAAGTGGTCAAGCATGTAAGCATTACATTTCAATTGTCTACTAACATAAGCATTGAAGTTTTCTTGTTTAACAATAAAATTATCGAACTCATCCAAGCATTGACTAGCAGATTTATTACGAGGAATATCACCTTCATCAAATATATGGAGAGAGTTTACCTCTACTACCTGTGTCGGGTTATCAAGACCATTTATTTCTTCAATAGGCGATAGATTCTTAATATCTTCAGCTTTAATACCCTTTTCTTTCATAGATTTCTTTGCCTCTTGCATATCTTCAGGACTGAGAAATAAAATACCCCTTTTCTTCGGAGTTGGCATAGGAGTTGGTTCAGGAACTGTCCAATCATTATCATTACTCAATATATTATTCAATAGCAATTCAGCTTGCTCAATAGTTCTTTCCCTGAAAACACGACCAGCACAACTATCTAGGTGGTCCCTAGAAGCATCGGTTAGTCCGTTATAAAAGATATCAAGTATTTCATTTTTCTCGAGAGGATGATCAGGCAAAGCATTAAGTAATTGGAGAAACCTCCCCCAAGCTTGTGGGAGACTCTCTTCTTCAGCATAAAGTTAAATATTTCTTGTAGGGCAGCTTGTTTCTTATGAGCAAGGAAATATTTTTGAGAGAAGTAGTAAATCATATCCTGGGGAATACGCACACAACCAAGAGCAAAAGAATTAAACCATATCTTAGCATCATCCTTTAATGAGAAAGGAAACAACTTAAGAATATAATAATAACGAATTTTTTCCTCATGAGAAAATAGGGTGGCTACATCATTCAATTTAGTAAGATGTGCCATGACAGTTTCAGATTCATAACCATAGAAAGGTTCAGATTCAACCAAAGTAATTAACTCGGGATCGATAGAGAATTCATAATCCTTATCAGTGACAAAGATAGGTGAAGTAGCAAACATAGGGTCATATTGCATTCTAGCATTCAAAGATTTTTCTTTCAGCTTAGCTAACAGTTTCTTAAGATCATCTCTATCATTGCAAGCAAGAAAGTCTCTAGCAGTTTCCTCATCCATAATATAAACCTCAGGTACAACAGGCAATTCATATATAGGGGGAGAGTCATAATCTTTAGTTTCAATAATATCATCAGTTTCAGTAATTTCATTCTCTCTAACGCTAGCAAGTTGTTCATCAAGAAATTCACCTAGTGGCACAGTATTATGAAGCAAATAAGTAGTATCACCATAAGCATCATGCATAGCGGAAGTGGCATGATCAATAACATGCGACATATCAGAATCAATAGCATGTGTAGGTGTTGCATGTTTACTCAAAACAGAAGGTGAATCAAGTGCAGTGCTAGATGGCAGTTCCTTACCTCCCCTCGTAGTAGAGGGATAGATCTTGGTTTTGTTGTCTTTCAGATTCCTCATAGTGATCAACAGATATAAATCCCAAGTGAGTCAGAGAATAGAGATATGCTCCCCGGCAACGACGCCAAAAAAAGGTCTTGATAACCCACAAGTATAGGGGATCACAACAGTTTTCGAGGGTAGAGTATTCAATCCAAATTTATTGATTCGACACAAGGGGAGCCAAAGAATATTCTCAAGTATTAGCAGTTGAGTTGTCAATTCAACCACACCTGAAAGACTTAATATCTGCAACAAAATATTTAGTAGCAAAGTAGTATGGAAGTAACAGTAACAGTGGCAAAGGTAACAGTAGCAGTTTTGTAACAATCGTAACAGTGGCACCGGAAAAGTAACTAAGCAAAGATCAATATGAAGCAAACTCGTAGGCAATGGATCAATGATGGATAATTATGTCGGATTGCATTCATCGTGCAACAGTTATAACCTAGGGTGACACAGAACTAGCTCCAATTCATCAATATAATGTAGGCATGTATTCCGAATATAGTCATACGTGCTTATGGAAAAGAACTTGCATGACATCTTTTGTCCTACCCTCCCATGGCCGCGGGGTCCTATTAGAAACTAAGGGATATTAAGGCCTCCTTTTAATAGAGCACCGGACCAAAGCATTAACACTTAGTGAATACATGAACTCCTCAAACTACGGTCATCACCAGGAAGTGTCCCGACTATTGTCACTCTGGGGTTGCCGGATCATAACACGTAGTAGGTGACTATAACTTGCAAGATAGGACCAAGAACACAAATATATTCATGAAAACATAAAGGGTTCAGATCTGAAATCATGGCACTCGGGCCCTAGTGACAAGCATTAAGAATATCAAATTTATAGCAACATCAATCTTGGAACATGGTGGATACTAGGGATCAAACCCTAACAAAACTAACTCGATTACATGGTAAATCTCATCCAACCCATCACCGTCCAGCAAGCCTGCGATGGGATTACTCACGCACGGCGGTGAGCATCATGAAGATGGAGGATGGTTGATGATGATGATGGTGACGATTTCCCCTCTCCGGAGCCCAGAACAGACTCCAAATCTGCCCTCCCGAGGAAGAACAGGAGGTGTTGGCGGCTCTGTATCGTAAAACGCGATGAATCCTTCTCTCTGATTTTTTTCTCCCCGAACGTGAATATATGGAGTTGGAGTTCAGGTCGGTGGAGCTTCGTGGGACCCACAAGACCAGAGGGCGCACCCTAGGGGGTGGGCGCGCCCTCCACCCTTGTGGACAGGGTGTGGTTCCCCTCTGGTTGATTCTGTCGCCAATATTTTTTATTTATTCCAAAAATAATCTCCATGAAGTTTCAGGTCATTTCGAGAACTTTCATTTTTGCACAAAAATAACAGCATGGCAATTCTGCTGAAAACAGCGTCAGTTCGGGTTAGTTCCATTCAAATCATGAAAATTAGAGTCTAAAACATGGGAAAAAGAGTTTGGAAAAGTAGATACGATGGAGAAGTATCAGCCGCCCTTAGACTTAAGTCGTCTCTGGGCATAAGGCGCCATGGGACTTAAGTCATCTCTGGGCTTAAGCCGCCCTGAGACTTAAGTCATCTCTGGGCTTAAGCCGCCCTGATGTTAAGTCGTCTCTGGACTTAATCCGCCCTGGCGTTAAGTCATCTCTGGGCTTATGTCGCCCGGAAGATGAGTCCCGAAGATGAGTCCCAGAGATAAGAAGCCCAAGATGAGAAGCTCGTGATAAGAAGCCCAAGATAAGAAGGCCGCGATAAGTCGCCGCAGTAAGAAGCCCGTGATAAGAAGCCAGAATAGGTGAAGTTCTAATCCTACTAGGACTCTACATGTGAGTCGCCCCTTCAACTTATATAAGGAGGGGCAGGGCACCCCAACAGGGACAGGTCAAAATAGACAGGTCTTGGACAGACAAGTCTGGAGACAGATGTTTTGATAGCTCTAGAGACAAAGGCAACAAAAGAGCGCCCTTGTAATTGATACTCAAGCAGTACAATAAGTAGGATGTAGGCTTTTACCTCCACCGTGAGGGGCCGAACTTGGGTAAAACTCGTGTCTTCTCGATCCGATCAACCCCGTTCAAGCCACCACTTAGTTGTGATGGCCTCACGACTAAGTCCTCACCCTAGGACATCTGTTGTGACAAAACCACGACCGTGTGAGCTAGAAGGATATTGACTTGCTAGCATAGTGGAAGAAAAAAACTAGTGCAGGGGGAGAGCCAGGAATTGAACATGATGATGAGCTGGGTTGAAAGTTTTGAAATCCTTTTTGAAACCCATTCACATGCTCACTAGATTAATATGTGATGAATGGAGAAGGGGACTAATACTGGATTACGACATCACCTAATATCATTAAAATTAGAAAGAATTGGCACTACATAATTCACAAAGATTGATTGGTTAGACAAACTGCATTCATACTAGTAGTACGAGACTAAAAGGTTAGCATCACAAGAAATTCGGGAAGAAAAAGGAGAAGAAGACTAATACCATGCTTAGGTCCTATGATCAGACGAACACTTTCTACATGGCTAGTGTTTATCCTAGTCCTGAGTTTAGTCTTAGCCACACAAAAAGGCCATGCAATCCATGTAGTTACTAATACAGAGATTTGATCCTATGATCAGATGAACAAAAGGACACGCAAAGATCCCCTCCCTCCTCGACCCCTCTCCTCAAGCCGCCGCCACCCCTCTCCTTGACCCCCTCCCTCTTGATCTCCTCCCTCCCGATCTGATCTAAGCAAGCTTCGAGACGCCGCCGCCCTTCTCCTCGTCGCCGCCAGAGCTCCTCGAGGAAAAGCCCAGGCAGGGGATGATGACGGTGGTCGGGCCTTCCTCCGCCATGGTTCCGAGATGCGGTTGCGGTGGAGATCCACGTGTGCATCGTCCGGAGACGATGGCACAACAGTGAGGGGCCCTCCGCCGTCAATGGCTTATGCAGGAGGCCAGGCGGTTCTGGGCGGTGGTGCGGCTGGGGTCGTGCGGTTTCCCAGCGGCAGACGTCACCCATGGGCATGTTGGATGATGGAGGAGGTCGATCTGGTGGTCCACCCATGGATGGATGAGAATTTTTTAGTGAAAACTTGGGTCAGCCTCGGTCACAACAGACAAAGGCGACGTCCGTGGGCATCATTACCTCATTTGAGGCGTTGTGGCGCGATTCACGTTCCCTGTGTGCCCTGGGGGAAACACAGATTCGGGCTTGCCAGATCAGATAATGGCGAGGTTCCTGCATCGTCACCCCCATGGGGGCATCATCTTTGGAATTGTACATCGGATGGAGAAACAAGTGTTTGGTGGTCTTCGTATGCTTCTCGTCCGGTGACCAAGGTGGAGCAGCGTGCCATCTACATTATCGGCGACGACAAGTCTTGCTGGTTCGGCGCTGGATACCGTTTGATGGGCCCACACAAGAGGCTGGCGCTATCCGGTGCCATGGTGGCGTCGACTGCATAAGGGTTTGGCAAGATCAATGCATTGATTACTCCTGATGATGAGATGTGGAAGAAGGTGGTGATGGATTCTACAGCATGCACATGTGGTGCATGCTAAGGGTGTGTTAGACCAGTTGGTTCTCTCGGCTAGCCGTTGGGCGGCTTGGTGAGTCCCCCAAATTTCTTGGTGTGCATGGCGCGAGGTCAGGGCACATCAATAATCTTATAGTTAGGCATACCGTTTTTCTCAGGAAGGTGGTTTTGGGTTGATCTATGTATATATTTTGTAAGGCATTGTTGAATAATGCAATAAACATGGTTGTGTGCATCGCTCGGAGAGTCCGGGGGTAATCCTCCTTTTCGAAAATAAAAAAACAAAAATGTAGGCAGAAGGCTAGAAGATTAATTAATAGTCGGCCAATGGTTAATGCAGAGATATCATTCAAGGAGTGAAAACTGAAGTTGAAGGCCAGGCGCGGTGCACAAACATGGAAGGAAACACGTAGTTCCCATGACCTACAAAAACAAATGTCGGTGGCAGCACCGACACCACACTGTTACAACTCCATAGCATGAATCCAACATTTAAAGAAAGCAAAACAATGCTTGCTAAATTTGAAATTAATGGACGCTTCATCATTCACAAGAGGATCTGAGATGAGTCGGTGCTTACTAGGGTTGAGGCCGATGAGCGCGGCGGTGCCGGAGAAGTCGCAGGCGGCAGGGCTAGCGGTGGCGCCAGATCAGAGGAAGTAGTCATAAGGCATAGGAGGCATGCGCCAAGAGGTGGGCGGCTCGTAGCAGGCGTCGCCCTGCTGGATGGCGCCAGAATCGGCACCGCCGTTGGGGCCGCAGGCCCAGCCGACGGCCGGCTGCAGCGTGCCATCCTCGGCGTTGTTCTTTACCATGCACCACAGTTGCCTGCCGCCTGCGCACCCCGACCGCCCCTGCGGCGCTACCGACGGCCGCGTTGGCTGCGAAGAGGAGGAGGGCGAGGTGGAGGGAGGCGTGGCGAGGCTGCTACCATTGGAAGGAGGCAATTTGGGGTGCCGGATTGGAGGACATTGATACGTCCATTTTGCATCATGTTTTCCTACTGTTATTTATGATGTTTTTATGCATATAATGCTTTATGGAATAATTCTAATGCCTTTTCTCTCATAATATGCAAGGTTCACACAAAGAGGGGGGATGTCGGTAGCTGGAATTCTAGACCTGAGAAGGCTACATCAGGCCACCTATTCTGCACAGCTCCAAATGAGCTGAAACTTCACAGAATTTTGTTTAGTTATGGAATATTCAAGAATTATTGGAGCAAATAACTACCAAAGGGGGGCCACCAGGTGGGCACAACCCACCTGGGCACACCAGGGCCCCCAAGCGTGCCCTGCTAGGTTGTGCCCTCCTCGGCCCACCTCCGGTGCCCCTCGTCTGCTATATAAGTCATTTTGACCTAGAAAAAATAAGGAGAGGACTTTCGAGACGAAGCGCCGCCGTCTCGAGGCGAAACTTGGGCAGGAGCACTTTGCCCTCTGGCGGAGCGATTCCGCCGGGGGAACTTCCCTCCCAGAGGGGGAAAATCTTTGTCGTCATCATCACCAATAACTCTCAAATCTTGGGGAGAGCAATCTCCATCAACATCTTCAACAAAACCATCTCCTATCAAACCCTAGTTCATCTATTGTGTTCAATCTTTGTACCGGAACCTTAGATTGGTGCTTGTGGGTGACTAGTAGTGTTGATTACATCTTGTAGTTGATTACTATATGGTTTATTTGGTGGAAGATTATATGTTCAGATCCATTATGCTATTTAATACCCCTCTGATCTTGAGCATGATATATTATCATTTGTGAGTAGTTACTTTTGTTCTTGAGGTCACGGGAGAAATCTTGCTGCAAGTAATCATGTGAACTTTATATGTATTCGATATTTTGATTGTATATTTGTTGTGATTCCCTTAGTGGTGTCATGTGAACATCGACTACATGGCACTTCACCTTATTAGGGCCTAAGGTAATGCATGGTGGAGTAGTTATTAGATGATGGGTTGCGAGAGTGACAAAAACTTAAACCCTAGTGTATGAGCTACTTCGTAAGGGACTGATTTGGATCCAAAAGTTTAATGCTATGGTTAGATTTTATATTAATACTTTACTCGTAGTTGCTAGGTAGTGCTCAACGAAATTATGCTACCACTGAAAAAGAATTTTTAGCAGTTGTGTTTGCTTGTGATAAATTCAGATCTTACATTGCTGATTCCAAAGTTATTATTCACACCGGTCATGCTGCTATTAAATATCTTATGGGAAAGAAAGATGCTAAACCTAGGCTCATTAGGTGGGTTGTTTTGCTACAAGAATTTGATTTACACATAACTGATAGAGAAGGAGCTGAGAACCCTATAGCTGATAACTTGTCTAGGTTAGAAAATATTAGTGATGACCCACAACAAATTAATGATAGTTTTCCTGATGAGCAATTAGCCGCAATAAATATTTCTCATAACACTCTTTGGTATGCTAACTATGCTAATTATATTTTTGCAAAATATATACCACCTAGTTTCACATACGAACAAAAGAAAAAAAATCTTTTATGATTTAAGACATTACTTTTGGGATGACTTGCATCTTATAAAGAAGGAGTAGATGGTATTATTAGACGTTGTGTACCTGAGCATGAATAGGGACAAATCCTACAAAAATGTCACTCCGAAGCTTACGGAAGGAATCATGCGGGAGACAGAACTGCTCACAAGGTATTGCAATCTGGTTTTTATTGGTCTACTCTCTTCAAGAATGCCCGTAAGTTTGTTTTATCTTGTGATGAATGTCAAAGAATTGGTAATGTTGGTAAGCATCAAGAAATGCCTATGAATTATTCTCTTGCGGTTGAACCATTTGATGTTTGGGGTTTTGATTACATGGGACATTTTCCTTCCTCTAATGGGTATACACATATTTTTGTTGATGTTGATTATGTTACTAAGTGGGTAGAAGCTATTCCAACTAGTAGTGCTGATCACAACACCTCTATTAAAATGCTTAAGAAGTTATTTTGCCAAGGTTTGGAGTCCCTAGATATTTAATGATTGATGGTGGTTCACACTTTATTCATGGTGCTTTCTGTAAAATGCTTGCTAAGTATGATGTTGACCATAGAATTGCATCACCCTACCACCCTTAGTCTAGTGGTCAAGTTGAACTTAGCAATAGAGAAATAAAATTAATTTTACAAAAAACTGTCAATAGGTCCCAAAAGAATTGGTCTAAGAAATTAGATGATGCACTTTGGGCTTACCAAACAGCATATAAAAATCCTATGGGTATGACTCCTTATAAAATGGTTTATGGAAAAGCTTGCCATTTGTCTCTTGAGTTAGAACATAAAGCATATTGGGCAATTAAAGAACTCAACTATGATTTCAAACTTGCGATGAAAAGAGGTTATTTGATATTAGCTCACTAGATGAATGGAGAACCCAAGCTTATGAAAATGACAAATTATTTAAAGAAGAAGTTAAAAGATGGCATGATAAAATAATGCAAAAGCGTGAGTTTAAAGTTGGAGAATATGTTCTTTTGTACAGCTCTCGTTTCAGATTCTTGGCAGGAAAACTTCTCTCCCAATGGGAAGGACCTTATGTATCGAGGAGGTTTACCGATCTGGGGCTATCAAAATAAATAATGCTGATGGTACTAACCCGAAGGTTGTAAATGGGAAAAGAATAAAACATTATACCTCAGGTACGCCCACTAATGATGAAAGCAATATTATCCAAACTATGACACCGGAAGAACACATAAAAGAAACCTTCCGGAACACTCCAGAATAACCGAAAAGTAGGAGGTATGTGATACGGTAAGTAAACGGACTCCGAAAATTCTGCAAAAATATTTGCTGTCAGTTTTGGAGTATATTAAAATTTTGGAAAATAAGAAACAACCAGGAAGGACACCCTGGTGGGCACGCCCAGGTGGGTTGTGCCCACCTCGGGTACCTTTCGGACTCCATTTTTCTTCAGTTTGCTTGTTCCCCAAGATAAAAAATCTTTATATACCCCCGAACCTATTGACCACCGTATCACGGAGAAATCTTCTGTTTTCTTTTCTTGTTGTTTTCTGACAGATCTAAGTCCCCATGGCCGCTTCAAGCTCCTCCAAGGACAAGTTCTTCGAGAACGTCATCAACCCATATTTGTGGGAGGTGATGCAGCACCCTCGAGCCATTGAGATGCGTGAGGGGGTGCTCCACATCCGCAACGTCCATGGCCCCAAAGGACGGGAACCATGGATGCCAGGCTCGAAGCTATGGAGCAAGAAGTCTTCAAGTGCAAGGGGATCGTGGAACGTGGACTCAATGCTAATCACCTCATGATCGTGGACTACACCCGTGATCTCAAGGTGGATGGCAAATCCATGAAGGACATCGTCTTCACCTTCAACGAGCAAATCAACTTTCTGCAAAGCCAAATCTATGATCTCCAAAACCAAGTCTTTGAATATGAGGCAAGGTTTAAAGGTATGAGTTTAGCTGCCAGTTGCAGGACCCGCAAGACTCACTCCTCCTCTTATGATGGTGAGTCTTTGCCATGGAAAACTGAAGATAAGACTGCTACTACATCATCACCACCACCACCTTCTTCATCACCAAAGGAGACTTGAGTATCGGGTACGGGCACTCCCCTTGGCTTGTGCCAAGCTTGGGGGAGGTGCCCCGGTATCGTATCACCATCACTATATTTTGCCTTTACTTATCTTAGTCCGATCCTCAGTTATCTTTTGCTTTAGTTGAATAAAAAATTAGTTCGGTCATTCTTCGAGTGTTTGCTTAGTGATCTATCTATCCTTGTAATTGTGTGTGAGATATATAATAATGTTTAGTTTGAGTTTTGCTTTCATTACTTTCATGTTTAATAAAAATAAAGGAAATAAATGGAAAAGATCATATGCTAATCTTATGGTAACTAATGACATCACATAAGGAAGAGTATAAGTAGTAAAAATTATTGGAGATTGACAAATATATCATTGGTCAATGATGTAATTCATGAAAGAATTAATAAGGGAAGAGAAGATTCATATGCAAATACACTATCTTGGACATCTTTTATGATTGTGAGCCCCCATCAAAATATTATATGCCAAAATTGTTGACGTTGGACAACGTAATGATTTATGTTTGTTCATATTCACGTAGAAGTTATATTGTCATAGATCCTTTAACATGTGGTGCTTGCCCCCCATCTTTTCTAGCCAAAAATTCCGCACTAAGTAGATATACTACTTGTGCATCCAAAACCCTTAACCCAAATCTTGTTTTGAGAGTCCACCATACCTACCTATGGATTGAGTAAGATCCTTCAAGTAAGTTGTCATCGGTGCAATAAGGCAATAAAAATTTCTTCTAAATGTGTTATATCATTTAGTGTAAGAAAAAATTGAGCGTTCGGCGAACTTGTGATGGCAAAATAATAAAGGCGACAGACTGCATAATAAAGGTTGCTATCATAAGGGGCAATATAACGTGATGTTCTTGTGCACTAAGAGATTGAGCATACAACCAAAAAGTACATGGCAACCTCTACTTCCCTCTGCGAAGGGCTTATCTATTTACTTTTATGCAAGAGTCAAAGCATCTCTCTTTCCCTTTTTATTTTTCTCTTTTGGAAAGCACCATGTGGTGAGGAAAAGATCTAGGCACATATATCCTGTTGGATGTGGGTGGGCATGAGTTATTATTGTTGACATCACCCTTGAGGTGAATATGTTGGGAGGCGAAACTATAAGCCCCTATCTTTCTATGTGTCTGGTCGAAACTTTTTGCTCATATGTATGCGGTGAGTGTTAGCAATCATAGAAGACTATATGATGGTTGAGTAGGTGGACTTGCTAAAAGGCTCTGATACGTGACCCTTCCAGAAAAGATGGTGAATTGTAGTTGCAAAGTTGTCTAAGAACATAGTTTGTTGGTTTTCAATAGAGTTTATGCTTTATACTTCGATGTTGTGATGAATTGTTACTTGTTCATGAGAAGTTAATGATAAAAATATGTGATAAAAGTTCCATAATAAAGTTTGTTGTTGTTATAATAATCTACATGATGCTTCTATGACCGTATTTTGTTTTTATCCACACCCCTCTCTCTAAGCATGTGGAAATGTTTTTCGATTTCGGTTTTCGCTTGAGGACAAGCAAGGTCTAAGCTTGGGGGAGTTGATACGTCCATTTTGCATCATGTTTTCCTACTGTTATTTATGATGTTTTTATGCATAATAATGCTTTATGGAGTAATTCTAATGCCTTTTCTCTCATAATATGCAAGGTTCACACAAAGAGGGAGAATACCGGCAGCTGGAATTCTAGACCTGAAAAGGCTACATCAGGCCACCTATTCTGCATAACTCCAAATGAGCTGAAACTTCACATATTTAAGAATTATTGGAGCAAATAACTACCAGAGGGGGGCCACCAGGTGGGCACAACCCACCTAGGCGCGCCAGGGCCCCCACGCGCGCCCTGCTGGGGTGTGCCCTTCTCGGCCCACCTCCGGTGCCCCTCTTCTGGTATATAATTCATTTTGACCTAGAAAAAAATAAGGAGAGGACGTTCGGGACAAAGCGCAGCCGTATCGTGGCAGAACTTCGGCAGGAGCACTTTTGCCCTCCAGCGAGGCGATTTCGACGGGGGAACTTCTGTCCCGGAGGGGGAAATCATCGTCATCATCATCACCAACAACTCTCCCATCTTGGGGAGAGCAATCTCCATCAACATCTTCAACAGCACTGTCTCTTAAACCCTAGTTGATCTCTTGTGTTCAATCTTTGTACCGGAAAGTTAGATTGGTGCTTGTGGATGACTAATAGTGTTGATTACATCTTGTAGTTGATTCCTATATGGTTTATTTGGTGGAAGACACTACAAATAAAATACACTTCCGTGATGATACGTGTTTGTCACATTAGGTCGCGTTTTTTGTCATGCATGTACATCCATGACGATTTTATGACAGAATCAAGATAGTCATACCTATGCTGTCGTAGAAGTGTTCCATGACATTACCAAAATTATCATCACGGAAGTGTCCACTTCCATGACGATAAATCCCGTGTCCGCGAAGTGCTTTCGTCAAGGGTGACCGACACGTGGCATCCACCGTAACGGAACGCCGTTAAGCTATCGGGTCGGGTTTTGGATCCGATAACCCATTAACAGCCCCGACCTACGGGGATTTTCCACGTGTAAAATCATCATTGGCTGGAGGAAACACGTGTCGGCTCATCGTTGGGACAGATGTCATCCACTCATTGGACAGAAGGTGCCTATGATACGTCGACACGTGGGACGGCCCAACAGAGGCCCATTCCTGTGAAAAAGGTAGGCCCGTTTGACTTGGTCAAAAGGTGGCGGGCCGGCCCATGGAAAGCATGTTAATGGCCTGTTCACATATAGTCCATTTACAGCCCGCTAACCCAAGGCCCGTTATGCCCTATCCGACTTAGGCCCAGTAGCGTCATCTGGGCCACCCAATATGATTCCAGCCCATTTTCACTTCTGGCCCAAGTATGGCCCATGACGTCTTTCGGCCCATATGAGGCCCTATGTAACTCTTGGCCTATTAACGACCCGTGGTGAAACTGGCCCGTAATGAACAAAGGTATCACTTTACACCCATTAACGGCCCGTGGTGAAATCGGCCCGTAATGAACGAGGTATCACTTTATACCCATTAACGGCCCGTTATTCCGTTGGGCGTTTCCAGCCCATGTTATCTTTCGGCCTTCTCGGAGCCCATTTATTCTTGGGCTCGATTCGGCGATTCGTTTACTTACTGACCCGTTCTTGTCATTTTACGCTTGTGGGCCAAATTCAGCCCGTGGTTACAGTCGGCCCGTTTGTGGTCCGTTAATACGTTGGGCCATTTTCATAGCGTCATGAAATACCGCCTATTAATGATGGCCCGTTATGGTTGGCCCATGAACGGACGATTCCAACTCTAGCCCGTTTACGGCCATAATGCGGCATGTTATTGGCCCATGTTATCATACTGCCCGTATAAGGCCCATTGATGATACGGCCCGTAGAAGGCCCATTGTTTCTCTGACGTAGAAGGCCCATTGTTTCTATGGCCCGTAGAAGGCCCATTGTTTCTCTGACCCTTAGAAGGCCCACTGCTTTCTGACGTAGGAAGCCCAGTGTCACTACCGTAAATATTAGCCCATGGTTATTGTAGCCTAGTTTTTAAAAATAGGTTATTGCAGCCACTAGCAAACCGCGGAAAAAAACTGCAATGACTACAAGCAAACAAATAAACAAGACAAAAAGGAAATAAATAGGCAAGCAACTTACGCTAGGCTATCACGACTATCACACATCCACTGGGCATCAAAGTTCGCCACCAGTGCAAATAAACGCGCCGACAAAAGAATATACAAAACTGAGAGCACTTCAGAAGGCACTAGGCACAGCAAGCTCGGGCCCATAAGCGGTGAAGAAGCTGAGTAGACCTCGATTGTGTCAATGATAGATGCATCAACACTAGATTAAGGCATGATGGTGCGCATGGCAGTCCTCGACATCTTCATTGCATCTTTGACTTCAAGTCGAGCTGAAATTTGAAGCAAGCCTTTCCACTTTAAGTTGAGGCCGAAGAAGTCGAATCGATTGAGGCAGCGGCCTTGCAGAGGTTGTCTCACACCTTTGGTGAGTAGCTTCAACTCACTGTCTTCATCAAGACAGGGCCTTGGGGTCATCTCGCTGTCCTCAAGATGGTTTGGCTCACTATCTTCCCTAAAGTTCTGGCGTAAGAGATCGACTACGAAAGAGAAACAAGGAGACACGTAACAGGTTTCACAATTATATAAGCAAATAAATGGATTTGTTATGCATAAGGAACATGTTTTTACAACTATAATTTGAAACTGGTAGTTGTTGCAAACATCCAATCAGATGTAAACAGCAAAGCAAACAGCAGTGGAGGAAATGATGCCTATCCAAATCTATACTAGAACAAAGTTTGAAGGCTTGAGAAGGATGAACTTACATTACATGTTAACACGGGCTGGACAAAGCCCTTCTCCATGTTGATGGAAGGATAATTAAATAAATTCCCCAAAGAAAATTATTTATAAGCGTTGCCATTATTCTACATTTTGCAAAGAGTAAATATAGATCAAATAATATTGGAAGAAAGCAGAGGATAATGAAGCTCGGTGCGGTGATGATACATAATCAAATAGCAATTAATTAAGTACAACATTACAAGGCGAAAGGAAAAGAGGTACTGACAAGAGCAATGCAGAGCCCATTATTGTTTTGAGATCGTATGATCCTTTGAGCATGGAGATTTGATGACCCACAAGTATAGGGGATCTATCGTAGTCCTTTCGATAAGTAAGAGTGTCGAACCCAACGAGGAGCAGAAGGAAATGATAAGCGGTTTTCAGCAAGGTATTCTCTGCAAGTACTGAAATAAGTGGTAACAGATAGTTTTATGATAGGATAATTTGTAACTAGCAACAAGTAACAAAAGTAAATAAAGTGCAGCAAGGTGGCCCAATCATTTTTGTAGCAAAGGACAAGCCTGGACATACTCTTATAATAGGAAAAGCGCTCCCGAGGACACATGGGAATATCGTCAAGCTAGTTTTCATCACGTTCAAATGATTCGCGTTCGGTACCTTGATAATTTGATATGTGGGTGGACCGGTGCTTGAGTGCTGTTCTTGCTTGAACAAACATCCCACTTATGATTAACCTCTATTGCAAGCATCCGCAACTACAACAAAAGTATTAAGGTAAACCTAACCATAGCATGAAACAAATAGATCCAAATCAGCCCCTTATGAAGCAACGCATAAACTAGGGTTTAAGCTTACATCACTCTAGCAACCCATCATCTACTTATTACTTCCCAATGCCTTCCTCTAGGCCCAAATAATGGTGAAGTGTTATGTAGTCGACGTTCACATAACACCACTAGAGGCTAGACAACATACATCTCATCAAAATATCGAGCGAATACCAAATTCACATGACTACTAATAGCAAGACTTCTCCCATGTCCTCGGGAACAAAGCGTAACTACTCACAAAGCATATTCATGTTCATAATCAGAGGGTATTCATATGCATATAGAATCTGAACATATGATCTTCCACCAAATAAACCAACTAGCATCAACTACAAGGAGTAATCAACACTACTAGCAACCTACTAATACCAATCCCGGACTTGGAGACAAGAATTGGATACAAGAGATGAACTAGGGTTTTGAGAGGAGATGGTGCTGGTGAAGATGTTGATGGAGATTGCCCTCTCCCAATGAGAGGAGCGTTGGTGATGACGATGGCGATGATTTCCCCCTCCCTGAGGGAAGTGTCCCCGGCAGAACAGCTCTGCTGGAGCCCTAGATTGGTTCCGCCAAGGTTCCGCCTCGTGACGGCGGAGTTTCATCCCGAAAGGTTTCTTCTTATTTTTTTCTCGACGAAAGACCTCATATAGCAGAAGATGGGCATCGAAGAGCCACCAGGGGGCCCATGAGGTAGGGGGGCGCGCCCAGGGGGTAGGGCGCGCCCCCCACCCTCGTGGACAGGGTGTGGGCCCCCTGTACTTCATCTTTGGCGAGGATTTTTATTATTTATTGTAAGATATTCCGTGGAGTCTTAGGACTTTTGGAGTTGTGCAGAATAGGTCTCCAATATTTTCTCCTTTTCCAGCCCAGAATTCCAGCTACCGACATTCTCCCTCCGTGTGTAAACCCCTTATAAAAGCATGATGCAAAATGGACATATCAAGATTCATCTGAAATTAGTTTTCATACAAGAGAGAAGGTAAGGCACAAGCAGAAATTTAGGAGTTCAAATTTTGAATTGATATCATAGACGATTTCGATCTTTGGGCTCCCAGCCAGTTCTAATAGGGGTTTGGCCCTTTGGAGTAGGTGTAAAGTGTGAATGCAGTTGGGCTGTGTTTTTCTGTGGCTGCTGATCTATCTGATTTAACATGTATCACTACCTTTTCCAAATACCTAGTTTGTACTCCTTGAGGAGCTGCACTCACCCTCTTCCTTTAGGACATCTATTACGAAAGAACAACATTTGACTGGAAAAACATAGTGTGACGACACATGGAATAGGTACAAAAAATGGATATGTATGGCATATAATCATATATGATGCTTAAACTAAGCAGATGGTGTAACAAAGTAGAAGTAATGCAAGAGGTCGGATGCAAAATATGTGTGACCAATACAACTTTGCAAAGTTAGAGCAAGCACCTTGATGGGTGAATAAGATAGGCCATCCTCCACCATGCCAAGTTTGTTAGCCGGTGGATCGCTTACGCAATATTCCTCTCATGCGCCCATTCTCATATTCATTTTGATAATGTTCAATATCTGACATGCATGAAAACATAAAAACAAGTGAGATTTTCTTTGTAATGCAGAAGTGATTCTAATCCAATACTGCCTCCCTGTAAAACCCTTTGTGCTATCTCTGCAATTCTTTTAAAAGATGCCATGCATGCTGTAATTTGTTGTGTGCATTAATATAATGTGCCTACTACTCAAAATATGAGAGCTCCAGAAGTGATGACACTTCGCAAATGATAACCGACATATAGTAAAGAAGAACAAATCGACCTAACTTTGTGATTCAAAATATACTAAGGGAGAACAACTCGACCTGACCAGTCGACCGCAAGACAAGAGTATCATCTTAAAGAAGAGCAGAAGAGCAAGCAAATTGAAGATATTACAAGTCTTTCAATACAATGTCGGTTGGCCACCCATGATGAACCAGAGCACATAGAGAAATACTATTCTTTCTGGTCTCTCCATATGTGGCTCACATGCATTTCGAAACTCAAGTAGGAACATTTAGCTCACCAATTAAACATCTCTCAGTTTTACTAATATCAGCAATAATATCATATATGAATTTGTACAACTAAGCTTGTTTAGCTCGATGGGTGGAGCAGTGCTATTACGACATGAACCACGTAGCTGATTGTGGTCATCATAAAATGGGGAAAACATAAGCATGATGAGTACAGTGTTGACCGTGGCAGTTAGATGGCAGATCTGAAGCTGCAAACCGTGCAAAGGGTAGTTAGCAACCGATGTTTGCTTTGAAATAACAACTAAGATTTGGTATGGACAAGAAAGTACGGTCAATAAGTGACAAAGAATTGCAATTATGATGTCTCTCTATATGTCGCGACATGCATTCGGAAACTCAAGTGGGACCTTTAGCTAACCAATTAAATGTGTCGGTTAACTAATATCAGTATCATATCACAATCATATTTGAACAACTAAGCCTTCAAATTCCGAGTGTTGTGTTGTTTAGCTTGAAGGGTGGAGTAATGCTAGTACGACAGAAAGCACCTCATGAGATCATAGTAGAGTAGATAAAAGGGGAAAACCCCAAGCATCAAGAGAAAAATCAGGAAAGTGGAACTAGCTGGACCAGTGGGTGGCGCACATGCTTTTCGAAACGAATATAGGAACATTAGGTGACCAATTAAACATTCTCTCTTTAGTGATATGACCATCATATCAGATTCGTATTTCAACACGTAAGCTTTGGGTTGAGGTCTTGAGGAGCAGTGCTAGCACGACACGAAGCACCTACGATGATGGTAGTGAATATAAAGGGGGGAAACCATAAGCTTTACGGGTATAGTTCCCGTGCCATGGTGGATCTGAAGGTGCAAACCGGACAAAGCTACTAGCAACCAAAGTATGCTTTCAACTAGCCACTACGAAATGCTACGGACAAGAAAAGAACAGTAAACAAATTACGATCTATTTTCCGGGTGAGATCAATAACTTAAGCACATGTGGAAGAGTACCACCTCTCTTGCGACGCTATGTAGGCCTATGCTGATACGTTGAGGGTGCTGCGGGTGCAATGGCTGTCGGCGGCGGGGAAGAAGTCTTTAGACAGCAGACGGCCGGGTCGGGGGATATATCATGTTGCCATGGACGAGGCGGTCGTAGGAGCGTCAACGGCAAGGTGGACGACGGCGCTGATGAAGCGAGAGGAGGCGATGAAAGGATCTTGGTCCAGCGCCGTGGATGAGAGACGTCCATCTCTTGTAGTGGACGACGGGGTAGGGGTAGCGGCTCCGGCAAGGGGGAGGATGGGGTGGTGGACGGAGGAGGCTGGCCGGAGTGCGGAGGTTGTCGTGCCGCCGATGGTGTATGAATGAGGAAATGGAGGGGGGATCTCAAACTTTGGGACGCGCTTCTCTGAAATGGTGGAAAGTTACGAATTTATCCCCCATTTAAAATTTCGGACATCGCGTCGGTTGGGGATAGGACGGTAATCTCGCATCTCCCAAATATTTGTCGGTAACTATTTCGGGCGAGGAGAGGGTGTTTTGCCGCCCACGGTGTATGAACGGGGCTGACAGGTGGGGCGGTTGTGTCACGTCTGATGGAAGTTACACATCTGCCCCTATTTAAAATATTAGCCTACATCGATTTCGGACGAGGAGAGTTTGTTTTGCCGCATACCGTGTATGAATGGGAAATGGAGGAAGAGACACATGTCTTTCGGACGAGCTTGAATCAAATGTGTTTTGCATACGTTTGGCGGCCACCGTGTCTGAATGGGCTCAGAGGCCGTCATGTCACGTCTGATTGAAGTTACTAGTCTACCCCTATCGACGGTAGTGTAAATCCGGTCGATAAGGATGTCAAGTGTCAGGGGTAGACAGTAATTTCCATCTCGCAAACATTTGCTTCAGGCAGCCCACAAATTATAGTGTGTGTTTAGCCGCTTCGTTTAAAACTTGGGAGAATTAGCATTCACGTTTTCCCTGGGACCTGGCAAACTAAATTCAAATCCAATTTGTATTCGATTATGAATAACCACAGATAATTATACGTTTTGTTATTTATTTCTTCAAAACCACAACAAAGATTTATTCCACCTTTATATATGATTATGATTTAGAAATGTCGTGATCTTCGAATTCAGTAGGTTGGATACACTCTGATTCAAACAGTTATTTCATCCAATACAATATGCTCACACGAAAAACAGTTCACCTTATGTCAATCATACAAGTATCTTGAGGATTACCTCGCCTAAAAATTCGGATCATTACAACACATGGACAACATAGGGGGTCTTGCAACATAATCCATTCAGAGACATGACACAACATGCAAGTACAATAATCTAATGAAAATTTCAACTGGTATCTAAAGAAGAACCGGGATTACCTTGGGCTTCAGATAGCAGAAACAGCAGGACCTCCTCCGTCTTCAAATGCAACATTCTTACTTCCTCCAATTCTTGGGTTGCTTGCATAATGCATGCAATTAGATATACCCATCATTATCTTTCCAACATACTGTGCTTGCCAAAGGATAAAATGAAAAAGGAAAGGTGAAGATCACCATGACTCTTGCATAAGGTAGGAGATAATAAATAAAAGATAGGCCCTTCGCAGAGAGGAAGCGAGAGGTTGCCATGCGCTTTTATGGTTGGATGCACAAAATCTTAATGCGAAAAGAACGTCGGTTTATATTGCCCCTTGTGACATGAACCTTTATTATGCAGTCCGTCGCTTTATTTCTTCCACATCACAAGATCGTATAAAGCTTATTTCTCCCACACCAATCAATCATACATATTTAGGGAGCAATTTTTATTGCTTTGCACCGATGACAACTTACTTGAAGGATCTTACTCAATCCATAGGTAGATATGCATGGTGTACTCTCATGGCAAAACTGGTTTAAGGGTTTTTGGAAGCACAAGTAGTATCTCTACTTGGTGCGGAGAATTTGGCTAGCATGAGGGGGAAAGGCAAGCTCAACATGTTGAATGATCCCTAACAATATACTTTATCTCAGATATAAGAATACATAACCCATTACGTTGTCTTCCTTGTCCAACATCAACTCTTTATCATGTCATATTTTAATGAGTGCTCACAATCATAAAAGATGTCAATAATAGTATATCTATATATGAAACCTCTCTTTCCTTATTATTTCCTATTAATTGCAACGATGACCAAAACTATGTTTGCCAACTCCCAACAACTTTTAATCATCAGACTCTTTCTATGTCAAGTCATCACTCTCAGTAAGATCAATATGAACTCTTTATTTCTTTTTTATTATTTTTATCTATTCTTTTATTCACTCAAGATCATGGCAAAACAATCAAGCCCTTGACTCAACACTAATCTTTATTATATAGCTCACGGACTCGATTACAAAGAGAGATCATAAAGCAAAATTCAAAACTAGATCATGCCATAAACTTTATTCTGCTAGATCAAGATACTACTAATAGGATCAAACTAAGAAAAACGGTAAAGATAGGAGTTGTGATTGTGATACGATGCAGGCACCTCCCCAAGCTTGGCAGTTGCCAAGGGGAGTGCCCATACCCATGTGATTATGTCTCCTTCTTCGGGGTTGGTGAAACATTCTTGGCGATGATGCCCTTTAGGATACGATTCTCCTCCTCAAGCTTATTGACTTGCTGCTTGATATCCATTATTTCCTTGCGAAGCTTTCCTATAATTGCTAAGCCTCCTTGCACCCAAGGGTGTTGCATAGCTGCGGGAGAACAAGTGGCACTCCTCTTCATATTTTCATAAGAAAGAAATCTAACATTGGAAGGAATAACCGAGTTTGGAATAGCTGAGCTCTGTAGTTCCCCCATCGCGAACCCAGCTCGGAAGCGAGAAGTGACTTCTTGATCCTCCATGGCATCTACTCTCATCAAGTCAGCCTCCATCTCCTCCTCCGTTGCTGGCCCAAAGGGGTCAGCTTATTGCCCTTGGTTTGGTCTTGCGGATTAGATACCCGGCTCTCCCCGACTGACTCTTGAGAAGACATCTTGCTCTAATCTGCAGCAGCAACAGCTCGAAACAAAAACAGAGGATATTTGTGTGATACTGGAGGCAAAACCTTCGGGAGAATATATAATGAATTTTTACCGACCAAAATACGTATCGTACAAGAAAACGGAGTCCAGAAGGCACACGAGGTGCCCACGAGGTAGGGGGCGCACCCAGGGGGTAGGGCGCGCCCTCCACTCTCGTGGAGCCCTCGTGTCCTTCTCGGACTTCTACTTATTTTTCTATTTTTCTAAATATTACAAAACGGAGAAATATTGCCTTAAAAATTGTTTTGGAATCGGTTTACTTACCGTACCACATACCTATTCCTTTTTAGAGTCTGAAACGTTCCGGAAAGTGTCCCTTATGTATTCCTCCGGGGTTACGGTTTCAATAACATTGGTTTCAACATTTATAGGATTACCTGAGATATAGTGTTTGATTCTTTGACCGTTTACCACCTTCGGATTTGTGCCTTCGAAGTTGTTGATTTTTATGGCACCGGAACGATAGACCTCCTCGATAATGTAAGGGCTTCCCATTTAGAGAGAAGTTTTCCTGCAAAAAATCTTAAATGAGAGTTTTATAGCAATACATAATCACCTACATTATACTCACGCTTTTGTATCCTTTTGTCATGCCATCTTTTAACTTTTTCTTTAAACAACTTGGCATTTTCATAGGCTTGGATTCTCCATTCATCAAGTGAGCTAATATCAAATAACCTCTTCTCACCAGCAAGTTTGAAATCATAGTTGAGTTCTTTAATAGCCCAATAAGCCTAATGCTCTAGTTCAAGAGGTAAGTGACATGCTTTTCCATAAACCATTTATACGGAGACATACCCATAGGATTTTTGTATGCAGTTCTATAGGCCCATAATGCATCATCAAGTTTTTTGGACCAATTCTTTTTAGACCTATTGACAGTCTTTTGCAAAATTATTTTGAGATCTCTATTGCTCAATTCTACTTGACCACTAGACTGTGGGTGATAAGGGGATGCAATTCTATGATTAACATCATACTTAGCAAGCATTTTACGGAAAGCACCATGAATAAAATGTGAACCACCATCAGTCATCAAATATCTAGGGACTCCAAACCTCGAAAAAATAACTTCTTTAAGCATTTTAATAGAGGTGTTATGATCAGCACTACTAGTTGGAATAGCTTCTACCCACTTAGTAACTTAATCAACAATAACTAAAATATGTGTATGTCCATTAGAGGCAGGAAAAGGTCCCATATAATCAAAGCCCCAAACATCAAATGGTTCAATAACAAGTGAATAATTCATAGGAATTTCTTGACTTCTACTAATATTACCAATTCTTTGACATTCATCACAAGATAATACAAACTTATGGGCATCCTTGAAGAGAGTAGGCCAATAAAAACCGGATTGCAATACCTTATGTGCAGTTCTATCTCCAGCGTGGTGTCCTCCATAAGCTTCGGAGTGACACTTGCGTAGGATCTGTTCCTGTTCATGCTCAGGTACACAACGTCTAATAACATCATCTACTCCTACTTTATAAAGATGTGGGTCATCCCAAAAGTAATGTCTCAAATCACAGAAAAACTTTTTCTTTTGCTGGTATGTGAAACTAGGTGGTATAAATTTAGCAACAATGTAATTAGCATAATCAGCATACCATGGAGTACTACGATAAGTATTTATGACATTTAATTTCTCATCAGGAAAGCTATCATCAATAGGTAGTGGGTCATCAAAAACATTTTCTAACCTAGACAAGTTGTCTGCAAGGGGGTTCTCAGCTCCCTTTCTATCAACAATATGCAAATCAAATTCTTGTAGCAAGAGAACCCATCTAATAAGTCTAGGTTTAGCATCTTTCTTTTCCATAAGATATTTAATAGCAGCATGATCAGTGTGAATAGTTACTTTATAATCAACAATATAAGGTCTGAACTTATCACAAGCAAATACAACTGCTAAGAATTCCTTTTCAGTAGTAGCATAATTTCTTTGAGCATTGTCTAGAGTCTTAATAGCATAATGGATAACATTTAATTTCTTATCAACTCTTTGCCCTAGAACAGCACCTACATCATAGTCACTAGCATCACACATAATTTCAAAGGGTAAATTCCAATCAGGTGGCTGAACAATAGGTGCAGAGATCAATGCTTTCTTAAGTATTTCAAATGCTTCTACACAATCATCATCAAAGACAAATGGTATATCTTTTCGTAATAAATTAGTCAGAGGCCGAGAAATTTTTGAGAAGTCCTTAATGAACCTCCTATAAAATCCGACGTGACCAAGGAAACTTCTTATACCTTTAATGTCCCTGGGACATGGCATCTTTCCAATAGCATCAACCTTGTCTTATCAACTTCAATACCTATTTGAGAAACTTTATGCCCCAACACAATACCTTCATTAACCATAAAGTGGCACTTTTCCCAATTCAAGACAAGATTAGTTTCTTCACATCTCTGCAAAACTCGATCAAGATTGCTCAAGCAATCATCAAAAGAGGATCCATAGACGGAAAAGTCGTCCATGAAAACCTCACAAATCTTTTCACAAAAGTCGGAGAATATAGCCATCATGCATCTTTGAAAGGTAGCAGGTGCATTACATAAACCGAAAGGCATCGTCTATAAGCAAAAGTACCAAAAGGACATGTAAAAGTAGTCTTTGATTGATCTTTAGCTGACACGGGTATTTGAGAGAAACCAGAATAACCATCTAGAAAGCAATAATGTGTATGTTTGCATAATCTTTCTAGCATTTGATCGATAAAAGGTAAGGGGTAATGATCTTTCTTAGTAGCTTTATTTAATTTGCGAAAATCAATTACCATCCTATAACCTGTAATAATTCTTTCTTGAGGTCAATTCATCTTTATCATTAGGAACAACAATAACACCTCCCTTCTTAGGGACACAATGGACAGGACTTACCCATCGACTATCGACCGGGATAATTTATACCTGCCTCCAGAAGCTTTAGTATTTCTTTTCTTACCACTTCTTTCATCTTAGGATTAAGCCTTCGTTGATGATCGCGAACCAGTTTGGCATCTTCTTCCAAATTTATTTTATGTTGACATAGAGTGGGACTAATGCCCTTAAGATCATCAAGAGTATATCCAATAGTAGCACGGTGCTTCTTTAGAGTTTTCAATAATCTCTCTTCTTCATGCTCTGAAAGGTTAGCACTAATAATAACAGGATATATTTTCTTTTCATCAAGATAAGCATATTTAAGATTATCGGGCAACGGTTTAAGCTCAAACACGGGGTCACCCTTGGGTGGAGGAGGGTCCCCTAGGATTTCAACAGGCAAATTATGTTTCAGAATAGGTTCCTGTTTAAAGAATACTTCATCTATTTCCCTTCTTTCATTCATAAACATACCATTTTCATGGTCTAGCAAATAATGTTCTAGAGGATCACTAGGAGGTACGGCAATAGAAGCAAGACCAATAATTTCATCCTTACTAGGTAATTCTTCTTCATGGTGTTGTTTACTAAATTTAGAGAAATTAAACTCATGAATCATATCATCCAAGCCAATAGTAACAACATTCTTTTCGCAGTCTATCCTAGCATTGACAGTGTTCAAGAAAGGTCTACCAAATATAATGGGACAAAAACTATCTTGTGGGGAACCAAGAACAAGAAAATCAGCAGGATATTTAGTTTTCCCACACAAGACTTCAACATCTCTAACAATCCCAATTGGTGAAATAGTATCTGTATTGGCAAGCTTAATTGTGACATCAATTTCTTCTAACTCAATAGGTGCAATATCATGCATAATTTCTTTGTATAAATCAATGGTTATTACACTAGCACTAGCACCCATGTCACATAAGCCATGATAACAATGATCTCCTATTTTAACGAAATAACGAGCACGCCTACCACATGTCTATGTTTATCTTTAGCACAAGGTTTAGCAATTCTAGCAGTTTCACATGAAGTGAATAACATGCCCATCAATATTATCGGACAAGAGATCTTTAACAATAGCAATATTAGGTTCTACTTTAACTTGCTCAAGAGGTGTATAAGTTCTAATATTGCTTTTACGAACCACTGATTGAAGCTTTAGCATGATCCTTTATTCTAACGAGGAAAGGTGGTTTCTCAACATAAGAGGTAGGAACAATAGGATCATTATAAGTGACAGTCTTTTCTTCAACTTTAATAGGTGCAGCTACTTTTACTTCTATGGGAGGATGATATTTAAACCACTTCTCCTTCGAGAGATCAACATAAGTAGCAAAAGATTCACGAGAAAGAAGCTACTATCTCGAGTCAAGTCCATATTTAGTGCTAAACTTACGGAAAATATCGGTATCCATAAAAGATTTAACACAATCAAACTTAGGTGTCATACCTGACTCCTTACCTTCGTCGAGGTCCCAATCTTCAGAGTTGTGTTTAATTCTATCCAATAAATTCCATCTGAATTCAATAGTCTTCATCATAAAGAGCCAACACAAGAAGTATCGAGCATGGTTTGATTATTATGAGAAAGTCGAGCATAAAAACTTTGAATAATTATTTCTCTCGAGAGCTCATGATTGGGGCATGAATATAACATTGATTTAAGCCTCCCCCAAGCTTGAGCGATGCTTCTCCTTCGTGAGGCCAAAAATTATATATATAGTTGCGATCACGATGAACAAGATGCATAGGATAATATTTTTGATGAAATTCCAATTTCAATCTTTTGTAGTTCCATGATCTCGTATCATCACATAGCCTATACCATGTCAATGCATCTCCTTCAAAGATAAAGGGAAGACCTTCTTCTTAACAACATCATCGGGTATACCTGCAAGCTTAAATAGTCCACAAACTTCATCCACATATATTAGGTGCTCATTAGGAGGCTTTGTTCCATCTCCTAAAAAGGATTAGCTAGCAGTTTTCCATCATACCCGAAGGAACTTCAAAAGGAGTTTCATTTTCAATAGGTTCAGTAGGTTGAGGAGCAACTCTTTTCTCTACTGGACGGGGTGAAGATACCCCGAACAAGCCCCTCAGAGGATTACTTTCCATAGTAACAAGTGACAGTAAATTTCAGCACACTATATAAATTTTTCCTTACCAAATACCACCTACCAAAGGCGCTTCACTCCCGACAACGGCGCCGGAAAAGAGTCTTGATGACCCACAAGTATAGGGGATCTACCGTAGTCCTTTCGATAAGTAAGAGTGTCGAACCCAACGAGGAGCAGAAGGAAATTATAAGCGGTTTTCAGCAAGGTATTCTCTGCAAGTACTGAAATAAGTGGTAACAGATAGTTTTATGATAGGATAATGTAGCGACCCGACCTCAGACGGTCAAGCCTCTGTGTTTCTGTGCCATCCCTGGATCAGTATGCTGGCACACACAGTACATCAATGTATATATCAAAGTGCAATCACATGTATAATTAACGCAAAACTGATATATACCTCATAAGTCACAACGGAAACAAATAGTCAGGTGTGGAGTCCCATCAACGCCATCGGCAGGTTGAGTGTAGACCGTAACCCTGTATCGTAACTCTTACTCGTCGACGAAAATCCTGCAACATGATACGTTGCAGCCGTGTAGGTCAGTACAATGAATGTACCGGCAAGATCACAACATGAGAAAACAGATGGTAAAGCTATACTATATGCAATTTGGCTTTGTGGCTCTGGGTCTGAGTTTTGTTTGCGTAAAAGCTGGTTTTATTTTCCCTACATCAAAGGAATAAATGAAGTCTGTCTTTGTAGAGTTTTCTATCATGACATGGTTCCGCCAACCGATGTCTCATAGCCCAAATTCATCATAAGTTGCCCACAATTAAGTTATCATCCGGTGTTGAGAGTTCCGAGATAGATCCAAGTCCGGATGCTCAAATTGTCCGTAAATGGGACACGGCTAATCGATTAGGTTTTAACCCTCTGCAGAGGTTTGTACACTTTACCCATAAGATTCGATCCCTCTTTTTACGTTCTCGCACTTGTGGTGTTTGAGAACAAGACGACGAAACATGGTCTTCCGAAGAGTTCCTCGACCACCGGTCCGGTGCTCATCCAATCCTACCGTAGTTCTACATCTTCTAGCACCGTCCCAGCCAGTCACAACTAAGGTCAACCAAGCGAGCCCATAGTGACTTGCGGTTGCAGGTAAGCTTCCGGGCATGAAGTATTCTTTCGTCTCTTTGAGTGCAGGTGAGGCTTTCCGCAAGATGTCATGGCGCTTCTCCATGCATCCGGCCAACCACTGGATTCTCCAGGTGCCCGTCAACCATCCTTCACCCAGTGGTGTGTATTGAATTCTTGTCTCGAGTCTTGAAGTCTTGAGGTCTTGAAGATGCAGTCCTTGCAGATTCCATCATGGAGTTGTCGTCATTGGCGTAGATCCTCCATTCTCACACCACTCCCGAGCACTCATACCAACCCCGTCTACTATAGCGTAGAATTAAAATAAATAACGTCCCGGGCTTGGTAACAGGGTGATGGGTTCCTACCTCATGCATACTACTCAACTACAAGGATTGAATGTCACTACTGGAGGGGTTGTTGCGAAGATGACACTAGATGCAATAAAACACATAGGTATGAAAAACATGGTCAAAGTGAACTTGCCTGGTAATACTTGATGAAGATAACAACGCTGTCAGTAAATGACTTGGTAGAACTAATCGTCACTCCGTTGAAAATCTATATAGTCAAATATAGCATTCACATAAGCAAACATCCTAGCAAAAAATTTTAGCACTCGAAATAACAATCAAAACAGCAAGGAAAATCGATAATAAAACTCAAACAAAATCAAAAGAAACTTCAAATAAAACTACAAAGAAAAACTACTAACGAAGATCTATGACTTTGCTACAAACATCTAATATAGTTTTGACGTAAGTAAAACTTAACAACAATTAAAATACTAAACTAATAAATTAACAGAATATAAAATGTAAAATAACTAATTTAACGAGAAAGTATTTTTTCTATAAAATTTTATTTGCAAAAAGAAACAAATAAAAAGCTTTTATAAAACTCTAACTATGACCTATAGAAGGTTTCATACAAAACTAAGGAAAATAATTTTTTTTATAATAAAAATAAATTTTCTCCTGTTGTATAACATAAACACAACTAATTTTGTCAAAATTGACAAAAAGATATAATTTAAAACTAATAAAAACAATAAAGAAAAAGCTAAAACAGAACTAATATTAAAACAATACTGTTTTGCTAAAAACCTAATTTAAATTAACCTGAAAATAAAATACTAAATACTACTGTATAAACAAAGGTCCTAGAGACCAGGAGCAAAAAGAATCGATTAGAAAATAATATTCCTAACTCAAAATATCTCAAATCTAATGATTTGAGAAAATTCATACAAACACAAATTTAAACTGCTCAAATATGAAATACAATTGAACTAACAGAAACTTCATAAAATTTGTGATCCAAGGCAGTTGGAATCACTCAAAATACCTCGTAGATAATTAACTATGGATTTTACAAGATTGAAACTATTCTGAAAAAAAAACAGAGCGAAAAAAAAAGTAGGTCGGGATTCTTGTGGCAGTTCCGATGATGGGGTTCTGGTGGAGCTCGGCGGCGTCCTCGGTGGCCCTCTGGCGTCGGGGAAGGGACGGTAGGGTCGGTGGGTGGCTAGGATGGCCGGAGGTGGTGGGGCGGGGCGGCAATGGCGGCGGTGGTCCGGCGAACTCCGGCCCGGCGACGACGTGGGGTGAGGAGAGAGGAGAGGAGAGGTGAGGAGTGGTGTTGTTTTGTTGTGCTAGAGGGTGGGGCTTGGGTATTTATATTGGGGCGGGGAGGGTTTGGCTTGGGGTAGGGGACAAGAAATAGATTAGGATTAGGAAACAAAAAGGAAAAGATCTAGAAACAAATCGGAATAAGCAAGCAGGATCAAATCCTACTAGTATTAGGAAAAAAGAGCGGCGCTCCCTGGCTCCCTGGTGCGCACGCGCGATGGTGGCCGGACGGTGGCAAGTGGCGGCTTGGGCCTTTGGCCCAAGGCGCTATGATTTTATTTTATTTTATATATAAACATTTTTTCCGAAAAACAAAATAAGAAGAAAGCAAAATAAATAAAAATAATATATAGGCATATAATATATCAAAATTTTCAGAAAAACATTTCCTACAAGATGAAATTTATTCTAGATTCAAATAAAATACACATAAATTTAAATAAAGCAAAGAGTGCTTTTGGTCCAATAAAATCCAACAAAAATCATTTTAAAAAATAACAAAATGAATTCAAATTTATTTCTCTCTATTTTTCTGAGGTAGGGAATCAGGTTACCCTATTTTTCATGTATTTTATTTTTGGAGAAAAATAATTTGAATAAAACTCAAATAACTCCAAATTGAAAAATAAATTCCAAAAGGACTTCGAATTTGATCCTTTGAAACTCCCAACTCATATTTCATATGTTTTGAAGAAGTCATTTTATCCTCGCTTCGTGAAAATCATTGAGTTGCATGAAGTTTATGAATTAGAAAATATTTTCAAATGAAATTCAAATATTTTCAACACCCCTTGTCATTTAAATAAATGGAAGAAGTCATGTCATCTTCTCTCCAGGGTTTTGTGATGAACAGTATTTGAATTCACGAAAAGCATAAAAGCAAAAAAATGAAAGTTTGGGAAAGTCCTTTTATTCCCTCTCATTTAACTTTCAAAAAGTTTCAATTTCACTCAATCAATCACACAACAATTCAAACAAACAAACAAATCTATCTATTTATTATAACATTCCAAAAATTAGAATTTTGGGATGTTACAAATCTACCACCCTTAAAATGAATCTCGTCCTCGAGATTCGGAGAAACTAGAAAGAAATGGGTTAGGTTTGGGGTCTTCAAAATCCATCGATCGTCTCAAGTGCAGGGTGCTACCACCCTTAGAAACATCGTTACGGTTCCATCAAAACTCAGACACTCCATCCTTATTCTTGTGATTGTCGGTCTTCTCGAGATATTTAAGGATAATTCCTTCTCTGGGCTCTTCCGGTAGTGGCATAACCTTTTCCTCAATTCTTTTGTCTTTTACTCTTGGTAAGGTTATTCGAGGACTGGGTCTTCGTAGGTAGCCAGGTCTGGCGCCAATTCTAAACAAATATCGGTATCTCATGGTGGTCAACGATTTATGGTTTTTCCTGCAGAAAACGGGTCTGGGTTGAACCTCACCGTATAACCTACGATTGGCAACGGTTGCCTGTAAAGGGTTCCATCGTCCTACCATTCTATGGTTTTATGGCTTATCGCGTCGACACTCTTCTAAGGTTTTCGAGGCTCTCAGATTTTCCATCAACATATGATAGTTCATGATAGAAGTCTCGGTATGGGGCCAATCCATCCCGGACTTGAATCAGTACCACATACGTAAATATCGAATCACGTATTCTAACACTTGGGCATACTCACAAGCATTGCAGAATTTCTCTTGTTCTTGAACTGGGTTCAAGTAAATCCTTTGGTTCAGCAAGCCAAACAAAACATCTATCGTTACTTCACCACTCTCAGGTTTTGCGTAACCTCCTCTACGTAAGCGTATCTTTGATTGAATCACTGATTCTTCCAAATTTCTTCCTTCATCAAGGTTACATCTGTTCCTTTTCAAAATCTTGGGCACATGGGTTATGGCCCACTTCAATTTTTGTACAAGTTTAATTCATCCTTCCTAGGATTATCATTCCATATTCCAACATTACATCTCCTGTAAATCCAATAGTACTTCTTCCTTCATACCCTTGTGGTGACGATCATACAAAACTCCAACTTATTTTGTCCAGCCTCCTTCTATGGACCGTCATGAATAACACATTTCTTTCTTCATTGATCATGTGGCTTTACGAATTACTCGACACCAAAAGAATGCACTAGTTTATCCATAAATCTCATTATTTTCATATCGATCTTTTATTACATCCTTAACCATTTTTTGTGAATCCAAATTCCAAAAAGTACTTTGTTACAAATGCTGCCACCCACATGATTTGGTATGGTGGGGCATTACTTCCAACTTTATTTATTTATCCTCCTCGAGGATTCTTTAGTCTTCTTTGGAATAGTCACGACATGCACCTTGAAATCTTCAATCTTACGCTTCATCGTGGTGGCCTTGAGCTTTACTTCCACCATTTCGCATGCACTTCTCTTAGGTATTCACGAGTATAACGGAGTCTTGCTTCAAGTATTTCTCCGATCTGGCGTATGGCTTCCATGGCTGCTTCACGAACAGCATCGAAGAAAGTTGCTTGTGGCACGCGTGAGATGAAAAGTAATCTTGCCCCATCGTCTTTGGGCAAACTCCTTTCATACGGTGGAGGTGTACCTCCACATACCAAAGTTCAGTCCCTTTTGCATGAAGGGGTAGCCTTTGTAGACTGCATCTCCTTCAAGGTGAATATGCTTCATCATGTCCTTCAGATCTTGGGTAATCATGATCACTTGTCGTGGTCATGATCGTTTGAGGCCCTTAAGGAAAGACTCATAAAGGGTTGTCATCTGCATGTGTAGGATAAGAGAATTTTCGGAACAAAGAATGTATCTCCATGGGGAATTTGCAATTGTCTCGAGAAAAGTTTGGTGTTCGAGTTGTCCATGGGTTCAAGATTTGAGTGCAGTTGAGATAGAAAGAGAAAGCAAATACCCACCCATCAACAAAAGAATCCTAGCTCAGAAGTACCGTTTGTAATGGGCCGTTCTACTATGGTTTCGTTTCTAAGTCCTCATTTCTTTAGGTCTTCAATGCTCGGGAGTTTCCAATTCCTGATGCTTTTCCCATATGAAGGCCTTCTACCATTCTTCCGTAACTTACGTCTCTCATGGTTGAAATAAATACAAGCCTACGGACATCGCATCTATCCAACCATTCAATAAACACAAAAAAATAATAGCAACCAAGCATTCATTTATTCAATCAATTCTATAGTATCGCCACCCACATAAATTGGTATGGTCAGATACTTAAATCGAGAAGGCGTTCATCTTTATTTCTCTCATGGTGGGATACTACTAAGCTAATTTATTAGGAACTTGATCATTGTCCCCACTGGGGCTTCTTACGTGTGGACTTGATCTCCTCCTGTTTTACGCTAGATTTTCCCTGTCGACGCGGAGTTTCTTGTGACGACCTGTATGTCCTGAAGTTGTTCCTTGAGCTTACGGATTTCAACGTCCTTGGCATGAGACATGGTCCTGCTGCTTTTCAGTTCTGGCGCATTCTCGAGATCTCGAGGTTCTCCTCCTCCAGCTTGTTTACCTTGACCTCTGAGTCTTGACCTCTTCTCGTAGTGCTTCATTGTCAAACAGGGCTTCCAGGAGGTCCATCTGAAGATTCTTGACGTATTGTTCTAGATCCTGATTGTACACTAACAGTGGGGAGAACTTCATCTTTTGCACTTCCGTTAAGGCAACAGTTGCTCCATCAAACTTCTGCCATCCAATCCTTCCAAAGAAGTGTGGGTTTAGTGCAGTACGATGACGATAGCATAAACGTGCAATAGCATCATGCACGGCAGTGTTGATGCCCATATCACAGTCACCATTTATGGTTCCGAAGCTGATGTCTGCCGTCTTGGGGTCTTCTTTACGACCAAAAACTTGGGTCTTGACTCCCCACGATCTAGACGTCCTCTTAGTTGCCTTGATCTCGTGTATCGGTAACCCGGTGGCCTGACTAGCTCCACAAGGAAGGGGCCTCCAAGAACCTTCTCGTAGTGTTCTCTTTCGATTCGTAATGTAGCTCTCCATCTATAGTTTGAAATAAGGAAGGTTCAAGAAAGAAGTCAGGTGTTACGAGAGTAGTACAAAACAAAGGTCATTCCTATTGGGGTCTTCATATTACTAAGTCATTTTCTAGGGTCACGTCCTCACAGTCAACATGTGCTCGATACCATATACATGTAGCGACTCGACCTCGACGGTCAAGCCTCTGTGTTTACATGCCATCCACGGATCGGTATCTTTGGCACACACAGTAGATCAATGTATATATCAAAGTGCAATCACATGTATAATTAACGCAAAACTGATATATACCTCATAAATCACAGTGAAACAAATAGTCGGTGCGAGTCCCATCAACGCCATCGGCGGAGTTGAGTGTGAACCGTAACCACTGTATCGTAACTCTTACTCGTCGAAGAAAATCCTGCAACATGATACGTTGCAGCCGTGTAGGTCGATTACATTGAATGTACCGCAAGATCACAACATGAGAAAGCAGATGGTAAAGCTATACTATATGCAATTTGGCTTTGTGGCTCACGGGTCTGAGTTTTGTTTGCGTAAAAGCTGGTTTTATTTTCCCTACATCAAAGGAATAAATGAAGTCTGTCTTTGTAGAGTTTTCTATCATGACATGGTTCCGCCAACCGATGTCTCATAGCCCAAATTCATCATAAGTTGCCCACAATTAAGTTATCAGTCCGGTGTTGAGAGTTCCGAGATAGATCCAAGTCCAGATGCTCAAATTGTCCGTAACCGGGGACACGGCTAATCGATTAGGTTTTAACCCTCTGCAGAGGTTTGTACACTTTACCCGCAAGATTCGATCCCTCTTTTTACGTTCTCGCACTTCAGGGTGTTTGAGAACAAGACGACCGAAACATGGTCTTCCGAAGAGTTCCTCTGACCACTGTCCGGTGCTCATCCAATCCTACCGTAGTTCTACATCTGCTAGCACCGTCCCAGCCAGTCACAACTAAGGTCAACCAAGCGAGCCCATAGTGACTTGCGGTTGCATAGGTAAGCTTCCGGGCATGAAGTATTCTTCCGTCTCTTTGAGTCTAGGTGAAGCTTTCCGCAAGATGTCATGGCGCTTCTCCATGCATCCCGGCCAACCCTTTGGATTCTCCAGGTGCCCGTCAACCATCCTTCACCCAAAGAGTGTGTATTGAATTCTTGTCTCGAGTCTTGAAGTCTTGAGGTCTTGAAGATGCAGTCCTTGCAGATTCCATCATGGAGTTGTCGTCATTGATGTAGATCCTCCATTCTCACACCACTCCGAGCACTCATACCAACCCGTCAACTATAGCGTAGCATTAAAATAAATAACGTCCGGGCTTGGTAGCAGGTGATGGGTTCCTACCTCATGCATACTACTCAACTACAAGGATTCAATGTCACTCTTTGGAGGGATTGTTGCGAAGATGACACTAGATGCAATAAAACACATAGGTATGAAAAACATGGTCAAAGTGAACTTGCACGGTAATACTTGATGAAGATAACAACGCCTGTCGAGAAAATGACTTGGTAGAACTAATCGTCACTCCGTTGAAAATCTATATAGTCAAACATAGCATTCACATAAGCAAACATCCTAGCAAACAATTTTAGCACTCGAAATAACAATCAAAACAGCAAGGAAAATCGATAATAAAACTCAAACAAAATCAAAAGAAACTTCAAATAAAACTACAAAGAAAAACTACTAACGAAGATCTATGACTTTGCTACAAACATCTAATATAGTTTTGCCGTAAGTAAAAACTTAACAACAATTAAAATACTAAACTAATAAATTAACAGAAAATAAAATGTAAAATAACTAATTTAACAGAAAGTACTTTTTCCATAAAATTTTATTTGCAAAAGAAACAAATAAAAAGCTTTTATAAAACTCTAACTATGACCTATAGAAGGTTTCATACAAAACTAAGGAAAATAAATTTTTTTTTTTAAATAAAAATAAATTTTCTCCTGTTGTCTAACAGAAACACAACTAATTTTGTCAAAAGTGACAAAAAGAAATAATTTAAACTGCTCAAATATGAAATACAATTGAACTAACAGAAACTTCATAAAATTTGTGATCCAAGGCAGTTGGAATCACTCAAAAATACCTCGTAGATAATTAACTATGGATTTTACAAGATTGAAACTATTCTGAAAAAAAACAGAACGAAAAAAAAAGTAGATCGGGATTTACTGTAGCAGTTCCGATGATGGGGTTACGGTGGAGCTCGTGACGTCCTCCGGTGGCCCTCTGGCGTCGGGGAAGGGACGGTAGGGTCGGTGGGTGGCTAGGATGGCGGAGGTGGTGGGCGGGCGGCAATGGCGGCGGTGGTCCGGCGAACTCCCGGCCAGGTAGCGGACGATGGGGTGAGGAGAGGAGAGGAGAGGAGAGGAGAGGTGTAGATTTGATGTGCTAGAGGGGGGGTGCTTGGGTATTTATATTGGGGAGGGGAGGGTTTTGCTTGGGTAGGGGACAAGAAATAGATTAGGATTAGGAAACAAAAGGAAAAGATCTAGAAACAAATCGGAATAAGCAAGCAGGATCAAATCCTACTAGTATTAGGAAAAAGGAGCGGTGCTCCCTGGCTCCCACAGTGCGCCTTGCGATGGTGGCCCGACGGTGGCAAGTGGCGGCTTGGGCCTTTGGCCCAAGGCGCTGCGGATTTTATTTTATTTTATATATAAACATTTTTTTTCCAGAAAAACGAAATAAGAAGAAAGCAAAATAAATAAAAATAATATATAGGCATATAATATATCAAAATTTTAAGAAAAACATTTCCTACAAGATGAACTTTATTCTAGATTCAAATAAAATACACATAAATTTAAATAAAGCAAAGAGTGCTTTTGGTCCAATAAAATCCAACAAAATCAATTTAAAAATAACAAAATGAATTCAAATTTATTTCTCTCCATTTTTTACGACGTAGGGAATCACGTTACCCTATTTTCCATGTATTTTATTTTTGGAGAAAAATAATTTGAAAAAAACTCAAATAACTCCAAATTGAAAAATAAATTCCAAAAGGACTTCGAATTTGATCCTTTGAAACTCCCAACTCATATTTCATATGTTTTGAAGAAGTCATTTTATCCTCGCTTGTGAAAATCATTGAGTTGCATGAACTTTATGAATTAGAAAATATTTCCAAATGAAATTCAAATATTTTCAACACCCCTTGTCATTTAAATAAATGGAAGAAGTCATGTCATCTTCTCTCCAGGGTTTTGTGATGAAGAGTATTTGAATTCACGAAAAGCATAAAAGCAAAAAAATGAAAGTTTGGGAAAGTCATTTTATTCCCTCTCATTTAACTTTCAAAAAGTTTCAAATTTCACTCAATCAATCACACAACAATTCAAACAAACAAACAAATCTATCTATTTATTATAACATTCCAAAATTTAGAATTTTGGGATGTTACAGATAATGTGTAACGAGCAACTAGTAACAAAAGTAAATAAAGTGCAGCAAGGTGGCCCAATCCTTTTTGTAGCAAAGGACAAGCCTGGACAAACTCTTATAATAGGAAAAGCGCTCCCGAGGACACATGGGAATATCGTCAAGCTAGTTTTCATCACGTTCATATGATTCGCGTTCAAGACCTTGATAATTTGATATGTGGGTGGACGGTGCTTGGGTGCTGTTCTTACTTGAACAAACATCCCACTTATGATTAACCTCTATTGCAAGCATCCGCAACTACAACAAAAGTATTAAGGTAAACCTAACCATAGCATGAAACAAATGGATCCAAATCAGCCCCTTACGAAGCAACACATAAACTAGGGTTTAAGCTTCATCACTCTAGCAACCCATCATCTACTTATTACTTCCCAATGCCTTCCTCTAGGCCCAAATAATGGTGAAGTTATGTAGTCGACGTTCACATAACACCACTAGAGGCTAGACAACATACATCTCATCAAAATATCGAACGAATACCAAATTCACATGACTACTAATAGCAAGACTTCTCCCATGTCCTCAGGAACAAACGTAACTATTCACAAAGCATATTCATGTTCATAATCAGAGGGGTATTAATATGCATATAGAATCTGAACATATGATCTTCCACCAAATAAACCAACTAGCATCAACTACAAGGAGTAATCAACACTACTAGCAACCTACTAATACCAATCCCGGACTTCGAGACAAGAATTGGATACAAGAGATGAACTAGGGGTTTGAGAGGAGATGGTGCTGGTGAAGATGTTGATGGAGATTGCCCTCTCCCGATGAGAGGAGCGTTGGTGATGACGATGGCGATGATTTTCCCCTCCCGGAGGGAAGTGTCCCCGGCAGAACAGCTCTGCCGGAGCCCTATATTCGTTCCGCCAAGGTTCCGCCTCGTGGAGGCGGAGTTTCGTCCCGAAAGGTTTCTTCTTTTTTTTTTCTCGACGAAAGACCTCATATAGCAGAAGATGGGCATCAGAGAGCCACCAGGGGGCCCACGAGGTAGGGGGGAGCGCCCCCACCCTCGTGGATAGGGTGTGGTCCCCCTGGCCTTCATATTTGGCGAGGATTTTTTATTATTTATTGTAAGATATCCCGTGGTGTTTCAGGACTTTTGGAGTTGTGCAGAATAGGTCTCTAATATTTTCTCCTTTTCCAAATTCCAGTTTGCGGCATTCTCCCTCCTTATGTAAACCTCGTAAAATAAGAGAGAATAGGCATAAGTATTGTGTCATAACATGTAATAACAGCCCATAATGCAATAAATATCGATATAAAAGCATGATGCAAAATGGACGTATCAAGATTTGTATGAAATTAGTTTTCATACAAGAGAGAAGGTAAGGCACAAGCAGAAATTTAGATGCTCAAATTTTGAATTGATATCATAGACAGTACCTGACGCTGGGCTCCCAGCAGTTCTAATAGGGGTTTGGCCACTGGAGTAGGGGTAAAGTGTGGTGCAGTTGGGCTGTGTTTTACAGTGGCTGCTGATCTATCTGATTTAACATGTATCACTACCTTTTCCAAATACCTAGTTTGTACTCCTTGAGGATCTGCACTCACCCTCTTCCTTTTGGACATCTATTACGAAAGAACAACATTTGACTGGAAAAACATAGTGTGACGACACATGGAATAGGTACAGAAAATGGATAGGTATGGCATACAATGATATATGATGCTTAAACTAAGCAGATGGTATAACAAAGTAGAAGTAATACAAGAGGTCAGATGCAAAATATGTGCGACCAATACAACTTTGCAAAGTTAGAGCAAGCACCTTGATGGGTGAATAAGATAGGTCATCCTCCACCATGCCAAGTTTGTTAGCCAGTGGATCGTTCCGCAATATTCCTCTCGTGCGCCCATTCTCATATTCATTTTGATAATGTTCAATATCGACATGCATGATAACATAAAAACAAGTGAGATTTTCTTTGTAATGCAGTGATTCTAATCCAATCGCCTCCTGTAAACCCCTTTGTGCTATCTCTGTAATTCTTTTAAAGATGTCATGCATGTTGTAATTTGTTGTGTGCATTAATATAATGTGGTCTACTACTCAAAATATGAGAGCTCCGAAGTGATGACACTTCGCAGATGATAACTTCAACATATAGTAAAGAAGAACAAGTCGACTGACTGTGATTCAAAATATACTAAGGGAGAACAACTCGACCTGACCAGTCGACCGCAAGAGAAGAGTATCATCTTAAAGTAGAGCAGAAGAGCAAGCAGATTTAAGATATTACAAGTCTTTCAATACAATGTCGGTTGGCCACCAATGATGAACCAGAGCGCATAGAGAAATACTATTCTTTCCGGTCTCTCCATATGTGGCTCACATGCATTTCGAAACTCAAGTAGGAACATTTAGCTCACCAATTAAACATCTCTCAGTTTTACTAATATCAGCAATAATATCATATATGAATTTGTACAACTAAGATTGTTTAGCTCGATGGGTGGAGCAGTGCTATTACGACACGAACCACGTAGCTGATTGTGGTCATCATAAAATGGGGAAAACATAAGCATGAAGAGTACAGTGTTGACCATGGCAGTTAGATGGCAGATCTGAAGCTACAAACCGCGCATAGGGTAGTTAGCAACCGATGTTTGCTTTGAAATAACAACTAAGATTTGGTATGGACAATAAAGTACGGTTAACAAGTGACAAAGAAATGCAATTATGATGTCTCTCTATATGTCGCGACATGCATTTGGAAACTCAAGTGGGACCTTTAGCTAACCAATTAAATGTGTCGGTTAACTAATATCAGTATCATATCACAATCATATTTGAACAATTAAGCTTTCGAATTATGAGTGCTGTGTTGTTTAGCTTGAAGGGTGGAGTAATGCTAGTACTGACGAGAAAGCACCCTCTGTGAGATCATAGTAGAGTAGATAAAAGGGGAAGTCCCTAAGCATCAAGAGAAAAATCAGGAAACTGGAACTAGCTAGACCAGTGGATGGCGCACATGCTTTACGAAACGAATATAGGAACATTAGGTGACCAATTAAACATTCTCTGTTTTAGTGATATGAGCATCATATCAGATTCGTATTTCAACACGTAAGCTTTGGGTTGAGGTCTTGAGGAGCAGTGCTAGCATGACACGAAGCACCTACGATGATGGTAGTGAATATAAAGGGGGGAAACCATAAGCTTTACGAGTATAGTGCCCATGCCATGGCGGATCTGAAGGTGCAAACTAGACAAAGCTACTTCGCAACCAATGTTTGCTTTCAACTAGCCACTACGATTTGGTACGGAGAAGAAAAGTACAGTAAACAAATTACGATCTATTTTCCGTGTGAGATCAATAACTTAAGCACATATGGAAGAGTACCACCTCTCTTGCGGCGCCGTGTAGGCCTATCTTGTCGTTGAGGGTCTGCGGGTGCGATGGTATCGTCGGCGGGGAAGAAGTCTTTAGACGGCAGACGGCCGGGTCGGGGGATATATCATGTTGCCGTGGACGAGGTAGTCGTAGGAGTGTCAACGGCAAGGTGGACGACGACTCTGATGAAGCGAGAGGAGGAGATGAAAGGATCCTGGTCCAGCACCGTGGATGAGAGACGTCCATCTCTTGTAGTGGACGACGGGGTAGGGGTACCGGCTCCGGCAAGGTGGAGGATGGGGTGGCGAACGGAGGAGGCTGGCAGCGATCTTTGAGGTTGTCGTGCCGACGGTGTATGAATGGGGAAATGGAGGGGATCTCAAACTTTGGGACGCGCTTCTACGAAATGGGGAAAAGTTACGAATTTATCCCCGTTTAAAATTTCGGACATCGCGTCGGTTGGGGATAGGGCGGTAATCTCGCATCTCCCAAATATTTGCAGTAACTATTTCAGGCGAGGAGAGGTGTTTTTCCATACGGTTGGCGCCCACGGTGTATGAACGGGCTGACGGGTAGGGCGGTTGTGTCACGTCGATGGAAGTTACACATCTGCCCCTATTTAAAATATTATCCTACATCGAGTTCGGACGAGGAGTGTTTGTCTTGCCACCCACCGTGTATGAATGGGGAAATGGAGGAAGAGACACATGTCTTTCGGACGAGCTTGAATCAAATGTGTTTTGCCGCCCACGTTTGGCGCCCACCGTGTCTGAATGGGCTCAGAGGCCGTCGTGTCACGTCTGATTGAAGTTACTAGTCTACCCCTATCGACAGTAGTGTAAACCGGTCAATAAGGATGTCAAGTGTCACGGGTAGACAGTAATTTATATCTCGCAAACACTTGCTTCGGGCAGCCCACAAATTATAGTGGGTGTTTAGCCGCTTCGTTCAAAACTTGGGAGAATTAGCATTCACGTTTGCCACAGGACACGGCAAACTAAATTCAAATCCAATTTTTATTCGATAACGAATATCCACAGATAATTATACGTTTTGTTATTTATTTCTTCAAAACCACAACAAAGATTTATTCCACCTTTATATATGATTATGATTTAGAAATGCCATGATCTTCGAATTCAGTAGGTTGGATACACTCTGATTCAAACAGTTATTAATACAATATGCTCACACGAAAAACAGTTCACCTTATGTCAATCATACAAGTACTGAGGATTACCTCGCCTAAAAAATTCGGATCATTACAACACATGGACAACATAGGGGGTCTTGCAACATAATCCATTCAGAGACATGACACAACATGCAAGTACAATAATCTAATGACAATTTCAACTGGTATCTAAAGAAGAACCGGGATTACCTTGAGCTTCAGATAGCAGAAACAGCAGGACCTCCTCCGTCTTCAAATGCACTTCCTCCAATTTTTGGGTTGCTTGCATAATGCGTGCCGCTAATTCCGTAATTTCTAGCCTCAAGATAAAGATTACCTCATTTATGGCAGCCACACCATCTCTTTCTGCCTCTTGTAGAGCCTCAAGCACTATATTATATGTGCTCAGACTGCTCTGAACTGCTACCATCTGGTAACATGGATGGCACACTGCTTCCACAAATAGATTCTGGGGTTGTACATTGTGTCCTAGTGTGAACGGATCCTGAAAGGTTTCCGCTGGACATAAGTAAGAGGTAGTTATCGTATGATCCAGGCAGTAAGCTTACATGGTTAATGATGGATGAATTATTTCCGAGCATGGCAAAATATATTTAAATGGTTCGAAGCAGCATCAGTCGAAAAGAAATTAAAATGGTAAGCTGAAACTAGGGATGTAAGTGGCAAATAAAGGACATCCGCCAGTCCCATCTAGTTAGTTTTTGCTACGTCCCTAGTTCATTTTCCTCAAAAAACAAAAACTCTTTTGAATTATCATACCACTAGTGGACTTTAATCGGGATTAAACAGGACCCAGTTGACATCCCTAGTTGAAAGGGAGTGTAAACCGCTATATTTAAGTTGCCAAGGCATCTAAGCAGCTTGAAATAATCGAGAAAGCACTTAACAGTGTGGCCTCATATAAACTACGAAGACAGTCTTGTGATGAAGTTGAGAGGAAAAGTTAAGGACTCAAATGAAATAGGCATGCATTTCTTTATGATAGTACAAACAGTAATCACGACATATTAACCAACTCAGGTATAGCGTAACAACAAACAAGCATTGAATCAAGCAATACAAAGCGGAACAACTGAACTATTTGTAATTCGGTAGGATTACACGTTGAGGGCACAAGCCAAGAAAGCAGCCCACTCACATTACATTTCACATGTACTAAAACACACCGCTTACCATATGTTCTTTGTGAAGCCTAGCTGTTGTCGCAATGTTCTTTGAAGATATCGTCAGCATCTCGTGGTTGCAAATCTAGTTGTTGTAGTTTATTCTGCACCATCTATTTAGGTAAAATTAATTTTAATCGCATGTACTGGTCCGAATTGATCATCAGTGGTTCATCTAAACTAATGAAAGAAGGGTGTGTGCATACACAACAATATATCTGCTTCCCTCTATTTTTATGCTTGTTCGAGGTGCCAGCCCCAAAAGAACAAATATTTTGCTTGATGGGGTTGGCAGCTCCATAATTAATAGAACATCAAATTAGTCATGCAACTTGGGAAGATCAAGAACACACAAAAAAGTAATGAACAAAGGCTCGAAGCAGTGATGTAATAGCTAGCATATATAAGAAAATGTAGGGTAAAACGAACAAAAAGCAGCGGAACCACATGCTAGTTTGCTGATGTGTAATTAAGCATAGAGAACATTAAGCAGTCTGATGGAACCAACAGGTGGCATCAGAACAAAACTAAAGCATATTAACTATATGTGCACTTTGGTATGTAATTTAGCACATGTAACATGTTCCTTTGCCGGTATGGCCCTGCAGGTGCAAGCAGAATAACGCGTCTCATGAAAAACTGAATGATGCCCTGAAGAAATTCAAAGGTGCGGTGCTTATGCGGGTTCGGTGCAGTGGACGAAGGCTTCGGCGGGCGCGTTGTATAGTGCTTTCGGTGAGGCGGATCAGTTGCCGCGGACGAGGGCTTGTATGAAGGGCCAGCGAAGGGGCGGATGAGGGAGTCAGTGAAGGGCCTACGATGTGGTGGACGAGGGCGCCGGTTAAGCAGATCCGATGCAGTGGACCATGATGGCGGTCAAGGAGATATGGAGCGGTGGACAAGCCAGTCGCTGAAGCGGCTCCGGTGAAGTGGTGAGTTGACAGTTGGGGGTTCCAAGGTGCGGAAGGTAGATCCGGCGGGGTGTGAGGTCCACCGCTGCGGCAGAGGACTAGATTTGATGGCTTGCCGTGGTTGAAGTCGGGGAGGGCAAGGCGAGGGGCCCTGGGGAAGAATGTTGGGGCAAAGAGGGGAAAACAATGGAGTTACCAAAGCAGCCCTTTTCCGTTCATGTGGCAGGGGTAAAACAGGAATATCGCAGGCTAAACTTTCGTAGCGTGATATTTCGATGTGAGCGGGAAGTTTGAAAGATTTTGGCGCCTAAAATTATAAGTATTCTGCTCTCGTACGACCGACTATGATATCATGGCCGACAATTGTTTTGCATGCAAAAAAAATGTGCAAGTTTTGAAAATCAATGTCTCCAACTCGAAACTTAGATTGTCCATTCAATTCAAATATGGATCATTGAGCTACTACAAGCAAATACCATCATACGGTTCAATTCAAATGAAATTCCAAATGTGTTTATCCTAAATATGATGACAAAAGCAAAAATATGTATGTGTGTGAATAAAGTGAATGATTATAAAGTTTGAACATGCCCGTATGTGTATATCTCTAGGTTTGATATATGAATTTGAAATCATGACATCCCGGCTTAAAAAATGTACCTCTGTTTAAATGAATTACAAAAGCTAATTATGGAGTCGAATTCCAAAATTCCAATCTTAGGTTTGTAATTCTGGTACATTAAGGTATATCACGCATGTTCAAAAGTATCGTTATCTCATAGTACAAACTGTGAAACAAATTGATCAACCATGAGTGCACAATATCTCAATTACACTAAAGTCCCTCAAATACAGACACCTCACGGTTTATCTGAAGTCAACCCCCCCCCCCCCCACCACCACCACCATTCACACACACACACATAGAGAAGTCGTTCTCTCCCCCAAACACCAACACACGAGAACATTAACACCCCTCTCTCTTGTAAAGTCCGGACCCCAACATAGGTCTCTATCACTTTGTCTCTCGGGCATGCACACATCTCTTCCCTCACTCTCTAGGTCTCCCGCTATCTCTCTTACCCAAGCACACACACTATGTAGAGTGTATATTTCCCATACACACAAAATGTCGCCCCCAAACGTCTATCTCCCTAGTTATGTGGTTCTCGCACACTCACCTCACACACCACCCCCACTGCAAACAAGCACACTTTGTCTCCTTGTGCACCACTCTCCTCTTTCTATCTCTCCCACATGCGGACCCGCCCCAGCTCCTTCCTGCATACATATATTTCTTGACTCTTTGAATAGCTCCCTAATTTATATTCGTTATCTATTTAGCACATTGTTCTCTACACCATATATTCTAGATCTCTCATGAAGTCCCTATCACACACACGATGACTCGCTTCCCTTGCGTCTCCGTTCATAGGCCAATTTCGGACGACATCAACATTGTCTCCCTATCTATACGCCATTAATGGACACAAACGACCCCTCTCGCCCCCTTTCTTCCTCTCTCTCTCTCTCTCTCTCTCTCTCCGTTGCTAGCTCTCTCTTTCTCTCGCTCTCACACCCCTCTCCCACACACACACTCGATGTCTCTTCCAAATAGTCTGCTCCCCCGCACCCATGCTATCTCGCTACTACACATGTCACACCGTTCCCCTTCCCTTATACTAGGTTTACATCATCAGTGGTCTCTCTACTCCACATACACTCTCTCCTGTCACACACACAAGCAGCGTGCGCAAACACACAGACACGCACAAACACCCATTTATCTGGATCCTTATCTCTCCCCATGTCCGCATGTGTATCTCACACACTCACTCTCTAATTATGTATATGTGTCTCCACGTTACACAACACAAAGCCCCATGTACAGGTCTCTCTCTATCCTCCACACACATAGACACAAAGAATCTGTTATCATTGCCTCAGTCTCTAACATATCACACACACACACTGTCTCTCTCTCTCTCGCAAACACGCTCAACAAGGGTTTCCCCGTGAATAACTTACCGTCTATTCATCAACAGTCGTGGCAGTACGGTGAACACGAGGCATGAAAAAGAATAAATCTACACGTGCTTAGACCACCTAGTATGACTACTAGGACTAGAGCAAGCCAAAAAGAGCGCCGCCGTCACCCCCTCCTTATCGGCGACGGGAAAATCTTTGTTTTACACAGTCGAGAAGTCATTGTGCTAAGCCCCACATGCCGAGGCGTTGAATAGAATGTAGATGCTAGTTTACGGAAGCAAGTATCGATAATACGTTTGTATCTCCATACTTATATTTCTTCTCTTAAAAAAACCGAGTTGGTGATTATGGTACGTGTGCCATCTTGCAATATAGACCGTCCGATCTATATCTGACGGATGGAAATTAAACTAAAAGATACCTGCACCCCTCTCCACATTTGCAAACAAGGCCTTCCCTCGTTCATCCTTATCTCCAACAAACCTCATTGTTGAGCAATTAAGAAAGGAAGCCTCTCTGGAACAAAGCTGGCACAGTGGCATTTGTCGGCGTCGTCAATCCCCATGCCTCTGCTCGGTCAGACCACCAACCACCACCACACCCCACTCCTCTTCACCTTATCTCATATTTCACGAGATATCATTAGTTTTTACACATGGGATTACTCCCCCATGGGTCAATCACAACAAGTGTTTTATAAAAAAAAATGCATCTTGATGTTACATGCAATGCACGGATCTTGCTAGTACTCCTACACAAGACTAAGTTGGTGATGCTTTGGTGTATACGCCATCCGTCGTTTCGACCATTAGATCTACATCTAACGATTGTGAGGTAAGTTGTTGCCTTTTCTCACCAACATCCCACTTGTCTACCAATTTGCAGAAAACCCATAATTAGTATCTTAAAACCAACCACATCCCTCCATGACCTCACCAAAACAGCCCAAGGAAGATATTCTAATTGAAACATAATATATCTCTAGTGACATATGTATATCAAAATTAGGGTGTTTTGTACCAAGTTTGTGAATAAGTATTATTCTTATTATGATTCGTTACAGCGGACATGAACATTGCTAGTATTTCCAACCATGCATTTTTCCTAGTATTCCATAGTTTCGAGTTTTCCATCAAGATATTAGTCACTCATGGTTGATATTTACTTTCAATCATGTACACATATGCACTATGTAACTAGCCTTGCTTATTGGCTTCCACAACTTAACTTTCACTCCTAATTACAATATGTAGAGTATTTAACAAAAAACTACCACTGTCAACCAGCCCTAGGAAGAATCTTTGTACAAAAAATAGCAAAAACATACCCAAAATTTCTTAATCCACGCCAAAAACTACTACCTAGTACTCCTACCGATTAGGTTCGTTTAAACCCATTTATGGTAGGTTGGCCCTACGTCCCGTCTTGTGAGGTAGCTTAAACCAACACATTTTGTTTGACCGTTGACACGAGGGACCCACATCTGACCTTCTATCCTGTTATTCCCCCTCAAATCATTATTTTTCCTGAACATTACTTCAAACAGTACTGATGCGTGTTCGTCGGTGGCGCCGGTGATGAGCGAGTTGGCCGCCGCTCTGCCGGACGGGCCGGACGCCGCGCTGGCCTCCACATGGGTTGGCAGGCTGGCCCAAGCGTGACCTACGAGCGAGCAAGCCGCGGCGCTGGCCCTCGCTCGAACCAGATGGCTGGCCTTAGCGCGGCGCGCACAAGCAAGCCGTCGTGCTGCCGTGCCAATCTAGCTAGCAAACCTTGCAGACAAGCAGCTGGACGGAGCTATCTTGGCTAGCTAGCGGCCGCGGACGGAGCTGGCATCCGGGCTGCCGCAACATGGGCTCCGCACCGCCGGCGGTTTTGACCCATATACTGCCGTGATGGCTGCGTCCCATGGCCGAGGATGACTAGGTGGACGGGCGGAGGTAGGAGGTCACTCGAGGATTTTTGTTGGTAAGAGCATGTACAATGGTTGATAAGGTAGTCTTATCTTAAGTCTGCCACGTATGCAAGTGGTAGTAGTTTCTTGGCATTTTAGTGGTTTCTTGCATTATTAGGGGTTTCTTGTAAGGAACAATGTACGTACTACTAGCGACAAAAGGCGATTCTAGGTTGTGTTGTACTCCAACGAGTACTACTAGTGGTAGCGGGAGTGTATACCTCGTTTTGTGGGTTCGATCCCGGCCGAACGCACAACGACCTTTAAAAAAAATAGTACTACTACACTTTGCTGCGAGCCAATATTTTACACGGGTAGTTTGAGTTTTGAAGTCAAACGGACGTGCGGCCCCACAATCTGGGTGCCTTTGGACAGCCTAGCCACGTGAACGGGTTTTCCTTCCCAAAGATCCCGTGGCTCTCGTGCTCGCCCTAGCCGCACCTTGCTTGCAGCTTCCTCATCGACTAGTAGCATATTTAAACTAGCACCTCCCAATTAAGCCCGAGGAGCCGGAAAAGCACTGGCGGGGCATTGGGAAGCTGTGCAATATGGCTCTGTATGTAAAGTGCTCTACTACTACTCAGAGCTTGTGGCGTTGCGCATCGACTTCACTCCATGATCGGCTCTACTATAAAAGAAATTCCTCTTGACGTGTTTTTTTTTTGAAAGCGGAGGCAAAGCTTTGCTTCATCTCATTCATAAAGAAGGAGCTACTAACAAAGTTCGATAAGATCCATTACACCTCCACAAATGGAAGCGAAAAGCCTAGTCTCATTGTATCAAATAACTCAAATGTTACGCTTGTGATGGCAAATCAGCGATAAACAGGCTGCTAGTGTGTGCGTGAGAGGAGGCTGAGTAGGCCAGCTATGTGAGAGGAGGGCTGAATAGAGCACCGAGAGTACCCACTAGGCCACTACGCAGGTGCACTTCCCTGCATTGATAGTACAGCGATGGTTCTAGAGAAACGATAGTACCCTCCACTTCCAACCTGTAGCTCCTTGGCCCTGAGATTCAAGAGTTCAAAACTAGTGCACTATACTAGACTAGACTAGAAGTACAGACGTCGCACTACTAGTTGAGAAAAGTAGTACTAATCTTTGCTTTCTGATGCAGTATGTACTCCTCCATCACATAATGTAAGACATTTTTTGACACTAGTTGGCGTGTACAAAAAATGGCAAAAACATACCCAAAATTTCTTAATCCACGCCAGAAACTACTACCTAGTGCCAAAAATTTCTTACTAGTGCTATTATTTACAGTATAATGCAATCCCATAACCTTCCATAATGCTAGTACTTAGTAGTAAATAATAGCCTCACCCCTTCATTGAGAGCGATCTACAGTTGGAAGGGACGAGGCCCCTTGATTACTATGCTCTTATCTCCTCCTCGCCAGTTCCCCTCCCCCGAAGAAAAGCAGTTCATCGCTGCTCCCATGGATTCGCCAGCGGTTCTCCTCCTCGTCGGGGCTGGGAGACCTTGGGCAACGATCCTCAGGAGAAATCGCACGCCGCTCCGACGTCCTCACCGCCGCAAGACTCGGTGCTTCCTGCACCAACCTTTTCAAGACGCTGCTTAAACAGGCTTGGGAAAAGGCCATGCTTGTTGGTCTTCCATGCGTCCTCGAGGAGAAGGTTCTTCTATGGCACAATCCTTGAGCAGTCCACCGCCTCCTGGCCATGGTTGCATGTTGACTCCGCTAGAGTTGCCGACGTTGATAGGTAGTCGGATTTTGTCTGATGAGCAGGTCAGTAATGGAGTTTGATCATGTAGTACTTAGTTATTCCATTTCCATTCCATAATTTCTCCGCGGCCCACCATCTTATATATAGGTATGGGTCGGTGCCAACAAAGATTGGCTTGCATACCTCCGGCCGGATACCACCATCATTTTGCACAACATCCATAGCAGTGCGGCCGTTCCGGTAGACCCCTTCTCCACCATTGGGATCGGCCTTACGGACTGGTTGGGCTTGAATATTTATGATGATGCCTACATGAGATTGAAGAAGATAGAAATTGCGGACCCACCGACAAAGCAACGCGGCTACGACGATTACTATCTCATCGCGGTGTTCGACATAAGGATTGCCATCAATGCAAGAGGCAGTAACGGCAGAGGCTGGCGCATGTTGGCGGCGGCAGATTTGTACCCCTACACGTTCGAAGACGTCGTGCGCCATCTAGGCTGCATCTTCGCGGTGACAAGCCAGGGGACTTGTTTCATCTGGTTGCCATCCTACGGTATGAGAGATTACAAACGGAATGCACAAACCATCATTTGCATCCCTAACGGTACTCCATTATTTTGCGGGGACCAGTCATCCCCTGATCAAAATAAGATCACCGATCCTGGATGTGCATTTGCATTCGCGATTCGGTCTAACCTGGAACCTTGTAGCTGACTTTGGCATATTGGGATCGACTATCTTAGCAGTCGTTACCCATGGTACCACTGATGTGCAACATGGTCACACAATCTACCACGATCGGACCGTCACCATCTACCAAGGTATTCCATTTTTTAACCCTCTTGCCCTCTCTTTCATTGTTGTACTAGTAGTATACTTAGTAGTACTAGTAGGAGTGTTTTTACCTTGGAGGACGCGTATAGCTAGCTAGGCCCTTGAAGACTTGAACCCACTAGCTGCCACCATTTTTGTTTTTCCATGTCTTACTATCTCATCCATGTAGCCAAGAGTGGCTATATATAATAAGCGGTTATTTTACTTCCTCTATACCGTAGTAGTACTATTTGTTGCACAAGACATTGACCACCATATTTGAGCACAACATTATTATGCATGGACCTTGACTATGTACATCACCATGTGTCCAGATCTGGGATGCCGCGTGTACCAGATGAATGGCGCCGAGTTCGACCCCTATGATGCTACGTGGGTGCCGAGGAACACTCTTGGAGAGTACTCGCTTTCATTCGGGACAGCTACCCCATTGTGAAGCGGATGCCACCTTCCGTGCACGACACGGAAGGCCTGCCGTTCATGAAGCATGGTTGTGTCTTCAGTGCGCACCGCCGGATGAACGACATGCTGGGACACGCTATCCCTGATTTATGCCACTTAAGCTTGGATGAGTCTCCATCGTGTGGAACCGGACTAGAAAGCTGCAACAATGATTCCCGTTGCCCACCTCTATGGATCGTGCCATCCATGAAGAACACACAGGGGCTGGAACACGGAGGAGGACATGTAGCCCATCTATAACGTGTAAGTGGAGCACGGTAATTGTGAATCAGAAGCGCTGTGAATATATGTAGACTAGTCGTGCACAAATTTATCACATGAATTGGAGATGAACTTGTGTGGCATACTTGGCATTTGTCCTTTAGAATTTATTACTAGTAAATGTGTTATGTATGCGTGCAACTTGTGTGGTTGTTGCACGGGCTCCAACACGCTCTTTGAGAAAAAAGGTGGCACGACTTTGGATATACGTGACGTGGTGGCATCATACAGTAGCATCATTCGCTATAGTTGTAGTACACTCCTACTAGGACGACTACTCCTATAAAACCTTGCGCTTGGCTCTTTGCTTCTTCGGGACGTTCAACAGTTTGTACTCGTGTGAACCTTGCACTTGGCTCTTCGCCTCTTCGGAAGGTCCAACAATGATGATACTACAGTACAATATGCTTCTGGCAATCTGACACTGATTGAACTGCTGCACGTCCACCACGAGGGCGAGGGCGAGGGTGAGGGAGAGGGGCGCTGTAGTCAAAACCCTCTCCTCGTCCTGTGAACCACCGTGCGCGTGGGCGAGGGAGAGGCGTAGTAAGCAAGCTTCTCCTCATTCGGCGAGTTGACGGGACGCATCAAAGCAGTACTAGTCCTAGTAGTAGTCCATACTGCGTCCTTTCCGATTAATATATAGGCTTAATTTGAAACGAGAAAAATACACTGGCGGTCAACGTATGTAACAATACGCTCTTTACGGTCACTATATATAGTTTTGCATCGATTATACGATCACTAGCTTATCGTAGAGCACCACATTGCACCCTACTGACCGGCCACATAGTCGATGTGGCACTTTGTTGACTGGTTAAATTGTCACCTGGTTTCTGGGTCCCACCTGTCAGTTGGCAGAGCAAAGAAATCAGTTAAACAAAACTTTACGCAGGCGCGACACGAGTCCAACCCTTGCGCTCGAACCGCCCTGGCTGTGTATGTGAGTGCATGCACGTGTCCTCCCTCGGTCTTCCAACAAAGAGTGTACATCGGCTATAAAACAAAGAGTGTAGTAGTATATGATGTACATCTACACTTCCAATGCATTTAGCCTTTAATCTAAATCGATATTGATTGACTAATGCACCAACTTGTGCTGTAGGTATAGGCTACATGTCTGTCCTTAATTATAGCATGCAACGGCCTTCATTTAATCTTCTTATCTCAATGGTCGCATGCACACATAAGTTTGCTACTTTTGGGCGTTAATTATACCCTGGTCAATGTGTAAATCTCTAAATGTACAGTCTTTCACGGACGTAGGGAGTAGGATGAGCACTTGAGCGTGAGCGTGTGTGTTGCATCGTGTGCTGTGTGCCGCATGGGTGCGTGAGTGTTGCGTGCCTCCATGTGGAGTACGTGTGAGTGTTGCATGTTGCATGCACGCATGCATGCATGCATGGGGCTTACTCCCTCCCATTGACATGTTCATATTTCAAGCTTCATCTGTTCCCTCCATATGGTGATACACCCTTTGTTCCCAAATAGTACAGAGTAAAAGCCTCCCTCTGTTCCCAAATACGGAGTATTTGTCTTTCTACAGATTTCAACAAGTGACTAGGTACGGAGCAAAATGAGTGAAGTGAGTGTAGAGGCATAGGGATACTGTAGAAAGGAAGTCCTCGTGGTCCACTATTCCCCATCTCGGTCAGAGAGAACTATTCAACTAGTCTTCGCAGTGAAGTGACAATACACGCTGCAGCAGATGGGACACGTAATTAATAAGCTGAACCAGCGTGTTGGTGTTACTAAATCAGCCTTACCCAAAGATCGCCATCATGTTTGCCGATGAGAGCACGCTTCCGAAAATACGCCCTCGCACCTCATCCTCCATTAACTGACATATGGGCCCTCTTGTGGTAGACCCACATGTCATCAGTGTAACTATTTACACTTTGAAGGACGGTGCCTATATCCTGGTAGTAGTACTAGTAGAATTGAGATTTAATGCACTTTCTTCCCCATCTTCCACTCTTCTTCCTCCTCTCTTCTTCTTCCTCCTCTCTTCCCCATCGTCGGCCGCACACCATTTAACCCCGCTCCTTTGCTGCTTTGCCGCACCATCTTCCTTGGTAGCTTGCGCGTACCATATCCCCCCGCTCACTGCTCGGCCATACGAGAAGAAGCTTCTTCGCTCGCCCACCCGAATCCACTTCCCCGCTGGCTCGCAGGCACCGAAAACCCCAATGGCAGAACCAACTGACACGGAGAGCCGCGATTGGAATTACCTCCCCGATGTTCTCTTGGAGCAGATCTGTAGTCGTATGGACCTACTCAGCACCGTCCGTCTGGCCGCATGCTCGGTGTCTTTGTACCGTCTACTAAATGCGCAACCGCCAGATCTTTTCAAGACACCACCTTTGCGATGCCCGATCCTCGTAGGTGGCCCGGACACCGACTTGGCGATCCTACGGAGGTTGTCGTGGTGCCCCTCGACATGCTACCACTACCCGTCCACACATCCTTCAGGCGCGGCCACTCCTGGGCGGGCATGAAGGCCAACTGGATCGTCCTCATCCACCACACCGGTAGTCCATGGCGTCTCGTGGATATCTACACCCAGCGAGAGATCACCCTTCCATCGTTGGATACCGCCGCCATCGAGCCTCGCAGCCCGCCGGACACTCCTGCCTACTACGCACGAGACGCGTCAAGCTTTTGGCTCGACCTCTGCTTGCGTAAAGTTGTAATCGTGAAGTGCCCACACCATCGAAGACTACATGGATTACAAGCTCATTGCCTTGTTCAACATGGGATTAGTCTATTCGGAATCCGGTAGCCATACATGGTTATGGCTCATCATCAATCTGTTGGGGCAACATTTACATGCATTGCTATAGTGCACGATCGAATCGTTTCTGGCGGTCGGCCTTATTGGCTGCCTATACTGGTGGAATCTATAAATCGTGTAATTGTTCTATCTCATTTCATCTTTACCTTATGAATATGACTGCCTGTTCATTTGTTACAAATTTAGAATGCATAGCATGTCTATAACCACATCATTGCTATATGTTCCTCTCATTTCCTAGATTTTTATGACCACACATGTTATTATTAGAGTTGATATGAGAAAAATTGGCATCTAATGATTGTTAGAATACATATTATGAGTATAACATCATGATTGCTATATGTTACTCTCGTTTACAAGATTTTTATAACAACGCATGTTATTGCTTAGAGTTGATATGAGAATAGTAGTAGTAAGTGCTATGGTAGAATATGAGTAAACCTTTGTCATAGCTGTTTTCCTCTCATTGTTACATGATGTTTGAACCATGACATGTTGCTAGAATATGAAAGCCATTGGCTTATTTTTTAACTTGGGGTATGATTATGACCACGACATTGCAATTCTCTGTCTATGATATGTGTCACTGTAATCTTAATTCCACACATACTCTGAACACGATTGTTTATTTTTGTCCTTTTGGTCTCCAATTTGAATTGTTGCAGCAGACGCAAATGCACTGGCCTTCATGATTCCAGGACCTGGAATCGTACCAGCCGACGGGTGCTGGTTTATCGCTCGTTCAGCTGACAGCGGTCATTTGATGCTCATTCGCACGTACCAAATTGACCAAACCATTACATCAAACCACATGCAGTACAATGCCTGGGGCGTTTGTGACATTGATGGCTATGGCTGCTTCGTGTTCGAGAAAGATCCCAGCTCCGTTGGGCCAGGCGTATTCAACTGGAGGCGGGTTTACAACCTCGGCAACCACTCCTTGTTCCTCGGGCTCAATTATCCGATCATCCAACCAATCATCGATCATATCACCGACGATGATTACTGTGCTATGCAACTTCCATTCGCGAGGGGGGGCTGTGTTTACACATCATACCATTGGTTTCATGAATCACCATATCCAGAGATTAAATCGACACGACTTGTTGCGGATAATCTTCAGTGTGTGAAAGGCATCAAGCTTCCATGCGATGGATGGCTTTTGCAAACCCGACATGCGGCGATGTGGTTCATGCCAACAGCAAATATGCACAACTCGAGTCGTGCTGATATCTAGACTGAGCCATGTATTCTGCTGTTGTAGCACGACCCTCTTTTGTTGGATATTATGTACTGTTGTTAGTTTGAAGCACTCCTCTGGTTTGAAGGATAGATACCTTCCTGGGATCAAGTGCATCCTAACTCCCCTGTTTAGGATGTACTGATAATGATGATGGAGATGCTGTGCAGAAGCCATATATATATCAGTTAGGCTTCAAGTGCGTACTTGTTAGTTAAACCTATGTATAAATTGTGACACTAAATACGACTAGTAAGTAGTACAGGAGCGATTACTAGTATACGTCGGTCAAATTATTCATCATGTCCACACATTGAATTGACGTGACAACACGCCAGCTGCGTGTGAGGTGACACGAGAATCCTGCGGCGTGTTCGGGTATTCGGACTTCAGATTTGGAGTACCACTTATCTGTCGAAATCTTTCATCATTCACTTAAAAGCGATCGATTGGTCATACATTGAGTACCATATAACTGGAATTACCGATGCAAGTCGAAGAAGGATTGGCCGGTGCTGCCGGCTGGCGTCAAGTTCGATCCCACGGATCAGGAGTTGATCGAGCACCTTGAGGCCAAAGTGAGTGCTGACAGCACGAGATTTCAGTCTCTCATCGTTTGTTCATACCAACCATCGACAGCGAGCACGGCATATGCTACACCCAACCTGAGAAACTTCCAGGTAAGACACCGATAGGCCGTCTACTTGCACAAACATGTTCCTTTATTTATAGCTCTATTTTTCTTTTTAAACGCAGACCTGGTGAAGCAATTACAATTTGATAGTTAATAAAAAGTGAAACAAGTGACTGCAACATGCCAAAGATGTTATGAAAATGCCAACTAGGTACACTAAAACCTGTATTCCACAATACTGCAGGTATCACACTGAGTGGCCTAAGGAAGCATTTCTTCCAGCACAATTCCAGGGCGTTCAAAAGGGGCACGTGGACGCGTTGCAAGATATAGTCGGAGTGCGGCATGCACGCAATGTGGCACAAGACCGGCAATACCTTGCCGGTGATGGTCAACGGGCAGCAAAAAAGGTTCTAGTGCTGCACACCAACAAGAACTTCGACCAGCGAGAGGACCAATGGGTGATGCACCAAGTACCACCTCGGGGACACAGGCGAGAGAAGGAGCGGAGCTGGTCCTCTGCATGATTTTCTACCGGGCGAACACTAGGGCCGGGGTGAAAAGATTATAAGTTAGTTTGGTATTGGTAGTTGTACTACGTTGTCGTCCATAAGTTGGTATTGTTGTTAACGATCTTTTGGTATGAACTTGCATTTGCTTCCAACCATCATGCCGAGGGTCGGCGTGGATATAAAGCTGAATCATTTGTTTGAAATGAATTCTCGTGCACCTGATTTTTATTTGATGGGTAGCATAAGCACCCGCCGTTAATTCCCAGTTCTGCAGTTTTTTGAAATAAGTGCATGCACTTATTATCACGATAAAAACAATATCCATGCTGCATCCCGATTATCGATGCGTGCTTGCAGAATTCTCTCGTTTATTGAGCACGTATATTGTTTTCTCAGGTCGAGCAAGTTTCAACTGGGTTGTAGACTGCCCAGGGTTGGTTTTGTTTTTAACAGGTCCAGCCCATGACGACAACGGGGCACAAAGATCCAGCAGGTATCTACTGGCCTCTGGCCTGCCAGCGTAAGTTATATTTTGTCTTACAACATCCGCATGCAGTTTTTTTTACTGAATCAAACACACAGCCCAGTTCTATTTTCCTCTTGAAACGCATGTCCTACATCCGTTTTCTAATATCTACCTATAGTTTTACTAGTTCATATACACGTATCATTATATTGAAAACACATAAAATTCCCTTTTCATATTTACATCCTTATATTTGTTGTTTTTTCCCACCCAGCGTTGTTTTTTTACCACTGGTTTTCCCTTAAACCAACTCAATTGTCCCACGTCTTATTTGCTTACAAAAACAAACTGATTTTGGTAAATCAATAAGTTCTTAAAAAAATGTTTATCATTTCGGGATTACAACAGTTTGGACTCCACCGAAATATGCAAAATAAGGTTGAAATTTTTGACCGTGGTCCTCGGCAGAAAATGGGTTGTAATAAATTACTTAAGAATTAGCAAATGGGCTGCAAATTATAGAAAATAGCAAATGGGCTGCAAATTATAAAAAATAGCAAATGGGCTTTATGTTGTCTGCCCCAGATTTGGAGGCTGACTTGTGGGCCTACACAAGATTTCTTAAAAAAGAAACTTAGTCAACAATCGACTCTACCAGCGTCGGACCGTTAGATGTCAATCTAACGGCAATCGTGCTTCTTCGCCTCTAATCTTCACCTTTGACCACCCAAACCAGCGCCGTCGAACCGCTGTTCCGCCTCCCGTGGCGGCGGTCTTTTGCCGGGCAGGCCTCACGGCCCCATCATACTCGCATCCCTGGCATGTCTATCCCTCTACTCACCCACACCTCCTATTATTTTTCGGTGACGGCAGCCGAACTAGTCAACCCTCGTACTCTCCATCGCGTGGGCAGCCACTGCCGTGTCTTCGGCGGCTCCGTGTCGTTCCCTTCGTAGGCCTCGCTGTCGTCCACCGCCCTGGTGCTATCGGCGTGGCGTGGTCAACGATGTCCATCCAACGGCCGTAGTGCTTCTTCAACCTCTGGTCTTCTTGCCCCAGCCGCCCAAAGCAGCGCCGGTCGTGCCGCATGCTCCTGCCTCCCGTGGCCGGCTGTGCTGCCACGGAGGCCTCACCGTCCCCATACTACTCCCACCGCTGGCCAGGCCATCCCTCCACTCACCCACTCCCCCTATTATTCTGCGGCGACGGCAGCCTCACACCGCAGCCGAACCAGTGAACCCTCGTACTCCTCCGCGTGGGCATCCTTTGTCGCGTCTTCCCGGCTCGCGTCATCCCTTCCTAGGCCTCGCCGTCGTCCACCGCCTCGGTGCTCTCGGCCAAGCGTGGTCAATGTGGTCAACGACCGACTTCCATCGGAAGAGTACTGTACGTGGAGAGGCTGACAGCTGGGTCCACGGCAGCCGCAAGGAAGTGCCTCCTTATTACGCGCAAAATAATTATTCCTCCACCTGACAGCAGGGACCCACTGGACGGGCCACCAGTATTTCACGGAAAAAACGTTTCCCCCCTGACTGCTGTGACCCACCGAACGGGCCACCGTATTTCGCGAAAAAATGTTTGCCCCTGACTGCTGGGACCCACCGGACAGACCATCGTATTTCACGAAAAAACGTCCCCCCCACCCCCGCTGTCAGCTCGGACCCAACGGAAGTGCCTCCTTATTACGCACAGAAAAATGAATGCTCCCCGTACTAGCTGGGACCCACCATGGTGGGAGGCTGACTTGTGGGCCTACTAAGTTGACGGGGACAGAGGGCTTTGTCAACTTAGTCAATATGAACGATTCTAGCTCCAGTGACCGTACGATGTCCATCCAATGGCCATCATGCTTCTTCAATCTCTGCTCTTCCTGCTCCAGCCGCTCAAACAAGCGCCGGCGGGACTGCCTGCTCCCTCCTCCCCGCGGCCGGCTGTCTTTGCCAAGCAGCCTCACCACCCCACCATACTCCCATCGCTGGCCTAGCCATCCCTCTACTCACCCACACCTACTGTTATTCTCTGGCGAGGGCAGACGAACCAGTAAACCCTCGTACAGTCGTACTCCGCTCCGCGTGGGAAACAACTGTCGAGTCTTCCCTGCCTCCGTGTCGTTCCCTTCCTAGGCCTCGTCGTCGTCCACCGCCCTGGTGCTCTCGGCGTGGCATGGTGAACGTGGTCAAGGAACGGCTTCCATCAGACATGGACTGTACATGGAGAGGCTGACAGCTGGGTCCATGGCTGTAGCAAGGAAGTGCCTCCTTATTACGCGCAAAATAATTATTCCTCCACCTGACATCTGGGACCCACCGGAAGGGCCTCTGTATTTCGCGAAAAAAACATGCCCCCCGCTGAAATGCCGGACCCACCAGCTATCTTCGCACGCAAGGAAGTGCCTCCTTATTACACACAAAAAAAATGAATACACCCCCTGCCAGCTGGAACCCAGCATAGTGGGAGGCTGACTTGTGGGCCTACCAAGTTGACGGGGACGGAGGGCTTTGTCAACTTAGTCAATATGAACGATTCTAGCTCCTGTTACCGTACGATGTTCATCCAACGGTCGTAGTGCTTCTTCAACCTCTGGTCTTCTTGCTCCAGCCGCCCAAACCAGCGCCGGTCGTGCCGCGTGCTCCTGCCTCCCGTGGCCGGCTGTGATGCCGCGGAGGCCTCACCGCCCCCTACTACTCCCACCGCTGGCCAGGCCATCCCTCTACTCACCCACACCCCATGTTATTCTGCGGCGACAGCAGCCTCACACCGCAGCCGAACCAGTGAACCCTCGTACTCCTCTTCGCATGGGCATCCACTGCTGCGTCTTCCCCGGCTCCGAGTCGTCCCCTTCCTAGGCCTCGCCATCGTCCACTGATAACCCACAAGTATAGGGGATCGCAACAGTTCTTCGATAAGTAAGAGTGTCGAACCCAACGAGGAGCTAAAGGTAGAACAAATATTCCCTCAAGTTCTATCGACCACCGAGACAACTCTACGCACGCTTAACGTTTACTTTAACTAGAACAAGTATGAAACTAGAAGTACTTTGTAGGTGTGACGGGAAAGGTTTGCAAGAATATAAAGAGCGCGTAAATAAAAACTAGGGGCTGCTAAGGTAAAGACACAACTAAATTAAATATAGCGAGTGTGGAAAAGTGATGGTAGGTGTGGCGAAATTGTCCCTTAAGCAATTGACTACTTTACTAGACCGATAGCAAGTATTATGTGGGAGAGGCCACTGCTAGCATGTTATCCCTTACTTGGAATTCTATGCACTTATGATTGGAACTATTAGCAAGCATCCGCAACTACAAACGTTCATTAAGGTAAAACCCAACCATAGCATTAAGATATATTGGTCCCCCTTCAATCCCGTATGCATCAATTTCTATACTAGGTTGAAGCTTACATCACTCTTTCCCTCCAATACATAGTCCTATCAACATACAACTAACCCTAAGGTGTGATCCCAGCGTGTGCTCATATGATGGGCACCAAAGAACAACAACATAACCACAAGCAAATTAAATCAATCATAGCAATTCATCAACCACCGATAGGACAACGAAAATCTACTCAGACATCATAGGATGGCAACACATCATTGGATAATAATATGAAGCATAAAGCACCATGTTCAAATAGAGGGTACAACGGGTTGCGGGAGAGTGGACCGCTGAATATAGAAGGGGGAAGGTGATGGAGATGTTGGTGAAGATGGCGGCGGTGTTGGTGAAGATCGCGGTGATGATGATGGCCCCCGGCGTTCGGCGCCACTTGGAAGCAAGGGGAGAGAGCCCCCCTTCTTCTTCTTCTTCCTTGACCTCCTCCCTAGATGGGAGAAGGGTTTCCCCTCTGGTCCTTGGCTCCCATGGCGTGGGAGTGGGAGAGCCCCTCCGAGATTGGATCTATCTCTCTGTTTCTGCGTTCTCTCCTGGCTCTGTTTCACCGTTTCGTGTATATATGGAGATCTGTAACTTCGGTTGGCCTGAAACCTTCGCCGTGATTTTTTTCCGAATATTAGCTTTCTTGCGGCAAAAGAAGAGCATGAACCGCCTTACGGTGGGCTCACGAGGGTAGGGGCGCGCCCCCTGCCTCGTGACCACCTCGGGCACTAGTTCGCGATGATTTTCCTTCCAAATTTTCCATATTTTCCAAAAATAAGCTCCGTCCGTTTTTATCCCGTTTGGACTCTGTTTGATATGGATATTCTGCGAAACCTAAAACATGCAGCAGACGAGGGGTAGCACTTTGAGCCTTTGGATCAATATATTAGTCCCAAAAATAATATAAAAACTTGCCAAAATGTATATGAAAGTTGAATAATATTGGCATGGAACAATAAAAATTATAGATACGACGGAGACATATCAGCATCCCCAAGCTCAATTCCTGCTCGTCCTCGAGTAGGTAAATGATAAAAAAGATAATTTTTTGATGTGGAATGCTACCTAGCATAATCTTGATGATATGTCTAATCATGGCATGAATATTAAGACACCAGTGATTCAAAGCAATAGTCTATCCTTTGATATAAAAACAGTAATACTTCAAGCATACCAACCAAGCAATTATGTCTTATTGAAATAACATAGCCAAAGAAAGCTCATCCCTACAAAATCATATAGTCTGGCTATGCTCCATCTTCACCACACAAAATATTTACATCATGCACAACCCGATGACAAGCCAAGCAATTGTTTCATACTTTTGACGTTCTCAAACCTTTTCAACTTTCTCGCAATACATGAGCGTGAGCCATGGACATAGCACTATAGGTGGAATAGAATATGATGGTGGGGGTTATGTGGAGAAGACAAAAGGAGAAAGTCTCACATCAACTAGGCATATCAACGGGCTATGGAGATGCCCATTAATAGATATCAATGTGAGGAGTAGGGATTGCCATGCAACGGATGCACTAAGAGCTGTAAGTGTATGAAAGCTCAAACTGAAACTAAGTATATGAAAGTGATAACTCAAGAGACTCTCTATATGAAGAACATGGTGCTACTTTGAAGCACAAGTGTGGTAAAAGGATAGTAACATTGACCCTTCTCTCTTTTTCTCTCATTTTTTTATTTTATTTTTTTTATTTTTTGGTGGGCTTCTTTGGCCTCCTTTTTTTTATTTGGGCTTCTTTGGCCTCTTTTATTTTTTTAAGTAAAAGTCTGGAGTCTCATCCCGACTTGTGGGGGAATCATAGTCTCCATCATCCTTTCCTCATTGGGCAATGCTCTAATAATGATGATCATCACACTTTTATTTACTTACAACTCAATATTACAACTCGATATCTAGAACAAAGATATGACTCTATATGAATGCCTCCGTGATGTAAAGGATGTGCAATGATCTAGCATAGCAAAGATATCAAAAAACGGACAAGCCATGAAAACATCATGCTAGCTATCTTACGATCATGCAAAGCAATATGACAATAAATGCTCAAGTCATGTATATGATGATGATGGAAGTTGCATGGCAATATATCTCGGAATGGCTATGGAAATGCCATGATAGGTAGGTATGGTGGCTGTTTTGAGGAAGATATAATGAGGCTTATGTGTGACAGGCGTGTCGTATCACGGGGTTTGGATGCACCGTGAAGTTTGCACCAACTCTCGAGGTGAGAAAGAGCAATGCACAGTACCGAAGAGGCTAGTAATGATGGAAGGGTGAGAGTGCGTATAATCCATGGACTCAACATTAGTCATAAAGAACTCACATACTTATTGAAAAATTCTATTAGTCATCGAAACAAAGTACTACGCGCATGCTCCTAGGGGGATAGATTCGTAGGAAAAGACCATCGCTCGTCCCCGACCGCCACTCATAAGGAAGGCAATCAATAAACACCTCATGCTCCGACTTTGTTACATAACGGTTCACCATACGTGCATGCTACGGGACTTGCAAACCTCAACACAGGTATTTATCAATTTCACAATTACTCAACTAGAACGACTCTAATATCATCACCTTTATATCGCAAAACTATTGCAAGGAATCAAACATATCATATTCAGCGATCTACAAGTTTATGTAGGATTTTATGACTAACCATGTGAATGACCAGTTCATGTCATCTCTCTAAATAGATATAAGTGAAGCAAGAGAGTTTAATTCTTTCTACAAAAGATATGCCCACGCTCTAACAAATATAAGTGAAGCAAAAGAGCATTCTACAAATGGCGGTTGTCTAAGTGAAGAGAAAGCAGGCAATCCAAACTTCAAGCGATATAAGTGAAGCACATGAAGCATTCTATAAAGCCATACTCAAAAGATATAAGTGAAGTGCAAAGAGCATTCTTATAAATCAACCAAGGACCATCTCATACCAGCATGGTGCATAAAATAAAAGTGAAAACTAAAAGCAAAAGACCAAGATTGCACATATCGCATGAACGAAACGAATCCGAAAACATACCGATACTTGTTGAAGAAAGAGGGGATGCCTTCCCAGCATCCCCAAGCTTAGATGCTTGAGTTTCCTTGAATATTTACTTGGGGTGCCTCGGGCATCCCCAAGCTTGAGCTCTTGCCTCTCTTCCTTCTTCTCACATCGAGACCTTCTCGATCATCGAACACTTCATCCACACAAAACTCCAACAGAAAACTTCGGTAAGATCCGTTAGTATAATAAAGCAAATCACCACTCTAAGTACTGTTGCAAACCAATTCATATTTTGTTTTTGCGTTGTGTCTACTGTAATATAGCTTTTTCATGGCTTAATCCACTGATATGAATCGATAGTTTCATCAAAACAAGCAAACTATGCATCAAAAACAGAATCTGTCTAAAACAGAACAGTCTGTAGCAATCTGAACATTCACCATACTTATGATACTTGAAAAATTCTGCCAAAATTAGGAAAAATAAAAAATTTGTACAGAAAGACAGTTCAGAAAGAATCCGAACCATTTGACGTTCCAGTAAAAAATTAAAATTCGCGCACTACAGCCAAAGTTTCTGTCCTGCACCGCACAAACCAACAAGCATTGTAAACATCCTAAAGAAAAGCCTTGGCACATTATTTTTATAATAAAATGGAATTGTACAAGGGGATAATTATTTTTATTGAAAAGTTTCTGTAATTAAGATTCACAAAGTTCCCATGGGCATGAACAAAGTTCAAGGACTTCCCCCACTTTCACAATGCGCGTCTCTCTCACTTCCACTTTTCTTTTTGAAAAAGTTTTGGATTCCCCTCTTTATTTTTGTTGTTTTTAAACTATATGAAAGCACCAACAGAAATAAATGACTCTCTAAAACTTCCGGCTTGTCTCCCTAGCAGCGCTTTCTTTAAAGCCATTAAGCTAGGCATATAGTGCTCAAGTAGTGAATCCACCCGGATCCCAAGGTATATCAAAGCCAATTTTAATTAGCAATGATTTAGCATTTAGTAGTGAGCACAAAGCAACATATATCATGCAATGACGAAATCTAACTCTCTTCCTATGCATCGGCATGTCATAAAAGAACAATTCATGCACACATAGTAAAGGCCAATGCATAGTATAAACAGTTTCTTGCAACTTTATCGTTTTGGAAACATAGAGAGGTGGAGATATAGTTCCTCTCATAATAATTGCAAGTAGGAGCAGCAAGCACATGCATATTATATTCATCAAAATCATCATGTGTAGTAGTAGAAGGCAACCCATCAATATAATCCTTAATAAGTGCAAGCTTCTCCGATATAGTGTAGTCGGAGAATTCAAAAAGATAATAGGACTATCATGCGTGGGTGCAATAGCAACAATTTCATTCGTAACATAAGGAACTATAGCAAGTTCATCTCCATAAGCATAATTCATATTGGCATCTTGGCCACAAGCATAGCAAGCATCGTCAAAAAGGGATATTTCAAAAGAATCAACGGGATCATAACAATCATCATAGCAATCATCCTTCTATAAGCATGAAGGGGATTTAAATAATGTATGAGTTGGAGGGTTACTCTCATTAGAAGGTGGGCACAGGTAGCTAATCCGCTCTTCCTCCTTTTGTTCTTCGCTCTCCTCATCATCTTTTTCATCCAATGAGCTCACAATTTCATCAATTTATTCTTCCATAGCTTCCTGCAAAATATTAGTCTCTTCTTGGACAACGTTGACTTTCTTCATAAAAGCATTAATATAGTAATTGTATTCATAATTTTCATTGCAATATCTAGTATAGCAAGATTTCCAGGCCTATAAGCATCATCATCTAAAGCTTCATACTTTTCAAACAAAGATTCAATTTCGTAAGCAGCCTTAAAAGCAACAAATTCTTCTATTTGTTCCACATCATAGTAATCATATATACCATTAGCATAAGAAGATAAGGTTTCATTATCATTGAATTCGCATGAAAAGGGGAGGTGTGGAGCCTCCTTCCTAGAGCAACAAGTAATATCATATTTCAAGCATAGATTCCAGGCATACCAACGCAACATAATAAATTGATCCCATAATAGTTTCCCTTTTTGTGTCGAGCGATAATCCCTAAAGTATTCACGTTGATCCAACGTGTCTCCCATTATAAAGTTGAATGGGGTTTCTCGAGGATTATCAAAGTAGTACATAATATCTCTCACATAATGAGAATCGGGGTTTTAGGAGTTACCCCATCCTCATGAGTAGCAAGTACACCTAATTTTTTTGGTATTTCATGTTCCATATCCATAACTAAAGATAGAGAACAACTAAGAACAGCAAATAAAAATTACTTAGTGACAAAGCAAACAAGCACACACGAGAACATTCACCCCACGCTATTGCTCCCCGGCAGCGGCACCAGAAAAAGGTCTTGATAACCCACAAGTATAGGGGATCGCAACAGTTTTTGATAAGTAAGAGTGTCGGACCCAACGAGGAGCTAAAGGTAGAACAAATATTCCCTCAAGTTCTATCGACCACCGATACAACTCTACGCACGCTTAACGTTTACTTTACCTAGAACAAGTATGAAACTAGAAGTACTTTGTAGGTGTGACGGGAAAGGTTTACAAGAATATAAAGAGTGCGTAAATAAAAACTAGCGGCTGCGTAAATAGAGGGTACAGCGGGTTGCGGGAGAGTGGACCGCTGAATATAGAAGGGGGAAGGTGATGGAGATGTTGGTGAAGATGGCGGCGTTGTTGGTGAAGATCGCGGTGATGATGATGGCCCCCGGCGGCGTTCCGGCGCCACCGGAAGCAAGGGGGAGAGAGCCCTCCTCCTTCTTCTTCTTCCTTGACCTCCTCCCTAGATGGGAGAAGGGTTTCCCCTCTGGTCCTTGGCTCCCATGGTGTGGGAGGGGCGAGAGCCCCTCCGAGATTGGATCTATCTCTCTGTTTCTGCGTTCTCTCCTGGCTCTGTTTCATCATTTCGTGTATATATGGAGATCCGTAACTCCGATTGGCCTGAAACCTTCGCCGTGATTTTTTTCCGAATATTAGCTTTCTTGCGGCAAAAGAAGAGCATCAACCGCCTTACGGTGGTCTCACGAGGGTAGGGGGCGCGCCCAAGGGGCGGTGGCGCCCTGCCTCGTGACCAACTTCGAACCTTTGGTTCGCGTTGATTTTCCTTCCAAATTTTCCATATTTTCCAAAAATAAGCTCCATCCGTTTTTTCACGTTTAGACTATGTTTGATATGGATATTCTGCGAAACCAAAAACATGCAACAGGCAGGGACTGGCACTGGGCACTGGATCAATATGTTAGTCCCAAAAATAATATAAAAAGATGCCAAAAAGTATATGAAAGTTGAATAATATTGGCATGGAAAAATCAAAAATTATAGATACAACGGAGACGTATCATCCACCGCCGTGGTGCTCTCGGCGCAGCGTGGTCAACATGGTCAAGGAACGACTTCCATCGGACGTGGACTGTACGTGGAGAGGCTGACAGTTGGGTCCACGGCCGCAGCAAGGAAGTGCCTCCTTATTACGCGCAAAATAATGATTCCTCCACCTCACAGCGGGGACCCACCGGATGGGCCACCGTGTTCGTGAAAAACGTTTCCTCCCTGACTGCTGGGACCCACCAGCTACACCTTCGCACGCAAGGAAGTGCGTCCGGGCAAAAAAAGCGATTCGCCCCCTGACTGCTGGGACCCACCAGCTACATCTTCGCACGCAAGGAAGTGCGTCCGGGCAAAAAAAAACGATTCGCCCCTGCCAAAGATTACGGGAGCAGGGGTACCCAGACTTGCACACTGCGGCCTGCGGCGTGGCTCAAGGGGTGGCCCAGCATGGCCCATCTTCATCAACACAAGCTCAAGACCCTCGCGAGGGGCCAAGCCTCGCGTGGGTGGACGACAGGAAGCTTCCTCAAGCGCGGCCTCGTCAGGCTGGCTCGCGAGGAAGCGAAGAGATCAAGGCGGGGCACCTCACGAGATGCCCATGACGCAAGCCATGACGACCAAAGGCGCCGGTGAGCGCCAGCCAGCTATGTCCTCATTTCCCCTTTGGTGCAAAGCGGGCAAGCGCAGCCGAGAACATCAAGTAAAGGCAACCATTTCGGTGCAACAAGACCAAGACCAGCAGAACGACAGGAAGGAGGTCATCGTGGAGCCCAAGCCGGCATCACCGTCAGAGTCTTTGGCAGGCGAGGACCGACTTTAGTCAGGATAAGTGTACTAGATGTTCTCCTTCAAAATGGCCAATTGTTGGCGCCTTCCCGCTCAATATTTGGGGAGAGGCCCGGGGCCTCTGCCTATAAATAGGACTAGCCACCCACAGGGTAGGGGATCGGCATCTAGAGGGAGAGAGAGAAGGAGAGATCGAGACCTGATCGACCGGAAAGATAGGCAAGAGAGAGAGAGAGAGAGAGAAGCGACTGAACTCCCCCTAGCAGTTCATCGCACCGGCCAAGAACAGACCCTCGCGAGGCTGTTCTTCCTTGTATTGTTCATGATCAGCCCCTGAGGCAATCCACCACACCACATACTGGAGTAGGGTGTTACACCACAATGGTGGCCCGAACCAGTATAAACCTCTTGTCCCTTGTGTTGTTATTTGTGTAGTTTAGATCCTTGCGAGGCGACGAGGCGTAGGTAGCTGGAGGTGTGATCTCCATGTGCACCCTAGATTTCGAACCTAGAGGGTCTGTCGGAACCCAAAATCCGACATTTGGCGCGCCAGGTAGGGGTGCGCCGAAATCCTCCTTCCGCCGCCCTACTCTTCGCCGCCCCTCGCATCCATGTCAGACACTCGTCGAGCCCGCGTCGAGCGCCGGGCCGCTCTCACTACTCGCGTCGCCCGAGGCGGCCCCGTCGGTGGCTTCGCCCCGCCGTTCCACATGCTTTGCCGTCCGCGCCGCCACCGGCGGCGGCGAAACGGCAGCGGCGTCGTCCGGCATCCATCCGTGAGGCGAGGCGGCCGCACCGCTACTCGCTTCGCTTCGCCCGGCTGGTTCTTCGTCCCGCGCGCTCCGCGCGCCCATGGAGGCTCGAGCCGCGCTCATCGTGGCGAACGAGCTCCTGTGCTACCGCCCCATTGACGATGTCTACGAGGAGTGGCTCGACCGCGTCACCAAGCTCGTCCGTGCCGCAGGGGGCTCCCTCGCGTCGTCCTTCTCGCTGCACCGCGCCCCGCCTTGCGTGGGCAATGAATCTCCGGGGGCGCCTCAGCCGCCTCGTCCTCAAGAAGGCGCCTTGGCCCCAAGGCGCGTGGCCCCTGGGCGGAACCCACTCCGTCCGGCACCGGTAGCGACAAGCGAGCTGCCAAGAGGTCCCTCGCCCCCAAGAAGCTGCCCGAGTGCTCCCTGCACCGGCCCGTCACGACTACGCTCCTGCTCCAGCATGCCAAGACCCCGCGCTGCTCCCAGCGGCAGTGCGCAAGGACCCGCAAGATCAAGCCCTCCGTCACCAAAGGCCTCCCGTGGCCACTGCAGGTTGTCGCGCCTTCACCGCCGAGCTACGCAGCGTCGCATGGCCCGGCAAGTTCAAGCCAGACCTGCCTCCACGCTATGATGGCACGGCCGATCCTGCAGAGTTCCTCCAGCTCTACGAGCTGGGCATCGAAGCCGCCAATGGGGACAAGAAGGTCATGGCGAACTGGTTTCCCATGGCACTCAAGGACGGTGCCCGTACCTGGCTCCTGAACCTGGCTCCTGGCACGATCTCCTCCTGGGACGAGATGCGCACCTGCTTCATCGCCAACTTCCAAGGCACTCGCGACCGGCCTCCTGCCGTGAGCAACATGCGCCGCATCAAGCAGCAGCCAGAAGAGACCCTGCAGAAGTACATCCAGCGCTTCAACAACCCACGCCTCAAGATTCCCAAGGTGACTGAGGAGGCCATCATCTCAGCCTTCTCCGACAATGTGCGTGACGTCAAGATGAAGGAGGAGCTGGCGATGCATGAAGACCTGTGCACATCCCTGGACCTGTTCAACTTGGCGACCAAGTGCGCCAGGGCTGAGGAAGGACGCCTTTCCCTCCTTGAGCTGCTGGCTGCCGACCCAGAAGAGAAGAAGCCCAAGGTCAAGGACGTGAAGCGCAAGGGGGCTGCCGTGCTCGCAGCATAACCGGACACCAAGCGAGGAAGGGATCAGCCTGAGTCATCCAAGGGCAGGCGGTACTGCGTGTACCACGACCTCCACACCCACAACACCAACGAATGCCAAGAGCTCAGGGCCGTGCGAGAAGGGCGAATCGGTCGATGCCCCGACCGCAGCGATCGAGGCTACGGCCGAGCAGGAGGAAGAAGCATAGGACGCTGGGAAGACCGTGGCCCTCGCCAAGGGTGGCGTGACCGACCTCGCGAGGACCGTTGGCAGGATCAGCCTCGCGAGGGAGGTTGGAGGGACCCTCCTCGCGAGGGAGGCCGGAGGGATCAGCCTCGCGAGGATCGCCCACAAGGCAACGCAGGCCTCCCTCTTCTGCCACCGCAGCCAAGGAGAAATGAAGACCATCATCAAGACGAGGGGGATGGGGGCTTCCAGGAGCCGCGCGCAATCGCTTGCATCTGGCGGGGCTCAAGCCCGACCTCTCGGTACATCTTCAAGCAGTTCACCCAAAGTGAATGCAGTCCTCCCAAGCTCTAAGCCACGCGCCCTCTCGGGTGGTCGGCGTGCGCCATCACGTTCAGCTCGGCCGGTCGGCTCAAGCTGCGCAGCCACAGCCGGAAGTCCTCCCGATGCTTTGTTCCCCAATCATCGACAGCGTGCAAGTCACCGGGACCCTCGCCGATGGCGGAGCAGGGCTCAATGTCCTGTCCGTCAAGACATTCAAAAATCTCCAAGTGCCATACAATCAGCTTCAGCCAACCAAGCCTTTCTCCGGAGTCACTGATGGTTCCACAGTTCCGATTGGGCAGGTCCACCTTCCTGTCACCTTCGGGACACGCGACAACTACCGCACCGAGCTCATTGACTTCGACGTCACTCACATTACTTTGCCGTACAATGCCATCCTTGGGTACCCAGCCACAGCCAAGTTCATGGGCGTGACTCATCACGGCTACAATGTCCTCAAGATACCGAAGCGGTGGAGTCATCCACGGTGCCTTGTGAAGAAAGGGCCTTGATGTGTTCCACAGGCGTGCTTTTCAAGCGCGTCGGTGAAGACCCAGATCACGGGAGGCGGGAGGCCTCCCAAGGCTGCTCCTAAGAAGAAGAAGACATCGCTGGCCCGACCCTCGGGAGGCAGGCCCCTCGAGGTCCACGCACTGTTGAGGCACCTCCTTACAGCCGCATAGGAAGGCGCGCTGGCGCCCTCCTCGAGCAAGGCTCGGGGCTCTCTCTGGAGGGCTACCGACTTTGCTAAGATCACGAGGAGGCGCTGGGCACCACACAGGCGTGTTTCAAAGCACGTTTCCCTTAGGAAGGAGCAAGGCAAGGATTGCCAAACCCTCAGGAGTTCGTTAGCAAGATCATTCAGGAGCTGCAGGAGTCAAGAGTCATGAGTGGCAGCCACCGCTTACCCGCCATAGCTCCCCATCCAGGCAAGGATGGTGGGCTCCGCATCTGCATCGACATACCAGGGCTCAACTGAGCCGCCTCTCAGGAGCGCCTCTGGCCCTCACGCATGGGGCGCTGTGAAGGTCCACCCCACAGCTATGTTCGCATGCCTTACAGCTTGCCGAATGCGGCTGCCACGCGTCAGCGCCTCATGAGGAGCATCCTGGAGGCTCAAGTGGCCAAGCGTTCCGCAGTCCTGGCAGAGATGGAGATGGTCCGTGAGGAGCCACCAGTGCCTCCGGAGCCTCCCGAGGCTCATGGGCCTGGGGGCTCATGAAGATCGGCTTCCGCAGCGCACGCCATCCGCTACTTCAGCGTCCCTACATCTTCAAAATTATCAGGTGACATCCTTCGAGTTTCATTTTCAGCTGGGAGCGCCCCCAGGGCTCCATCATTCCCAGGCCGTGTGGGTCCGTCCCTGCGGCATGTATCCCTTTTGATTCATGTTTCTAGTTTACTTTATTGGGGGCGTCCCTCGGGCTGCATCATCCCCAAGCCACCGGGCGGATCCAGTGGCATGTATCCCTCTTGCGTTTATTCGGGTCGTGCGTTTGACCCATCATGATCATTATTTGATGCCTGTCCACGGCACCCTTCTTCCGTCATGTCGACCGCTTGCACGTTAAAGGGGGGGTACCTGAGCATCGCGACTCATGGGCTCCTACTAGCTCTCCAGCCCTCACCCTCTGGCCTTGTCCACGGCATCGCGACCTGGCATACCAGCGACGGCTGAGCCCGCTCGAGGGCCGGGACCCGAGGACATAGAGCACCGACATCTGACCAAAATTGCAGGAACACATTACAAGAAAAAGGCCCAGACCCAGGCGCAACCCGCCTTGAGGTAGTGCCCCGTGAGTCCCGCGCTGGCTCACGGTTGCCCAGATACACCTCGCCAGGCCCTACCGTGCCAGCCACGTGTCAGGGCGGGGCTGTACCGCCCAGGGCTCCTCCCGGAGGAGCCCCCTCACACGCACCGATGGAAGCACCATGCTCTGCTGGCTGGCTGACGACACTGCCGAGGAGCGGCTATGCCCTTACACATACGGAAGCGCTATGCTCCGCGCTGGTGATAAACAACTGAGGGTGGCCCCCGGCCGCATCAACCTCGGGGAGCCCAGAGCTCAATGTCTGGCCTCATCGTAATGCCTCCCCTCGGGAGTGCCGCACGAGGGGGCTGGGCACGGGAGCTATGCCTGGGTCACGCCCAGACGCACGCCACCCAGCCAGGCCCCTCGGGCCTGGTTCGTCGCATGTCTCTCCTCGAGCGGAGCCAAGGTACGAAGGCCATTTGAACGTCAAGGGGGACTCCTGAGCATCGCGACTCAGGAGCCTAACTAGTCATGTAGCCCCTCACCCCTTAGTTCCGAAAGGCTAACGGCGGTTGAGGTATCTTGTGGGCGGGCTCTGCCGGCGTAGAATGGTAAATTCACCCATGCATCTCACCTCCCTACTTGTTGTTAGATGCGTCGAGGGGACTCCACGAGCATCGCGACTCAGAGCCTAACTTATCACGTAGCCCCTCACTCCTTGGTCCGTCACTGGTCTCCGATCGGGGCTAACGGCGGGCGAGGTATCTGTGAGGCAGACTCTGCCGACGTAGAACATAAGCAAGTAGGAAGGAAAAGCGCAAATCTCAAGGAATTCAAAAGCAAACATTACAGTCCATAACTGTTTTCACAACACCAAACGCGAGTTTAAACGCCTCCACGAGGCATGATGCATGTTGCAGGAGCTGAAAGCAGGACAGGAGTCATGAAGGGGTCACTTTTAGCGACGGAGCTGCGCTGGGCGGGTTCGCCTCGTGGAGCCCCAGGATCGGCAGCGCCTCGCTTTGGCTTGGTCTTTGAAGGCCGGAACCGCCCGTGAGCCTCCGCTCGACCCTTCACGGCCTCGGCCGGCGGCGGCAAGCTCGCCGCTCCACAGGCTCAACGGGCTGTCAAGGTCAACGTTAGGGGTCGCGAAGGTAGATGTGGGTGAAGGCAGCGTCGGCCTGCGGAAAAAAGGACCGCAGCGCCTCGGCCTCGGCCGTGGGGCCAAGGCCAAGGCGACATCTTCAAAGCGCGGACCACGAAGGAAGCAGCTTGGCGGGCCGTCCTCGGCGCCCGGCAATGAGCTTTCCATGCCGCTGCTTTATGGCGACTTGACAGGTGCGAGCCTTCACCTCCAGCTTCGCGAAGGCCACGCGGTCCTCGGCCAGGACCCGTGCCTTGTCGTCCAGCTCGATCCTCTTCGCCTCCAACGCCTGCTCCAGTTCACCTAAGCGGCCATGGCGCTCATCAAGCTTGGCATCCCGGTCCTTGGCGGCCGCCTCACGAGCCTTCATGTCTTCCTCCTTCTCTTGGCGGACACGGGCCTCCTTGGCAAGCTGGTCACGCAGGCCTTGTAGCTCGCTTTCCAGCGCCTTGCAGCGACCCCGAACATTCGCAACCTCACCCAAGGCGGCGTCGCGAGCGGCCTTCGCCTCAAGGACGGCCTGCTTCTCCTCGTTGCAAGCCGTCGCGGCCTAAGCCAGCGCTGCTTGGACTGAAGCATCAGAGCGAACCCAGCTGGAGGCCAGCTCCAGGCGCCCGGCCACCAAGCGAGGGTCGGCGCCCAGAAGATCTTTCCGCAGCCGGTCCAGTTCAGCAGCAGCACGATCCAGGACAACAGAAGGAGTCGGAGAAACGGCAGTTGGCGGAGTAGGAGGAGAGGACGGCAGTGTAATCACATCACCATGAGTCGGGACCTTTTGCGCCCCGACGACTGCGGTAGTGGCGTCAGGCAAGGACACCTCGGGAGTCGCTTGGGCCATGGGGGCTGAGCTCGCCCCAGCTAGCCCGGTCAGGGCTCGCGAGGATGACCGGGCAGGAGAGGCCCGCGTCTTGCCGTCCCCTTCTTCCGCGGATGGAGGTGCTGCCTCGGATGAAGCCTCAGGAGCCCCCTTCAGCTTTTTTGCTGCAGGCATCGGCCTAGCCAAGGAATACGGATATCAAGCCTCAACAACGAAGCAAGAAGCAAAACGAGAATCAAGCACTTACTGGTCATCGCTCGCGGGCTCAAGCAACCTCCGGCCGAACTTGAAGCCCGAGAGCCGGCTCTGGGATCAACCTCAAGAGGCTCGGGAGGCGAGGCGCGTCTGCAGATCGCCTCGGAGCCGGAGCAGACCCGCGGGGAACCAGCCCCGTCATGTCCTTCTTCGGGATCAGGGGCGAGCTCTCGCCACCTCGCTCGTTGCCATCCTCGTCGTCGTCCGGCAAGAGGAAGAGAGCGCGGGACCTGCACCGAGGGAGGGGTGCTCTCGACTCCCCGTCGGTCGCCTCGGAATCGGGCCCCTCTTCCCGCTCCTCTTCTTCCTCCACTTCGCTGGAGTCGCCCGAGGACACGTTCACCGTCGTCAGGGCCGCCGGGTCCTCTGGAACCTCCGCGGGCACAGGCCCGTCCCCGTTGAAAGCGGGCATGGAGTCCACCACCTTCTCCCAACCATCTCGAAGGAACAGGGGTACAGGAGCACCCTCCAGCCTCGCCACGTCTCCCCCGACCAAAGATTGGAGGACCGCGGCCAGATCTTCGTCGGCCAAGACTACGGGGCTCGGGCGAGGCCTCCACAGCGGAAGCGAGTATTGCCGAAGCGGGGCCACCCGGTGCTCCAGGAACTCCCTCAAGAGCGACGCCCCGGTCAGCTTCGCCGTCGCCATGTTGCCCGGCCACAGGTCCGCGTCCATCTTCTCCAGCACTGGCTTTGCGCGGGAATCCACGAGTTCCGCGCGAGACCAAGCGTCGATGTGCTTGGGCTACTCCGTGGGCAGAATCAGCCGAGGATGGATGCGCCCAGCATCTACCATGACCCACTTGCTCATGAAGCCTTCAATCCTCTTCCCGGGCTTCGAGATGGCGTTGGAGCTGCCATGTCGACAAAGCTCGCGCCTTGTGATGATGGAGCCGCGAGAGACCTGTGAGGTAGAAGTAATGGCGCAGCAAGGCCACCGAGGGCTGCACCCGACATGAGCCTCACAGAGTAAGCGAAGATCGCCAGGAGAAGAACAGAGTTGGGGTGGAGGTGCGAGCTTGCGGTTTGTAATGGCGGAGTACAGAAAAGAAGAACTCAGAAAAGGGAGGCACCAGACCGGCGGCAATGGCGCTCACGAAGAACGGGTAGAAGGTGCTTCCTTGGTCCTCGGGAAGGGCGGAGCCAACCTTGAGCACCGTCGCCCCGTCGTTGCCTTGCGCCACCATCATCTGGCGTGCCCGAGCAAGGCTCTTCTCCGACACGTTCGGGGAGTCCAAAGCGGGCGAGTACCAAGCTCCGGCCGGGGTCTGGCGAGGCGCCATACCTTGCTAGGGCGCGGGGTCGGAGTAGATCTGGGGATTTCGGAAGCAGGAAGGATAGGAGGCGAAAGGGGATGCAGGCAATGGTGGACAAGGCAAAGGAGGTAAAGCCTAGGCAGTACCGCTCTCTTGTCAATTCGTTACCCAATTGCCAAGGCGTCGTGGAGAAGCAGGGGCGCCTATGTCCAATCAACCGCCACGTGGCGCCCAAGGCCCTTGAGCTATTGGGGCCCTGGCCTTCGCACTTGCCCCTTCGCTTCCTGCTAAGCCAAGTCCAGCGCGCCTTGGGCCCGGGAGCTCTTGTCGGGTGCAGGAGCAGGGGTACCCAGACTTGCCTGTCTGCGGCCTACGGCGTGGCTCAAGGGGTGGCCCAGCACGGCCCATCTTCATCAACACAAGCTCAAGACCCTCACGAGGGGCCAAGCCTTGCGGGGTGGACGACAAGAAGCTTCCTCAGGCGTGGCCTCGTCAGGCTGGCTCGCGAGGAGGCGGAGAGATCAAGGCGGGGTACCTCACGAGGTGCCCATGACGCAAGACATGACGACCGAGGGCGCCAGGCGGGCGCCAGCCCGCGCAGTGTCCTCATTTCCCCTTTGGTGCAAAGGGGGCAAGCGCAGCCGAGAGCATCAAGCAAAGGCAACCATTTCGGTGCAATAAGACCAAGACTAGCAGAACGGCAGGAAGGAGGTCATCGTGGAGCCCAAGCCGGCGTAACCGTCAGTCTTTGGCAGGCGAGGACCGACTTTAGTCAGGATAAGTGTACTAGATGTTCCCCTTCAAAATGGCCAATTGTTGGCGCCCTTCCCGCTCAATATTTGGGGAGAGGCCCGGGGCCTCTGCCTATAAATAGGACTAGCCACCCACAGGGTAGGGGATCGGCATCTAGAGGGAGAGAGAGAAGGAGAGATCGAGACCTAGTCGACCGGAAAGATAGGCAAGAGAGAGAGAGAGAAGCGACTGAACTCCCCCTAGCAGTTCATCGCACCGGCCAAGAACAGACCCTCGCGAGGCTGTTCTTCTTTGTATTGTTCATCATCAGCCCCTGAGACAATCCACCACACCACACACTGGAGTAGGGTGTTACACCACAATGGTGGCCCGAACCAGTATAAACCTCTTGTCCCTTGTGTTGTTCTTTGTGTAGTTTAGATCCTTGCGAGGCGACGAGGCGTATGTAGGTTGGAGGTGTGATCTCCGCGTGCACCCTAGAGTTTGAACCTAGAGGGTCTGCCGGAACCCGAAATCTGACAGCCCCCTTGACTGCTGGGACCCACCAGCTACATCTTCGCACGCAAAGGAAGTGCGTCCGGGAAAAAAAACGATTCGCCCATCTGACTACTGGGACCTACCAGCTACACTTTCGCACGCAAGGAAGTGCTGTGATCGAGACCCACCTGGTCGAGCGTCGTGGCGTTGTCATTACTGGTCGCGACGTAATGCGTACATCTTGGTTGTTGTAGAGGCGCGCCGCGATGTCGTAGTAGAGGCGCCAGACGTAGCATGTACTGCGTCATTACATCGGCCAGGGTGCAAGAAAGAAAATACGGCCACATACATACATACGGGCAGGGTCTCGAATGCCTACTCGCGCATACGTACGGCGAGGGCTTGTGTACATGGCTGGGTCAGAACGGAGAAACAGCGTCATCGTCGTGTTCATGGGGAGGCAATGGAATGCATCGTGTTCATGGGGAGGCAACGGAATGCGTCGTGTTCATCGGGAGGCTACGGAACACGTGGGAGCCAACCGGCTTGGACGGAACAGGCGATGGAAAGCGAGGCCTGGCGTCTTTGCGAAGCGGAGAAGCGGCCTTGTGTTCGGCCGCCACGTTAAAGCGGGTCCTGTTGATCGGGAGGCGTCTGGCGTACCGCAAAACGGAGGAAATGAACCTCCTACAGTCAAAACGGGGGTCCTGTTGATCGGGAGGGGTGTGGCGTACCGCAAAACGGAGGAAAGGGACCTCTTACGGTCGAAACGGGGGTCCTGTTGATCGGGTGGGGTGTGGCGTACCGCAAAACGGACGAAACGGACCTCCTACGGTCAGCAGGGGTCCTATTCGCCGGGAGGGGTGTGGCGTGCATAAGCAGGACTCCACGGGATACTGTTCATCTCCACCATCGACCTCCTCCAGCCTCCACGGGCTCCTGTTCATCCAGCCTCCACCGTGCGCTACTCCACCGGCTACTGTTCAGCCTCCACCGTGCGCTACCTCGCTCAGGTTCAGTTAGAGCCAACGCCTCGCACACACGTGCGTACGTGTACGAGAGAAACGCGCATCGCTCAGCCCCCGACCTCCCATCGTAACCGGCAACTCCCCGAAATTTTCCTCCCCCTCGCTTCTACCACGGTTTTTTCCGTCATGGACGGCCCAAAGAATGTCATGCAGCTGCGTCTCCGGCCCGCCCAGGACGAAAAGCCCATTTTCTGTCATGATTTTCTGTCATAGAAGTAGGAGCCCACCACACCTATGATAATACCGGGTTTTGTCACAATTATCATCATAGAAGTGTCATATGTATGACAGAAAAAAGTTTCGTTCAGCCCAAAATGTCACGGATGTGTCTTTTTTCATAGTGAGATTAAATGTTATGATCCATTATGCTATTTAATACCCCTATGATCTTGAGCATGATTATCATTTGTGAGTAGTTACTTTTTTTCTTGAGGTCACGGGAGAAATCTTGTTGCAAGTGACCATGTGAACTTGATATGTGTTCGATATTCTGATGGTATGTATGTTGTGATTCCCTTAGTGGTGTCATGTGAGCGTCGACTACATGGCACTTAACCTTATTAGGGCCTAGGGGAATGCATCGTGGAGTAGTTATTAGATGATGGGTTGCGAGAGTGACAGAAGCTTAAACCCTAGTTTATGCGCTACTTCGTAAGGGACTGATTTGGATCCTAAAGTTTAATGCTATGGTTCGATTTTATCTTAATACTTTACTCGTAGTTGCGGATGCTGATACGTCTCCAATGTATCTATAATTTTTTATTGTTCCATGCTATTATATTATCCATCTTGGATGTTTTATATGCATTTATATGCTATTTAATATTATTTTTGGGACTAACCTATTAACCTAGAGCCCAGTGCTAGTTTCTGTTTTTTCCTTGTTTTTGACTTTTGCACAAAAGGAATATCAAACGGAGTCCAAACAAGCTGAAAATTTACGGTAATTTTTTATGGACCAGAAGAAGCCCCCGAAGAACAAGAGTTGGGCCAGAAGAGTCCCGAGTCAGCGACAAGGGTAGAGGGCGCGCCCCCTGCCTTGTCGCTGACTCGTGGACCCCCCTGACTTGAAACTGATGCCAAAAATTCCTATAAATCCAGAAACCCCCAGAAAGAAATCTAGATTGGGAGTTCCGCCGCCGCAAGCCTCTGTAGCCATGAAAAACCAATCGGGAGCCCGTTCCGGCACCCTGCTGGAGGAGGAAACCATCACCGGTGGCCATCTTCATCCTCCTGGTGGTCTCCATGACGAGGAGGGAGTAGTTCACTCTCGGGGCTGAGGGTATGTACTAGTAGCTATGTGTTTGATCTCTCTCTCTCTCTCGTGTTCTTGATTTGGCACGATCTTGATGTACCACGAGCTTTGTTATTATAGTTGGATCTTATGGTGTTTCTCCCCCTCTATCTCCTTGTGATGAATTGAGTCTTTTCCTTTGAGGTTTTGTTATGTCGGATTGAATCTTTGGATGTGAGAGCACTTGATGTATGTCTTGCGATGGGATATCCGTGGTGACACTCGAATGTTCTATTGTTCCACTTGATGTATGTTTTGCTTATCAACTTGCGGATTCCCGTGGTGACATTGGGGTAATCTATGCATAGGGGTTGGTACGTGTTCTCATATTCCTTTCTCCGATAGAAATCTTGGGATACTCTTGAAGTTCTTTGTGCTGGATTGAATATTATCAATCCGAAGTTGTTTGATGCATATCGTATAATTGACCCACGGATACTTGTGGTGACATTGGAGTATCTAGGTGCCATTAGGGTTGATTGATGTGTGTCATATAGTGTTATTTTACTACGAACTCTAGGGCTGTTTGTGACACTTATAGGAATAGCCCAATGGATTGATCGGAAAGAATAACTTTGAGGTGGTTTCATACCCTACAAGCAATTTCATCTTATGTTCTCCGCGATAGGAACTTTGGAGTGATTCTTCGTTGTATGTTGAGGGATTGTTATATGATCTAATTATGTTATCATTGTCGAGAGAACTTGCACTAGTGAAAGTATGGACCCTAGGCCTTGTTTCCAAGCATTGCAATACCGTTTTCGCTCACTTTTACCACTTATTACCTTGCTGTATTTATATTTTCAGATTACAAAAACCTATATCTACCATCCATATTACGCTTGTATCACCATCTCTTCGCCGAACTAGTGCACCTATAAAATTTACCATTGTATTGGGTGTGTTGGGGACACAAGAGACTCTTTGTTATTTGGTTGCAGGGTTGTTTGAGAGAGACCATGTTCATCCTATGCCTCCCACGGATTGATAAACCTTAGGTCATCCACTTGAGGGAATTTGCTATTTTCCTATAAAACACTGCGCTTGGAGGCCCAACACGAGTCTACTAGAAGAAGGTTGTGTAGTAGACATCAGATGTCTGCGAGGGGGTTAATCATAAGTAGGATGTTTGTTCAAGTAAGAACATCACCTAAGCACCAGTCCACCCACATATCAAATTATCAAAGTAGCGAACACAAATCAAACCAACATGATGAAAGTGACTAGATGAAATTCCCGTGTACCCTCAAGAACGCTTTGCTTATCATAAGAGACCGTTTTGGCATGTCCTTTGCCACAAAAGGATTGGGCTACCTTGCTATATATTATTTGTCGTTATCGTTACTTGTTCATTACAAATTATCTTGCTATCAAACTACTCATTACTTATAATTTCAGTGCTTGCAGAGAATACCTTGCTGAAAACCAGTTGTCATTTCCTTCTACTCCTTGTTGGGTTTGACACTCTTACTTATAGAAAGGACTACGATTGATCCCCTATACTTGTGGGTCATCAGACGCGGATGGTCTCGTTGTGGCTTGAGTGGAAGAGACAGCTCGGCGGGGAAAGCACAACAGAGTGAAGTGGGGGTGCTGTCATAGCGGAATGTGCGAGAGCACGGCGCATCTCGACGAGCTTTCATTCTTTCTTCTCCGGCTGCTTTCTGGTCTATACTGGACCCAGGATTTTTTGGTCCTTTTTTGCTTTCCCTACTTTTGTAAACTGAAACTAGAAAGTGGAAAATGATTAGAAGTAAGTTGAATTTCGAAATGAGTTTTGTTAGACTAAGAATCTCAAATTTTTGGTCATCATTCTTGTCAAAGAAGAATAATACAAACATTTTCTATGATGTCTAAGTATGATGGGAATGGGTCGGCCTGCCCTAGCCCGGGCCCGTGGCCATTGGCCCCGCTGCTATTTTTAGGGACAAGGAGACGGTCCATCTATCCAGTAGTGGTTGACCTTATGTCCCATTGAATAACATGGTCGAACCCACTTTAATATTATAAAATAGAGAGCAGTGACACAATAACATATTTTCGTATAGCTTCATCCTGCGGTAGAATTTTTTTTAGAGTACGCAATCGCGTACCTTAGCTTTATAGAAGGCAGAAATATGTACAAGAAGTTGATGATTACAAGGCCCTGGTACCACACTCATGGTCACCAACCAGCCCTCGGTACTCCACTCCTAAAACTCTACTCTACTACTCACAGAAGATGTTTACTCCGTGTCCTCCCGCCCTAACCCAAGAACGTAGATCATGAAAGATCCGACAGGTGAAGTTGATGAATGTCGAGACCTCTCTCGTTGGACTGAACACTAATCTGTTGTGATGCTTCCAGAGGCTCCAACAAATGAGCATTACGACCAAGTCAAAGCCCTTTCTATTTTCCTTCAGCATTTGCTTTCGAGCCTGTAACCACCACTCTGCAATCTTGTCATTCGTCATTGGTACCAAGATGATGTTGATCCTGGCCCGGAGGAAACAACAGCGCCAAACTTGTTCAGCAAAGATGCAGTGGAGCAAGATGTGATAAACCGAGTCTTCCTCTTGAGCGCAGATGTAGCAAGCGGAGGCTTAGTCTTGCAATCCGTGGCTTATCTGTCGATCCGCCGTCCAAAGCCGGTATTGCGTAGCAAGCCACATGAACAACTTGCAAGATAGGGGCGCCCAACATTTCCAGATTGCCGGAGCCAGGGCGAAGCAAACACTACCATGCCACAACATGTCATATGTAGATCTCGAGGTGTAAGAGTCATTGTTGTTCCATCAACATATAGGGGCATCACTTTGCACCGGATCAAGGAGCATGTTGATCATAATCTCCCAAAGATTGATGATCTGTAACATCCCATCCACAGAGAGATCTCCAATAATGTCATTTGCCCATTGATGGGAGAGCAGTGCCTCATGGACAGTGCGCCTATTCACCACTTGCGTGTGGACTCGCGCAAAGACTAAGGGCGCAAGCTCTTCCATAGATGATCCATTGATCTAGTGATCCTTACAAAATAGTACTCGCTCTCCGTTTCCCAACTTCCAATGAACTATGTTGTTGAAAGTCGCCTGCACTTTGCCATCCATTGCCAGTGGCAAGCCCTGCCAGGGTCTAGCCTCGTCAGTGCGTTTAAGCCATTCCCATCTCAGCCTCAAAGCCAGCCCATGTTTGTTAAGGTCTAGCACTCCCAGACGACCAAGTTGCTTGGGCCGACAAACCCTTAAACAAGACACTTGCCTCCATGAGTATGCTCCGAGCCCGCCCAAAAGAATGCTCGACAGCCTTTGTCCATGCAATCTAGAGCCCATTTTGGCACGTCTGCCACCAACATGTGGTGTGTGGGTCTAGCTATGATCATTGTGTTAACTAGAATTAGCCTACTGTTTGGGGAATGTTGCATGGAAAACAAAAAAACATCTACGCACACGCAAGATCTATCCATGGAGATGCATAGCTACGCGAGGGGGGAGAGCATCTATGTACCCTTTTAGATCGCTAGCGGAAGCGTTTATCAACGCGGTTGATGTAGTCGTACACCTTCATGATCTGTCCCGGTCAAGTACCGAATGTACGACACCTCCGTGTTCGGCACACATTCAGCTCGATGACGTCCTCACCTTCTCGATCCAGCAAGAGAGGCGAAGTATTAGATGAGTTCCGGCAGCATGACGGCAAGGTGATGGTGGTGGAGTAACTATCTGCAGGGCTTCGCCAAGCACAACAGACATGGACGGAGGAGGAACTAGAAATAGAGGGAGATGGGGCGCCGTACATGGCTTGGGGATCGTGGTGTGTGTTGCCCCTCTCCCTCCTCGCATATATATAAGTGGGGGAGGAGGGGAGGCAGCCTAGGGCGCCCCCAAGAGGGTCTGCGGCCGCCCTGGGCTCCAGCCCTGGCCGCGCCCCACCTTCCTTCTTTGGTGCCTGGGGAGAAGGCAGGAGGGGAGGCACCCCCCCCCCTTTCCTTTCTCTCATGTGTAGGGGAAGGCAGGAGGGGCTAGCCCTCCCCCTTTCCTTCCCTAGGGCCGGCGTCCTAGAGGTGGGGTGCATGTGCTTCCCTCGTTGGCCCAATAAGCCCAATAACTCCCCCTGGCCTTCCCGCAACCCCTTCCGGTGATGCGATAAATACCTGGTGCATTCTGACACCTTTCTGGTGACCAAATAGTATCGTCCTATATATCGATCTTTAGCCCCGGACCATTCCGGAGCTCCTCGTCATGTCTGTGATCTCATCTAGGACTGCGAACAACATTTAGTCACTATTTCACATAATTCATATAATACTATATCATCAACGAACGTTAAGCATGCGGACCTACGGGTCGAGAATGATGTAGACATGACCAAGACGCTTCTTCAGTCAATAACCAATAGCGGGACCTAGATGCCCATATTGGTTCCTACATATTCTACAAAGATCTTTATCGGTTGAACATTTATGACAACATAAGTAGTTCCCTTTGTCTGTCGGTATGTTACTTGCCCGAGGTTCGATCATCGGTATCTCCGTACCTAGTTCAATCTCGTTACCGGCAAGTCTCTTTACTCGTTTTGTAATACATCATCTCGTAACTAACTCCTTAGTCACTATGCTTGCAAGCTTCTTGTGATGTTGTATTAAAGAGAGGGCCCAAAGATACCTCTCCGATACACGGAGTGACAAATCCCAATCTCGATCCATGCCAACTCAATAGACACCTTTGCAGATACCTGTAGAGCATCTTTATGATCACCCAGTTATGTTGTGATGTTTGATAGCACACAAGGTATTCCTCCAGTATCCGGGAGTTGTATGATCTCGTGGTAGAAGCAATATGTATTTGACATTAAAAAAGTAGTAGCAATAAACTGAACGATCATATGCTAAGCTAACGGATGAGTCTTGTCCATCACATCATTCTCCTAATGATGTGATCCCGTTATCAAATGACAACTCATGTCAATGGTCAGGAAACCTTAACCATCTTTTGATAAACGAGCTAGTCTAGTAGGCATACAAGGGACTTGGTAATTGCTTATGTATTCACACATGTATTTAAGTTTCCAATCAATACAATTCTAGCATGAATAATAAACCTTTATCATGATTAAGGAAATATAATAATAACCACTTTATTATTGCATCTAGGGCACATTTCCAACACCTACCAGGTCTCGTAACCATCCCACGCTGCCATCCCGGCAAAAAGTTTAGAACGTCATCCACCACTGGTTGCCATTCCGAGCGAGTGAGTTGCTTGATTGAGAGCTGCATGCCAAGACATTTGCACGGAAAAGCATCCATGCGCCATGGCAGAGCACTCGTGTCTCTCTCTGTGCCTATCTCATCAGGGAGTATCATAATGGCAGAAGAGTTGGCGAAGTTGACTTGCAATCCTGAAATGGTGCCAAATATTTGCAAAGCTATTCTTGTAAAGCTCAGGTCAGCAGTGGTAGGTCTGATGAAAAGGATGACATCATCCATGTAGATCAAAAATCACTGGTAAGGAGAGCAACCTGGCATGACATTGATCGCTCCCCACTCTTGCGCTTTAACTACCATAGTTGTAAGTGTGTCCATCGCAATAACGAAGAGAAAGGGGAGACCGGATCTCCTTGGCACAACCCCTTGGCATGTCTGAACTTCTTCCTCGGACAACCATTCACTAGAACTCAAGAGCTTGCAGTAGACAGGAGGATCGCTAGTTGAGAACACCAGTGCTCAGAAAACCCTTTTGCCTGAAGCACCTCGAGCAAGAACGACCATGAGAGCGAGTCAAAAGCACGGGAAATGTCAATTTTCACCATCACTCCTTTAGCTTTTCTCCTATGCCGATTCCTGGCCACTTTTCGTACTAGCATGAAGTTATCATATATGTTTCTGCCTCGAATGTATGCTTATTGATTGATACTGACAAGCTCAACCATCTGCGGGCTGAGTCTTGAAGCCATCAGTTTATCCTTAATCTTCAGAATGCTATGTAAGAGACTGATCGGCCGGAGGTCTCCAATCCGGCATGCATCTGGTTTTTTGGAATGAGATAGCCTGATTCAATCTCCCAAATCCTCTCCCATTTACTAGCTGGAATTTGTGAATCGCGGCCATGATATCTCCTTTAATCGTATTCCAAGCCCTATGAAAGAACATGCCAATAAATTTGTCCAGTCTCAGCGCCCGCTCAGCCGGCATGCTCTTGATAACAGAGTAGTCCTCCTCCGCCGTGTAGATTGCATTCAGATCCTGAAGGTCCAGCGGAGCTATGCCCAGGAAATCTAGATTAATCGAGTGCTTTCTCACCTGATACGTGCCCAAAAGCTCCTTGTGTGCATTATAGAATGCCTCTTGTTTGCCACTTTGCTCGGTAATGACCACTTCTCCATGGTGCAGCGTCGGTATAAAGTTCCTCAGCTTTCTGCCATTGGCCACTAGGTGAAACATTTTAGTGTTGGCATATCCATCAGCAAGCCATCTGATATGCGACCTTTGTCTTGCAGTCGTACGTTCGAGTGAAGCCAGGCCCAATGAAGTCATCCTGAGGGTATTACGCAGCCAACGCTCACCGCAGAAAGGGCTCGGTGAAGTTTTGCAAAGTAGAATATACAATCTGAGAAAGGGCTCTGTGATACTGGAATCACAAGTCCAAGCCTCCTTCACAGCCTCATCAATCCTTCAAGCTTAGTCCAGAATAACTCAAAGGGAAACAGTCTATGAGGGTGTAGGTGATCCTCCAGCGCAAGGTGAAGTGGGCAGTGGTCCGACGTGGCCGTTGTCGTTGTCAAAACTGGCAGATCTCGCGTAGGGGGTCCCGAGTTGTGGATCTATGATCGATGCGGAATGACGGACGATGAACACGGTGTTTACCCAGGTTCGGGCCCTCTCTAAGAGGTAAAACCCTATGTCCTGCTTGATTGTATTTGATGGGTATAGTATGTTACAGAGTTGATCTACCTCGAGATCAAGCGAGATAAACCCTAGGTTGATGGGGTGTTGGATGTTGCTATGGCCCTAAATACTAAAACCCTTTGGTTTATATAGACACTAGTAGGGTTAGGGTTACATGCGATCGGTTACAATAAAGGAAAGATGATGCTAAATCTTGACTTCGAGGGCACACCACGGCTCCGAAGATCTCATGTCCGGTCACGGGTCCACGGCCTAGTTCGGCTCCACAGTAGCCCACCAATCCGGCTCGATATAGCACGTGTTCGGGTTGGGGAAGGCGTCGTCGCGCATGGTGCCGACTATCAGGGGCGAAGGGGGTGGCCGCCCGGTGCTGGAGGAGGAGGCGGTGGGATATCGCCCCTCATGATGTGCTAGGTGATGGCGCACTGCGGGAGCGTGTGCATGAAGGACGTCGTGCAGCTGTGGTGCTTGCAGGGAGCATCGTGCCACTGCTCAAAGCTCATGGCGGGTTGCCACACGGTCTTGCCGATTCGTTGACGCCGGTCGCCAGCTGGCTTCGCCGGAGGCGCCTGCTCGGCAGCAGCAACAAAGCGATTGTCGTAGCAGGGAGCTGGCTGCTCGCCCTTACATTTGTTGCCGGGGTGGTTGTTCTGCTGGTGGCTGCTCTCGCCAGCCGGCTTGGGAGGCGGCGTCGTCCAAAACGACTTGAATCTTCATGGCGGCGGCGGTAGTGGCGTATTGGTCCGCCGTGGCCATGAGCGTAGCCATGGTGGTTAGCTCGGAGCATAGAAGCTTGTGCTTGAGCAGGGTGCCATCTCGGCAGCCGCTCACGAAGTACTGGATGGCGTGGACCTCATGGACCCCCTCGCAGCTATTCTGGAGTTTGGTCCAGCGCGTGAGGTATTGGCGGTCGGTCTCCTCCGTCCCCTGAACGCACATGGCGAGCTGGCGGGGCCGACGGAGCTGCTTGTAGGTGCCGGTCAACTTGCACACAAAGGCCTGCTCGAAGTCGAGCCTGGAGTTGATGCTGCCAGCCGGCAGGCTGTTCAGGCACGTCTGGGCTGAGCCCTAGAGCATGAGCAGGGCGTAGCGCACGGTCAGACGCCAGTTGCCACCCATGATTTCGATGTTGGTGGTGTAGTCGGTGAGCCAGTCCTTCAGCTTGGAGGTCCCATTGTACTTGGGGGTGTCGCGGTGGATCGTGAACCCCTCGGTAAAACACTCGTCGCGGATGCGTGGGCCAAAACAGGCCGGGCCGACGGTGTCGTCCTCCTCTAGCTCAAGGGACAGGGTGAGATGCTCGATGCAATGCCGAGCATCTTTGGTGTCGATGTCGCGCGGGCCCAGCTGGCTGGTGACTGAACCTCGGGGAGCCGGACCGGCCGAAACCGGACGGGCATGCATGGTGACCGGATGGCGGGGGAAGATCTTGTCGAAGCCGTCTCGTTGCCCAGATTGTCGCTAGTCGTCATGATGCGGCTGCGCCAGGTTCAGCCGCTCTAGGTTCTCCCAGACCGGGCCACGCTGGGGCACGGGGAAGACACCTGCTGGGTGTCTCGGGGATCGAGGTGTTTGGTGCAGCGCGAGCCGGATGCCGCATGAGCGTCGAGGCGCTTTTGTTGTGTGTTCGCAGTGGCGAGAAGCTCGCGAATGTGCTGCTGCCGTTGCTGCAGATCCTCTCCCTGCAGGAGTTCCAGGCCCTCAGTGGCCGCCTCCGTGGCACACATGTTCTTGATGGGGGTGTTATAGACGGGCTGGGTCACGCCCAGTGTGCGAGCAATGGCGCCGCCATGGGTCCGCACTTCGGGGACCTGGCTGGGCTCGACCGCGGCCGGCGTGAAGCCATACGGAGCATCGCGCTCCCGCTGGGCGGACTCCAGCCGGCGCTGCGTAGTAGCAAGCGCACATGCTCCCCGTCGAGCCGGGCTCGGGCCTGGGTGGTGTCAACGTCGGTGGTGATGGGGATGCTGAGGTTCTGCAGCGTCGTGCCCTGCGGATCGGCCATGTTGGCGCGAGCCACTGGTCGAGGAGGAGGTGGAGCCGGTGGTAAGAACCTCCACACGGGTGCAGAGATCCGCCACATCATTGGATATGGCGCATCCGACGGGGACGGGGCAGTCGGTGACGTCAAGCACCCCGCTAGGGTACTGCGTCGAAGCGGCGTGGCGAAGACGCGCAGCATGCGAAGGGAGACGGCAGACGAGCAGCGAGGCTAGCCGGCACCATGGCGAAGTCTTGAGGACGGGCGGAGTCGATGAAGGGCCTCGTCTAGAACTTGACTCTGGCCAGTGCCGCAAGCAGCCCCACGGCGGGTGCCTACTGTCGTGGTGATCTCACGACAGATGCCATGGGATGGCTAAGGGTGGGGGAAACACAAGGGCACCGGTGGGTTCCAGAGGCGAGGTTGGCACGCGCTGGTGTGTGACACAAGACGTACCCAGGTTCGGGGCCCTCCATGGGAGGTAACACCTCTAGTCCTACCGAATGGATGATATGAAATGAGTTACAGAGTTGCTCCTGGAGCTATTTTGGGTGGAGGAGTAAGAGGGAACTGGTCCTCTGCCCTGCCTCATGTGTGGGTGGATGGATGTGCGTTCTACTAGAGCTAAGCCCTTTGCATGGAGGGGCACCGGGGGGTCTTATAGGCTTCCCGTGGTTACAATTGTAATGCTACATGGGCGCGGGGCCCTGGGGTCAGCGTCTGGGAGCCGACAGTAGGGGTGCTGGGTCTGCCGGGTGCGGGTCTCGCCAGGTCCGCCGGGTGCGGGTCTGGCCGGGGCTGCCGGGCGAGGGTATAGTCGGCTGCTAGATATTGTGGCACGCCCCGTCGGGTGTCATGGGACGGCAGCGCCGCCTAGCTACAGGTTATGCCACGGGGACACCGCCCGCCCCGGGGGGGCGTGAGGTGCACTATTGCTGCGCCCACCGGGGCTTAAAGGGGGTGCATTGTAGCCACGTCCTCTTGCCGCTTGGGAGTTGACTTCTCATGGAAGACCGGTGAAGGAAATATGCCCAAGAGGCAATAATAAAGTTGTTATTTATATTTCCTTATATCATGATAAATGTTTACTATTCATGCTAGAATTGTATTAAACGGAAACTTAGTACATGTGTGAATACATAGACAAAACAAAGTGTCCCTAGTATGCCTCTACTTGACTAGCTCGTTAAACAAAGATAGTTAAGTTTCTTGACCATAGACATGTGTTGTCATTTGATGAATGGAATCACATCATTAGGAGAATGATGTGATGGACAAGACCCATCCGTTAGCTTAGCATAATGATCGTTAAGTTTTATTGCTATTGCTTTCTTCATGACTTATACACATTCCTCTGACTATGAGATTATGCAACTCCTGAATACCGGAGGAACACCTTGTGTGATATCAAGCATCACAACGTAACTGGGTGATTATAAAGATGCTCTACAGGTGTCTTCGAAGGTGTTTGTTGGGTTGGCATAGATCAAGATTAGGATTTGTCACTCCAAGTATCGAAGAGGTATCTCTGGGCCCTCTCGGTAATGCACATCACTATAAGCCTTGGAAGCAATGTAACTAATGAGTTAGTTATGGGATGATGCATTACGGAATGAGTAAAGAGACTTGACAGTAACGAGATTGAACTAGGTATGAGGATACCGACGATCGAATCTCGCACAAGTAACATACCGATGACAAAGGCAATAACGTATGTTGTTATTGCGGTTTGACCGATAAAGATCTTTGTAGAATATGTAGGAACCAATATGAGCATCCAGGTTCCGCTATTGGTTATTGAACGGAGATATGTCTCGGTCATGTCTAGATAGTTCTCGAACCCGTAGGGTCCGCACGCTTAACGTTCGATGATGATTTGCAACATGAGTTATGTGTTTTGGTGACCAAAGATTGTTCGGAGTCCCGAATAAGATCACGGACACGATGAGGAGTCTCGAAATAGTCAAGAGGTAAAGATTGGTATATTGGACGAAGGTATTCGGACACCGGAATGGTTTCCGGACGTTTCGGATATTTATCGGGGTACCGAGGGGTTACCGGAACCCGCCGGGGAAGTAATGGGCCTTCATGGGCCATAGGGGAGAAAGAGAGGGGAGCTCGCAGGGTGGCGCGTCCCCCCCCCCCCCAAGGGAGTCCGAATTGGACATGGGGGAGGGGGCGCGGCCCCCTTTCCACTTTCCCTCTCCCTCTCCCTCTCCTTCCCGCTTTCCCCTCCATGAGAAAGGAAAAAAAGGGGGCGAATCCTACTAGGAGTGGAGTCCTAGTAGGACTCCTCCCCCTTGGCGCGCCCCTTGGTGGCCGGCCTCCTCCTCCCCTCCTTTATATACGGGGGAAGGGGGAACCCCAAAGCACATCAGTTATTCTCTTAGCCGTGTGCGGTGCCCCCCTCCACAGTTTACTCCTCCGGTCATAGCGTCGTAGTGCTTAGGTGAAGCCCTGCACGGATCACATCACCATCACCGTCACCACGCCGTCGTGCTGACGAAACTCTCCCTCGACCCTCTGCTGGATCAAGAGTTTGGGGGACGTCATCAAGTTGAACACGTGTTGAAGTCGGAGGTGTCGTACGTTCGGTACTAGATCGGTTGGATCATGAAGACGTTCGACTACATCAACCGTGTTAACCTAATGCTTCCGCTTTCGGTCTACGAGGGTACGTGGACACACTCTCCCCCTCTCGTTGCTATGCATCTCCTAGATACATCTGGCGTGATCGTAGGAAAAAAATTTGAAATTGCATGCTACGTTCCCCAACAGTGGCATCCGAGCCAGGTCTATTCGTAGATGATATGCACGAGTAGAACACAAAGAGTTGTGGGCGATAATAGTCTAACTGCTTACCACCAACGTTTTATTTTGACTCGGCGGTATTGTTGGATGAAGCGGCCCGGACCAACCTTACATGACCACGTTCATGAGACCGGTTCCACCGACAAACATGCAACTTGTTTTGCATAAAGGTGGCTGCGGGTGTTTGTTTCTCCAACTTTTGTTGAATCGAGTTTGACTACACCCGGTCCTTGTTGAAGGTTAAAACAGCAAACTTTATGAAAAATCGTTGTGGTTTTGATGCGTAGTTAAGAACAGTTCTTGCTAGAAGCCCGTAGCAGCCACGTAAAACTTGCAACAACAAAGTAGAGGACGTATAACTTGTTTTTGCAGGGCATGTTGTGACGTGATATGGTCAAGGCATGATGTGATATATGTTATTGTATGAGATGATCATGTTTTGTAAAAGTTATCGGCAACTGGCAGGAGCCTTATGCTTGTCGCTTTATTGTATGAAATGCAATCTCCATGTAATTGCTGTACTTTATCACTATGCGGTAGCGATAGTTGTAGAAGCAATAGTTGGCGAGACGACAACAACGCTACGATGGAGATCAACGTGTCAAGCCGGTGATGATGGAGATCATGATGGTGCTTTGGAGATGGAGATCAAAGGCACAAAATGATGATGGCCATATCATGTCACATATTTTGATTGCATGTGATGTTTATTTTTTATGCATCTTATTTTGCTTCGTACGGCGGTAGCATTATAAGAGGGTCCCTCACTAAATTTCAAGGTATAAGTGTTCTCCACGAGTATGCATCATTGCGACGGTTAAATGCGTGCGAGACACCATGTGGTGATCGGGTGTGATAAGCTCTACGTTCACATACAATGGGTGCAAGACAGTTTTGCACGTGCAGAATACTCGGGTTAAACTTGACGAGCCAAGCATATGCAGATATGGCCTCGGAACACTGAGACTGAAAGGTCGAATGTGAATCATATAGTACATATGATCAACATAGGGATGTTCACCATTGAAAACTACTCCATCTCATGTGATGATCGGACATGGTTTAGTTGATATGGATCACGTGATCATTTAGATGACTAGAGGGATGTCTATCTGAGTGGGAGTTCTTAAGTAATATGATTAATTGAACTTTAATTTATCATGAACTTAGTCCTGATAGTTTTTGCATATCTATGTTGTTGTAGATCAATGTCCCGTGCTACCGTTCCCTTGAATTTTAATGCGTTCCTAGAGAAAGCTAAGTTGAAAGATGATGGTAGCAACTACACGGACTGGGTCCGTAACTTGAGGATTATCCTCATTGCTGCACAAAAGAATTACGTCCTTGAAGCACCGCTAGGTGCAAGGCCCGCTGCAGGAGCAACTACGGACGTTATGAACGTCTAGCAAACTAAAGTTGATGACTACTTGATAGTTCAGGGTTCCATGCTTTACGACTTAGAATCGGGACTTCAAATATGTTTTGAACGTCATGGGGCATATGAGATGTTCCAAGAGTTGGAAGTTAATATTTCAAGCAAATGCCCGAGTTGAGAGATATGAAGTCTCCAACAAGTTCTATAGCTGCAAGATGGAGGAGTGTCGAAGTAAATGACCACGGGTAGCCTCATCGGCCCCCTATGGTATTTAAAGACATCGGGGCTAGCTGCACCCCTCACGCCTCCCGGACGAGCGGCTGGCTTCTTGGGCCGGCTGGCCTAAGAGGCCGGCTGCTGAAAGACGGCAAGATAGCAGAAGGCGGTAGCGAGGGAGCCGACTCCTACCAGGCGGCCCCTCCTCCCCTCAAAGTTTGCACCCACATAACCATGATGGGATGGGGCGTGGCTACAGTGCGACCTGCCACCCCCGAATCCCGGGCGGATCATGGCCACAGTTCGGTGTACCAAGCGGACACCCCTCGCCTGGAGCGGCACTATTGCGGCGCAGACCGTGACAACACTCACGCTAGAGGGAGGCACACTCCCATGATGGGCGGTCGGTACGGCTCACAGGCGGCGGGTCGTACCTATCCGCGAGCCACCAGAAGGCGGCGAACACCAAACAGAAGGCAACAAGGGTGGGCCGATTCTTAGCAGGCGGCCCTTCCCCCTTCAGAGTCTGCGCGCCATTAACCAGATGAGACGGGGTGGGGCTACAGTGAGCGCCCGCCAGGCGGCGGGACTGTAGCCACGCTCCCCCCCCCCCCAACAACGCCTCTGTAATCAGAGGCGAGGCAACAGTATAAAGCAGTCAACAGGACCCGCAAGCGGCGAGCCCTAGCTGTCGGCCGAGATCACGGCAGCCGGCAGGACCCACCAAGTGGTGGGCCCCAGCAGTCGGCGGAGAAGCCGGAGCCTAGAGACACTAACGGCCGGGTCCTACACCCGGCCGGATTACCATTGTACCCGTAGGGGTAGGCCTATATAAACCCCCCAAGCTTCCCCATGCAAGAGGTTGAGAACCTTAGAGATCAGAAACACACATATAGAGAGAGGAGTAGAGCTAGCCTTGCCCTTCTTCCTCCTCTAGCCGAACAGCTCAAGGATCAATATTGTAGCTACTCTATTGACCATAGTCATCATGCGAAGACCCCGCAGAGCAAGACTAGGGGTGTTATCTCCATGGAGAGCCCCGAACCTGGGTAAGATTCGCAGGCATATGCAGTCTCACTCACTCACGCCTCTAGAGCCCGGCGACGTACTCTTGTCCCCATCCATGATAAGCCACCCCCTGGCATATGTCACTAGATATCCCCGACATTTGGCGCCCACCATGGGGCAAGGTGAACCGTCGTTCGGAAACACGTTCTGGACGGGAACCCTCTTCCTTCTTGGCGAGTGCAGCTAGCCCGGCACGCCCGATGGTGTTTGCATCGACGCGCTGCGCGGCGCGGAAGCTGCTTGCGCCGCAAGCTGCCTCGCTAAACTCATCGGCGGGATCCGCCTCTCTGACAAGCCTGCGCCCGACGCGGGTGCAGCCAGCTCAGAGAGCTGCCTTGTTGACCTCCTTGGCAAGCTCCACATCGCCGATGAGCCTGCCTTCGATTTGGAGTCTATCGGCTCTACCGACCCGCCTGTCGACATGGTCATCGACGCCGACGCCGCGCCCACTGATGCCTTCAGTGGCAATGTGGTGATCATTGACGACCCGCTCCTTCATGCGGTTAGCGATGCCAGCACCAACATCGTCACGGAGGTGCTGGTCATTAGCTACGATGGAGCCTCTGACGGGTCTGGCCAGGTGTAACGCCCCGGATACAACTTTCCATATTCGTAACTCCAACTCTTGCCTTTTCCGGAGATGTGATATGTTATTTCCTCCGTGGTTGGGTTTTTGTGTTTTGTTTTGCATTTTGTTCATGTCATGCATCTCATCTCATAGCATCATTCACATTGCATCTGCATGTTTTCATAAAACCCGTATCCGTTCGTAGTTGCCGCGTCACCCCTTGACTTCGTTGACCGTTCCGAGACCAATCGGGTTTTCGCTTCCCTCTTGACCGTGACCACCTAACCTCTCTTGCCAGCTCGTAGCCCCCTCGCGCGCGCATCTAAAACTTAACCGAACCCGAACCGGTCTGTCGTTACCGATGAAACCGGATCATCCCCAAACGTCTATAAAACATCTCTGTTTTCTTATTTGAACTCCCTAGCCTATATATTTCCCGACCTTTCGATTACGATCGGAGGGACGAGATTGCCCCTACCCAAAAATCCAGCCTGTATAAACTGACTCAACCCTAAATTTGAGGAGAGCTGTCCCATCCTCCTAGCCGCCGCCACTAGCTCCACAGTCGCTCCCCTCGGGATCCTCGATCCACCTCCACCCAACCGGATCGCTGCAGCCATCCACCTGCCCAAATCCCTCGCAGCCAGCCTCCTCCCTTGATCCAGCCGTATCCCTCCACCTCTCGATCTCTCCCCGTCAACTAGTGCCTCCCCTAGATCCCGTCGTCTTCGCGTGCCACGCCGGAGTTCCACCTCGCGGGAGCACAGGACCTCGCCGGCGACCAGGCCAGCTGCCCCCGTCTCTGCACCCGTGCTCAACGCCTCCTCTTCCCCAACGTTGCTGCCTCGCGGCAACTTGACCGGAGCTCGTCATAAGCAGACCGAGCTGCCTTCTCCCTCCTCCTCGCCGATCCGGCTATTGCCGACGAGCAACAGCGGCCTCAAGGACCTCTGCTCCTCCTCCCTGTCCTCCTCTCTCTTTTTTTTGCCTCCCTCTCTCGATTTCTCTCTCTCATGTACCTCTCTCTCTCTCAGGTACACATGAGCAGGGACGCGCGCCATGCATGCCTCCTCGAGCTCCAGTTCGCCTTGCGGTCGCCGGGAACCGATGCCCCGCGGCCGGATCCATCAAGCTTCGCCTCCCCGCGCTCCGTTCCGCCCATTCCGGCCGGTTCCCGCTGGCCCCGTTGCCAGGATCCCCTGTCGCCGTCTTCTACATCGCCTGTTGCTGCTTCTATTCTTCAGAAACAAGCACGGCGCTCACTGCCCTATGCTTCGCGCTCCTGGGCCTGCATCGCGCGCGTGGCCTCTTCGCCTTGGGCCGCTTCTGTCTGCAGCCAAGGCCCGGTAGCGCCAGATCCGGCCTACCTGGCCTCCTCCTCCCAGCCGGCCTGCTACAGCCAATGCCCGATGTGAGCAGCTCCCCCAGCCTAGTCCACCTCAGATTCAGCCCATGCCATGTTTTTTTCCCTGTCTGCGATTTTTCCTATTATCCAGTGAATTCCAGTTTTACAGTTTGCACCCTCATGTTCATGCATTTAATAACTCAACAACCTTAAATCGGATTAAAATGAATTATATATGTAAAATTCTTAGTTTTTCATCTAGTTTCATAATCTACTACTTTCATCTATGTTAAAAATGTTTAACTTGCTGTTTGTTTAAATTTGCTTAAATGCCATGCTAAAATGATTTATTTCATAACTAAATAACCGTAGCTCGGTTTTAAATAAACTTTATATGTAAATGGGGTGGAAAAATGCATAGATTAACTTGTTGCACTTTATTTTCCTGTTTAACAACATTAAAATATGGTTTAGTGCAGAACAGTACCAATTTTGAAATATGCATGTGGGGATTTTCCGGAATTGTTGTTTGTTGTTCCGGCCTCATTTAAACTTGCCTAGATAGGTAGTTTAATTATGCTTCACCTCTTGCCATGTTTAACAACATTTAATATTGTTGAGTACCTAAACGGGAGAGAACTAAATAAATGAATGTGGTGTTTCTTCAATATGCAACCGTTGCATATTGAGCTCCACTTAACTTGTAGTATTGTTTGTTGCACTTTGCCATGCCATGAATCATTAAACCGGACATGCATCATACTTGTTTGTGCATCATGCCATGATTGTGCTTCCGTGTTTACCATGTTGTTTGTTTCTTTCCGGTTTGCTTCTCTCTTTAGCTTCGGTTTCATTCCGGAGTTGTGAGGATTCGTTCGACTACTTCCGTTCGTCTTCTTCATGGACTCGTTCTTCTTCCTAGTGGGATTTCAGGCAAGATGACCGTCACCTTGGATCTCATTACTATCATTGCTATGCTAGTTGCTTCATTCTATCGCTATGCTACATTACCTACCACTTGCTGCTCAAGCCTCCCAAATTGCCATGAACCTCTAACCTTTGTCACCCCTCCTAGCAAACCATAGTTTGGCTATGTTACCGCTTTTGCTCAGCCCCTCTTATAGCGTTGCTAGCTGCAGGTGAAGATGAAGATTGCTCCATGTTTGATTATGTTCATGTTGGGATATCACAATATCTCTTATATATATTATTAATGCATCTATATACTTGGTAAAGGGTGGAAGGCTCGGCCTTATGCACAGTGTTTTGTTCCACTCTTGTCGCCCTAGTTTCCGTCATATCGATATTATGTTCCCGGATTTTTGCGTCCCTAACGCGGTTGGGTGATTTATGGGACCCCCTTGACAGTTAAACTTTGAATAAAGCCCTTCCAAAGGCCCAACATTGGTTTTACATTTGCCTCGACCTATTACCTTTTCCTTGGGAGTCGCACATCCCAAGGGTCATCTTTATTTTAGCCCCGGGCCAATGCTTGTCTAAGTGTTGGTCCAAACTAGAGCCACTTGCGGCGCCACCTCGGGAAACTTGAGGGCTGGTTCTAGTTGTATGCGTAGTGCTCATCCGGTCGTGGCACGAGGCGAGATCTGTGGCTACTACTATCGAGGTGTCGGCACACCGGGAGGTCTTCTTTGGTCTACCATTGTCGAAATGTCTTGTAAGCAGGATTAGAGTCCGATCGGGTCTTTCGGGAGAAGGAATATCGCTTCGTTGATCGCGAGAGCTTATCATGGGCTAAGTTGGGACACCCTGCGAGTTTAAACTTTCGAGAGTCGTGCCCGCGGTTATGTGGCAGATGGGAATTTGTTAATGTCCGGTTGTAGTAAACTTGAAGTAAACTCTTCTAAAATACACCAACCGTGTGCGTAACCGTGAGTGTCTCTTTTCGGGGTTGATCGAGAGGAGAACACGGTTTCTGGGTTATGTCTGACGTAAATAGGAGTTCAGGATCACTTCTTGATCATTACTAGTTGACGACTGCTTGCTTTGCTTCTCTTCTCGCTCTTATTTGCGTAAGTTAGCCACCTCACATTGCTTAGTCGCTGCTGCAACCTCACCACTTTACCCCTTCCTTTCCCTTTAAGCTTTGCTAGTCTTGATACCCATGGTAATGGGATTGCTGAGTCCTCGTGGCTCACAGATTACTACACCAACAGTTGCGGAGTTCAGGTTGTGCGATGATCATGGCCGAGGCGATGTTACTTGTTTTGGAGTTCTTCTTACGCTTCTTCTTGATCGGGGATAGGTTCGAATTCGGCCTTTGAGCTAGCGAGGTGGATATTGTTTGAGTTTCTGTTTATGTACCATCAGTAGTCGGATGTTGATCTTATGTATGTTGTATTGTTGTATTCATGTGACATTGTATGTCTTGGATGTATCCCCACTATTATGTAATGTTGATGTAATGATATCCACCTTACAAAAGCGTCTTCAAGATGCGCTTCTATCCTTAGTGGGACCTTGAGTTCCTTTAGGATAGGGTCGCATCTTGGGCATGACAAGTTGGTATCGAGCCTCGGCCCGAGCCATAGGAGCCCCCTTGTTTGTTGGCCGTTGTTGAGTCTAGAAGAAAACTATTTTGAGTCTTAGGATTATATATATCGGAGAGTAGGATTCTTTTTACTCCTCGGTCCCTTCGTCGCTCTAGTGAGGCCTCCTGACATAGATGTTTTGTCTTTCCTCTCCTCAAATTTCATGATCTTTTTTAGGATCACGTGGGTATCTTGGGATCGTTCCGATAGTCTTGTGACGAGAACATTGTTCTTGGTGCCTCCTGACATTTAGGGGTTGTGGCAGTGTCCCGGGGAGTTGAGCTCCGAGGTGTTGTCGTCACAATTTTATCGTTGCGATTCTGGAATACACGAGTTTTGCCAAGATCGAAAATCTCTTTTATGCGATTGTTGGTGAGATAACCTCGGCGCCACCCGATCTTGGGGAGTTCGGGAGTATTGCCATAACTCGTATAACGGATGCTTTTCAAAGGTTGAGGTACCACGATTTCGGAGTTTTCTTGGTTATGTGTTGAAGGATGGATACAATTTGGATCTAGGTATTGTTAGTTTAAGTGATATATTTTGTGTCCCCTGTATCCCCAACACCAGATTGCATAACCAGAAAGTTTCGGGAGTTTATAGGTGGGTATTCAAGTAGCTCCTAGAATATCTTTCCGACAGATGCATGATATGAGATTGGGTAAATCTCTATCATATGTATTTGTTCGGCTTATTCTGCAAGCCAAATCCTTTGTTTTGTTTTATTTGTGGTATTCGAGTTGCTTCGATGTCAAGTGTTGATTCCATACCTTTCAAGCGGTGTTCTCATATTTCTATGAGAGTGCTAATCCTTCTTGTTTATCAAGATTTTGATGTCAATTCTTTCCAAACCGGCATGCTTCTCTTTAAGTGGATCCGATCATTTCAACATTTGCGAGATCAATTCTAAGTTTTCTCAACGGTGTTTATTTCATCCGTCCCAAGTTGTCTTTGGTTTCCCGCCCTCCCACCCTTTTCTGCAACGACTTATATATTTTAATCAAGTATCCATTTATTCATGTGAAGTCTCTTCACTCTTTTCAATCAATGTTCTGTTCCGGTGATCCCTCGTGAAGATGCTCACGAGCTTCAAGTTCATCATTCTTCATTCTCGTATTCTTTTCTGGTGGACTTAACTCAAGCTTTCAGTGTTAATCATATTCCTTTCCTCATTTCTAATGCTTTCTCATGCCGATGCACCTCTTAATCTGTAACGCCCCGAGACCGACGCTCCAGAAGACTTCCATATATTCCGGGTTTCGCCGTGTGTTTCATTTGTGCCGCCCTTTTATTTTTGCATTGCATCATGTCATCATGTCATTAACCTTTGCATCTCAACCTCAACTAAATAATTTGCATAGGTCTTTTGATCTATTTAAATCGAGGGAAGGGTGACTTCTCTTTATAACATATCTTCCCAATATTAGGGAGCTATATTAAATATTTCTTTAATTTGGAAATCACCATAACACACTTGCAAATTATCCCAATACCTTTGTTATCTTAATTCTTGGTTTCCAACCTTGCCATATATTCTTTCATCGCTTTCCGGACCTCCACCAAAAATCCGAACATTTTTGGACCTTCCCTACCCTCACTTCCTATTCAAATCATTTGAATTTTAAATCAAATGAGTTGAATTCAAATCTTTCAATCATGGCCTTTTCTATTTTCTCGGAACAAGCACATTTTTGTGAGTTCGGCAAAACTATCTGTGTGTCCAACTTCTTCCCCTAACCCCTCTTTCTTTTCTTTCTTAATCTCGGTTTTCTTTTCTTTTCTTTTAGTAGTGAGAGAGAGCCCAGCCGCAACCTGCAGCCAGGCCGGCCTCTAAGCCGGCCCAAGGCCCACCTAACCCTCCTAACCCTAGCCGCCAGAGAGCCCGATCCCCTCCTCTCACTCGCTCCCTCGTTCCCCCTCCGCCGCCACTCACACACACACATCGCCAGGGAGAGCCCTGCTCGATCCTCTCCTCTCTTGATGCGCCGTCTTCGAGAGAGGAAGCAGCGCCGCACCCTCGTCTCGATCCCCTCTCCCTCTCGATTCCTCCAGCACCTCCACACGCCCCACACCCCACGCCTTGCCTCCCATGGTGCCCGAAACCATGCCCTGTCGCCCCTCCGGCCGGCGAGTCCAGGCCGCCCAGCTCGCCCGCCTTGTTCCCGGATGGAACCCGGTGTTCCGCGCCTCCTCCTCGCCAAGTCCCGCCGCCCAGTGCTCGAGGAGAGGAGCTCCTCGAGCACCTGCGCCCGCATCCGTCGTCCTCCAGCGCCCAGCAGGAGCCCAGCGCGCTTCGTCCCCTCCATTTTGGTCGGAGTTCGCGGAGCCCGGCACCGGCCGCCTTGCACTCATGAGCACCACCACCTCCGGTAGCGCCTCGAGCCTCCTCCATGCGCCTCCACCACTGGTTCCAGCCTCGGCGACCCATCCCGACCTCCTCCTCGCGTGCCGTCTCCGCCTTCAGATCCATCACGGGACAACATCCTCGGACCGGCCCGCCTCCAACGCCCGCAACTCCGGCCTCTCGTTGAGCGGCCCGAGATGTCCCCGAATGCATCCAAATCAAATCATGTAGACCCAAGACCGTCAAGTGTACCTCTACCGCCACTGTGGGATTCGCCAAGTACCAGGATGACGATGACTCGTCAAGTTCGTCTACATGCGTGTACCACTACCGTCGCCAAGGACCCATGCAGCGCAAGCACCAAGTTCCACTACCGTCGACCTCGGAGACATCGGATGCGTCAAGTTCCTCTTCAAAACGTGAACCACTACTTCCATGAAGACGTGCGTACCTATATCGACGACCGAGACCCTGGTTTCGACAAGTTCCTTGTGGTGACCCCGAACATCTACGGATCATGAACAACTACTTCCACTACGACCCGCGAGTACCACTACTTCCCTCGACGAGATCGAACCACTCCGAAATGCACGCTTTGAAGGTATAACCCAAAAGGCGACCGCCCGTGAGCGAATGCATGTGTTGTATGAGATGCTCGTGTTTGCACCGTGTCCGAGAGAGGTCTTTGCACGTTCCTCGTTTGCCATGCCGTCGACCCGTGGGAACCCGGTAGTCGGGAGCACCACACCATCTCTTGCGTGTTCTACACATCCGCACACTTCTCGTTTGCATCGGTATCTCAATCAAGTTATCGAGACCGAAGTTTGTTCCTTGTCGGAACATGGAGATGTTGTTCCTTGTTGGAACATGTTTACTTGTTGGGATATCACAATATATCTTATTTAATTAATGCATCTATATACTTGGTAAAGGGTGGAAAGGCTCGGCCTTATGCACAGTGTTTTGTTCCACTCTTGCCGCCCTAGTTTCCGTCATACCGGTGTTATGTTCCTTTATTTTGCGTTCCTTACGGTTGGGTGATTTATGGGACCCCCTTGACGGTTCGCTTTGAATAAAACTCCTCCGGCAAGGCCCAACATTGGTTTTAACATTTGCCACCTAAGCCTTTTTCCCTTGGGTTCTGCAGACTCAAGGGTCATCTTTATTAACCCCGGGCCAATGCTCCTCACGAGTGTTGGCCCAAACTAAGCGCTTTGCAGCACCCCTCAAGGAAACTTGGGGTCTGGTTTTAGTTATGCGGACTGCTCATCCGGTGTGCCACGAGCGAGATATGTGCAGCTCCTATCGGGATTTGTCGGCACATTCGGGCGGCTTTGCTGGTCTTGTTTTACCATTGTCGAGATGTCTTGTAGTCCGGGATTCGAGACTGATCGAGTCTTCGGTAGAAGGAATATCCTTCGTTGGCGTGAGAGCTTATAATGGGCTAAGTTGGGACACCCTGCGAGGTATTATCTTTCGAAAGCCGTGCCCATGATTTATGAGGCAGATGGGAATTTGTTAATGTCCGGTTGTAGAAAACCCAAAGTTGATCTTAATTAAAATACATCAACCGCGTGTGTAACCGTGATGGTCTCTTCTCGGTGGAGTCCGGGAGGTGAACACGGTGTTGGAGTTATGCTTGACGTAGGTTGTTCTAGGATCACTTCTTGATCATAGTTGTTCGACCGTGCCTTGCTTCTCTTCTGGCTCTCTTTTGCGAATGTAGCCCCCATATATGCTAGTCGCTTGCTGCAGCTCCACCTTACAACTCTGTCCTACCTATAAGCTTAAATAGTCTTGATCTCGCGGGTGTGAGATTGCTGAGTCCCCATGACTCACGAATACTTCAAAACCAGTTTGCGGTGCCGATGAAACCGTGCAGGTGGCCTTTTTCGAGCTCAAGGAGGAGCTTCGATGAAGATCTTGTTCATTGTGTTGTTTCGTTTCAGTTGATCGGTGGTGGAGCCAGTTGGAGACGATCGGGGATCTGTATAGCATTTGGGGTAGTCTTCTTTTATTTTGGTTCCGTAGTCGGACCTTGATTGTATCTGTATGATGTAATGCTTTACTCATGTATTGTGTGAAGTGGCGATTGTAAGCCAACTATGTATCTCTTTCCCTTATGTATTACATGGGTTGTGTCAAGATTACCTCACTTGCGACATTGCTTTCAATGCGGTTATGCCTCTAAGTCGTGCCCGACACGTGGGAGATATAGCCGCATCGAGGCGATACAAGTTGGTAATCGAGCCATCCGACTTAGGAGCCCCTGCTCGATTGTTTCTTGGCATTGTTGAGTCTAGAACAAAAATGTTTTGAGTCTTAGGATTATATATCGGAGTAGGATTCTTTTTACTCCTCGGTCCCTTAAATCGCTCTGGTGAGGCATCTGGCGTAGAGTTTTGACTCTTCTCTCCTCAAATTTCACTAAAAAATTTAGGATCACGCGGGTATCTTGGAATCGTTCCGATGGTTTTGTGGCGAGAACATTGTTCTTGGTGCCTCCTGAAATTTAGGGGTTGTGGCGGTGTCCGGGAGTTGAGCTCCGAGGTGTTGTCGTCACAATTTTATCGTTGCGATTACGGAATACTGAGCTTTGCCGACATCGAAAATCTCTTTTATGCAGTTGTTGGTGAGATAACCCCGATAACCCGATCTTTGAGGCGAGCTCGAGAGTATTGCCATAACTTCATTATAACGGATGCTTTTGAAGGTTGAGGTAAGCGATTTCCGAAGGTTTCTTGGTTATGTGTTGAAGGATGGATACAATTTGGATCTAGGTATTGTTAGTTTGGGTGATATATTTTGTGTCCCCTATATCCCCAACACACGATTGCATAACCGAGAAAGTTTCGGGAGTTTATAAGTAGAATTCAAGTATCTCATAGGATATCTTTCCAGCAGACACATGATACGATATGGGATCTATCATATGTTTGTTTCCGGCTTATTCCGCAAGCCAAATCCTTTGTTTTTGTTTTGTTTTTGTGGTATTCGAGTTGCTTCAATGTCAAGTGTTGATTCCATACCTTATTCTAAGCGGTGTTCTCATATTTCTATGTGGATGCTAATCCTTCTTGTTCATCAAGGTCGTTTTCAATCCTTTCCAACCGTGTGCTTCTCTCCAAGTGAATCCGATCATTTGCAACATTAGCAAGATCAATTCTAAGTTTTTTTCTCAACGGTGTTCGTTTCATCCGACCCAAGTTGTTTTGTTTTCCCACCCTCCCACCCTTTTCTTCAAGGACTCAGATTTCTTAATCAAATATCCATCGTATGGATGTGAAGTCTCTCCATTCTTTTCCTCCATGCTCTTACTTGGTGATTCTCATGAAGATGCTATGGAAGCTTCAAGTTCATCATTCTTCATTCTTTTTCTTCTCCGGTGGATTCAATTCAAGCTTTGTCGGTCATATCCTTTTCCCCGTTTGAAATGTTTTCCCATACCGGTGCACCTCATAATCTTTCAGTTCTTGTTATTCAATTGTTCCGGAGTGTTGAAGATATCTCAGAAGATTCAAGTTTCCATTCTCAATTCACTCAAGTTATTTTGAGGTTGTTATCTCATTCAAGCCATTTAATTCTACCGGTGCAATCTTTATTTCAAGCAATCCTTCAACGATGTTTCTTTCGAGTGGGCCCTAACCCACAGGTCTTTTTCTAGTATCTTACCTGACTCTTCTAATTTTCCCGGAGCTATTCCCAAATTCTTTTCGAAGTTTGACGTAAGAATAAATTATCATCAGTCATATTCCTTCTCCAAGATCGCTTTCAAATTCTTTTCATCGTTTGTTCAACCTTTCCAATTTTCATTCCGGAGTGCCTCAACAATTCATGCTGGTGTTTCTCATCGTCATTCTCAACATTTGAAGACCAAAGAAGAGTTTCTCTTAAATCTTGCTCCATTCTCTTCAAGATTCATGGTTCTAGCTTCATGCCATCCTCATAATTGTTTTGATTGTGAGAATTCTTTTCACCCATCCGGAGCAATTCAGGAGTCTTTTCAGTTTAATTCTTCGGAGCCCATCATCTCAGAATTATTCATTCCAGCTTTCAGCTCTCGTTCTCCAAATCTTACCGGTGAATCGTTCAGGTATCCTTTAGTCAGCTCTTGATCTCTGCGTTCACTTGTATCTAAATTCTCTCAAGTATCTTCGTTCATTTGTAATACCTTACGGCGATTCATTCTTTTTCTTCGTTCATTTTCAATTCTTACGGTGGTTCGTTCAAGAGTTCTCTTCCTTCGTTATCATATAGATTCATTCGTTCTTTCCAATCCTACCGGTGGTTCGTCGAAGACCTTCCCAAGTTTGCGCCATATCTATCTTAATCCTCTCCACGAGAATAAGTAGTATGCCAAATCCATTGCTTGCCATCAATTTAATTGGTGAAGGATACGCATAACATAATTCTTGTTCTTGTTTCATCCAAGTGATTGATTCATTCTTAGGAGTTAAGTAATGGTATCAATTTCTAAGTTCTAAGTTGTTCATCTCTTCTTTCCGGAGTTTGTTCATCATATCACATTCTCGGTCCGAGATGCTTCATCTTTTCTTTCCGGAGTTCAAAGTTTTCTCGGTTATATCATTTCAAAGCTTCATCTTATCAACCGCAAGGCTTCACCTTGTGTTTTCAACTTCTCTTTCTTTTATCATCCTTTTCTTACGGAGTTCTTCATGGAGGCTCTACATGGTGCTTCGTCAAGGATTCTTTTCATTCTTCAATTGTTCATCAAGATTTCTCTCGGAGTTAAGATCCGTCAAGCCATACTTCAAAATAAACATGGTGCTCAACACATGTTTTGTTTTGAGAGTTCAAGCATTCTTCATCTTGCATTCCGAAGTGCAATTATTTCGACCTTATCTTTTGAGGGTGGTGTTATGTCATTTTGTGAGTTTCATGCATGTTTCATGATTCACTTGTTGTCAAGAATGAGATATTTAAATCCATCAATATCTTCCTTGGAGTTATCTTGGTTTAGATTTCACCTAAATCCTTTTCGAAGGAATGTTGCCAATTGTGGTGCTTATCAATGATCCAAGTTTTCTCCTATTCTCTCGGCGAATCAAGTTTTCATCTCCGTGTTGCTCTCAAGCAATCAATTGTTTTTCGTAGTGGCATGTATTCACCTGTAAGTTTTGAGTTGTTTCCATAAGCCCACTACAAGTTTATTCTTTTCATTGTTGATTTTTCAACAACTCCGTTCTATCCTTATTTTTAAGGGTGCTTTCCAAACTCATTTGTGGTAGAAGTTGTCATTTTCTTCTCCATTCCTTTATTCCAATGATCTATCTTCAATTTTTCTTCCGAAGGCATTGTGATGTTGCTCTCTTCGACCAATCATCTTCTTTTGTCAAGACCATGTCCTTTTCCTTGCTTATCGATTTAACCGGAGTGTTGTGTCTATCGTTCCTCTTTTAACCGAAGTCTCATCCAGGTGCTTTCATTTTGCCAAGTCCATGATTCTAATTCCTTCCATTTTCAGTCGAGTGCTGCCCAAATTATATCATTCTTATACCTTCTCTATCTTGTTTTAACTTGAATTGGTGTCAATATCTATCTTGTCACTTAACCTCATGGTTCTCATTGTATCCCATGTTCTTCTTATCTTATGGAGTGTTTGCAATCTCGTCATCTTCATTGTATTTTTTTCTTTCAATTTTGTCAACCTCTCAAGGTTCGTTGGTTTCACTCTTTTGTCAAAGAAGCAACTTAGTTTTACCTCCTCTCTTCCTCTTCTGTTTCTCTCCGGTGCCATCTTAGATCTCGGGACGAGATCCTCTTGTAGTGGTGGAGTGTTGTAACGCCCCGAGACCGACGCTCCAGAAGACTTCCATATATTCCGGGTTTCGCCGTGTGTTTCATTTGTGCCGCCCTTTTATTTTTGCATTGCATCATGTCATCATGCCATCATGTCATTAACCTTTGCATGTCAACCTCAACTAAATAATTTGCATAGATCTTTTGATCTATTTAAATCGAGGGAAGGGTGACTTCTCTTTATAACATATCTTCCCAATATTAGGGAGCTATATTAAATATTTCTTTAATTTGGAAATCACCATAACACACTTGCAAATTATCCCAATACCTTTGTTGTCTTAATTCTTGGTTTCCAACCTTGCCATATATTCTTTCATCGCTTTCCGGAGCTCCACCAAAAATCCGAACATTTTTGGACCTTCCCTACCCTCACTTCCTATTCAAATCATTTGAATTTTAAACCAAAAGAGTTGAATTCAAATCTTTCAATCATGGCCTTTTCTATTTTCTCGGAACGAACACATTTTTGTGAGTTCGGGAAAACTATCTGCGTGTCCAACTTCTTCCCCTAACCCCTCTTTCTTTTCTTTCTTAATCTCTGTTTTCTTTTCTTTTCTTTTAGTAGTGAGAGAGAGCCCAGCCGCAACCTGTAGCCAGGCCGGCCTCTAAGCCGGCCCAAGACCCACCTAACCCTCCTAACCCTAGCCGCCAGAGAGCCCGATCCCTACTCTCGCTCCCTCGTTCCCCCTCCGCCGCCACTCACACACACACACATCGCCAGAGCCTGCTCGATCCTCTCCTCTCTTGATCGCCGTCTTGAGAGGAAGCAGCGCCGCACCCTCGTCTCGATCCCCTCTCCCTCTCGATTCCTCCAGCGCCGCCACTCCACACACGCCCCACGCCTTGCCTCCCATGGCGCCCGAAACCATGCCCTGTCGCCCCTCCGGCCGGCGAGTCCAGGCCGCCCAGCTCGCCCCGCCTCGTTCCCGGATGGAACCGGTGTTCCCGTGCCTCCTCCTCGCCAAGTCCCCGTCGCCTGGCCTTCGAGGAGAGGAGCTCCTCGGCACCTGCGCCGCATCCGTCGTCCTCGCGCCCAGCAGGAGCCCAGCGCCGCTCGTCCCCTCCGTTTTGGTCGGAGTTCGCCGAGCCCCAGCACGGTCGCCTTGCACCGCGAGCACCACCACCTCCAGTAGCGCCTCGAGCCTCCTCCTGTGCGCCTCCACCCTGGTTCCAGCCTCGATGACCCATCCCGACCTCCTCCTCGCGTGCCGTCTCCGCCTTGAGATCCATCAAGGGCAGCATCCTCGTAGGCCCCACCTCCAACGCCGCAACTCCGGCCTCTCGTTGAGCAGTGAGGCGTCCCGAATGCATCCAAATCAAATCATGTAGACCCAAGACCATCAAGTGTACCTCTACCGCCCATTGTGGGATTCGCCAAGTACCGGGATGACGATGACTCGTCAAGTTCGTCTACATCGTGTACCACTACCGTCATGAGGACCCATGCAGCGCAAGCACCAAGTTTCACTACCGTCGCCCTCGGAGGCATCGGATTCGTCAAGTTCCTCTTCAAAACGTGAACCACTACTTCCACGAAGACGTGTGTACCTATACCGACGACCGAGACCCTGGTTTCGACAAGTTCCTTATGGTGACCCCGAACATCTACGGATCATGAACAACTACTTCCACTACGACCCGCGAGTACCACTACTTCCCTTGACGAGATCGAACCACTCCGAAATGCACGCTTTGAAGGTATAACCCCGAGACGACCGCCCATGAACGAATGCATGTGTTGTATGAGATGCTCATGTTTGCACCATGTCCGAGAGAGGTCTTTGCACGTTCCTCGTTTGCCATGTCGTCGACCCGTGGGAACCCGTTAGTCGGGAGCACCCCACCATCTCTTGTGTGTTCTACACATCCGCACACTTCTCGTTTGCATCGGTATCTCAATCAAGTTATCGAGACCGAAGTTTGTTCCTTGTCGGAACATGGAGATGTTGTTCCTTGTTGGAACATGTTTACTTGTTGGGATATCACAATATATCTTATTTAATTAATGCATCTATATACTTGGTAAAGGGTGGAAGGCTCGGCCTTATGCACAGTGTTTTGTTCCACTCTTGCCGCCCTAGTTTCCGTCATACCGGTGTTATGTTCCTTTATTTTGCGTTCCTTACGGTTGGGTGATTTATGGGACCCCCTTGACAGTTCTCTTAGAAAAAAACTCCTACAGCAAGGCCCAACATTGGTTTTAACATTTGCCACCTAAGCCTTTTTCCCTTGGGTTCTGCGGACACAAGGGACAACTATATTTAACCCACCCGGACCAATGCTCCTCACAGTGTTGGCCCAAACTAAGCGCTTTGCAGCGCCCCCTCAAGGAAACTTGGGGTCTGGTTTTAGTTGTACAGACTGCTCATCCGGTGTGCCACGAGAACGAGATATGTGCAGCTCCTATCGGGATTTGTCGGCACATTCGGCGGCTTTGCTGGTCTTGTTTTACCATTGTCGAGATGTCTTGTAGTCAGGGATTCGAGACTGATCGGGTCTTCTGGTAGAAGGAATATCCTTAGTTGACCGTGAGAGCTTATAATGGGCTAAGTTGGGACACCCCTGAGGGTATTATCTTTTCAAAGCCGTGCCATGATTTATGAGGCAGATGGGAATTTGTTAATGTCCGGTTGTAGAAAACCCGAAGTTGATCTTAATTAAAATACATCAACCGCGTGTGTAACCGTGATGGTCTCTTCTCAGTGGAGTCCGGGAGGTGAACACGGTGTTGGAGTTATGCTTGACGTAGGTTGTTCTAGGATCACTTCTTGATCATAGTTGTTCGACCGTGCCTTGCTACTCTTCTCGCTCTCTTTTGCGAATGTAGCCCCCATATATGCTAGTCGCTTGCTGCAGCTCCACCTCACAACTCTGTCCTACCTATAAGCTTAAATAGTCTTGATCTCGCGGGTGTGAGATTGCTGAGTCCCCATGACTCACAGATACTTCCAAAACCAGTTTGCAGGTGCCGATGAAACCGTGCAGGTGGCCTTTTGAGCTCAAGGAGGAGCTTCGATGAAGATCTTGTTCATTGTGTTGTTTCGTTTGAGTTGATCGATGGTGGAGCCCAGTTGGGACGATCGGGGATACATGTAGCATTTGGGGTAGTCTTCTTTTATTTTGGTTCCGTGGTCGGACCTTGATTGTATCTGTATGATGTAATGCTTTACTCATGTATTGTGTGAAGTGGCGATTGTAAGCCAACTATGTATCTCTTTCCCTTATGTATTACATGGGTTGTGTGAAGATTACCTCACTTGCGACATTGCTTTCAATGCGGTTATGCCTCTAAGTCGTGCTTCTACACGTGGGAGATATAGCCGCATCGAGGGCGTTACATAATCATTCACTTCTCGCTATTCATTTGTCCTGGAGTGCTGAAGATATCTCAGAAGGCTCGTCTTTTCTTCCAAGATCTGTTCAAGCTATTTGGAGATTATTATCTCATTCAAGTCATTTAATTCTACCGGTGCAATCTTTATTTCAAGCAATCGTTCAACGGTGTTTCTTTTGAGTGGGCCCTAACCCACAGGTCTTTTCCTAGGATCTTACCTGACTCTTCTAATTTTCCCGGAGCTTCTAAAATTCTTTTCAAAGTTTGACGTAAGAATGAGTTATCATCAGTCAAATGTCTTTCTCCAAGACCTTCCAAATTCTTTTCATCGTTGGTTCAACCTTTCTAATTTTCATCCCGGAGTATCTCAACAATTCATGGTGATGTTTCTCATCGTCATTCTCAACATTTGAAGACCGAAGAATAGTTTCTCTTAAATCTTGCTCCATTCTCTTCAAGATTCATGGTTCTAGCTTGATGCCATTCTCTCATAATTGTTTTCGATTGTGGGAATTCTTTTCACCCATCCGGAGCATTTCATGAGTTGTTTCCATTTCTTTCCTCCGAAGGCCATCATGTCATAATTCTTCATTATCAGCGTGTAGCTATCATTCTACAAATCTTAACGGTGAATTGTTCAAATATCCTCTAATCAGTTCATGATCTCTTCATTCTCTTGTATCTAAATTCTCTCAAGCATCTTCATTCGTTTTCCAATTCTTCACAGTGAATTGTGCCTTTGCTATGTTCATTTTCAATTCTTATGGTGGTTCGTTCAAGATTTCACTTCCTTCATTATCATATTAATTCATTCGTTGTTTCCAAATTCCACCGGTGGTTCCATCAATACCTTCTCAAGTTTGCACTATATCTCTTTTCAATCCCTCAAGAAGAATAAGTAGTATGCCAAATACATTGCTTGTCATCAATGTAAATTGGTGAAGGATACACATAACGTAATTCTTATTTTTGTTTCATCCAAGTGATCTAGTTTCTTCTTTCCAGAGTTATTCATCATGTCATACTTCTCGGTTCAAGATGCTTCATCTTTTCTTCTCCGGAGTTTCAAGTTTTTCCGCTTTATCTCGTCGCGAAGCTCCATCTAAATCATTGCAAGGTTTCACCTTGTGTCTTCAACTTCTCTTTCTTTTTATCATCCTTTTATTACCGGAATTCTTCATGGAGGCTCTACATGATGGTTTGTCAAGGATTCTTTTCATTCTTCAATTGTTCTTCAACATTTTCTCTCGAAGTTATGATCCGTCAAGCCATACTTCAAAATAAACATGGTGCTCAACACATGTTTTGTTTTGAGGAGCTCATGTATTCTCCGTCTTGCATTCCAAAGTGCAATTCTTTCTACCTTATCTTTTGAGATGGTGTTATGTCATCCTTGGCAATTTCTCCTCGTGCTTCATGATTCACTTGTTGTCAAGAATGAGGTATGTAAATCCATCAATCTCTTCATTGGAGTTATCTTGGGTTATATTTCACCTAAAGCTTTCCCTAAGGATTGTTGCTATTTATGGTGCTTATAAATGACCCAAGTTCTTCATTTGTCCTCCCGGTGACATAAGTTTCTCGTCTCCTTGTTGATATCAATCCAATCATTTCTTTCCGTTGGTGGCAGAAGCTCACCTCATAATTTTGAGATGTTTCCATAAGCCCGCTACAAGCTTCTTCTTACCGTTGTTGTTTTTTTCCAAACAACTCCGTTCAATCCTACTTCGTAGGGATGCTCTTTCAAATTCAATTATGGTAGGAGATGTTGGTTTCATTCTTCGTTCTATTCATTCCAACTATCTAACTATCATGCTTTGTTTCCGGAGGCATTGTGATGTTGCTCTCTTCTACCAATTATCTTGTTTTGTCAAGATCATGTAATTTTCCTTGCTTATCCGTTTAGCCGGAGTGTCGTGTTTTCATTCGAGTTCTCTCATCTTATCAAGTTTTGCCTCCCTTCTCAACCGGAGTGCGGTCTCAAATGTTTCTTACCCCTTGTGCCATTCTTTTTTCAATTACGGAGGCGGTGTGTTGTTGATTTCATCAAGTATCCTCTCATCTTGTCAAGTTCATGTTCAATTACTTCCATTTACGATGGAGTGCTGCCCAAATTATATCATTCTTCCTCTCTCATCTTGTTTTAACGGAGTAGCTTCAAAAAATTTATTGTCCCCTAAACTCTTGGTTCTCATCATGTTCTTTGTTCTTCTCTGCTAACGCAATGTTTGCAATCTCGTTCACCTCCATTGTATTCTTTCTTTCATTTTGCTCAACATCTCAAGGTTCATGGTTTCACTCGTTTGTCGAAGAAGCAACTTGTTTTACCTCTTATCTTCCTCTTCCGTTTTCTCTCCGGTGTCATCCTAGATCTAGGGACGAGATCCTCTCGTAGTGGTGGAGTGTTGTAACGCCCCGGATACAACTTTCCATATTCGTAACTCCAACTCTTGCCTTTTCCGGAGATGTGATATGTTATTTCCTCCGTGGTTGGGTTTTTGTGTTTTGTTTTGCATTTTGTTCATGTCATGCATCTCATCTCATAGCATCATTCACATTGCATCTGCATGTTTTCATAAAACCCGTATCCCTTCATAGTTGCCGCGTCACCCCTTGCCTTCGTTGACCGTTCCGAGACCAATCGGGTTTTCGCTTCCCTCTTGATCGTGACCACCTAACCTCTCTTGCCAGCTCGCAGCCCCCTCGCGCGCGCGTCCGAAACTTACCCGAACCCGAACCGGTCTATCGTTACCGATGAATCTGGATCATCCCCAAACGTCTATAAAACATCTCCGTTTTCTTATTTGAACTCCCTAGCCTATATATTTCCCGACCTTTCGATTACGATCGGAGGGAAGAGATAGCCCCTACCCAAAAATCCAGCCTATATAAACTGACTCAACCCTAAATTTGAGGAGAGCTGTCCCATCCTCCTAGCCGCCGCCACTAGCTCCACCTGGTCGCTCCCCTCGGGATCCCTCCCGATCCACCTCCACCCAACCAGATCGCTGCAGCCATCCACCTGCCCAAATCCCCTCGCAGCCAGCCTCCTCCCTTCGATCCAGCCCGTACCCTCCACCTCTCGATCTCTCCCCGCCAACTAGTGCCTCACCGGGATCCCGTCGTCTTCGCGTGCCATGCCGGAGTTCCACCTCGCCGGAGAACAGGACCTCGCCGGCGACCAGGCCAGCTGCCCCCGTCTCTGCACCCGTGCTCAACGCCTCCTATTCCCCGACGTTGCTGCCTCGCAGCAGCTTCCCGAGCCGGAGCTCATCCGCCATGCAGACCGAGCTGCCTTCTCCCTCCTCCTCGCCCGATCCGGGTTGTTGCCGGCGAGCAACAAGAGCCTCCGGGACCTCTGCTCCTCCTCCCTGTCCTCCTCTCCCTTTTTTTTGCCTCCCTCTCTCGATTTCTCTCTCTCTCATGTACCTCTCTCTCTCAGGTATACATGAGCAGGGACGCGCGCCATGGATGCCTCCTCGAGCTCTAGTTCGCCTCGCGGTCGCCGGGAACCGATGCCCCACGGCCGGATCCATCAAGCTTCGCCTCCCCGCGCTCCGTTCACTTGCTCCGGCGGTTCAGCCCGGCCCGTCGCCAGATCCCCTGTCAGCCGTCTTCTACATCGCTTTGTTGCTTGTACATTCTTGAAGCTGAGCACGGCGCTCACCGCCTCTGCCCGGCGCTCACAGGCTGCATCGCCAGCGTGGCCTCTTCGCCTTGGGCACTTACGCTATCTGGCGCCAAGGCCCAGCCGCGCCAGATCCGGCCTGCCTGGCCTCCTCCTCCCAGCCGGCCTGCTACAACCAAGGCCCGATGTGAGCAGCTCCCCCAGCCCAGTCCGCCTCAGATTCAGCCCATGCCATGTTTTTTCCCTGTCTGCGATTTTTCCTATTATCCAGTGAATTCCAGTTTTACAGTTTGCACCCTCATGTTCATGCATTTAATAACTCAACAACCGTGCATCGGATTAAAATGAATTATATATGTAAAATGCTTAGTTTTTCATCTAGTTTCATAATCTGCTACTTTCATCTATGTTAAAAATGTTTAACTAGCTGTTTGTTTAAATTTGCTTAAATGCCATGCTAAAATGATTTATTTCATAACTAAATAACCGTAGCTCGGTTTTAAATAAACTTTATATGTAAATGGGGTGGAAAAATGCATAGATTAACTTGTTGCACTTTATTTTCCTGTTTAACAACATTAAAATATGGTTTAGGGCAGAATAGTACCAATTTTGAAATATGCATGTGGGGATTTTCCGGAATTGTTGTTTGTTGTTCCGGCCTCATTTAAACTTGCCTAGATAGGTAGTTTAATTATGCTTCACCTCTTGCCATGTTTAACAACATTTAATATTGTTGAGTACCTAAACGAGAGAGAATTAAATAAATGAATGTGGTGTTTCTTCAATATGCAACCCGTTGCATATTGAGCTCCACTTAACTTGTAGTATTGTTTGTTGCACTTTGCCATGCCATGAATCATTAAACCGGACATGCATCATACTTGTTTGTGCATCATGCCATGATTGTGCTTCTGTGTTTACCATGTTGTTTCTTTCTTTCCGATTTGCTTCTCTCGTTAGCTTCGGTTTCGTTCCGGAGTTGTGAGGATTCGTTCGGCTACTTCCGTTCGTCTTCTTCATGGACTCGTTCTTCTTCCTAGCGGGATTTCAGGCAAGATGACCGTCACCTTGGATCTCATTACTATCATTGCTATGCTAGTTGCTTCATTCTATCGCTATGCTTTGCGTTACCTACCACTTGCTGCTCAAGCCTCCCAAATTGCCATGAACCTCTAACCTTTGTCACCCCTCCTAGCAAACCATTGTTTGGCTATGTTACCGCTTTTGCTCAGCCCCTCTTATAGCGTTGCTAGCTGCAGGTGAAGATGATGATTGCTCCATGTTGGATTATGTTCATGTTGGGATATCACAATATCTGTTATATATATTATTAATGCATCTATATACTTGGTAAAGGGTGGAAGGCTCGGCCTTATGCCTGGTGTTTTGTTGCACTCTTGCCGCCTAGTTTCCGTCATATCGGTATTATTCCCGGATTTTGCGTCCCTAACGCGGTTGGGTGATTTATGGGACCCCCTTGACAGTTTGCTTTGAATAAAGCCCTTCCACCAAGGCCCAACATTAGTTTTACATTTGCCTCAGCCTATTACCTTTTCCCTTGGGAGTCGCGCATCCTAACGGTCATCTTTATTTTAGCCCCCCGGGCCAATGCTTGTCTAAGTGTTGGTCCAAACTAGAGCCACTTGCAGCGCCACCTCGGGGAAACTTGAGGACTGGTTCTAGTTGCACGTAGTGCTCGTCCGGTCGTGGCTTTGAGGCGAGATCTGTGACTACTATCGAGGTGTCGGCCGCCGGGAGGTCTTGCTGGTCTTGTTTTACCATTGTCGAAATGTCTTGTAAACAGGATTCGAGTCGATCGGGTCTTCCGGGAGAAGGAATATCCTTCATTGATCGCGAGAGCTTATCATGGGCTAAGTTGGGACACCCTTGCGAGTTTAAACTTTTCGAGAGCCGTGCCAGCGGTTATGTGGCGAGATGGGAATTTGTTAATGTCGGTTGTAGTAAACTTGAAGTAAACTCTTCTAAAATACACCAACCGTGTGCGTAACTGCAAGTGAGTGTCTCTTTTGGGGTTGATCGAGAGGAGAACACGGTTTACGGGTTATGTCGGCGTAAGTAGGAGTTCAGGATCACTTCTTGATCATTACTAGTTGACGACCGCTTGCTTTGCTTCTCTTCTCGCTCTTATTTGCGTAAGTTAGCCACCTCACATTGCTTAGTCGCTGCTGCAACCTCACCACTTTACCCCTTCCTTTCCCTTTAAGCTTTGCTAGTCTTGATACCCATGGTAATGGGATTCTTTGAGTCCTCGTGGCTCACAGATTACTACACCAACAGTTGCGAGTTCAGGTTGTGCGATGATCATGGCCTTGAGAGCGATGTTACTTGTTTTGGAGTTCTTCTTACGCTTCTTCTTCGATCGGGGATAGGTTAAGAATTGGCAGCCTGGGCTAGCAGGGTGGATATTGTTTGAGTTTCTGTTTATGTATCATCCGTAGTCGGATGTTGATCTTATGTATGTTGTATTGTTGTATTCATGTGACATTGTATGTCTTGGATGTATCCCCACTATTATGTAATGTTGATGTAATGATATCCACCTTGCAAAAGCGTCTTCAAGATGCGCTTCTATCCTTGGTGGGACCTTCGAGTTCCTTTAGGATAGGGTCGCATCTTGGGCGTGACACCAGGACCGGCTGCAAGTGGCAATGCGGGGCCTGTCCGCTCCCCTAGCGCCTGGCGCTAATGGCCCGACTCTGTAAACTTTCCGTGTCATGCTCCTGGACAGCGCCAACCAGTTGGCGGGCATGAGGAGCCTCACTGAAGCCTACCAGCGCGAGATCGACCGCGCCGTCTGCGACATGCCGACTGCTGGCGAATCCAACCGGGTGGGCACGGTCCGGCAGTGTGGTGCAGCCATCGCCAGCATGCTGGGAGCCAACCGTCCGGTCTACGCCACCCCGTTGGAGAACTTGCGTGTCGCCCAGGCGGCCGCATACGAGCTGGACCACCTGGAAGGTGACGAGCAACGCTGCATGATGGCGCGCGTCCAGCTGCTCCTCGGTGCGGAAGACGCGCAGTAGGAGGCTCGCTGCCGCGTGTTGGAACCCGGCGTGCAAGCTGAGAATCATCCTCGCCATGAGCATGGGGCGACCTCCCGGTCACCGACAGGCGGCGCCCGCGATCGACGAGACCAAGAGTCGGCTGCTAGACGCAGCCGCACACGCATCACGATTGAGCGCGACCAAGACGACCGCCCGCGAGGAGTGGAACGACGGGACGACCGTCCAACTCCCCGCGCAGGGAGAGGCGCGCCTCCCTGCCGCCTATTGAGCACCCTACTCTCGGAGGCCGGCTAGGCCCCCGTAAAGGAGTCAGAGAGAACGACGCCCACCACCGGATTGACCGACTGGCTCGGTCCCAGGCGGTAGAAGAAGAAGATGCAATCGGCCAGGCCTGCTTTGGCCCCCGCATTCAGGAAGAGCCCTTCCCCAAAGGGTTCTCGCTCCCTCGAGACACTCCCAAGTACAACGGCTCCGTGAAGCCGGAGGATTGGCTGGTTGACTACTCCACCGTCATCAGCATAGCAAACGGCAACAAGCGCGTTGCCGTGAAGTATGTTCCGCTCATGCTCCAGGGCACGGCCCGGACATGGCTGAACAGCCTCAAGCCCTATAGCGTCAACAGCTGGCTGGACTTCACCAATGTCTTCATCCGCAACTGCACCAGCACCTACAAGCAGCCGCCCAAGCCTCGTCAGCTCTCCCTATGCGTCCAAGGTCCGACCGAGTCCACCCGCGACTACTTGACGCGGTGGGCAGAACTGTGCAACTCCTGCGAAGGGGTGCACGAGGTGCAAGCCATAGAGTACTTCACCTTTGAGTGCAGAGAAGGCACCTTCCTCAAGCACCGGCTCCTCTGCGACGAGCCGGCCACGCTCGACGAGCTCCTGATCATAGCAGGCAAGTACGCCACCGCCGGAGCTCCAGGTGGACGCGTCTAGGAAGGTGCTCCCTCCGGCTCCTCAGATCTTGCATTTGGTGAATCCGATCGGCGCCCGGCAGAATGACAACAAAGCGCCAAGGCCCGCGGCGGCTTCCACTAGCTGGCAAGTGGCAACGGTTGAAGACCAGTAGCCGGAAGGGCAGCCCAGCCCCGAGCGTTAGAATGGCGGCAAGCCTTCTTGGTTACCCGCCTTCTCCTTCGAGCAAACCCTTGATGCTCCCTGCAAATTCCACAGCGGCGCGAAGCCGTCCAACCACACCACCCGGAAGTGCCACTGGCTCACCTGAATTGCCAAGGGCGAAGGATTGCCGCTTCCAACTGCGGGCCCGCCGGCTCCACCTCCTTGGTAGCCGGGGGGCCGTTCGGTCGCCGCCATCCAAGATGAATTCCCCGAAGAGCATGGAGCCTACGTCGTCTTCCCCAGCGTGGCCGACGATAGGCACAGCCGGCGTTAGCAACACTGTGAGGTGAATGCTGTCGCCTCTGAAGCCCCAGAGTTCATGCATTGGTCCGAGAGGCCCATCAGCTGGAGTCGCGCCGACCACCCGGAGGTGATGCCTTTTCCAGGTTCCTATGCCATGGTGCTGGATGCCACCTTTTCAACAGAGAGGCGAGATTGTCGCTTCTCCCGAGTCCTGATAGATGGCGGTAGCAGCATCAACATCCTCTACCGCGACACCTTAGAGAAGCTGTGCATCAAGGAGAAGCAGCTCCAGCCCAGTCGAACTGTCTTCCAGGGCATTGTACCTGGCCTTTCTTGCTCTCCAATCGGCAAGACCAAGATAGATGTCCTCTTCGAAGATAAAGATCACTTCCGCCGTGAGCCCGTCTAGTTCGAGGTGGTCGACCTGGAGAGCCCCTACCACACACTCCTGGGACGGCCTACTCTGGCCAAGTTCATGGCGGTGCCGCACTACGGCTAAATCAAGATGAAGATGCAAGGTCTTTGTCGGCGTTACAGGAGCAGGGGTCCCAGACTTGCACGCCTTGACTGCTGGCGTGGCTCAAAGGAGGCCGGGACAGACCATCTTCATAAGCATAAGCTCAAGACCCTCGCGAGGGGCCAAACCTCATGAGGCGGGCGACAAGGAGCTTCCTCGGGCCACGACCTCGTCGGGCTGGCTCATGAGGAGGTGGAGAGTTCAAGGCGAGGTACCTCGCGAGGTGCCCATGATGCAAGCCATGACGACCAAAGGGCGCCCGGTCGAGGCGCCAGCCACAGAGTGTCCTCCTTTCCTCTTTGGTGCAAAGGGAGCAAGCGCAGCGAGAGCATCAAGCAAAGGCATCCATTTCGGTATAACAAGACCAAGACCAGCCCCAATGGCTGGAAGAGTCATCGTGGAGCCCAAGCGAGCGTCATCACCAGAGCCTTTGGCGGCGAGGACTAACTATAGTCGAGGATAAGTGTACCCTGTTCCCCTTCAAATGGCCAATTGTTGGCGCCCTTCCCGCTCAATATTTGGGAAGAGGCCCAGGGCCTTAGCCTATATAAGTAGAGCTAGCCACCATAGTAGAGGGATCTGGCATCAAAAGGAGGGAGAGAAGGGATCCAGGTCCGAACCCTCATCAAGAAACCAGTAGCTAGAGCGACTAAACTCCACCTAGCAGTTCATCACACCCGCCAAGAACAGACCCTCGTGAGGCTGTTCTTCCTTGTATTGTTCCTCATCAGCCCAAGAGGCAATCCACCATACCACACACTGGAGTAGGGTATTACACCACAATGGTGGCCTGAACGATATAAATCTTGTGTCTCTTGTCTTTGTTCCGTTTAGTAGTTTAGGTCCCAGCGATTGGTAGTGAGAGACGATGGAGGGTTGGATCTCCGCGCGCGGTGTTCGAACCTCAAGGGTCTGCGGAACCCGAAATCCGACATTTGGCGCGCTAGGTAGGTGCGCCGGAATCTGCCTTCGTCGCCTCGTTCTTCCCCGACCACCGCAACCATGTTCGGCGCCCGTCGGTGCCCGCGCAGCGCCGAAAGCCCTCGCCTCCCATGTCGCCCGAACAGCTCCCGTCGTGAAGCGCCCTCGTTGTTCCCCGTCACCTGCCGTCAACGCCGCCACCGGCCCGGCGGGGAACGAGCAACACGCGTCATCCCAGCACCCGTCCATGAGGCGGGACGGCCGCACCGCCACGCCTTCGCTCACCCCCGCTGGTTCTTCGTCACGCGCGCCCGCAGCGCCATGGAAAGGCCCGAGCTGCACTCATCGCGCGGCAAGCGAGCTCCTGCGCTACCGCCCGTCGGCAGCGCTTACGAAGAATGGCTCGACCGAAGTCGCCGAGCTCGTCCCGCCTTTGCGAGGCGCCCCGCACGTCCGTCTCGCTGCACCGCACCCGCCTGTGGCGATGAAACTCTGGGCGCCTCGGCCGCCTCCTCCTCAAGAAGGAGCCACAGCCCCAAAGCCGCGGCCCTGGCGAAACCCGTTCCGCCAGTGCCGGCGCAGCAAGCGAGCTGTCGAAGTTCCTCGCCCACGAGAAGCTGCCTGGCGCTCCCGCTCTATGCGTCGGGACCTGCGCTGCCCCGGCCATGGCGCGGGAGGCCCACAAGACCAAGCTCTCTGTCGTCCGAGGCCCCAGCGGCCACGGCGGGCTGCCACGCCTTCACCTCCGAGCCAGCCTTGGCCTCAGCGTAGCCCGCCAAGTTCAAGCCGGACCTGCCTCCTCGCTTCTGACGGCTGGTGACCCTCACAGTTCCTCCAGCTCTGGTGGGCATCGAGGCTGCCAGCGGGGATGAAAAGGTCATGGCGAACTGGTTTCCCATGGCACTCAAGGACGGAGCCCGCACTGCTCCTGAATCTGGCCCCGAGCACGATCTCTTCTGGTGAGATGTGCACCGCTTCATCGCCAACTTCCGAGTACTCGCGATCAGCCACCCGCCGTGGCGACATCGCCCGAATCAAGCAGCGACTAGAAACCCTGCAAAAGTACATCCAGCTCTTCAACAACGCCGCGCCTCAAGATCCCGAGGGTAACGGAGGAGGCCATCATCTCTGCCTTCTCCGGCCAGCGTGCGCGATGTCAAGATGAAAGAGGAGGCTGGCGATGCATGAAGATTTGTGCACCTCCACAGGCTGTTCAACTTGGCGACCAAGTGCGCCCGGGGCTGAGGAGGCGCCTCTCCCTCCTCGAGCTGCCTGCCGCAGATCCGAAGAAAAGAAGTCCAAGGCCAAGGGCGTGAAGCGCAAAGGGGCTGCTGCCGTACTCGCGGCGAACCGGACACCAAGCGAGGCGAGAGATCAGCCCGAGTCCTCCAAGGCGATCGATGCTGCGTGTACCACGACCTCCACACCCACAACACCAATGGATGCCAAGAGCTCCGGGCCGTCTTGTGGAAGGGTCGGCGAGACGCCCGGCGCAGCGACTGGCTCTGGCAGAGGAGGAAGGAATGCAGGACGTTGGGAAGACCGCGGCCGCGCCAAGAGTGGCGCGACCAACCTCGCGAGGACCGTTGGCAAGACCCGCCTCGCGAGGGAGGCTGGAGGGATCAGCCTCGCGAGGATCGCCCAGCGAGGAACGCGAGCCTCCCTCCGCTGCCGCCCGCCGCCAAGGAGAATTGAAGACCGTCATCGGGGCGAGGGGCTGGGGCTTCCGGGGAAGCACGTGCGATCGCGCATCTGGGCGGAGCTCAAGCCCAGCCTCTCGGCGCATCTTCAAGCGGTTCGCCCGCGAAGTGAATGCAGTCCTCCCCAAGCTCGAGGCCACGCGCCCTCTCGGTGGTCGGCGTGCGCCATCACGTTCAACTCGGCGGATCGGCTCAAGTGCGGCGGCCACGGCGGAGTTCTCCGATGCTTTGTTCCCCAATCATCGGCAATGTGCTGGTCACCAAGACCCTCATGGGCCGGCGGAGCGGGGCTCAACGTCCTATCCGTGGAGACATTCAACAATCTTCAAGTGCCTTCTGATCGACTTCAGCCAACCAAGCCTTTCTCCGGAGTCACAAGCGTCTCCACGGTCCCGATCAGGCAGGTCCGCCTTCCTGTCACCTTCGGGCTCGCGACAACTACCGCCGCGAGCTCATCGACTTCGGCGTCGCCCACATTACTTTGCCGTATAACGCCATCCTCGGGTACCGGCGCTGGCCAAATTCATGGCCGTAACCCACCATGGCTACTAACGTCCTCAAGATGCCGAGGAAGCGGCGGGGTCATCACGGTGCCACTGTGAAGAGAGAGAGAGCGCTTGATGTGCTCCACAGGCGAGCCTTCGAGCCGCATTGCGAAGACCCAGCCACGGCAGCGGGAGGCCTCACGAGGCCGCACCCAAGAAGAAGAAGACATCGACCGACCCGACTCCTCAAGAGGCAGGCCCCTCGAGCCCGCCGGGCGAGGAGCCTCCTTCCATTGCATAGGAAGCGCGCGGCGCCCTCCTCAGGCCGGGCTCGGGGACTCTCCCCTGGAGGGCCGCCGACCTCGCCAAGGTCACGAGGGAGGTGCTTGGGCACCACATGGAGGCGTGCTTCGAAGCACGTATCACGCAAGCAGGAGCAAGGCAAGGAGGGCCGAACCCTCAGGAGTTCGTCAGCAAGGCCATTTAGGAGCTACAGGAGTCAAGGGTCATGAGGGGCAGCCGCCGCCCGCCGTGGCCCCCCATCCAGGCGAGATAGTGGGCTGCAGCGTGCGCATCGACATACCGAGGCTCAACCGAGCAGCGTCTCAAGCGCCTCGGGCCCTCGCGAGTGGGGCGTTGCGAGGTCCGCCCACGCCTACGTCGCATGCCTTATGGCACATAACGCGGCAGCTGCGCACCAGCGTCTCATGAGGGCCATCCTGGAGGCTCAAGAGGTCGGGCACGCCGCAGCCCTGGCAGAGATGGAGATGGCCCGCGAGGAGCCGCCAGCGCCTTCGGATCCTCCCGAGGCCCCTGGGCCGGGGGGCTCGTGAGGTCGGCTCCCGCAGCCCACCGAGTCTGCTACACCAACACCCCCTCGTCCCCAACATCACCAGGTGACATCTTTAAGTTTTATTTCCGGCTGGGAGCGCCTTCAGGGCCGCATTATTCCCAGGCCGCGTGGGTCCGTCCCTGCGGCATGTATCCCTTTCATTTCATGTCATTAGCCTATCCTGTTGGGGGCGCCCCTCGGGCTGCATCATCCCCAAGCCGCTCGGGCCTGTCCCAGCGGCATGTATCCTTCCTACGTTTTCCTTAGGATTATGCTCTCGCTCCACCATGCTTGTTATTTGGTGCCTTTTCCTGGGTGACGGAATCTTGCACGTTAAAGGGGGGGTGCCTGAGCATCGTGACTTAGGGATCCTACCGGCTCTCCGGCCCTCACCCTCTGGTCTTGTCCATGGCATCGCGACCTGGCTTGCCAGCGACGGCTGAGACCAGCCTGAGAGCCGGGACACGAGGGACGTGGGAGTTCTTTGCATCGACCCATCTTGCACGTTAAAGGGGGGGTGCATGAGCATCGCGACTCAGGGCTCCTACCGGCTCTCCGGCCCTCACCCTCTAGTCTTGTCCATGGCATCACGATCTAGCTTGCCAGCGACGGCTGAGATCAGCCCGAGAGCCGGGAACCGAGGACGTAGAGTTTCGTCATCTAACCCAGCTTGCGCGTTAAAGGGGGTGCACGAGCATCGCGACTCGGGGCTCCTACCGGCTCTCCGGCCCTCACCCTCTGGTCTTGTCCATGGCATCGCGACACAGCTTGCCGGCTGACGGTGAGACCAGCCGAGGCCGGGACCGAAGGCGTAAAGCACCGGCATCGGCCAAATTTGCGAGAACACACTCGAAGATAAGGCCCGAGCGAGCGCAGCCCGCCTTGAGGTAGGGCCCGTGAGTCCAGCTGGCTCACGGGTGCCCGATACACCTCGTCCAGCCTGCCGTACCACGTGTCGGTGGTGAAATATATCGCCGGGGCTCCTCCGGGAGAGCCCCTCCGCGTACCGATGGAAGCACCATGCTCGCGTTGGTGGCGACACTAACGAGGCGGCTATGCCCGTCTGCGCATCTGCGGAAGCGCTATGCTCCGTCTTTGGTGATAAATAGCGAGGGTGGCTGCGGGTCGCACCAACCTCGAGAGCCCGAGCTCGGTGTCCGGCCTCGCCATAGCGCCTCCCTCGGGGCGCCACGCGAGGGGCTGGACACGAGGTTGCGCTGGTCACGCCCAGACGCCGCCACCCAGCCGAGCCCCGAGCCTAGTTCATCGCCGCGTCACTCCCCGGCGGAGCCAAGGTGCGAATGCCGTTTGAGCGTCGAGGGGACTCTGAGCATCGCGACTCGAGAGCCTAACTGGTCACGTAGTCCCTCACCCCTTAGTTCCGAAAGGCTAACGGCGGTTGAGGTATGCGGCGGGGCGGGCTCTGCAGACGTGAAACGGTGGATCCGCCGCGTCTCACCTCCCTACTTGTTGTTAAATGCGCCAAGGGGACTCTGAGCATCGCGACTCGAGAGCCTAACTTGTCACGTAGCCCCTCACTCCTTGGTCCCGTCCTGGTTTCCGGTCGGGGCTAACGGCAATGGCCGAGGTATGCAGGCGGGCTCTGCGGCGTAGAACATAAGCAAGTAGGAAGCGCATAAAATTCAAGGAATTCAAAAGCAAATATTACAGTCCACACTGTTACCGCAATACCAAATGCAAGTTTAAACGCCTCCCAGGGCATGATACATGTCTTGAGGAATTAAAGGCGGGGCCAGGAGCCTGGCGGAGTCACTTGTCGGCGGTGGAGCAGCGGAGTGGGTTCGCCTCGTGGAGCAGCAGGGCGGCGGCGCCTCGCTTTGGCTTGGTGTTGAAGGCCGGAACTTCCCCATGAGCCTCCGCGACCCTTCACAGCCTCGGCGTGGCGTGCATGCTCACCGCTTGCTGGCTCCGGCCAGGCTGTCGGTCGGCTTGGGATCACGAAGGTAGAGCGTGGGTGAGGACCAGCGTCGATGCAGAAGACAAGACACGCGCCTCGGCCTCGGCCGTAGGGCCAAGGCCAAGGGTGACATCTTCAAGAGCGCGAACCAGGAAGGGAAGCAGCTTGGCGGGACCATCCTCAGCGCCGGCCAGCGGACTCTCCAGGCCGCTGTCGTAAAGCGTCCTCAGCAAAGAGCGAGCCTTCACCTCTATATCCATGAAGGCCACGAGATCTTCTGCAAGAACACGCGCCTTGTCGTCCAGCTCGACTTTCCTCGCCTCCAGTTCCTGCTCCAGCGCGCCTAGGCGGTCACGGCGCTTCTTCAGCCTGGCCTCCCGGTCCTTGACGGCCGCCTCGCGAGCCTTCATGCTTCCCTCCTGCTCCTGGCGGAGGCGGGCCTCATCAGCAAGCTGGTTCTGCAGGCCCTTCAGCTCGCCCTCCAGCGTCTCACAGCAACCTTGGATGCTGGCTGCCTCCCCCAGGGCAGCATCGCGGGCAATCTTCGCCTCACGGACAGCCTGCTTCTCGCCGTCATGGCCGTCGAGGCACAGACCAGCGCCGCCCGAATCAAAGCGTCGGGCGAATCCAGCCGAGCCGGCTCAAAGCGCCCGGCCACCAAGCGAGGGTCGGCGCCCAGAAGATCCTGCCGCAGCCGGTCCAATTCAGCGGCAGCACGATCCAGGACAGTGGGAGGAGTCGGAGAGACAGCAGTTGGTGGAGTAGGAGGAGATGGCGGCGGCGTAACCACAGTATCGTGAGGCGGGACCTGCTGCGCCCCAACAGCTATGGTGGCGGCATCAGGCAAGGACACCTCGGGAGTCGCTTGGGCCATGGGGGCTGAGCTCGCCCCAGCCAGCTCCGCCAGGCCTCACGAGGATGACAGGGCAGGAGAGGCCCGTGTCTTGCCATCGCCTTCGCCAGCGGCAGGCGCCGCCCAGATGAAGCCTCGGGAGCTCCCTTGACTTCTTGGCTGCGGCGCCACCTAGCCAAGAGATACTGAGATATCAAGCCTCGGCGACAAAGCAAGGAATAAAACAAGAATCAAGCACTTACTGGTCATCGCTCATGAAGCTCGAGCAACCTCGGCCATACTTGAAGCCCGAGAGCCAGTGCGGGGATCAGCTTCAAGGGGCCGAGAGCGGGGAGGCGCGTCTGCGGATCGCCCGGGGCAGGCGGACCAGCTGGGACCAGCCAGTCGGTCCTTCTTCGGGATCGGGGGCAGGCTTCTGCCTCCCCGCTCATCCTCATCCTCGTCGTCGTCACTCTGGGGGAGGTGGAGAATGCGGGACCTGCGCCGCATGGGAGGAGCCCTTGACTCCGCCCCCGAATCAACCCCCTCTCCCGGCTCTCTTTCCTCCACCTCTTATTTGAGTCGGAAGAGGACCGTCCACCAGTCCTTGAGCCTCCACGGGCACAGGCCCGTCCCCATTGAATCTGAGCATGGGCCTCACTACCTGCTCCCAATCCTCGCGAAGGAACAAAGTGCGGGGCGCCCTCAGTCTCGCCACATCGCCCCCAACCAAGGCTGAGTACCGTCGCCAGATCCTCGCCCGGCCGAGCCACGGGCTCGAGTGAGGCCTCCACATCCAGGCAATCTTGTGAAGCGAAGCCGATTGGTGCTCCAGAACTCCCTCGGCCGACGGCCTTGCAGTCGGCCAACCGCCCGCCCGCGTTGGCCGGCTTCAGATCTGCATCCATCTTCTCCAAAGACCAGCCCGGCTGGGATCCGAAGCTCCACTCGGGACCAATCGCCGGAGCTCTCGGGGTGCTCCATGGGCGGATCAGCCCGTGGGTGGATGCGCCCGGCATCCACCAAGACCCACTTGCTCCTGAAGCCCTCAATCCGCTTCCCGAGGTTTGAAATGGCGATGGCTCCGCCAGATCACGAAGCTTCACAAGACACGGAGGCGGAACCACGGGAGGTTCGGAGGGAGAAATAATGGCGCAGCAAGGCCACCGAGGGCTTCACCCCAACATGGGCCTCACAATAGTAGGCGAAGATTGCAAGAAGGGCGGAGTTGGGATGGAGGTGCAGAGCTTGAATGTTGTAGTGACGGAGGGCGGAGAAGAAGAACTCGAAAGGGAGGCACCAGACCAGCAATGATGGCGCTCACGAAGAACGGGTAGAAGGTACTCCCCCGACCCTCAGGGGCGGAGGAGCCGGCCTTGAACGCCTCCGTTCCGTTGACGCCATGCGCCTCCGCCATCTGGCGCACCAGGGCGAGGCTCGCCCCTGACACATTTGGCGGGTCCAAGGCAGGAGAGTACCAAGCTCGTAGGGGCTTGGCGAGGAGCCATGACTGGCTAGGGCACGCAGGCGGAGTGGATTTGAAGATCTTGGAAGCAGGGAGGAGAGGCGCAAGAAAGGGGATCTGGGCAGCAACTGGAGAAAGTAAAGGAGGCAAGGAAGATGCCACTCTGTTATCAACCCACGCGGTTGCAGAGGCGCACGCGTCCAATCAACCGCCACGCGGTGCCCAAGGCCACAGGCTGTTAGGGCCCGCGATGCTTCGCACTTGCCCTTTCGCCTCTCTGCTCGGCCAAGTTCAGGCACGCCGTGGGCCCGGGGGCTACTGTCGGCGTTCTGGGAACGGGGGTCCCCAGACTTGCCTACCTGCCTGCGGGCGTGGCTCAAAGGAGGCCGGGACAGCCCATCTTCATCAACGCAGCTCAAGACCCTCGCGAGGGGCCAAGCCTCGCGGGGCGGATGACAAGGAGCTTCCTCAAGCACGGCCTCGTCAGGCTGGCTCATGAGGAGGCGGAGAGTTCAAGGCAGGGTACCTCGCGAGGTGCCCATGACGCAAGCCATGACGACCAGGAGCGCCCGATCGGGCGCCAACCAGCGATGTCCTCCTTTCCTCTTTGGTGCAATGGGAGCAAGCGCATGCGAAGCATCAAGCAAAGGCATCCGTTTGGTGCAACAAGACCAAGACCAGCCCCAACGGCTGGAAGGGAGTCATCGTGGAGCCCAAGCAGGCGTCATCACCAGAGCCTTTGGCAGGCGAGGACCAACTTTAGTCAGGATAAGTGTACCCGTTGTTCCCCTTCAAATGGCCAATTGTTGGCGCCCTTCCCGCTCAATATTTGGGAAGAGGCCCAGGGCCTTAGCCTATATAAGTAGAGCTAGCCACCATAGTAGAGGGATCTGGCATCAAAAGGAGGGAGAGAAGGGATCCAGGTCCGGACCCTCATCAAGAAACCAGTAGCTAGAGCGACTGAACTCCACCTAGCAGTTCATCACACCCGCCAAGAACAGACCCTCGCGAGGCTGTTCTTCCTTGTATTGTTCCTCATCAGCCCAAGAGGCAATCCACCACACCACACCTTTGGAGTAGGGTACTACACCACAATGGTGGCCTGAACCAGTATAAATCTCGTGTCTCTTGTGATGTTCCGTTTAGTAGTTTAGGTCCCAGCGATTCGGCAAGGTGCGAGACGGTGGAGGGTTGGATCTCCGCGCGCACCCCAGTGTTCGAACCTCAAGGGTCTGCCGGAACCCGAAACCGACAGGTACCAAGGGAATCATCACCATAGCTGGCGACTACAAGAAGTCCGCCGCATGTGCTGCCCCCAGCAGTCGGCGGGCCGAGTCCCTCGTCATCGCCGCAGAGAGCGATTTCTTGACCGGGTTGTGGCCATGACTAGCAAGCAGCCGGAGCTGTCGCCTGACCCCAAGGAGTCAGAGACCCTGGGCTCCTTCTAGCCGGCCAAAGAGACCAAGAAGATACCCTTGGACCCAGAGCACCCGGAGAGGCACGCTATCGTAGGGACCAACCTCGATAGCAAATAGGAAAGCGAGTTCATCGATTTCCTCCGTGAGAATCGGGACATCTTTGCATGGTCTCCCAAAGACATGCCGGGTGTTCCGACGGATTTTGCCGAGCACAAGCTACATGTCCGATCAGATGTAAAACCAGTCAAGCAACCCCTCCGCCACCTGACAGAAGAGAAGAGGAGAATTGCTGGTGAAGAGATAGCCTGGCTTCTGGCAGTTGGCTTCATCATTGACGTGTTTTACCCAGAGTGGCTTGCCAACCCAGTCCTTGTACTGAAGAAGAACAACAAGTGGCGCATGTGTATCGACTACACCAGCCTCAACAAAGCCTGCCCCAAAGATCCGTTTGCTCTACCTCGGATAGATCAAGTGATTGACTCCATAGCCGGATGCGAGCTGTTGTCCTTCCTTGATGTCTATTCCAGCTACCACCAGATCAAGCTAAACCCGGCCGATTGGCTGAAGACCACCTTCATCACAACATTCAGAACCTTCTACTACCTGACCAAGACATTCGTCTTGAGAAATGTTGGTGCCACATTTCATCGTTGCATGCAGAAGTGCCTCCTCAAGCAACTCGGCAGAAATGCCCACGTCTATGTAGACGATATTGTCGTGAAGACGGAGAAGTGTGGCACCCTCCTGGAGGATCTCAAGGAGACATTTGATAATCTGTGCCGTTTTCAAATCAAGCTCAACCCAGAGAAGTGTGTCTTTGGAGTCCCAGCCGGCCAGCTCCTTGGTTTCCTTGTCTCTGAATGCTGCATCAAGTGCAACCCTGTGAAGATCAAGGCCATTGAGCGGATGGAGAGACCCACCTGACTGTGTGACGTCCAGAAGTTCACCGGGTTCTTGGCATCCCTCAGCCATTTCATCAGTCGGCTTAGCGAGAAGGCACTTCCTCTGTACCAGCTAATGAAGAAAACCACCCACTTCGAGTGGAACGACAAGGCGGACGAGGCCTTCCTCCAGCTCAAGAAGATGCTGACCACGTCGCCTGTCCTTACGGCTCCGGCTGCTAAAGAGCCCATGCTCCTCCACATCGCCGCCACCAGCCAGGTGGTCAGCACCATCTTCGTGGTCGAGCTACTTGAGTGAGGTGCTATCGGCCTCCAAGTAGAATTACCCCCACTATCAAAAGATGTGTTAGGGCGTGTACTTTGCCGCCAAGAAGCTCAAGCAGTACTTCCAAGAGCACTCCATCACGGTCATCTGCACCGCCCCACTTGCCGAGATCATAGGCAACAGAGATGCATCAGGCCGGGTGGCAAAGTGGGCCATCAAGCTGGCTCCCCACACCATCCTTTACCAGCCCCGCACCGCCATCAAGTCCCAAGCACTGGCCGACTTCCTCGTCGACTGGGTCGAGACCCAGTACCTGCCACCAGCGCCGGATTCCACCCATTGGCGGATGCGCTTTGATGGTTCGAAGATGCACACCGGTCTGGGAGCCAGCATCGTCATCACCTCTCCCAAGGGCGACAAGCTCAGATACGCGCTGCAAATTCACTTTGCCGCCTCCAACAATGTGGCCGAGTACGAGGCACTCGTCCACGGGCTCCGACTGGCCCAAGAGATTGGCATCCGCCGAGTGCTGTGTTACGGCGACTCGGACTTGGTGGTCCAGCAGTCGTCTGGCGACTGGGACGCCAAGGATGCAAACATTGCGAGCTACCACTTCCTCATCCAGAAGATCAGTGGATACTTTGACGGGCGCGAGTTCCTTCACGTGCCACGGGCATACAACGAGCAAGCTGATGCCCTGGCACGAATTGGCTTCACCCGGCAAGCGATACCAGCCGGTGTCTCCCTCCAATGCCTTCGCAAGCCGTCTATCAAGCCTACGCTGGAATCAGAGTCCATCTTCATGCCGGCTGTCCCTGGAACAGTCGGATTCGGCTTGGGGACCGCAACAGTCGGCCCGGGGACTTCAATAGGTGGCTCGGGGACTGCAGCAGTCGCACCCGGCCCAGGGACCTCAGAACTCGGCCCACAGGCTGCAGCAGTCGGCCCGGGAACTTCGGTGGACGGCTCGGGGACTGCAGCAGTCTCACCCGGCCCAGGGACCTTGGAACCGGCCCGGGGGCTGCAGCAGTCGGTCCAGGGACTTCGGCGGGTGGCTCGGGGGCTGCAGTAGTCGCACCCAGCCCGGGGACTTCAAAACCCGTCCCGAGGGCTGTAGCAGCCGGCCATGGGACTTCAACGACGCAGCAAGCGGCGGCCGGCTCCAACCCGCCGCCTCCCAACCCAACTGCACTAGTACTAGTGGCCGTGATGACATTGTTTGAAGAACCATCATGGGCGCAGCCCATCCTCAACTTCCTGGTGAGTGGACAGCTACCAGCCGACGAGATCTTGGCCCGGCAGGTGCAACACCGAGCAGCAGCCTACACAATAGTGAACAGAGAGATTGTCAGGCACAACGTGACTGGCGTCTTCCAACGCTGGGTACAGCCAGAGAAAGGCAAGGCAATCCTCAGAGACATCCACCAAGGCGAGTGTGGCCACCACGCGACCTCCAGATCACTTGTCGCCAAAGCTTTTCGCCATGGATTCTTCTGGCCGACTGCTTTGGACGACGCCAAAGATTTGGTCAAGAAGTGCAAAGGGTGCCAATGATTCAGCTCCAAGCAACATCTGCCGGCTTCTGCACTCAAGACCATCACCCTCACTTGGCCTTTTGCCATCTGGGGGCTGGACATGGTGGGCCCACTCAAGACAGCACGCAGCGGCATGACCCATCTGCTGGTCACCGTGGATAAATTCACCAAGTGGATTGGAGCAAAGCCAGTCAAGAAGTTGAACGGCCCGACTGCCGTGACCTTCATCGCAGATATAACCGTCTGGTACGGCTTGCCACACAGCATCATCACCGACAACGGCACCAACTTTGCCAAAGCCGCCTTGGCCCGTTTCTGCGCGATGCAGGGCATCCGAGTAGACTTAGCATCTATTGCCCATCCGCAGTTGATACGTCTCCAACATATCTATAATTTTTTATTGTTCCATGCTATTATATTATCTGTTTTGGATGTTTAATGGGCTTTACTAAGCACTTTTATATTATTTTTGGGACTAACCTATTAACAAAAGGCCCAGTGCAAATTGATGTTTTCTTGCCTATTTCAGTGCTTCGCAGAAAAGGAATATCAAACGGAGTCCAAACGGAATGAAACCTTCGGGAGAGTTATTTTTGGAACAAACGTGATCCAGAGGACTTGGAGTGGATGTCAAGAAAGAAGCGAGGAGGCCACAAGGCTGGGAAGCGCGCCTGCCCCCCTGGGTGTGCCCCCCACACTCATGGGCCCCTCGCAGCTCCACCGACCTACTTCTTCCTCCTATATACACCCATATACCCCGAAAACATCCAGGAGCACCAGGAAACCCTATTTCCACCGCCGCAACCTTCTGTACCCGTGAGATCCCATCTTGGGGCCTTTTCTAGCGCCAAGCCGGAGGGGGATCGATCACGAAGGGCTTCTACATCAACACCATAGCCTCTCCGATGATGTGTGAGTAGTTTACCACAGACCTTCGGGTCCATAGCTATTAGCTAGATGGCTTCTTCTCTCTCTTTGGATCTCAATACAAAGTTCTCCTCGATCTTCTTGGAGATCTATTCGATGTAATTCTTTTTGCGGTGTGTTTGTCGAGATCCGATGAATTGTGGGTTTATGATCAATATTATCTATGAACAATATTTGAATCTCCTCTGAATTCTTTTATGTATGATTGGTTATCTTTGCAAGTCTCTTCGAATTATAAGTTTGGTTTGGCCTACTAGATTGATCTTTCTTGCAATGCGAGAAGTGCTTAGCTTTGGGTTCAATCTTGCGGTGTCTTTTCCTCAAGGATGTTGAGGGCAGCAAGGCACGTATTGTATTGTTTCCATCGAGGATAAAAAGATGGGGTTTATATCATATTGCTTGAGTTTATCCCTCTACATCATGTCATCTTGCCTAATGTGTTACTCTGTTCTTATGAACTTAATACTCTAGATGCATCTTTGGATAGCGGTCGATGTGTGGAGTAATAGTAGTAGATGCAGAATTGTTTTGGTCTACTTGTCGCGGACGTGATGCCTATATACATGATCATGCCTAGATATTCTCATAACTATGTACTTTTCTATCAATTGCTCGACAGTAATTTGTTCACCCACCGTGATACTTATGCTATCTTGAGAGAAGCCACTAGTGAAACCTATGGACCCGGGTCTATTTTCCATCATATAAGTTTCCAATCTATTTTTACTTTGCATTCTTTACTTTCAATCTATATCACAAAAATACCAAAAACATTTATCTTATTATCTCTATCAGATCTCACTTTTGCAAGTGGCCGTGAAGGGATTGACAACCCCTTTATCGCGTTGGTTGCAAGGTTCTTATTCGTTTGTGTAGGTACGAGGCGACTTGTGTGTAGTCTCCTACTGGATTGATACCTTGGTTCTCAAAAACTGAGGGAAATACTTATGCTCCTTTGCTGCATCACCCTTTCCTCTTCAAGGGGAAAACCAACGCAAGCTCAAGAGGTAGCAAGAAGGATTCCTGGCGCCGTTGCCGGGGAGATCTACGCCAAGTCAAGTCAAGACATACCAAGTACCCATCACAACTCTTATCCCTCGCATTACATTATTTGCCATTTGCCTCTCATTTTCCTCTCCCCCACTTCACCTTTGCCGTTTTATTCGCCCTCTTTTTACGTTCATCTCTTCGCTTGCTTCTTCTGTCGCCGTGTGTCGTCATGGCTTGTCCTTCTATCATCATTAGTACTCCCGATCATGAAGTTCTTAATTTTAAACAAAGGGAGGGAGAAAATCTAAAAGATGCTTGGCATAGAATTTGCAATGCTCAGAATAGATCCACTAGGAAGCAATCTACTTCCGTTCTTCTTCGCAATTTTTATGTAGGCATCACTCCTTGGAACAGATATATTCTTGATACCATTACCGGAGGGAATTTCTTGGGTAGCCATACTTTTGATTCTTATAATGCTATGATAGATTTGTTTGGCCCGCCACCTCTTTTGGTTAATGGAACTATTTTACCTTTGGAGCATGTGATGCAAAGGCTTGAAATTATTGAAAATAAAGTTGCCACTGTAGAGTTGATTGAAAATTTGGATAAAAAGATCCACAACCAAATTACCCAATATGGATCTAAGAGAAATTTTAAATAAAAGGAACCCATAGTTAACGAAAAGATAGATCAAGATTCCACAAGAATTGATAAAATTGATGATATTATTACCAACTTAGGGTCTGCCTTTTCTTCCGTGAAAAACCTCCTAATGCTAAAATTGCCAAACTGATGTATGTTCCTAAAAAATAAGGGTGAAACTTCTAGTAAGGAAAATGCGGATCTCAAATCCATAAGTGTTCACCCCAACTTTCTCGCTATCATTAAGGAACCTTTTGCTACAAATGATTTTCTCAATTTATTGTCTAGGAGTTTGATCATTAATAAATATAAGGAAAATCCTAAGGGTTATAAGTGTCCTATTGAAGAATTGCCTACCAAAGATGGTAATACCTAGATCTATCCTTGCCTTTATGCCTAGCTGGGGGCGTTAAACGATAGCGCTTGTTGGGAGGAAACCCAATTTTATTTTTGTTTCTTGCTTTTTGGTTCTGTTTAGTAATAAATAATTCATCTAGACTCTGTTCAGATGTGGTTTTATGTTTTAAATTAGTGTTTGTGCCAAGTAGAACCTTTGGGAAGACTTGGGTGAAGTCTTTATGATCTTGCTATAAAAAACAGAAAATTTAGTGCTCATGAGATTAGCTGCCATTTTTTTACTGGAGAATGCTTTTAGGTTGATTCTTTTTGAAGATGATTAATAGATAAATTCCTCACGTCCACTGATTTATTTCAGAATTTGTGGAGTTCCATAAGTATACGTTTGTTCCAGATTAGTATAGACTGTTCTGTTTTTAACAGATTCTGTTTTTCGTGTGTTGTTTGCTTATTTTGATGAACCTATGGCTAGTATCATAGGGTATGAACTAGAGAGAAGTTGGAATACAGTAGGTTTAACACCAATATAAATAAATTATGAGTTAATTACAGTACCTTAAGGTGGTGGTTTGTTTTCTTATACTAACGGAGCTCATAAGATTTTCTGATGAGTTTTGTGTTGTGAAGTTTTCAAGTTTTTGGTAAAGATTTGATGGATTATGGAATAAGGAGTGGAAAGAGCCTAAGATTGGAGATGCCCAAGTCACCCCAAGGTAAAATTAAAGCACAACCAAAAGCCTAAGCTTGGGGATGCCCCGGAAGGCATCCCCTTTTTCGTCTTCGTCTATTAGTAACTTTACTTGAGGCTATATTTTTATTCACCACATAATATGTGTTTTGCTTGGAGCGTCTTGTATGATTTGAGTCTTTGATTTTTAGTTTACCACAATCATTCTTGCTGTACACACCTTTTGGGAGAGACACACATGAATCAGAATTTATTAGAATACTCTATGTGCTTCACTTATATCTTTTGAGCTAGATAATTTTGCTCTAGTGCTTCACTTATATCTTTTTAGAGCACGGTGGTGGTTTTATTTTATAGAAATTATTGATCTCTCATGCTTAACTTATATTATTTTGAGAGTCCTTTAGAACAGCATGGTAGTTTGCTTTGGCTATAAAATTAGTCCTAATATGATGAACATCCAAGATGGGTATAATAAAAACAATCATATAAAGTGCATTGAATATTATGAGAAGTTTGATACTTGATGATTGTTTTGAGATATGAAGATGGTGATATTAGAGTCATGCTAGTTGAGTAGTTGTGAATTTGAGAAATACTTGTTCTAAAGTTTGTGATTCCCGTAGCATGCACGTATGGTGAACCGTTATGTGATGAAGTCGGAGCATGATTTATTTATTGATTGTCTTCCTTATGAGTGGCGGTCGGGGATGAGTGATGGCCTTTTCTTACCAATCTATCCCCCTAGGAGCATGCATGTAGTACTTTGTTTTGATAACTAATAGACTTTTGCAATAAGTATGTGAGTTCTTTATGACTAATGTTGAGTCCATGGATTATACACACTCTCACCCTTCCACCATTGATAGCCTCTCTAATACCGCGCACCTTTCGCCGGTATCATACAACCACCATATACCTTCCTCAAAACAGCCACCATACCTACCTATTATGGCATCTCCATAGCCATTCCGAGATATATTGCCATGCAACTTACCACCGTTCCGTTTATTATGACACGCTTCATCATTTTCATATTGCTTTGCATGATCATGTAGTGGACATCGTATTTGTGGCAAAGCCACCTTTATAATTCTTTCATACATGTCACTCTTGATTCATTGCATATCCCGGCACACCTCCGGAGGCATTCACATAGAGTCATATTTTATTCCAAGTATTGAGTTGTAAGAAAATAAAAGTGTGATGATCATCATTATTAGAGCATTGTCCCAAGTGAGGAAAGGATGATGGAGACTATGATTCCCCCACAAGTCGGGATGAGACTCCGGACGAAAAGAAAAAAAAGAGAAAAAAGAGGCCATAAAAAAAGATCCAAAGAAAAAAACAATAAAAAATGAGAGAAAAAGAGAGAAGGGACAATGTTACTATCCTTTTGCCACACTTGTACTTCAAAGTAGCACCGTGATCTTCATGATAGAGAGTCTCCTATGTTGTCACTTTCATATACTAGTGGGAATTTTACATTATAGAACTTGGCTTGTATATTCCAATGATGGGCTTCCTCAAAATGCCCTAGGTCTTCGTGAGCAAGCAAGTTGGATGCACACCCACTTAGTTTCTTCTGTTGAGCTTTCATACACTTATAGCTCTAGTGAATCCGTTGCATGGCAATCCCTACTCACTCACATTGATATCTATTGATGGGAATCTCCATAGCCCATTGATACACCTAGTTGATGTGAGACTATCTTCTCCTTTTTGTCTTCTCCACAACCACTATTCTATTCCACATATAGTGCTATGTCCATGGCTCACGCTTATGTATTGCGTGAAGATTGAAAACGTTTGAGGACATCAAAAGTATGAAACAATTGCTTGGCTTGTCATCGGGTTTGTGCATGATTAAATACTTTGTTTGATGAAGATAGAGCATAGCCAGACTATATGATTTTGTAGGGATAACTTTCTTTGGCCATGTTATTTTGAGAAGACATGATTGCTTTGTTAGCATGCTTGAAGTATTATTATTTTCATGTCAATATTAAACTTTTGTCTCGGATCTGAACATTCATGCCACAATAAAGGAAATTACATGGAGAAATATGCTAGGTAGCATTCCACATCAAAAATTCTGTTTTCATCATTTACCTACTCGAGGACGAGCAGGAATTAAGCTTGGGGATGCTTGATACGTCTCCAACGTATCTATAATTTTTTATTGTTCCATGCTATTATATTATCTGTTTTGGATGTTTAATGGGATTTACTAAGCACTTTTATATTATTTTTGGGACTAACCTATTTACTGAAGGCCCAGTGCAAATTGCTTTGTTTTTGCATATTTCGATTGTTTTTGCGTAAAAGGAATATCAAACGGAGTCCAAATGGAATGAAACCTTAGGGAGAGTTATTTTTGGAACAAACGTGATCCAGAGGACTTGGAGTGGACGTCAAGAAAGAAGCAAGGAGGCCACGAGGCAGGGAGGCACGCCTGCACCCCTGGGCGCGCCCCCACCCTCGTGGGCCCCTCGCTGCTCCACCGACCTACTTCTTCCTCCTATATATACCCATATACCCCAAAAACATCCAGGAGCACCACGAAACCCTATTTCCACCGCCAGCCTTACATGCACGTGAGATCCCATCTTGGGGCCTTTTCCGGCGCCCCGCCGGAGGGGGAATCGATCACAGAGGGCTTCTACATCAACACCATAGCCTCTCCAATGATGTGTGAGTAGTTTACCACAAACCTTCGGGTCCATAGTTATTAGCTAGATGGCTTCTTCTCTCTCTTTGGATCTCAATACAAAGTTCTCCTTGATCTTCTTGGAGATCTACTCGATGTAATTCTTTTTGCGGTGTGTTTGTCGAGATCCGATGAATTGTGGGTTTATCATCAAGATTATCTATGAACAATATTTGAATCTCCTTTGAATTTTTTTATGTATGATTGGTTATCTTTGCAAGTCTTTTCAAATTATCAGTTTGGTTTGGCCTACTAGATTGATCTTTCTTGCAATGGGAGAAGTGCTTAGCTTTGGGTTCAATCTTGTGGTGTCCTTTCCCTGTGACAGCAGGGGCAGCAAGGCACGTATTGTATTGTTGCCATCGAGGATAAAAAGATGGGGTTTATATCATATTGCTTGAGTTTATCCCTCTACATCATGTCATCTTGCCTAATGCGTTACTCTGTTCTTATGAACTTAATACTCTAGATGCATGCTGGATAGCGGTCGATGTGTGAAGTAATAGTAGTAGATGCAGAATCATTTCGGTCTACTTGTCGCGGACGTGATGCCTATATACATGATCATGCCTAGATATTCTCATAACTATGCACTATTCTATCAATTGCTCGACAGTAATTTGTTCACCCACCGTGATACTTATGCTATCTTGAGAGAAGCCACTAGTGAAACCTATGGCCCCCGGGTTTATTTTCCATCATATAAGTTCCCAATCTATTTTTACTTTGCATTCTTTACTTTCAATCTATATCATAAAAATACCAAAAAATATTTATCTTATTATCTCTATCAGATCTCAGTTTTGCAAGTGACCGTGAAGGGATTGACAACCCCTTTATCGCGTTGGTTGCAAGGTTCTTATTTGTTTGTGTAGGTATGTGGCGACTTGTGTGTAGTCTCCTACTGGATTGATACCTTGGTTCTCAAAAACTAAGGGAAATACTTACGCTCCTTTGCTGCATCACCCTTTCCTCTTCAAGGGAATAACCAACGCAAGCTCAAGAGTTAGCAGCAGTCAAATGGCCAGGTCGAGCGAGCGAATGGCCTCATCTTGTCCAGCATCAAGCCCCGACTAGTCGAGCCACTGGAGCGCTCGGCCGACTGCTCGATCGAAGAGCTGCCGCCCGTCCTCTGGAGTCTTCGGACCAGGACAAACAAAGCAACCGGCTTCACTCCCTTCTTCCTCGTGTACGGGGCCGAGGTCATCATCCCAACAGACATTGAGTTTGACTCGCCTCGCATCACCATGTACATGGACGCAGAGGCAAAGGAGGTGTGAGAAGATGGCGTCGACCTGCTGGAAGAGGGCCAGCTGCTGGAACTCAGCCGGTCCACCATCTACCAGCAGAGCATGCGCCACTACCACCGCGAGAAGGTCAGGCCACGATCCTTCCTAGAGGGGGACCTTGTGCTCCGGCTGATCCAGCAAACAGCCGGCCAGCACAAGCTCTCGGCCCCTTGGGAAGGGCCGTTCATCATCAGCAAAGCCTTGGGCAACGATTCCTACTACCTCATCGATGCGCAGAAGCCCAGGGCACGCAAGAGGGACGATTCCGGCAAGGAAACAGAGCGCCCATGGAACGCAAATCTCCTCCGAAGATTTTATAGTTAATGCAGTATGTACCACGCTACCTTTTGTACTAAGAGCAAAGACATCGGGTCCCTCGAGGAGCACTCGGGGGTTACCCTTTTTATCTGTATGATAAGATTATGCCTATGAATGTATTATTCGATTCCTTCGCCCAGCACCAGGTCCGACCAGTCGGCCCGGGGGCTCGCCGCCTTGTCCTATGTTGATGCCACCTGCAGTCGGACAAGTAGTGTGCCGACATCTAAGCCCTCTCTTGCCTTAAGCCGCAGCTCACAGAACGACTATCCGGCTGGCAAGAGCTAAAGGCAGGAAATGGTGTCCACACAAAAAATGACTAAGGAAAAAACATCAGCATAGGCCAAGCCGGCTCCTCGCCTCACCGTCCGGCTGCTGAGCAGCCGGCCGGCCGGCCTCTCGCTTGGCTAGCTGCATTCTAGGCGGCCGAAGTACTTGTCTATCCTAATGGGCCAAGTCCCTGACCCAGCCACAGACCGCAGAGCGGCTGTCCGGCTGGCAGCCAAAGGAAGGCGGCAAAGGAAAAGGCCAAGAAGAACATAAAGGCAAAACCCAGTTAGAACCCGGCAGAGCACAAAATTGTGCGAGAATAAATTAATTTACATAACAAAAGGCTCTTGGCCAGCATTCAACAGAGTTTGAACGTACACCCCCAGCGGGTGGAACTGTGTGAATTTAACTTGCTTGTTCAAAAGATTACAAGACGGAAAAATAGGAAAGATAAAGTGGCCTCCAAGGCCAGAGGAGCAGTAGGCGGATCCGACGGGTTGGCAGAGGCAGCGGCGACGGATGGGGGAGAGGCCGACTGGTGGGTCTCGGCTTGGTCAGTGTCGGCAGCAGCCGGCGCGGCGTCCCGTGACTCGTTGGTCGAGGCTTGGTCAGGCTAAGGCTGGCTGTTCGCTCCGTCGTCCGGTGCGGTGTCTTCGCCGTCCTCGTCCACTTCGTCCTCACCTTCATCGCTGGAAGCGATCTCCTGCGCCGAGTCCTCCCCATCCTCCGGGTTCAGCACGAACCAGTTGGGCGGCACCTCAGCGCCTTCCTCGGCAAACCAGTTGAAGACGGTGGTGTTGGCGTACTCGGCGATTGCCGCCACGCGTTGGGTGAGCACGCGGCTCATCGCCGCCAGCTCTGGTTCGGCCTCCTGCCGGAAGGTGGCCAGCTGGGCCAGAACCAACCCCGGATACCAAGCCTTGGCGAACTCCAAGGCCGTCTGAGCGCCCGCCCGTGCCGCAGCGCCCTACCAGGCCTCAAAGCGCCCGATTGCTATCTCCAGCCAGTCGGCAGTCCGACTGGGGGTGGGCGGGACCTGGGCGTCTGGCCAGAGAGCGGCCAGCACCTGATACCCGGTGCGCTGTAGGCGGCGGAGCATCTGATTAGCCCGTTGCAGGCGCGTCTTGACGGCCAGAAGCTGCTCGCCGAGATTCCGGGGCGCGTTGGGCGCAATGTCCACGCCTGCCCTCCTTCGCACCTCGTGCCGCGCCTCAATGGCCTGGCTGACGGCGATAGAATGACCGGGAGAGAATTCTACGCAAGAAGAAGATTGAAAATTAGAAGCCAGAAGCCGACTCTTGTAGCAGTCAGCGGCTGTTCGAAAAGAAGAAGTAACTTACCGTCGATCATATCCTCGATCTCGCCATAGCCGTCGGAAAGGAATTTCTCCTTCTCGGCCCAGTTCGAGTGTTGATTCTCGAACTCAGCCTTGAGGAGGCCTTCCCTCTCCTTTAGCTTCTGGAGCTCCGCCTTGTGCCGCTCCGCCTGGTCCACCAGCTCCTTTTTCAGGCGGTCGCATTCCTGGGCGGCCTGGCGGTGCTCCTGCTCCTTGGCGTGAAGCTCGATTTGGACCTCGCCCAGGCGCTTCCGCAGATCTGCAGCAGCCTCCGCAAAGACAAGAAAGAAAATGTCAACACCAACCAAAGACAAGTAGTTGCCGGAAGATCCGGCCCGACTGCTCAGCAGTCGGCCCGAATCTCGGGGGCTACACCCAATGGAGTCTTGTTGGCCTTAGCGAGAAAGAAGAAGGGATGCTTACTCCGGCTCTGTTTCAAGTCGGTGGTCCGCTTGGCCAGCTCCTGGTTCCTGGAGTTGTAGGCCGCCACGTGGAGGTTGTGGTAGTCCTGTAAGAAAGACAACAGAAGAAAAAACAAGTCAGCACTCGGAACTTACCTTGAAGTTCCGAAGCGCCTGCTCAGCAGCCAGCCCGGAACTCAGCGGCTACACCCAGTGGGTGTGCTGGCACGCCCCCATGGAAGATTTCAAGAATTAAAAAACAAGAAACAAGTAACGTACCTGGACGGCCGCCCGTGTTGCCAAGAACTCCTGCATGGATTGCTGGAGGGTGGCGCCTTGGGTGTTGAACCGGGCCAAGACGTCCTGCACGGCCACGTTCAAAACACATGTGCCGCCCCCAGACGTCCAATCCGATGGGGCGGCACTGGTGGCCTCGATGTCGGGCGTCGACGAGCTAGCGGACCCAATCTCCATCGGCCTTGGCGCAGACCGTGGGAGTCGGACCCACCATGAACTCGCTGCCAGATGGCGGCACTGGAGGCGCTTTAGGCTGGTTTGCCCTGCGCGTTGGCAGTCGGTGCGCGCGGAGGCACCTCTACCTCCAAGACAGCGGGGCCTCCCCCTCCCCTCTCCAGGGCCGGCTGGTCAACACCGGCCTCTCCAGTCAGCGCATGGCCCTCCGGCACCGACGGCTTCGCGTGCTGCGGGCCGGTGGACTCTAGAGCCCGGCTGCGGGACGCCTCCTCCTCCCGCGCCTTGCCAACTGCGGCCGCCTGCTCCTTGGTCGCCGCGTCGGCTAGCGCCTTGGCCGTTGCGTCGGCCTCCGCTCGTGCCGCCTCGGCTGCCTCCGGGCCATGGCCTCCCGCCCTTCTCGTGCCTCCCGCACGTTCCTCTCCGTCGCCTCCTGAAGGGCGGCGAGCGGGTCCATGCGGCGGGGGTTTGCGGAGCCGTCTGCCGCCCCAATCACTGAGCCGGACTGGGCTAGCGACAAGGAAAGCAGAGCTCTACGCATCGAAGAAAAAGGAAGTAAGAATAAATTTGCAAGAAAATTAGAAGCAGACACCAGATCGAAACGCAGGGAAGACTGAGTCTACGCAGACACCATCGGGAGCGGCTCCGGGATGTTCTTGAAGGCGGCTGCCTTCAAGGCCTCTTGTCGCTTGGTCGCGGCGGCCGATGTTTGGCCTTCTTGCTCGGCCGGGTGCCGGACGCCCCTGCATCAGCTCGACGCTTCAAGGAGTCGGCTGCTCCAGATGTCGGCCCCGCGGCGCCTGTGGCATGGTGTGGCTCGTCGTCGTCCGGCCACCCCCGGACATCCCCTGCCACGCCGCCTCCTGCGGCTCCCACTGCACAGCCGCCACCTCCTCTGGTGGCACCGTCCTCCTCCAACACTGCCGCCCCTAGCTCGGGGTCACCTATGTCACTGACCTCCCAGTCCGGCATCCACTGGTGATCGGACTGATAGCGCACTGTGCAACACCCAGATGATTAGACTTGATGAAGGTCGTCGCAAAAACAAAAAGAACAAAGAAGAAGGCCGAGTGATAACCCCAGGCGGCGGGTGAGGGAGTCCTGGACTAGGGGTGTCCGGATAGCCGAACTATCATCTTTGGCCGGACTCCTGGACTATGAAGATACAAGATTGAAGACTTCGTCCCTTGTCCGGATAGGACTTTCCTTGGCGTGGAAGGCAAGCTTGGCGATACGGATATGTAGATTTCCTACCATTGTAACCGACTCTGTGTAACCCTAACCCTATTCGGTGTCTATATAAACCAAAGGGTTTTAGTCCGTAGGACGAAAAACAATCATACCATATGCTAGCTTCTAGGGTTTATCCTCTCTGATCTCGTGGTAGATCTACTCTTGTACTACCCATATCATCAATATTAATCAAGCAGGAGTAGGTTATTACCTCCATCGAGAGGGCCCGAACCTGGGTAAAAACATCGTGTCCCTTGTCTCATGTTACCATCCGCCTAGACGCACAGTTCGGGACCCCCTACCCGAGATCCGCCGGTTTTGACACCGACATTGGTGCTTTCATTGAGAGTTCCTCCGTGTCGTCACCTTTAGGCCCGATGGCTCCTTCAATCATCGTAACGACGCAGTCCGGTGAGAGCTTTTCTCCGCAGACAGATCTTCAGATTCGGTGGCTTTGCACCGCGGGCCAATTCGCTAGGCCATCTGAGCAGATCGAAAGCTACGCCCCTGGCCGTCAGGTCAGACTTGGAAGCTTGAACTATACGGCCGATGTCCGCGGAGATTTGATCTTCGACGGATTCGAGCCACGTACCGAGCGTGCCACACTGTCTCGATGGGTGCGATCTAGCTCTACCGCCGAGCAGTGCCACGGGGCCGCGACTGCCGCTCCGACCCTTAATCCGGAGCCGGTTTCGCCGATCGAGGATGGTTGGTTGGACACCGCCTCGGGGGCTAAAATCTCTAAGGCGATTGAGCCGAACACCATCCCTGTCCTTTGCAAAGCTCGTGACTCCCAGGTGCCGGACCCCTTTCCGGACTCCGAACCTCCCGCGCCCCTGCCAGTCGAATCCGACTGGGCGCCGGTTATGGAGTTCACCGCCGCGGACATCTTTCGACTCGCCCTTTGGCGATATCCTCAAATCATTAAAGTCTCTCTCTTTGTCGGGAGCCCTGGCCGAACTACGGTCAGGAAGGTTGGGATTCGGACGACGAAGAAATTCAACGCCCACCCACCACCCACTTTGTAGCCACTGTCGATGACTTAACAGACATGCTCGACTTTGACTCCGAGGACATCGACGATATGGACGACGATGCCGGAGACGACCAGAACCAGCGCCCACGGGGCACTTGATGGCCACCTCAACTACGATATATATATATATATATATATATATATATATATATATATATATATATATATATATATATATATATATATGGTGGACACACCTAAGGGAAGCGATAACGAGGAACGACGAGCCGCTGCAAAAGAAAATTCCCTCAGGAAGCAGTCAAAGCGGCGGCGTAAGCACCGCTCAAAACCCCACCTCGACAAAGATAGCACCCACACAGACCCAGCCATAGAGCGGGGTGAGCCGGCCCGACGTATTTAACATGCCATTGAGCAACCATCCGAACATGCCAACTTGGACAAACAACCCGTCGTCGGCAAGGACAACAGTCCGAGACGATCTCACGCCGGACACGTCATTGGATCGAAGAACCTCCACAAAGAGCTCCTCGCTCTGCGCGTAGCTTGAAAAAGCGAAACAGAGGCTCAGAACAGCGGAAGACACACTCCGAATGAGATGGAGTAAATTACTCAACACTGCAGACAAATATGGCGACAGCCGCCAAGCAAAGAGCTACCCAAAGCGCAAACTAATGCCCAAATTCGATGAGGAGGCCGTAGAGCCCCCACGATCAAAAAACAAAGAGGCCGCCGGGTCGGATAGACGACCACATGGCAAGCGTGAAGCGGCAAGCGGCGCCGCACAAGCCAAAGACGTGATCCGCATAAGGATTCGCACCAAAAAGGATGGCCCAGTTAGATCTATCTACGGGCCAAGGAAACAAGTTCAGCGAGCAATACAACACGTCAAATATCTGAACATCACGGCACACCCAAATACAGGGGCGCCGCGCACCCTCTATGTTTCACCGATGAGGTGCTGGATCATGAATTTCCGGTGATTCAAGCCCGTAAACATAGGGGCATACGACGGAACGACAGACCCTGGAGTCTGGATTGAGGATTATATCCTCCACATACACATGGCCAGAGGAGATGATCTCCACGCCATAAAATACCTACCCCTCAAACTCAAAGGGCCAGCCCGGCATTGGCTTAAAAGCCCCCCGAAAACACCATTGGTAGTTGGGAAGAGCTTGAGGATGCTTTTCGGGCCAATTTCCAGGGAACCTATGTCCGACCTCCGGACGCAGACGATCTAAGTCACATAACCCAACAGCCCAGAGAGTCAGCTCGAAAATTCTGGAACAGGTTCCTCACCAAAAAGAACCAAATAGTCGACTGTCCGGACGCCGAAGCCTTAGCAGCTTTTAAACACAACGTCCGAGACGAATGGCTCGCCAGACACCTTGGCCAGGAAAAGCCAAGAACAATGGCCGCACTAACAAGCCTCATGACCCGCTTTTGCGGCGGGAGAGGATAGTGGCTAGCAAGATGCGCAAATGACCCAAGTACATCCGAAGTCAGGGATGGGAATGGGAAACCACGACGCAGCAAGGACCAGCGCCGGATTAAGGGGAACGGTCCAAAGAGCGCGGCAGTCAACGCCGGATTCAAAAGCTCACGGCAGAACAATAAAAAACTGCCCCTTAAGGACAATAGCGATGAGCTATCCAACTTAAACAAAATCTTGGAAAAGATATGCCAAATCCACAGTTCTCCGGGAAGCACGCAAACCATACCCACAGAGATTGTTGGGTCTTCAAGCAGTCCGGCAGACTCAACGCCGAAGACAAGGGGCTCGACACACCAAGTGAGGATGATGACGAGCACCACAAGCAGAGCCCCGGAAAACAAAATAATTTCCCACAAGAGGTCAAAACAGTAAACTTACTTCAAGTAACAAAAGGGGAAAATAGAGCGGCACCCATTGAATTACGCGCCGCACAATCTACCCCAGCGGAGTCCCAACACTGGTTGTCAAAACCAATTACCTTTGACCATCAGGACTACTCCGAATGTATCCGGAACGCAGGATGGACTGCCTTGATACTAGAACCTATAATCGACGACCTTCAATTTACGCAAGTCCTAATGGACAGCGGCAGTGATTTAAACCTGCTATGTCAGGACACAATTTGCAACATGGGGATAGACCCAAACAGGATTAGCCATAGCAACACTTCCTTCCAAGGAATAATGCCAGACACATATGCCCATTGTATGGGCTCCCTACTATTGGAAGTTATGTTTGGCTCACCCGACAACTTCCGTCGGGAAAAGTTGGTCTTCCACATCGCCCCATTTAAAAGTAGCCATCAAGCACTCTTTTGGGGCCGCAAAGCTTCCGCCCGCTTTAACGCAATACCGCATTATGCATCTCTTAAACTTAAAATGCCCGGTCCACGAGGCATCATTTCGTTAAAGGGAAGCTGCGCGTGTCCCTCAAGGAAAGAATGTGAGACTGCCTTAACAGCCTCACACTAATACGGCCTTGTTGGCAAAAAGCGTCTAAAGCAGGTCGTTCAGACCCCGGACACGGTTAGGCGAGTCCGCATAAATAAACATGATGCTTACTAGTCACAGACTTCTTACAAGGGGCTCCACGCATGTACAACAAGAGACAATAAAGCTCAATTTTACTCATTTTTGAATCATACTCTATTTTATTTCCAATTACATTTTAGCGCGATCTTTTTCAAACTAAGTTCCTCTCTTTTTACGTATGAACGCCGTGCTATACCCGGCCGAGGATACGGCACAACGGAGACACAGGCGCATACGTGCAGCAGGGACCCGTTGCAAGGATTCTTTTCAGATTAAGACCCTGCGTAAACCTGTTTCACTGTCTCTTGTTGTTACTCATCCCCTGGTCTCTTATTATAACCGAGGAGGAGGCTGGCGTTTTGGCATCGGCCGCGTCAGAATTTTGCACGTACCTGGACACCAGGGGCTTGTTACCAAGGGCATTGTTCGGCCCGCTTTATAAAAGACCAAATACCTTAGGGAGTGTTCGGCGTCTCGAGTTAGGCCTTATATGCATCAGCTCCGAATCATGTCTTTGGTCAAATGTTGGGTTTGCCCGGCTCCTGTGTTTTGCTGCCTTACGTTCTGTTCTATCGCTAACGCGGCACCGGAGAACTCTGCGATTGTGCCCGGTTGCCGGGCGAGCACCTCGAGAGAAAGCCGAAAACCGGTCATGATATAGCGAGAGACTGGTCAACCACTCGATGACTCATCGGAATGTTTAGAATTCCTCTGCATTAACGAAGGACCGTTTTCCGGTCAGGCACATACGCACCCCGAATTCGGGAGAGTGCGGTGCCCCCAGGGGCTATATAGTAGCCCCACCATCAAACTCCTATGGCTAAGTGAAAGTGATAAAGCATTATAGTCCGGTTGCCTAGTTTGCTACGCTACCACCTCCTTTATAGGACCAAGACGTTGGACTAAGTGTGAAAGCGCGACTTCTTTGCAAACACCCCCGCACTATGTGCGTGGGGGCTGAAGCCGAAGACGGCCATCTTTCAGGTTATATACATATATACATCAACGGCTGCACAGGAGGTAGCTACTTGAAGGCACAAGTATAAAAAGCTCTTACATTAAATTGAAACGTTGTTTCATAAAATTATACATGTCATTCAAGCATAACATCCTTCGAGCACTGCGTCTCTATTAAACGAGCGCCCAGAAGAACTTCCTCAAAATAGCGCTCATTTGGTACTCATTGCCGTCCCGAATCTGGGGACGCAATATCGGTGGCCTTCATCTCAGCCCAGTATGCCTTGACACGGGCAAGAGCCATCTGCGCCCCCTCAATACATGCCGACCGCTTCATTGCGTCGATAACCAGTACCGCACCAAGGAACTGCTGCACTAAGCCAAAATAACTCTTAATTTGGGGTCCGCCTGGCCACAAATGAGTCATGACATGCTTCATGGCAAGTCCGGATAATCGATTCACCTCGGCCCATTCGGCCAACCGATCGGTCAATGGAAGAGGACGCTCCGGACTATGGAATTACGACCAAAATAGCTCTTCCCTTATGTGCCCCTTCTGGCCTCGGAAGTGCTCAATCGCGTCCGCAGCGCTCGCCGCTAAGTCCAGATAAGCATCCTCCGAACTTCACGGCTTGTCCAACCGAGCATACTTCGGATCCGTATATTTCCTCCGCAGCAGAAACGGTTTTCCAGCCGCAATATCCCCGGCCTGACTCAGCTCCTCCTTGGCAGCTCTCATAGCGGAACGAGCATCCTTGGATTCGGCGTGGGCCTTTTTCAGGTCCTCTTGTTCCGCTTGACGTTATTTTTCAAGAACCTCGCAGCGGTCGGTAGTATTCTTCAGTTTCAGGGCCAAATCGGCCATTTCCTCTTTGCTTCGGCAGTGAGCAGCCCGTTCGGCTTTCAGCTCTTGACGCCTTTAAAGCGGCCGCATTACTCTTTCGGGCTTGCTCTTTACCTCGGGCAAGTTCCGCCCGCAGCCTCTCCACAGCGGCGGCACCGTCTGCATCAAAGCATACAAGTAGTAAGGCATGGGCGTCAAGCTCCCTTATCAGGTGTCCACAGAGAAGTCGCATACCTTGTGACTCGTCAAACCGTTTATTGACCAGCGCGATGCCCGCATCCGCCTCGTCAAATTGCCACTTTAGTTCGGCAAATTCATCAGTTCGGCTAGCCACCGGACGCCCCGCCACCTACATAGGAACGGCGACATGTTAGTACTGAGATTATGATCCTCGGCACACTGTCAGTTGTGACAACATACCGAGTCTCAGGGGCTACTATCTATACAGGGCGCATTCTATATGCATAACTGTCAGAAGGTACATCATTTTTTTCGTACCTCAAACCCCGTCAGTAAACTTATGGCGGCTTCATGCAATCCGCTCTCAGCGGATGCAATTCTTTCAATTACCGTAGCCATTAGCGCACGGTGATCTTCTGAGATATACGCTCGCTCGAGCAGGTCCTTCAGCTCCTCCGACCGCACGCCCGGTTGGCGCCGGACCGTCGGCCCCGCCGGACTCGGGAAACTTCTCGTGGCGACACTTGAGGTCGCCCGCCTTGCACTGCAGCGCGATAGGTGGAGGCGTTTGGCTCTCTATCATCTCCGGACGAAGATCCCCGAAGGCGAGCTCTGCTGAGAAGGGCTGAGATCCGAACTACAAGGTACAATTTCAGTTATCTTGAAATAAATCTGAGGATGTTCTTTATTCACAGGACCCCTTCTTTTTACTTACGGATCATGGAGGGCTGATCCCTTGGGGAAATAGTGCGGCTGGGGTATTTCCGGCCGGACTTCTCTGACGAAGACTTCTTTCCCCGTTTTGAGGCCTTGGCTTCCGGGTCTTGAGCGGTCCTCTTCTCCCCTTGGAGGGAGGATGCTGATCCCCTCTTCCTTGAAAGCCTCCTTCATGGAGGCGATTTGCTTCCTTGCTCCCCCTTCGCCTTCTTTAAAAGGCGCGGCCTTCAACATCTTGGTCGGCATGGGATCCGGCGTGGTCTCTGGGAGGAGCCGGACACCTTATCAACTTTGCCTTGGCTATCCACTCTGTTCAAGAAACGGCTCCCTTAAAGGGCATATATATGATAAATGAATGAACAGCATGTCCGTTACTGAGGTTACTTACTTGAGTATCTGGGTGATTGCAGCTAAGGCCTGCGTCCTCGGTCAAGTCCGGACACTTCTCTTGTGATCCGAAGAACAGTTTGTACATCTCCTTGGGCGTCGCGCCCATAAAATTTTGGACAGCTCGTGGTCCCTCCGGATTAAACTCCCACAGACGGAGGGGGTGACGTTTGCAGGGCAGAAGGCGCCGAATCAACATAACCTGCGCCGCCACGACCAGATTGATCTCTCTTTCTTGCAGGTCTCGAATACAGCCACCTGCAATGTAGGAACGATCCTTGGGCGGCCCCGATCGAGCACTGGTTGACCCATGATGCCCGGCCCGTGGTGGACTGGCGGAAGGCGGGTGGTGCCACCCATTTGGTGCCCACAGGAGCGGTGATATAAAACCACTCACGTTGCCACAAACCAAGCTCCTCTTGAAAAGAGCCCTCGGGCCACGGAGCATCAGACACTTGCTTATGACCGCCCCTCCGCACTCTGCTTGTTGCCCTCGATCATCTTCGCTCCACCTTGAAGGTCTTGATCCACAATCCAAAGTGAGGGGTAATATGGAGGAAGGCTTCACATCTGACAATGAATGACGAGATATGGAGGATGGACTCAGATTCAAGTCATGGAAATCCAGCCCATAATAAAACATGAGCCCCCGCACAAAGGGATCCGTCGGAAGCCTAAACCCGAAGGAAGTGAGACACGAACACCACGTTCTCGCCGGGCTCGGGAGTGGGAATGACCTGCCTGGGCGGGCAGCCTATGCGAAATCTCGCCGGTTAGATACTGGCGTCTCGCAGCTTTAGCACATCTTCTTCTCGCGGACGGAAGAAGACATCCATCGGCGAGCTGGTCGGAGCCGGACATCGTCGAAGGTCCAAGCGCCTAAATCTGAAGCTTTGGGTGTAAGAACTTCGGCCGAGGCGATTCGATGGAGGGTGGAAAAAGAAGAGGGCCTTGGTCTCATTATAAAGAGGTTGAATACCAAGAGCCCTCCCCGTGGTCGACTGGGACTCACATTCGATAGAGGAGGCGTGCCAGCGAGCGCGGTTGGGTTACCCACGTCCGTATTGATGAGAATCCCGGAATAAGGGGGCACGATCTACGCTTTGATAAGACGTGCCAAGGAAACCGCCTCGCTAAACGCGCTGAGGTGGGCCAGTAAAAAACGATTCGAATAAAGGCTTGGCCGTTGTAACGCCCCGGATTCGATGCGCCAGGTGTCTGCCAGTTATTCGCCGTCCTTGCCATGTCATTGGCTTGCGTGTTGCATTTTTTCCATGTCATCATGTGCATCTCATTTGGCATACGTGTTCGTCTCATGCATCTGAGCATTTTCCCCGTTGTCCGTTTTGCAATCCGGCACTCCTATGTCCTCCGGCGCCCTCTTTTACCTCTTTTCATGTGCGGGTGTTAAACGGTCTCGGAATGGACCGAGGTTTTCCAAGCGGTCTTGGTATAGCACCGGTAGACCGCCTGTCAAGTTTCGTGCCATTTGGAGGTTGTTTGATACTCCAACGGTTATCCGGGTAACCGTAAAGCCCCCTTCTCTTTGCAGCCCAACATCCCCTCCAAAGTGGCCCAAAACCCAGCAAACTCCCCTCTATGCTCTCGGTCGTTCGATCACGATCGTGTGGGCGAAAACCGCTCCTCATTTGGACTCTCCTAGCTCCCTCTACCTATAAAACTAGCCCCTCCCCGAAATTCACGGATGATTCCCCCCGAAACCCTAGATTTTCCCCTCCGCGCGCGCCGGACATGTCCGTCCCTGGCCGGACGTGTTCGTCGCCGTCGCCCGGCCCAATCAAATCGCGCCACGTCGTCAACCCCGCCGCCTCAGGCAACCGCGTCTCGCCACATCTCGCGCCCGCCCGTTCCCAGCCTTGACCCGGTAGCCCGCGGCCGCCTTCGCCCGCCGCCGAAACACGCCCGTTCCCGCCCGGTGGCAGCGCCTCGACCGTCCGCTTCGCCCGCCCTCCTTCTCGCCCGTCGGCGTGGTCCCGCCGCCGGCGCCCTCGCCGCCCGTTCTTGCGTCGGCCGCCGCCCGACCACAGCCGTTGCCGCCCTCCTGCTTACCGCCGCCCGGCAAACCCCGCCGCCTCGGCCTCTTTCCCGCCGCCGTCGAGGCTTCGCCGGCCCGCTCTCGCCCGCCACCGCTTCGCCGATGCGGATCCGGCCGGCCCAGGCGAATCCGGCCTTCGAGGAACCGGATCCCACCGCCGCCGCCTTGCATAGGCTCCTCCAGCCTCGCCGTCGCCCCATGTCACCGGGCTCCGCTGCACCTGCCTCTCGTGCGTGCACGAGGAGGAGCACGACCAACAGCGTCGCCGGCCACGTGGGCCCGCGGCCCAGTCCCCGCCGGCCCAGCCCAGCAGCGCCCGGCCCAAGCCGGCCTGCCTCCTCTCCTTCCTCTCTGGGCCGCAGCCCGTGGTGAGCAACCCACCTATCCTTCGCCCCGGGCGACTTTTAGTTTCCAGTGCGCAGTTCATTTTTTTTACCAGGTCCCGAATATTTTTTTTGACTTTATCATGCCATATTCATCATGTCATAACTTGCTGCATATTGCTCCATTTCGTGTGTGTAATATGTCAAAATGTTCTTTGTGAGATGCTCTACATTTAGTTCCATTGCATCATATTCGTTTGAGTTCATCTTGATGCCTGAATCTTCGTTGCAAGAGTGCTATATGATGTTAATCTGCTGAAACTGTTATAACTTGATGATTTGTCATTTTTGTTGCATTTGATGTGTGCATCTTATGAGCATGAGCTCTACATGTGTTTTGTGCTATGTCATGCCACATTTACAGGGGTGCTATCCATGTATTTTTGTGAGTCTTGTACTGAGTGCATCAAACTTGTTAAGTAGGGTACTTGCTGTTGCTGTTTTGCATGTTTGAATCTGCTATATCATGATGCTATGTTAACCTGCTTCTACAAGTCATTCTATGCATAATCTGGAGATGTTCACTAAGGATGTTTTGTTAAACATGTCATGCCCTATCCATCCATGCCCATGGTTGCATTTATAGTCTGTTGTAACTTGTTGTAATCTTGCTCTCAAATTGCTAGATAATGTTGTTGTCAGCTTGTTAACATTAAGTTCAATGTTGTCATGATTGTTTGTAGTGATCCATGCACCCTATGAACTTGTTCTTGCCATGCTTAGCTTCATAAACATGTCTTATTGCTGTTGGTTTCCTTTCCATGCCATGTATTGCTCTGTGGTGAGTGTTTCAAGCTCACCAACATGTCTACTTATTGTTGTTCCTGCCATGTATGAATCTGTCATATCATTTGCCATGTTTACATGGGTGCCATCATATTTTCTGTGCCTTTTGGGCTCTTGGTCACTAAAGGACTTCTGTTCTATGAAATGATTAGATTCATGCCATGCCTTTGTTTGCCATGTTAAGTTCCTGTAGCATGTTGTTTCATAGCTCTAAACATTGCAACCTGATGTTATTTCTGCCAATGCCTGAAACTGTTATTATTTGCAATCTTGTCATGTCATTTTGAGCATGTTCTAGTGATTTATGGAGATAGCTCAGTGTTCATGTTTTGTCAGCTTTACCTGTACATCACGTCCGTGCCTTTTGTTTTTATGTTAGGGTGCTGTAGCATATTGTTTTGATGCTTGTAATATGCCTAGTTGCTGTTTTGGACAGATTGTTGCTATAACTTGTTTCATGTGTATGTGTTGAACCGTTGCTCCGTTTTGAGTGTGCTCTATATGAACTTGCTTGATTTTGCATGTAGTTTCATAGTATCATGTTGCATCCTTGTTTTGAGGTGTTTGCTTGATGTTTGTATGCATTTGCATCAATGCCATGTTTAACTTGTTTTGCTCGTATCTTCTAGGCCGTAGCTCCGAATTAAATGAACTTTATATGTAAATGGGGTGGAAAAATGCATAGATTAACATGTTGCACTTTATTTTCCTGTTTAACAACATTAAAATATGCTTTAGGACAGAACAGTACCAAATTCGAAATATGCACATGGGGATTTTCCTAATTGTTGTTCGTTGTTCCGGCCTCATTTAAACTTGCCTAGATAGGTAGTTTTCATATGCTTCACCTCTTGCCATGTTTAACAACATTTAATATTGTTGAGTACCTAAACGGGAGAGAACTAAATAAATGAATGTGGTGTTTCTTCAATATGCAACCCGTTGCATATCGAGCTCCACTTAACTTGTAGCATTGTTTGTTGCACTTTGCCATGCCATGCCTCATTAAACCGGACATGCATCGTACTTGTTTGTGCATCATGACATGTTTATGCTTGTGTGTTTACCATGTTGTTTGCTTCTTTCCGGTGTGCTTCTCTCGTTAGCTTCGGTTTCGTTCCGGAGTTGTGAGGATTCGTTCGACTACTTCCGTTCGTCTTCTTCATGGACTCGTTCTTCTTCCTAGCGGGATTTCAGGCAAGATGACCGTCACCTTGGATCTCATTACTATCATTGCTATGCTAGTTGCTTCATTCTATCCCCATGCTACGTTACCTACCACTTGCTGCTCAATCCTCCCAAATTGCATGATAGCCCCTAACCTTTGTCACCCTTCCTAGCAAACCGTTGTTTGGCTATGTTTCCGCTTTTGCTCAGCCCCTCTTATAGCGTTGCTAGTTGCAGGTGAAGATGAAGTTTGCTCCATGTTGAACAGGATTATGTTGGGATATCACAATATCTCTTATATTTATTAATGCATCTATATACTTGGTAAAGGGTGGAAGGCTCGGCCTTATGCCTGGTGTTTTGTTCCACTCTTGTCGCCCTAGTTTCCGTCATATCGGTATTATGTTCCCGGATTTTGCGTCCCTAACGCGGTTGGGTGATTTATGGGACCCCCTTGACAGTTCGCTTTGAATAAGACTCCTCCAGCAAGGCCCAACATTGGTTTTACCATTTGCCTCACCTATGCCCTTTTATTTCCCTTGGGTTTCCGGAGCCCGAGGATCATCCTTATTTTAGCCCCCTCCCCCCGGGCCAGTGCTTCTTCGAGTGTTGGTCCGAAACGGGCAGACTGCGGGGCCACCACGGGGCAACTCGATGGCTGGTTTTACTCGTAGGCTGACCTATCCGGTGTGCCCTGAAACGAGATATGTGCAGCTCCTATCGGGATTTGTCGGCACATCGGGCGGCTTTGCTGGTCTTGTTTTATTACTGTCGAAATGTCTTGTAGCCGGGATTCCAGACTGATCGGGTCTTCCGGGAGAAGGAATATCCTTCGTTGATCGCGAGAGCTTATAATGGGCTAAGTTGGGACACCCTGCAGGGTATAAACTTTCGAGAGCCGTGCCCGCGGTTATGTGGCGATGGTAATTTGTTAATATCCGGTTGTAGTAAACTTGAAGCAAACTCTTCTAAAATACACCAATCGTGCGTAACGGTGAGTGTCTCTTTTCGGGTTGATCGAGAGGAGAACACGGTTTCTGGGTTATGTCTGACGTAAGTAGGAGTTTAGGATCACTTCTTGATCATTACTAGTTGACGACCGTTCCTTTGTTTCTCTTCTCGCTCTCATTTGCGTATGTTAGCCACCATATATGCTTAGTCGCTGCTGCAACCTCACCACTTTACCCCTTCCTTTCCCATTAAGCTTTGCTAGTCTTGATACCCATGGTAATGGGATTCTTTGAGTCCTCGTGGCTCACTGATTACTACATCACCAGTTGCAGTACAGTTTTGTGATGATCATGACGCGAGAGCGATGTTTGCTTGTTTGGAGTTCTTCTTACGCTTCTTCTTCGATCGGGGATAGGTTCCAGTCGGCAGCCTGGGCTAGCAGGTGGATATTGTTTGAGTTTCATTTATGATTCATCCGTAGTCGGATGTTGATCTTGTATGTTGTGTTGTTGTATTCGTGTGGCATTGTATGCCTCTTGTATGTATCCCCATATATTATGTAATGTTGATGTAATGATATCCACCTTGCAAAAGCATCTTCAAGATGCGCTTCTATCCTTGGTGGGACCTTCGAGTTCCTTTAGGATAGGGTCGCATCTTGGGCGTGACAGCCGTGGTGTGATGTCAGGCCGCGGAATACGTCAGCAGATCTGTGCAAAAACTATTCTCTCTACGGTGGTATGTGGAACTTGTTTTGCAGAGCCGGACACTATCCTTGTGTTCAAAACCTTCTAAGTATTCGGAGGAGGAACCCGCCTTGCAATGTCGAAGACAATATGTGCGCCGGACTCGTCGTCATTGAAGCCTGGTTCAGGGGCTACTGAGGGAGTCCTGGACTAGGGGGTGTCCGGATAGCCGAACTATCATCTTTGGCCGGACTCCTGGACTATGAAGATACAAGATTGAAGACTTCGTCCCTTGTCCGGATAGGACTTTCCTTGGCGTGGAAGGCAAGCTTGGCGATACGGATATGTAGTTTTCCTACCATTGTAACCGACTCTGTGTAACCCTAACCCTATTCGGTGTCTATATAAACCGAAGGGTTTTAGTCCGTAGGACGAACAACAATCATACCATAGGCTAGCTTCTAGGGTTTAGCCTCTCTGATCGCGTGGTAGATCTACTCTTGTACTACCCATATCATCAATATTAATCAAGCGGGAGTAGGGTATTACCTCCATCGAGAGGGCCCGAACCTGGGTAAAAACATCGTGTCCCTTGTCTCCTGTTACCATCCGCCTAGACGCACAGTTCGGGACCCCCTACCCGAGATCCGCCGGTTTTGACACCGACAGCGGGTTGTCCCGGCTGTAGGGCTCCTTGCCGAAGCTCCAGCTCCCCACTTCGAGCTGGTTGCCGGAGATGAAGTTGACACGATGGGCGACCTCGTCCGCCGACATCTCCTTGGTCGACCTCCGTCTCGGATCCCGGCGGCCGCCCATGTCGCATATCAGGTGGGGCCGGAATTGGAGCGGCAGCACCCGGCGCTGGATGAAGGCGACCACCAGGTCTGCCGGTCGAAGGCCCTCCACCTCCGTCATCACCTCAAAGCAGTTGAGGACGCGGGTGACACCAGCCGGCAGCGGCCTCGCCCGCTGCTGGCCCTAGTTGCTCCGTGGCTCAGCAGGCGGTCCGGTCACGAAACCCGGCAGGTTGACGAAGTTGCGAGTCGGATCCAAGTTGCGGACGTAGAAATATGTTTTTTGCCACAACTTGTCCGACTCCAGCACCACCACGGCTAGAAACCAGGGTCCGCCGCTAGTGCACCGCACGGCAACGCAACCGCCGCATTGAGTTGCCTCACCCTTGGCCGCGGTGCCAAGCTTGAGGTAGAAGAAGCGCCCCCACAGCTTGAGCATGGGCAAAATTCCGAGATAGCCTTCGCAGAAAGTAAAGAAGGCGGAGAGAATTAGCACGGTGTTGGGCATGACGTGATGCGGCTGCAAGCCGTAGTTGTTGAGGAAGGCGCGGAAGAAGCCACTCGCCGGCAAGCCGAAGCCGCAGAGAAAGTGGCTATGGAAGACCATGTACTCGTCGGGCTCTGGCGCCGGCGAGATCTCCCGCTCCAGCGGGATCAGCACCCCCACGCACTCCTTGCCGGGCAGCCTCCGCGTCGCATGGAGAAAGGCGACGTCCTCGTCTTGGATGTTGGAGCCGTTCCAATCGCCGAAACGACCGTCCCGGACCATGGTCGCGACGGCACTGTGGCGCGGCGGTGCGCTGAGGTCGAGGGCGTGGCGGCACGGCGAGGATGAGTGGCGACGGGCCTGCCTTGATGTTCGGCAGCGAGAGGCAGCGTGGCGTGGAGCAGAGAAGAGAAGAGGAAGAAGAAGATGAAGGGCGAGGAGGGCGCACGTGCGTTCTGCCGCCCCCTCCTCCCCCTATTTATAGACCCCCGGCGGCGAAGCCGAGCGGGCGAGACGTGGGGGGCGCGGGATTAACTGCACCCACTTCCCCCATGACCCCGCACCTTCCGCGCCATAACGGCGTGAAGTTAACGCGCCTGGGAAGTGCAACCACCCACCTCGGCCGCAGCGGATCCGCGTGTGTGCAGAGGCCATGTAGTGGCATGCCCGGGCCTGCAGCGACGTCCTGTCGCGCGCGTGGGCTGGCACGCCGCCTGGTCTACTGGCGCCATGTGGCGGATGGACAACGGGCGGCGAGCCTGTCATCCGGCTAGCTCGCCACCCAGCCTCCACCCCGAGGATTCGAATTCACCAGGAGGTCGGCCCGGCCTTGGCCGGCTCCTGACAATCGGCATCTCCAAAAGACGGACGAAACAAGATTACCAAAACACTCAAAGTAGGAAGCTGCTGAGGCTCCTCGATTTCAATCGTGGCGCCCCACCAGCTTCGAGGGCTACTGTCAGAGTAAATGACCACGGGTAGCCTCATCGGCCCCTATGGTATTTCAAGACATCGGGGCTAGCTGCACCCCTCACACCTCCCGGACGAGCAGCTGGCTTCTTGGGCTGGCTGGCTTAAGAGTCCGGCTGCTGAAAGAAGGCAAGACAGTAGAATGCGGCAGCAAGGGAGCCGACTCCTACCAGGTGGCCCCTCGTCCCCTCAAAGTTTGCACCCACATAACCATGATGGGACGGGGCATAGCTACAGTGCGACCTGCCACCCCCGAATCCCGGGTGGATCGTGGCCACAGTGCGGTGTGCCAAGCGGACAACCCTCGCCCGGCGCGGCTTTGTTGCCGCGTAGCCCATGACATCACTTACGCTAGAGGGAGGCACGCTCCCACGATGGGCAGTCAGTACGGCTCGCAGGTGGCGGGCCCTACCTGTCCGTGAGCCACCAGAAGGCGGCGAACACCAAACATACGGCAACAAGGGTGGGCCGACTCTTAGCAGGCGGCCCTTCCCCCCCACGGAGTCTGCACGCCATTAACCAGATGAGACGGTGTGTGGCTAAAGTGAGCGCCTGCCAGGCGGCGGGACTGTAGCCATGCTCCCCATGATAACGCCTCCGTCATCAGAGGTGAGGCAACAGTATAAAGCAGTCAACAGGACCCGCAAGCGGCGGGCCCTACCTGTCGGCCGAGATCACGGCAGCTGGCAGGACCCACCAAGCGGCGGGCCCCAGCAGCGGGCGGAGAATCCGGAGCCTAGAGACACTGACGGCTGGGTCCTACACCCGGCCGGATTACCATTGTACCCCTAGGGGGTAGGCCTATATAAACCCCCCAAGCTTCCCCATGCAAGGGGTTGAGAACCTTAGAGATCAGACACACACATATAGAGAGAGGAGTAGAGCTAGCCTTTCCCTTCTTCTTCCTCTAGCCGACCAGCTCAAGGAGCAATCTTGTAGCTACTCTATTAACCATAGTCATCATGCGGAGACCTTGCAGAGCAGGACTAGGGGTGTTATCTCCACAGAGAGCCCCGAACCTGGGTAAGATTCGCGGGCGTATGCAGTCTCAGTCACTCCCGCTTCTAGAGCCCGGCGCCGTACTCTTGTCCCCATCCATGATAAGCCACCCCCTGGCATATGACGCTGGATATCCCCGACAATGAGAATAGTTTTGTCAGTGAACACATACTCAGAATGTCTGGGTACCATAACCACTTGACTCAGCTGGGAGTTAATCTTCCTGATGATAGTGTCATTGACAGAGTTCTTCAATCACTGCCACCAAGCTATAACGGCTTTGTGCTGAACTATAATATGCAAGGGATGGAAAAGATAATTCCCGAGCTCTTTGCAATACTAAAGGCTGCGGAGGTAGAAATCAAGAAGGAGCATCAAGTGTTGATGGTTAACAAGACCACTAGTTTCAAGAAAAAGGGCGAAGGAAAGAAAGGGAACTTCAAGAAGAATAGCAAGCAAGTTGCTGCTCCCGGTAAGAAGCCCAAGTCTGGACCTAAGCCTGAAACTGAGTGCTTCTACTGCAAAGGCACTGGTCACTGGAAGTGGAACTGCCTTAAGTATTTGGCGAATAAGAAGGATGGCAAAGTGAAAGGTATATTTGATATACATGTTATTGATGTGTACCTTACTAATGCTCGTAGTAGCGCATGGGTATTTGATACTGGTTTTGTTGCTCATATTTGCAACTCGAAATAGGGGCTATGGATTAAACGAAGATTGGCTAAGGACGAGGTGAAGATGCGCGCCAGAAATGGTTCCAAGGTCGATGTGATCGCCGTCGGCACGCTACCTCTACATCTACCTTCGGGATTAGTTTTAGACCTGAATAATTGTTATTTGGTGCCAGCGTTGAGCATGAACATTATATCTGGATCATATTTGATGCGAGATGGTTATTCATTTAAATCAGAGAATAATGTTTGTTCTATTTATATGAGTAATATCTTTTATGGTCATACACCCTTAATGAGTGGTCTATTTTTATTGAATCTCGATCATAGTGATACACATATTCATAATATTGAGGCCAAAAGATGCAAAGTTAATAATGATAGTGCAACTTATTTGTGGCACTGCCGTTTGGGTCATATTGGTATAAAGCGCATGAAGAAACTCCATGCTGATGGGCTTTTGGAATCACTAGATTATGAATCACTTGATGCTTGCGAACTATGCCTCATGGGCAAGATGACTAAGACCCCGTTCTCCGGAACAATGGAGCGAGCCACTGACTTAATGGAAATAATACATACTGATGTATGCGGTCCGATGAGTGTTGAGGCTTGCGGCGGGTATCATTATTTTCTTACCTTCATAGATGATTTGAGCAGATATGGATATGTCTACTTAATGAAACACAAGTCTGAAACATTTGAAAAGTTCAAAGAATTTCAAAGTGAAGTGGAAAATCATCATAACAAGAAAATAGAGTTTCTACGATCTGATCACGGAGGCGAATATTTGAGTTACGAGTTTGGTCTTCATTTGAAACAATGTGGAATCATTTCACAACTCACGCCACCTGGAACACCACAGCGTAATGGTGTGTCTGAACGTCGTAACCGCACTTCATTAGATATGGTGCGATCTATGATGTCTCTTACCCATTTACCACTGTTGTTTTGCGGTTATGCTTTAGAGACAGTTGCATTCACGTTAAATAGGGCATGATCTAAATCCGTTGAGATGACACCATATGAACTGTGGTTTGGCAAGAAACGTAAGATGTTGTTTCTTAAAGTTTGGGGTTGCGATGCTTATGTGAAAAAGCTTCAACCTGATAAGCTCGAACCCAAATCGGAGAAATGCGTCTTCATAGGATACCCAAAGGAAACTGTTGGGTACACATTCTATCACAGATCCAAAGGCAAGTTATTCGTTGCTAACACTACAAAAAAAATACACTTCCGTGATGATACATGTTTGTCACAGTAGGTCACGTTTTCTGTCATGCATGTACATCCATGACGATTTTATGACAGAATCAAGATAGTCATACCTATGCTGTCGTAGAAGTGTTCCATGACATTACCAAAATTATCATCACGGGAGTATCCACTTCCATGACGATAAATGCCGCGTCATGGAAGTGCTTTCGTCAAGGGTGATTGACATGTGGCATCCACCGTAACGGGTCGCCGTTAAGCTATCGGGTCCGGTTTTGGATCCGATAACCCGCTAATAGCCCGGAATAATGAGGATTTTCCACGTGTAAAATTCTCATTGGCTAGAGGAAACACGTGTTGGCTCACTGTTGGGGACAGATGTCATCCATTCATTGGACAGGACGTGCCTATGATACGTCGACACGTGGCAGGGCCCAACAGAGGCCCATATAGGTTAAAAAGGTCGGCCCAGTCAAAGGCCCGTAGTACTTACTCGGGTACTAGTGGGCCAGCCCTATAACGGCCTGTTTAATAAAGGCCCATTTACGACCCGAAGCCAGATCTGGCCCGTTAATTGTTCGCTGAATATTTGGGCCCACCACGGGCGATGACTTTTCGCCCGTTAGAGGCCCGATGTAGACATGGGCCCATTTCAGCCCGGTGTGTCTTTCAGCCTGGGAATGGCTCGTGCTGCCCATGGGCCATATATGGTCCGACGCAACATCCGGCCCACTAACGGCCCGTGATAAAGGTGGCAACAGTTCAGCCTAACGTGACTTTGGGCCTGTTAAAGGCATGTCGTATAATTCGGCCCGTTGATGCATGTACTAAGCTTTCAGCCTGTTAAAGGCCCATGATATATGTGGGCCAACTAAGGCCCGAGATATGTTTCGTCCTGGTAACGGCCCATCATATAACTGGGCCAAAAAAGGCCCGGTCTACATTTCAGCCTGCTGAAGGCCCATCGATGACTAGTGAAAATTGAGGCCCAACATGCATTTTGGCCTGCTAAAGGCCCATGGTTTCTTCCGGGCCGTAATAGGACAGCAGAATATTCAGCCTGTTAATGGCCCAACGCTACATGGGCCAAACTAAGCGCTGGGTCCACAAAAGGCCCAACTAAAATTCAGGTCGAATATAGGCCGGAGTAAGTTGTGGACCTGGCACAAAGTGTGAAGGCCCCAATGGCCATTCGGGCCCAAGAAAGATGCAGGTCGGCCCAATTGTGGCCCGCTAAAAACCAGGCCCGTTAGAGGCAAATGTTTCGGCCCGGTCGACTACATCAGATTTTTTTTCAGATAGCGAGTGATGGCAGTAACTAGTAGGAATTAAGAACAAACCTACGCTATACAATAAAGAAATTACGGCATAGTAACTTAGAATAAACCTACACTATACAATAAAGGATTTATGGTATATTACATCCACTGGGCATCAAGTTCGCCACCAAAGGATCATAAAGCGCAATGAAGAAACAGATTACAAAAACTGGGCACCATTGCAGCGTAACAAAATAATACTAAACCGAGACCACTTCCAAGACAGCTCAAGAAAGGTTAGGCTTATGGGAACTGCTGCACAAGAAGTCAGCTGAAAGAATTTGTGAGACCGGCCTAGCATGTCGGTCATAGCTTCCAGGTGTAGCTGTTTAGAAATGAGGTTCTCATCATTGGTGTTCTCCGCAATCTTTCTTAGAGATAGGACTTCAAGTTGAAGTTGAGTTGCAGAATGCCTTTCTGCTAGAACTTGGGACTGAAGAAGTCGAACTGATTCAGAGAGCGAATTCTGTGAGCTTGTTTGACTGCTAGTCTCAAGTAACTTGAACACTGCATCAAGACAAGACTTTGGGGTTGTCTCACTATCTTCAAGATGTTTTGCCTTCTTTGCTGCAATATATGTTGGGTTTGTCTCACAGCCTTTCAAGAGACTTGTGCATGCCATCAGGCATATCACCCTTGAACAAGCAGAGAGATGACAGGTTTTGCACGTGTATAAACAAAGATGATAACTGTGTTGTCAATTCCATCTAATTTCAAATTAGAAAATAAAGAGTAAGCTCAAAATATCAATAGCATAATTTGGCATTTTTCACAATGCGGGGAGCTTCACCACACTACTGGATTACCATGTCAACATAACAAGCATAGATGAAGGGCAAAGATAATCATTGTATCTATTTTGGTTAATGTGCATGGCATGTTGTTCATATCATCGGCCACATCAGTAAGATAAAACAGGAGATGACAAGTTGCAAATGTGGCTGCTTCACCGCACACTGGATTATAGATCCACAAAAACAAGCATACATATAGGGAGTATTGAGTAATGTGCATGGTATGAATAAGGAATTTGGTTTTACAAGTAAAACTTGGAACTTACGGTTCTTACGAACATGCATTTTGATAGAAACAAGAAACTAAACAGCAAAGAAACGATAGGGAGTATGAGCAAATTAAACAGCAGTTGAGGATAAAGGCTTTAGAAGGACTGACTTACATTAACAGTTAACACCGACTTTATAATGCCCTTCTCCATGTCAAGGGAAGGATAACTCAAGAACTTCAAAGACGTAATCTTCTTCATAAGCATTGCATGTACTCTACATTTTGTAGAGAGTAATTATAGATATGATAATACTGGAAGGGATAGAGGATAATGAAGATAAGATGCATATTATATGCTACATAATCAACTACCAATCCCTGGAAGTACAAGCGTTAGAGGACAAAATGTACTGACAAGAGCAATGGGCTACACTTCTGCACTGGCATTGTCTATGTATTCAACTTTTTGGTAAGATTAAATATAGATCTGATATATTTTTAGTAAATGGTGGGCGAGGGAGATAAGATGCAGAATGCTACACAATGAACCAATCCCTCTTCCCATAATACAAGAGTGTTTTGAACACTGGTGTACTGTACAAAACGTTCTTATGTTATGGGACAGAGGGAGTAGCTGTTAATGTAGGTACAGTGATAGACGACGTTCAGTCCTTACAAGAGCACTGCAGAGCTAAACCTCTTCAAAAGCATTGGGTTGATTCTAAATTTATGTAAGAGTCCATACGGATCTTATAATGTCCACCAGATGGACGATAACGAGGCTAACATGTGCAGTGATGCTACATAATCAAACAGCTATGAAAGTAAGTTTGGTCATACAGGCAAGAGGTACTCACAAGAGCAATGCGATTGTGCAAGAGATAGTTGCGAGATTCTGTGGTCCCTTGAGAATGAGTGTTCTTATGCTAATAGTTTTCGTACAAGTGAGACGTTAAGGCAAATGCAGAAATGTAGTTCAAACTGTGATGTGATATCATAGACAGTACATTACGCTACAGAAGAGACCAATGTGTAACAATATTATTCCAGTCACTGTCTGATAAATGTAGCACCGGAGACTTTACGGAAATTTCTGTTAGAGGCTTGCCATCGAAGTGTGCTTGCCTCAGGTAGGAACGATACTTCATCAACGAGTGCTTGAAAAGCGCAACCAACCCTTGCTCGTCTTGACAATCCAGTTTGGTGCTCGCCTATTTAAAAGAATGAAATCTTGTATCTTTTGTCAGCAGAAACATATGAAGTAATTACCATGAATAACATTAGTACATTACTTACGCGTAAGTTGCGGAGGAAGACTGGAAATTGTTATGTGTCTGCGGTATAATCTTTCCATGAAGGAAAGATGCGCACAAAGTTCCTGACAACAATATAAGCTTCATCTTGTAAACTGGGAAGAAATGGAACAGGGGTCCTATTTGCTCCAATTGGGGCTCTCTCTGGTTCAGAAAGGGATTTGGCAACTGGATTTGGTGTACTCTTTGCTGGAATGGGGGTTTTATGTCAGAGAGTTGGTGCTATGTCAACTGGCATCATCATACTATTTGTCGCAGCTTGGGGTCTGAGTTGGGGCATAAAAAATGACCAGTGTAGTAGGGCTAGAGTCTGCTAGAGTTGGGGTGTTTTGTGGGCCAGGTGATATTGCAACTACACCTAATGGGCTATTTGATTTATCAGGTGTCACTACTTTTTCCAAATACTTTGCTCGTGCTCCTCCGTGATCAGCAATCGCCCTCTTCCTTTTGAACGTCTAATACACAAGAACAACATTTCAATGGATAAATATGGTATGATGATAGATGAAATGTGTACTAGAAATGGATAGGCAGGGCGTATTCACATACACGGTGTGTAAACTAAGCTAATGGAAGTGCAACAAAGTAGAAGTAATGCAAAGCATCAGTTGCAAGATATGTGCGACCAATATAACCTTGGAAAGTTAGAGCAAGCACCTTGATGGGTGAATAAGATAGGGCATCTGCCTCGACTCCTCCACTAGGGAACTACATTGACTTAGGTCTCCCTCTAGCTCGTAATCCTTTATTACGACCATATTCTGAGTATAAATCTGTAGGTGGAGAGCGTTTGCATTGCATTGCATCTAGACTTGATTTCAGTCCCTTAATGCCAAGTTTGACAACCATGGCATTGTTCTGCTTTATTCTTTTCATGCGTGCAAGATCATAATCATTATGATGTTGTTCAGAATCTAAGATTCATGAAAACATAAAAGGTAGTCAGATTATCTATGGAATGCATTGCGGATTCAACTCTAAGAGTGTCTCCCTATAAACCCCTGCATATGCAAAGTTCACCCCCCCCCCAACCGTCTTGACTGCACCACACGTAAATACAAACCTCTTATGTCTCTATAACAGTGCATAAACATTTCAAAACTGAAGTAGGAACACTAGAATCATATCAAATTCATATTTGAACAAATAAACTAAGGAATTATGAGTGGCATAATGTTTAGCTTCAAGGGTGGAGTGCTGGTAGTGCGACACGTAGCAAGTAGGCAGATTGTATTCGATGTAAAAGATTGTAGTCTATGTAAAAGCTGGAAATGACACTTTATTTCTATACAATGCAGTGTTCGTTGCCCACACATGATGGAAGAGATCACACAGAGAAATACTATTCACTCATGTCTACGGTTCCAGTATTTTGAAAAAGGGTGGTCCACCCTAAAAGAATATTGACAAAAGCTGGAAATGACACTTTCTTTCTATACAATGCAGTGTTCGTTGCCCATACATGATGGAAGAAATCACACCGAGAAATACTATTCACTCATGCTTACGGTTCCAGTATTTTGAAACAGGGTGGTCCACCCTAAAAGAATATTGACAATGAATATGACAAGGCAAGCATAGATGTAGTGAATCAATCATTTACTTGTGAGCTTAATAGGACAAGTATGAAGAATTGTAACTGCAGTAAGAAACCGTCCAAAATCTGAATCAAGAAGTTTGTCTAGCACTTATTGTTTGCAACTAATCGACGTGAATAATTGGATATCATATCGAATGAGTAAGAAAGACAAGTAAAATTGTCAACAAACCTGGCCTGCAGTAGTAATCTGGGTCAATGTCACTACAACCAACAATCCAAAATGACTAGTGTCAAATCCTAGGGCCGGAATTTTGAAACCCTGTGAACTTTACAGCTACTAAAGATTACTGAAATACATCTAAACCATTAAGTGTAGGTAGCACTCAGCACATAACAAACCCTAATGACAGTCCTGCCTAATGAGTAATGAATCAATTAGAAACTGGGTGATGAGGAGTGGCTGCTGAGTGTTGAGGACGTATCTCAGGATAAATCGGGTTGGCTTAGCGGGTGTTGCACACCTGAGCATTGAGCGGATTGGGAAGGTAGGCACGGTGGCGCGCCCAGGCAGCGGTGACGCTGTTGAGCGAGCGGCTCCTGACCTCTGATATGTCTCCAACGTATCTATAATTTATGAAGTATTCATGCTATTATATTATCTGTCTTAGATGTTTATGGGCTTTATTAAACACTTTTATATTATTTTTGGGACTAACCTATTAACCCAGAGCCCAGTGCCAGTTTATGTTTTTTTTCCTTGTTTCAGTGTTTCGCAGAAAAGGAATATCAAACGGAGTCCGAACGGAATGAAACCTTCGGGAGCGTGATTTTTGGAACGAACGTGATCCAGGAGACTTGGAGTTGAAGTCAAGGAAGCTTCGAGGTGGCCACGAGGCGGAGGCGCGCCGCCTCGGGCGCGCCCCCACCCTCGTGGGCCCTCGTAGCTCCCCTGACCGACTTCTTTCGCCTATATATATCCATATACCCTAAAAACATCGGAGGGCAGAATAGATCGGGAGTTCCGCCGTCGCAAGCCTCTGTAGCCACGAAAAACCAATCGGGACCCTGTTCCGGCACCCTGCCGGAGGGGGAATCCCTCATCGGTGGCCATCTTCATCATCCTGACGCTCTCCATGACGAGGAGGGAGTAGTTCACCCTCGGGGCTGAGGGTATGTACCGGTAGATATGTGTTTGATCTCTCTCTCTCTCGTGTTCTTGAGGTGACACGATCTTGATGTATCGCGAGCTTTGCTATTATAGTTGGATCTTATGATGTTTCTCCCCCTCTACTCTCTTGTAATGGATTGAGTTTTCCCTTTGAAGTTATCTTATTGGATTGAGTCTTTAAGGATTTGAGAACACTTGATGTATGTCTTGCCGTGCTTATCTGTGGTGACAATGGGATATCACGTGATTCACTTGATGTATGTTTAGGTGATCAACTTGCGAGTTCCATGACCTTGTGAACTTATGCATAGGGTTTGGCACACGTTTTCGTGTTGACTCTCCGGTAGAAACTTTGGGGCAGTCTTTGAAGTACTTTGTGTTGGTTTGAATAGATGAATCTGAGATTGTGTGATGCATATCGTATAATCATACCCACGGATACTTGAGGTGACATTGGAGTATCTAGGTGAAATTAGGGTTTTGGTTGATTTGTGTCTTAAGGTGTTATTCTAGTACGAACTCTATGATAGATCAAACGGAAAGAATAGTTACATGTTATTTTACTACGGACTCTTGAATAGATCGATCAGAAAGAATAACTTTGAGGTGGTTTCGTACCCTACCATAATCTCTTTGTTTGTTGTCCGCTATTAGTGACTTTGGAGTGACTCATATGATCCAACTATGTTATTATTGTTGAAAGAACTTGCACTAGTGAAAGTATGAACCCTAGGCCTTGTTTCCTAGCATTGTAATACCGTTTATGCTCACTTTTATCGCTTCCTACCTTGCTGCTTTTATATTTTCAGATTACAAAAACCTATATCTACCATCCATATTGCACTTGTATCGCCATCTCTTCGCCGAACTAGTGCACCTATACAATTTACCATTGTATTGGGTGTGTTGGGGACACAAGAGACTCTTTGCTATTTGGTTGCAGGGTTGTTTGAGAGAGACCATCTTCATCCTATGCCTCCCACGGATTGATAAACCTTAGGTCATCCACTTGAGGGAAATTTTCTACTGTCCTACAAACCTCTGCACTTGGAGGCCCAACAACGTCTACAAGAAGAAGGTTGCATAGTAGACATCAACCTCCTGTTAGTACGGCGTCTCCTCCTAGAGTCATGTCGTCCGAGGACGGCAAGTCGCTGGCGAGGCAGGTGGCTGGGGGCGAGTAGAGATCGGAAGCACGCAGCAGAATAGAGGGGAATCGGGGCCTGGGCCGACCTAAAATACCAGGGTGGGCCGCGGCCCACCGTGGGCACCCTGTAGAGATACACACCCTAGTGTTCTTCTGCTAGCATTTTTTAGCAAAAGAGGGTTTCCCCTCCGATTTCTCTTAAAGAAACCACCACAGAACCAACATGATCAATTAAACCGTAAGCATGATCAATTAAACCCTATTATGACTATGCCATGGCAGATTTAAAGCTGCAAACTGAAGAAATGCTATTTAGCATCCATTGTTTGCTTCGAACTAAGAACTAAATTCTAAGAGCTGAAAAGAAAGTATAGTAACCAAGTTACGATCTATTTTCTGGTTGAGATCAAAAAGTTGAGGAGATATGAAGTAACACCTCTCTTACGGCGCCGTGTAGGCATCGGGGGTGCGTTGGCTGTTGGTGGCGTTGAAGCAGACCTGCGACGGTAGACGGGTGCATCGGGGGATAAGTCCCGTTGTGGTGGAAGAGAAGGTCGTGTGAGAGGCCCCAGCAAAGAGGACGCCCGCTCTGATGAAGCGAGAGGACGTGATGCAAGGCTCTTGGTCCGTCACCATGGATGAGAAACGTCCATCTCTAGCAGTGGACGAGCGGTCTTGGTAGGCGCTCCCGCATCGTGGAGGACGGTGACAATGGATGGGGCGGAGGACGACGGCGATGGATGGGGTGGCGGACAGAGGAGGCTGGTGTGGGGATGGTGTTCTAGCACGGACGGTGTATGAATGGGAAAATGGAGGGAGAGGTATGGGGAACCATGTTTTTGGGACGCGCCTGTCTGAAATATGGGAAAGTTACGAACTTAGCCCCCGTTTAAACTTTGGACGTTTGAAAGTGCAACTATCCCTAGGTGGTTTTGGTAATTCCTAACAAAATATAGCTCATTGAGCTAACATCATTCCAAGATGAATATTTCAGGAAAGCTCAATAAATGGCATGGCATGGATGAGAAAAGTGGTTCCCTCAAAATGCTAAGGATAAAAGGATTGGCTCAAGCTCAAAAGCTCAATATTCTACATTTTATATTTTAGTGATCCAAGATCACATTGAGTCCATAGGAAAAGCCAATACTATCAAGGAGGGATGAGGTGTTGCTTAATGAGTTTCTTGATCCACAGTGCTTAGTGATATGCTCCAAAACCCTCAACTACTTTCCAACATCCACATATGACCTAAACCAAAAGTCAAACTCGGCCCTACCGATTCTTTCTATCCGGCGCCACCGAGTTCAGATGTCATAGCCACTGCCACAAACCCTAGGCAAATCGGTCTCACCGATAGGGATCTCGGTCTCACCGAGATGGGGTTGTAATCTCTCGGTTTCCCTTCATAACGTTTCGGTACCACCGAGATGAGCGATCGGTCCCACCGAGATTGCAATGTAAACGCCCTTTTTCCTTTTCGTAATATTTCGGTCCCACCGAAATGAGCGAACAGTCCCATCGAAGTTTACCGACCAACTCTCCGTTAGCTTATTACCAAAATCGGTCTCACCGAAGTTTGTGTAATCGGTCTCACCGAGATTACGTTAAGCCCTAACCCTAATCACATCGGTCCTACCGAGTTGCATGTCGGTCCCAATCAAAATCCTAACGGTCACTAGATTTGCTGAATCGGTCGACCGAGTTTATCAATTCGGTCCCACCGAAGTTTGGCAAGTTGTGTGTAACGGTTAGATTTTGTGTGGAGGCTATATATACCCCTCCACCCACTCTTCATTCATGGAGAGAGCCATCAGAACAAACCTACACTTCCAACTTGCTGTTTCCGAGAGAGAACCACCTACCCTTGTGTTGAGGCCAAGATATTGCATTCCTACCATATGAATCTTGATCTCTAGCCTTCCCCAAGTTGCTTTCCACTCAAATCTTCTTTCCACCAGATCCAAATCCTGTGAGAGAGAGTTGAGTGTTGGGGAGACTATCATTTGAAGCACAAGAGCAAGGAGTTCATCATCAACACACCATTTGTTACTTCTTGGAGAGTGGTGTCTCCTAGATTGGCTAGGTGTCACTTGGGAGCCTCCGACAAGATTGTGGAGTTGAACCAAGGAGTTTGTAAGGGCAAGGAGATCGGCTACTTCAGGAAGATCTACCGCTAGTGAGGCAAGTCCTTCGTGGGCGACGGCCATGGTGGGATAGACAAGGTTGCTTCTTCGTGGACCCTTCGTGGGTGGAGCCCTCCGTGGAATCGCGCAACCGTTACCCTTCGTGGGTTGAAGTCTCAATCATCGTGGATGTAAATAGCACCACCTATTGGAACCACGACAAAACATCCGTGTCTCCAATTGCGTTTGAATTCTCCAAACCCTCCCCTTTACATTCTTGCAAGTTGCATGCTTTACTTTCCGCTGCTCATATACTCTTTGCATGCTTGCTTGAATTGTGTTAAGATTGCTTGACTTGTGCTAAGATAGCTAAAATCTGCCAAAAACTAAAATTGGGAAAAGGATAAGTTTTTATTTGGTCAAGTAGTCTAATCACCCCCCCCCCCTCTAGACATACTTTCGATCCTACAAGTGGCATCAGAGATTTGGTCTCCATTTGCTTTGATTTCCATAGCTTTTGGTGGTCATAGCCTTGGTTTCACAACCTAGGAGAGTATGGCGTCTAGCGAGGGAAACTATCACCGTAGAGGTCCTTACTTTGATGGTACTAATTTTGCTAGTTGGAAGCATAAGATGAAAATGCATATTCTTGGACATAACCCCACCGTTTGGGCTATTGTGTGTATTGGCTTGCAAGGTGAATTCTTTGATGGGAGAGAACCGAACCGTGAAGCTAAGCGCGAAGAGTTGAAGATGCTGCAATACAATGCTCAAGCTTGTGATATCCTCTTCAACGGATTGTGCCCCGAAGAATTCAACAAAATCAGCCGTCTTGAGAATGCAAAGGAAATTTGGGATACTTTGATTGATATACATGAAGGTACCGACTCCGTCAAGGAATCCAAGTTGGATGTGCTCCAAAGTCAACTTGACAAGTTCAAAATGAAGGATGGTGAAGGTGTCATTTGAAATGTACTCTAGGCTTGCTCTTATCACAAATAAGATTGCGGGCTCAGGAAGTGAAGAGATGACCGACAAATTCATCATCAAGAAGATCCTAAGAGCATTGGATGGGAAGTATGATACCGTGTGCACATTGATCCAAATGATGCCAAACTACAAAGATCTCAAGCCAACGGAAGTCATTGGAAGGATTGTTGCTCATAAGATGTCACTCAAGGACAAGGAGGAACTTCACAACAAGTCAAGTGGTGCTTACAAAGCCTCAATTGAAGCCCCCACATCGTCAAGTGAGAAACAAACCTTCAATGAAGAATTGAGCTTAATGGTGAAGAACTTCAACAAGTTCTACAAGAGTAGAAGCAAAGAGAGAAGCTCCAAGTCAAGGTCCTACAATGACAAAAGATCTTCTAGTCGAGAGCGCAATTGCTACAATTGTGGGGGACCCGGACACTATTCCAATGAATGTACGGCACCCCACAAAAGAAGAGAAGAATCACCCAAGAGGAGAAGTAGAAGGGAGGAATCACCACCAAGAGAGAGGAGGAGTAGAGATGATCGTTATGAACGAAGAACATCCCGGAGAAGCAAGGATTCAGAAAGAAAGGACAAGTCATCAAGGATCTACACAAAACAAAGACATCAGGCTCATGTTGGAGAATGGGTGTTCGGCTTCGACTCCGACAATCACTCCGAGAGAAGCTATCACTCTGACTCCGAATATACTCAACATGAAGGTGTTGCCGGTCTAGCACTTGTGTCAACCATCTCCTACGACATATTTGATTCACCAAATGAAGGAATTGGAAGATGCTTCATGGCCAAAGGTCCAAAGGTAACACATCCCAAGTATGTTGATTTCAATAGTGATGAAGATGACTTGTTAGGTGATGATGATTTACTTGTTGACAACTCTAGTGATGAATACTATGATGAAACGTCAATTAATCATGCTAATCAAGATAAAACGAATGACAATGATAAGGAGAAGATTGAGCTTCTAACTAAAGAACTGAAACACTCTTAAGTTAGCTCATGAAACTATCTTAGAAGATCATCGAGAACTTTTAAGGACTCATGAGAAGTTACGCTTTGAAAAGCTCAACCTTGAGCAAGAGCATGAGTTCTTAAAGGCAATCAATGATGATCTCCGTAAGAAGAGTTCTTCTTAAATATCCAAGCGTTTACTCTTATCTACTTACATGCCTCAAGTCAAGTACATTATCAAGAACAAGAAGGATTCTTCCTCTAGTAGTAACAATAATCATGCTAAATCCAATGTTGTTGCTTCTAGTAGTTCTGTTGATTCCACTAATGATTCTCTTAGCTAAGTTACACTTGAGCAAGAAAATAGCTTATTGAAGGGAATTATAGAGAAAGGTGTTTACAAGAGCCTTGCCGGGAGTAAGCAATTTGAGGAAATTGTACGCAAGCAAGGAAGGCACCGGAAGAACCAAGGTGTTGGTTTTGAACGAAAGTTCAATGCCAATGGAGTTGAGTGGGAAGAAGATCAATACCCCAAGACGAAGTTTGTTCCTCAACAAGAGAAGTATGATCCTACTTCCTTCAAGGGGACACAAGCTCAAGATGATCTTCCACCACAAGACCACAAGCAAAAAGGCAAGGACAAGCTTAAAGAGGAGATTGATGCATTTGAAGAAGCTCCTAAGGCCTTGGTCAAGGGGGTTCCCAAGACTACATCAAGTTCTACTTCATCAAGCATGACTACAACTCCAAGGATTCCCATCAAGATAATGTGGATCCCGAAGAAGAATAACTAAAGAGTTCTTGAGGGTGACTCCGCCAACATATTTCACTCCTATCATTTTGGCAACAACAAGTGCAATCAACTTCACATCTTGCAATAGTTCAAGGAGTCACAAACCCTCTTGTTGGTAAGACAAGGGACAAGATAACCTAATGCTTTCATAGACATCATCTTGTGTGTGCATCACTCTATGTCTATGGATATACTTATTTGTTCCTTGTGGGACTAACCCGTGTAGGTATTGAAAGTGCAACTCACTCCAAAGGATTGCTCCAAACGATCTTCATCAACATTGAGCATCCACATGTTCAACACCTACATGAAGCCATCATCGACAAAACCCAACGTTAGTTCATCCCTCTAAGGGGGGATCTCACATATAGGGGGAGCTTAACTCTAAGAATTGAGTCAAAGCAACTCTAATGGTGTGAACACATCAATGCATTATGTAAAAGTGGTAACCCCACTTGAGCTTAATCGATGAGTATGACCTATGATCAAATGTTCTCATTTGACTCCTAAGTCAATATACTCATATATAGATGACCTAGTCATCGCCAATTGCTTGATAGATGCTAGAATTGGTTGTGCATGCTTCGCCACATATTTCATTTGCCATTTTATTGTGTGAGCATGTTGGTTGCATATTTTACTCATTCGAGGACATCCACTTGTTGTCTTGATTGATTGTTTTCTTTTTCTTTTGCCAAGTGGATGGACAAGAATGCCTAAGAACCTTCTCTAGCTATCTATGCTCTTCTCTTCTCAAACTCTATTCATGCTGCATCACAAAATTTGATCAAGTCAGATTCGAACCACTCTGTGTGAGGAGCACTTTGAGTCCCCGATTCGTCATAGACTTAAACTTCCAAAACTTCTTTATGCGTTTGATCCGACCGATTCCTCCATTTCGGTCATACCGAGATCACTAAGTCGATCTAGGTTTTCAATCTCGGTGCAACCGATTTGAACACTTCGTCACACGGAGTTGCTTTAGAATCAGCAATTATGCATCTCGGTGCCACCGAAGTTGTTCCACTCGGTCACACCGACAGGTCGGGCTATATATTCTCACGGGCAAAAATTTGGAAACTTTCTCCAAACCCCTTCGCCACAAGATAGCTCGCTTCCGCCTCCAGTGTCTTCAGATCGTCTTCCTCGTCAGCCGCCTCCAATCCTTTGGTCTCCGCCTTGTTGTCAACGGAATTCATCCCGTCGTTGCCGCCAGAAGCGAGTTCATCGCCAAGCTAGGGTATGGAATCGATCACGATGCATATCCCGTCAATTCCTAGCACATTGTGTTCATCATGATTCTTGCCACGATTGAAACTATTCTATCCAGTCAAAACAATCCATAGATTAGAGGTGAATTGGAAATTTAGGGTTAGGTTTCCGCCGAAACCATCTCGGACCCACCGGGTTGTAGAACTCGGTTCCACCGATTTGGCTAAGGCCATTGCACATGTGGTTCTCGGTCTGACCGAGAATTGCAAATCGGTGTGACCGAGTTCAGGACTTTGTGAAACCCTAGCAGTCTTGGTGCCACCGAACTATGACTCAGTCTGACCGAGTTCACTAGTTTAGGTTCCAAAGCTGCTTGGTATCACCGAGTTTACAAATCGGTAGATCCGAAATGCTTTACGTGGAAAACTAAAACTAAGTTTTTGAATCATTCTTTTGCAAAAACCTCTGTATTTTGTGATGCTCATCCACTCTATCTCATCTATATCTATTCACGTGGTCAGCAAATGTGTGCAACATGTCTGATCAAAGTGACAGCCAGAACAGGTCAGAGGAGCAGGTTCAAATGAGTGAGGGCACTAGTCCCTCTAGCAGCTCAGATGAGGGTAGCAGGAGCACCCCAAGCAGCTTGCCTAAAGCTGCCACCAGGACCAGAAAGAAGAAAACCTCATAATCTGAGGATGAAGACTATGTGGCTGTAGAGGATGAGGCCACTTCCAAGAAGAAAGTACTCAAAAAGGAGTATGGCACATCTGCTGCCATTAAGCCTGGTATGAAGACCAAAGTACCTGCAAAGAAAACCCTCATGTCTAAAGCCACAGCCTCTACTCAAGTAACTTTGGAATCTCAACCCAAAGAGGCTGCTGCAGAAGGGAAGAAAAGGAAGGAAAGGGTCAAGAAGACCATGGCCAGAGTTGTTGGAAAGCCTTCCATGATGGAAGAGGAGGAGGAAGAAGAGGTTGCTGCACCAGCACCCAAGGCTCAGAAGCTTATGGGTGATGTTATTAGGTCAGGGGCTGCATAATCAAAGCCCAAAGAAGCACCCAAAGCTGCCTCCAAGCCCAAGATTGCACCAAAGAGGAGTACCAGGAACATTCAATTTCTTTGAGAAGAACAAGGCCCAGTGCCTGAAATTGTTGCTGAAGAAGAAGATGATGAGACACATGTCTTGAGAAAATTGAAGCCAAAAATTCCAGATCATAATCATGCCCATCATTTAGCTGAGAACATGAAGATCAAGACTGAGAGTCGATTTAGTGCTATGCATTTTCTATGAACTTTTTGGTAACTTGTTGCCAAAGGGGGAGAAAAATGTATAGATCATAGGCTTTGAGAGAGAGTGTTGCTTTTTATTCTCTCTTGCTTTGGTGGCTGAACTTTATTTGCTTGTTCGAAATACTTTATGTATGTGTGATACTTGGATGATCATGTGTTTGATCATATGCTACATTTATGCTTGTTGGATGACATTATCTCGTTTATCCTTATATGATCATTCACTTTGCTTGGTGATGAGTGCATGTATTCAATCATTATCATTTTGAGCGCTCCACCAAGATGTATGTGACATGGAAGAGTAACCCATGAGCCTAAACTCTTTGTGCATTTGCAGTCCAAAGCAAATCTTAAACTATGCACAAACTTAGGGGGAGCTCTTGCTTATCACATACTTCTCAAAGCGACAATGTTTTTCACTCTTATTATCATTTGTCGAAGCTTTGATCTATATGTTGTCATCAATTACCAAAAAGGGGAGATTGAAAGTGCAACTATCCCTAGGTGGTTTTGGTAATTCCTAACAACATATAGCTCATTGAGCTCACATCATTCCAAGATGAATATTTCAGGAAAAGCTCAATGAATGGCATGGCATGGATGAGAAAAGTGGATCCCTCAAAATGCTAAGGATAAAAGGGTTAGCTCAAGCTCAAAAGCTCAAGACTCTACATTTTATATTTTAGTGATCCAAGATCACATTGAGTCCATAGGAAAAGCCAATACTATCAAGGAGGGATGAGGTGTTGCTTAATGAGTTTCTTGCTCCACAGTGCTTAGTGATATGCTCCAAAACCCTCAACTACTTTCCCACATCCACATATGACCTAAACCAAAAGTCAAACTCGGCCCTACCGATTCTTTCTATCCGGCGCCACCGAGTTCATATGTCATAGCCACTGCCACAAACCCTAGGAAAATCGGTCTGATCGATAGGGATCTCGGTCTCACCGAGATGGGGTTGTAATCTCTCTGTTTCCCTTCATAACGTGTCGGTACCACCGAGATGAGCGATCGGTCCCACCGAGATTGCAATGTAAACTCCATGTTTCCTTTTCGTAACATTTCGGTCCCATCGAAATGAGCGAACCAGTCCCACCGAGTTTACCTGACCAACTCTCTGGTTAGCTTATTACCAAAATCGGTCTCACCGAGTTTGTGTAATCGGTCTCACCAATATTACGTTAAGCCCTAACCCTAACCACATCGGTCCTACCGAGTTGCATGTCGGTCCCATCGAAAATCCTAACGGTCACTAGATTTGCTGAACCGGTCTGACCGAGTTTATCAATTCGGTCCCACCGAGTTTGGCAAGTTGTGTGTAATGGTTAGATTTTGTGTGGAGGCTATATATACCCCTCCAGCCACTCTTCATTCATGGAGAGAGCCATCAGAACAAACCTACACTTCCAACTTGTCAAGCTTACGAGAGAGAACCACCTACCCTTGTGTTGAGGCCAAGATATTCCATTCCTACCATATGAATCTTGATCTCTAGCCTTCCCCAAGTTGCTTTCCACTCAAATCTTCTTTCCACCAGATCCAAATCCTGTGAGAGAGAGTTGAGTGTTGGGGAGACTATCATTTGAAGCACAAGAGCAAGGAGTTCATCATCAACACACCATTTGTTACTTCTTGGAGAGTGGTGTCTCCTAGATTGGCTAGGTGTCACTTGGGAGCCTCCGACAAGATTGGAGTTGAACCAAGGAGTTTGTAAGGGCAAGGAGATTGCCTACTTCGTGAAGATCTACCGCTAGTGAGGCAAGTCCTTCGTGGGCGACGCCCATGGTGGGATAGACAAGGTTGCTTCTTCGTGGACCCTTCGTGGTTGGAGCCATCCGTGGACTCGCGCAACCGTTACCCTTCGTGGGTTGAAGTCTCCATCAACGTGGATGTACGATAGCACCACCTATCGGAACCACGACAAAAACATCCGTGTCTCCAATTGCGTTTGAATTCTCCAAACCCTTCCCTTTACATTCTTGCAAGTTGCATGCTTTACTTTCTGCTGCTCATATACTCTTTACATGCTTGCTTGAATTGTGTTAAGAATGCTTGACTTGTGCTAAGATAGCTAAAATCTGCCAGAGACTAAAATTGGGAAAAGGATAAGTTTTTATTTGGTCAAGTAGTCTACACCCCCCCCCCTCTAGACATACTTTCGATCCTACAACGTCCCGTCGGTTGGGGATAGGACGGTAATCTCGCATCTCGCCAATATTTTCAAAAAGCGATTTCTGGCAAGGAGAGGGTGTTTTGGCGCCCATGGTTGGCGCCCACGGTGTATGAACGGGGCTGATAGGTAGGGCGGCTGTGTCATGTCTGAGTGAAGTTACAAACCTGCCCCTATTGAAAATATTTGCCTGCATCGATTTCGGCCGAGTCGAGTTTGTTTTGCCACCCACCGTGTATGAATGGGGAAATGGAGGGAGAAACAGAGGTCTTTCGGACGAGCTTGAATCAAATGTGTTTTGCCGCCCATGTTTGGCGGCCACCATGTCGGTATGGGCTCAAAGGCGGTCGTGTCACGTCTAATTGAAGTTACTAACCTACCCCTATTGAGAGCAGTGGAAATCGGGCCGATGGATTGTCCGTGTAAGGGGTAGACAACAATTTCCATCTCCCAAACACTTGGCTTCGGGCAGCTGACATGGGAGTGGACATTTTGCCGCTTCTTCCAAATTTTGGGACAATAAGCATCCACGTTTACCCTGATAACTAAATTCGAATCCATTTTGTATTCCTATACGAATCTTTATAAATCATTCTATGTTTTTTTATATCTTCAAAAGCACGACAAAGATGTATTCCATTGTCATATATGAATATGATTTACAAATGCCTATACTCGAATTCAGAAGCTAGAATCCAGCTTAAGGTGAATTCGAATATTTGGAACATTTTATGTCCAACTCTAATGTCACACGCAGTATAATGTGTACTCCCATTTAGATATGTACACAAGCGATGTATCAAGATTCAAATACGAGTCAATCAACCAAGAATGTACAAAATTAACAGACATATAAACCCTTATAGATATGGATCGATAATATCAACTAACATACATAAGCTAGGCCGCTATTTTTTTTTTGCTAGAAGAGCATCCTTTTTTTAGCAAAGCTAGTACAGCATCTTGGCCCTTTCTGATGCGTGCCACTTATGGTCCATCTATACTACTATTATTGCTGAATGCACATTGAGCCTGATTGGCATATTTGTAGGTCTGGCACAGCAATTAAAATTAAATGTCTCCGAGTCTTATCAATTAATACAGACTTGTGCTCAAATAAATTACAAACCAAAAAACAAAAAACAATCATTACATGATCTCTAAAACAAATGGTTTGATCGATTACATGAACAAACAATACCAAGTGGGAATTTAATTTCCTTTTTTCCTTCTGGACCTTAACAATGCGGTCAGTCTCATCTTGATTCGCTCTAAGATCCACCAAATATTTAATGGTTGTCTTGAGTACTTCTTGTGATTGTGTTGTTTGCTTCCTCAACATGTCAACTTCATCTCTAAGTGTGGAAGCAGAATCTCTTCTACCACTAGTTTAGCCTTTAGAGCATCAGCAGTTGGCAATTCATGATGCACGATTGGGCCAGTGCCACTGCTGTGGGATGATACAACGTCCATGGGGACCTCACTCTTTGATCTTGGGCTAACTAGTTTTGCCATTAAAGTTCCGATTGGATTCCGAAAAGTTGAAGTTAGCAAAACATCTCAACTAGGAATTATAACAGCAAACCAGTTAAACAAACAAGGAACTGAAGAGTTTCAATTGGATGCTGAAAAGTAGTTATTAACATCATTGTAACCGGTTGTTGCAGCAGCAATGCAGTTAAACAAACAAGTTTTGCAAAAGGTACCTATTGTGGCATTGGAGTTTCTATTGGATCCTGAAAAGTTGAGTAGCGAGTAACGTGATTAGAGCAACCAGTTGCAGCAGCAAAGTAGTTAAACAAACAAGTTTTGCAAAAGGAACCTGTTGTGGCATTGGAGTTTCTCTTGGATCCTGAAAAGTTGAGTAGTCAGTAACTTGATTAGAGCAACAAGTTACAGCAGCAAACCTGTTACACAAATATATTTTTGAAAATGTACCTGCTGTGCAATTGGACTTCCAATTGGATCCTGAAAACTTGAAGTTGGTAAGATGATTACAGCAACAAGTTACAGCAGCAAACCAAGTAAACAAGGAAGTTTCTGAAAACATACCTGTTGTGCCAACGGAGTTTCAATTGGATCCTGCAAACTTGAATGTTAGCAATCAATAAATAAAGTTTTGCAAGAGCCATAAGAAACTAACATCGAACTAGTACAACTAACCAGTTTTGGCAACATATTTAATTACACATGAACTAGTAAAACTAACGAGTTCTTGGCAACATATTAAAGTAACAAGTCGGTACCGTTTACCAAAGAACACGTATATCTGTAAATTTCTTTGATGTAAGCAAAATGATTCCAACACATATATAAGTTAAAAAGACGGTGTCCCTCATATAAACCTGATTGTTGTCTATCTATGAGAATACAAACATTACTAGTGCAACAAGTGATAACAGCAAACCATTTAAACAAACAGGGTATCAGAACATACATTACACGTGAATTCTCTGCACCCTAGAAGTACATATGACCAGCTGTCTACGTGCTTAAGTAGATATTTAAGTTTTGGCAAACAGGTAATTCTTAACAGTAAGTATCAAACACATAGATAGGCGCAGTCTATAATAGGATTAACAGGCTACGACATTATGTAATCAGTAGCAAACTAAATTAAGCCAAGCAACATAATTGAACAATTTTGTAATAAATGGCTAACTAAAATTCCAAGAAGCAGGTAACTGAACTTACGCTGGCTCTTTGTACAGGCACACTACAACTTCTTTTTCGCTTACAAGGTTCTACGAAGGAGTCCATGGCATCAACTGCTTGGATACGTAGTCCCAATACTTCTTCCTTCCCACACTACATTGGTAAGTCGAATGGTTAATCTGGTAAGATGGTGCGTCCTTGATATGTTATATGAAGACGTGTAGTCAGACTAATTGTACCCACACACATCACACTAGCTTTTACTGTATATTTCATGTGATTACATTTGACATATCGAGATCTAAGCAATCTACAATAGGATGAAAAGACTGGCATCCTTCACATTATTGGTGAACTCGGTTCATAGAAACAAGCAATTCAACCATTCTGTGGGTAAATCAAAAGCGCCACTAGAATATTTTTCACTACCCCAATCATACACGCAAAAAGGGGCGACGCCCCCATAGGGGCTGGTATGGGCGGCCGCCTCGGGTGGCTAGAAAGTGTGCACCTAGTTTGAGTCGTCCAGGTTGGCCCAGGCTAGTTTTGTTCATCCCAACGCACGAGCAGATAATGTAAAAATGAAGAAAAACATTTCAATTTGGATGGGCCAATAACGTAAGTGCAAGGCAGGCCCTATAGCAAGCTTGCGGCCCAAACGAGCGCCTCCCGTATCGATCGACAGCAGGAAAAATCCCAATCCGTTCGCTCCAGCCTCTAGTCTAGTTCGCTCCTAATCTAGCCACCACTAGACAGACCGACACAGCACTTCCTCGCGCCCTCGTTGGAGGGCGTTCGCCGGGCTTCAAGCGAATGGAAGGACAAGAAGATGAAGATCCAACCCTGGGTGTAGCCTGCGTGGGAGGCAGTGGCGGAAGCACGGGCATAGCATCGAGCTTGCGCAAACCGACAGTCGCAGCTTGCAAGAGCAGCATGTGCAACGAGCAGGTACATCACATCCCTGATTATATATATTTCAACTGTTCAATTTCTGGCCAACAGTTAAACCTGACGGTGTTGTAAAACTGCTTGTATGTAGGGAATCTATGAGAAAATGAAACCAATTACTGCTTATTTTATAACTCCCTCAATCAAGATCGAATCGACCGAATGTGATGTATCTAACCAAGTTTCCGGTGCAAACATACAAGCTCATGTTGTTCTTCAGCCTGAAGTGTCTAATGAACAGACTGCTAATGAAGGATTTGATGCAAACATTTTACATGCTCCTGGTGATGAACATGTAGTGTCTAATGAGGTATCTAATGCAAGCATTTTGTAAGCTCACATTGAAGGATTTAGTGTCTAATGATGATCTGCTATGTTGAGAGAGACACAGATATTTGCAGGCATTGATGACAAGCAAATTATAGTACATTTTCATGGCTTGAGGAAACGTCGAGGTCGTCTACCAGAAAGTCCCCCTATCATGACAATATAGCATAAATACTTTTCTAATCTATTGTTTGAAACTATTGGCATACTTGTGCAGGATGGATATATTGATATGCAGTTTGCACACTGGTTATAGGTGCAATTACACTTTGATATTTTCAGCTAGAGAATGAATAATTCAAGCAGATACAGACCATGTTAGTAGTCCTTGTACACCATGTTGCATTTTGTGTCTTTTGGTGCTTACATCATTTAATGTTTTATAATCTGAACTACTTTGGATCATTAGCTGGTTTTCAAAGTGCATGTAGCTTCACATTTCTCAAGTTATGTTGATTTCCGAAGTGCAAGTGCCTTCATATTTTTAAGTTAAATGTTCGCCCCTGGTAACTTGAATTTGTGGGTCCGCCACTGCACACAAATCATACACACATGCAAATATGAATTAAATGAAATGCAGGGACTTATGCTAGCTCATTGTACAGGCTCACTGCAGCTCTGCTTGCACTTGGGATGTTCCTTGTACAAGTCCATGTTACCACTTGCTTGGATGTGCAGTCCTTGTGCTCCTTGCATCCCCCTATGTATTTTGACAAGGTGAATGGTTGATCAAATAAGAGGAATCGACCTTGCTGTTGTACAGGAGGACAGATACTTACAAGGTTATACAGGTGTGCAGGATGTGTACCAGATCCTGTAGCGCCGTCATGCTTCGCTAAAAAATGGTTTTGCTTGTTTCAGATGATATCTCCAGAAGAAATAAGAGTCAAAGTCAGAGTTGCATAGGCGTGTAAGCTAAAAGAGCAGTGAAAGGATATCCAAACATCGTCAGAACAGTGCACGAGGGAGTGATGTCTGGATACCTAGTTCGGGCTGGTGTTTGGGCATGCTCGCCTAGCTAGAGTGCGGGTCACTTCAGAGCCGTTGAGGGTGATGCGTTGGCGCTGGCTGGCCGCGCACGGATGTAGATCTTGAGTGACAGCGGAGCCCTACGATGCGGTGGACGAGACCGTTGGTGAAGCCTCAACAGCCTCGGGGGGCAGAGGTGCGACGATGTGCTCGGTGAAGTAGCCCCGGTGAGGTGGCAGGCGCACCTGATGCTGTGGAAGTCGGTGTCTGTGAGGCACATCGGTTGCGGCGGCCGACGTTGTCAGTGGACCACCCGGTGCGGTGGACGAGGGCGTAGATGAGGTAGCTCTGGTGCGATCGTGAAGCGCGACCGTCGTCGTCGTCCGGCACAGAGGTGAGAAAAGAGACGAGATGAGGGGCGATTCGAACTTTGCTTGGGTTGGCGGTGAATTAGGGATTTGAGCAATCTGGGCGCGGAAGGGGATGATGGAGAAGGGAGATTTTGCTTGGGGCCGCCAAATATTTCAATCCAAAACGTGGAAGCGCGAACTTATATTGTAAATGCGTTTATTCGGGAGGGGTGGGTGGTCGGGTGCTAAGCGTCAGACGACACACGCAACCACCACGACACGACCCTAGTCTGCCTGGTGCGCCTACATTTGAGAATGCAAACGAATCTTCTTTCATTTGCAAACGAATCTGTATGTATTACCATGCCCGTGTTTTCCTTGCAAATAATTAGTCATTTGAAACGAGATACTACAAATTATTTAATGAGGAGTTATTTAAAAAAAATCGAAACAGTATCCAAGGTATCCATGCTAACATGGATTAGAGTGTGTGTCACATAATTAGTTATTTGAATTCGTGTGTGTGTCACATAGCGATCTCCGATTCTAACGTGGATTTCGCATTTCATGGTATCCATGCTACTTTTTTAATACAAATTCATATGTATATGTTGAACACCATGGTAGTGAGAAAACTTTGGATGGATTCAAACATATGACCTAATAAATAGCACAACAATCGAGTCAATGTCAACTTTTCCAAACCTAGTATGGCACGAATTCGAAATAATTAACCATATGCATGATCCTCAGTTCAAATCTTACAATGTACACCGAATTGAAACATCGATATTAAGTCTCGTACTATCTACATTCAAATGTTGTTTTTAGCCCCACCCCCTCGACACACACGCTACATACTTCCTGTATCGGTCAATCTTCCTCTCCTAACCACATTAGGAAGCTATCGGTTTCCGACACACGTTCGTTCTTTCTCTCCATGTTTCGATCTCTACCTCTCTCAACTAGACAACCCCCCTTTTACACTCTGTTACCGAATGTGTATTTACCTCACACACCCGCCATTGCACCCCATGCCGAGCTCTCTCTCCCTCCCACCCTCTCTCGTTAGATACATGCATTGCCTATCTAGCCCCCCAACTTCTCATGCGCACGCACGCACGTTATCTATCTAGGTCACTGCCTCGAGACTGTATCACTCTTTCTTTCGCAAGGTGGGCCACACTCGCTCAATCTCGCTATCTTTATCTGAGTCTCGATTAACCTCGTTTTCTTTCACACACAAATGATATATCTCCCTGTTCAGGCCTCGATCGACACACTCTATACTCTCTCACGCAGATTGTCTATCTCAGTCAGTCCATCCAAGCCGCCCCCGCTCTCTCTCTCTCTCTCTCTCTCTCTCTCTCTCTCTCTCTCTCTATGTCTCTGTATGTCTCGATTGACCTCGCTCTTTCTCAGACACAAATGATATATCTCCATGTTTGAGCCCAATTCGACATATTCATATTGTAAACTCTCTCACGCACATTGTCTATCTAGGTCACTCTCTCCAACCCGTCTCACTCTTTCGATCGCACAACGACCCACACTAGCTCAATCTCTCTCCCTTTATATATGTAATCGATTGACCTTGCTTCATCCCACGCACAAAATATATCTACATGTCTGTGACTGGATCATCTCTCAAGCTCTATCTTACAGCCCTCGCCCTTCCCAAAAGCTCAATCGGACAATATCTCTCCAGAGCATATATATCTTTCACTTTCTGCTATCAGGGTTGCCAACCATAAATTGGATTCTGAGGCACACTTTGTTGCCCAAGTCAGGTGACCATAACATGATCAGAGGGCATGCCATCAACATGTTGCATGTGTTTGATGTGCCACAGAAGTTTAAAGTCATGAGCACGATCATTGAAACTATCAAGAGGACTGTGGCATCGTAAGAGGAGCTGTGGATATGCACCTCAGATTCAAGAACTGATAAACTCAAAGATGGGCACAGGAAAATATCAGTTGGATAAGGAACACTTTCCACTTTATCCAGACTTTGAGGACAATGAGGTTGTCATGAATGAAGATGATCCACAATCAGTTCAAGCTCAGGAGAAGAAAGAGAAGGCAAAGAGGGAGAAGGCTGCCAAGATGCCAACTCAAGAGGAGGCATCTGAGTATTTCTTTAAGAACAAGCAGGAGCAGCTTGGTTACTTGATAGCATCAACCTTGAGGATTGAGAAGGCATTGGCCACCCTAACTCAAAACTAGGAGAGCCTGGAGAGAATCATAGAACAAAAGTTCTATAACTTAGATGTGAAAGTAACTGAGATTCAGACTGCAGTGGAGGAACTACAAGAGGACATGCAGGAGAGGAAGGGCAAGACTACAACCAATGTGTTTGCCAGAGTGCCTAGAGCCCAGAGGTAATCAGCTGTGCCAGTTTCTAACACAAGAGCAACTTCGTCTGCACCAACTATAGCCTCAGTGCCACCAGCTCCAGCACCTTCATCAGCTCCAGCTCCATCTACAACAACTGAAGTCTTCGTCCAAGGAGCCATCTCTACACCACCACCAGAAGATCAAGCCTGAGAGTTGATCTAGCACTATGCATTTTCTATGAACTTTTTGGTAACTTGTTGTCAAAGGGGGAGAAAAATGTATAGATCATAGGCTTCGAGAGAGAGAGAGTGTTGATTTTGTTCTCTCTTGCTTTATTTGGTGGTTTTTCAAACTTTGTTTGCTTTTGGTTGAGATACTATGTTTGTGAGACATTGATGGTCATGTGTTTGATCATAAGCTACACTTATGCATGTTTGATGATATTATCCTATCTATCTTGTGTGATCACTCACTTTGCTTGTTGATGAGTGCATGTATTCATTGTTTATTATTTTGAGCGCTCCACCAAGATGTATGTGACATGGAAGAGTAACCCATGAGCCTAATTCATTGTGCATTTGCAGTCCAAAGCAAATCTAAAACTATGTACAAATTTAGGGGGAGCTCTTGCTTATCACATACTTCTCAAAGCGACGATGTTATTTAAATCTTATTATCATTTGTCGAAGCTTTGATCTATATGTTGTCATCAATCACCAAAAAGGGGGAGATTGAAAGTGCAACTATCCCTAGGTGGTTTTGATAATTCATAACAACATATAGCTCATTGAGCTAATGCTATTCCAAGACTATTATCTCAGGAAAGCTCAATGAATGGCATGGCATGGATGATGAAAGTGGATCCCTCAAAATACTAAGGACAAAGGATCGGCTCAAGCTCAAAAGCTCAAGACTCTTCATTTTACATTTTAGTGATCCAAGATCACATTGAGTCTATAGGAAAAGCCAATACTATCAAGAAGGGATGAGGTGTTGCTTAATGAGCCTTTTGCTTCATGTGCTTAGTGATATGCTCCAAAACCCTCAACTACTTTCCCACATCCACATATGACCTAAACCTAAAGCCAAAATCGGTCACACTGATTCTTTCTATCCGGCGCCACCGATTCCAAAAGTCATAGCCACTGCCACAAACCCTAAGCAAATCGGTCTTACCGATAGGGATCTCGGTCTCACCGAGATGGGGTTGCAACCTCTCTATTTCCCTGCGTAACGTTTCGGTCTAACTGAAGTGAGCGATCGGTCCCACCGAGATTGCAATGTAAACTCTCTGTTTCCTTTTTGTAACATTTCGGTCTCACCGAAAAGAGCAAATCGGTCCCACCGAGTTTACCTGACCAACTCTCTGGTTAGCTAATTACCAAATCAGTCTCACCGAGTTTGTGTAATCAGTCTCACCGAGATTACGTTATGCCCTAACCCTAAACATATCGGTCTCACAGAGATGCATGTCAGTCCCACCGAAAATCACTAACGGTCACTAGGTTTACTAAATCGGTCCGACCGAGTTTAACTATTCGGTACCACCGAGTTTGGTAGATTGTGTGTAACGTTTAGATTTTGTGTGGAGGCTATATATACCCCTCCACCTGCTTTTCATTCGTGGAGAGAGCCATCAGACTGAACCTACAATTCCAACTTACCATTTCTAAAAGAGAACCACCTACTCATGTGTTGAGGCCAAGATATTCCATTCCTAGCATATGAATCTTGATCTCTAGCCTTCCCCAAGTTGCTTTCCACTCAAATCATCTTTCCACCAGATCCAAATCCTATGAGAGAGAGTTGAGTGTTGGGGAGACTATCATTTGAAGCACAAGAGCAAGGAGTTCATCATCAACACACCATTTGTTACTTCTTGGAGAGTGGTGTCTCCTAGATTGGCTAGGTGTCACTTGGGAGCCTCCGACAAGATTGTGGAGTTGAACCAAGGAGTTTGTAAGGGCAAGGAGATCGCCTACTTCGTGAAGATCTACCGCTAGTGAGGCAAGTCCTTCGTGGGCGACGGCCATGGTGGGATAGACAAGGTTGCTACTTCGTGGACCCTTCATGGGTGGAGCCCTCACGTGGACTCACAATAACTGCTACCCTTCGTGGGTTGAAGTCTCCACCAACGTGGAAGTACGATAGCACCACCTATCGGAACCACGAGAAAAGCATCCGTGTCTCCAATTGCGTGAGAAAAACATCCGTGTCTCCAATTGCATTTTGAATCCTCTAAACCCTTCCCCTTACATTTTTGCAAGTTGCATGCTTTAATTTCCGCTGCCAATATACTCTTTGCATGCTTGCTTGAATTGTGTGATGATTGCTTGACTTGTCCTAAAATAGCTAAAATCTGCCAAACTATAAAATTGGGAAAAGGTTAAGTTTTTTTCTTGGTTCAAGTAGTCTAATCACCCCCCCCCCTCTAGACATACTTCAAGGTCCTACAAGTGGTATCAGAGCTTTGGTCTCCATTTGCTTTGATTTCCATAGCTTTTGGTGGTCATAGCCTTGGTTTCACAACCTAGGAGAGTATGGCGTCTAGTGAGGGAAATTATCACCGTGAGAGGTCCTTACTTTGATGGTACTAATTTTGCTAGTTGGAAGCATAAGATGAAAATGCATATTCTTGGACATAACCCCGCCGTTTGGGGCAATTATTTGTATTGGCTTGCAAGGTGAATTTTCGATGGGAGAGAACCGAACCGTGAAGCTAATGCGGAAGAATTGAAGATGCTACAATACAATGCTCAAGCATGTGACATCATCTTCAACGGATTGTGCCCCGAAGAATTCAACAAAATCAGCCGTCTTGAGAATGCAAAGGAATTTGGGATACTTTGATTGATATGCACGAAGGTACTAAGTCCGTCGAGGAATCCAAGTTGGATGTGCTCCAAAGTCAGCTTGACAAGTTCAAAATGAAGGATGGTGAAGGTGTCGCTGAAATGTACTCTAGGCTTGCTCTTATCACAAATGAGATTGCCGGCTTAGGGAGTGAAGAGATGACGGACAAATTCATCATCAAGAAGATCCTAAGAGCATTGGATGGGAAGTATGATACCGTGTGCACATTGATCCAAATGATGCCAAACTACAAAGATCTCAAGCCAACGGAAGTCATTGGAAGGATTGTTGCTCATAAGATGTCACTCAAGGACAAGGAGGAACTTCACAACAAGTCAAGTGGTGCTTACAAAGCCTCAATTGAAGCCCCCACATCGTCAAGTGAGAAACCAACCTTCAATGAAGAATTGAGCTTAATGGTGAAGAACTTTAACAAGTTCTACAAAAGTAGAAGCAAAGAAAGAAGCTCCAAGTCAAGGTCTTACAATGACAAAAGACCTTCTAGTCGAGAGCGCAATTGCTACAATTGTGGGAGACCCGGACACTACTCCAATGAGTGTATGGCACCCTACAAAAGAAGAGAAGATTCTCCAAAAAGAAGAAGCAAAAGAGAAGAATCACCACCGAGAGAGAGGAGGAGTAGAGATGATCGTTATGAACGAAGACCCTCACGGAGAAGCAAGGATTCGGAAAGGAAGGACAAGTCATCAAGAAGCTACACAAAACGAAGACATCAAGCTCATGTTGATGAATGGGTTTCTGGCTCCGACTCCGGCCATCACTCCGAGAGAAGCTATCACTCCGACCTCGAATATACTCAAGATGAAGGTGTTGCCGGTCTAGCACTTGTGTCAACCAACTCCTCGACATATTTGATTCACCAAATGAAGGAATTGGAAGATGCTTCATGGCCAAAGGTCCTAAGGTAACACATCCCGAGTATGTTGATTTTAATAGTGATGAAGATGACTTGCTAGGTGATGATGATTTACTTGTTGACAACTCTAGTGATGAATACTATGATGAAACGTCAATTAATCATGCTAATCAAACGAATGACAATGATAAGGAGAAAATTGAGCTTCTAACTAAAGAACTAAACACTCTTAAGTTGGCTCATGAAACTATCTTCGAAGATCATCGAGAACTTTTAAGGGCTCATGAGAAGTTACGCTTTGAAAAGCTCAATCTTGAGCAGGAGCATGAGTTCTTAAAGGCAATCAATGATGATCTCCGCAAGAAAAGTTCTTCTTACATTGCCAAGCGTTTGCTCTTATCTACTTACATGCCTCAAGTCAAGTCTAGTAACAAGTACAAGAAAGATACTTCCTCTAGTAGTAACAATAATAATGTCAAATCCAATGTTGTTGCTTCTAGTAGTTCTCTTGATTCCACTAATGATTCTCTTAGCCAAGTTACACTTGAGCAAGAAAATAGTTTATTGAAGGGAATAATAGAGAAAGGAGTTTACAAGAGCCTTCTTAGGGAGTAAGCAATTCGAGGAAATTGTACGCAAGCAAGGAAGGCACCGGAAGAATCAAGGTGTTGGTTTTGAACGAAAGTACAACGCCAATGGAGTTGAGTGGGAAGAAGATCAATACCCCAACACAAAGTTTGTTCCTCAACAAGAGAAGTATGATCCTACTTCCTTCAAGAGGACACAAGCTCAAGATGATCTTCCACCACAAGACCACAAGAACAAAGGCAAGGACAAGCTTCAAGAAGAGATTGATGCATTTGAAGAAGCACCTAAAGCCTCGGTCGAGTGGGTCCCCAACACTACGTCAAGTTCTACTTCATCAAGTACAACTACAACTCCAAGGATTCCCATCAAGATGATGTGGATCCAGAAGAAGAAGAACTAGAGAGTTCTTGAGGGTGACTCCGCCAACATTCTTCACTCATATCATTTTGGCAAGAACAAGTGCAATCAACTTTCACATCTTGCACTAGTTCAAGGAGTCACGAACCCTCATGTTGGTAAGGCAAGGAACAAGGTAACCAAATGTTTTCATGGACATCATCTTGTGTGTGCATCACTCTATGTCTATGGATATTCTTGTTTGTTCCTTGTAGGACTAACCCATGTAGGCAAGTTGAAAGTGCAACTCACTCCAAAGGATTGCTCCAAATGATCTACATCAACATTGAGCATCTACATCTTCAACACCTACATGAAGTCATCATCGACAAAACCCAAGGTTAGTTCAACCCTCTAAGGGGATCTCACATCTAGGGGAGCTTAACTCTAAGAATTGAGTCAAAGCAACTCTAATGGTGTGAACACATTAATGCATTGTGTAAAAGTGGTAACCCCACTTGAGCTTAAACGATGAGTATGACCTATGATCAAATGTTCTCATTTGACTCCTAAGTCAATATACTCATATATAGATGACATAGTCGTCGCCAATTGTTGATAGATGCTAGAATTGGTTGTGCATGCTTTGCCATATATTTCAATTGCCATCTTATTGTGTGAGCATGTTGGTGCATATTTTACTCATTCAAGGACATCCACTTGTTGTTTTGTTTGATTGGTTCTTTCTTCTTTTGGCCAAGTGGATGGACAAGAATGACGAAGAACCTTCTTTAGCTATCTATGATTTTCTCGTCTCAAACTCTATTCATGCTACATCACAAAATTTGATCAAGTCGGATTCGAACCACTCTGTGTGAGGAGCACTCGGAGTCCCCGATTCGTCATAGACTTAAACTTCCAAAACCTCTTAATGATTCTCGGTCTGACCGATCCTACCATTTCGGTCCTACCGAGATCATCAAGTTGATCTGAGTTTTCAATCTCGGTGCAACCGATTTGAACGTTTCGGTCTCACCGATTTGCTGTAACTGAACACAGTTATGCATCTCGGTGCCACCAAATTGTTCCAGTCGGTCACACCGAAAGGGTCGGGCTATATATAGTCACGGGCAAAATTTTGGAAATTTCTCCAAAACCCTTCGCTCGCGCATCAGCTCGCTCTGCCATCGTGGTCTCCGGATCGTCTCCTCGTCGCCAGCAGCCTCCCGTCGCTGGTCTTCGCCGCCGTCAACGGATTTCAACCCCGTCGTTGCCGCCGTAGCAAGTCCACCGCCAAGTTAGTGTATGGACTTGATCTTTGTGCTATCCACGTCTGATTCCTAGCACATTGTATTCATATTGACTCTTGCCACGATTGCAACTCTTCTATCCAGCCAAAGTAGTTCATAGATTGGATGAGATTCAAATTTTTAGGTTTAGGTTTCATGAAACCATCTCGACCCACCGAGTTGAAAAACTCGGTCTCACCGATTTGGCTTATGCCATTGCACTAGTGACTCTCGGTCCGACCGAGAATTACTAATCGGTGCAACCGATTTGAGGATTCGATGAAACCCTAGCAGTCTCGGTACCACTAAACCGAAACTCGGTCCAACCGAGATCATCGCTTAGGTTCCAAAACTGCTTCGATATCACCGAAGTTTGAAAATCGGTGGATCCGAAATGCTTCGTGGAAAACTAAAACTAAACTTTTGAGTCATTCTTTTGCAAAACCTCTGCATTTTGTGATGCTCATCTTTTCTATCTCATCTATAAACTCTTCATAGGGACAAGAATGGCTTTTGCAAGATGTCCGATCAAAGTGACAGCCGTAATGTGTCAAGAGCGAGATAGAATTGAGTGAGGCACTAGTCCCTCAACTTCAGATGAAGGGAGCAGAAGTACTCTAGCAATTTGCCTAAGGCTGCTACTAGGCAAAGGAGGAAAAGAACTTGATTCAGAGGATGAAGATTACAAAGCTGAGGAAGATGAGGCTACTTCCAAGAAAGTTGGGCTCAAGAAGGAAAGGGTCATGAAGATCAAAAGGCCTGCAGGAAGACAACCAATGTCCAAGGCCAGAACATCAACTCAACTACCTGAAAATCCTGATCCCAAAGAGCCAGTTCTTTGAGAGCAAGAAGAGGAAGGAAAGGGTCAAGATGACCATGGCCGAGTAATTGGGAAGCCTTCCATGATGGAAGAGGAAGAGCTCACGCACCAGCACCAAAGGCACCAAAGCTAATGGGTGATGCAATCAGATCAGGGGCTGCCACATCTAAGCCCAAGGAAGCACCCAAAGCTACCCCCAAGGCCAAGTCTGCACGAAAGAGGAATACTAGGAGTATTCCAGCTGCTGGGAATAACAAGGCCCCAGTGCCTGAGGTTGATGAGGAAGATGAAGAAGGACAGGTTTTGAGGAAGCTCAAGCCAAAGATACCAGACCACAATGATGCCCATCCTGTGGCTGAGAACATGAGAATCAGGAAAGCCTCAGGGCTGAGGCAATGGAGAATGGAAGACCCATATGCTTCAAGGAGAAGAACTGCTATTGATTACAGGTTCCACACAAAGGAACAGCAGGACTTTTATGAGACCATTCTGTTGGACAAGAAGCCCATTGTCTGTGACATGAGGTGGGTTGACTGGAACTTCATCAAGGAGAATGAAGAGCACTATCCTGGAGTGCAGGACAGCTTTGTGAGCTGTGGAGCTGCAGATTTTGTTGGGCAAAATCTCACAAATTGGAATGATGAGCTTATCATGCAGTTTTACTCCACAACACATTTCTACCCAGATGGGAGAATTGTTTGGATGTTTGAAGGTACAAGGTACCAGTCAACTGTTGAAGAGTGGGCAAAGCTAATAAATTCCCCAGAGGAGAATGAGGATGACTTAGACATTTATCCAAAGAAGAAAAAGGATCACAATTCAATGGCTCACATGTACAAGGAAATTCCAAACAAGGCATTAGCAACTCACAAGTTTGGATCAGTTAACTTTCTTCTACAGGGTTGCCAACCATAAATTGGATTCTAAGGCACACTTTGTTGCCCAAGTCAGGTAACCATAACATGATCAGAGGGCATGCCATCAACATGTTGCATGTGTTTGATGTGCCACGTAAGTTTAAAGTCATGAGCACGATCATTGAAACTATCAAGAGGACTGCAGCAGATCAGAAGAGGAGCTGTGGATATGCACCTCAGATTCAAGAACTGATAAACTCAAAGATGGGCACAGGAAAATATCAGTTGGATAAGGAACACTTTCCACTGAGGTTGTCATGAATGAAGATGATCCACAATCAGTTCAAGCTCAGGAGAAGAAAGAGAAGGCAAAGAGGGAGAAGGCTGCCAAGATGCCAACTCAAGAGGAGGCATCTAAGTATTTCTTTAAGAACATGCAGGAGCAGCTTGGTTACTTGATAGCATCAAACTTGAGGATTGAGAAGGCATTGGCCACCCTAACTCAAAACCAGGAGAGCCTGGAGAGAATCATAGAACAAAAGTTCTATAACTTAGATGTGAAAGTAACTGAGATTGATTGCAGTGGAGGAACTACAAGAGGACATGCAGAGAGGAAGGGCAAGACTACAACCAATGTGTTTGCCAGAGTGCCTAGAGCCCAGAGGTCATCGGTGTGCCAGTTTCGACACAAGAGCAACTTCGTCTGCACCAGCTACGACCTCAGAGCCACCAGCTCCAAAGACCTTCATCGGCTCCAGCTCCATCTACATGAACTCAAGTCTTCGTCCAAGGAGCCATCTCTACACCACCACCGTAAGATCAAGCCTCGAGAGTCGATCTAGCACTATGCATTTTCTATGAACTTTTGGTAACTTGTTGCCAAAGGGGGAGAAAAATGTATAGATCATAGGCTTTAGAGAGAGAGAGTTTTGCTTTTGTTCTCTCTTGCTTTATTTGGTGGTTTTTCAAACTTTGTTTGCTTTTGGTTGAGATACTATGTCTGTGAGACATTGATGGTCATGTGTTTGATCATAAGCTACACTTATGCATGTTTGATGATATTATCCTATCTATCTTATGTGATCACTCACTTTGCTTGGTGATGAGTGCATGTATTCATTGTTTATTATTTTGAGCTCCACCAAGATGTATGTGACATGGAAGAGTAACCCATGAGCCTAATTCATTGTGCATTTGCAGTCCAAAGCAAATCTAAAACTATGCACAAATTTAGGGGGAGCTCTTGCTTATCACATACTTCTCAAAGCGATGTCGAAGCTTTGATCTATATGTTGTCATCAATTACCAAAAAGGGGGAGATTGAAAGTGCAACTATCCCTAGGTGGTTTTGGTAATTCATAACAACATATAGCTCATTGAGCTAATGCTATTCCAAGACTATTATTTCAGGAAAGCTCAATGAATGGCATGGCATGGATGATGAAAGTGGATCCCTCAAAATACTAAGGACAAAGGATTGGCTCAAGCTCAAAAGGTCAAGACTCTTCATTTTACATTTTAGTGATCCAAGATCACAGTGAGTCTATAGGAAAATCCAATACTATCAAGAAGGGATGAGGTGTTGCTTAATGAGCCTTTTGCTTCATGTGCTTAGTGATATGCTCCAAAACCCTCAACTACTTTCCCACATCCACATATGACCTAAACCTAAAGCCAAAATCGTTCACACCGATTCTTTCTATCCGGCGCCACCGATTCCAAAAGTCATAGCCACTGCCACAAACCATAAGCAAATCGGTCTTACCGATAGGGATCTCGGTCTCACCAAGATGGGGTTGCAATCTCTCTGTTTCCCTTCGTAACGTTTCGGTCTAACCGAAGTGAGCGATCGGTCCCACCGAGATTGCAATGTAAACTCTCTGTTTCCTTTTGTAACATTTCGATCTCACCGAAAAGAGCAAATCGGTCCCACCGAAGTTTACTCGACCAACTCTCTGGTTAGCTAATTACCAAAATCGGTCTCACCGAGTTTGTGTAATCAATCTCACCGAGATTACGTTATGCCCTAACCCTAACCATATCGGTCTCACTGAGATGCATGTCAGTCCCACTGAAAATCACTAACGGTCACCAGGTTTACTAAATCGGTCCGACCGAGTTTAACTATTCGGTCCCACCGAGTTTGGTAGATTGTGTGTAACGGTTAGATTTTGTGTGGAGGCTATATATACCCCTCCACCTCCTCTTCATTCGTGGAGAGAGCCATCGACCGAACCTACACTTCCAACTTACCATTTCTGAAAGAGAACCACCTACTCATGTGTTGAGGCCAAGATATTCCATTTCTATCATATGAATCTTGATCTCTAGCCTTCCCCAAGTTGCTTTCCACTCAAATCATCTTTCCACCAGATCCAAATCCTATGAGAGAGAGTTGAGTGTTGGGGAGACTATCATTTGAAGCACAAGAGCAAGGAGTTCATCATCAACACACCATTTGTTACTTCTTGAGAGTGGTGTCTCCTAGATTGGCTAGGTGTCACTTGGGAGCCTCCGACAAGATTGTGGAGTTGAACCAAGGAGTTTGTAAGGGCAAGGAGATCGCCTACTTCGTGAAGATCTACCGCTAGTGAGGCAAGTCCTTCTGGGCGACGGCCATGGTGGGATAGACAAGGTTGCTACTTCGTGGACCCTTCATGGGTGGAGCCCTCGTGGACTCACAAGAACCGTTACCCTTCGTGGGTTGAAGTCTCCACCAACGTGGAAGTACGATAGCACCACCTATCGGAACCACGAGAAAAACATCCGTGTCTCCAATTGCGTGAGAAAAACATCCGTGTCTCCAATTGCATTTTGAATCCTCTAAACCCTTCCCCTTACATTTTTGCAAGTTGCATGCTTTAATTTCCGCTGCCAATATACTCTTTGCTTGCTTGCTTGAATTGTGTGATGATTGCTTGACTTGTCCTAAAATAGCTAAAATCTGCCAAACTATAAAATTGGGAAAAGGTTAAGTTTTTTTATTGGTCAAGTAGTCTAATCACCCCCCCCTCTAGACATACTTCAAGGTCCTACAAAATAAAGGACGAGGATCGAACATGCGACCAGGGCCTTCAAGCCGCACGTCAATAGGCAACATACGTAGAACAGAAATGTTTGTTGTACCCCCCTTTGTTCATATAATATTTTTATATTACCACAGCCTATTTAATGGATAACATGTAAAATTATTTTTAGTACATTAGTGGGGCCGGCTCGTTAGCACGTACTATTCGCCTTCACTTACTCGTGGGTTCCATGTGTGCTCTCTCTCTCCCCTTATGCGTTTAGACACACTGGCAAACACGAAGAACTCACGGGCGATGTTGCCATTGACCATATATGGATGCGTTCACAAGTTACGGCACCAGTTTCACGTACTAGTAGTACTAGTCAATGTGTACGTGCAATGCACCTTAATTTGGAAGTATATTAAGTGCATGTGGATATTAAGTAGGATATTATTTGTGTGTTATTATGTGATTAACACTATTTTGGCATGAAATTAACGCTAAATGTGTTGAGCGTACATCATTGAAGCAGTCTAGGTCGTTGGATGAGAAGGAATACATGTGGCTTGATGAAGTTTTATATTTAATTTGATACGGCTCTAGCAGAACATTCAATCGATCAAACCATAGATTTCATTCAGTCTGACTCCGACTTTACATGCATACGGCGTTCGATTTAAAATAAACGGAAATGATAAACATTCGGATTTTAAGCATGGCAATCCGAACGTTTTTCATGGCAAATTTAGATTACGCGGTGGTGGTGGGGCCGTGTTGCGATGGGAAGCGGCTCCTCTGCCGTGCTCTATGTGTCATCGGGCCACTAACTAATGGCGACGGCGACGACGGCGTCTTGCACCGTTGTTGGCGTACTCCTAGACGTTGGCCCTAGTTTTAAGGAAGGCCACAATGTTCTGGACTTCGGTCTCCAGGAGCGAGTTAACTGGCGGGAGGAGACGACTGGCGTTGGTGCAAGGAAGCGGTCGCCGGCGGCCATCCATGCCGCTGAGGGGGGCACTAGCACCCGAGCGGGGACAGGCGCTGGCAACGGCGCGACAAAGACATTCGTGTGCACGGGCACCAGCACGGGCGCGCACGTCAGTGCACGCGCAGGCGCATGCACTGGCAGGTGCACGGGCACTGGCACAGGCGTGCACGTCAGTGCACGAGCAAGCGCATGCGCTGGCAGGTCCACGAGCGTGTGAAAGTCGGTGGGGACCTCGTGGAACCCCGTGGCATCAAGCTCGGCGACAATGTGCAGCTCCCAGCCCATCAATGCCACAGGGATGGGCGCCTGGCGTCGAGGCGGCCGGGGCGGAGCAGGGCCGAACGGGAGCGGGCGTGGCGTCTTCCCGCAATGCCGGTTCAAGATCGTCCCAAAGCGCCTTATGTTCTTGAGACTCCGGCTGGGTGTCTTCCTTAGGAAACTGGAAGACTAAGGGCAGACCATCGTGATGCGGCATGGCGTATGTTTAGGTCAGGCTGGTTGGAGGTAGACGACAGGAGAATCGGAGGGGGAGAGAGAAGATTGTACCGATACCGGGTAGTGCGGGGTTGATTTTAAACTGCGGCGCCGGCGACATTAAAAGTGGGAGCAGTAGGGACGAAGATGAGCGGTGGAGCCTGGTCAAAGGGATCGCCTCCCGGTGAGCCTGCACATCGGTTCGCCAAGATGCCTCCCTCGTCGGCCCGGCGCAGCCGGGTTCGCCAAGACGCCTCTGTCGACTCACACACTTGCTCAGACGGCACCTGCCGATGAGAAGCGGGACTCGTCGTGGCACGTAAATGCCCACGGTTTCAATAGTGAAAGCAATCGCCTTAACGTGACAGGTCTTTGTTTGAAAATACCTTGGCTCTTCATTTGTGCAACTTCTCATAAGCAGCTTGTCTCAAATTGAAGAATAAATTGTGTAGGAATATTTGTGCCATATCACGTGACCATCCTCAGTTTCATGAATTTCTGGTCGCTTTTGGATTTTCTAAAATTTAAAATCCAGTATTCGAAACAATATCATAACCTGCATCATGCAACAAATTTTCAAGCGATACATCTTTCCTATTGTATTTCTTAAGAAAGGATTTGGTCAAACATTTTGCTTAGTTAGACTTCAGACAAGTTATATATGCAGAGTAAAAGGATAATCCCTCTGTACCAGTGCATTGCCTGATATATTAACTCAAGTACTAGTAGGCACGAATGAGGGAGTCCTGGATTAGGGGGTGTCTGGCTGGCCGGACTATAACCTTTGGTCGGACTCCTGGAATATGAAGATACAAGATTGAAGACTCTGTCCCGTGTCCGGATGGGAGTTTCCTTGGCGTGGAAGGCAAGCTTGGTGATATGGATATGCAGATCTCCTCCCATTGTAACCGACTCTGTGTAACCCTAGCCCTCTCCGGTGTCTATATAAACCGGAGGGTTTTAGTCCGTAGGAAGAACAACAATCATACCATAGGCTAGCTTCTAGGGTTTAGCCTCTCTGATCTCGTGGTAGATCTACTCTTGTACTACCCATATCATCAATATTAATCAAGCAGGAGTAGGGTTTTACCTCCATCGAGAGGGCCCGAACCTGGGTGAAAACATCGTGTCCCTTGCCTCCTGTTACCATCCGCCTAGACGCACAGTCCGGGACCCCCTACCCGAGATCCACCGGTTTTGACACCGACATTGGTGCTTTCATTGAGAGTTCCTCTGTGTCGTCATCTTTAGGCCCGATGGCTCCTCCGATCATCAACAACGACGCGGTCCAGGTGAGACTTTTCTCCCGGACAGATCTTCAGATTTCTGCGGCTTTGCAGGCAATTAATTCGCTGGCCATCCGGGTGCAGATCGAAGCCACGCCCCAGCCATCGTGTCAGATTTGGAAGTTTGAACTACATGGCCGACGTCCGCGGAGACTTGATCTTCGACGGGTTCGAGCCACGCCGGCGCCGCCGCCTTTATTACGATGGGCATGACCTAGCTCTGTCGCCGAATAGTGCCCTGGAGGCCGCACCCGTGTCCGCTCCGACCCTTAGCTCGGAGCCGACTGCGCCAATCGAGGACGGGTGGCTAGACACCGCGCGCCTTGGGGCTGCAATCTCTACGGCGATCGAGCCGAGCACCAGCCTTGTCCTTTGCGAAGCCCGTGACTCCAAAGTGTCAGACTCCTCTCCGGACTCCGAACCTTCCGCGCCCCTGCCAATCGAATCCGATTGGGCGCAAATCATGGAGTTCACTGCCGCGGGCATCTTTCAGCACTCGCCCTTCAGCGACATTCTGAATTCATTAAAGTCTCTCTCTTTATCAAGAGAGCCCTGGCCGGACTATGGTCAGCAAGGTTGGGATGTGGACGACGAAGAAATTCAAAGCCCACCCACCACCCACTTCGTAGCCATTGTCGATGATTTAAACGACATGCTCGACTTCGACTCCGAAGACATCGACAGTATGGACGACGATGTAGGAGAGGAACAGGAACCAGCGCCTATAGGGCACTGGACAACCACCTCATCTCACGATGTATATTTGGCGGAAACACCTAAAAGAAACATCGACAAGTAACAAAGGGACACAATGAGGGATCGTTCCCTCGAAAATCAGTCAAAGTGGCGGCGTAAGCGCCGCTCCAAACCCCACCTCGACAGAAATAGCAGCCATACAGACCCAGCCATAGAGCAGGGCGAACCGGCGGACGACGAACATGCCATCGAGCAACCGTGCGAACAGGGCAACTTGGATAAACAACCCGTCCCTCAAATAAGATAATAAATCTGGGCGACCTCACGCCGACAAGTTGTCGGAGCAGAAGAACCTCCAAAAAGGCTCGCCGCCATCGCTGGCGTAGTCTGAAAAAGCAGAACGGAAGCTCAAAACAGCGGAAGATGCACTCGAAATTAGATGGAGCAAAGTACTCAACACCGCAGACAAATAGGGCGATACGCCACACAAAGAGCTATCCGGCGAAAATTACTGCCGGAATTTGATGAAGAGGCCTTAGAGCCTCCGCAATCAAAATAAGGAAGCCACCCGGTCGGATAAACGACCCCATGGCCAACATAGTGCGGCAAACGGCGCCGCACACAAGCCAGCACGCGGTCCGCACAAGGATTCGCATCAAAAGGATGGCCCAGCCAGATCTATCTACAGGCCAAGAAAGCTAGCTCTAGTAAGCAACGCAACGCAACAAGTATCCGTACATCACGGCACACCCAAATACAGGGGTGCCGCACACCCCCTATGTTTCACCGATGAGGTGCTGGACCATGAATTTCCAGCGGGATTCAAGCCCGTAAACATGGAGGCATACGACGGAACAAATGCACCACAGAGTCTGGATTGAGCATTATATCCTCCACATACACATGGCTAGAGGAGATGACCTCCACGCCATAAAATACTTACCCCTCAAGCTCAAAGGGCCATCCCGGCATTGGCTTAAAAGCCTCCCCGAAAACACCATTCGAAGTTGGGAAGAGCTCGAGGATGCCTTTCGAGCAAATTTTCAAGGGACCTATGTCCGACCTCCGGATGCAGATGATTTAAGTCATATAACTCAACAACCCGGAGAGTCAGCCCAGAAACTCTGGAACAGATTTCTTACTAAAAAGAACCTGATAGTCGACTGTCCGGACGCCGAAGCCTTAGCAGCTTTCAAACACAATGTTCGAGACGAATGGCTCGCCAGACACCTCGGCCAAGAAAAGTCAAGAACAATGGCCGCATTAACAAGCCTCATGACCCGCTTTTGCGCAAGAGAGGATAGCTGGTTGGCAAGATGCGATCAATGACCCAAGTACATCCGAAGTTAGGGATGGAAACAAGAAACCGCGATGCAGCAAGGACCAGCGCCGGACCAAGGGAAACAGCCCGAAGAGCACGACAGTCAACGCCGGATTCAAAAGCTCTCGGCAGAAAAAGCTGCCCCTCAAGGATAACAGGGACGAGCTATCCAACCTAAACAAAATCTTGGATAAGATATGCCAAATCCACAGTACTCCCGGGAAGCCTGCAAACCATACCCACAGAGATTGTTCGGTCTTCAAGCAATCCGGCAAACTCAACGCCGAACACAAGGGGCTCGACGCACCAAGCGAAGACGATGACGAAGCCCACAAGCAGAGCACCGGAAAACAAAAGAATTTCCCACAAGAAGTCAAAACAGTAAACTCACTTCACGTGACCAAAGGGAAAACAGAGTGGCGCCTATAGAGATCCACGCCATACGGCCTATCCTAGAGGAGTCCCGCCACTAGTTGTTAAAACCAATCACCTTCGACGAACAGGATTACTCTAGAAGTATCCGGAACGCAGGCTGGACTGCCTTGATATTAGATCTGATAATTGACGGACTCCACTTTACACAAGTACTAACGGACGGCGGCAGTGGTCTAAACCTGTTATATCAGGACACAATCCGCAAAATGAGGATAAACCCAACAAAAATCGCCATAGCAACACTTCCTTTCAAGGGGTAACGCCAGGCCCAGATGCCCATTGTACGGGTTCTCTCCTGCTAGAAGTTATGTCCGGCTCCCCCGACAACTTCCACCGCGAAAAGCTCACCTTCCACATCGCCCCATTTACAAGTAGCTATCAAGCACTACTGGGACGTGAAGCTTTTGCCCGCTTTAACGCAATACCACATTATGCATCTCTTACGCTTAAAATGCCCGGTCCGCGAGGCATCATCTCATTAAAGGGAAATACCGAGTGTTCCTCGAGCGCGGAAGACTGTGCAGCTGCCTTGACAGCCACACACTAAACCGGCTTCACCAATCAAAGCACCTAAACAGTTCAGACCCCGGACATGACTAGACGAGTCCGTCGTAAACATACAAGGGCTTACTAGCCGCATACCCCAGTACAAGGGGCTCCGCGCATGTACAACAAGAGACAATAAAGCTCAATTTTACCCATTTTTTGGAATTATACTTTGTTTATTTAATATAACATACATTTTAGCACGATCTTTTTCAACTAAGTTCCTCTCTTTTACAGATGAACACCGTGCTACACCCGTCCAGGATACGGCACAACGGAGACACAGGCGCAGACGTGCAGTAGGGACCCGTTCCAAGGATTCTTTACAGATTAAGACCCTGCATAAACCTTTTTTACTGTCTCTTGTTGATACTCATCCCCTGGTTTCTTGCTATAACCGAGGAGGAGGCTGGTGTCTTGGCATGTGGCCACGTCAGAATTTTGCGCGTACCTGGACACTAGGGGCTTATTACCAAGGGCGTTGTTCAGCCCGTTTTCATAAAGTCCGAATACCTTAGGGAGTGTTCAGCGTCGCGAGTTTGGCCTTATATGCATCAGCTCTGAATCATGTCTTTGGTCAAATGTTGTGTTTGTCCGGCTCCTGTGTTTTGCTGCCTTATGTTCCGCTCTATCGGCTAAGGCGGCACCAGAAGAACTACTGCGATTGTGCCCCGGTTCGGCCAGGCGAGCACCTCAGTAGAGAAAGCCGAAAACTGACTGTCATGATATAGCGTGAGACTGGTCAACCACTCGATGACCTGTCAGAATCTTTAGGATTCCTCCGCATTAACGAAGGGCCGTTTCCCGGCCAGGCACACACGCGCCCCGAATTCGGGTGAGCGCGGTGCCCCTAGAGGCTATATAGTAGCCCCACTATCAAACTCCTATGGCTAAGTGAAAGTGATAAAGCATTATAGTCCGGTTGCCTAGTTCGCTACGCTATTACCTCCTTAATAGGACCAAGACGTTACAAGTGTGAAAATGCGTCTTCTACGAACACCCCCGCATTATATGCGTGGGGGCTAAAGCCGAAGACTGCCATCTTTCAGGTTATATACACATATACATTAACGGCCGCACAGCAGGTATTTTAATTCTTGAAGGCACAAGTATAAAAAGCTTTTATATTCCCTCGAAACATTGTTTTACAATAATACATGTTATTCGAACATAATATCCTTCGAGCACTGCGTTTCTATCAAACGAGCGCCCTGCAGAACTTCCTGAAAATAGTGCTCGACAGGTACTCGGCTCCCGCCCGAATCTTGGGATGCAACAGCGGTGGCCTTCATCTCCGCCCAGTATGTCTTCACACGGGCAAGAGCCATCCGTGCACCCTCTATGCATGCTGACCTCTTCATTGCATTAATATGCGGCACCGCACCAAGGAACTGCTGCACCAAGCTAAAATAACTCTTCGGCTCGGGCCTTTCCGGCCACAGATGACTCACGACATACTTCATGGCGAGTCCGGATAACCTATTCAGCTCCGCCCATGTGGCCAAACGATCGGTTAATGGAAGTGGGCGCTCTGGATTGTGGAACTGCGACCAAAAAAGCTTTTCCACTTCGTGATCCTTTTGATCTCGGAAGTGTTCGGCCCCGTCCGCAGCACTCGCCGCCAAGTCCAGATAAGTATCCGCCGCACTCCACAACTAGTCCAACTGAGCATATTTAGGATCCCCGAACTTCATCTGCAGCATAAAGGGCTTTCCAGCCGCGATATCTCCGGCCTGACGTAGCTCCTCCTTCATAGCTCTCATTGCAGAGCGAGCATCCTTGGCCTCGGTAGTAGCCTTCTCCAGGTCCCTCTGTTCCGCCCGATCTTCTTTTTCAAGAAGCTTGTAGCGGTCGGCAACATTCTTTAACTTCACAGACATCTCGGCCATTTCCTTCTTGCTTCGGTAGTGAGCAGCCTGTTCGGCTTTCAGCTCTTCAGCCGCCTTTAAGGCAGCCGCGTCACTTTTCCTGGCCTGCTCCTTGGCTCGGGCGAGTTCCGCCCGAAGGTTCTCCATGGCAGCGGCACCATCTGCATCAAGCATACATGTTGTAAGATACGGGCATCAAGCTCCTCTTACCAGGTGTCTGCGGAGAAATTACATACCATGTGACTCGCCAAGCCGCTTGTTGACAAGCGCGATGTCGGCATCTGCCACATCAAGTTGCCGCTTTAGCTCAGCAAATTCATCAGTCCGGCTAGCCACCGGACACTTCACCACCTACATAGGAAAGGCGACATATCATACCTGGGATTATGATCCTGGGCGCGCCGTCATTTTTGACAACGCACAGAGTCTCAGGGGCTACTATTTATACATGACGCATCTTATATATGCGGAACTGTCAAAAGGTACATCATTTCGCGTACCTCAAAGCCTGTCAGTAAACTCCTGACGACCTCGTACAACCCGCTCTCCGCGGATGAAATCCTTTCAATCACCGTACCCATCAAAGCACTGTGTTCTTCTGAGACAGATGCTCGCCCGAGCAGATCCTTCAGCTCCTCCGACCGTGCACCGGATGGTGCTGGACTCGTCCGATGGCCTTTTTCGAAGGCCAGACACGGATGGCTTTGGGGGGCCATACGGCTGCCTTTCGGCCCTGTCGGATTCAGAGAAACCCTCTGTGACGACACCTCAGGGTCGCCCGCCTCGCAAGGCGGTACGGCAGGGGGGAGGCGTTCCGCTCTCCATCATCTCCGGACGAAGATCCCCTGAAGATGAGCTCTGCTGAGAAGGGCTGAGATCCGAACTACAAGGTAAAATTTCGGTTATCTTCCTCAGGAATAGAACAGGGATGTCTCTTATTTTAAAACTCCCTTCCCTACTTCCGGCTCGGTGGAGGGCTGATCCCCTTGGGGGCACAGTACGGCCGAGGCATCCCCCGGCGCAGGACCCTCTGACGAAGATTTCTTCCCCTTCTTTGAGACCATGGTCTCCGGGTCTTCTGAGGCGGTCCTCTTCTTCCCCTGGATAGAGGAATTCTTGATTCCTCCTTTCCTGACAGCCTCCTTCGGGGAGGCGGTAGCTTCCTTGTTCCCCCCTTCGCCTTCTTCCAAAGTCGCAACCTCCAAAGATCCTGGTTAACACGGGATCCGGTGTGGTCTCAGGGAGGGGGGCCGGACACCTGATTAGCCTTGCTTTCGCTATCCACTCATGTTTAAGGGACAACTCTTTTAAGGGAAATTTTATGATAAATATACGGATAGTGTGTCTGGGTACACAGCTCGGGCGATTGCAGCTCAGACCTGCTTCCTCAGTCGAGTCCGGACACATTGCTTGTGATCCGAAGAACAATTTGTACATCTCCATGGGCGTCGCGCCCGTAAAATGTTGGAGAGCTCGTGGTCCCTCCGGATTAAACTCCCACAGGCGGAGGCGGCGACGTTTGCAGGGCAAGGTGCGGCGAATCAACATGACCTGCATCACTACGACCAGATTGATATCTCTCTCTCGGAGGTCTCGAATGCGGCCCTGCAACAAGGGCACATCCTTGGACGGCCCCCAGTTAAACCCTTTATTGACCCATGACGCTAGCTGTGGTGGGGGACCCGAGCCAAAGGCAGGTGGCGCCACCCACTTGGTGCCCCTGGGAGCTGTGACATAAAATCACTCTCGTTGCCGTAAGCTGAACTCCTCTTGAAAAGAGCCCTCGGGCCATGGAGCTTCAGCATTCTTGCTTATAACAGCGCCTCCGCACTCTACGTGCCGCCCCTCGATCATCTTCGGCTCTACTTTGAAGGTCTTAAGCCACAATCCGAAGTGAGGAGTAATACGGAGGAAGGCTTCGCACACGACGATGAACGATGAGATGTGGAGGATGGACTCCGGAGCCAAGTCGTGAAATTCCAGCCCGTAATAAAACATGAGCCCCCTCACGAAGGGGTCCGTCGGGAAGCCTAGCCCATGAAGGAAGTGAGACGCGAACACCACGCTCTCACCAGGCTTGGGAATGGGAATAACTTGCCCTTGAGCAGGCAGCCTATGCGAGATTTCGCCGGTTAGATACCTGGCATCTCTTAGCTTTAGCACGTCTTCTTCCGTAACGGAGGAAGGCATCCACCAGCCTTGAAGGTCGGAGCCGGACATCATCGAAGGTCCGGCGCCTGAATTTGGAGCTTTGGGTGTTGGAACTCGAGGTGAGAGGCGGATTCGATTGAGATTGAAAGAAAGGAGTAGGGCCTTGGTCTCTTTATAAAGAGGTTGAATACCAAGAGCCCTCCCCGCGATCGTTTAGGACTCGCCCTCGATTGAGCAGACATACCAACGGGAACGATTGGGTTACCCACGCCCGTATTGATGAGAATCCCAGAATAAGGGGACACGATCTCTGCTTCGACAAGACGCGCCAAGGAAACCGCCTCGATAAACGCGCTGAAGTAGGACAGTAAAACGATTCGAATAAAGACTTGGCAGTGGCGTGATGTCATGCTATCGAATACGTCAGCAGATTAGATTTGTGCAAATATTATTCTCTCTACGGTGGTATGTGGAACTTATTTTGCGTGAGCGGACACTATCCTCGTGTTCAAAATCTTCTATGAAGTATTCGAGGAGGAACCCGCCTTACAATGCCGAAGACAATCTGGCGTCGGACTCGTCGTCATTGAAGCCTAGTTCAGAGCTCTTGAGGAGTCCTGGATTAGGGGTGTCCGCTGGCCGGACTATAACCTTTGGCCGGACTCACGGAATATGAAGATACAAGATTGAAGACTTCATCCCGTGTCCGGATGGGACTTTCCTTGGCGTGGAAGGCAAGCTTGGCGTCTGGATATGCAGATCTCCTCCCATTGTAACCGACTCTGTGTAACCCTAGCCCTCTCCGGTGTCTATATAAACCGGAGGGTTTTAGTCTGTAGGAAGAACAACAATCATACCATAGGCTAGCTTCTAGGGTTTAGCCTCTTTGATCTTGTGGTAGATCTACTCTTATACTACCCATATCATCAATATTAATCAAGCAGGAGTAGGGTTTTACCTCCATCGAGAGGGCCCGAAGCTGGGTAAAAACTTCGTGACCCTTGCCTCCTGTTACGATCCGCCTAGACGCACAGTTCGGGACCCCCTACCCGAGATCCGCCGGTTTTGACACCGACAACGAACAAACGGGCTCAATTCTGTGCTCATCCTGGAGTACTAGGCAATGCTGTTGACGGGTGACCTTGGGTAGCGGCGACTGAGGGAATTGAACCGTGCTCGGAATGGTAGGTAACGTTGTCTAGTTACTAAAGCATCCATCCATTGTTCATCGGTAGTCATTATGGACCGGAGACATGAGGGGAGTTTCCTAGGGCTGGAATTCTGGCCGCCAGATATTTCGACTCGAAACGTGGAGGCTCGACTGGTTGGGGTTGGCTAATGTGCATACCACGCACGCCACCAGAAGGACACGAGCCCGTTTTTTTAGGATCAACACGAGCCAAGGTCTGGCTGGTACGCCATTGGTTCCTACCATTCGAGAATACGAAAGGATCCCTCAAAACAAAGAATACGAAAGGAATTTTTTAAATTACCGAACGAATCTATGTGTATTACAATGCCCATATTTTACTTGCAAATAGTAATCTCAACGTGGTAATTGATTTATGACGAGTTCTTGAATTAGAGTGAGTTTGTGATATAGTGATCTCAACGTGGATTTCACATTTCATGGTATCCCTAGTAAGTTTTTCATTGCAAATTCAAATTTAAAAGATGAACGGTATGGTGGTGAGAAAACTTTGTATGTATCAAGCATACGACCACACACACACACACACACACACACGAACACAACAGCAATCCAATAAGTATGGTGCATCTATTTTTCCAAACCATGCATGTATGACACGAATTCAAAAATACTCCTTCTGTTCCTAAATATTAGTCTTTTAGAGATTTCAACAAGTGACTACATACGGAGAAAAATGAGTGAATTTACACTCTAAAATATGTCTATATACATCGAATGTGGCAGTCCATTTGAAATCTCTAAAAAGACTAATATTTAGGAACGAAGGGAGTAAAATGTAAGACATGCATGGTCCTCGATTCAATATTTAAAATGAACAGGAAACTGAAACATGAATATTGAGTCTAGTACTACAGTACATGCAAATGTTGTGTTTAGGCGGAGCTATGTAGATTGTCGGGGGTTAACCCTCGACCCTAGATAAAATTATGAAGCTTTGTTTAGGATTGTCTAGATTATATTTGTCCCCACCCTCCCAAACACAGATTGGTTGTGCACCCCCCCCCCTCCTCCCCGGGAGAATATAGCAGCTCACAGGATGTCTTCATATTTTTACAGGGAACCTTCATGAGTTTGAGAATTGCACACAATATGTACAAAAACTACTCAGATGCCCTTGGATCCCATATCCAACGACCTCGAAGCTCGTATCACCGTAGCATCTAAGATGAAGGAGAACATCATATTCTCCTATATGTAAGAATATCATGTGCTACCACACCTTATATGCTTTGGTGATACAAGCTTTTCGGATCCGTTCGATTTGTGACCCAACAACTCCTCGGTGGTTCGAATGTTTTTTTGTAGAAAAGCCCCCAAAGAGTTTGGCCACTGCTTACAAGCACAAAGACTGCTCAGGTGCCATTGGATCTCAGATCAAACGACCTCGAAGCTTGTATCACCGTACCATCCAAGCTGCAAGAGCACTTGATGTTTTGTCGCACGGGAGAATATGAGGTGCTCCTGCACCGTAGATTCTATGGTGATACGAGTTCACGGAGATCTAACAGCTCATGGTAGGAGGTTTGAATGTTTTTACAATATACGCCTGGGAGAGTTTGGGAATTGCGCAGAAAGTACAAGTACTACGCATGTGGCATCTGTTCACAGATCATACGACCTAGATGCTCGTATCATCGTAGCGGCTAATTAAGCTACGGGGAGCACCTAATATGAGCAACGGGGAGCCGTTGGATCCAAGATGCAGTGGCACACACGAGGCCTAAATGTTTTATTTGCAAAAAAAACTTGCGCATAATTACAAAGACTACTCCCAATCCATTGGATCTCAGTTCCAACGATGTAAAAACTCATATCACCATAGCATCTAAGTTGCGGGGTGGATGTGATATTCTATGCCGCTATCATTTTTGTTCGTAAACTTGCAAAATATGTGTAACTCGTGTTGTTACTTGTCTAACCGTGCAAGGTGTTTGTTCAAAAATACATCTTACACTGAAATATCGGAACAACACACGGGGGTCCCACTTGTCATTGATCAAATTTGGACCTAAAACTAACAAATATGAAAGACGAGATTCGAACTGGCAACTTGGACTACAAAGCGTAAGTCGATAGCCTGAAACAACAACAGTTATTTTCTTTGTCCCATAACTTGATTTTATATAGCATTACGTTGAGTAGAGTAGAGGGAGTGCCTCATCAACACGTGCATGACCGTTGACTCACTTACTGGTGGGTCCCAGGTCTGCAATCTCTTTCTCCTCTCCATCGTCTAACCTTTAGACACACGGGCACACACGAAGAGTGACGCTAGCTTGCCGTGGTGTTATCATAACTAAAAAAAGCTTGGAGAATAGAAGAATCGCCTAGAACAAGAGACGTTGTGGCTGGTCGAGATGGAGCTAACCACACCTATCCTCCATGCCACATTAGCATGATGAAGCTGTGTGGCTAGTGGGGTGTTTTCTACCGACTGGCTGGGTCTCGAGGGCGAACCATAGGTACTACTACGTCTGATATAGTATATTTTTACACGCACATTTTTCCTCTGTGCCGAGACATGGCACACCCTACCGCGCGGTTTCGGGGTCCTCCCGGGTGGTGCACGCATATATTCTTCGTTGTCGAGATGTGGGACGCCCTACCGCGCATTTTTTGGGTCCTCCTCGGTCGTAGCGCCGAAGCAAGTAAATGAGTCGTCAAATCACAAAAGACCACCTTTCCCGCTGAGTACAGCACTGAAGCACGGTGGCTAGCTAGTTGGGCTAGTGCAACCGATTAGCTAGGCCGCCGCCACATTTGTTTTTTCACCCCTTTTTTATCTCCTTGTCGGCAGGTAAATTTAAATATCCACCGCGGCCTTGCTCTAGTCTTTGGGTGCGGCAGGCGCGGCAGGATTTTTAATTTTTTGATTGACGAGAGCAGGCGCGGCAGCAATTAGTCATGACGACTCCTACCAGAAACCCATCGCTTCCCTGATGTGAGAAGTCGTCGACTGGTGTTTTCCCATGGTGAAAACCAAAAGATTCCCCGATCCTCGGCTGGCTCCCTCCGCCTTCTCGTAGATTGCATTGCCTTTCAGCCGTTTCGCCCCCTTTGCTTCCTCTCCCCATTGCTTCTACCTGGTGCCATGGCGGGGCAGCAGATCACAGAGTCTGAGGTGAGGTGCCAGACACAGGAGCTCCAGGCCAAGGATGCGGAGCTCAGGGCCAAGGACGTGGAGCTCCGTGAGCTCAAGGAGGAGAGGAGTGTCATGCTCCTCCGTTATGTGCGGGAGTTCATGGAGCTTCAAAAGCGACAGGCGTCCACCACAAAGATGCTCGAGGCATCAGCGGCGTTGCTGCAGAAAGCGGGAGATATGATAGGCCATCAGGGGAGCCAGCTGGAGCGCGAGCGGGCCGATCGTGACGAGGTCCAGGATCGCCTCAGCCACTTGGTGGACCAAGTTTCCACGCACGTGTTGTGGTTGCGTGATGCCTATCGTCGTGCCAGCGCGACCATGCCGGCCGTCAGGCTAAACCCGTCCGACCACCCCATCGACTTCAATGAGCTGCAGCTTCCTGGCCTAGTCTCCTTCTTCACCTATATCTCCGAGGAGCTGAGCCGTCTCCGCGCAATGGTGGGGGCGGAGCTAGACAAGGAGGGGTTGCGGGTTGTCGTCGCCGTTTCCGGGCAAATCCTCTCAGAGCTCCATCACCAGAATCCATTCGTGCCATTGGACGCCATCTTTGACGAGCTGGCTCCCATGGACCGGGAGTGGACTCTGCGGGCCGTTGCACCCTACATCACCAACGTCGTGCGCCTCAAGAAGCAGATGGAATTCGTGGTGTTTAGGCGTCCTCTGCATGGGCATGTCCATGTCTCGGTGCAACATGACCGTTGGATCAAACTCGACAGTGCGGATCGATCCATCGTAGCACAAAGCGTGTGGGTGTGTTTGGTTGCATTCTCATTTCAATATAGTTGTTCCCTCTTCGTGTATTTGTGTTAACCTACTAGTGTGGACTCATGCACCCTTCATACACTCTGCCAAACACCCAAAAGTGGGTCGAGAAGGGAACTTTTGCTCCCATCCTGTGCACCCTTCATACACCCTGCCTAACACTGAGTTATGCTTCATGTGGTTCATGTTTCATGGAGTACTGTAGCACCGTACTCTCCGTGCGCTGTAGACCTAGTTCTATTAACATTGATCTCACCGTTCATTCTCGACCAGACAGTCGAAAAAGCGGTACTATGGTACATTACTGTTCATATAGTTGACATGCACACAACATCATTTGTTATCGTCATATCTTACTACACTAGCAACAAGATTATGTAGTACTGAGGTATGAACCACTGCACATTCCTAGTAGTAGGAGCACTGTGTATGTTCAAGTGGCTACCGTGTTTCGCACTCCTTTGTCGTAAGAGTGGAAACGCTTGCTATAATCATTTTTTTCTTCAGAAAAACAGTGGACACGCTCTACCGTGCGGATCCTCCTCGACGGTCGTCGGGAACCTTGCTACTCACTTTCGCCGACGTGTGGGATAGCCAGCATCGGGGTCCACTAGCCATGCACTAAATTACCCCGTAGTAGAGTGCCCAACTGCATGATAGACTACCCCGATCGAAGCGCCACAGTAATGCCCAATGAGCCGTCAAATCACAAAACCCCCTCCTTTCCAGTAGTAAGTTGGACGGACGAAGCAACCATCATTTCACTCTTCTCTCTCAGCTTCCTCTCAACCCAACTCGCTTCTCCCTTATCTTGTTCCTCATTTCTTCAAGAAAACCGTGACCTGCTTCTGCCGTTGTTCTTCTCTCCCAAAGAAGGAAAGATGAGTGCATCAATGGTGTTGATTCTGTCCAAGGCCCGATTTTGCCACCCTGAGACTGATCCTATAACTCCCTCTCTATTCTTCTTTTGGGTTTGTGATTATGGTTTCTTTTCTTTTATTTCTATTTGATAGTTTCTTGATGGACGCTGGAGCATCGGCCGAAGTGAGGTCTATGGCTCTGGCCAAAACCGTCGAGGCTCATGGTACGAAGAAGCGCAAGCACCCCGCCAAGACTACCGCAGACAAGCTCAAAGCCATCACGCTGTCCAAGCCCCCCTCTCTGGGATCCCTCATTAAGCAAGTCCAGGTAATATCTCTTCTTGATGATCTTTTTCTCTATCTTGATCGTGTTTTTTCATCTAACACGCAGTACTAGTACTAGTAGTACAACTTTCTGGGTGATCTTGCATGTGATTTTTGTGTGCCAAATGACAGTTCTAAATTCCTCTTTTTGACCAAAACATGCGAGAGGTTGGCACTGATTTCTTATAGATTACTTTCAACTACTTTATTAACAATAATGCTACCTTTGAAGAGGGTATATTTGCCTCAGTAACTTGTGTTATGGATAAGTAATCCCTCTGCTCTCATGCCTTTGAAGACATGTTCTAGTGTCTTTGTTCACTCATTTCTGTGCGTATATGTAGTCATATATGGAGTAAAATATCAAAAATCATCTTATATTTCTGAACGGAGGTAGTAATAAAATATTTGGTTTCTGTTTGAATTAGAACCAAGTCCGCGGTGGAGATGAAGTTCTCAAAGTCATGCCGTGTGAACTGGAAGACCTGAGGATGAGTTCTACTGCTAAACTATCCAGTTGTTGTGTCCTTGTCGCCATGTGTCCTGAACTAGTGTTTTCCTGTAGCATTGTTGTCAGCCATGTTCTCGAGGCTGTACTTGACCACAACAATTTCCTGGTTGTGCCTTCGATTACGAAGGCTGTGGTTCTTGTAAAGCTTCCCAAGAAATCTGATGCGGCCTGTCTTCATCGTCACCTTTATGAGTGGAAAGACCACCCTGTTAGGTTCTCCAAGGTTGACGAGATGGTGATGGTGCCGGTAGACATCTCTCACGAAGTCCATGGCCTAGTCAGTTATGTGGGGTTCATCCCGTAGGTCGGTGGCAAGAAATAGTCTGTAGAGTTTAATTAGTGCAACTTTGCTTGTCTGTAGTAAGTACTATTGTTCAGTACTTGATTTGTGTTTGTGAACCCTGTATTGTTTAGTACTGCCGCTTTTGGTGTGTGGTGAGTCCTGAGAACAGTCTATGTTAATGTCTGTCCACTCAATTTAGTCTGTATATTTTGAAGTATCCAGATCATCTTTTTTGTGAGGACGGTTTATCAATTATGGTTACACTCCAATATCTGTATTCATTGCAGGGTTTATCGCACCCACCAAGATTTCCAGTCCCATGGATGTTTGGTCCATATGATTTGTCACTACCTTTGGATTGTCCTGCTTGTGGGAGTAGGCGGGGGCCCTGCATGCCACGCGTAGTTGGACGATCAATCTTCTGTTTAGTACTTCAACATAGTAATTTCCTGGTAAAGATACACTCGTGCCGCATCAAGTAAATCTTATTGATTTACTGTCTAAATCTTATTGATTTAACAATGTTTTCTTTCTTTTGCTACAATTTTATGATGTGGGTTTTGCCATGTCACATTCATCACAAAATAAACCATTTGGTTTGCTCTATGATGGCTATTTTTACAGGTTTCACTTCTTATGTCGTGTCAGTAACGAAGGCACTATCCATCACTTATATTACTGGAAAAAGTTGGATCCGTCTATTGTCTGAGTACAAGTTGAATCCCTATGATGAACTGTAGTTTGGTTTAACAAACACGCCATAATTAGTCCTTCTCGCATTTAAAAGAAATGAAGAAAAAGACTGGATCACGGTCACGGAGCCTAGTCAAGTTAGAAAGCTGATCATAGCAGACCAGACACGATCGATGTTGTCTCGCACATCGGTACCACCTTCAGCAATGGACGAGCATCGGCAGTTGCTCTAGCACTGACAGCGGCAGCAACTCAGTCTGATCCAGCTGAGGATTGGGCACCGACCGCATCAGCGGATTGATAACCCACAAGTATAGGGGATCGCAACAGCTTTCGAGGGCAGAGTATTCAACCCAAATTTATTGATTCGACACAAGGGGAGCCAAAGAATATTCTCAAGTATTAGCAGCTGAGTTGTCAATTCAAGCACACCTGGAAACTTAGTATCTGCAGCAAAGTGTTTAGTAGCAAAGTAATATGATAGTGGTGGTAACGGTAACAAAAGTAAAGACAACAAAAGTAATTTTTTTGGTATTTTGTAGTGATTGTAATAGTAGCAATGGAAAAGTAAATAAGCGAAGACCAGTATATGGAAAGCTCGTAGGCACCGGATCAGTGATGGATAATTATGCCGGATGCGGTTCATCATGTAACAGTCATACCATAGGGTGACACAGAACTAGCTCCAATTCATCAATGTAATGTAGGCATGTATTCTGAATATAGTCATGCGTGCTTATGGAAAAGAACTTGCATGACATCTTTTGTCCTACCCTCCCGTGGCAGCGGGGTCCTAATGGGAACTAAGGGATATTAAGGCCTCCTTTTAATAGAGAACGAAACAAAGCATTAGCACATAGTGAATACATGAACTCCTCAAACTATGGTCATCACCGGGAGTGGTCCCGATTATTGTCACTTGAGGTTGCGGATCATAACACATAGTAGGTGACTATAGACTTGCAAGATAGGATCAAGAACTCACATATATTCATGAAAACATAATAGGTTCAGATCTGAAATCATGGCACTCGGGCCCTAGTGACAAGCATTAAGCATAGCAAAGTCATAGCAACATCAATCTCGAACATAGTGGATACTAGGATCAAACCCTAACAAAACTAACTCGATTACATGATAAATCTCATCCAACTCATCACCGTCCAGCAAGCCTATGATGGAATTACTCACGCACGGCGGTGAGCATCATGAAATTGGTGATGGAGGATGGTTGATGATGACGACGGCGACGAATCCCCCTCTCCGGAGCCCCGAACGGACTCCGGATCAGCCCTCCCAAGAGGTTTTAGGGCTTGGCGGCGCTCCGTATCATAAAACACGATGATTTCTTCTCTCTGATTTTTTTCTCCCCGAAAGCCAATATATAGAGTTGGAGTTGGCGTCGGAAGGTGTCCAGGGGGCCCACGAGGTAGGGGGCGCGCCCCCCACCCTCGTGGACAGGGTGTGGGCCCCCTGGTATTCATCGTTGGCGGGGAGTTTTTATTATTTTTTATAAGACATCCCGTGGAGTTTCAGGTCATTCCGAGAACTCTTGTTTTCTGCACATAAAACAACATCATGGCAATTCTGCTGAAAACAGCGTCAGTCCGGGTTAGTTCATTTCAAATCATACAAGTTAGAGTCCAAAACAAGGGCAAAAGTGTTTGGAAAAGTAGATACGACGGAGACGTATCAACTGCCCCAAGCTTAAACCCTTGCTTGTCCTCAAGCAATTCAGTTGACAAACTGAAAGAGAAAAAGAAAAACTTTTACAAACTCTGTTTGCTCTTGTTGTTGTACCTATGTCAAGCTTAGCATTCAGGTTTTCAGCAAATATCATAACTAACCACATTTGCAATAACTCCTAGGTCTCATGTTTACTCATATCAATAACATAATCGTCTAGCAAGCCATAATAATAAATCTCGGATGACAACACTTTCTCAAAATAATCATAATATGATATAACAAGATGGTATCTCGCTAGCCCTTCTGAGACCGCAAAACATAAATGCAGAGCACCTTCAAAGATCAAGGACTGACTAGACATTGTAATTCATGGTAAAAGAGATCCAATCATAGTCATACCCGATATAAATTAACAAGAATGAATGCAAATGACAGTTGTGCTCTCCAGCTAGTGCTTTTAATAAGAAGGTGATGACTCAACATAAAAGTAAATAGATAGGCCCTTCACGAGAGGGAAGCGAGGATTTGTAGAGGTGCCAGAGCTCGGTTTTGAAATAGAGATAAATTATATTTGAGCGGCATACTTTCATTGTCAACATAACAACTAAGAGATGACAACATCTTCCATGCTAAACAAATTATAGGCGGTTCCCAAACAGAATCGTAAAGTTTATACTCCCCCTCCTCCACAAGCATCAATCTATGGCTTGCTTGAAACAAAGTGTGCCTCCAACATTCAACGGGTCCCAGGGGGAGTTTTGTTTGCAATTATTTTGATTTAGTTTGCATAAAGCATGGGACTGGGCATCCCGATGACCAGCCATTTTCTCGTGAGTGAGGAGCGGAGTCCACTCCTCTTGAGAATAACCCGCCTAACACGGAAGATAAGGGCAGCCCTAGTTGATATATGAGCTATTCGAGCATGCAAAACAGAATGTTTATTTGAAGGTTTAGAGTTTGGCACATACAAATTTACTTGGAACGGCGGTAGATACCGCATATAGGAAGGTATGGTGGACTCATATGGAATAACTTTGGGGTTTAAGGGATTGGATGCACAAGCAGTATTCCCGCTTAGTACAAGTGAAGGCTAGCAAAAGACCTGGAAGCGACCAACTAGAGAGCGACAACAGGTCATGAACATGCATTAAAATTAATAAACATTGAATACAAGCATGAGTAGGATATAATCCACCATGAACATAAATATCGTGAAGGCTATGTTGATTTGTTTCAACTACATGCGTGAACATGTGCCAAGTCAAGTCACTTAAATCATTCAAAGGAGGATACCACCCCATCATACCACATCACAACCATTTTAATAGCATGTTGGCACGCAAGGTAAATTATTATAACTCATAGCTAATCAAGCATGGCACGAGCAACTATGATCTCTAATTGTCATTGCAAAACATGTTTATTCATAATAAGTTGAATCAAGAACGATGAACTCATCATATTTACAAAAACAAAAGAGGTCGAGTTCATACCAGCTTTTCTCATCATATTCAGTCCATCATATATCATCATAATTGCCTTTCACTTGCACGACCGAATGATGTGAATAATAATAAGAGTGCACGTGCATTGGACTAAGCTGGAATCTGCGAGCATTCAATAAACAGGAGAAGACAAGGCAATATGGGCTCTTGGTTAAATAAACAATGATACATATAAGAGCCACTTCAAGAATTTAATCATGGTCTTCTCCTACTGACCCCCAAAGAAAAGAAAAGAAATAAAAACTATTTACACAGGAAAGCTCCCAACAAGCAAAAGAAGAACGGGAAATATTTGTGGGTTTTCTTTTTAATTACTACAGCAAAGAAATAAACTACTACTAATTTTTTTTCTTAAGGTTTATTAAACACACAAGAAGAAAGCAGGAAAAAGAAAATAAACTAGCATGGATATTACAGTGAAAGAGTATGAGCACCAACATTTAGCAATGAGTGTGTGTGAACATAAATGTAATGTCGGTGAGAAATACGTACTCCCCCAAGCTTAGGCTTTTGGCCTAAGTTGGTCTATTGCCAGGGATAGCCCACGGATACCCATAGGTGTAGCTGGGGTCATACTGCGATGAAGAATAGTTGGGATCATACTGTGATGAAGAGGACTCTGACTGCCACTGGCTGGCAACCGCCTCCGGATCCCAAGAATAAACAGACTATCATGGAGGCTCATCTTGTGGTTCTAGTTCCGGGGCTCGTGCAAGATTCCGATAGGCTTGAACGGCCGCCCACGGAACGAGGTGAGGACCTGCAGACAAGTTAAACAAAGAGGGAGCAGGCAAAGTAATAGTCTCAGGGTGATGTTTATCAAAGTATAATTTATATTTAAGCTCCCCTTCCTTGCCCTTAACAAGAAAGTCATGCACTAGCATACTCTTATAATCTAAATAAGCACTGGGCAACAATGTTTCTTCTTTCTCCAAATGCCTAATAGGTATGTCAAAATGTGCAGCTAGGCGCGAAGCATAAATACCTCCAAAGATGGGGCCTTTAGTACGGTTCAAACTTAACCGTCTAGCAATAATTCCGCCCATACTAATAAAGTTGTTGTTGTGGTATAAACCATGGAACAAAATGATAATATCAGAACACTAAGGTTTCCACAGTTCCATGACCAATCAAGCAACGACTAGCAAATAAGGCAAAGTAGCGTAAAACAGGAAAATGTATGCTAGTAATTCTTGCATCAGAAACCTTCCTGGTTTCTCCCACAGTGATAGTGTTAATAAAAGCTTCTACTTCTTTACGGTGTGGTTCATCCAAGGTACCCTCAAAGGCTATTTTGCAAACCTCGCAAAATTCAGCTAATGGCATCTTCTTAACAACGTCATATAAATGAAACTCTACTGATGGAGGTGATTCCTTAGGGAAATAGTAGAAGTTTTGCACAAAAGTATTTGTGAGTAAGAGATATTGATGACGTTGGTCGCGGAGGAAGTTGGTGAGGCCAGCATTCTCAATCAATAGATAAAAATCCTCATAAATTCCGGCTCTCCTCAAGAAGTCATCGGAAGGCCATTCACATGGCCGGACCTTTTCATGCGGTCGAGGCAAATTATATTTGGGCTTCGTGCTTCTTCCTTTTTTTTTTCCTTCGAGCTTCGGCTCGACGAGCCCCTCAAAAGTCTCTTCATTATTTTCTGAAATAATCTGAAATCTTTAGTAACTTCAAACAAAAGTGAACCAACTTCAATAAAATTGATAGCAACTACTCCTACAAGTGCCTAGAGCCTATATCAAGCATTAGAACTACTTGGAACCATATAAACTTGACATGCAAGCTCAAGAACATGGTCAGCTATGCAGCACAAATTTGCAAAGAATAAAGCACTAGAACAAAAACTAATTGGACCAATGGAGGAGTCACATACCAAGGAACAATCTCCCCAAGCAGTTTTGTGAGAGGTGCTTTGAGCAAGGAGATCGAAAATCACAGCAAAAGTGGTTGGAACTCGTGCTTGAGTTGGTTTTCGGGTTTATGTGAGGCAGAGGAAGAAGACGGGTGGAGGGATAAGTGGAGGAGGGCCACCATGGGCCCACGAGGCAGGGGAGCGCGCCCAGCGGGGTAGGGCGCGCCCTCCACCCTCGTGGCCAGGTGGCAGCTCCCCCCGCGGTGATTTTTGCATTATAAATCGTCAAATATTCCCGAAAAATTCATATTAAATTGGCATGGCATTCTGAGGACTTTTATTTTCGGGGTATTTTTATATTGCACGGATAAGTCGAGAGGCAGAATGAAAAATACTATTTTACTTTATTTCTACTAAATAACGAGAAAATATAAAGAGGGTACGTAGAAGGTTGTGCTTCTAGTTTCATCCATCTCATGCTCATCAAAAGGAATCCACTAACAAGGTTGATCAGGCCTTGTTAACAAACTCATTCCGGTAATCATGAAACCGGAGAAATTTTGAATAACACTAAGTTACCTCAACGGGGATATGGACATCCCCAATAATAAGTATATCATATTTCTTCTTGACAATAGGGAGAGGAAATTCAAAACCTCCAAATATAATCGATGGAATTTTTCCAATAGAATTGATACTATAAACTTGAGGTTGTTTCCTCGGAAAGTGTACCATATGCTCATTACCATTAACATGAAAAGTGACATTGCCTTTGTTGCAATCAATAACAGCCCCTGCAGTATTCAGAAAAGGTCTTCCAAGAATAATAGACATACTATCATCCTCGGGAATATCGAGAATAACAAAGTCCGTTAAAATAGTAACGTTTGCAACCACAACAGGCATATCCTCACAAATACCGGCAATTATAGCAGTTGATTTATCAGCCATTTGCAAAGATATTTCAGTAGGTGTCAACTTATTCAAGTCAAGTCTACGATATAAAGAGAAAGGCATAACACTAACACCGGCTCCAAGATCACATAAAGCAGTTTTAACATAATTTCTTTTAATAGAGCATGGTATAGTAGATACTCCTGGATCTCCAAGTTTCTTTGGTATTCCACCCTTAAAAGTATAATTAGCAAGCATGGTGGAAATTTCAGCTTCCGATATCTTTCTTTTATTTGTAACAATATATTTCATATATTTAGCATAAGGATTCATTTTGAGCATATCACCAATCGCATACATAAAAGATGGGTCTAATCATTTCAAAGCGCTCAAAATCCTCATCATCCTTTTTCTTGGATGGTTTTGGAGGAAAGGCATGGGTTTACGAACCCATGGTTCCCTTTCTTTACCATGTTTCCTAGCAACAAAGTCTCTTTTATCATAACGTTGATTCTTTGATTGTGGGTTATCAAGATCAACAGCAGGTTCAACTTCTACATCATTATCATTACTAGGTTGAGCATCATCATGCACATCATCATTAACATTTTCACTAGGTTCATGTTCATTACCAGTTGTGTTTCAAAGATCGACATAGAGATATCATTTGGATTCTCGGTGGTTCAGCAATAGGTTCACTAGAAGTTTGCAAAGTCCTATCATTTTTCTTTTTCTTCATTTTAGAAGAACTAGGTACATCAATATTATTTCTCTGAGAATCTTGCTTGATTCTCTTAGGGTGGCCTTCAGGATACAAAGGTTCCTAAGTCATTCTACCAGTTCTAATAGCCACTATAACAGCATAATCATTTTTCTTACTATTCATTTCATCAAGCACTTCTTTTTGGGCTTTAAGTACTTGTTTTACTTGAGGTGACCATAGAAGCATGTTTGCCAACAAGTTTAAGTTCACCTCTAATATTAGCCATATAATCACCCAAGCGTTTAATCATATAAGCATCTTGTTTTAATTGTCTACCAAAATAAGCATTAAAGTCATCTTGCTTAAGCATAAAGTTATCAAACTCATCCAAGCACTGACTAGCAATTTTAGTAGGAGGGACTTCAGATTTATCATATCTGTAGAGAGAATTTACCTTTACTACCTGTGTCGGGTTATCGGGATCAGGAGGTTCTTCAATAAGTAATGGATCAATATCATAAGTTTCTTCAACAGGCCGTAGATTAAGACCATGTATTTCTTCAATAGGAGGTAAATTCTTAACATCTTGACTTTAATACCTTTTTCTTTCATAGATTTCTTTGCCTCTTGCATATCTTGAGATCGAGAAATAGAACACCTCTCTTCTTGAAGTTGGTTTAGGAATAGGCTCGATAATTGTCTGGAGCTGCCTCGGGAGGTGCCCAATTATTTTCATTTGTCAACATATTATTCAATAGAATTTCAGCTTCATCCGTGTTATTTCCCTAAAAGAGAACCAGCACAACTATCCGTAATCTCTGGAAGCATCGGTTAGTCCATTATAAAAGATATCAAGTATTTCAGGTTTCTTAAAGGATGATCAGCAAAGCATTAAGTAACTTGAGAAGCCTCCCCAAGCTTGTGGGAGACTCTCTTCTTTAATTTGCACGAAGTTGTATATTTCCCTCAAAGCAGCTTGTTTCTTATGAGCAGGAAATATTTAGCGGAGAAGTAATAAATCATATCACAGGGGACTACGCTTTTAACCGGGATCAAGAGAATTAAACCATATCTTAGCATCACCCTTTAATGAGAACGGAAATATTTTGAGTATATAAAAGTAGCGCGATCTCTCATCATTAGTAAACAGGCGGCTATATCATTTAACTTAGTAAGATGTGCCACAACAGTTTGATTCATAGCCATAAAAAGGATCAGATTCGACCAAAGTAATTATATATGGATCAACGGAAAATTCATAATCCTTATCGGGAACACAAATAGGTGAAGTAGCAAAAGCGAGTCGGGTTTCATTACATCTCTAAGAGATTCTTTACTCCATTTAACTAATAACCTCTTGAGCTCATATCTATCTGTGCAAGCAAAAATAGCTGCAGAAGATTCCATATCAAAAACATAACCCTCAGGAATAACAGGCATATTTTCATCATCACTTTCATCATCGTATTCAGACTCAATAATTTCTTTCTCTCCAGCCCTAGCAATTTGTTCATCTAGAAATTCACCAAGGGGCACAGTAGTATCAAGCATAGAAGTAGTTTAAGTCATAAGTATCATGCATAGCAGTGGCATCATCAATAACATGCGACATATCGGAACGAATAGCGAAGCAGGTTTATGTGTCGCTAGCTTACTCATGACGGAAGGTGAATCAAGTGCGAGCTAGATGGCGGTTCCTTACCTCCCTCGTAGTTGAGGGATAAATTTTTGTCTTAACGTCTTTCAAGTTCTTCATAGTGTCTAGCAGATGTAAATCCCAAGTGACTCAAAGAATAGAGCTATGCTCCCGGCAGCAGTGCGTAACTTGGTCTTGATAACCCACAAGTATAGGGGATCGCAACAGCTTTCGAGGGTAGAGTATTCAACCCAAATTTATTGATTCGACACAAGGGAAGCCAAAGAATATTCTCAAGTATTAGCAGCTGGGTTGTCAATTCAACCACACCTGGAAACTTAGTACCTGCAGCAAAGTGTTTAGTAGCAAAGTAATATGATAGTGGTGGTAACGGTAACAAAAGTAAAGACAGCAAAAGTAATGTTTTTGGTATTTTGTAGTGATTGTAACAGTAGCAACGGAAAAGTAAATAAGAGAAGACCAGTATATGGAAAGCTTGTAGGCACCGGATCAGTGATGGATAATTATGCCGGATGCGGTTCATCATGTAACAGTCATAACACAGGGTGACACAGAACTAGCTCCAATTCATCAATGTAATGTAGGCATGTATTCCAAATATAGTCATACGTGCTTATGGAAAAGAACTTGCATGACATCTTTTGTCCTACCCTCCCGTGGCAGCGTGCTCCTAATGGAATCTAAGGGATATTAAGGCCTCCTTTTAAGAGAGAACCGGAACACAGCATTAGCACTGGTGAATACATGAACTCCTCAAACTATGGTCATCACCGGAGTGGTCCCGATTATTGTCACTTGAGGTTGCGGATCATAACACATAGTAGGTGACTATAGACTTGCAAGATAGGATCAAGAACTCACATATATTCATGAAAACATAATAGGTTCAGATCTGAAATCATGGCACTCGGGCCCTAGTGACAAGCATTAAGCATAGCAAAGTCATAGCAACATCAATCTCGAACATAGTGGATACTAGGGATCAAACCGTAACAAAACTAACTCGATTTCATGATAAATCTCATCCAACCCATCACCGTCCAGCAAACCTCGATGGAATTACTCACGCGCGGCGGTGAGCATCATGAAATTGGTGATGGAGGATGGTTGATGATGACGACGGCGACGAATCCCCCTCTCCGGAGCCCGAGCGGACTCGAGATCAGCCCTCCGAGAGGTTTTAGGGCTTGGCGGCGGCTCCGTGTAATAAGTAAACGTGATGATTTCTTCTCTCCGACTTTTTTCTCCCCGAAAGCCAATATATAGAGTTGGAGTTGGCGTCGGAAGGTGTCCAGGGGGCCCACGAGGTAGGGGGCGCGCCCTAGAGGGGGGGCGCCCCCCACCCTCGTGGACAGGGTGGGCCCCTGGTCTTCATCTTTAGCGAGATTTTTATTATTTTTATAAGACATCCCGTGGAGTTTCAGGTCATTCGAGAACTTTTGTTTTACGCACATAAAACAACATCATGGCAATTCTGCTTTGAAAACAGCGTCGATGCAGGTTAGTTCCATTCAAATCATACAAGTTAGAGTTCAAAACAAGGGCAAAAGTGTTTGGAAAAGTAGATACGACGGAGACGTATCACGGATCAGGTTGATCTACCGGAGGATCGGGCATCGACACCAGCACCAGCTCTACAAGGAGCACCATCTCCGGTAGCAGCAGCGGCATTACCAGTCACACCGGCAAGGGCACCAGCAATGGCTTCGGCACCTACACCAACACTTGCACTTGCATCTGCTCCTGGCCGTCCAGTGGCAACGGAACCAGCAGTTGCACCGGCAACAGACTGGGCTGCAATTCGCACTTCATATACCAAAGTCCTTACAAAAACCGACATGTCCACCTTCTTGGTAAGCATTGGCCGCCCAAGTGCTTCGTTCTTTTTTCTTTCCATGTTGTTTCGCATGATTCATTGTGTTTATCTAACTGTTTGTGTATGTCCTCTTGTTTGCAAACAGAGAATTCCTAGAGCAACGAGGGAGTCGTTCAACAATCCGTGCGACCGTGGCCAAGTTTCTCTTACCATGCGCAGCCTTGGTGTGAATGAACCTGCTCAATATACCATAAGTACAAAGGATGGTCGCATGATGATTGATGCTAAAGGATGGTCAAGGTTCAAATCTAAATCATATCTTGCGGTAGGGGATGATGTCAAAATCGAACTTTCTCGGCAAGGAGAGCTGGTCCAAATCAACTTTGAAATTCTTCAGTAGCAGCACGCAATTGCCGAATTGATCTGTCCTCCGAGAGACTTTGATGTAATACTCTGGCATGGTGAAACAAGTGTCCTGTGTGTACAAGTAGTACGACAGTATCGTTGATAGAATTGCAACTTTGATTGCTGGTTAGGAACTGTCGTTCGATTTGCATTCCAACAACTGTCGTGCTTTATTCAATTTTGTGTATTCGCCTTGCAATAGCATCTAAAACCAGCACCGTACCGATTGCTTGCAATATGGAAAGCACTGAGGTAGAACACATGGGCCCCCAAACATGCAGGCCCACCGGCCTGTGGCCCAAAGTCCAGAACCGTGAGCACCTGCCTCGAGTATTTCTCATTTGAACCCCATAATGCCCGTGCGTTGCACGTAACATCAAGATGCATTTGTATGAGTATTTTATCTTGTGAGAGAAAAGGATGAATGAGAGAAGGCCTTATTTGCAAATGTGGAGAGGTGTGTGGGTACCATTTTGCAAAATTGCTATAGTTTCCTTCCTATCCGTCAGATATAAATCGGACATCCTATATTGCAGGATGGCAGGCACACCATCATCACCAACTCGTCTATACCGTGTTAAAAAAACTGTCTTATAATTATATATGTTATATATATTCCCCTTGATTTTGCTTATGTATAAAGTTGTGATATAAAAGATCTTTATATTTCTTTACAGAGGGAGTATCTCTCTGTCAAAAATATATTTATGTGTAACTAGTTACTCCTGTCTTTCTACTTCCTTTCGCTGATATGTGGGGTATCCGGCAACGGGTCCACGTGCCATATGCACCAAATTAGAGTGCACAACTGCACGGTAGACACACCCTGGTCGTAGCGCCGCAGTAATGCCCAATGAGCCGTCAAATCACAAAAAACCCCACCTTTCTAGCTTTAGCAGTAAGCTGGATGGACGAAGCGGCAATATTTCACTGGGCCCGAATCCCCCTTCTCCCTCATCTGTTTGTTCAGAGAAAACCCCCGCTCGGTGATTGCATAGGGTTTTCTCATGGAGAACCTGGTACGAATTCTTCATCCATCCCCGGTAAATCCAAGTCCCTTGGTCGCAGGTAATCCTAGGATGGTAGCCGCCGCCGTTGATGCATTTTTCTTCCCATCAATCTAGTGTGTTTCATTTGCAGTGCCCAAAGTGCGAGGACCCTACAGGTTTCTGCGCCCTCGGCAAGACGCCACACTTGTTCCTTCTCATCCTAACACAGGGTTTTAAAACATGCACAGTATGTTCCTAGAATCCTCTTTTCTATCCGAGAGGGTGGGGTTTTTTTGAACATGTTATCGACTAATTTGGAAATTTGGATTGCTATATTTGGATAAAAGGTACTAGTACCATGGTCAACATTGTCGTGAAGTAGTAATTTATTTCTAGATTTGGATATAGGGAATACATTGTGTTCTCATATTATTTTTCCTGCAGTGCATTCCTTACTCTGCCAGAACACATGTACTCAAGATGCTCGACCTTGCCATAACTGAATACACCAGTTTAATGGTCATAGTGAAGACAAGCCATGGATATAAGTTTCGAGTTGGGTTCATGAACCAAGAAGATCGCTGCTTTTTTATGGCCGAACTTGGATAAACTTTCTCAAGTGTTACGGACTGAAAGTTGGCGCACGAATGTTGATGGAAATAGCAGAACGTAGTCTCATCTTCACAGCAATCTTCCACCCCGACGTCGTTCCAATTGTTCATCCATGTTATTTTTGTATCTGGTTCTTGCTTCTTGCCTCGTTTACTTATTAATCCACCTATTCTATCTAACTAATCACAATTTAACTTTACAAGTAGCAACGAATCTCTCACGAAGATGCTACTTCTAACTAATATTTTCTTATAATTGGTGGCATGTGTAGGTTTTTTCAGAGTTAAGTAGGCTACTCTTTTGTTATTCTATAAGAACTCGGTTGTTACTGATGGCACAGAAGTTGACTGGGACGACAGCCACAAGTTCCTACACTTTATTGATCATCTTGAGGTCCTTGTGGGGCGTTTAAATGGTGGAAGGCCACGTGGGATATGTGTGCCACTGCTGCACTCGTTGAACAGGTCCAACTGTGTTGAGAAACTTATGGTACGAGCTGTTTTCTATTATATATGTTGTTCATAAACTCTTGCTTATGCATAGTTTTACAGCTGTGATCTTCTTGAAAGCGAAGCGCCCGATTCTATTGTTCCTATACAGATGCATGGCCATGGTCGGGTCAGACTTGCGCTTGGTCACAACATGATGTTTATGTCGACCTGCTCCATTCCCCTTGGAGGTGAAAAGATACTTATTCATTGGTGGTCTCAAATAATGAAGGCCCGTCCATCTTGGAGAATAGGACAAAAGATTATGTTCCTGTTTTTTCATGGCTCTAAAGCGAATATCCTATTTATTGACCACATTGCGAGATGAAGCCGCTTTCAGAAGGTTGTGGATGCGCGGGGTGGTGTCTGGGCCTTGTCTTGGGGCTTGGCGACCTCACTCTTTGGTTAACTCTAGGCAAAGTAGCACTGTTCGAGGCGTGCTTTGTACGATTGAATCTGTATAAGTACTCATACTACTTTCAACTATGGTTGTTAAGTGCCTCTGCTGGTTTCAGTTAAGGTTGTTAAAGTACTCCTGCTGCTTTTACAGTCTGTCGTGTTTCTTCAGTCATGTCTTCCTCCAGCCGCCAAAACCAAACCAGCCCTTGATGCCGCTTCTTCCGCCTCCCACGCTTTGGCTGCGCCTCGATTCGCCGCCTTGCCCAAATCTCCTAAATTGTTAACGCCGACCTCCGAGGCCTCGTCGTCGTCCTCCGTGCTCTTTTGTGCACTCGCCGCGGCGCCGCCCTCTCGCATTGTCAACATGGTCAACAAACAAGAGGAATCGGCAGAGGACTCTATGTGGAGAGGATGACAGTAGGGGCCCACCATGTCCATGGCCGGACGCAAGGAAGTTCCTCATTTTTTGTTATATATACTCCATTGTCAGCATATGGAAAAAGAAAATGCTTCCTGCTAGTGGTTTCCTGACATCTGGGACCCACGACATTGTCAGCGTATAGTCAATAGACAAGACAACATCACAAGATTGGCTGACACCTGGGACGTAGCTGCTTGAGCAGTATTTTTTTGTTATTGTTGAAACAGAGCAGGGTTTCAACTGGGTTGTGGCCCGTCTAGCCCAGGCTTATATTTTATGTTCACCACATGACCACCCCAGCTATTTTTTTTGAAAAATGAGCCCAGTTTATTTTTTCTAAAGAATACCAATCCAGGCCTACTTATTTTTCTACGCCCTCATGGGCTACAACTCTTTCAAGACGCCTGCAAATCTTGAAAGTAATATGAAATGGGTTGTAATTATAAAAACAGATGACAAATTGGCAACTACTTTATAATTTCTGAATTTTTTCACATTTTCAGATTCCAATTTCACCGGGCTTTAACCTAATTTAAATATATCTTCCAAAGTACTTTAAATCTGGCTCGACATTTCGGTATTAAAATAGTTTGGAACCCACAGAAAATTGTGAAATTTCGTTTAAATTTTTAACCCTGGCCCTGGCCAACAAAAAAAAACTGCAATAAATTGCATAAGAAGTTGCAATGATCTATATATAAATTATTAAAAAATAGGGAATGGTCTGATTTGTGGGCCTATTAAGTTGACGAGTATGCAAGATTTTTTTTACTTATTATATATATGACAACAAACGATTCTAGCAGACGTAACCGTTGGATGTCAATCCAACGGCCGTCGTGTTTCTTCAATCTCTGATCTTCTTGCTCCAGCCGCCAAATCCAGCGCCCGTGAAGCACGCTCCCGCCTCCCGTGGCGGTTGTCTTTGCCAGCTTGAGCTTCACCGCCTTGACTACTCCCACCGCTTCTTGAGCCATCCCTCTACTCACCCACATCCCTCCTTTGTTGTGGCTTCGCCGCCTCGGGTCATTCCCTTCACAGGTCTCGTAAATGCGTCCATCACGCTGGTGTTCTCGGCACGGCGTGGTCAACGCTGGAAACAAACGACAACATCGGAAGAGGGATGTAAATGGAGAGGCTGACAGTTGGGACCCACATGGTCCATGGCCGCACGCAAGCAAGTACCTCATTACGCCAAAAAGAATGAATACTCCAGCTGGCAGCTCAGACCCACCAGCTATATCTTCGCACGCAAGGAAGTGCCTCCTTATTACGTACAAAAATATGAATACTCCCCCTGCTAGCTGGGACCCACCATAGTGGGAGGCTGACTTGTGGGCCTACTAAGTTGACACGGATGGAGGGCTTTGTCAACTTAGTCCACAAACGATTCTATCACTAGTGACCGTTGGATTGTTAACATCCAATGGTCGTCCCGCTTCTTCAACCTCTGATTTTCTTGCTCCAGCCATCCAAACCACCGCGTGCTCTTGCCTTTCGTGGCCAGGTGTGCTGTCACGGAGGCCTCACCGCCCCCTACTACTCCCACCGCTGGCCAGGCCCTACGGCGACGGCAGGCTCACACCACAGCCGAACCAGTGAACCCTCGTACTCCTCTCCGCGTGGGCATCCACTGCCACGTCTTCCCCGGCTCTGCGTCATTCCCTTCCTAGGCCTCTCCGTCGTCCACCACCTTGGTGCTCTCGGTGCGGCGTGGTCAATGTGGTCAATGAACGACTTCCATCAGAAGAGTATTGTACGTGGAGAGGCTGACAGCTGGGTCCACGGCCGTAGTACGGAAGTGCCTCCTTATTACGTGAAAAATAATGATTCCTCCACCTGACAGCAGGGACCCACCGGACGGGCCACCGTATTTCACAAAAGAACGTTTCCCCCTGACTGCTGGGACCCACCAACTACATCTTCGCACGCAAGGAAGTGCGTCCATATTACGGGCAAAAAAATGATTCGCCCCCCTGACTGCTGGGACTCACCAGCTACATCCTCGCACGCAAGGAAGTGCCTGACAGTCGGGACCCACCTGGTCGAAGCGTACGTAGCATTGTCATTCTGGTCGCGAATGTGTACGTACATACGATCGGTCTGTCTGTAGGCTGCAGCGATAAACCGTGGCCGTGTAAGGAAGGGCACGTGTCGTAGTAGAGGCGCGCACGTGTCGTAGTAGAGGCGCGCACGTAGCATGTACACGTCGCATGGCCGCCGTGGTGCAAGAAAGTAAATCTGACGCCACGTGCATTACATACGGGCAGGGTCTCGAACGCCTACTGGCGCATACGATGCGACTAGGTCTCGTGTACATGGCTGGGTCGAACGGAGAAACCGCGTCGTCGTCATGTTCATGGGAGGCAGCGGAATGCGTCGTGTTCATCGGAAGGCAGCGAACGCGTGCTATTCATCGAGAGCCAACCGCTTGGATGGAACAACCCGATGGAAGCGAGTCTGGCATACCGCGAGAATGGAGGAAAGCGGCCTTGTGTCCGACCGGCCACAATCGAAGCAGGATCTGTTCGCCAGGGAGGGTCCGGCGTGCAAAAGCGGATCAAACGGACTTCTCTTGGACCTCCCTACGGTCGAAGCAGGGTCCTGTTGATCGGGAGGTGTGGCGTACCGCCAAAAGCAGAGAAGCGGACTTGTGTTGGAGCGCTACGGTCGAAACGGGGGTCCTGTTCATCGGGAGGGGTGTGGCGCACCACAAAGCGGGACTCCACGGGATACCGTTCATCTCCACCGTCGACCTCCTCCAGCCTCCACGGGCTATTGTTCATCCACCGTCGACCTCCTCCAGCCTCCACCTGCGATTGTTCATCCACGGTCTCCTGTTCATCCAGCCTCCACCGCGCGCTCCTCCACCGGCTACTGTTCAACCAGCTCTCTCCATGGGGTCCTGTTCAACCACCCCTCCACGGGCTACTATTCATCCAGCCCTCCACCGGCTACTGTTCAACCAGCCCTCCACAGGGTCCTGTTCATCCAGCCCTCCACCGGCTCGATCGACTGGGGTCCTGTTCATCCAGCAATAATGGCCTCTACTACCACGGGTTCCTGTTCATCCAACCCCCCACCTGGAACTGTTCATCCAAACCCCCAACAACACTCACTGTTCATCAATAGGCAGCAGGTTCGATCGGCTTCAGTTAGCAGCAGTAGCGAAGGAATCGCTCAATTGGGTTTAGTTAACAGCCATCGATCGATCGCTCGGGTTCAGTGACGCGTAACCTGCAGTGCAATCGCTCGGGTTCAGTAGGCGAACGCCTCACTCGGGTTCAGATAGAGCCCAACGCCTCACACTCATGCGCGTACGTGTACGAGAGAAACGCACATCGCTCGGCCCCCGACCACCCACCGTAACCGGGAACTCCCCGATAATTTCCTCGCCCTTGCTTCTAGCACGGTTTTTCCGTCATGGACAGCCCAAAGAATGTCATGCAGTTGTGTCTCCGGCCCGCCCAGGACGAAAAGCCCATTTTCTATCATATTTTTTTGTCATAGAAGTAGGCTTAGTCAATGGGTCTGCAACCTTCAGATCCGTGTGTATTTTGCAAATCTCTATGTCTCCATTCTTGACTTGATCGCGAATGGAATTGAAGTGTCTCTTGATGTGTTTGGTTCTCTTGTGTAATCTGGATTCCTTCGCCAAGGCAATTGCTCCAGTATTGTCACAAAAGACTTTCATTGGACCCGATGCACTAGGTATTACACTTAGATCGGATATGAAGTCCTTCATCCAGACTCCTTCATTTGCTGCTTCCGGAGCAGCTATGTACTCCGCTTCACACGGAGATCCCGCCATGACGCTCTGCTTGGAACCGCACCAACTTATGGCTCCACCATTCTGAAGGAAATATGCCCTAGAGGCAATAATAAAGTTATTATTTATTTCCTTATATCATGCTAAATGTTTATTATTCATGCTAGAATTGTATTAACGGAAACATAATACATGTGTGAATACATAGACAAACAGAGTGTCACTAGTATGCCTCTACTTGACTAGCTTGTTGATCAAACATGGTTATGTTTCCTAGCCATAGACATGTGTTGTCATTTGATAAACGGGATCACATCATTAGGAGAATGATGTGATTGACATGACCCATTCCGTTAGCCTAGCACACGATCGTTTAGTATTCTGCTATTACTTTCTTCATGACTTATACATGTTCCTATGACTATGAGATTATGCAACTCCCGTTTAACAGAGGAACACTTTGTGTGCTACCAAACGTCACAACGTAACTGGGTGATTATAATGGTGTTCTACAGGTGTCTCCGAAGGTACATGTTGGGTTGGCGTATTTCGAGATTAGGATTTGTCACTCCGATTGTCGGAGAGGTATCTCTGGGCCCTCTCGGTAACGCACATCACTTAAGCCTTGCAAGCATTGCAACTAATGAGTTAGTTGCGGGATGATATATTACAGAGCGAGTAAAGAGACTTGCTGGTAACGAGATTGAACTAGGTATTGAGATACCGACGATCGAATCTCGGGCAAGTAACATACCGATGACAAAGGGAACAACGTATGTTGTTATGCGGTCTAACCGATAAAGATCTTCGTAGAATATGTAGGAGCCAATATGAGCATCCAGGTTCCGCTATTGGTTATTGACCGGAGACGTGTCTTGGTCATGTCTACATAGTTCTCGAACCCGTAGGGTCTGCACGCTTAACGTTACGATGATAGTTTCATTATGAGTTTATATATTTTGATATATCTAAGGTTGTTCGGAGTCCCGGATGTGATCACGGACATGATGAGGAGTCTCGAAATGGTCGAGACATGAAGATTGATATATTGGAAGCCTATGTTTGGACATTGGAAGTGTTCCGGGTGAAATCGGCATTTTACCGGAGTACCGGGAGGTTACCGGAACCCCCTGATAACTTAATGGGCCTTAATGGGCCTAGTGGAGGAAGAGGAGAGGAGACCAAGGGGCAGACGCGCGCCCCTCCCCCCCACCCCCCTCCCCCCAAGTCCGAATTGGACAAGGGGCGCCCTTTCCTTTCCCTCTCTCTCCCTTTCCCCCAAGTCCTAGTCCAACATGGAAAGGGGAGTCCTACTCCAGTAGGAGTAGGACTCCTCTGGCGCGCCCCCAAGCCTGGCCGCACCTCCTCCCCTTGCTCCTTTATATCTCTGAGGCAGGGCACCCCTATACACAACAATTGATCATTGATCTCTTAGCGTGTGCGGTGCCCCCTCCACCATAGTCCACCTCGATAATCTTGTGGCGGTGCTTAGGCGAAGCCTGCGTCGATAGAACATCAACATCATCACCATGTCGTCGTCTTGTGAAACTCTCCCTCAACACTTTCGGCTCGATCGGAGTTCGAGGGACGTCATCGATTTGAACGTGTGCTGAACTCGGAGGTGCCGTACGTTCGGTACTTGATCGGTCGGATCGTGAAGACGTATGACTACATCAACCGCGTTGTGCTAACGCTTCCGCTTTCGGTCTACGAGGGTACGTAGACAACACTCTCCCCTCTCGTTGCTATGCATCACCATGATCTTGCGTGTGCGTAGGAAATTTTTTGAAATTACTACGTTCCCCAACAGTGGCATCCGAGCCAGGTTTTATGCGTAGATGTCATATGCACGAGTAGAACACAAGTGAGTTGTGGACGATATAAGTCATCTTGCTTACCAGCATGTCATACTTTGGTTCGGCGGTATTGTGAGATGAAGCGGACTGGACCGACATTACGCATACGCTTACGCGAGACGGGTTTCACCATTGCGAGCACTCGTTGCTTAAAGGTGACGAGCGGGTCTCTGTCTCTCTCACTTTAGTTGAACCGAGTGTGGCTACGCCCGGTCCTTGCGAAGGTTAAAACAGCACCAACTTGACAAACTATCGTTGTGGTTTTGATGCGTAGGTAAGAACGGTTCTTGCTAAGCCCGTAGCAGCCACGTAAAACTTGCAACAACAAAGTAGAGGACGTCTAACTTGTTTTTGCAGGGCATGTTGTGATGTGACATGGTCAAGACGTGATGCTATATTTTATTGTATGAGATGATCATGTTTTGTAACCGAGTTATCGGCAACTAGTAGGAGCCATATGGTTGTCGCTTTATTGTATGCAATGCAATCGCCCTGTAATACTTTACTTTATCACTAAGCAGTAGCGATAGTCGTAGAAGCATAAGATTGGCGAGACGACAACGATGCTACGATGGAGATCAAGGTGTCGCGCCGGTGACGATGGTGATCATGGAGGTGCTTCGGAGATGGAGATCACAAGCACGAGATGATGATGGCCATATCATATCACTTATATTGATTGCATGTGATGTTTATCTTTTATGCATCTTATCTTGCTTTGATTGACGGTAGCATTATAAGATAATTTCTCACTAAATTTCAAGATAAAAGTGTTCCATCGGCCAGAGTTTGTCGTGCCCAGACACCACGTAATGATCGGGTGTGATAAGCTCTATGTCCATCTACAACGGGTGCAAGACAGTTTTGCACATGCAGAATACTTAGGTTAAACTTGACGAGCCTAGCATATGCAGATATGGCCTCGGAACACTGAGACCGAAAGGTCGAGCGTGAATCATATAGTAGATATGATCAACACAGTGATGTTCACCATTGAAAACTACTCCATTTCACGTGATGATCGGTTATGGTTTAGTTGATTTGGATCACGTGATCACTTAGAGGATTAGAGAGATGTCTTTCTAAGTGGGAGTACTTAAGTAATATGATTAATTGAACTTAAATTTATAATGAACTTAGTACCTGATAGTATCTTGCTTGTCTATGTTGATTGTAGATAGATGGCCCGTGTTGTTGTTCCGTTGAATTTTAATGCATTCCTTGAGAAAGCAAAGTTGAAAGATGATGGTAGCAATTACACGGACTGGGTCCGTAACTTGAGGATTATCCTCATTGCTGCACAGAAGAATTATGTCCTGGAAGCACCGCTGGGTGCCAGGCCTGCTGCAGGAGCAACACTAGATATTGTGAATGTCTCGCAGAGCAAAGCTGATGACTACTCGATAGTTCAGAGTGCCATGCTTTACGGCTTAGAACCGGGACTTCAACGATGTTTTGAACGTCATGGAGCATATGAGATGTTCCAGGAGTTGAAGTTAATATTTCAAGCAAATGCCCGGATTGAGAGATATGAAGTCTCCAATAAGTTCTATAGCTGCAAGATGGAGGAGAATAGTTACATTAGTGAGCATATACTCAAGATGTCCGGGTATAATAATCACTTGATTCAAGCTGGGAGTTAATCTTCCGGATGATAGCGTCATTGATGTAATTCTCCAATCACTGCCACCAAGCTACAAAAGCTTTGTGATGAACTATAATATGCAAGGGATGGAAAAGACAATTCCCGAGCTCTTCGCAATGCTAAAGGTTGCGGAGGTGGAAATCAAGAAGGAGCATCAAGTGTTGATGGTCAACAAGACCACTAGTTTCAAGAAAAAGGGCAAAGGGAAGAAGAAGGGGAACTTCAAGAAGAACAGCAAGCAAGTTGCTACTTAGGAGAAGAAACCCAAGTCTGGACCTAAGCCTGGCCCAGTGCTTCTCTTGCAAGCAAACTGGTCACTTTGGAAGCGGAACTGCCCCAAGTATTTGGTGGATAAGAAGGATGGCAAGGTGAACAAAGGTATATGTGATATACATGTTATTGATGTGTACCTTATTAGAGCTTGCGGTAGCACTGGTATTTGATATTGGTTACATTGCTAATATTTGCAACTCGAAACAGGGACTACGGATTAAGCGAACACTGGCCAAGGACGAGGTGACGATGCGCGTGGGAAATGGTTCCAAAGTCGATGTGATCGCGGTCGGCATGCTACCTCTACATCTACCTTCGGGATTAGTATTAGACCTAAATAATTGTTATTTGGTGCCAGCGTTGAGCATGAACATTAATCTGGATCTTGTTTGATGCGAGATAGTTATTCATTTAAATCAGAGAATAATGGTTGTTCTATTTATATGAGTAATATCTTTTATGGTCATGCACCCTTGAAGAGTGGTCTATTTTTGATGAATCTCGATAGTAGTGATACACATATTCATAATATTGAAGCCAAAAGATGCAGAGTTGATAATGATAGTGCAACTTATTTGTGGCACCGCCGTTTGGGTCATATCGGTGTAAAGCGCATGAAGAAACTCCATACTGATGGACTTTTGGAACCACTTGATTATGAATCACTTGGTACTTGCGAACCGTGCCTTATGGGCAAGATGACTAAAACGATGTTCTCCGGTACAATGGAGAGAGCAACAGATTTGTTGGAAATCATACGTACAGATGTATGTGGTCCAATGAATGTTGAGGCTCGTGGCGGATATCCTTATTTTCTCACCTTCACAGATGATTTGAGCAGATATGGGTATATCTACTTAATGAAACATAAGTCTGATACATTTGAAAAGTTCAAAGAATTTCTGAGTGAAGTTGAAAATCATCGTAACAAGAAAATAAAGTTTCTACGATCTGATCGTGGAGGAGAATATTTGAGTTACGAGTTTGGTCTACATTTGAAACAATGCGGAATAGTTTCGCAACTCACGCCACCCAGAACACCACAGCGTAATGGTGTGTCCGAACGTCGTAATCGTACTTTACTTGATATGGTGCGATCTATGATGTCTCTTACTGATTTGCCGCTATCGTTTTGGGGTTATGCTTTAGAGACGGCCGCATTCACGTTAAATAGGGCACCATCAAAATCCGTTGAGACGACGCCTTATGAACTGTGGTTTGGCAAGAAACCAAAGTGTCGTTTCTGAAAGTTTGGGGATGTGATGCTTATGTGAAAAAGCTTCAACCTGATAAGCTCGAACCCAAATCGGTGAAATGTGTCTTCATAGGATACCCAAAGGAAACTGTTGGGTACACCTTCTATCACAGATCCAAAGGCAAGACATTTGTTGCTAAGAAAGGATCCTTTCTAGAGAAGGAGTTTCTCTCGAAAGAAGTGAGTGGGAGGAAAGTAGAACTTGATGAGGTAATCGTACTGCTCCCTTATTGGAAAGTAGCTCGTCACGTAAATCTATTCTGTGACACCTACACCAATTAGTGAGGAAGTTAATGATGATGATCATGGAACTTGAGATCAATTTGTTCTTGAACCTCGTAGATCAACCAGAGTAAGATCCGCACTGAGTGGTACGGTAATCCTGTTCGGAAGTCATGTTACTAGACCATGATGAACCTATGAACTATGAAGAAGCGATGGTGAGCCCAGATTCCATAAAATGGCTTGAGGCCATGAAATCTGAGATGGGATCCATGTATGAGAACAAAGTGTGGACTTTGGTTGACTTGCCCGATGATCGGCAAGCAATTGAAAATAAATGGATCTTCAAGAAGAAGACTGAAGCTGACGGTAATGTTACTATCTACAAAGCTCGACTTGTCGCAAAAGGTTTTCGACAAGTTCAAGGGATTGACTACAATGAGACCTTCTCACCCGTAGTGATGCTTAAGTCTGTCCGAATCATGTTAGCGATTGCCACATTTTATGATTATGAAATATGGCAGATGTGAAAGTGCGTTAAATCGACTAGAGGGGGGTGAATAGGCAATTTTTATGAATTCTTCACTGAGGAATTTGCCAGTGAGGAAATTCCTTAGTGAAGAACTACTTGCAGCGGAATAAGTACTCAGAACTAAGCATAACAGAATACATGCATGGTCATCATGATGAAATGAAGACAAACAAAGAGTACAGAAAGCGTAAACACAGGATAGCACAAGATGAAGACAAACTGACTGAAGAAATTGAACTGAGGAAATTGAGAAAGTCTTGATCAAAGTCTTCAAACACAGATATGAACAAACACTCAACATAGTAATGAGGAAATGAAAGGGTTGAGGAAATAGAACCAAGTTAGGTTGGTGAAGACAATGATTTGGTAGACCAGTTCCAAGCTGCTGTCTCGGTTATGCGTCTGGTTGGAGCGGCTGAGTAATTAAACTCGAGGACACACATTCCCGGACACCCAGTCGCTGAGCACGCAGCTCAGGACACCAAGTCCTCACCGTATTCTCCTTGAACTAAGGTCACACAGACCTCGTCCGCTGAGCACGCAGCTCAGGACACCAAGTCCTCACCGTATTCTCCTTGAACTAAGGTCACACAGACCTCGTCCAATCACTCGTGGTAAGTCTTCGGGCGACTTCCAAACCTTCACAGACTTGGTCACTCGGCGATCCACAATTCCTCTTGGATGCTCTAGACCATGACGCCTAACCGTCTGGAAGAAGCACAATCTTCAAAGGTAACAAGCGTCGGATCCACGCAGGATCAATTTCTTCAGTGATGCTCAATCACTGTGGGTTTGTAGGGGTTTGGTATTTGGGTTTTTCCTCACTCGATGATTTTTGATCAAAGTCCTCTGAGTATGGGTTGCTCTCAAATGACAAGTGTCAATTTTCTCTCGGAGCAGCCAACCAGCTAGTGGTTGTAGGGGCGGCTATTTATAGCCTAGGGAGCAGCCCGACATGATAAGACATAAATGCCCTTCAATGATATGACCGTTAGGTGGATAAGATATTTTGGGACAGGTGCCAAGAAGACAAGAATCGGCCGGAAATTTGAATCTCAAATTCCTCGGGGCTATCATGTTCCTCCTTTGTGTAGGCAATCCTTTGGCGAATTCCTAACTCCTTAGTCGAACAAATTCCTCGTGACCGGAAGAACTTCGTCTCATCCTTTGAAGAAATTGACTGAACTGTATGAGATTTCCAAAGGCTTCACTCGAAGGGATTGGTAGGTGTAGGATTTTGAGTTGAGCATCACATGGAAAATTTTCCTTAGTATTTCCTCGACCCCCTTTAACAGTACGGTGTTTCCCATGACTCAAGAAAGAGAAAATGAAACTACGAAAACAAAAGTCTTCACGCTTCATGTTCCTCAAATGAATACCAAGTCTTCAAGGTCACACCAATTTCTTCACGTTCAAAGTCTTCAGAAAGTCTTCAGAATATCAAAGTCTTCAGTCGAAGAACTTCATTTTTTGCGGTCGTCTTGCTCTGTAAATATCAAACTCCTCATAGACTTATAGACTGTGTACACTCACAAACACATTAGTTCCTTAACCTATAAGTCTTCAATACACCAAAATCACTAAGGGCACTAGATGCACTTACAATCTCCCCCTTTTGGTGATTGATGACAATATAGGTTAAGTTTTCAACGAGGATAAACATATGAAGTGTAAATCTGATGTTGAAGAATTCGATTGCAAGATATAGAAGAACTCCCCACGAAGATGTGCATAGTGAGGAATTTGCTTTTGAGGCAATGCACATTTGAAGAGTTGAATCATGGAGATCTCCCCCTATATCTTGTAATTCATGCACGCATTTGACATATAGTATGAGGAATTTTGAAATGCATGATGAAATATGGTGCTTGATGTAATTCAGCATGAGTGCGATAACATTAATGAGGAACAAGCATGCAAAATAACGCATCAAGAGTATCAGAGCTCAAATAGATTTGCTATGAAGATTTTCAAGGAGCTCAAGAGAATCAGAGCGTAGTGCAAGAGCATAATGCATCAAAAGTATCAAAGCACCATCGGGTTTAAGATTACAACTCGATCCAATAAAAGTTTCGGAAGAACGAGAGTTGTAACTTAACAAAATAAATTACTGTATATAGGCAATAAACTAGACCCGCTTGAAGACTAACTCAAATTTCTCCCCTTTGTCATCAAATGACCAAAAGGATCGGCGAGGACTAACGCTCTGAAGAATTTCAAGTTGAAGAAGGAGCGCCCAGGTTGTTGGGGTCGGTTGTTGGAGTAGGACCTGCCGCGGTGTCGTCCAAGTCTTCATTTTCATCAGTGTCGCGCGATGAAGAATAGGAGCTGGCCACCAAGGAAGGAACTTTGACCTTCTTGTATTTGTTCGGAGGAGGTGCAGACCAGTCAAATTCTTCCTTGAGTCTCATAGTCTTCAGTTCTTCCTCACTGTAGACATGTGAAAGAACAGCCCAGGTGTGTTTGAAGGTTTCATGGAGGTAGTAGTGGTTTTTCTCCACTGCATTGTGCGTTGAGTTCATGTTGTGAAGAATTGAACCAAACTGACGCTTGACCCATTTATGATTGCGATCAACCTTCTGATGAAGACTGAGGAATAACTCACGATCAGTCATCACCACAGGTGCGATAGCTTGAGGACTTTGCTTGGCCGAGGTATTTGCGGCAGAGTCATGTGTGGCGAGTCATCATTGGTGGAGTAGGATCTTTGCTGCTGGCTGTCCATCCAAAGGGACGAATGCCTTCATCGATCACAGCAGTAGCCTTGCCCTTGTCATCATCTCGAGGTAAATGTCCTTTGAGGACTTCAATCGGGGCAAGTAGCTGCGATGGTTCGTAGTATCGACCTTGTAATTGAGTGAAGACCTTGTCCTAATGAATCTCATTATCCAAAGGCGCATAAGGCTTCAAATCAAATGGTGACATAGCAACGTTTGCGAGTCCTCATGAAGAAATCATGGAAGTTGATGGAACGCCATGGATGATGTTGAAAAGCATATTCTTCATGATGCCAACGACTTCTTCATCATTTGAGTCGTGGCCTTTGATAGGACTCATTGTCTTCGTCGAGAATCCGATAGACAGTCCGAGGCACATACAATAATTCCTTGACGAGGAATTTGGTTCTTGGGGCCTGCCTTGGCTTCAAAGGCTTCATCAGCACTTGCATATAGTGATTTGAAAGTTATGGTTCATTGTAGATACAACGTGCACCATCAAGCGGAGGACTGAGTGGTAGAGCACGAACCAATTCAGTGGCTGGTGCCTTGTAGTGAGTATTTTCAAACAACCAGTCTAATACCCATGAGTTCACGTCTTCAGCGTCTCCGGTGATGTGCAGCGTTGCATAGAACTGAAGAATGAGTTCTTCATTCCGATCCACAGATATCGGTCAGAAATTCAGAAGTCCTGCGTCGTGAAGAACACTGAGGACTGGCTCAAAGCCTGGCAGAGACTCCATGTCCACATGAGGAATATTAGCATGATCGAAGACTTTATCTTTGTTGAAGAGCACTGAGGAATAGAAGTTGGCTCGGCTGGCAGTCCAGAAATGCCTCTTCCTAATGCGAGCAGAATCATATGGATTATAGTCAGTGAAGAATACGTGCTCGGCAAAGAAATCATCAGCCTTGAACTTTTGTTTGCTTGAGAACGGATTCTTTTGCTTGGGCAGGGGTGTCGGTGAGTTGCATCACCACCTCGGGAATCGCAAGTTCAGGTTCTTCAGCCGAGGAATTTCTTGTTCCTCAACAAGTGCGATCGAGGATCAAGAAGAAGTTCATCGGCACTAGTGGCTGGAATTTCTTCATGCACAGGCAGGTGGGTTGAGTTTCTTGAGTCCATTTGGACTGTTTGTGTAGGGGACTGAGGAATCTGTTGGAGCGGGGTGAAGAGAGGAGTATTGGGATGCAGACTTTCCCAAAAGTCATCATTCATCACTGGTGTGGTGCGCCCTATATCCACATCTTCATCTTCAATTTCCTCAACACCACCTCTTCACCGTGAACCGAGGCATAGGTGAGGAAATGACTGGGGTTGAAGGGATTGCGTCCACTTCAATTTCTTCATCAATCTGCTCTGACGAAGCAGCAAAATGAAGTTCTTCATCAGATCCGATTGGGATCTCATAGTCTTCTCCAAAAGGAACAAGGTCCTTTGATGGCATGGAGGAAATCGGAATAGCATCAATTGGATTTTCGAATGAGCTGGTCATTGGCTTCATTTTCTTTGCAGCCAAAGAATGTGACACAGCTAATGCCTTCCTTTTCTTCACTGCAGCTCGTTCTGCAGCCTTGGTTTTCTTCACCTCAGAGGCAGATGGAAGAATTGGAGTTGGTGTTGGCGCAGGAGGAGCTGAGGAATCAGGATGAATTTCCTCAGCGCAATCGATGCAAATTACTGTCTTGTTCAGTTTCTTCAGGCGCACCACTAGTGGATGCCCTGGCAATTTCTTCAGCGGCTGGAATGGAATCATCAGCCCTGGAACTAGCATAGAGGGGGAAGGGTCCGATCACACTCACTTAGCAGAAAAATCGACTTGAAGAAATAGCCATAAGTGAATGCTGTAGAGGACATAAACCCATATATATATATATAGCCAATGAAGAAAGACGACGGAAACAGTGAAGATTTTGCAAAGTTGAAGAATTTGAAAAACTGAAGAATTTCAAAAACTGAGGAAAAACTCAAATTGAAGATTTTCAACTTTGGTGGTGGCGTGACCCACCGTATAAGAATGATGATTTCAGACACCGCGTACAATTGTCGTAGGGTTCTGAGAATCAAATCCTTCATTAATTTCTTCACACTTAGAGTGTTATTCTTCATTGATTGAAGAAAAACGTTTCTTCATGTGTTGCACGTCTAAGTCATCAATTTTGCATAAGTGTTAGGATGTGTGTCTTTTCAAAGAACATTCAAGATTCTAAGATATTTAGCTCACACCGCAACTTGCTAAATCTCTTCTCATCCAAGGGCTTAGTGAAGATATCGGCTAGCTGTTCTTCAGTCTTCACATGCTCGATGGAGATATCGCCCTTCAACACATGATCACGAAGAAAATGATGACGAATTTGAATGTGCTTTGTCTTCGAGTGTTGAACTAGGTTGTGAGCAATCTTGATGGCACTCTCATTGTCACAGTAGAGAGGCACATTCTTCACGTTGATGCCGTAGTCCTTGAGAGTTTGCTACATCCACAGCAATTGAGCACAACACGAGCCAGCAGCAATGTATTCAGCTTCCGCAGATGAAGCGGTGATCTGTGATTCTGCTTTCTTCGAGGACCAATGCACCAAAGATCGTCCGAGGAAATGACAAGTGCCGGATGTTGACTTGCGGTCCACGCGATCACCAAAGATAGTCGAGTCGAATATCCAATGAGATCAAAAGCAGAGCCCTTGGGGTACCATAATCCTAGTGTTGGTGTGTGAGCTAGATATCGAAGAATATGCTTCATGACCTTATGGTGTGATTCCTTTGGTGTATCTTGAAATCGGGCACACATGCAAACACTAAGCATTATATCCGCCTAGATGCACATAAGTACAATAAAGAACCAATCATGGAGCGGTATACCTTGTGATCAAGTCAATACCATTTTCATCGATTGCATAGATGGCCATTTGTGGGCATAGGAATTTTGACGCCTTTGCAATCTTGCATGCCGAATTTCTTGGGACATCTTTGAGGTATTTCTCCGAGATATGAATATGCCATTGTGTTGTTGACGAATTTGAAGACCTAAGAAGAATTTCAACTCTCCCATCATAGACATTTGATATTCTTCACTCATCATATAGGCAAATTCATCACTATAACGTTCGTCAAGACAACCAAAGATAATATCATCAACATATATTTGGCACACAAATAGTTCACCATCATAAGATTCAAGAAAGAGAGTAGGGTCGAGTGAACTGGTGTGAAGCCATTCTTCACGAAGAATTCCTTCAATGTATCATACCACGCCTGTGGGGCTTGTTTGAGACCATAGAGGGCCTTATTAAGTCTCAAGACTTTGTCGAGATTCTTTGGATCTTCAAAACACAGGGGTTGAGCAACATATACTTCTTCCTCAAGCTTACCATTGAGGAATGCACTTTTCACATCCATTTGATATAAAGTGATATTGTGATGGTTAGCATAGGCGAGTAATATGCGAATAGACTCAAGTCTAGCAACAGGTGCAAAAGTTTCATCGAAATCAATTCCTTCAACTTGTGTGTAGCCTTGAGCTACTAGTCGTGCCTTATTCCTCACCACAAGGCCATTTTCATCTTGCTTGTTGCGGTAGATCCACTTTGTGCCAATGATATTATGCTTGCGAGGATCTCGGACGTTTGACCGGTTCCTAGACATTGTTGAGCTCGAATCGATGTAATTCTTCTTGCATAGCCTGAATCCACTCCGGCTCGAAATGCTTCATCTACCTTAGTGGGCTCTGTGATAGAGACAAAAGCATAGTGCCCACAAAAGTTAGATAAATGTGAAGCTTTTGAGCGTGTGAGAGGACTGGCGCTTTAATGTCATCGATGATCTTCTCCACTTGCACTTCTTTTGCAACGCGAGGATGAGCTGGTTGTCGCCGAGGAATTTGATCATTTTCCTCGGCACCATTGTCTTGACATTATCTTGAGTGCATCACTCGGCGTTCTTCAGCGTCTGAGGAATGAATTCTTCAAAGCTTTCTTCAAGAGGAATGACATCCTCGGTTGCCTTGAACTTGATAGATTCCTCGGTCTGGTTCATCTAACACGGAAGGTAGGTGCTCTCTTTGTGAGCCATTAGTTTCATCGAACCGCACATCTACAAAGGTCAACAATCTTGTGAAGAGTGATGTTGAAGACTCTGTAGGTGTGCGAGTCCTTTCCGTAACCAAGCATAAAACCTTCATGTGCTTTGGTGCAAATTTAGAATTGTGATGAGGATCTCTAATCCAGCATTTAGCACCAAAGACTTTGAAATAACTTACATTGGGTTTCTTGTCGTTGAGGAGTTCATAGGCAGTCTTCTTGAAGAATTTGTGAAGATATACTCTGTTGATGATGTGGCACGCAGTATCAATTGCATCAATCCAAAAAGCGACTAGGCGTTTTGTATTCATCAAGCATAGTGCGAGCCATCTCAACAAGAGTTCTGTTCTTGCACTCCATGACGCCATTTTCTTTGAGGAGTATAAGGAGCGGATAACTCATGAGTGATACCAAGTTCATCAAGATAGTCATCAAGACCAGAATTCTTGAACTCGGTTCCATTGTCACTCCGATGTGCTTGATTTTCACACCAAAGTTGGTTGAAGCCCTCGAGGAAAATCGTTTGAAGACTTCACGCACTTGATTTTTGTAAGTAACAATGAGTACCCATGTGTAACGAGAGTAATCATCAACAAAAACAAAGCCATATAGAGATGCATCAATAACGACAGCTTAGTAAAGATTGGGACCAAAGAGAACCATGTGAAGCAATTCAAGGGACGAGTAGTGGTCATGATAGTCTTCATTTGGATGCTTGGCCTTGGTCATTTTCCGACTTCACGGGCACCGCATAAGTGATCCTTGAGGAATTTGACATTCTCAATGCCAATGACATGCTTCTTCTTCGCATGGCGTGTGCAAATTCCTCATGCTGCGTGACCAAGTCGCCGATGCCATAGCCAGCCTTCTCAAGCTTTTGCAAGTAGACACACCACGGCTGGTTGTGGTCCTGTAGAGAAATCAACAATATACAAGTCTCCTCTCCTAAAGCCTTCAAGACTTTGGAATTGTCGACTTCCATAATCACAACACAACGATACTTGCCAAAGATAACAACCATATCAAGATCACAAAGCATTGAGGCGACATGAGATTGTATCCTAAGGACTCAACAAGCATGACTTTGTCCATGTGTTTATCCTTAGAGATCGCAACCTTACCAAGACCCAATACCGACTTTTGCCTTTGTCGGCCAAAGATGATATGCTTCAGATCGGCGGTGATAAGGGAGCATCCATCAATAGATTCTTGTCACCGGTCATGTGATTTGTACAACCACTATCGAGAACCCACTCGGTGGCTTTGGATTGATCATCCTGCAGATGAATTAGTACAACTTACGATCTCATATACTTCATCGGTGAAGAATATGATATCAAGTTCATCGGATGAATTTCATCGCTAGTATTAACAGATAAGCGGTATGAGGACGTGTGAAATGAAAGGTCATTTCATCATGATTAGCCCGTGTCCTTTCAGCAATTTTCACAGTCCCCAAAGAAATTCTTCAGACGTTAAGGCACGTCTGGAGACCTGACCCTGCAGAAGAGATTAGTTCTTTTTCTTCACCACCCACATCTGAAGGGGTGGCAAAGAGTTCATCAATCTGCGAGCGCCATACGAGAATGGTGGCATAGAAGCCAAACCATTTCGTTTCACATAAGAAGGGTTAGGGTAAACATATGAATAAGCAGAGAAATTCTTCGAGGACTTATGAACATATTGGTTTGAAGAATAATGCACATATTCAAGCCCTTAGCTCTACCACCGTGAAAGCGAGTTGTTATACGATGATAATCATATGAGGACTTTGATCCTTTTGAGGAATTTGATCCACGTCGTGAATTTGGTCCGTATGAGGACTTGGATTCATATGAAGAATTTGGTCCATATGAAGAATTTGATCTGGGGTTCCTATTCTTCACGGGTGGTGTCATGAGGACATTCACTGAAGACTTTCAAGGCACTTCTTGGGAACCCAGATTTTCTTCATAGGGGAACCGTTCCTGCAGATTAGTGCCAACATATCTAGCAAATACTTCACCATTCTGATTTTTGAACAGTTTATAGTTGGAGTCAAATGACTCATCAGAAGAATGAGGAGATTCGCATGTAAAGCCAGATAAGTTAGATGGATCAACTGGAGGTCCCTTTGCAGCAACCCATGAGGTTTTGGGATACTGCTCAGGCTTCCAATATGTTCCATCAGCATTGAGTTTTCTCTCAAAGGCAATACCCTCTTTCCTAGGGTTCCTGTTGAGGATCTGCTTTTAAGCACATCACAAAGAGTCTGATGCCCTTTGAGGCTTTTGTACATACTGTCATATACAATTCCTTCAAATTTCAGCATCGTCAAGTGATACTAGCAATGTCCTCGGATGAGGAATTAGTGATAGCAGAGGCAGGTGAAGAATTTGTAACAGTTGAAGCATTTGAACATTCAGGTGAAGAATTAGCAGATTCATGTTCAATGCACTTTAAGCATGGAGGAACAAATTCTTCCTGGGAAGCGCTTTGAGCAAGTAATGAATCGCGCTCCTTCAGAAGATCTTCATAACTCACTCTTAGCTTCTCAAGATCTTGCTTTCTTTGAAGAAATTCATAAGAAAGTTTCTCATGATCAGATAAGAGAGTGTTATGATGACCTTGAAGGTATCAAACCTAGACTGAAGTCTCTCAAGATTTTCAGTCGTGGCTTTAGTGCGATCCATTTCTTCACCTAACATATCATAACTCTTATCTAGCATGTTTTGAACCTTTTCCAAAGCCCTTTGTTGTGTTACGACAATTTTAGCAAGTTTTGAGTAATCGGGCTTTAGATCTTCATCGATTCATTTTCACTAGATTCAGAGGAGGTATATTTGAGTACCTTGGCACCCTTTGCCATGAAGCAATAGGTGGGAGTGTAGTCATCACTACCTTCATCGGCATTGTTGGTGAGGTCATTTTCTTGAGTTGAAGATGGACTTGTCGACGAAAGCGATGGCGAGAGCTAGATTCACCACACCGGACTCAGATTCTACTGATGCCTCCTCTTCCTCATGTTCCTCAGATTCAGCTTCAGAGTCCATTTCCTTGCCAATGAATGCCCGAGCCTTTGTGGAGCTGCCCTTCTTGTGAGAAGAAGGCTTTGAGGATTTTGATGATGAAGATTTCGATGATTTCTTCTTCTTCTTGGCGTCATCGTAACTATAATCCTTGTGTTTCTTCTTCTTTAATTCCTTTTCCCATCGAGGACAATCCACGGATGTAGTGACCAGGTTTCTTGCATTTGTGACAAAGTCTTCTCTTATAGTCCTTTGGATGAGGAATCACTTTGCTCCTTGAGGATTTTCCAAATCGACCACGTCTTGAGAACTTCTGGAATTTCTTCACGAGCGGTTAGCTCCTGGCCTAATTCTTGGGATCTCCAAGGCTACTACCGAGTCTTCACACTCGAGATTCAGACACAGCCTTGGCCTTGAGCACGTGTTTTTCCATAGCTAGAACCATAGAGATCTCTCTTTTCAGAAGTGGAACTCATGAGTATTTAGCCTCTCGAGGATATCGGCGAGGATCAAGTGACTTGTAGTCGGACGCGCTCTTGTATCATCAGTGCCAGAGTGTCAAATGAGGAATCAAGCGATCTTAACAATTTCTTCACCACCTCATGGTCGGTGATGTCAGTGGCGCCAAGTGCTTGAAGCTCATTTGAGATGTCAGTGAGGCGATCGAAGGTTTGTTGAACATTTTCGTTGTCGAGTCTTTTGAAGCGGTTGAAGAGATTTCGAAGAACATCAACTCGGGAGTCACGCTGAGTTGAGACTCCTTCATTTACTTTGGACAGCATGTCCCAGATGAGCTTGGAAGTTTCCAAAGCACTCACTCTTCCATATTGACCTTTGCTCAGATGGCCACATATGATATTCTTCGCTTGAGAATCGAGTTGCTTGAATCTCTTCACATCGCCAAAGATTCGGAGAAGGTGTGACTGAGGGAACACCATTTTCCACAACATACCGAGAGATCGTTGTCAATTGCTTCAAGATGCATTCGCATCTTGTTCTTCCCAAAGAGGGGTAGTCTGTGCCATCAAAGGTAGGACACCTGCCGAGACCTTGATCATACTGCGGTCGACATAACTAAAACTCCGGTGGTTAAACCAAAATCACACGAACAAGGAGTACCTTGCTCGATACCAATTGAAAGTGTGTTATATCGACTAGAGGGGGGGTGAATAGGCGATTTTATGAATTCTTCACTGAGGAATTTGCCGGTGAGGAAATTCCTTAGCGAAGAACTACTTGCAGCGGAATAAGTACTCAGAACTAAGCATAACAGAATACATGCATGGTCATCATGATGAAATGAAGACAAACAAAGAGTACAGAAAGCGTAAACACAGGATAGCACAAGATGAAGACAAACTGACTGAAGAAATTGAATTGAGGAAATTGAGAAAGTCTTGATCAAAGTCTTCAAACACAGATATGAACAAACACTCAACACAGAATGAGGAAATGAAAGGGTTGAGGAAATAGAACCGATTAGGTTGGTGAAGACAATGATTTGGTAGACCAGTTCAAGCTGCTGTCTCAGTTGTATGCAGTTGGAGCGGGTGAGTATTTAAACTCGAGGACACACAGTCCCAGACACCCGATCGGCTGAAACGCAGCCTCGTGACACCAAGTCCTCACCGTATTTTCCTTGAACTAAGGTCACACAGACCTCGTCCAATCACTCGTGGTAAGCCTTGAGCGACTTCCAAACCTTCACAGACTTGGTCACTCGGCGATCCACAATTCCTCTTGGATGCTCTAGACCATGACGCCTAACCGTCTGGAAGAAGCACAGTCTTCAAAGGTAACAAGCGTCGGATCCACGCAGGATCAATTTCTTCAGTCATGCTCAATCACTTTGGGTTTGTAGGGGTTTGGGTTTTGGGTTTTTCCTCACTCGATGATTTTCGCGCAAAGTCCTCGGAGGATGGGTTGCTCTCAAATGACAAGTGTCAAGTTTCTCTCGGAGCAGCCAAGCAGCTAGTGGTTGTAGGGGGCGGCTATTTATAGCCTAGGGAGCAGCCCGACATGATAAGACATAAATGCCCTTCAATGATATGACCTTAGGTCGATAAGATATTTTGGGACAGCTAGCGCGCAGCACAGCAACGGTCGGATATTTGAATCTCAAATTCCTCAGTGCTATCATGTTCCTTACTGTGTAGGCAATCTGCACTGGCGAATTCCTAACTCCTTAGTCAGAACAAATTCCTCAGCGACCAGAAGAACTTCGTCTACATCCTTTGAAGAAATTGACTGAATCGTATGAGATTTCCAAAGGCTTCACTCGAAGGGATTGGTAGGTGTAGGATTTTGAGTTGAGCATCACATGGAAATTTTTCCTTAGTATTTCCTCGACCCCCTTTAACAAAGACGGTGTTTCCTATGACTCAAGAAAGAGAAAATGAAACTACAAAACAAAAGTCTTCACGCTTCATGTTCCTCAAATGAATACCAAGTCTTCAAGGTCACACCAATTTCTTCACTTCCAAAGTCTTGAAAGTCTTCGTAATATCAAAGTCTTCAACGAAGAACTTCATTTTTAGGGGTCGACTTTCTCTGTAAATATCAAACTCCTCATAGACTTATAGACCTGTGTACACTCACAAACACATTAGTTCCTTAACCTATAAGTCTTCAATACACCAAAATCACTAAGGGGCACTAGATGCACTTACAAGATGGATGTCAAAACTGCATTCCTGAACGGGTTTCTGGAAGAAGAGTTGTATATGATGCAACCAGAAGGTTTTGTCGATCCAAAGGGAGCTAACAAAGTGTGCAAGCTCCAGCGATCCATTTATGGACTGGTGCAAGCCTCTCGGAGTTGGAATAAACACTTTGATAGTGTGAGCAAAGCATTTGGTTTTGTACAGACTTTTGGAGAAGCTTTGTATTTACAAGAAAGTGAGTGGGAGCTCATAGCATTTACGATATTATATGTGGATGACATATTGCTGATCGGAAATGATATAGAATTTCTGGTAGCATAAAGGGATACTTGAATAAGAGTTTTTCAATGAAAGACCTCGGTGAAGCTGCTTACATATTGGGCATTAAGATCTATAGAGATAGATCAAGACGCTTAATTGGACTTTCACAAAGCACATACCTTGACAAAGTTTTGAAGAAGTTCAAAATGGATCAAGCAAAGAAAGGGTTCTTGCACAGACATAAGGTGTGAAGTTGAGTAAGACTCAAAGCCCGACCACTGAAGAAGATAGAGAGAAGATGAAAGATGTTCTCTATGCTTCAGCCATAGGCTCTGTCATGTATGCAATTATGTGTACCAGACCTGATGTGTGCCTTGCTATAAGTCTAGCAGGGAGGTACCAAAGTAATCCAGGAGTGGATCATCGACAAATGGGTCAAGAACATCTTGAAATACATGAAAAGGACTAAGTATATGTTTCTCATATATGGAGGTGACAAAGAGCTCATCGTAAATGGTTACGTTGATGCAAGCTTTGACACTGATCCGGATGATTCTAAATCGCAAACCGGATACGTGTTTACATTGAACGGTGGAGCTGTCAGTTGGTGCAGTTCTAAACAAAGCGCCGTGGCGGGATCTACATGTGAAGCGGAGTACATAGCTGCTTCGGAAGCAGCAAATGAAGGAGTCTGGATGAAGGAGTTCACATCTGATCTAGGTGTCATACCTAGTGCATCGGGTCCAATGAAAATATTTTGTGACAATACTGGAGCAATTGCCTTAGCGAAGGAATCCAGATTTCACAAGAGAACCAAGCACATCAAGAGACGCTTCAATTCCATCCGTGATCTAGTCCAGGTGGGAGACATAGAGATTTGCAAGATACATACGGATCTGAATGTAGCTGACCCGTTGACTAAGCCTCTTCCACGAGCAAAACATGATCAGCACCAAGGCTCCGTGGGTGTTAGAATCCTTACTGTGTAATCTAGATTATTGACTCTAGTGCAAGTGGGAGACTGAAGGAAATATGCCCTAGAGGCAATAATAAATTTATTATTTATTTCCTTATATCATGATAAATGTTTATTATTCATGCTAGAATTGTATTAACCGTAAACATAATACATGTGTGAATACATAGACAAATAGAGTGTCACTAGTATGCCTCTACTTGACTAGCTTGTTGATCAAAGATGGTTATGTTTCCTAGCCATAGACATGTGTTGTCATTTGATTAACGGGATCATATCATTAGGAGAATGATGTGATTGACATGACCCATTCCGTTAGCTTAGCACACGATCGTTTAGTATGTTGCTATTGCTTTCTTCATGACTTATACATGTTCCTATGACTATGAGATTATACAACTCCCGTTTACTGGAGGAACACTTTGTGTGCTACCAAACGTCACAACGTAATCGGGTGATTATAAAGGTGCTCTCTGGTGTCTCCAAAGGTACATGTTGGGTTGGCGTATTTCGAGATTAGGATTTGTCACTCCGATTGTCGGAGAGGTATCTCCGCCCTCTCGGTAATGCACATCACTTAAGCCTTGCAAGCATTGCAACTAATGAGTTAGTTGCGGGATGATATATTACAGAACGAGTAAAGAGATAAAGAGACTTGACGGTAACGAGATTGAACTAGGTATTGAGATACCGACGATCGAATCTCGGGCAAGTAACATACCGATGACAAAGGGAACAACGTATGTTGTTATGCGGTCCGACCGATAAAGATCCTCGTAGAATATGTAGGAGCCAATATGAGCATCCAGGTTCCGTTATCGGTTATTGACCGAAGACGTGTCTCGGTCATGTCTACATAGTTCTCGAACCCGCAGGGTCCGCACGCTTAACGTTATGATGACAGTTTCATTATGATTTTATATGTTTTGATATATCGAAGGTTATTCGGAGTCCCGGATGTGATCACGGACATGACGAGGAGTCTCGAAATGGTTGAGACATGAATATTGATATATTGGAAGCCTATGTTTGGACATCAGAAGTGTTCCGGGTGAAATCGACATTTTACCGGAGTACCGGGAGGTTACCGGAACCCCCGGTAACTTAATGGGCCTTAATGGGCCTAGTGGAGGAAGAGGAGAGGAGGCCAAGGGCAGCAGCCTCCCCCCAAGTCCGAATTGGACAAGGAGGGGGGCGGCGCCGCCCCCCCGTTCCTGTCCCCTCTCTCCTCTTTCCCCCCAAGTCCTAGTCCAACATGGAAAAGGGGGGGAGTCCTACTCCCGGTAGGAGTAGGACTCCTCCTGGCGCGCCCCAAGCCTGGCCGCACCTCCTCCCCCTTGCTCCTTTATATACGGGGGCAGGGGGGCACCCCAGAGACACAACAATTGATCATTGATCTCTTAGCCGCAGCGGTGCCCCTCCACCATAGTCCACCTCGATAATACTGTAGCGGTGCTTAGGCGAAGCCCTGCGGCGGTAGAACATCAACATCGTCACCACGCCGTCGTGCTAACGAAACTCTCCATCAACACTCGGCTGGATCGGAGTTCGAGGGACATCATCGGGCTGAACGTGTGCTGAACTCGGAGGTGCCGTACGTTCGGTAGTTGATCGGTCGGATCGTGAAGACGTACGACTACATCAACCGCGTTGTGCTAACGCTGGGCTTTCGGTCTACGAGGGTACGTAGACAACACTCTCCCCTCTCATTGCTATGCATCACCATGATCTTGCGTGTGCGTAGGAACTTTTTTGAAATTACTACGTTCCCCAACACATTCAATATAAATATGTATCCGGTTTGTGACTTAGAATCATCCGGATCAATGTCAAAGCTTGCATCGATGTAACCATTTACGGCAAGCTCTTTGTCACCTCCATAAACAAGAAACAAACCCTTAGTCCTTTTTAGGTATTTCAAGATGTTCTTGACCGCTGTCCAGTGGTCCACTCCTGGATTATTTTGGTACCTCCCTGCTAAACTCGTAGCAAGGCACACATCAAGTCTGGTACACAACATTGCATACATGATAGAACCTATGGCTGAGGCATAGGGAATGACTTTCATTTTTTTTGTCTATCTTCTGCACTGGTCAGGCATTGAGTCTGACTAAACTTCACACCTTGTAACACAGGCGAGAACCCTTTCTTTGACTGATCCATTTTGAACTTCTTCAAAACTTTATCAAGGTATGTGCTTTGTGAAAGTCCAATTAAGCATCTTGGTCTATCTCTATAGATCTTGATGCCCAATATATAAGCAGCATCACCAAGGTCTCTTATTGAAAAATTCCTATTCAAGTATCCTTTTATGCTATCCAGAAATTCTGTATTATTTCCAATCAACAATATGTCATCCACATATAATATTAGAAATACTACATAGCTCCCACTCACTTTCTTGTAAATACAGGCTTATCCAAAAGTCTGTATAAAACCATATGCTTTGATCACACTATCAAAGCGTATATTCCAACTCCGAGATGCTTGCACCAGTCCATAAATGGATCGCTAGAGCTTGCACATTTTGTTAGCACCTTTAGGATCGACAAAACATTCTGGTTGCATCATATACAACTGTTCTTTAAGAAATCCATTAAGGAATGCGGTTTTGACATCCATTTGCCAAATTTCATAATAAAAAATGCGGCAATTGCTAACATGATTCAGACAGACTTAAGCATCGCTACGAGTGAGAAGGTCTCATCATAGTCAACTCCTTGAACTTGTCGAAAACCGTTCGCAACAAGTCGAGCTTTGTAGACAGTAACATTACCGTCAGTGTAATTCTTCTTCTTGAAGAGCCATTTATTCTCTATGGCTTGCCGATCATCGGGCAAGTCCACCAAAGTCCACACTTTGTTCTCATACATGGATCCCATCTCAAATTTCATGGCCTCAAGCAATTTTTTAGAATCCAAGCTCATCATTGCTTCCTCATAGTTCGTAGGTTCGTCATGGTCTAGTAATATGACTTCCAGAACAGGATTACCGTACCACTCTGGTGCGGACCGTACTTTGGTTGACCTACGAGGTTTGGTAGTAACTTTGATCTGAAGTTTCATGATCATCATCATTAGCTTCCTCACTAATTGGTGTAGGCATCACTGGAACTGATTTCTGTGATGAACTATTTTCCAATTCGAGAGAAGGTACAACTACCTCATCAAGTTCTACTTTCCTCCCACTCACTTCTTTCGAGAAACTCCTTCTCTAGAAAGGATCCATTCTTAGCAACAAATGTCTTGCCTTCGGATCTGTGATAGAAGTTGTACCCAACAGTTTCTTTTAGGTATCCTATGAAGATGCATTTCTCCGATTTGGGTTCGAGTTTATCAGGTTGAGGCTTTTTCACATAAGCATCGCAACCCCAAACTTTAAGAAACGATAACTTAGGTTTCTTGCCAAACCACAGTTCATATGGTGTCGTCTCAATGGATTTAGATGGTGCCCTATTTAACGTGAATGCAACCGTCTCTAAAGCATAACCCCAAAACGATAGCGGTAAATCAGTAAGAGACATCATAGATCGCACCATATATAATTAAGTGCGGTTACGACATTCGGACACACCATTACGCTGTGGTGTTCCAGGTGGTGTGAGTTGCGAAACTATTCCACATTGTTTCAAATGAAGACCAAACTCGTAACTCAAATATTCTCCTCCATGATTAGATCATAGAAATTTTATTTTCTTGTTACGATGATTTTCCACTTCACTCTGAAATTCGTTGAACTTTTCAAATGTTTCAGACTTATGCTTCATTAAGTAGATATACCCATATCTGCTCAAATCATCTGTGAAGGTCAGAAAATAATGATACCCGCCGCGTGCCTCAACACTCATCGGACCGCATACATCAGTATGTATTATTTCTAATAAGTCAGTTGCTCGCTCCATTGTTCCGGAGAACGGAGTCTTAGTCATCTTGCCCATGAGGCATGGTTCGCAAGCATCAAATGATTCATAATCAAGTGATTCCAAAAGTCCATCAGTATGGAGTTTCTTCATGAACTTTACACCAATATGACCTAAACGGCAGTGCCACAAATAAGTTGCACTATCATTATTAACTTTGCATCTTTTGGCTTCAATATTATGAATATGTGTATCACTATGAACGAGATTCAACAAAAATAGACCATTCATCAAGGGTGCATGACCATAAAAGATATTACTCGTATAAACAGAACAACCATTATCCTATGATTTAAATGAATAAGCGTCTCGCATCAAACAAGATCCAGATATAATGTTCATGCTCAACGCTGGCACCAAATAACAATTATTCAGGTCTAAAACTAATCCCGAAGGTAAATGTAGAGGTAGCGTGCCGACGACAATCACATCGACCTTGAAACCATTTTCGACGCGCATCGTCACCTCGTCCTTAGCCAATCTTCGCTTAATCCGTAGCCCTTGTTTCGAGTTGCAAATATGAGCAACAAAACCAATATCAAATACCCAGGCGCTACTACGAGCATTAGTAAGGTACACATCAATAACATGTATATCAAATATACCTTTCACTTTGCCATCCTTCTTATCCGCCAAATACTTGGGGCAGTTCCGCTTCCAGTGACCAGTCCCTTTGCAGTAGAAGCACTCAGTTTCAGGCTTAGGTCCAGACTTGGGCTTCTTCCCGGGAGTAGCAACTTGCTTGCTATTCTTCTTGAAGTTCCCCTTCTTCCTTTGCCTTTTTTCTTGAAACAAGTGGTCTTGTTAACCATCAACACTTGATGCTCCTTCTTGATTTCTACCCCCGCAGCCTTAAGCATTGCAAAGAGCTCGGGAATTGTCTTTTTCATCCCTTACATGTTATAGTTCATCACGAAGCCTTTATAGCTTGGTGGCAGTGATTGAAGAACTCTGTCAATGACACTATCATCAGGAAGATTAACTCCCAGTTGAGTCAAGTGGTTATGGTACCCAGACATTCTGAGTATGTGTTCACTGATAGAACTATTCTCCTCCATCTTGCAGCTATAGAACTTGTTGGAGACTTCATAGCTCTCAACTCGGGCATTTGCTTGAAATATTAACTTCAACTCCTGGAACATCTCATATGCTCCATGACGTTCAAAACATTTTGAAGTCCCGATTCTAAGCCATAAAGCATGGCACATTGAACTATCGAGTAGTCATCAGTTTTAGTCTTCCAGACGTTCATAACGTCCGTAGTTGCTCCTGCAGCGGGCCTTGCACCTAGCGGTGCTTCCAGGACGTAATTCTTCTATGCAACAATGAGGATAATCCTCAAGTTACGGACCCAGTCCGCGTAGTTGCTACCATCATCTTTCAACTTAGCTTTCTCTAGGAACGCATTAAAATTCAAGGGAACGGTGGCACGGGCCATTGATCTACAACAACATAGATATGCAAAAAATATCAGGACTAAGTTCATGTATAATTAAAGTTCAATTAATCATATTACTAAATAACTCCCACTTAGATAGACATCCCTCTAGTCATCTAAATGATCACGTGATCCATATCAACTAAACCATGTCCGATCATCACGTGAGATGGAGTAGTTTTCAATGGTGAACATATCTATGTTGATCATATCTACTATATGATTCACGTTCGACCTTTCGGTCTCAGTGTTCCGAGGCCATATTTGCATATGCTAGGCTCGTCAAGTTTAACCCGAGTATTCTCGTGACGTGCAAAAGCGGCTTGCACCCATTGTATGTGAACGTAGAGCTTATCACACCCGATCATCATGTGGTGTCTCGACACGATTTAACTGTAGCAATGGTGCATACTCAGGGAAAACACTTATACCTTGAAATTAAGTGAGGGATCATCTTATAATGCTACCGCCATACTAAGCAAAATAAGATGCATAAAAGATAAACATCACATGCAATCAAAATATGTGACATGATATGGCCATCATCATCTTGTGCCTTTGATCTCCATCTCCAAAGCACCGTCATGATCTCCATCGTCACTAGCTTGACACCTTGATCTCCATCGTAGCGTCGTTGTCGTCTCGCCAACTATTGCTCCTACGACTATCGCTACCGCTTAGTGATAAAGTAAAGCAATTACATGGCGATTGCATTTCATACAATAAAGCGACAACCATAAGGCTCTGACGATTCTTGATAACTTTTACAAAACATGGTCATCTCATACAACAATTTATATCTCATCACGTCTTGACCATATCACATCACAACATGCCCTGCAAAAACAAGTTAGACGTCCTCTACTTTGTTGTTGCAAGTTTTACGTGGCTGCTACGGGCTTCTAGCAAGAACCGTTCTTACCTACACTACAAAAGAAATACACTTCCGTGATGATACGTGTTTGTCACAGTAGGTCGCGTTTTTTGTCATGCATGTACATCCATGACAAATTTATGACAGAATCAAGATAGTCATACCTGTCACGTCAGAGAAGTGTTCCATGACATTACCAAAATTATCATCACGGAAGTGTCCACTTCCATGACGATAAATCCCGCGTCACAGAAGTGCTTTCGCCAAGGGTGACCGACACGTGGCATCCACCGTAACGGAACGCCGTTAAGCTATTGGGTCGGATTTTGGATCCGATAACCCGTTAACAGCCACGACCAATGCCGATTTTCCACGTGTAAAATTCTCATTGGTCGACGGATCCACGTGTCGACTCGGCGTTGTACAGTGTCACTCATCCAACGGTCGAGATGGGCCTATGATATGTTGACACGTGGACCGGCCCAAAAGTGGCCCACAAAGTTTAAATGGGCCGGCCCAACCGAAGGCCCATAAGATTTAACAAACCATAATGGGCCGGCCCAGGTAAAGGCCCACAAAATTTAGCGGACCATAATGGGCCGGCCCAGCTAAAGTCCCACAAGATTTTGTGGACCACAATGAGCCGGCCCAGCTAAAGGCCCACAAGATTCTGCAGACCATAATGGGCCGACCCAGCTAAAGGCCCAACATTCTCTGTCAAATCGACCCGTCAACGGCCTGGTCTAAACTTGTCATTAATGCGGCCCATGGTCAATTTCCGCCCGTTAACGATCCGCTAAGTAATTGGGCGAATTACGGCCGGTGTATTTCCTACCGTTAAAGGTCCGGCTTCATTTGGGCCCATTTACGAGCCATCAAAACTTTCGCCCATAAACAACCGTGAAGGATTTGGGTCATATTCGCCATGTTCCGCTATTCGCCTGTTAGAGGCCCACTAAAGATTTGGCCCACTTTCGGCATGTTGTCATTTTCAGCCCGTTAACGCCGGACGTAAACCATGGGCCATATGTGGCCCAACGTCATATCGGGCCCATTAACGGCCCATATAAAAATGACGATAATCTAGCCCAACCGAAGTTTCGGCCTGTTAAAGGCCCGTGTATTAGGTCGGCGCATTTACTACCGTCCGAATTTCGCCTGTCAAATATCCGCATGGTAAATGGGCCACCATTTCGCCTACTAAGTCCAGTGGGTTATTTGGCACAATCAGGGCCCAATCTCACTTTCGGTCTATTAAAGGCCCATGTTTTTTATGGGCTCGACATATTTACACCTGTAAACGGCCTACTTTTACCGAGGGCCCAAATTATGTTTAGGCCTGTTAAAGGCCCACTATGGGCACAGGCCTACCAGAAAAATTTGAAAGCTTATGCTAATTTAAGCCCAGATATTTTTAGTGGGCTACATGCCAATTTCGGCCCGTAATCGTTTTTAGCCCAATTGGAATGGGCCCAACAAATGTTGGCATGTTGGGCTCCTACGAAGCTTTCGTCCGGATACATTACTAAGATAAACCTACACTATACAAAAATAGCGTCATAATTCTGCAGTTGTGGCGGCATCATAAATGTTGTATCACAACAAGATAAATTCCAATCATACAACAAAAGGCCTGTTGGCATAAAGTTTACAGTCCTTCCAGATAAAAGCACCATCAGATGTATAGAAGCACAGATCATTTGACCTGAGTGCTAATGTTTCAGGCTGTAGAATCTGATGGAGCAGCACAATCTCCACCTTTTTTCCGCCATTGCTCTTCAACAACGGTTTAATGTCCGATAGTCCGGTTTCAAAACCATTCATATCTTGACGGCATTTCTCAACCACTATTCTTGTTTCCAAACAACGTCCATTAGGGATTGGACTTGTGTCTCGAGCACAGATATATCACTGCCTAGCAGGAAGATTTTGTTCAAGAGGGCGATTTGGACGAGGTTACCTTGACAACCAACCCGATTACGCAGAAGGTGCTTTTTGCATCGTTAGTGGAGAGATCTTGACGATCAGCAGAAGAGGTGACATTGTGCCTATAGTAGCCTCGTCACCTTCAGGTGGTTGTGGTTGTTCAATCATTTGTTCCATAGCTTCCTGAAAGTTTGAACTTGTAGATTAGTGTACCAGTGAGTTACTAATGAGACAAAAACAAACAAAGTAGGTTAAATGTTTATACATAACTTATTTTGGTGAACTACTGTAATACATTAGCATGTATTGTAGTGCCAACTACATAATAAAATCACTTTCGGAACATATGTCCATGTAGCATGCCCATCAGATTGTCTATTTCCTCATATTCGCTGACATCTAAGGATAAAGAGACATGGTTTAAAGTAGGATGAACATAGTATGACATCATTCATATCATGGGCAAACAGATATAAAACAAACAGGCTATTTTATCATTGTGTGCGCACGTGAACATAACAACTAGATTACAGATCAAGACCAAAAGAATATCCTTCATCTCTTTTAAACCATGTAAGGTGAAATGATACGTTAAGACAACTATGTATAGAAGTGAACAGAGTAACTGACATTGGCTGCAAACCAAGTAGTTAAATGAACACATCACAGTACCAATCGGTTCAAGGCAGAGGAGTAAGGACTTACAACAAATGGGCTTGAACTGGTGTGCTCATGCCCTTCATCTTGTTGGTGTGGCAATCCTTGAAGATTTGCACGCATTCGGTTCAGGTTCTTTTGGTCCGCACGGGCTTTCCAACAGATTTGGAACAAGTCAACATAGATACGATAATATGACACAAAGAAAGAAGGAAGTAGCAGCTATTTACAAGAGCCTCGCAGTGTGCAATATAGCTACGAGATCCTGTTGTCTGTTGGAATTTCACTTTAGAACGGTTGGTTTTGTTCTTCAAACAGTTAGCCTAGAAGAAGATACACTTGTAAGGCACATACATAAATACAAGTTCAATATGTGGTCTGATCAAATACATATAGCCTACCTGATACTTTGGATCGCACTGTTTAACGAGGGTTGTCCGATCTTCATCTGTAATATATTCCACTTTGGAGATGTTTGGGTGATTTCATTGTTAGCCTTGCCTTCAAAGTGAGATTTTCTAAGGTGGTACCGATACATCGTCGCAGAAAGCGTATCGAAAAACATGAGTGCATGCTTGTTTAGTTGCATCATCTTTCGGATCCAACTTGAACCTCATCTATTGAAAAAGAATGTGAGCCTTATTAGGAGGAAGCTAGAAAGTATGGGGATGAGCAAGACAATATTACTAATTGCGATGAATAACATTACTTACAGATAAATGGTCAAGGAAGGTGTTAAACTGGGTATTGTCTTTCTCATTCCTGTCTTTGGATCCACGTTGGGAGGATACGCGCAAGATGACACCTAACGGCAACGGCCGCCTCGATACTAACTTGGCTGACTCAGCAGCATCACGTGGCCTTTTTAAACCTGCCTCAAAATGGATATCCATTCTTCCTCCTTTAGATTTTGTTAATCTGTCAAGCATTATCCCCGATGTCTATTTTCGCTTTGGCCCGTGGTGCTAGTTCAACAACGAATATGGAAACCGTTAGTGTACATCAAACCGTGAGAGTACATATAAAGTGCAATCGCAACTTGACTCGGTCAGTACCGCCTTGGTGTTGATTCTCATGAGGTTCATCTGATCTTGCCAAGTCCTCGCTTGTCAACAAGCGCTTTCTAAGTAGTGTTAGGTGTGAAGGCAGCTTGGGAACCGCCGCCCGAGCAAACGAACGAGTAATCGGTTGAGATGCTTTGCATGCTTGAAGCGGATGTTGCACGGTGGAGCAGGTGATCTTGTGTTTGTAGATTTAGCCGATGGACTTGGACCTTCTATCGCACTATAAGTACCAGCAGAATCTCGACGGCAGAACCTTTTTCGCTTTCACCCGACGAGTAACAAAGACTCCCTACTATATTATTTTCCTTGCTCTTTTTGACTTTGCCATGTCAAGCTGTACCCACAACACAAAACAATAAAATCACTCTTCGTAAATCGTTGATGCATGATACGCATAAGCAATACTTTGATGTAAGACAACCGTATGAGGATGGAATATGTAAGAAAACAGGACGGCATGACATATTCACAGCTAAGATGTGCAAACTAAGCGTATGATTTTGAAGAAAATAGAAGTAATGCAAGCTAGACACCATATGAAAGATGCAACCAATATTACTCGCCAAGTTAAAAGTGTCTTGTCATAAGTGGCAATTCGAAAAAATTAGAAGCAAGACAAAGATAGAAATCAATGCAAGATGCAACCACTATCAAACCGCCATGTTAAAAGCGTCCAATCATGAGTTCTTGATGCGGGATACACAACAGAAAGTACTTTGATGTAAGAACATGGTATGATAGATAGATGCAAAGGTATTCTAGACACGTAAAGCCATGTCATATGCACATGTATAATGTATAAACTCAGCAGTGCAATTTAATCAAAAAAGAAGAAATACAGGCTAGACAACATATTCAACATGAAACCAATTATCACACTGCCAACTTAGACCAAGCACCTGCGAAGGTGGAGTACGGAAGATGAACACATCATGTAGACTTGGGACTTCAACTTCATTAGCGATGGCGATGGCAAATCTAGAGAGTCTCTGTTTGCATTGGTGCAGAGTACCACCAATATCCCCTAACTTACTCTTTTCCTTCCTATTTTCTGATATTGCCTTATGAAGTCAAAACCACAAGAAGATGAATAAAATTAGCTCTGCATAACTGCTTGATGCATGATACGAACACTACTTTGATGTAAGGCAAGCGCAGGAGGATGGAATATATACAAAAAAGATAGCGTTTCATATTCACACGCATTTATAGGAGGATAGAATATGTATGAAAAAACAAGAACGGAAGGCATTTCAACAAAATTAGAAGAAATGAAAGCTAGGCACCATATGAACATGCAACCAATATCACTCTATCGTGTAAAAAGTGTCTCGTCAGAAGTGCCATTTCTAGAAATTAGAAGTAGTACAAGCTAGAAGACAATGCAAGATGCAACCTACATCACAATCCCAAGTTAAATGTGTCTTATGGGTAAGTGATCGCTAGTGTATAAGTTGTAAGCTACGCAGATGCAATACAAGCTAGACATCATACGCAACATGGAACCACATATAATAGTGCCAAGTTAGAGCAAGCACCTGCGATGGTGGAGTAGGGGAGATGTGCTCATCATCTACACAGCTACGTTGACTGTCTAGCCTTGCGTTGTCTTGCAAATCTTGTTGGGAGGATGGCGGAGTAGAATATGTAGAGAACCTCTGTTTCAGTTGCTCGAAAGGACCACCATCATCCAATGCCTTGCCAATTTCCTTCAGCTTTATTGATTTTTCATTGTGAGGTCATAACGACAAGAAAAAGGAATATCATTCGCTCTTCAGAACTCATTCATGCATGATCTTGTGAACACTACTCGATGAAAGGCAAAGTCATGATACGAGGATGGAATATGTACGAAAAATGGACGGCTTGACATATTCACACCTATGATGTGGTAACTAAGCGAAGGCACTTCAACAAATTAGAAACACCGCAAGACACCATATGGAAGGTGCAATCAATATCACTCGCCAAGTTAAAACTGTCTCGTCATAGGTGGCGTTCATCAAACTAGAAGCAATACATGCTAGAAATCATATTCAAGACGCGAACCAATATCACATCGCCAACTTAAAGGTGTCCCATCATAAGTGACTGATGCAGATACACAAGAAGAGTAGTTTCATGTAAGAACATGGTGTGATAGATGTATATAGTATGTACCAAAAACAGGAAAGTGTGTCATATTAACATGTATCATGTGTAAGCTAAGCAGATGCAGTTTACACTAATAGGAGCAATACGAGCTACACACCATATGCAACATGCAACCAGATATCACACTACCAAGTTAGAGCAAGCACCTTGGATGGTGGAGTAGGGGAGCGGAGACTTGGACCATGCAATGCACTATCAGTACAAGGAGAATCGGTACAGATGCTCCGTTTACGTTGCTGCAGATGACCACCATCATCGCCTTCCTTACTCTTTTCCTTCCTCTTTCTTGATTTTGCCTTGTCAAGTCAAACCCACAAGAAAAAGGAATAAAATTTGCTCTTCGAACTTATTGATGCATGATCTTGTGAACACTACTTTCATGTAAGTCACCGCATGATAGGAGGATGGAATATGTATGAAAAACAGGAATGAAGTGACATATTGACATGTATGATGTATAAAGTGTAAACTAAGCACAAGGTGCTTGAACTTGTTAGAATCGATGCAAGCTAGAAACCATATGAAAGATGAAACCAATATCACTCTGCTAAATTAAAAGGGTGCCCTAACAAATGTATTTGACCAAATTAGAAGCAATACATGGCAACAAAGTTAGAAATAATATGCAATATGCAACAAATAAAGGTGACTCATCGTAAGTAATTGATGCAGGATATGTAAGAGAGGTAGTTTCATGTAAGAACAAGGTTAACACATAGATGTAGTGTGTACCAAAAATAGGAAGGCGTGTCATATTCACGGGTATAGTGTGTAAACTAAGCGAGATGCAATTTACCCTAATTAGAAGCATTACAAGCTAGACACCGTATGCAACATGCAACCACATATCACACCTGAAGTTGGAGCAAGCACTGTGATGGTGGTGTAGGGAAGTGTTGTCTTGATGCAGAGCAACGTTCAATATCTTCATTTAGGCTTGTTGTTTCTTGAGAATCATGTGGAGAGGATGAAATTGCATTCTTTATAAGAGTATTAACGTCTCATATTAACCCACGCCACGTGTTGTCTCATCATAAGCGATAGACGCAGGATACACAAGAATGAGTTTGATGTAAGAACATGGTGTGATAGGCGGATGTAGTATGTACCAAAAACAGGAAGGCGTGTCATATTCACATGTATAATGTGTAAGCTAAGGAGATGCAATTTAACAAATTAGGAGCATTGATGAGGGATACACAAGAGAAGTAGTTTGATGTAAGAGTATGGTTAATAGAAAGACGTAGTATGTACCAAAAACAGGAAGGCATGTCATATTCACAGGTATAATGTGTTAACTAAGCAGATGCAATTTACCCTAATTAGAAGCATTACAAGGTAGACACCATATGCAACATGCAACCACATATCACCTTTGTCAAGTAAGAGCAAGCACTGCGATGGTTGTGTGGGGGAATTGCGGTGATCAACTAGAGAGCTACGTTGACTATCTTCATTTAGCCTTGTTGTTTCTTGAGAATCATGTGGGAGGATGACACTTTGCACTCTTTAAACGAGTAGGGCATCTCACAAGAACCACCCGGTGACTGTCTCATCATAAGTGATTGACAAGGGATACAAAAGAGCATTAGTTTGATGTATGAACATGGTTAATAGACATATGTAGTATGTATCAAAAACAGGAAGGCATGTCATTATCAAAGGTATAATGTGTAAAGTAGGCAGATGCAATTTAACCAAATTGGAAGCAATACAAGCTAGACACCATATGCAACATGCAACCACATTTGACAGCTAAGTTAAAGCAAGCACACAGGATGGTTGTGTGTGGCAATTGAGATCATCAATCGCAGGCTACTTTTATCGTCTCCAATCGCCGACATCGCAGCCATTAGAGCGTTGAAACGCCATCGCTTATCTTCGAATTACACCGAGCGACTTTCTGTCTTTTCTTTTCTCGCATTCATCAACACCGCGTAGTCTGAAATACCTATGCATAAAAAACAATAGTGTGAGTATGGGTGAAGTGTGTGCACAATTAGTACAGTGTAAAGGTAGCGTATAGCGGTCGTTGAGAAATAAATGACGGAGACATATGATAGCTCTACAACATGCATGGCACACTCAATTACTACGAGATTCTATGAAAATAACAATGATCGAAAAGCAAATAGGACAGTCCATTTTTTCTGCATCGTCCGATGTACAAAGAACGGGGAGATCGCCTTCATCTACCTCCAGCCAGTCAGTGTTGACGATCTTCCTCAAAACGCCTTGACCACCGCCCAAGATTCCTCCCCGCCGCCCTCCCTCGACCTCACCGCATCCGTGCTTGGCACCGCCCCGGCCATCCATTCAAGCCCCGCCGACCTCCAGATCGGGCGCAGCAGCTCCTGCGCCCACACCCCTATGATAGACACCGATGCGCCGCTTCCCGGGAACAAAGTGACTAGGTGCTCCGCGTGCCCTAAGCGGTGTCGCTTCTTTTAATTGCGGTTCGACTGACCATGAATTGAAATCCAGGCGGGCTACTGACCTCTAGCAAAGGTGAAATAGTAAAAGGGAGGAAACCTTGTGCATTTAGTATCACGAAGAAGATGTAGTAAGAAGCGCTCAACTAGTTTCTTTCGTGGGATGAATACGGTGTGAGCGGAGACGTAAGATTTGCACGAATAAGGGAAGAGGAGTACCTCTTTACATTGGCGATGTTGTGTCCTCCTTCTGTTTTCCGATGATCTTGTTGTTCACGGAAACCAGAAGTTGTGGAGGATGGTGCAGCCTTGGGCGAACCCATGGCCAAGTTGTTGAGTGGTGGTGGTGGCCGTCTGTGGCGGGGAAGCAAATCCGAGGCGGCGAACGGCGTGGCGAAGGGAACAGCTCCGTGCAAAGGGACGGTTATGACAGTGGAGCCGCAGCAGTGAGGCACAGGACGGCGTGGTCGGAGTGGTTCTGGTACGGCGCACGTCGGTGTCGGTGTCGTGGAGGCAGCTCTACCTCGGCTTCAGCTGCTAAGTCCTTGAGGGAATTGCGGTTGCGGTTGCGTTGGACGACGACGTCGGGGTACCGGTTCCGGCGTGATGGAGGAGGGCGGCGGTGGATTGGCCGCTATGGGATGGAGGACGGAGGAGGTTGGGGTTTCGCGGCTGGTGGAGAGGGCGTTTTCGCGCCCACGGAGTATGAATGGGGAAACGGAGGGAGGCGGGCTGGCGGGGAACTAAGGGGAACAATGTTTCGGTTTGAGACGCTTGTTTGAAATTTGGGGAAAGTTACAAACTTTGCCCCCATCTAAAATTTCGGACATATTGCGAGTTGGGGTAGGACAATCATGTCAGTGTCCCAAATGTGGGCGGGATAGATTTCGTCCGGCGCATGGGTGTTTAGGCGCCCACAGTATGAATGCTTCTCGAGGCGGTTGAGACTTGCGTCTTGGTGAAGTTACAAACCCACCCCTTTAGACCTTTGGACATCGGGCCGATAGGCTACACGGGCCGTAATCAGACAGTAATTTCCTACCACCAAAACATTAGTCTCAAGGCGGTTTCGGGTGACCAGAGGCCTATTTACGCTTCGTTCAATATGTGGGAGCAGAAGCATTAACGTTTTCGGTTCTCTTGAATTGAACTTTCAGGATTTGTCAAACTTCACAAATCTTTACTCTTGAAAATCCTAAGCTACGATTATTTTGGAATGGAGGGGGTACATTTTAATATACATTTTACACAAGTATATATTAAAAAATATGCAACTTACCTCAGTTCATGCATGGTTCCAGGTATAATCTCCTTGGTTCCAAAAAAAAAGTTAATTATGCGTATGAACATATATACCATGTTCAAACTCACAACAAAGATTAATGCCCCCTTTTACATCTGATTTACAAATGCCATTATCTCGGGTTCAAATAGATGAATGCACTTCCTATGAATTCGAATCTTCGAAACCCCTTTATGTTGAATTCGACATGTATTTTATTTTGTAGCTAGCAATTTGGAATGTATCCATGCAAGTGACAAATGTATAAAGTGCTTCACACTAACAACATGGAGTGCACTAATTAATGTTTATATATGAATTGCAAAAGCATCCATTGCACAGTATTTCAAACCGCTCTCACTCTATGGATCGATAATATGAAATAAACACATGCACATGCTAGAATTCAATGGAGTATGGGTGTCTGATAGACCGATTTTCATTCCATACGCAATTTTGCGTAATTCATGATCTCATCCAAAAATAATAATGCCATTTATATTTTAATTTAATGCGTAGAACCGCCTTTACACGTAGATATCTCTCTATCTAACGCATAAGTGCACACACTTTATATGCATCGGCATTTCTCTTTCACACATGCTCACAATCTCTCGTGGTGTCGGGGTGTCTCACGCACATGCTCTCTGTTTCTCTATCTCTTCTCGACTACTATGTACCACTCTTTTCACTAATCTTAGTTGGAAAACACTATTTCTCTCACATGCATATATACACATGCACAGTCTCTACTAGCCCTGTATATGCACATATATGTGCCTACGTGTCTCCCGCACGCACATTATCTCTAGGCCTCTCTTGCAAACATTGCCCCCCCCCGACACACCTCTCTATTAGTAGTTGGCAGATATGATTTCATCATATCATTCGGTAGGATATCCCTGGCTGTTAGGCTGGATGGTATCTGAGGCAAAGTTTTACCCTAGTTCGGATCGGACCCTTGCGGTTGAAGAAAGAGCCTACTCCACGGCATCAGTATATTAGTGATAGGGGTGTGTACAAAGTACACGTGAATACCATGCATTGTGTGTGTGTGTGTGTATATACTATCGACGAACTAGCCCCCAAGCTTGTATAACATACTAAGGGCCTAGGGTTACAAATCATATATAGTCGGCTTATCACCACTAGGGATAGAGTCCTCCGCGACTCTGGTAGCTTCGTGTTGTACGCCGAGTCCTCCACATGGGTCTCCATATAACACGTCTCGGTCCAACCTATATGTGGCGCAGGATGGAACCGACCCATGAGTCTTCATGTTGACCCACCACAACTAGAAATGATGTGCCCACCACACCACACACGCAATCGGCCACTAAGAAAATAAGCATATACGATAGTACAACGGTATCTAGCTCACGATCGTCTCCATATTTTGTTGATGACACTAACGGACTTTGCATTTGATGCGTGCTCAGATTTTGTTGACGACACTTACGGTCATTGTATTTGAAGCGAAAGCATGATATGGTCACCGGACTTGGAATAAGCTCATCACGGTCACCACATACATTTTGTCGTGCTAACCAACATGTGGTTGGATGGTTAGAGGACAGTGGTTTCTCGAGCCCACCAAGGTTAAAGTCCCGGTGCTTGCATATCTTGTGTTAATTTCAGTATTTTCCGGCGATGTACGTCCAGTGGGAGGAGACGTTCCACACGACTACGAGGCACCTATGGTGACTTCGTAAAATCTCAAGATCATATATGCTGGCCCACTCTCTCGAAGGTGCGGCGGCGGACCGGCGGTGGGGAGTGGTTTCGGGAGGCGGGCGGCCGCGGGCGGCGGCGCGGTTCGCCGGTGGTGGTTGGCGGCTCGGGGAGGGTGGAGTTTGATGATAAACCGAGGCCCTTGATTTCATATCCAACGGCTGGAAAATCTAATGACCAGAGATGAAAAAGTCAGTCGACTGACGTGTAGCCTCACCCCGCACGTACACATGCACGCACGCAAGACACGCACGCATGTAGGCATGCAACACTGACACATACACATAACATACACACGCACGCATGCTGGCATGCAACACTGACACGTACACATGCACTCACGAACACACACGTACGCACCCATGCATGCAACATCAAACGCACCCTTGCATCGCATACACCCATGCATGCAACATCAAACACACCCTTGCATGCACGCAACACTCGCACGCCTGCATGCACACAGCACACGACGCAAGACACACGCTTAACTACATGAAAAAGATGACGTCACACTCAATGAACAATCATCGGTTTATGAAATGCCCGCTTCTGACCGCCTTGGCCCACCAAAGGTTTCTCTGTTGTGCGCTGCCTGCGTTGGGTCACTGACATGCAGGCCATGCACCCAAAGAGCCCACACGTCAGTGGAAGAACGGCGCGGTGTCCTAGGTCAGAGTCGAGGGCGCCACTCGCGGCACGCCCGGCTGAACACGCCTCCGTGCCGCATTCAAACGCCTCCATGAAACCCGCCCATGTGGAAGCCGAGAAACCCACTCTGGACACACGTCCGTTCATGACCGGGCCGGCGTTAAACGCAACGCCGGCCGAGCTCCTCCCGTCTGTCGTCTATTTAATCTCCTATTTAAACGAGGCCAAACGCCGGCCAAGAATCGCACACCTCCGCCGTTCCCCTATCTCCTCCACCATTTTGTCCACTCTTACAATGGCTTACGAAGAGTAGTTATTCCGCATCCAAGCCGGCTGGGTAGCTCGCGGATACGAAGCTATGCAGCTCATTGAACCACCTCCCTCCCCTCGCCCGGGACGGTTATGCGCCCCAAGCCGGTAGCGCGGCTCAACTCGCCGCCGCTCGAGCCATTTCGACGAGGAGCGGCGCACGGGCATCGTTGCTGCCGTCCATGATGTCGCCTCGTACCGTGTCTCCCGTTTCTGTGGCCGAGACTCCCATGTCGGCGGCCGCGCCATGCAAGCAGCGGTAGAAGCCGGGTCGCGGAGAGCGACGAGTCAATGGCCAGCGCCTCCGCGTCCGCCGCCATCATCGAGGAGAAGTAGAACACGGGAGGCCGCCGTCGCTTGGGTCCCATGAAGGCCACCGCGGAGGCGACGCCGGCGTACGCAGCAGGTGTCTTGCCGGATCCTTTTGTTGCGAGGACCTTCGTCGACCCTGCATGGGCTCCACGGAAGAGGTCAATGTTAGGATGAACTCAAGCCGGTGTCGGCCATGGCGAAGTAGTGGCCGGTGATGAACTCGAACCGGTGCCGGCCACCATCATCTTCGGCACCATCCAATGATATCAGTTGGGCAGTGGGGAAGCGAGCCGTCCTTTGCGCTAAAGCATATACCTCCGGGGCTCCCGGCGGTCCGATGATCATGCTGTCGGACATGCGGAACACAAATCGATCGGCGGGCGACCATTTAGGCCATGTATTATATACATGTGATGTCCAGAACTAGCACCGCGTAGTTCATTTGAATGTAATGAAATCCGTCATGTTTGTGTGAAAATCCGGTATTTTATATGATTTTTGTCGTTGTTTATATGAAATACTCCGGTGTTTGCGTGAATGAGTATCAGTTTGTCTACGTGTTTGCGTGAATTTCGTCCGGTTGGTTGAGTTGATGTCATAATGTGTGCGGCTACGGTTGGATAGCGTAATTTGTGGGTCGCCAGTCGGTCTGCGGGCGGCTCGGGCGGCGTTGTGGGACAAAAAAACACAGCTCGTGCGAGCTCGTCTCCAACGTGCGCGCTGGAGGATGCATGACAGCATGAGCACCCGAGTCGTTCCTCGTTCATCGGTGGCAAAGGCACCGGTGGACAAAAGGGTCGCCAATATTTTGGCTACCCCGGGCAAGATCCAAACAGCCCCTCCCAACAGATTCAAATCCCTCGTTCGCCGTGGAATTTTGCCATGTGTTGTTTTCCTGGACTAGCAAGATGCCCGTGCATTGCACGGAACATCAAGATGCATTTTTTTACAAACTCCCGCATGCATGCAAGGGATAATTAATATCCTCCTTTGCTAGTACCACGAGGCAAACACCATTAATATTGCATCGATTAGTGTTAGTGGACTTGTATATCTGCAAATTGTAATTTTGATAGTGGCCCCTTGTATATAAAAATGGAGGGAGAAATAAGAGAGATAAGGTGAGGAGGAGTGGGGCGTGGTGCCGTGGTGGTGACTGTTGGTCGGATCAAGCGGAGGCATGTGGATGGACGACGCATTATGTCTAGGTTTGTATCTCTCTCACACACACCCACGTAGGTGGGTGACGTGCACGAAGAGAAGAGGTGCACGCACGGCGCACGTACTCCCATCTCTTTCCCAACCACACCCGCGCGGGTACATGGTGGAGCTCATTTCTGTATGAAAAAGGCAGCCACGTGGTAATTTGGCATGTGTACTGGTTGTCCACTTGGTAGAGGGAGGATCGTCTACCACGGGTGAACAAACAAATTGCGACTTGACGCGTTATGTTAAATTTAAAAAAGAGGCAAACCATGTGGGGCCTACCTTAGAGGCAAGGCTCTATACACTGGAGTACTTTTGATGTGTCCCGTCAACTCATGAGAACAAGGAGAAACTTGCTTAGTACGCTGTCTCCCCGCCCCACGGGCGCGGTGGCTCGCAGGATGAGGTGAAGCTCGAGTACTCAGACGCCTTCGCCCGCTCCTCGCCCACGCTGTGATGGCTCGCAAAGACGAGGAGAAAATTTTACTACACCTCCATTTACTCCTCGTCCCTACTACGTACTTTGGTTAGTACTCTCTCTATTTACTTATAAAAGGCCACTATAAAAAATACATTTTGCATCTATACAAGGCCACAAATAGTAATTGAGACAAAAGTTACTACTCCCTCCTTTCCAGCTTTATGGCTCAATTTCAAAATCTCTCCAACCAAGGTGAGACGGTGAGTGGTCGAATTAATTTCGTAGTTTGCACAAGACGCTGCTTTTTGTCAAGAAGTTATGTTTACCGAGGCATTAATTAGAACGAATGCATGAATGAACACTAAATTTCCATGAACTTGTACATGCATTGGTTAGTTTCCTCTTGACACCGCTTGCGTCGGGTGATCTAACGCACCTCGAAATCCAACATGTAATGGTACTACTACTAGTATAGTACTAGAATTGAGACTTATCAAACGGAAAACTAATGTTTTTTAGATGAGCCCTATAAACCCTAGTGGGTACGCATCTGTAAAACAGATTTTTCCAAAACTAAGTCACTCCCTTTCATGAATTCTGTAGTATACTCCTCCGTCGACGCCTCCTTTCATGAATTATGTACTTCCCATCACCGACATGTGGGACATATAGCAACCGGTCGACGTGTCAAGCACCAAATAATACAAGGTAACAGCAGGGGGACGCGCCCCACTTGTACCGCCCAGTGTTAGTAATGAGCAATGAGACGTCAAATCACAATGCCGCACCTTCCTGCACGGACGAAGCAACCATTATTTCACACTTCCGTTCGACATCATCTCAAACCACGTACTAGTATTGCTTCTGCCTCAAGAGGGACATGCGCATCGCCTTGGTACATCATGACACGTGGGACCACATGACAGGCCATCCTCCCCCGCCGATCGCTGGGTAAAATCACCTCATTTTTACTATACTTCATCCAGATCGGTTTACTACATGGCATGCACGTCGTTCTAGGTTGAGAATTTAACTGGCTATATATATATATATGTGTGTGTGTGTGTGTGTGTGTGTGTGTGTGTGTGTGTGTGTGTGTGTGATGAACAAGACGCTAGCCTTTTAAAAATATACTTTTGTACAAGAGTACTCCACTATCGATGGATTGCGCCATGGAGCAAAAATTGAAATTTAAAAAAAGGTGGTACATATAGAGAGCGCCACGCCAAATTATGCATATAGTACTATTAAAAAGCTAGTACGTGCTTAATTGGGGTGCTAAATTCTATTAAAGAAATACTAGTACTAGTATGTACATATCAAGAGTTAAAGTAACGAGAAGAAACATAACATAGTTCTGCTGGGGCTCAAAGACAACACACCCTCAAATTAAACTAAGCACACATGAAATTAAACTATGCAACTAATCCGTAGACACCGTGCATTAGAAGTTTAGAACCGCCATGAGCAACGACATCGCCACCTTACTCGAGTCCTCGCCCACGCCCTCTACTTCGCCCTTGTCCCTCTTCCTCTTGGCCGATACTTCTTTGCTTGAACCGCCAACTTGGTCTGTTGCTCTTCATCCAACCCTTGTAGATATTGAAACAAAGGTAGCCATCCATTGCAGCGTAGTGGATGTGGGCTATATCTAGTAAATTCCGCTGCCATGCATGACGATGAAAGCGTGTAATGAGGTTTCTCCGGTTATGCGGTGCGAAGGATGAACCATGGCTCCTGCCAGGTCGGCATTGAGGGTGACGAGAGGGCACCAGCCGATTCTTCCGGAGGTCGAAGGGGTTGCCTACAACGAGGCCTATCCGACGCACGACTTCTTTGTCGTTCTTAAAGTCTACAGTAACGAATTTGACTGTTTTGTCCTCGTGGAAGTTCTTAAAATCCTGGCACTCAACATGGGCATGGCATATGTGGTGGACCAAGCAAACGTTATGTACGCAAACCTGGATCACGGCGGACTTCTTCCTCTCTTTGTCCTTTAGATCCTTCTCTTGTCCCATGACTGTGGTGTACTCAACATCTAGCCCAGCGACCCACTCATCATGTGAGTTTTCGAACATGCGTCTGAAGCGAGAAAGGCATCCTTTCACCATCGCGAAAGTATGGGTGTAGATGACGTCGAACTCATCGCCTGTGATGGTTCTAACCTTGTACTCACCGCCGATCAGGGAGATTTGGGACGCCATGGATTTGGGAGGAGGGTTAGGATTAGTGTACTGCCATAATGTGAATGGACGGGACGACTAGGAGCGAACCGCCATAATGTTAATGGACGGGACGACTAGGAGCTAACCGCCGTAGTATTAAAGGACGTGCGGGAAAGAGTAGGAGCGAACTGCCAGCGCGCGAGCGTCAGGGTAGTGGCTTTCCATTCTCCCATGATATGGGCTTCCGAGAGCCCTTGGATCTGAGATCGAACGGTTGCATGGCGTGATTCTAGACCTATGGGTGAATATCCTATCCTGGAGGGTTATTCTTAAAATTTTCAGCAACTTAGCATGCGACCGTTTGATCTCAGATCCAAGGGCTGCCAGCAGCCCGTATCATGGTCGCTACTTACCACGACCGTCAGCGTCGCTTTCAGCGTGGTCGCCCTTGGAGATTTAACACTGTGCATTAGGCTATCTGATGTTGGCATGTCATACATAGTCATCACTTAGTCACTCATACTACAAAAAGGTTGGCTATAAGTGTATTTTTTTACTCCTCTCTATCTCTTTCTTCGTACTCCCTCCGTCCATAATATAAGAACGTTTTTGACACTAGCTAGTGTAGTGTCAAAAATGTTCTTATATAATGGGACACAGGGAGTACTAGTATTTATTGCATTTGCCAAGGAGTGACCTCTTCCAATGAAATGGTGTTGCTAAGTTTGCTTCATTTAATTAGCTATAGACTCAAAATTGTCTCTTCACCTAGGTACACGCGCTTAGCACCGTTTCTTCCTCGGGTCACCAAACTAGTCTCTCTCTTCTTGATTAACTTGCCACATCAGACTTTATGCCTATGTGGCAAGCTTAAGCACCAGTAGGAGCAAGTAAGTACAATAGTGCGCTTTACATGGCATTTTGCATATGTGGAGGAAAGAGAGGCAAGGATAAAGTGGAGAAGTGGGCTCTCATGCAAGAGCCAGCCTCTACTACTACATGGTGGAGCATTGGGAGAGGCACCAGATGGAGGTGGTCAGAATCGGAGACTCACGCCGGTCGTGCGCCTTGCAGCTAAAATGATAATGGCAAGTCAAATCACGAGGCCCCACCTGTCCAAAGAAGACCTCATTGTCAAATCACACAGCCCCACGCTTGCATCAGCCTACTCCCTCGTCTTCTCGCGTCTCTGCCCGAACCGACTAGGCGGAAGCGCCCGCCTACCGCGCAGGAAAAGCCTCGCCCTCGACTTTTAAATACAACTACTCCCTCCGTCGGATGCGTTTGGTTGAAGGTATCGTATGAATGGATTAGGACCATTCAATTTTTTTGGGATTGAACCATTCAATTCATGTGTTTGGCTGAATATAAGAGATGAGCTAATTATTTAAGACGGACCACCACCATGCTCACATAGTCATGCATGCAAACGGTGTCCATTTGATTCGACCGATTTGGTTGGGTGGAATGGTTCAACATCTTCAAGGCATATTCTCTTTTTTTGACTCGAACCATTCATGTGCTTTATAACCAAACATGTCTATTTTCTGAATGATCCCAACCCATTCATGACCACCCTTGCAACCAAACGCACGTCATCTTACGAAAACCAAATAATCCCACAATACTAAGGCGTGGTGCATTAACTTCTACCTCGTTTCTTGTTTCTTCACATATCAACCAATAAGAATCCAGTGATATACTTTTTGTGACATAGTAACTCATATTTAGTTAGTCAAATGGATGACCTAGAACTACGTGCAGGCCCTATAAACCGAGACGCCTACAAATAAAAAACCGAGACGGAGAGGGTAGTTCAGCACATATCTTTTTAGATCAATATAGTCGGGATTCACCAAGGAGAAAAACCAAGTGGTAGGCTGCTCCTGTCGTGTTGGCGTAGCAACTCAAGCAGGGCCAGTCCGCACACGAAATGGCGACACACTTAATAGGACCCCTTTGGCGGACATGTGGCTCATCCACCGTCTTGTTCCACGTGCGATGCACCAAATTACAGTTCGGAGCAGCGGTTGGAATTGGAGGCACCCCGGTCGTAGCGCCGCAGTAGTAGAAAATGAGCGATGAGGGGTCAAATCACAAAGCCCCACCTTTCCCGCATTAAGCTGGACAGACGAAGCAACCATCATTTCACTCTAGTGCGCAAGAGCATAAAGAAAAGAGAAAACAATGATGCGTGCGGCAGCTACCTAGGGCACCCTAGGGTAGGGGTCTCCACTACAGATCCTTTTTTTTTGGAAGCGCCTCCACTACAAATCGGATTCTTCCTCGTCCTCTTGAAGAAAACCGATGATGAGTGCGGCGGTAGGGTTTGTAGGAGTACTACAGCGTGCGGGGCCACGTCATAGTAAACGGGTTCGAGTGATGCCTTAAATATGTGTGGGCCGCTTGGTTTTACGGGAACGAGGTAGCATTTTGGGTTCGGGGACCAGTGGAGATATAGCACGTACAAAAAATTGTGGACGTAGGTTCGACCGAAAGGCAATGATGCATGGGCCCTGCATTTTGATATACCCGGGGTCGCGTGAAATTTGCTACTCTACTCAAAACTAGTAAGGTACACATGTATTGAACGCATGAGATTTTGAAACCAAATTATGAATAAATACACACTATAGCATGTAAAGCTTTGAGTCATATATGCATGATGTAGATGTTCGTTTAGTTCTTACAGTTCATCTCATTCAAAAATCAATTAGTTTTATAAAAATGTTAAGATTCATGGGGTTGTGCATTGTAAATCATAAAGTAAAAAACAAATAATGGCAATTCATTTAGAAAATAATAATCAATTATGATACAAAAGATTCTAGAACAAAGGAGAAGTGCTTGTGTTTTGAGGTTTGTGCATTATGCTTAAGTTAAACCATGGAGTCTTCTAAATTGTACATGTGGCAGATCTGGTGGAATGTTGATGATATCCAACGGCCAAAGAGTGCTCGGATTTGCCCATCTCTGCCTTTGTCGGTTAGCTTCATCCAAATGACCATCTTTCAAAGTTATTGGCACACTATATAGTTCTTGTGCCATAGTTGCATGTTTTGGAAAAAGCTACTAGTGGGTTGTACTATCTATTTAGGAATAGAAGATGCATATGTGGAAGTTGTAGGGTAAGAGATGACATGGAGCATCTCAATTCCTATGAGTAGGGATTGGAAAAGAGATGTCATTTGGTTCACATCATAGGAACTTTTCTATTGAATCTAGAGATGACATGTATCTCAATTCCTATGAGGAGGGATTAGTAAAGAGATGTAATTTGGTTCATATCATAGGAACTTTTCTATTGAATATACGCTAATGTTTATTTTCCTTTGAAATTAAGGGAGTATAGGAATCCATTCATATGAACCAAGTGGCTCTAAAGCTATAGAAATGATATCATGTTTATTTCCTTTGAAATGTAGAGTATATGAATCTATTCCTATGAACCAATTGGCTCTAAAGGAAAAATCCTATAAAAATCATATCATATAGAGTTCCTATGATATTCCTCGACACTAAAGGATGGTTGAAATTGTTGCGGGTGATACGATGGTCTTTTTTTGTAGACTCCTCACCCATCTTTATAGTTACCTATCGAAGATGAATGAAATGATATATACAAGGTATTCTACATGTGCAATTTGGTACACGAAAACTTGGTAAAAGTTTGGGAGTTTCGAATTTTCAATAAAGCTATATGCGCTGCATTTTGAACGGAGGAGCATCTGGCGATTGCTAACACTCACGTGGAAGATTTGTGTGTAGGAGGAGTGGCTGTTCTGTTAAATGACATGGCAAAACCGACCTTTGTCGGATGCCGATCTAACGGTTGTTACGGCGTTCGTCAGGAAAAGGCTTGTGGCGAACGTTTGTCGGATAATGATTTACGGACACATGCATTGCACTGATACGTGCCCCCCCCCCTCTCTCTCTCTCTCACGTACACGCACCCTCACAAATCACGACTCTCCCGAGTCCTCTCGCAGACTCGCACGTCGCACCCATCCTCTATCTGCAGGTAGACGTCACGCACATATGTGCTCTTCACACCCTACCCTCAGAACTTCTAAAAAACAAAAGACGGCACGCACATTTTATTTTAGCTCACACGTCACACACTTATACTATTACTCTTGCGGCGAACGTTCTTTGGGCATAGTATATATTGTACTCTCACGAAGAGAAGCGGTGCACGCATGCACTAGTTCTCTCACGCCCACTCGCGGGTACACGTAGGAGTGCATTTTTTTGAAGCCGGTACAACAAAATCACTCCACTATATATAAAAGCAGGAGCCTTAGCGCTTGCTTTACTAGGGTTCCTCTTGCACTCTCTCATGCTCTCCAAATCTAAGCAAGACATAGGTGGCCACACTCTCTCTCTCTCAGCTCACGGCTGGTCACAAATCCGGCCGGACAACCTCGACCGGGGCAGGGGGTGTAGGTGCATCGTTCATGCTGTCGTCGGCGGCGAGGGAGGAGACCAACGGCTACCACAGCGTCCGATCGGCGGCGTGCCGTTCTCTCCGAGAGAGCACCGACTGGAGGGCCTCTCGACCCCTTCTTCCTCCTGCGGTATTGTGGCCAAGATGCGGCCTCCCGGACGCCGTCTTTGCCACATGCCGACGACCCTCAGTATATATTCCTTGAAACCTGCCTTGCTATATCGCCTCAGCTCTTCCCCTTTGTGTGGATCCTTTTCTACTTCCGTCATTGTTACAAAGCCACCTAGACTTCTACTATTATTAGAAGTAAAGCTAGTTCATACAAAGTGAACTCAAAGCGTTGGTTCAAACAGGGAAGAAAGTGGGAAAGTCAGTAGCATGAATCTAGGATTTGGTTCTAAGAGGAAACGGGGAAAGTAGTAATATGTGTCACTTTTTAAATAACCGTATTTCAGATTTGCGCAAATAGGGATGTCTGTCTCCATATCGTTTCGGATGTACATCATCGTAGCGTTTCTATCCGCCAAGAATCAAAAGCACACACCTCAATTTTAGTACAAGCTGCAAAATGAGATGGCTATCCCTCGTTGCCGCTGCCTAACCTCCCGCCTTCAAGGTATCCCTACATTGGTAGTAACTAAGGTAGAATGACCAACGCAATCTAAAAGAAGCTGATTCAGACGTTTTACTTCCCGATTGCAGTCGTGGACGAGCGAAAACAATCGCATCCTAGTCCGTAATGCACTTTCTACCAGTTCATCCATGGACCGAGGACTAGCCGCACGGCCGCATTGACGGTTTTTGGACAGTCTTGGCGGACAAGAGGCATTGTGGTCTGCTTATTTCTGCAAATAGCGGTGCTTAAATTTAGTGGAATGGACAAGCATTTCAGCTGGTCAAGATAATCGCATGGTTCGATTCGGCATTCCAAATTGAGACCACAATTATAACTGGTTATTCGGAATGAGAGAACCTAACCCTGAATGGTGGCAACAAGAAAAAACAGAGTGAACTCCGTGAAATTTAAGCTGCTTGGGAGGCCCTTTGCTCAGAGAAGCCTTGCTTGTTTTTTCCTGATTTGTAAACCTTCTCACAACTTTGCTTTTGAGGTGAACTAGTATATGTTTGTTATGTTCTATGAATCATTGAGATGTATAAAATTGCTTAACTTATGCTTTTCAAGATTTCTATGAAGACGAGTTTAATTGTGAGTGTTCCACATGAGCGCTGGAGTAGCATGTGAACATTTGGAATTTATTACATTGTGGCCTCAATTAACTGCATGAACCACTGTAACAAGATACATAGTAGTTGCTTATATGTCGAATGACAGATTGTTGATTGTTAGCTGGTCGATAGCCTAGTGTTGAAGCGAGCTGGGCCAATGTGCCATGTTTTGCACAATTGCTTACAAGTGGGGTAGCACCAATAGTGTTTACAAGTACTTATGTATACGTCAAGCATGGTTCTCGAGCAGGTGCTTTATTTCATCAAAACACACCTTTGCTCAGATGATAAACCGTGACAACTTATGTCTTACCATGCCATATTCATGAAAAAACTAGTGAGGATGCATCTGCTTTGACAACAATTACGATGGTTCTCACATGATTCACGGGCACACAAAAGTAGCAGCGGTTCCCATAGACGGATTCAAACAGAGCACTAGCCCCGGAGGGGTCGATAATGAGCAAGGTTCGGATAATTAGACACAATCCAAACTACTATTAAACACTAGCCGAGGCAACTATTTCATGCCTCGATCTAATTTGGGCTGGACACAAGACGGACCTTGCCATGAACATCATCGAGGGCGCCCCGCAGCAGCTCAATCTCGTGAACCTTCATGAAGACAACCTTGTGGCCTTGCCAGCGATAAACTTGTTTGTGGAGGCATGCCACATCATCTTCCTGCGTAAGCTTGACAAGAACAAGATGCCTCACAAACGAAGGAGTAGCTTTGAACTTCGTGGTGCTTCAAAGACACCTGGACAACATGCACGACAACGGTGAGGTGGAATACAACTCTTCATTGGTATAACCGCAAATGGCTTCCAGGATCCAACAGCCTAAGAACTCTGTTTTCCCAAAGGCGTATATGCGTGTCGTCCGCCTCATAGCGAGTGACATGCACAACCACACAATCCTTATGCGCATCGGGCTCTAATTGAAAGCGAAACAAATTACGAATTACTTTTCAAGATAAGAACCACAAGTTATTTAAACCACTATGTATAGCATGGCATCGAAGCTAATAAAATTTTGCATTATTAATCACCACATACTTCCTTTTCTAAAAAAAATCACCACATACTTAGATGAAAAACCACAATCGAGATCAACAAAGAAGGAAATCACCTTGGGCAGCTCAGCGGGGGGGGGGGGGGGACACATCCACGAAGGGGGAAAACTGCGCCTGCAGTGCCACGGGGGATGTAACCACAAACGGGCGTTGACCATCTCGAAGAGTGGCCGTGGCGTGATCTGGGGTCGGCTCGGTGGCTGCCTCCATCTTCTTGGAGCTCTCTGTCTCGTGGGGATCAGCCTCCGCGTCTGCTCCAATATCGGCAGATCTTTGCTCAGTTCTCCTTGGTCCATCCTGAATCAGCGAATACTAGGAGACCAACCGAAAGGAAAACACAATTGCAATGTCAATGAAACAAAAAAGCAGTGAGGATCGGTTACTACTTTGCGTAAGTTCTTTTTTTTTCTGAGCGAAAATATACCAACATCACGGATCCGCTTACCTTCCCTTCGTTGGGAGAGAAGAACGTTGGCGGAATCACGAGTGTTGCCTTTTCTTGAAAGGCGATGAGGGAGAAGGGATTCAGCGAGGAGTGAAATGATGGTTGCTTCGTCCACAAACTTAGACTGCGGGGAGGTGGGGTTTTGTGATCTGACGGCTCGTTCTTGCAGCGCTTCGACTGGGTGACTCTCCGCCTTTGCATCTTGCCTGCTAATTTGGTGGATGGCATTTGGGCCCTTGCTGCATAGCCTGCATGTCGGTGAACAAAAGTATAACAGATTCAGATGAGGGAGACGTTTCAATGACCTAGGAGGAGCCGAGCGGTAGAGTGTCTCCACTGCATTAGTAGTAATTGTTTTTCCGGGTAGTCAGAGAGTGTCTCCACTGTACTAGTAGTAATTGTTTCTCTGGGCCCAAGACAAAACAGCCAATCCACACTAGTAAATAGTAAAATCAATTCAAAAGGCGCTACCCACACCCAAAGACACCCCCTCCCCACAAAAAAACACAGGTGCTCTTCTTCCTCCTCGCTCCCACCCACCTCACATCAGCTCGCTCCCACTGCACCCAAATTCCTCACCTCACTCCTCTGAAACCCCAGCTCCCCTTCTTCCTCACTCCTCTGAGAAACCCCCAGCTCCCCTTCTTCTTCGCTCGCACTACAACTAGGCTCGTCATTCGTTACTCTGCTCAAATCCGTGAGCGCGACGCGACGCCCTTGAGGAAAATGGAGTCGGCTGACCCCAGCGCCAAGAAGATGAGGCTCCCGCACGCCTTTGTGTAGATCCCGCACCCATGGGAGAAGCGGCGATCCCGCCCCCACTGGATCCTGTGAACCGTAGAATCTCGGGTGGACCGCATCGATGATCTCCCAGACGCCATCCTTGGGAGATCATCTCGCTTCTCCCCACCAAGGATTGCCGCCGCACCCAAGTCCTCTCAATTCGGTGGCACCCTCTATGGCGCGTCGTGCCCTTAATCTCGACTATCGTCAGCCTATCTCTCTTCAATGATTTTGAAATCCCAGCAGCCATCATCTCCTCCCACCGTGGCTCCGTTCAAAGCCTATGCATCCCGTCATGCTACCTCGAGCAAGCATACCATGCCCTGCACGGTGGACGCCTTTGGCTGAAATCCTCAATTCACGTAACTACAGCTGCTTGAGTTCTACTATTCCCACAAATCACATACCACATATAGAACGCCATGAACTTGTGCCCTCAAAGACCGATGTCCATCTCGCGGTTTTCCTCCTCTCTCCACACCGCCACCTTTGCGTTGTGCTACCTTCCAGACAATCTGGTACTAACCTTCGACTCCCATTTCTCAAGAAACTTTCACTTGTGCGGGTTCGTATATCGGAGGCCTCATTGCACAGCATCATCCACTCCAGTTGCCCTGCGCTGGAGTGTTTGGTGCTTGTTTTCACAGTTAGAATCGGTTGTCTCCAAATAAAGTCGCCTAACCTTGTAAGAATTGGAATTTCTTTTGACGGAAGGCAGCTCATCATCCAAGATGCCCCTTCACTTCAAAGGTTGATCCTTGATTCTAGTTATTCACCGTTGCAAATAACCGTCCTCTCTGCGCCTAAAGCTGGAGACCTTGGGTGTAATACATGATCTCTCGTGCTCATTTCAATATGGTGTTTGGCTCCACAGTTCTTGTGTACTTTATATTATCATCTACACTTGTAACCATATGCCGCATTTTAAATTTCTAGCATAATTTATATATCATCTTGGAGTACACATTTTGTACTAATATTATGTTCTATGCTCAATGAAGAGTTTCTCCATGGATGGCCTATCAATGGTGCTGGATTCTGTCAAGATCTTATATATCCAAATGAATAGTTTTGATCTGAACAAGATTATTGGTTTGCTGCAATGCTTTCCTTGTCTGGAGAAGTTGTATATAAAGGTGATAATTTCACGCACATTGGAAGCCCGCATATTGTGTACTAGAATTAATCGTTCAACTGTTGCTCTTTCGACACTCTTCTTTTAGACCTTAATTGTTTTCAGTTTTCATGTCTATTTAGGCAACAGGACGGGGTAAGAAAGTTATAACCAATCGGTGGATTCGTAAGCATCGAGATTTTCTCACTTCTCATGAGATTCGATTGAAGACAATAACGCTAGAACGATATGTAGCCAACCGTGCAAACACAAGATTTGTCACATTCTTCCAGCTGAATGCGAGGTTACTATTGTCCATCAGGCTTAAGTTTATCAGCAGCATGGTTCTGACGGATGGGTATGTCGAAGAGCAAAAAAGGAGTTTCAGGTGGGCAACAGAGCTTCTAAACATGCCGGCTTCTATTTACAACATATTTTGGTCATAATCCAGTAAATTTTACGACCCAGGATGTTCATTCTATGGACCTGACCGATCCATTTGACCGTATTTCACGAAAAGCAGTCCGGAGTTAGATGTTGTTGCCCTTTTCAATCTGGGTTTTTTGTAAACCCGATGAACAATCAACCCTCGTACTTTTGTATGCAGTTTGTAAGTCGGAGTTAGATGTTCTGCCCTTTTCAACTCGGCTGACTGTCATATTTTCTTTAAAACAAGGCAAATGGCTTGCCATTCGTTTAATTTAGAGTGAAATATTGTAACAAATCACAACCAAGGGAAATAACATCACTCACGCCGTCGCTTGAGCTCACTGCATTACTGAAGCCAAGTGACTAGCCCCACCACCCCCACAGTCAACCTCGTACTCCCCCTCACTTGCGATCGACGCATCTTCAACGGCTCTGTTCGTTCCGTCCGAGGCCTCGCCATCGTCCTCCGCCTTTGCGGCCTTGGTTCGCTTCGCCGTCTTGTCTGCCCTCTTGCATTGTCAACGTCGTCAACAACCTAGAGGAACAAGCAGATGACTGTACGTGGAGAGGATGACAGTAGGGACCCACCAGCGTCATGGCAGTACAAGCAAGTGCCTCTATAGTACAAGCCCAAAAATATGGTTCCTCCTAATGGTTGGACATCTGGGGCTCACGCCATCGTCAACATAGTCAATAAACGAGAGAATTACACTACGAGCGGCTGACACCAGGGACCCAGCAAGTCGCGCAGTTTTTTTAGGAACAAGCAGTTTTTTTTGAGACAATGAGGAACAAGCAGTTGTTATTTATACTAGTTTTAGCGACGGATCAGGGTAACAACGGGGCTGTGGCCCATCTAGCCAGGGTTTTATTTATGTTTACCACATCATGAGCCCAATTGTGTTTTTTTCTTGCTGAAAATGGCTAGCCCAGTTCTATTTTTTTAAAGAAATACCCAAACAAGGCCTACTTGCTTTATCGGCCTATTTGGCTGCAAATGTTTCAAGGCGAGGAGAGTTTCATTCGGTTTGCCCGTAAATGGCATGTACATTTTAAAAGACATCAAACCGAATTAGTTTCATTTTTTCATTACAAGATCTTAAATTCCATAGATTTTTATGCGTGGACAATTATTTTGATTTTATATTTATATAAATTATTTTTCAAAATAGTTTGAATGTGAATCGATATTTCTGGATTAAAAACAATTGACCGCAAATATGCAAAATTTCGTATACTTTTTAACCGTGGCCACAATATGGGGTGTAATGCTAACAAAAAGAAGATGGGCTCCAAAAAATCTTAAGAATTAGCAAATGGGCTGTACATTATTAGAAATAATGGCAGATGGGATGTATGCTGTTTTCCACAGATTTGAGGCTGACTTGTGCGCCTACTACAGGTTGACGCCAGCGTATGCTTTCATAAAAAAGTTGGCCACGCAATGCCTCATCAACTTAGTCAACACACGAGAGCGTTGATTGTTGGATTTCCATCCAACGGTGACATGCTTCTTCAATCTCTGCTCTTCATGCTCCGGCCCGCTCAAACAAGCGCCGGCTGGACTGCTGCTCCCTCCTCCATGACGGCTATCTTTGTCAGCCAGGCCTCACGGCCCCACCGTACTCCCGTCGCTGGCCTAGCCATCCCTCTACTCACCCACACCTGCTGTTATTCTCCGGCGACGGTAGACGAACCAGTAAACCCTCGTACTCCTCCACGTGGGAAAAAACTGCCGAGTATTCCCTGGCTCCGTGTCGTTCCCTTCCTAGGCCTCGTCGTCGTCCACCGCTCTGGTGCTCTCGGCGCGACCTTGTCGACGTGGTCAATGAACGACATCCATCGGAAGTGGAATGTACGTGGAGAGGCTGACAGTTGGGTCCATGGCCGCACGCAAGGAAATGCCTCCTTATTACGCGCAAAATAATGATACCTCCACCTGACAGCTAGGACACACAGGAAGGGCCTCTATATTTCGCGAAAAAAACATTCCCCCCGCTGACAGGTCGGACCCACCAGCTATATCTTCGCCCGCAAGGAAGTGCCTCCTTATTACGCCCAAAAAATGAATACCCCCCTGCTAGCTGGGACCCACCATATTGTTGGGCTGACTTGTGGGCCTACTAAGTTGACGGGGACGGAGGGCTTTGTCAACTTAGTCAATACTCCAGTGATCGTATGATGTCCATCCAACGGCCATACGGCTTCTTCAACCTCTGATCTTCTTGCTCCGGCCCAAAGCAGCGCCGGTCGTGCCGCTTCCACGCCTCCCGTGGCCGGCTGCTACTACCGCTGCTCGCCTCCCGTGGCTCGGCTCGCGTCGTCCCCTTCCTAGGCCTCGCCGTCGTCCACCGTCGTGGTGCTCTCTGCTGTGGCGTGGTCAATGTGGTCAACGACCGACTTCCATCTGAAGAGTATCTTGTCACGTGGAGAGGTGGCCGACAGTCCACGGCAGCCGCAAGGAACTGCCTCCTTATTACGCGGAAAATAATTATTCCTCCACCTGACAGCGGGGACCCATCGGACGGGCCACCAGTATTTTGCGAAATAAATTGTTTCCCCATGACTGCTGGGACCCGCCGGACGGGCCACCGTATTTCGTGAAAAAAACGTTCCCCGCACTGTCTGCTCGGACCCACCGGAAGTGCCTCCTTATTATGCACAAAAAAATGAATACTCCCCCGGCTAGCTGGGACCCACCTTGGTGGGAGGCTGTCTTAATGGGCCTACTAAGTTGGCCGGGGCGAAGGGCTTTGTCAACTTAGTCAATATGAACGATTCTAGCTCCGGTGACCGTATGATGTCCATCCAACGGTCGTGAGTGCTTCTTCAACCTCTGGTCTTCTTGCTCCAGCCAAAGCAAGCGCCGGTCGTGCCGCATGCTCCTGCCTCCCATGGTCGGTCTTTGCCGTGGAGGCCTCACCGCCCCCTACTATTCCCACCGCTGGCCTGGCCCTGCAGCGACGGCAGCCTCACACCGCAGCCGAACCAGTGAACCCTCGTACTCCTCTCCGCGCGGGCTTCCACTGCCGTGTCTTCCCCGGCTTCACGTCGCCCCCTTCCTAGGCCTTGTCGTCGTCCACCGCCGTGGTGCTCTCCGCGCGGCGTGGTCAACGTGGTCAAGGAACGACTTCCATCGGAAGAGTACTATATGTGGAGAGGCCGATTTGGGTCCATGGCCACGACCAGTTTTTTGTGATTTGCCAATTAAGTCGCTTTGTCGGGCTGTTGGGCTGCAAATCTTTCAAAACGAGGAGAGCTTTTCATTAATTTGGCGAGAAAATGGCCCATTAGTAATGAGAAATGGGCTGTACATTTTTAAAACACATCAAACCGCAATTAGTTTCAAATATATTTTTTCATTTCAAGATTTTAAATTACATTAATTTTTATGCGTGGAGAATTTGTTGGATTTTATATTGATATACATTTATTTTTAAAATTAGTTTGAATGTGAGTCGAAATTTCGGGATTAAAATAGTTCGGACCTTTTGAAATATGCAAAATTTCGTATAATTTTTTAACCGTGACCACAATATGGGCTGTAATGCTAACAAAAAGAATATGGGCTCCAGAAAAACCTTAAGAATTAGCAAATGGGCTGTAAATTATTAGAAATAATGACAGATGGGCTATATGCTGTTTTCCACAGATTTGAGGCTTTCCTAAAAATAGGTTGGCCTTTAGCGGTGACGGTTGGATGTCCATCCAACGGCCGTCGTCTTCTTCAATCTCTGTTCTTCTGCTCCGGCCGCTCAAACAAGCGCCGTGAGACTGCTGCTCTCTCCTCCCCACGGTCAGGCCGCCAAGAGTCTTCACGGCCCCACCGTACTCTCATCGCTGGCCTAGCCATCCCTCTACTCACCCACACCTGCTGTTATTCTCCGTGACGGCAGACGAACCAAGAAACCCTCGTTGATCGTACTCCCCTCCGTGGGAAACAACTGCTGAGTCTTCCCCTGCCTCCGTGTCGTTCCTTCCTAGGCCTCGCCGTCGTCCACCGCCACAGTGATCTCGGCGCGGCTGGTCAACGTGGTCAACGACCGACATGCATCTGAAGTGGACTATACGTGGAGAGGCCGACAGCTGGGTCCACGGCCGCACGCAAGGAAATGCCTCCTTATTACGTGCAAAATAATGATTCGTCCACCTGACATCAGGGACCCACCGAAAGGGCCTCGGTATTTCGTGAAAAAAACGTGCCGCTGACAGCTCGGACCCACCAGCTATATCTTCGCACGCAAGGAAGTGCCTCCTTATTACGCACACAAAAATGAATACTCCCCCTGTTAGCTGGGACCCAGTATAGTGGCAGGCTGACTTGTGGGCCTACTAAGTTGACGGGGACGGAGGGCTTTGTCAACTTAGTCAATATGCACGATTCTAGCTCTAGTGATCGTACGATGTCCATCCAACGACCGTAGTGCTTCTTCAACCTCTGGTCTTCTTGCTCCAGCCGCCCAAACCAGCGCTGGTCATGCCTCATGCTCCTGCCTCCCGTGGCAGGCTGTGCTGTCGCGGAGGCCTCACCGCCCCCTACTATTCCCACGGTGGCGGGCCATCCCTCTACTCACCCACACCCCTGTTATTCTGCGGCGGCGGCAGCGGCCTCACACGGCAACGAACCAGTGAACCCTCGTACTCCTCTACGCGTGGGCATCCACTGCCGCGTCTTCCCCGGCTCCGCGTCGTCCCCTTCCTAGGCCTCGCCGTCGTCCACCGCCCTGGTGCTCTCGGCGCGGTGTGGTCAACGTGGTCAAGGAACGGCTTCCATTGGACATGGACTGTACGTGGAGAGGTCGATACTGGGTCCACGGCGCAGCAAGGAAGTGCCTCCTTATTACGCCAAAATAATTATTCCTCCACGGCAGCGGGGACCCACCGGACGGGCCACCATATTTCGAAAAAATGTTTCCCCCGACTCTTGGGACCTATCGGCTACACCTTCGCAAGCAAGGAAGTGCGTGCAGGCAAAAGAAAGCGATTAAGCCCCACCGGCTGGGACCCACCAGCTACATCGTCGCACGCAAGGAAGTGCACGGCGGTCGGGACCCACCTGGTCGAAGCGCACGTAGTGTTGTCATTCTCGTCGCGAACGTGTACGCGTACATAGATACCGGTGGATGTAGAGGCGAGCACGCGTCGTAGTAGAGGCGCGCGACGTAGCATGTACACGCACGTCTGTTGGCGAGGGTGCAAGAAAGAAAATCTGACCCGCGTACGTACATACGGGCAGGGTCTCTAACGCCTATCGCGCATACGTACATGGCTGGGTCGGAATGGAGAAACAGCGTCAAATGCGTGTTCATGGGGAGCCAACCGGCCGGGTCGGAACGGAATGCGTGGTCGTGTTCATCGGGAGGGCTTGGGACGGAATAGGCGATGGAAAGCGAGGCTGGCGTGCCGCATAACGGAGGAAGCGGCCTTGTGTTCGACCGCCACGTTCAAGCGGGTCCTGTTGATCGGGAGGGCTGTCGTGTCGCAAAAGCGGAGGAAGCGGACCTCCTACGGTCAAAAGCAGGGGTCCTGTTGATCGGGAGGGTGTGGCGTACGCCAAAAGCGGAGGAAAGCGGACCTCCCTACGGTCAAACGGGGTTCTGTTGATATGGAGGGTGTGGCGTACCGCAAACGGAAAACGGACTTGTGTTGGGCGCTACGGTCAAAGCAGGGGAGGGTGTGGCGTACCGCAAAACGAGACTCCACGGGATACTGTTCATCTCCATCGTCGACCTCCTCCAGCCTCCACGGGCTACCGTCAACCTCCTCCAGCCTCCACGTGCTCCTGTTCATCCAGCCTCCACCGCGCGCTACTCCAAGCTCTTTGTTCAACCACCCCTCCACGGGCACCCCTCCACCGTCTACTGTTCATCCAGCCCTCCACACCACGGGGTCCTGTTCAACCACCCCTCCACGGCCACCCCTCCACCGTCTACTGTTCATCCAACCCTCCACACCACGGGTTCCTGTTCATCCAGAGGCAACGCCACCGCTCACTGTTCATCCAAACCCCCCCGCAACACTCACTGTTCATCCCAGAGGCAGCATCGATCGGCTTGATTAGCGGCGATGGCGAAGAATCGCTCCATCGGGTTCGATTAACGTACCATCGGTCGACGCCGTTCGATGAACGCGTAACTGCGGTCTGTCGCTTCGCCGGGTTCGATTAGAGCCCAACGCCTCGCTCGGCTTGATTAGAGCCAATGCCTCGCACCTGCAGCAGCGTCGTCACGAGAAAGCGTGCATCGCTTCGGCCCCGACCTCCACCGTAACTGGCAACTCCTCGAAATTTTCCTCCCCCTCGCTTCTACCACGGTTTTTTCCGTCATGGACGGCCCAAAGAATGTCATGCAGCTGCGTCTCCGGCCCGCCCAGGACGAAAAGCCCATTTTCTGTCATGATTTTTTGACATAGAAGTAGGAGCCCACCACATCTATGATGATACCAGGTTTTGTCACAATTATCGTCATAGAAGTGTCATATGTATGACAGAAAAAAAATTCATTCGGCCCAAAATGTCACGGATGTGTCTTTTTTTTGTAGTGCTATGCATCAAAACCACAAAGAATTTTCGTCAAGTGTGCTGTTTTAACCTTCAACAAGGACCGACCGTAGTCAAACTCGATTCAACTAAAGTTGGAGAAACAGACACCCGCCAGCCACCTGTGTGCAAAGCACGTCGGTAGAACCGGTCTCATGAACATGGTCATGTAATGTTGGTCCGGGCCGCTTCATCCAACAATACCGCCAAATCAAAGTAAGACGTTGGTGGTAAGTAGTATGACTATTATCGCCTACAACTCTTTGTGTTCTACTGATGCATATCATCTACACATAGACCTGGCTCGGATGCCACTGTTGGGGAACGTAGCATGCAATCTCAAAAAAATTCCTACGATCACGCAAGATCTATCTAGGAGATGCATAGCAACGAGAGGGGGAGAGTGTGTCCACGTACCCTCGTAGACCGAAAGCGGAAGCGTTAGATTAACGCAGTTGATGTAGTCGAACGTATTCACGATCCAACCGATCTTAGTACCGAACATACGGCACCTCCGAGTTCAGCACACGTTCAGCTCGATGACGTCCCTCGAACTCTTGATCCAGCAGAGGGTCGAGGGAGAGTTCCGTTAGCACGATTGAGTGGTGACGGTGATGTGATCCGCGCAGGGCTTCACCTAAGCACTACGACGCTATGACCGGAGGAGTAAACTGTGGAGGGGGGCACCTCACGCGGCTAAGAGAACAATTGATGTGTCTTTGGGCTGCCCCCTTGCCCCCGTATATAAAGGAGGAGGGGGAGGTCGGCCGGCCCTAGGGGGCGCGCCAAGTGCGGGGAGTCCCACTAGGACTCCTAGTCCTAGTCGGCTCCCCCCTTCCTTCCAACGGAGAGGGGGAAAGAGGGGAGAGGGAGAAGGAAAGGGGGCCGCACCCCCCACACCTTGTCCAATTCGGATTGGCAAGGGGGGCGCCACCACTTGTGGCCTTCCTCCCTCTCTCCACTATGGCCCATGAGGCCCATTAACTTTCCCGGGGGTTCCGGTAACCTCCAGGTACTCTGAAAAATCCCCGAACCTCTTCGGAACCATTCCGGTGTCCATATATAACCTTCCAATATATCAATCTTTACCTCTCGACCATTTAGAGACTCCTCGTCATGTCCGTGATCTCATCCGGGACTCCGAACAAACATCGGTCACCAAAAGACATAACTCATAATACAAATCGTCATCGAATGTTAAGCGTGAGGACTCTACGGGTTCGAGAACTATGTAGACATGACCGAGACACATCTCCGGTCAATAACCAATAGCGGAACCAGGATGCTCATATTGGTTCCTACATATTCTTCGAAGATCTTTATCGGTCAAACCGCATAACAACATACGTCATTCCCTTTGTCATCGATATGTTACTTGCCCGAGATTCGATCGTCGATATCATCATAACTAGTTCAATCTCGTTACCGGCAAGTCTCATTACTCGTTCTGTAATGCATCATCCCGCAACTAACTCATTAGTCACATTGCTTGCTAGACTTATAGTGATGTGCATTACCGAGAGGGCCCAGAGATACCTCTCCGATACTCGGAGTGACAAATCCTAATCTCGATATATGCCAACCCAACAAACACGTTCGGAGACACATGTAGAGCATCTTTATAATCACCCAATTACATTGTGACGTTTGATAACACACAAGGTGTTCCTCCGGTATTTGGGAGTTGCATAATCTCATAGTCAGAGGAATATGTATAAGTCATGAAGAAAGCAATAGCAATAAAACTTAATGATCATTATGCTAAGCTAACGGATGGGTCTTGTCCATCACATCATTCTCTAATGATGTGATCCCATTCATCAAATGACAACACATGTCTATGGCCAGGAAACATAACCATCTTTGATTAACGAGCTAGTCAAGTAGAGGCATACTAGGGATACTCAGTTTTATCTATGTATTCACACGTGTACTAAGTTTCCGGTTAATACAATTCTAGCATGAATAATAAACATTTACCATGATATAAGGAAATATAAATAACAACTTTATTATTGCCTCTAGGGCATATTTCCTTCAAAATTCAACTTAGCTAGCCGCGTCATAACACCAAAACTAATGTGACAAAGACGTGAATGCCAAACTTCAGATTCGTTAACACCCAAATGAATATTGTTCATGACTTTATTACAAAAATCTGCGAGGGAAAGGCGGAACATCCCTCCGCACTCATAACCTTTTCCAACAAAGAGCCCATATTTCGTAACAACTAATTTATTAGACTCGAATACCAACTTATTAAACCCTTCTCTACATAGAAGGGAGCCACTAACGAGGTTCTTCTTGATGGCGGGGACATGATGCACGTTATTCGGGTGAACGATCCTTCCTGAAGTAAACTTTAGATCGACTGTGCCAACACCATGAACATAAGCACTCATGCCATTGTCAATCAATACGGGCCCGTGGCCTGTGACTTGGTAAGAAGAAAATAATGAAATGTCTAGACACGCATGAACACCTGCACCTGTGTCCACCCATCAATCAGTGGATTGAAACACTGAAAATACAATAAATAAATTACCGTACCCAGATGCACCATTCTCATTGTTGCCCACAAAACATGTTGGCAGACTTGGAGTCCTGCCCTGGCTTCTTGTACTTGTTTGGGCACTTGTTGGTCCAATGTTCCTCCGAACCACAAGTGAAGCATCCATCTCCCTTATTGTTCTTCTTGAAGGTCTTCTTACCTTTCTTATTAAAGTCGGTATTCTGGTGGACACCATTCTTTCTCTTGGACTTGTGGGAGTTAAAGTTTCTCTGATGTACCATATTGGCGACAGAAGTACCTTCGACCACTTTCCCATGCGAGTCCTTTGCTCTGAAGTCCTGCTCAACACTCAGATGGCCGATGGCATCCTCTACTGAGAATTCACGCCTCCGATGTTTCAAAGTAGTAGCAAAGTTCCTTCAGGAATTATGGAGCTTAGCGATTATACATCCCGTGACAAATTTGCCCGGTAAATCGCGCTTAAGAAGCTCAAGCTCCTTAGCGATGCATATTATCTCATGAGCCTGTTCCAACACAGGATGATTCTTGACCATCTTGTAATCGTGGAACTGCTCTATAATATACATCTCACTCCCAGCATTGGTGGCCCCGAATTTAGATTCGAGCGCCTCCCACAAGTCCTTGGCAACTCGCACATGTAAAAATATGCGTCAATCAACTTATCTCCCATCATGCTCAAAACCGCTCTGAGAAATACGACGATGGCTTCCTTGAACGCCTTCTCCTGTTCAGGAGCAATCGTTCCCGTGGAAGGGACACCGGCGACCCAGAACACGTTCATAGCCGTGAGCCATAAGGTGGTTTTGGTCTTTCAACGCTTAAAATATGTACTGGTAACACTTATCCAGTTTCAGTGCAGCGACAAAGCCACTAGCCGAAAAATGCCTACACAAATTAGGTTTTTGGAACCATCTCCACGTTAATGTACTTACCAAACTTCTCATCAAAACATAACTAAATCATAGGCAGGATTTGATAAACATTTATTTGCACAACCGCATTAATACAGACAGGTAATCACAAGCTAATGTACTAGAATATTTACATCTCGTTGCAACATACATGCACTGTATTATTTATTGATTTAAATTAGAAAATAAATAGCGTTCCTTTTCCTGCTAGGCGGAGTGGTTCGTCCAACATTCCATATTTCCCCCTGATGATTATTCCTTGAAAAGTGCCTTAATTGTCTTATCTTTTATTTTCTTTGGCAAGTCAATAAGTGATTACAAAATAAAATCATGGGGATAGTTTGGCAAACATTTATTCACACAATCATATGGTTGTCTACGCAAGTGACAGCTGAAAGATGGTGCATCTTGTGCTGGATTTGTGGTTGGAGGCTGACAGTTCTGATTTTCTCCTCCGACGTTGTAGTCGTGCAGGGGTGTCAGTTCCGGACTTCGATGGCGTGTTCGCGGTCTGATTCTTTTAACGGCAATGGTTTTGCTTCAGGCAAACTACTTTGGAGTTCCGTAAAGCTGCTGATCAACGATGGAGCCGCGTCGAGCTCGGGGTGAAAAGTGTCTTCTTTTCCTTAGCGTGGAGGGACATGCGCTGGTTCTTTGCATAGGATTATCCTATCTTTTCAGTCCTGTAATATCAATGTTTAAGTGGGTTGTAACCGAATTTTTATTTTATTAATGAGACATATATTACTATGAAAAAAAAATGCAGACCACCCATATGCACGGGCAAATACCTAGTATAAGATCAAACAAAAAAGAATTTGAAATGAAAAAAAAATCCCTTGGCCTTCGAGAAAACACGACACGAAAGATCATTTCTGCTCCATTCTGGGCACAAAAGAGCAGCGGTCTTGCACCCTGAACTGGCAAGAGTTGGGGCTCCCAAGGGTGGCGATAGCTGGGCTGGATAATCCCTTCACGGAGGAGGAGGTGTGGGCTGCCGTGCTTGCCTCCCCAAGCGAGAAGGCGCCGGGTCCTGATGGCTTTAACGGAGTTTTCTTCCGCTCATGCTGGGACATAATCAAAGGAGATGTTATGGCCATGTTTCAAATAGTTCCACAGCTTATCTGGAGCAAATTTTGGGCACATTAACGATGCTCTGGTGGCGCTGCTGCCAAAGAAGGATGGTGCAGAAAGAGTTGGAGACTTCAGGCCTATTAGTCTGATCAACTCGATCCCAAAGCTTATTGCAAAGGTTTTATCCATGCGCCTCTCAACGGTTATGGACACACTCATTTCGCTAGCCCAAAGTGCTTTCATGAATTCAAGATGCCTGCAAGACAACTTCTTATATGTCCAAAATTGTGTTCGGTCCCTGCACCGCAAGAAGAAGGTTGCCCTCCTGATCAAGTTGGATATTGCTCGAGCCTTCGACTCCGTCTCTTGGGAATACATTATGGAACTTCTCACAGTCTTGGGCTTCAGCGCCAGGTGGAGGGACTGGATTGCCCTTCTGCTTTCCTCCTCCTCATACCTTTCATCTTGAATGGCATCCGGTGCAGCGATCAAACACAGAAAAGGCCTAAAGGCGTAGGCGATCCGTTGTCCCCCCATTGTTCATCTTGGCTATTGACCCTCCACCGTCTCATCTCCAAGGCGGCCTCTGAGGGGATCATTGCACCATTGCCCGCGTAGATGTCAAACTCGAGTCGGTCTATATGCAGATGATGCATTAATTTTGCAAACCAGCACAAGGAGGAAATTGACAAGCTGCTACAACTCCTCGAGCTGTTCGGTGGCGCCTCGCTGCACCTCAACCAAGCAAAATCTTGATAAGCCCCATCGATGCGAAGAGTGGACTGGACCTCATCTGCAGAATTTTGGAGGGCAATCAAACCTTTCCCAATAACATACCTTGGTCTTCCGATCAGCTGAGACGATCGCGACTTGTGCATCTGCAGTTTGTGCTTGATAGAATCGAGCAAAAGGCTGGCCGGCTGTAAAGGCAAGTTAATATCAATTGCAGGAAGAAGGGTGTTAGTTCGCTGTGTTCTCACGGCGATCCCCACCTTCGCCCTGTCGGTGTTGCGAGCGCCGAAGAAGTTCTTCAAAGAAGTGGACAAAGCAAGGCGGCGTTTCCTCTGGGCGCAGGATAATGACCTCGCCGGAGGAAAATGCAAGGTCAACTGGACGACGGTTTGCTCGCCAACGGATAGAGGGGGATTGGGAATTCACAACTTGAGCAAATTCTCCAGAGCTCTCCGGTTGTGCTGGCTATGGCTTGCCTGGCACCACCAAGACCGTCTGGGCGAACCTTTGAATCGCCATGCGATCGACGACATGGCTCGCTTGTCGCCACCACAACGGTGACCCTCGGCGACGGGACGACGACCTCTTTTTGGAGCTCCATCTGGCTCACCTCGCCACCGTTGGCCGCCTTGTTCCCCGACCTGTTCAAAAGATTGAGAGGAAAACAGAAAACTATGGCGGCTGCGCTGCATAATGACTCATGGATTCAGGATCTGCGGCATCGAGGCTACGACGACATCGCTACAAACTTCCTTCTCATGTGGCGAGTCATTGCAGGTGCAAACACGCTTGATTTGCGAGGGACCCAAGATAGCATCAAATGGATATTTGACGCCTCCGGGAAGTACTCAGCTGGCTCGGCATACAAGGCCTAATTTGCGGAGACACAGCAGACGGACAACAAGGCCCTCTTATGGGCAGCTTGGGCTCCTGGCAAGGTGAAGTTCTTCTGTTGGCTGCTGCTCCAGGATAGATTATGGTGCAATGACAGATTGCAAAGGAGGGGCTGGGTCAATGGCTATTTCTGTCGGCTGTGCATGCGATGCCTTCAATCATCAGTTCATCTGCTCTGGGAGTGCCCGCTGTCTCAGGATGTTTGGCGAAAGGTTGCCTCCCTCTCGGGTTGTGCCAGTCTCTTAGCCGCACCAAACGGGCCTTCGTGGATCGTCCAAAGCAGTTCAGCGTGCCATGCGCGCGCAATTAACGACAAATAGGAAAAGGGTGCAGTTCACATTGATGCTGGTGGCCTGGCATATATGGCTGGAGAGAAATGCAAGAACTTTCAGTGATCGCCAACGACAGAGTGGTGAAATCCTTGCAGTAATAAGGCAAGACATGGATTCGTGGAGGCTTGCCGGGGCCAAATGCCTGGAAACACCACTTGGTGACCCAGGCTGATTTCTGTACCATCTTTTTGGTCAAATGGCGTTCCCACTACTGGCGCCAACTCTGTAACCCCCACCATGATCACTTGATCATGAACTTTTTCCGCATGCTCCCTGCTTAATCAATGAAAAGCCAGCAACGCTGGATCTTTCAAAAAAAGAGAAAACACGGCACGTCGGTAGCCCACTCAGCGGGCCCACCGGCAGTTCCCCTAGGTCACGCACGCCCAGGCGCACTCTGGTCGCGACGAGGGTTTCACTTGAAAGCCCCAAACCGAACAAACCCTCAGCTCGAAAGATCGCGCGGCGCAGCAAGCATCCGCCTTCCCATTCTCTTCTCCCTCCCACCCCTCGCCGCCGCCTCCCTGCCGTCTCGCCTCTCGCCAGATCGCCATGGCATTGCACGCCCCCGTCCTCGTGCTGAGTAAGCGCCCTCCGCCCCTCGCCTCCCCGACCCCACTCCTCCCCGCCCCCTAGGGTTTCCGCGCCGCCCCTTTCCCTCTATTTTCCGATAGCATCCGTGTCTTCTCGCTTCTAGGTTTTGGGATAGGCAGCGCCTGGAACTCCTGGTGTCGAAGTTTACACGACATGAATCCACGATTTGGCTTTGCCTGTTTAGCTATATTGTTTCTTTGCTCTGATCTGATCTATATCGTTTCTGTTTATGCGCATTTCTTTCTAATGTTGTGCGTTTTTGTTCCGATTTGAGCAGAGGACTCGTTGAAGAGGGAGTCGGGCGCGAAGGTTCAGCATGGCAACATCCAGGCCGCGAAGGTTTGTGCTCTTGAGTCTTGGGCTTTGTTTCGCCGCGTCAGTTGGGTGCTGGTGTTGTCGTTGATGCCTCTCAGGCAGTACTCGCTAG